>OW386555.1:22782847-24046437 GCA_936435175.1 Glyphotaelius pellucidus | reverse complement strand
TCCACAAAGAATCCCCAAAGACGACATAGGCCATGAGAGGAATTATTGTCACGAGGGCCTCCTGTGTGGAGTAAATGTAAAAAAAATATATATATTAGTTTGTCGTGATTTTTCCTTTTACTTATCTTTTGAAATTCATACCATCAAAAAGGTCCTATTTCAATTAGTAGTCCCCTAACGAGATCAAACTCAGCTACAAAAGCTCGTAGCACCATAGCACCGTAGCAAGTACTACGACCGTAGCCATTCCTCTGTGCCGTAGCGACAAGCGACGAGTGTCTAACCTCGGTCAGATTTCCTCAAGTGTGCTCGCTATCCAAATATATCAGAGATGAGACATTTTCGTCTTGATTACGACTCCTCTACAATACGTTCTCTTCTCCCGCTAATTTAATTGGAGATCTGTGAAGACGATGCATTATTATTGTAAATTAAAAGGCCAAAACTATTCATCAATATAAAACTAGTACCTAGTTCTGTGAACAGTAAAAGACGCGTCCAAAAAAGGAAGTAATTTTCTTTTTCTTTTATTTAATAAATCAAAATCAAAGTTCATATATATATATAAACTTTGAAATATATATATATATATATATATATATATATATATATATATTTCAAATAATATAAGATTTATGGGTGAATATACAAAAGTTGGTCTTGACTTTTGACCCTTTTTTGTTAATGTAGTTTTTAACCTAGGAAAGAGGCGATGGTTCGAGAGGGTTCTGCTTGAAAGGTCTACTTTAGGTCTTTCTCAACTAATATCTCCCGATCCGCCCTGCCACGCAGTAGATGGGCAAACACATTGGCTGCCAATACCTAAACAAACATCACCCCATGAATCCGGGCGCGTATTTCCAAACCCTATACCGATTCAGTCGCGGTAGCGACATTTTACATTTTAAATACACATCTATATTGGTTATTTTATCACTTTGCAAAAAAAAAATTGTTCTAAAATGAACATAAAATAATCTTTCCAATGTGTGCATTAGAAATTAATAATTTTATTTCTAAATATTTAAATTTTCATTTTATTCCCAAATATTGTAAAAACACCTTTATATTGGTTATTTTTATCACTCCGCAAAAACAAAAATTGTTCTAGAATCTTTATAAAATAATCTTTCAAATATGTTTATTTGAAATTAATAATTTTATTTCTTGAAATTAAATTTTGATGTCGAAATTTTGATGTAAATTGTCGCTACCGCGACTGAACTGGTATAGGTTTTGGAAATACCAATCCGGGCACCCTTGCTAAGACACCAAACGTAGCAAACCACGGGTGACCTATGGCAAGGGTGAAGGCTATTCAATAAATGGTTACCGGGTCAGCGGTATCCATACCCACCCCCCACTGGAAGATATAGAACATTGATTTGTAAATACATAAATCAGAAAGATATGATAATTCTGAACTTAGAATTGGAGCTTCATCTTTACCTAGGGAGTAAATAAGAAAAAGGACCTTCAACAATAAAGACCAGCTGATAAAGTTGTAAACTTTGTAATTTACTTCTTTGAAAAACTATTTGAACTAAAATGGTATTTACATTGTGGCCTTAGAATTATATAAAATAATTGTTTGTTTTAAGCCGCCGCTAACCGAATTTGTCCAGATTTTGTGAGTGTTTCTTTGAATGTTGTTTTAGACAACCCCCACGAGATTTTCGGTCTGTTCTAAACGAGTCGTGTTTTATTAAACATTTTCATCATTTTCGCTTCAATTTCATCGTTTTAAATATTAGCGCGCCCTCAGCAACATTTGTA
This sequence comes from Glyphotaelius pellucidus, assembly GCA_936435175.1. NCBI lineage: Eukaryota > Metazoa > Arthropoda > Insecta > Trichoptera > Limnephilidae > Glyphotaelius > Glyphotaelius pellucidus. The sequence goes on along the minus strand of OW386555.1, from coordinate 24,044,661 downwards.
ATTACATATCTCTCTATCTTCTTCTTTTCAAGCGAGGATACGGCGCCTCAATGATTTCACGACTTTTTTCCAACATCAGAAAAACATTTTTTTTTTTGTTTAAACGATCTAAGAATTTCTACGTTGGTGATCATGTCGGTCCATGGAACCTTGAGCATTTTTTTTTTTTTTACAGTTAATATCGCACAAGAGTCCCAACTGCTCCCGTCTAGAGCCAGTGAGACTGTGGCATCCCCAATCAGGGTATGTTGTGAGGCTGAAGGTAGTGGGGAGGGGAAGGAGATGGGGAAGAGGAAGGTGGGGAAGTACCTGGCTATTCAGATCTGGTCACTAAACACGGCTAAAGCCATTTCAAGCAACGTTTCAATTCTGAATGGTGGTCTTACACCAGGGCGATACTGATAGTATCTTCCATTCTCCGGTGAAGCCACATTTCAAAAGCCTCAAACCTGTTCGTGGTATTTACTTTCAAGGTCCATGTCTCACATCCATACAGCAAGACTGACCACACAACACTTTAAAATTCTCTGCCTTAGTTTAAAATTTTGGTGAGCAACTGGGCCTAACAATCAACGTCAATAAAACAAAATGGATGACATTTGGGCGACTAGATCACTCTGGATTAGTGATACAAATTAAATGGTTGCAATGTCGAAAAGGTGGCAAGATTTAGATACCTCGGCAGCATTCTCACGGAGACTCTTGACCCAGATGTAGAGGTTAAGTGCAGAATTGAGGCAGCAAGAACTGCATTCAGTAAAATGAAATCCCTCTTCTGCAATGACAACCTCAATTTAAAACTTCGTGAATATATTTTTTCACAAAAAATAAGCAAAATTTTACCTGCTTCGTGCACACGAATAGGCTTAAAATATCCGGTCCTATCGGCTTATCTCTTCAATGGTTTAGTTTAAACCAATCGCGAAACATTGCCCTTCTCGCCCTCACCCATTTCCTTCTGTCCCAAAGCATTCCCCAATTTCAGGGATCAAACAACAGTTTGGCTCCTGGGAGTGTAGCTCATCTAATTAACTAGATCCTGTCTCATAACACAATATTTGCTTTGTCCCCGTGCATACCTGCCGTTCGTAGGTAATCTCGCACGTTATTGCGATCTATGTCATGATGACCCGAATCAACCTACATTCACCTACATAATAATAATAGGTCCTATCCACCATATTACCTAGAAAACAACATGACGTATGCATAATATTTAACTGATTACCTATCAAAACCTTTCACAAAATATTACACCAAATCTAAATGCCAATTTATTGCACTTTTTTTACTCCACTTTTCGGTTAGTATGGAGTATTTTTTATTCAAACAGATTAACTTTATTATTACGAAAAGTAAGTAGGTTTTTATGTCGGGGGAGACGAAAAAATATTATTTTATATTTTATTTTAGATATTAATTCACTTAAGCGATTTATTAGCTGCACTACGCCATATTCATATTAATATAGACAATCAATGCTGTCAAACACAGAAACATTATTATTGCCATCTTAAACAATAATTTATTTATGTTATGAAGTGAATGCATTATTGACAAGTTTGAACCTATATTTATAACAGAAGAACATGAAAAAAGGTATTAGAATAATTACACATGTGTGATAGACAAACCCTGCTTGCCATATATACCATTCAAAACGTGAGATGTATATAGCAACACTTATAATCCATATGATGATTAAATGCTGCTTCCGCAGCTTGAACATCAACCTGGTATCTACCAGTATAACCGGGAATAAACAAGATTTTGCTTTATAAGTTTGGTACTTGTGACAAACGTCGTATTTGATTGTCTATTAATTAAAAAAAGGAATATTCCGTTTATCCGTGTATGGAACAACGATAAGGAATATTTCATATTATCTATGAAACAGATTTTAACAATTATCGAAGAAAGCAAACACTTTGTGGCTTGACATTTTACAGAATGAAACAAGTTCTTTGTTTAAAACCACTTTATTTAAATTTATATTCGTCGACCGGTTTCGGTCGAACTCGACCTTCTTCAGGACAATAAACATATAAACTTATATGTTTATTGTCTTATATGTTTATAAGTTTATATGTTTATTGTCCTGAAGAAGGTCGAGTTCGACCGAAACCGGTCGACGAATATAAATTTAAATAAAGTGGTTTTAAACAAAGAACTTGTTTCATTCTGTAAAAAGATTTTAACAACTTTATCGACTCTTTTTTAAGATAAAAACATTTGGTAAAGGTCACAATGGCCGGGTCCCATCATTGCTTTTTAAGAAACTGCTTATTCCGATTGCAAATAAGAAAGAAGAAGGCTTAAAAACTACCAACAAACAAATACCACAACAAAAAACTGTCAGTGTTTTAACAAATAGCTCACAATAACACTCTACATTACCGACTGAGAGAGAACTACTTGATTACACTGCATGTAATTAACATAAATGACAGTGGGTTTTAGTCAAGCTCCGAAACTAATGCTTTTGAGTTTTTACCCCACAGAGAGCAAAAGTAATTAGCTTTTAAGCAAATTGCTTTTAAACAAATATATAGGCTAAATATTTACAGTGATCGTACATAGTGATTGACAGTGATGGCCCATTTTAGTGATTCGATAAATTTCGTAAATAACATTTTATTTATTACACAATTAAAAAAATCTTCAATTAAATACAGATCGACGAGAAGACGAGAGTTTGTAAGACGAGAGGTCTGGGTTCGAGTCCCAGTTGCGACCATTGTTTTTTTCTGTTTTTCTGTGTCTTGTTTTCTTTCATATTTTCATTTAGATTATAAGTGTTATCTTCTTCTTCAATGATATAAATACAGATCGTTCAATGAGAAAAACAAAAACAAAGCCTGAAGACGTTAAGTGCATACTAATTTATTTTGTTTCACAACCAATAAAAATAGGTACAAAAGTAAGATAATATAAGGATTAGGTAGAGGTGAAATTGTGACAGTTTGTCAATTTAAGTTGCACTTGTAATATGTCCGTTAAGATTTCAGTGAAATTACACACGTAAGTGAGAATATGTGAGTGGCGATATGAAAAATATTGAAAAAATGAGAGTTTGCAAAGTTTGAGGTAAGCTTAGTCTAGTTTAGAGTCGGGTCATGTCAAGATTTGTTTTTTTTACATGAACTCCACACAGGAGGCCCTGAGAAAAATAATTTCTCTCAGGGCCTATGTCATCTTTGGGGATGCTGTGTGGAGGATTTTTTAAGGAAAAGTAAGAGGAGGAGAGTTCTGGAAAGGAAAAGGGTTTAAGGGGTTGGTAGGAATCTGGGGTTCAGAGTGTCCTGGTCATCCGCCTCCAAGACCTGGACACACCGCACCCCATGAACCCGGGCACCCCTACTAAATCACCAAACGTAGCGAACCACTTGGGGTGACCTGTGGCAGAGGAGTTGGTTATCAAATTAAGGTTGTAGTATCCGGGGTGGCAGTACCCATTTTCGCCTCCCAAATTGAAATACTAGAAGATTCAAGAGAAGATTCAGAAAACTAGAAGAGAATGCATGAGAGGATATATGAATTTGCAAGATGTCACATAACGAAATGGTTTTGAACAGCCTGAATCCTAATTTTTAGAAATATTAATAAATAAACACACAATATCAACTTATATTCTTACAAACCTTCATAGGCTAGCTCATCCAGGAGATCGTGTTTGCAGTTCGCTGACAGTCGCAATTCGAGAAGACTACCACTTCAAGGGGTTATTGATATAAAACACAGGGGAGTTTAATAAATGAAAATATCTCAATTATCTCGTGAATGTACTAAGATAGCTTCGACGCTTCTAGGAGAAGCCCTAATTCCCCATGTGAACTCTGTGAGTTACTGATTTCAAAATAAAGGAAAAGCTGATTGGATGAAGAATAATTAAATAAGATTGACGTATGTTATCCCGTCAGGAGTGACATCATAAAATATCATCACTGATTTTTTTTTGCCATCTGCCCTGATGATGGACACTGTAACGCTGTCCGAAACGTTGGCTAAAGAAGGAGGTAGCGAAACACGGCATAACACCCCAAAAACAATAACAAAAATACTTTTTGGCCGTGAAAACCTAAAAACATACCTATCATCACTGAGTTGATTCCGATATATAAAATTTGATTCTACTTTAAAACACTTGTTGCGAGTTGCGAGTTGCGAGTTGCGAGTTGCGAACAACTATTTGAATTCGAAAGATCTAGGTACCATGACAGACCCATTGGAAAATTGTAACCAGAAGAAGCCGGGTAGGCCTCCGCCTCTATGGGAGGGCTGATCGCTCCTACCCCTCCCACCGAAATTCAGGCAATGACAATTCACTTCACTGTTGCTCTGTTATAACAAATATTAAATCTCGAGTACCTGACGCAAATCATCTTAAAGGGGTGGGGTGGTCGAAAGTTTAACATTCAAAAAATTATTTTATGTAGCAATGAAGCACATTGCGTGAGATAAAAAAGAGTTTTAAGGTGGTCCATTCTCCACGCTACCCCCGTGGGGCAAAGGCATGATGGTTAGTTAAAGATACTCGTGATATTTTATCTTATCACAACTTGTGTTGAATTCACTTTGAAGAGAGGTAGTTTTTTAAGAAATAAAGTTTTTGACGTGATAACGTCTTATAAATCGATACACGCCAACCGCATTCACGAAAAAGCAAGACTCATTGTCACACTGTCACGTTGTCACAATGTCACGTTCCGCCTGAGCCGGGCGTACAAGCGAGGGCTCGGAACAAACGTTCGGCCTAAGCGTTCAGCGAGAGCGCGCAACAAGCGATAGAGAGGCACGATCGGCCTAAGCGTTCGGCTTAAGCGTTCGGCTCGTGACGTTATCACGTAAAATTATCGTCCGTAAACCGACTTTACAGACAACCAATTTTTTTTTTTATACAGTAAGCACTTAATCCATTCCACAAAATAATAATTTTTGGTCACCCTTTAAAAAAGAGCTAAAACATAAAGATGCCTTAATTACTATAATAAGTCAATGTTGAATACCGCTAAATTCTCGATTTTATTTAATTCACGTCCTTTTTAGTAATTTGCTTTGTTGGTTTAGTGATTTATCCTCTCAGGGGTGGTGGATTTATCTAGCATATTTTTGAAAAAAATATTTTTATTTTGCAATGAAAAATAAAGTTTGTTATTTTTGTTCTACAAAAAAAACAAGAAAGGGAAGGGAAGGGAAGGGGAGGTTCGCATTTGATAACTTTAGCCCGTGTTAAACGGTTTATGTTAAAAATATCGGTAGCGTATAGTGTTATTTTTATATAGCAACATTGATTCCAACGAGATTTGGGAAAAAAATGGCTGCGTTAATTATTTAAATTTTGTACAGTGACATTACCCCGACGTCAGCACAGTCAAAATATGTAACATCGATAGTAGGGTTGGGTCTAGGAGACCCGAATAAAAAACTCGCTATGATTACAATATTTAAAAGAAATTTAATAACATATTGCAATAATTTGATAAAACAACTAAATTGTTTGCGAGATTTTGGGTAAAATAAAACAACTTCATATAAAACTATTTGTTATTGACATTTTTACAAAAGTATAGTAAAATTTTAGCAAAAAAACAACCTCTGTCTTAAATTTATAAAATTTAAATAAAACACAAACTTTTTTCTCAAAATGTGAACTAATAACATGTATATGAATGAGATCTATAGTAGGACTAAGAATAATACATCAGTCCCATGAGTTTATCTTACATGTTATCATTTGCGTGATAATATGTAACACTAATTTATATCCCTAAATTACGACACAAAGTGTATGGATGGGTAATATTTACATATTTCGTTTTTAGCCACGTCTATCCACCGTTGCGGCCACTAAACCACTGAACAGCGATAGCTCACGGGGAGGGAAGATTGTTAGCTCCAGCTACTGAGAAGTATGGCAACGTCGCAAATTTTTTTTTTAGAAATAAGCTAATTTTAAAATGGCGCGGGTCAAATTGACCCGACTGTGCGAACGCCGGGTTAACTAGACATTTGTTGTTGGTACTTGCCGATTGATTGAGATTTATTATATTTTTATGTTCTCTATTTTTTACAGGTGTTTGCAGGTTCTTTATACGATGCAGTGCCGCCTCGTGAATGAGTTTTTCTGTTGCCTTGTGTAATTCATATTTGTTTTATTAACCTATCTCTTTTTGCATTTTGTTTTTCCTGTTAAGCACTTGCAAACAGATTACTAGCAACATATGCGTTAGTAATCTGTACGCCAGATGTTTATATATTTTATATAGAACACAACTGTTAACTCTGTACAAATCACAAGTGCGCTCCATGGTTGAATTTGGCAGCTACCTCTGGTCTGGAGCTCCAAAATTCCTGAAAAATATCCTCGACTCTGTGCAGAAATGGGCGGTCCGTTTGATAGATTCTCCCATTTTAACAGACGGATTGCAATCTTTAGAGCACAGGCGTTGGGTGGGAATGCTATCCTTGTTCTACCGGTATTTCAGTAGAATATGCTTTGAGGAATTTGCGTCATTGATCCCTTCGGCACCGGTGCACAGTCGGGAAACACGCCAAACGTGTGCTCAACATATTTACACGGTTGACATTTGTCACATGAGAGCGGGTAACTTCTTCGACTCGTTTTTGTGTTCAACCGCTCGGCTGTGGAACGATTTGCCGGCCTCTATGTTTTCTCCTACCTATAACATGGGTCTCTTCAAGAATATTCATTACTTCCTCTCCTCAAAAAAACCCTCCACACAGCATTTCAGATGACACAAGCCCTTAGGGAAATTGTTTTTCTCAGGGCCTCCTGTGTGAGTAAATGAAAAAAAAAAAAAAAAATTCTACTCTACTTTTAGGTTCCGCTGAAGTCAAATAAACTACGAAACGTGTTTTAGAAAAAAACAGAATAATTTAAAAATAAAGACTCTCTTATTATTTCCTGCGAATTGTCCAACTAGTAATATTTATCTCCTTATTTTCGTTTTCGGTTCTCACAGAGCTATCAAATGACTTTTAATATCCGGCTCGAGTTCAACAGACTCTGAAAAAATAGTTTATTTACCTCCGCAAAGAAAAGAAACAACTAAATCAAAAATAATCACGTAGTAAAACGTGTTATGTTCTCTTAACTTATTGCGTTTTCCGCCTACGAGAAATTATATCCGTATTTTCGTGTTCGGTCTCCAATATATAAGCCAAAATCGGGCCACTTCTTGATTGTCTTTTAGGAAATAAAGTGATTTTTGTTTGCGGAGGAAAAACAAGTGAGTGTTTTGGACACCATAGATGTGTCGGGACCGTATCGGGATGTATATTGGATTATTCCAAGTGTATACTTTGTTACGGTAAGAAATTGTGTGACAAAATTGAGTCAAAATTTATTTTAAATAAAAATTATTATAATGATGATGAAAAAGCTTCGAGCATGCCGAATCACGGATGTAATTGAAATTAAAAATAAGCTTACAATTTTAATATCTCAAGATGACAAGGCTGAGCCTTATAGGTCTTGGCATCCGATATTGGTTGTCTACATCAAAACTAAACGCAGAAAACCCACACTAAAAGGTCTGCAACGTGTATCACTTAATAATAATAATAATAATAATTATAATAACGTTTATTCATTAACAGATTTTTTACCATATTACACATTTTGTTATTTTATCTTTGATTCTTTTGACGAAAAGGTTTCTGTTTGACTACAATTCAGGAGTTCTCCTGGAATGCAGCTGGTTTTCAACAGTGCCTCCAATATGAAAACAGAAAAAAAAATTAAATTAAAATAAAATAAACAAAAACTTCTACATGTAATAAACACACACTTCACCTCAATCCACAAACCTGTCATTACGATGGACACTGTAACAATGTCCGAAACGCTGTCAAAAGAAGGACCAAGCCCAAAACGGCATACTAACCCAATAATTAGTCTCGATAATATTTTTGGTTGTGCAAATCTCAAATCGTATCCACAGTGAAAAATTGTTTAAACCAAGATATTTGATTCAAACTCCCAATGGTTTTACGAAAATCTTTAGAAATCGAAAAACTTAATTTGTTATCAATGACGGGTTGAGAGAGATCTTTTTCTTCTCCAGCAGGGCTTTCTCGACCCGTCGCCTTGCACCATAGTGGAAGAGATGGATTCATACAACCGTCACTCCTGGATATACTGACCACCCTTCGAACCTTTTTCCTACCCAGAACTTCCACTCCCTTGCCTTAAAAAAATCCTCCACACAATCCTCAAAGATTACCTTCTGTGTGGAGCTAATGTGAAAAAAAATAGGCAATCATGGCATTAAAAAACCTTTCGAAAGACGAAACAGCTAGATATTAATTAAAACTTTGTATACCATATCAATCAACTATGAAACAAAATACAATGTGATAAAATCCTGCATCAGGAATTTTGCAAGGTTTAGTTAGTTTGAAATTTCTAGACCACCGAAAATTTTTTGATTTTTTATCATCATGTGGTATGGAGCTACGAAAGATCAACTGTACCATCAAAGAATACTGCCAAATTGTTTAGTTTATGTGTTTGAATTGTCCAATATGCTACCTAGTTATTATACGTTGAATAATAATTTACACTTGTAAAAAATTCATTAAGCGAGTCCCTGCAACTTTCCAAAGCCAGTCCAATGTATACGTCATGACGCGTAGAATTTTTTCTCTTTAAAAAAAGAACGTGGAAAACAAAATAATTTGTAATTATTTTCACGTTGGGTTTCACATCTCTCGGCCAAATACACCAAAAGAGTATTGCAAACTCAGACCAAAGAACAAAAATAATTAAAATATTTTTTTCTACTTTTCCGTTTATCAGACCGGATATTTTGCAAATCTAATTAACATTTTCGTAGAAGCAAAGAGAATTCCGCACACACAACCCTCTAAGCGCGCAAAATAACATTCATGTACACTGCAAAAAGATGTTATTCCTATTTTGTGAAAATTAATTAATTCCTTGGCTCATCGTCAAATGAGAGTTGATTGGAATTGAAGTTTTTTTACGTATTGCAAAACATAAGAGTCGCGCTGCCCGGAGCCAGTGAGACATCAATAATAAATAAATCAAACAATGGAAAAAAGACGAGAAATGATAAGGTTAAGTTTTACCTTAGGTACCATTCAAACCATGTCACGAAACGTTGCTAAAGTTATTCCAAGCAACGCTCTTCCACGGTAATCGTCCAGCTCTTCATAAATAAATATTTTATTCATATAAATAAAAGGCAATGTCCATATGTGTGTACCATGTACACTCAAAAACTACTGGACTGATTTCGCTCAAGATTTAAAAGTTTGTTATTATTTGTGCCGGGAGTACGTAGAAAACGTCGGGAACGCCCGATGAAAACTTAACGCATTATCTTTGCACTGAAATGTAGTATCGCTAAATAACCTTAAAATATTATTAAAGCTAAATTTTACCAACTGGTATCCCTGAAAGTCGCTCTCCGGTCCAGAGCATGATATTGTTATTATTATATTGCGAATTTATACCGGTTCCCGCGTTCGCCGAGTTTGGCTGTTTTACATTCCCTCTAGTTGTTACCATTTTAACTTTGTATCAAGTTAATAATACAATATAACCTTACTTGTAAATATATTTGACCGCATAATCAAGAGTTCTTATTGGCAAATTTTCCCTACACACGCATCTCAGTTTATAGTGCTCGGAAAGGCTGTCCAAATCAGAATACAATACATAATTCACCACGTTTACAAAGTAGGATTCATACGTAGTGCATTATAGTCTATACGACAGTAAAATATGGTGCACTACAGCAGTGAATGGAAGCAAAGTTGGGGACGTCCGAGAAAAATCATTATCTCTCTACTTGAATTAGGTGCGGAATCGAATTAAAATCATTATAAAATAAAAGTTTTTCGACAATTACAATGTGGGTTGAACGATATGAAGTGAACGGAAGAAAAAATAGGAAGGCCCGTGGTGTAATTATTTGTGGTAAAAGAGGCGTACAAGATGAACGAAAAAGTGCGCATAAGGACCATGTACGAAGTGGAAGTGAATGGTCAAAGAATTTGGGAACGACTGAGGAAGACATAGCACGAACAATTGATTTAATTTTTTTTTTTAAATTTTTCTTTATTCATTTTGTTTATTACAGGATTGTATTACATGGTATTTTGACTACCAAGCTAGGCAAATGCCCGTATTATGGTAGTCGAGATTCATAAGATATTAAGTATATAATATTAATAATCTTCCATGTACATGTAGATGAAAGTACAAACATATAGCATACATATTAAGGAAAATATTCATACTAGTATTAAGTACATGATCACATACAGGAAAGGAGGTAAACTAGGTGAATCTTGTATAAATAAAATAAAATAGAATAGCAAATAAAAATAAAAGAAACAAATAATAATTTTTTAAGTATAATAGAAATAAAAATAAGAATAAATATGTAAATCATCTATACAGATGAACAATAATGAGGTACAATAAAATTCACAACGTCAAAATTCTCAAATCATTAATAAACCGTAGCAATGCTGGGTACATGTCAGCTAGTAATACAAAAAAATGTGCCTTAAGGTAAGAATTGTTATGTGTATCAATAAATCTGTGGCTTGCTTCTAAAAAGGCCAATGTCAAATTTTCAAATTGCACGAGGCCTTTTTAGAAATTGTTATTTTTAGCTAGTTTTAATTTTAACGAAAGCGATTTCTCATTGGCCCCGATTGAAATCAAAAGGTTCTTTAGAATTCAGCAGCTAACCCAATTTCGAGACGAAATTGCAAAAAAACAACAAATCGATATTGGCCCTTTTAGGAGCAAGCCGCAGAGATATCAACATTTTTTTGATATGTGAATACAAAATATGAGAAAAGTAAATACGATCCGGAAAATATTGCTCAACTAAAATGGCACCTAAATCAGAAAAGTAAATACAAAAATTCTTTTAGAGTAAACATTTTACTGAGCAAGGATAAATAGGTAGTGAGCAACTCTGTATCACTTATTTTATTTATTTATTTGTTTTATTTTAGTAAATTGTACATTTAGTTTATCACTGAAATAAATTGTACGATAATTCGGTCTCTGCCTAGTAAAGAGATGGCAGTTCGCAGTTGGCAATTGCTCATAATTTCAAGACGAATACCAGTAAAGCAGTTAAAAAATAATATTATTTTGATACCAACAATTTGGGGTGGAATTCCATTACAATAATTTAAATTTAAATTTAATAATGATATTAAAAGACGCATTTAAAAAAAAAAAAATTAAAATTTAATTTATTTTTTAAAAATGTATTTTTTACAATTATTATTTGTTTTTTTTTTTTAAATTTAAATTTTAACTTATATGACAACATAAAAATGGGTTTGTAATTCATGTAAGGTGTTCCCAAATAAATATTGAAAAATATTTATAAACCAGAGGTAATTATTTATGCGTATTAACCAATTAACAAGTATCACTCAATTTTTTTATGTTACCTCCACACGGAAGGCCCTGAAAAGAACAATTTTCCTCAGGGCATATGTTATCTTTGGTGATGCTGTGAGGAGGTTATTTTTAAGAAAGGAAGAAGATAATGTTCTGGGAAGGAAAAGGGTGTGAGGTGTGGTTAGGAATCTGGGGGTCAGTGTGCCCAGGAGTGACGGACAAACGATTTATCCCTCACACTGCGGTGCAAGGTGATGTTCCGAGAGAGCCCTGCTGTATAAGTAAAAACCGATTCCTCGACCGGTCTATCCCGATCTGGCCTGCCAGGCAATTAGTGGGCAAACGCATCCGCCGCAAAGACCCGGACAAACCTCACCCCATGAACCCGGGCTACGGCAGAAGCGTTGGTTATCGAATAAAAGGTTCCATAGGCGGCGGTACCCATACCCGCCTCCCAAATCGTTAAATAAGACATAACAACAAATATGGGAAAATTCAACTTATTTGAAAAAAAAAATCATATTTATTACACTGAAAAAAATACGTTCAAATATAATAACTTTTCAAAATTTGTTTTGCTGGCAAAATTTCAGTTTATTACGGAAAATTGTGTTCCAAAGTTACTGGAAATGTTTACTACCATGCATAATATGCCTACAAGCTCTCGAATACTTGTTATTCTCGTTAATTTGTGAAAGGGTTGTTTTTAAGACCCTTTAATTAAACCGATCGCAAGAACTCCAATAAACAAGTCCAGTAACTCCCGAGTCAACTGAATACATCAGTGTCAAGTTTGGTAGAAGGGCTGGAAAAGGGCGTTATCCGCAGTTATTCGAACATACCAACCCTTCAAGGAGTCTTTTAGATTTGTTTAGGGTCGTTGTTGCTAGGGTCGGCTGTTTTGTAAGTCTTTTACACAAACGAGAGATTGAGAATTTCTTTATAAGTTTATCGGAATGGGATGGTTCATATTATTAACATATTTTTGTATTTTTTAAATGAATCCTTAACACCAACGCGTAGTTTGGTCCACATTAATCTTCTTCTTCTTCGTGTGCCCTATCAGGTCCTCCCAACAATGGCGGTCACTCTGGAAAATGTCTCTCTATCTTATGCTGCCCGGAATAACTCCTCCGCACTTCTAATGCCGGTCCACTCTCGTATATTTTGCAGCCAAGATATTTTTCTCCGACCAAACCTTCTATTTTGCCTTTCGATTTTAATTGGAGCAAGTGATACTTTTCCCCTCGAAGTATGTGACCCGGATATGATATTTTCCTGACTTTTATTAATGTGAGCAGTTCTCTATCCGCTCTAGCCCGTCTGAGAATTTCTATGTTGGAGATCATGTCGGTCCATGGAACTTTGAGCATTCTCCGGCGAAGCCACATTTCAAAAGCCTCTAACCTGTTCATAGTGTTCATGGTATTAACTTTCAAGGTCCATGTCTCACATCCATTCAGCAAGACTGACTATATTTAACATTTAAACATTCTATGCCTTAGTTTTAAATTGAGTTTGTCATTGCAGAAGAGGGATTTTAATTTACCGAATGCAGTTCTTGCTGCCTCGATTCTGCACTAAACCCCTTCATCTGGGTCAAGAGTCTCCATGATAATGCTGCCGAGGTATCTAAATCTTTCCACCTTTTCGACATTGCAACCATTTAACTGTATCACTTTTCCATATAGGTCTTAAAAAATATAATAATATAGGTCTTAAAAAATTACCACACATTGCTCAATACAATGTCGTATCATTGCATTATTGTAATGTCTCCTACGTTTTTTCCACAGACATTCGTAATAATAATAATAATAATAATTGGATGATTTATATAGCGCCGTTTTTGTGAAAAATCACCTCAAGGGCGCTGCACAAACTTACAATACATTTATAAAATCTAGAAAAACTACAAACTAGACAAACAATTAAAACAACTAATGGCTAAAAATTGCATCCACAGGTTCATAAGAAAATATATGTACAATGTCTCGACCAATGAACGCGATGCTTCTTAAAAATGTATACAGGTCCATACTTACCTGGGAGGTCGCTTGAAATTAACACTTATTGTCTATTAAGAAATTTAGATATAGTTCGCACGCAGAGGACATTATTGGGTACACTTGTTATATGTGTTTAATCCTGAAATATATTTTAATATTAGTATAAAATACATTCTTTGATGAGTGTATTTTGGAAATCAAAAGCAACATTTTATAGTGGGCGGTACAGTAGTACAAGATTTTATCTTCCTAAATGTGATTCGTAACGAGACAGATTGATGTGCAAAGATTCAAGTAATTAGAAAATTAATTAGAAAAGTGTAATTAAGACATATCATAGAAAATAAAAGTATGATACTCTCAGATAGGTTTATTTAAATTAAGGATATGAGAGCCCAAAAAGGTAGGTTTTTAATTTGGACCTAAATTCTGTTGGGCTTGTTATGCATCTTAGTTCCGGAGGGAGTTTATTCCAAGCCTTAGGCCCAGATACTCCAAAAGCGCGATCTCCAAACTTTGTATTTGGCTTGCGTTTAGGTTCCATTAGTCTGCCTATAGCTGATGATGTTGCTGATCTAAGGGTTGACTGCCTCGGACCAGTATTTTCCGGGACACATAGTTCAGAGATATAAGGTGGGGCCATTTCATTGATTGATTTAAACACCATCCAGCACAATTTGTACTGGATTCTTTCAGGGCACTTGAGCCAATGAAGGTTACGAAGGTGTTCTGAAATGTGTGAATATTTAGAGACTCCGGTTATGAGCCGTGCCGCTGCGTTAAAAACGGATTGAAGTTTGTCAGTTTGATATTTTGGAAGGCTAGCATAGATACCGTTACAATAATCGAGTCGCGAGACTACGTAAGAGTTGATTAGTAGTTTTGTCGCCTCTGTAGGAAGATTTCTTCGGACGGATTTGAGTTGTCTTAAGTGAAAAAAACCGGTGCTTACAGTTCTATTTATTTGACTTTTAAGCGAAAAGTCTGAATCTAGATTAACGCCAAGAAGTTTGACGGTTGTCTTGGGAATAATATCGCTGCCGGAAATGGAAATAGGCGAATCGTCTATGAAATGTTGGCGTTTGTTTGTGGCCGCCCAGAGAAACTCAGTCTTAGATGGGTTCAGCTTTAGCTTGTTTGAAGACATCCAACGAGTTATTGCTTCTAGGCATTCAGCTACACGAATTTTGAGACTGCTGACTTCGTTTGGAGTGCAGTAAAAATAAACTTGCTGATCGTCAGCGTAACAGTGTGACAAGAGACCAAATGACTCGATTATTTTGGCGACATCATTTGTAAAAAGGATAAAAAGAAGTGGACCTAAAACGGAACCCTGGGGCACTCCTGAAGAAAGTCTTTCGAAGTTTGAGAGTTTATTTCCAACCTTCACGGCTTGCAAGCGATTGGATAAATATGACGCCAGCCAATTTTTGATATCGGAACTCAAACCAAATGTTTCCTCTAATCTCTTAATGAGGAAGTCGTGATCAATCGTGTCAAACGCTGCTCTCATGTCTAAGAGTGAGATAAGTGCTAACTTACCTGATTCTATGGCTAGAGTTATATCTGACAGCATACGAAGAAGTCCGGTTTCTGTTGAGTGAAACCTTCTATATGCGGATTGTCGATTTGTTAATAATTTGTTTGAATTCAAGTGACTGGTTATTTGAGTAGCAGCAATTTTCTCCAGGATTTTTGACACGAAAGGTAGATTTGAGACGGGTCGATAATTACCTAAGTTATCAGGGTCTAGTTGTGACTTTTTTAATATTGGTGTAACTACAGCTGATTTTAGTGGTTCAGGGAAATCACCTGTACTGAGAGATTTATTGAAAACATGAACTAGGAATGGAGCTAAGACATTGACACATTTTTTTAATAACCAAATACCATCATTACCATCAATTACCATCGTAATTTAATAAGTATTGGTAACTGTGTTCTCCAGTACTACAGAATGCTCATCGAAAAAACTGAGGTTCTTAAAGCACAGTGACTATCGACGTATTATAATTTTTTTTTTATACTTCGGAGGACAAACGTCTATCCTGGCTGAGAGCTAGGCTTTATCTGTGGAGCTTCTGAACTATGATGACTTTAGATCACCTTCGGCACAAAACTCGGAAATGAGAATACGTTACCCAACGAGCCCGTAGACAACTAAAGTAATGTAGGAACTAAATCATAGACTAATATGATTCATTAAAATTATTGAATTTAAGCTTCCCATAGAAATTTCAAAAAGCATTCGTTGCGCCTTTTCAAACGTTATAAAAATAGTTAGTAAGCAATATCTATATATTTTTTTACATTAACTCTACACACGAGGCCCTGAGAAAATTTTTTCCCAAGGCCTATGTCATCTGGGATACTGTGTAGAGGGTCTTTTTGAGGAGAGAAAGGAAAGAACATTGGTCTTGAAGAGACCCATGTTGTAGAAGGGAAGAAACACAGAAGCCGGCAAATCGTTCCATAGCCAAGCTATTGAACTCAAAAACGAGTCAAAAAAACGACACGTTCTCATGTGGCAAATTTCAACCGTTTTCGTATGTTGGGCGCGCGTTTGGCGTGTTTCCCGACTATGCACCGGTGCCGAAGGGATCAATGACGCTAGTTCCTCAAAGCATCTTCCATTGAAATACCGGTAGAACATGGATAGCATTCCCACCCGACGCCCGTGCTCTAAAGATTGCAATCCGTTCGTTAAGGTGGGAGAATCTATCAAACGGACCGCCCGTTTCTGCACAGAGTCGAGAGTCAGGGTCAATAACACCTGATGATGACTTTACTTGAAGTAAATAGTAGTGTAGTAGTCAGTCTCCGTGGTCTAGGGATAATCACGATCCGAAGGTCACGGGATAAATTTTATTTGATTAATTTGTGTTATTTTCACAATTAACTCCTTTGAAATAATATATAGTTAATTTGCGGCACTTTCCAGGGTGGAAGATTGTCTCAGTAAAGCCCTGCTGTAAGACCACCATTCAGAATTAAAACGTTGCTTGAAATGGCTTCAAGCGAGTTTCATCTGAATTGCCAGGTGCTTCCCCACTTTCCTCTTCCCCATCTCCTTCCCCTCCCCACTACCTTCAGTCACACAACATAACCCACATGGGGATGCCAAAGTCTCACCGGCTCCAAACTTGTGAGGTTTTAACATAAAAAATAGTTTTATGAGTTTTTTATCCCTCATTCCGGAAATAAATCTGAAAAAAAAATGTTTTGATATTGTAATTTTTAAAGACAACGAAATATAATTAGCTGACATCAACACCTTTCCAAACATTGTTTGTTTATTTTGTCAGATAAACAATTTGATTTGGAAAACAACAAAACACACAAATTAATTGCTGCGGCGGCGTAATGCCGTGCCTGTGCATAGCTTTCGTATTAATTAAACCAAAAGGACGCAATAATGCCCTGTACATGCTGGACTGTAGATGTAGGTACCTATCAGTGGCGGTCTGTGACTTTTTGTCTAAGGTATGCTAGTGTATACCTACCTAATATCAAATATAAGTATCTATAGTCTAGCCCATAAACAAGATTACTGGCAAAAATAGTACGTTAAACTGGCTCTACAAATCTGTTATGCTTAACATCAATGTTTACAGTTCTAAAATTAAAAAGAAATCTGAAAGATATTCAACGTACGAATCGGCTTCAGTTATTCAAGCCAAACTGTTAAAATGGTCGCAAGAATCTAATACGTGCCGAATAAAATCCACGCGTTTTGATTATGCCATTCTGTGCACTAGGCCTACGCGCATTAAAGTCGTTTTCTGCGCGTCGGATGCTCCCATGGAATGCATATACGGCTGCAGACAAATCTTGGTAGGCAGAACTAAATACGCAGGCACAAAACTCAAACTTTTTCTAACATCGTGGATGCGAAATGAAGCAAAAAATCCGCTATTGCTGGTATTGGTGCGTTTACGCGACATACGACACACGAATCACACAAGCATCGAGAATGGTATTATATGTATTTCGGCCCGGTCCGCGCGTCGCGTTTTGTTGTTTTTGACTGCTGAGGTTGAGACGGTGTCGTTAAATTGCAGTATTTTACTATTTACGGCTAGAATTTTTTTTTTCAAAGCTTTTTTTAATGCGGAATAAATAAAAAAACAATATTTATTATAAGCCTAGAAAGGAAGGGAAGCGCCGCATTCATAGTTTGTAAGGGGAACCGCGCCTGGTACCTATATGATGATACTGAGGTTGGGAAATGGTTAATACGAACTTCATTGCTCGTTTTTTCTCAAAACTTATTCATATTTTATCACAATAGTTTTCGTATCCATACCTGCGCGTTTCAAACCCGGCGTTTTAGGGGTTCACCGTTTTGTTAGGATTTAAATCGGTCCAGACATCAAGTTAAGAAAAATAGGAAGCATGTACGTGCAAAGAAGACAAAGAGGGGGTCGTTTGTTGTTTCACAGAAATTCAAATGAAGCCTTGTCACAAATGGTCATTTAGCCCCTTTTTTTGAAAACGACAGTCGAAAGGTCCCATTTAAATACTGATTCTAAATAGGTTTCATTATTTTAACTAAATGTGATTATCAGAAGAGGTCAACTATCATGTTGTTGCACCTAGAATCGGTGTTTAACCGGGACATTTGAAATGTCAAAAAAAAAAACAAAATGGCGCTGAATGACCGTTTGACAATTTTATCACACATGAAATTCTGCGAAACAACTGACGGCCGGCGTTGTCAAGGTCGCGAGATCGAATGGCAAATAATCGAATTGCATGGCAAATAATTTTTTTATTATTTATTTGTGTTATTTCACAATTTATTCATTAAAAATAATATAAAGTGTATTTGCGGCACGTTCCAGAGTGGAAGATACTCTCAGTATCGGCCTGGTGTAAGACCACCATTCAGAATTGAAACGTTGCTTGAAATGGCTTAAGCCGTGTTTGGTAACCAGATCTGAATAGCAAGGTACTTCCCACCTTCCTCTTCCCCCTCTCCTTTCCCTCCCAACTACCTTCAGCCTCACAACATACCCCAATTAGGGATGCCATACTCACGTCTCTAGCTCGTCTCACTGGCTCTAGCTCTCTTGTAGGACTCTTGCTTGGTATTCATATAAAAAAGGTATTAATATCAAATAAACAATTTAATTTCATAGGAAGCAATAACGTTTTTCAGACGGATATGGTTCCGCCGCCCCGAGAATTTCAGTTAGAAAAAACGTAAAGTTAGCCATTTTTAAAACTTTTTGTGTTTGGGAGCAAAATTTTAATAATTAAAAATTATCATTGATCCCTTCGGCACCGGTGCATAGTCGGGAGACACGCTAAACGCGCGCCCAACATATGTACACGGTTGACATTTGTCACATGAGAACGGGTCGTTTTTTCGACTCGTTCTTGAGTTCAACAGCTCGGCTATGGAACGATTTGCCGGCATCTGTGTTTCCTCCCTCCTACAACGTGGGTCTCTTCAAGACCAATGTTCATTCCTTCCTCTCCACAAAAAGACCCTCCACACAGCATCCCAGATGACATAGGCTCTGAGGGGAATTATTTTCCTCAGGGCCTCCTGTGTGGAGTTAATGTAAAAAAAAAAAAAAATAAATAAAAATTTAAATGCGTATTTTATCACCTTTCAAAAACAGTTTCTAGTTTGGAGATATTACCAGAAATATTTCATTTATTTACATTTTATTGTAAAGCGGAAATTTTATGGTAACATTCTGGTAGATATTCAGTATCGCCCTGGTCAAACCAGGGTACCACCTGGTGGTACCTGGTACCACCACTCATTTGAAGTTCATTGAATTTAAATGACTTTTCAGTCAAACGCTTTTTTAGTGGAAACATTTTCCAAAATAACAGTACAAAAAAATAAACAAATCTTTAGTATAACTAATAGCGGCCTTTTAAACTTTATGATTTTTTGCAAAATGGCGTTTATAACGTGATTTTATAAGAATCTTTATTCTATGGATTATCGTAGAATATTTTATACATGTCACTTACTAATTGTAGAAGATCTCTATCCTTAAATATTTAATTGTGACGTACCGTTCTACTCCATTAGCCGTCAAAGGGACACTTAAAAGTCAAGTGCCATCTAGTGTCCTCAGGCAAAGCTCTTCCAATGGAATCTTCTGTTTCAATAAGTTGCGATTATCTCCCTACAATGTCAACATCGTTGTAACTGAGAGAGTATAAATGCTTTACTGGACGCTGAAGAGAGATGAAATTATCTTACTAATCAACACTTCATTTTTTTAGGAGGTACAAAGAGAGGATGAGCTTAACTCTAAATTGGCGTAGCCTTCAAGGATAAACGTTTAGTGGGTAAAAACATCATTTCAAAGTATCCAACATAATAGGGTTTCCACTATCTCAATTATTTTCTCAGCAAATTGATTTAACCGGTAATAAATCAAATTAGACAAATTAAGAAATTGTAATTTATAATCAAGTCTCAAAGTGGCTAATCCGTATCACAGTTTGAAACAGTTAAACAGTTTGAAAATGGCCTTGTTAGCCAAAACAGCTGTCAAAATAATAAAAACAAAAATACTTGCAATACTAACTAATAACATTATTAAATTTAAATATTAAAATAAGAATAAACTTACATAAATTGTCTTATATTAATTATTGATTTTGATGTACCACGTATTCACAAGATATCCATCTTATTTATCTCTATACTACCTTCAGACTCACAAAATATCCCAATGAGGGATATGTAGTACCACTGGCTACAAATAGTTGATATCAGTTTGGACTCTTGGGGCTGTACATAATCACGTTTCATTAAAAAATCTTCTTCTATGTATTGTATATTCGAACATTCATACAATTCACATACACCGGTACTGGAAATTTAAATAATGTTTTAGAATAATTTTTAATTTAAGACTACGAGCATTGAGTAAGTAATACTGGAAAAAAATGCTAATCCAGTAAATAGCCCCTGAGGAAAATAGTTTCTGTCGGTAATTACGTCGCCTTTGAGGATGTTTTGTGGGAGGTATTTTTAATGAAAGGAATAAGAGAAAGTTCTGGGCATGAAAAAGCAATTGGTAATGGGTAGGGATGTAGGAATCCAGGTACGTCGGACGTACGAATCCATCGCTCGCACTGCGGTGCATGGTGATAGGTCCAGTCTAGAGAGTCCGGCTGGAAAAGTCAAAGAGTCAACCACTCTCAACCGCTCTGATGCAGATTACTACCCACCCCTCTTAACCTTTTTCCTTCCCAGAACTTCCTCTCCTTCCTTTCATATAAAAGATCCTCACCACACAACCTCCAAAGATGACATAGATTCCTCCCTGATTTTCCAAGATGTCATAACCCTTATTTTCCAATCTTTGTGGAGCTATTGTAAAAAACATAGAGAGTGCAATTACACGCGGTAGAAGAAAAATCTTCAGTAGAATAACTTTAGTAGACAAGAGTGGTGAGGCTATGAAGCACAGCACAAAGATAAGACCGATTATACCATCTCATTCTCTTGCAGGCTAAATCCTACGTATGTGTTTATCCCTAGTTTTTGTTTCATCGAGTTTCAAATCACAACGGTGCGAAAGAAGTTTTCACTTCTTTCAAAAATGTTATTTTCCTTTAACAAAATGAGTGGAGGTATTTTATCTACCTTTTATCCACACGTGCAATAAATAATATTCTCCTTACACTCATTTCTCCATTCTTCTGCTCTACGTTTCCAAAATCTCGAATCGTCAAATTTTACAACATCTTGTTGGTCTGTCCTCCTTTTATCGTTTTCAAACCCTTTCATTCGCAATTCGTTCAATTTTATGACACATAATAGCACTCTACTATTAAGAGATTTTGAAGGTTCAGCATAATTGTTTTGTATTTTTTGGTCTGATCTGAGCCTCGTAGTAGGTAAGTACGTAAATGTTTTTTCTAGCAATTTCTCCAATCAGTCTTCCGATAATTGAATTTCCTGGATTTATTCATGTGATGATTGATTGCTTTTATAAGTATGTTATATGCGTATCCATTACTGAGATCATCCCGAGAAAAATACCGAAATTATAATGTACGGAAACAATTTCACTCGTATTACACATAAATAAAAAAGGTATTTAACCACATAAGAAGTCGTCAAGTAATATTTAGTAGAGGTGTTCTGATATTAAGTAACTTTTACAATTTCTTTACTAAGGAGAACGGCTGCTCGGCACTTTTCACACAAAATTTAATTTTGAATTTGAAGTACCCAACCAAATTGAAAAATAATTTTTGTAACCAAAAGGCGTAGCACATATCTAGTACGGATATGTAGCACTGTTTTTGATTTGTGTTTTATATTATAAAATAAAGGCTGTAAATTTTTTTATCATTTCATGATTTTTAACGTAAATTTGAAGATAATAGTTTTCTTTACGTTAGCTCCATACAGGAAGCCCTCAGGAAAATAATATCCCTCTTGGCCTATTTCATCTAAGGGGATGCTGTGTGGAGGGTCTTTTAAAGGAGGGAAGGAGAGGAAAGGAAAGTTCTGAGAAGGAAAAAGGTATGAGGGGTAGGTACAAATCTGGAGGTCAGAGCGTTCAGGAGTGACGGACGTATGGACATCCCTCCTCTATGGGTCGAGAGAGTCCAGCTGAAACGTCGAAAGGTCTCCCTCAAACAATCTCTATCAATCCGGCCAGCTTCACAGTAGGTCGGCAGACGCATCACCGCCAAGACCTTGCCAAATCTTACCCCACGAACCCGGGTACTCCTGCTAAGTCGTCAAACGTAGCAAACCACTCGAGGTGACCTACAGCAACGGTGTTGGTTATTCAATAAATGGTTCCCAGGCCGGCGGTACCGATTCCTGCCTTTTTTGTGAGTTATTGATAAATACTTTAAAAAATATTTTTACCTTTTTACGGTGAAAATATAAACATAAAATAAAAATGATTTTAAAATGAATAGAATGAAACTTTACCTACGAACAATATCTACGAAGCGTCGCGCTGGCCGCATTGGCCGCTTTGATTATGAGCTCATTTCCCAAGGCTCCTTTTGGTTGAGATTGTGTAGGTT
Source organism: Glyphotaelius pellucidus (assembly GCA_936435175.1). Classification (NCBI taxonomy): domain Eukaryota; kingdom Metazoa; phylum Arthropoda; class Insecta; order Trichoptera; family Limnephilidae; genus Glyphotaelius; species Glyphotaelius pellucidus. The sequence continues at coordinate 24,022,197 of OW386555.1, read as the reverse complement.
AAGTTTCACTTCTACTGCGTGTTTACTGCACTCGATTTTTTAAATAATTGTATTATAATTGAGCCAAACAAAAAACTTCCAAACTTTCCTCTAAAATTGTGCAAAATAAAATTCTTTGGTGGCTTATATTTTAAAATTGAAAACACAAATAAATAAAATTGCACGTATCCGTACTAGACTCACTTTTAATTAAAACAGTAATTATTGTTTGTTTAGGTATTTTGACCTCAAATACAAATTTAAATTTTGTATAAAAGAGGCCGTGTGCCATTCTTCTAAAACGGATTTTCAAAAATTGTATCAAAATATTATACGGATTGTGGCGTTCATACAACTATTTTTCGCCACTCTAGAATTCGCGAGAAGGAATTACCGCCGCAAAGTATTTGCAAATTCGCACTACGCGCAGCACCTACCTACGCACGTATAGGCAGACAATGTACTCGTGAGACCGGCTGCCGACGAATAATAATATGCACCACCTTCGCGAAAGGTCTAGACTCAGCGTGCATTCACGACTAAAGTGACGAGTACATTCTAGCACCTTCCAGCGCACGTATTGCCAGCGAGCGGAAAGCTACTCGGCCGCTCGCTCTTATATAAAGCGGCCCGCTAAACTACAAACTTGTTCAGTTCAGTTCAAGTTCAGTTCTAGTTAGTCTCGCGACGCGCTAATCAAAACAGTTCAGTGCAATCTCAACGGTCTCGCCTCTCTACAGCGAACCATCGTAACATCGAGTGCCCGTGCATCCTCCCAGGGCAGCTTCCTACGTGGACATCACCAGGACTATCATGCCGGTGGCTCCACTCACCGAGTCACCGCCGTTCCACACTCCGCAACGCGCGTCGAGCAGCGGCCTGGAAGACGAGGTCATCCTACACCGCCACGGTGTCAAGCATCACGCTGGTGACTCCACTCACCGAGTCACCGCCGTTCATCACTCCAGGGCAGCTTCCTACGTGGACATCACCAGGACTATCTGCCGGTGGCTCCACTCACCGAGTCACCGCCGTTTCACCTCCGCAACGCGCGTCGAGCAACGGCCTGGAAGATCAGGTCTTCTCCGCAACGAGCGTCGAGCGACACTCTGGTGACCTGCAGGCCCGTGGCCTGCTCCACCACAGCATCTCCGACCTGCTTCACCCATCATGACCGAGCACCCGCAACGCTTCATTCTACGGCACTTCATCATCTCATGTTACACCGACCGACCTCAGCTACGTAGCTCATGCTTCAATAAACGACTGGACTCGCAACCAACACGGATGCCTTTCATTTCCCTCTCTCCGTCTCCGCTCCCTCAGGATGGAAAATTTTGCGATGAAAGCGTAGCTATTAATATTAATGCCAATGCTTAATTTTGGTTGAATTTTACTGATCCCACGTTAACTATTCCAATTTCTATGACCCCGCTTGTTTACCTGAAAATTTTGGTTTTTCGCCAAATAATAGCAATTGTTTCAAATCTTCAATTCTTATTTCATCAATAACCCACCGAAAGAGTCGTTGGATGTTTTAAATCCTTTCATAAAAGATGATTTCTATGGAATCCACTATAATTTTCGTCTTTATCTCGGATAATAAAAGACGTATGTCTTTGGAGTGTGTTTCAACACTTTTCATCTAAAAACTTACGCAGAAAACATTGGGAAAAGATTTATTTTAAGTCTAGCCATGAAGGGCACCTTCAAATGACTCAACTTAAATTAATATCCGAAAAACGAAGGAATCATTAGTTTAACATAGTTTTTCTTTTTCACTCTCCATTTAGAACTCAGATCATAGAATTATTTTTAGATTAACTTGACTTCGTGGTGGAGAGGGGTTCAAATATTAGTTTTTCCGTGGATCCAGAGTATTTTGGCTCAAAAACTGGTTGTCATTTTTTTCCCTCCTTTGATAGGTCCTATCGCGACAAAATTGATGCGAACAAACTACCTAATTACAAAGATGCGTTGGTTCAAATGAACAAAAGGATTGGAACCATGCACGTAAGGACATCCCTTTTCTTTTGGACCTCCACTTTACCAGCCGATAACTTTTCGAGTTTTGAATTTTTTCTCTTTAAAATTTTTATGTGTTCTTAAAATATAAATACACGAATAATAAAAAAATGGATGCTTAAATGCTTTGTTTCTTTTTGAGCTTACGACGGAGCTCGAAAAACGCCCGAAACGCCTCCAGACTAGAATACCCCCTTAAAAGTCCTTGCATACGCATTTTTAAGATCTTCAAACGTTTGCATTTTTTTATAAAGCACATACGCCTTCATATTCAAGATATTTAATATAAATGACAATGATTGCAGGAATTCTTATTTCTTCCTTCTTATTTAGGTAATTTGAAGAAAATCCACATTGCCGTACAGTAATTTGAATTTCATACTTAATAATGCAAAAAAATCGTAATAAAGTAAACATTCCCTTTATTTTGTTTTTCTGAAAATTCGACTCATTTACAAATTGTGTACCTGCTCCTTTATTATGTTATAAAAATATTAAAAAACGTAAATTTATCTTTTTAATATTAATTCATTCGGAATCTACGTTATTATTTTGAACATCGTTTTTCTAATAAAGTTTATAAAATAAATTAGGTACAAACACAGATCCCTGTGATTTTCCCATTTCACCAAAAGCGGAAACAACTTGGGCACGTAATTATTGTACCCGCAATATAGTACCTACGTCGGTCCGATCAATCGTTCTTTGTCACATGATGTGACAATCGTGATTGCTGTCATTGATTGTGATAGGGATGCGGGTCATTGGGGCGAACTATTTAGGGAGAGAGGTGAGGCTTTGTGTAAATGCTAAATTATTTAACACCAATCATTTGGTTCAATTGTAAGGTTTTTAGAAAGATGTTATTTTCAGCTGACCGGTCTGCGCGTGTGAAAAATCTTGGCTTCGTTTCCCGCTAAAATAGAAATCTATCTTCTCTATAAATTAATACGTGAAGCAAAAACTTTGTACCCCTTTTTACGAAAATTGCGCGGACGGAGGAGTATGAAATTTCGCACACTTATAGTTTATACGGAGAAGGAGTGCAGAATGCTAATATTTTTTTAAATTTTGCATAAAAAGTACTTTAAATCAATTAAAAAAAAAAACATTACAATTATGGTTATCTTTTTTTTTGCCTTAGCCAGCTTTTTAAAATTTTGTATCAAAGAAACTGACAACTTAAAGTTCGCTGTGCTATTAAAAATGTATTAATTACACTATGTTTATGGCAATACAATACAATGCTATGTTCATGGCATGGCAATGTTTTATCATAGCTAAAGAGGCTAAAAGTTGCCGCAGAAGTTTTTTTTTTTGGTCAGATTGCTTCAGTATTCTATTAATTTATAACTACTGAAAAATTCTGACCACTTAAAAATATTTTTTTTGCATGAGCACATTGAAGGACCTGAGGAAAATAATCTCCCTCAGGGCCTATGCCATCTTTGGGTATGCTGTGTGGAGGGTTTTTTTAAGGAAAGGAAATGGGGGAGAATTCTGGAAAGGAAAAGGGTTTAAGGTGTGGGTAGGAATTTGGGGTTCAGTGTGTCTTGTACGTGTGTACCTTTTCATAAGCAATTTTTCGCAGGCAATCGAATGTACCACGCCATCCAGGCAAAATTATGTTTTTTAGATTTTCAAACTTATATTCATTCGTAATAATTGGGTTTAATTCGTAGAACTCCATTTAATTTCAACCGTGTTTGATCTGAATTGCCCGGCACTTCCCCACTTTCCTCCTGCCAATCTCATTCCCCTCCCCACGACCTTCAGCTTCACAACATACTTTAATCGGGGATGCCATAGTCTCATTGGCTCCAGGCGATTGGGAGCAGTTGGGCGGTATTCTCATTAATAAAATACCTATTGCCCATCACGTTTTGCTACTACCTTAGCTTCCTCAGGGCAGTATAATTACATACATAATAAACCCAGAAGTGACTGTGTGAAACTCAGGTTTAATAAAAGCTAGTAATTTTGCTTTTAAATATAAGTTCAATTTCAAAATTGAAAGTATTTGTTTGAAAAATTCATACAAGCGATAAAATGCCTGCCTAAAATTAAAATTCAAAACGCGTATTATTTCAATTACCATTTTAAAAATTGATGCTGATTTGTCGGGAATTAAGACCATCCCCATTGATATATTATAATTAAACTAGACATGGTATGAAAAAAAAGTTACATTTTTTTACCTCCAATTAGTCCAATGTAACTTCCAACGCTCTGACTTCAAACTAGCTGAAACTACCAAATTCGATCCCTGTGCACTACTACCCGCGTGACAATAGTGGAATACGTTCGCCAAGCTATACTAAAATCTATTCGTTACAGATCCGTTTACAATACCTAAAGTAATTTCTGGAATTCAGGTAATACGTGGAATTATTGTTCAATATTTTTTCATGAATTGGTTTTAGTCGTATCTGAATTAATTTAAGAATGATAACGCTTTAAATTTTCACCAAACAGACAAGTCAAGATTTTCACAAAAGTTTGGGATGACGTAACTGTGATAATCCTCCATTTAACCCACTCACTTTAATTTTTTTATTAAATTAGAATAAAATAAGATTACAAAAAATCTGCAGGAAAAGATGAAGTGGGTTGGTGATCTTTGTCTTTAAAAAACAACTTTAGTATTGCACTCTAATCTAGATTTATTTGTTGGTTATTTACTAAGGGTTTTTGGCTTTCCTTATTACTAATTTGTAATTTCTTCTTTTATTCCAATACATAAAACAGGCATATGCCCAATAATTAACATAAATGGATCTTTAAATACACAACAGTAATAAAATTTAAAAAAAAATAATTATTTAAACATGCAAAATTAAATGACAAACAAGGATCAGTGAAAGGTAAAATACAAATGGGTCCATAGATAATTTATTATTGGCACCTGTGCTTTGGAGAAATTGATTTAGTGTGTAGAAAATTGCCTGTCTTCCATTAAAGAGCTTCATCACTATACCAGCTTGATGTGACTAATGATAAAAATAATTAATTATGAAAGAAGGGTAAACGCAGGTTACTCCATTGGAAGCCGTTGGCGCTAACAAAAAATTGTCCAAAGCAGCGAAGCTAGCAGTTCAGAATGAAGTGCTGGTACCTACTCTGATGGCAGTGAGGCATGGAACTGGCAAAGGAAGGATAAATGTTAACTGATTGCTGTAGAAATGAAATCCCTGAGGTGTATGTGTCGTAAAACCATGTATGATATTGTGAAATGTGAAGATCTGCAAATAATGCAAGGCGTAATGAGAAAGACTAAAGAAGGGACCCTCAGATCCAAAGGCAAAGACCGAGATGCTTGCCGGTCTGTCCTCTCTGCCTACCCCTACGGAGAAACTGTGTGATGGTTAGTTATCTAGTTATAACACTTTTTTTTATAAGTGCTTAAATGGGTAATTATAAAAGTCTATTGAAGTGAAAATTTCTTTAGCACCGTTGTGATTAGAACTTGAAATGGTTAAATTTCAGAACTCAACTTCAAGTGCATGCCTGACGCCACGCCATACGTGCCGCGCCTCAAATAACATCTGTGTAAGTGGAATTTCAAACACCGTTGTAATTTGAAACAAACACCGATGTAATTACCGTTGTAATTTGATTTTGAATTCAAGAGTTCGTCACAAGATGTCACCACTTCCGTCGGCAGGACAAATAAGGACGTACCCTCCATAGGTGTAAGTTCTACGACACCAACACTTACTGGGCAAGGCAGAACCAAAAGCTACCCGCAGGGCCTAGCAGTAAAAACCTGCTGAGCGAGTTTTTAACTGCTAGTAGTGTTAAAATGTCTTAATGATCCCGGTACAGCGGATAAATACCAAAATACCCTGTATTTTTGTAGTAGGCTTTAAAACAGAAAATGTCTTTCACCCTCGTTGTTTTTCTTGATGTTGTGTTGATGTTAATCTGGGACAAAGTGTTTTTCTATGTCAACTGATGCATGAAAAATTTTGCGCAGAAGCAATACATCAGAAAGTTTACGTCTGTCTCTCAGAGCGTAGTCCATAGTGCAAAATATGGTCATACGTTCCATTTTGATCGGATAAACCTTCACGTTAAGTAATTACACGGGCCAATTTTCTTCGCATGGATTCGATCTTGTAATAATTACGAATCTCATAATTTGGAGACCAAATAGTAGATGCGTTTTCAAAAATTCTTCGCACAATTGATTAACATGACGTCAAAGTTAATTCTAAATTAAATAATTCGTGATTCTTAGCGTTAATACTAAGATTTGTGACGCAATTTTGGAAATTATATCTAAATGTTTATCGGAGCTCAATGTGGAGTCAAATTTCACTCTTAAGTCTTAAATTGAAGTTGTGTTATAAATACATTATCTTCAGATCCTTTTGTAATTTCAACTGAGTATTGCATACACACTAAACATGCATACAATCGTGCCCTAAGATTAATTCCTACCGAGTTTCTCGTCTTCTCCTTCAATCTTCTAGGTAGGATCTAGAAGATTGAGGTTAACAGCGTTGAGAAGCATCTCTGTATTACAAACATTCTTGGAAACGCCTTCACTCACGCTGGGCTATTAATCGGTCAATACCTAAGTTACTCAAGTAGACTCAACTGATCCTTATTTTGAGAGGCGGGTGAAAATTGAATTTTGATTATACAATTGATGATTTTCACATTGATCATCATCATCATCATTTTGACATTTTTGGCAGTTTCGTAAGAATTTTTGTAATATTTAAAAAACTTTTCAGATGTATTGTCATATGGTTGTAATCATCCAGAAACATTTGCGAGGGTGAAAAGAAAGTATTTTGAAAGTTTCAAACATTTCCCATCGCTTAATATATAGCAACGCACAGACAATTCACATACACAGAAACATATGTTGATTTTTATATAATATTAAAATTTATTAAAGCAATCTAAAAAAATGTTGTTACAAAGTACGATTTCGAATATTCAACAGCAGTTGTAGAGGTTGTTTTTGAGGGACATACTAGATCTTTTTTAACCATAGATCTGACTTTATTCAGGGTAAAAACTTCAAATGAAATTTTAGTTTCCGGTGACATTTTTGATTTTTTTTTTTCAAGTAAAAACATTTAAAAAATTGCAAAGCATTGGACAATGAAGGGTGCGGTGAGGAGTCAGACTGTTTTTGGGTCGAGTTGCAAAAGACGACATGTGGAAGATTCTTATTTTTTTAATACTAAAAAAAAGATATTAAAATACCACCGGAAAACAAATATATTTTTTTTAAATTTCGAATTGTGTTGGGATTCACTGGTTAAAGTTTGTCAGGTACGTCCCTTAAGCCGCAGCATACGGCATTCCCCATTTATTACATATGTACATTAAAATCTTTTAATTTTAAAACTCATCTCTATAAAGCTAAACTTATGAGTTATTCTTGATGATAGTATCTATACATTCCCCGCGCTGAATGCACGCAAATTATATGAAATTCCCTCGATAGAAAAAAATCGCAAAGATGCTCCGAAAATTATTATAAACACGTTTGTTTCAGTTATTTTACTTGTTGTATGTAACCCCGCAAGATATTTGCTCTATTTTAAATGAGTCGTGATTTTCACAATTTTCGCTAAAATATTATTGATTTTAACATTAGCGCGCTCTCTCGACATTCTATTTTATTTTTGAGCGGGCATACCGCGTCTTAACATGTCGTATCTTAACACGTATAAATATGTTGATAGACACTAACATATTTTAAAATATAAATTTTCTTCAGGAAACTATTATAAAAGTTGAAGACTTAATTCCTTATGTTTTCAAAACAACCGCACTCGAATTTGCACTATTTTCTTGTTTTTGTTATGTTCTATTATTCCAAAAGTTTTCCAGCAAAGACTTTTCTTACAGAGTGGTAAGAACTGGGTTTTTGATTTTAAAAGTTTTCTCGTGATTTTAAACAACGTAAAAGCAAGCGATTATATGCTCTCTGTTAGAAACAAACAACAGCGTTTTCTGCATACCCCTACCATCCCGCCTAAACCGACTGACAGATTGTGAAAATACACAATGTACACATGGAACCTGCCCCTTCATTTGTCATGTTGATGACGTCATTTGCGGCGCTGGGAGTAGGTTGACTGTTCCCGTATTCTACGTGCGTGAGTACAGTAGGCGAAGTGACAAAGTACACAAGGATGTGTTGTGGCAAACAACTAAACAAATTTCACAGTTTAAAATATGGTGATATTAGTTACTTGGAATTTGTTAGACTACGGGTTGGTTAAACCTCGTCAAAAATGACTGCAAAAATGATATTACTACATAATCGAAAACAAGCATTTGGCGTCCTCATTTCAACTCTCATTGTTTACAAATTGAAAAAATTCAAAATAAATTTTTACGTTTTATTAATTTAAAAATTGGTATTCCTATTATTGAAATCATTTATGTCAATTTACTAAGTAAAACTTAACCTTTCGAAATTATAGGAAAGGCGAATTATGTTTGATCTCCTTTTATTATATAAAATTGTTCATTCAAGGTTGGACTGCCCTGACGCTATAAATTTGTTATCCTTACATATTGGCCCGAACAGGCCCGAACAGGCCCGAACAGGCCTTCCATTGATATGCTTTGTGTAACTCTAAGTGACCAGCTCAGGTACGGGGGCTCCATCGAGGCCAGAGTTAAATTAGCCTCTCAGAAACTGGGCATACTGTACAGGGCACGCAGATACTTTAATAGTACACAACTGCTAGCCCTGTACAAATCGCAAGTGCGCCCCACGGTTGAATTTGGCAGCCACCTCTGGTCTGGAGCCCCAAAATACCTGAAAAAAACCCTTGACTCTGTGCAGAAACGGGCGGTCCGTTTGATAGATTCTCCTAATTTAACTAACGGATTGCAATCTTTAGAGCACAGGCGCCAGGTGGGAATGCTGTCCTTGTTCTACCGGTATTACAATGGAAGATGCTCCGAGGAACTAGCGTCATTGATCCCCTCGGCACCGGTGCATAGTCGGGAAACACGCCAAACGCGCGCTCAACATTTGTACACGGTTGACATTAGTCACATGAGAACGGGTCGTTTCTACGACTCGTTCTTGAGTTCAACAGCTCGGCTGTGGAACGATTTGCCGGCCTCTGTGTTTCCTCCCTCCTACAATATGGGTCTCTTCAAGACCCATGTTCACTCCTTCCTCTCCTCAAAAACACCCTCCACACAGCATCCTCAAAGATGACATAGGCCCTGAGGGAAATTATTTTTTCCTCAGGGCCTCCTGTGTGGAGTTAATGTAAAAAAAAAAAAAAAAAATTACCCCCCAAATACACTAGGCGCAACATTTTATTTTACAACAATAATTTTGCTGTGAATTCTGTATTAGAAAGAAAACATAGGTTGGGCAATGAACTAAGTGATGTCGCTGACATATTTATTTTAAACTTTACACATTTAAAGCCAAATTAGTCCATCGCTTTTTAGATGTTAATAACGAATGAGTAATCATTATATTTTATTTCGATTTTCTTTTGTTTGTTTTTATTCTAAATGATAACAATGAGTAATTTAGTAAAAATTTGATTTTTTTTAAGTGTTTTTGCTGCTCGTAGGTACGTGAATTGTACCTATGAATTTTCTAAAGTTATCCTTGTGGATTTAGCGTTGGTTAAGTTCTTATTTATTATATTGAGTTTGTGCTTTATTTATATAATTTGTAATCTTCTTTATTTCTGTTATACTGTTGTTTTAAAAGAAATTTGTATATCATATGTTAAAGTCCAAAAGGGCGTCTGTTTGTAATTCTGGCTCAAAAACTCCAAAACTACGAAAGAAAGGATTTGTTTAGGATTAAGTGTCATTTTAAAAATTGGAACTGGTTTTAACAAGCCACAGGGCACATATTTATCTATGATATAATTTATTTATTTATTTAAAATTTACGGCACAAAGTGCCATTTACAAGCTTGTGTATATTTAATTACAGTCGTAGTATATTATACAGGCATTAAAAATAAACAATAATATCAAAAACTCATTATGTAGTGACCTCGTTAACGTATAATTGGCTGAAATGTTCGATCAGTACAACCTTATATTTCAGTATGGAAGTATTAAAAATATCAGCCACGTTGGCATAAAAATTTCCAATGGTGTGTAATCTATTTACAACTGAATTGGAGCCTGATACTGACACGTAGTTGTCACAATAAAACAAACTAGGGAACCTTGATCTTATTGTAGGTATATGAAAGTGAATCAGTTTTAATATATCAGGGCTATCCAACTGATTTAACGATTTTATACAAAAATATCAGATCAAAAATTTTTCTTCTGTCACTTAATTTCAACAATTTTAATGAGTGCAACAAAAAATCATAATTTATTGATTCTAAGGGAATTCCAAGTCTAAAATTAATACACCTCAAAAATTTGTGTTGGACTCTTTCAATGGTATTGATGTGATTGTTGAATACAGGTGACCAAATTGTTGAATTATATTCAAGAATGCTTCTAACGAGAGATGTGAACAGAATTTTTAATGTGTAAATATTTTTAAAATCCTTAATAAAAAACCTAACATTTTCATAGCCCTTTTAGCAATATTTTTTTACCAGATTAATTTTGTTTAAATTTCATTAATACTTGTTTAGTATATGACACAAATTCCACATTTTTGCTTTCCAAACGGTTTCGAAAAGCATTCGATTATCGATCGATATCGGCAATTTTTTAAACGAAATTTAAAATCTTGGTACAAATATTTTTTTAAACTTTTATTGAATCTATTTGGGTGGGAAGAGAAAGGTTGGGAGGTATCTGGCTCCTCAAATATGGTCGCTTCTGACCAGGGCGATACTGAGAGCATCTTCCACTTATCTATCGATCACGGAGACCGTAGATTACCTTTAAAAAACAGTAAATGCTTACATTTAACAATGTCTTAAATTTCTGATGTATTTTAAGAATAAAAACTTCCTTCATTAAATTTATCGTCTCTTGCTGGTCTCAGGCCTTAAAACTTAAACATAAAATAACCCACACCAATTTATAAATAAATCAATATATATGTGTATCGTAAATGGACACACAGTCGGAAATACTCAACAAAATAAGACGTTTATGGACGTCACCAAGCACAACTGTCTTGGATTTTACATGGGTGCTGTCAAAAATGTAATCACATAATTAAAAAAAAAAAAATAGAAAATGTTTAAAGTAGGTTTGTAAGAGAGAACTAATTTTTTAAGCTTATTGGTTAGGCATCACTAAACCTATTGAATATTGTGTATTTATATCATTTAAATGGTTGTTTGGCAGTCTCTATGTATTTCCAAAGACATTAAAGTATATTGTGCTCGTTAAACTGTGGATGGGTCACAAAAGATCCACAGATAGCATTCAAGCCCTTTTGAAAACAAAACTTGAATTATTTAAAAATTTTATTGTGACATGGAAAACTCAAATCTATAAATCATCAAAACTCAAACCTTTGAACCTGTTTCTGTCACAAAATAGTGTTTGAATTTGCCGCTTTGCGTGGTGTTTCCGACATGTGGAAACTATCAAAAGGCAGCTTATCCAGCCAATGATCTCTTTTTAAGGTTGGTGTTTTTGGTTGTAAATTTCTACCAGTGCTGACTGCCAATTTTTTATATATTTTTGTCCGCTAGTAGATTCTAATTTTTAGAGTATAATGCCTATCAAGTTTGGGCCTATTTAAACACCCCAGGTTTTCATATTATGGAGAGAGTATGATTTCCGCGGCGCCGCGATTTGACGTTTTTAGGTAGAACAGCCCAAAATAAGACGAAAATGATGATTAATATTTTTTGATATCTCACTTAGTTTTCGAGATATCGATTCATTGATTACACAAATATCAAGTTAAAATGTCGAATAAACATCGAAATCCTATTTGAATTCAACATTTTTATGAATTTTATTCAATTATTTATTATAAAATTTAAAAAAGGAAAATTATCGAAAAGTAGTAATCAAAATTTTTATTTTTTTATTAATTGTTTATTTATGTTAACAAACAATAACAATCGTTTACATTTTCGTTATTTGTTTTAGGAGTGTTATGCCGTGTTGCGCTACCTCCTTCTTTAGCCATCGTTTCGGACAGCGTTACAGAGTCCATCATCAGGGCAGATGTGTGAGAATTACACATCACAATTACGCTGTCCGAAACGTTGGCTAAAGAAGGAGGTAGCGCAACACGGCATAACACTCTAAAAACAAATAACGGAAATACTTTTGGCCGTGAAAATCTAAAAACTTATTTATAAAAAAAAATGTCATCTTTAACAAAAAAACAGCACCTACTTTTTATAAATTAAATCAATTTGAAGTATCGATAGGTATCTCGAAAACCAAGCGAGATATCAAAAAATTTTAATTTTAGTTTTTGGCTTATTTTGGGATGTTTTACCTGAATGCATAATCAAATTGCATATGATACACATAATATCGACAAAATGCTAAATCTGTGAACCTGCAGTCACTCCTTTGACATTCACATTCTAGCAACGTAAACTGTGCACATTTTATATTCATAAAAATATGACGTATGCATGTTATATTTATTCCAATACGACTACTGGCTTGCGGCACGTCTGCTGCAAGATAATGCATTCAAGGAAATACAGCGCCTTTGATGGGAGATCTGTATGCGCGCCGTACCTGTACATTTCTAGTCGTATTGTCGTGTGATATGACAGTACCGAATTGAGGGTGCTGTTGGCAATGACAGTAGAAAATGCTCAGCATGTTTTCACAAAGGATTATCAACATTTGGTACAACAAAGTTTTTATGAATATTTAATACCGTAGGTCTATAGATGTACTAAACATTATCAAAAAATGTGATGGACGTGTATTTAAGTATTGTAAATGGATATGAAAATCCATAAAATGACTTTTGCAGCCAGTTGGTTTTGTGATCACTTACAATATCAATTTGGCGATATGGGGTAGGGATAGCAATATGTTTGTCTAGGTCTTGGCAGCGAAGGCGTTTGCGTTTGTGGATCGGGAGAAACTGGTGGACGTAGACCTAACCCAGACCTTTCCAGCGGGACTCTGCGACCCATCGCCTTGCATTGCAGTGGGAGAAATGGGTTCATATGCCCTTAATTAACTCCTGGACATATTGACCATCGGAATCCTACAAACCATCAATTTTTTTCCTTCCTAGAACTTACCCTCTTTCCTTTCTCTAAAAGACCCTTCCCACAGCACCTCCAAAGATGACGTAGACCCTGAGGGATTATTTTTCTTCAGGGCCCCTGTGTGCTGTTAGACTAAAATACAAAATTATTACGTTTATACCTCTATTATCTACATTGTAATGTAATAAGTATGATTAAGTATTACAAATAATTATTGTAAAATTACCCTGCTTACAAACTGCGTTGGTAGTTCAGCGGTTTTATGTAAAGAAGAAATAAAAAAAAAATCAGAGTGTGCAATTCACACACGATAGAAGTGAAACTAGAAAGTCGCTAGATGTCGGTTTCTTTTTTTTTGCTTATTTATTTTAAAATGGCTTGAAGATTGGATATTGATTTCACAAAAATGTTTATTTTTTTGGAATTCGTAGGATTCGAGCCTCTGTTCGGAGGCCCGCGCCTAGCTGTGAATTTACCGCATTATATTAGAACTGAGGACCCGCCAAATAATAAATTTTAATGACGCATTTCCGTTTCATTCGAATTTCAAATCACTAACGGGGCTAAAGAAGTTTCACAAAAAGATAAATATTCTTGTTGGTAGACAGAGTTTTTAAAGACGCCTTTATTTAGTAGGTAACTTACTGATATTTTTTTCAATCTTGTGTGATCGTCTGTACACAAGCTGCATGTACTCTGTACGTACAGTGTATTATATATTTACCTTTCTATTTCGTACCTGTGATGTGCTAAGCAAGTACCATGTCCTTGTGGTGCTTATGTGTAATGGTTTATTGAGAGAATTATTGGTCTGAATAGGTAAGGGCGTATTTACCACATCGTTGGTACAAATATTTACATAAACTAACCCATTGATCTAAGGTTGAGTGTACATTGAACAAAACAGTAATCTGACGTCAAACGGCTTAAGGGTAAATTTTAAGGGCACGTACATAAATAGGAAGGTACTCTTTCATTATATTGGAAAACAGTACTTTTTCGTACATTGTTTTATTATTTCTACTAGTTTTAACCCGCGGCTTTGTTCGCATGGTATTTGGGAGAAATTGATGAAGCAATTAGCATTACATAATGTCCTTTCTCGGGCGCTCCCCGTCTTCTCCTCCCTCATCTCTTCCCTCCCCGCAAACCCCACCTTCCTCCTGCCTTTATCACCTGCCACAAAAATATATGAAATACACATATTTTCATTTATACAAATTTCATAACGCCAGAGCTCACCATTATATACAACTTACGTTACTCGCTGATAATGTAGCTTTCCAGAATTTTTAAAATCGGTTTAGTGGCTTAGGCGTGAAAGGTACACGACATTGTGACTTTTTTTGTGATTTGTATAAATGTACAGTCTTTATATAAACTTTCTTATTCGTTGTGTTCAGAGTAACCAGATTAGTTAGTAGAAGGTACATTTACATACAGATTTTAGTACAACCTTACATTTAAACCAAATTCAAAATTCGAATTATTGCAAAAATACAACTTGAAAACAAAAGCTCTCTACAGCTCCCATAATGGTCCAGGAGAACTGGATTGCCTCCCACGGGCGATGTTGTAAGGTGGATTAAGGAAGGGGTTATAGAAAGGGTGATGTAAATTAACGAAAATTTTCACATAGTTACCTGGAGGTAAAAATGACAAACGACTCGGAGGGGGTTCGTGAAGCCAGCAAGCCCCTTATTTTCCTTTTGACCTTTTCAATAATACTCAGATATAAGAGACAACCTACCCTTTTAATTGGATATCTTCCATCTTCGCCCAGCAGTCAATCATTAAAGAATGCAAAAAGGGAAAAGGGATTGAACGAAATTGAACGTAAGATTATTGAATGTATTTTTATTGTAGTCCTTTCCAGTAAAATGCAACCTTTCTAGGATTGCCTAAATTGTAGATTATGTGGTGTAAGAAACAAACAAGAGAGAGAATAAAACTATCGATTGGCTGTATTACAAACTTTGAACTTTGGCTGCTAGCTTTGGACCAACTTTAAGAAGAGCAACACGGAAAGGCTTCACGTACAGTGTAATAACGCCTACCGCATGGTGTTCGACCTTTCCAGATACTGCAGTACTTCCAACAAGCTAACGGAGGGACGAGATCCTGGTCTTGAAGCCCTCATAAGAAGCCGAGAGGAAGGATTAAGGAATAAGATACACAACTCTGGAGACGTCTTCATTGCAGAACCCCGCCAGAGTTCAAATTCCAGCATCGAAGAACACTAGAGATTGACCTCGTCAACCTCGAATAATGCTGTAAAAGACTAATTATTTCTTTTTTTATGTTCTATATGTAGATTGTTCGGTTGATTAGTCAGACATCTCTGAAAAGTCGAAATTTGAGTTAGGTATGCAATTATATAAAAGTGTGCCCCTTATCCGCTACAATACTCGGTTTACTCGTAAGTATCACCAAGTCAGTTAAACTTAAAGTGAATTATACAAAATGTTGATGTTTTCTCCGTCACTAATATGATATTTCAAATAGTCATACTAATGTTATGGAGCGTAATGCCTCCGGTGTTATTTTTTGGGTGTCAATAATATTTTATTTTTGGCGAGCATTCGAATATTGCATCTCTCATTATCTCAAAGCATTTTATTTGGAGATGACTGACTAATTTAATTATTTATTTATTAACGCCCCTTTTCGGGGCTTTTACACATGAATACTAAGAAAAATACGTTATTTATTGTACATAATTAGTATTCTCGGAAAAGAAGAATAAATATGGTAGTAAATCCCAGAATTTCTTTACTGAAATAAATACTGACTTCTGGTATTACGTTGTGGTATCCGAAAGCTTATCAGTTCAAACAATACCGGACTTTCAACGAAATCATTTAGAATTTTATATAAAAATACCAAGTCAGTGAAAATTCTGTCTGACAATTTGAGCATATTTATTTCATTTAAAAGTCAAGTTTAGTCAACATGATTTCTGGAATACCCATTTTAAAATTTAGAAAACGTCAGAATTTGTTAAGTTTTCTTTCAACAGCTTGTACATACTCGTAGGTACTATAATGTGGATTCCAGACGGGAGAAGTGTACTCAAGCTGACTTCTAACATAGTAGGCAAAATATAACAGTTTAATTCACTTTGTATCAAGTGGTTGATCGATATTAATAATATTTATTTATTTTGTTTTTTCTCATCTCTATGTATATGTTTTATGGGTTTTTTTGGTATTGCACTAAACTCCAGAATACGGAATCCGGATAGGAAAAAAAAAAAAAATGTCATCCAAATTCAAACCTCAAATATAGATAGCAGCCAATAAAAACATGCGATAAGAAAAAGAAGATATCTATGGTAATTCTTAATTCAAGTGTGATGCAGGTAAATATAACCAAATGGGAAAGGGTGCGACAAAGCATTTTTTCTTATTTTTAGATAATTAATCTATGTTGACGTAACTTTTAAAATTTTAAATATTCGATTGAGGATCGCTGTCTTGTCTGAACATTTTCTTAATAATTAAGTTAATAATAATAATAATATTGTAATTAGAACGGGAGTGTTAAATGTTTGAAGAAAGTCGAATGATTTACAAACCTATTAGATTTCCTAATTATCACAAAATTAAGGATGTCATGATCCCACTGGTTCAAAGCATTTTATTATAGCAATTTTGAATATCTAATGATAAGTAAATTCAAAATTTTAATCTCAAAATCATTTGCCTTTTCCGTGGCTGTAAACAAAATAATTTGATAAGGTAATTCAGCTCGTAATTCATTTCAAGTAACATTTTAATAAATCATTTTTGGGAGAGTACTTTCGAACGAACCCATTAGGCCAGACCTGATTTTAAAATCCGGGTACGTACTACTTAAAACTAAGTAGTTTTAGTATGAAATTAATTTGACCAGCAATCGATTTATTAGAGCGTTAAACTTCCATTAAAATGAGGATGACAGAGCAAAGTTATGAAGTACCTAACGTGAAACGTGTTGATTTATTAACCTTACTCCCGACGCACGAAAAAATCCGCCGAGAGAAAACATATTAGAAATTACACCAAGTCAGCAAAAAAACATAATTTTTCATTAAAACAATTACTCTTCTCCGAAAAGCAATTTTTGAAATGCTGTGCCTGTTTTTACGCTGATGATATGGTGCCGATATCTAACTGTGCAGTAAGTATACTTACTATCTCTTGGGTCTAAGATGACCGAATGCATAATGTATGTTGATGCAACTTTGTATTTATTTATTTCTTTTATCAAGTTCTCTATAATACTGTTATACACCGGAATATTATGGGGAAGATTACAAGGGGGCTGTTTCACTCTCTTGTGACGTATGTCAGAAGATAATTACTGAATTCTCTGTAGGTGACATTGAAGATGTCGATGTTCAATACAGATTCATTTAGCAGTTGAATTGCTTTGTTTAATGGCGCATTTTGATAGGAAGAAGTTCTCGCTTTCGGAGCATAAAAAAGTACGTGGAATCTCTTATGAGTGTACGCGTTGGGTACATATAAGTTAATCTCCTTCAACATGGGCGGATTCAGTATAATGCCGGAGATTAGCTTAAAAAAGTGCTTACACAAAAATATTTTTCGGCGGGCTTCTAATGTGTTAAGATCGAGTATTCCTGATAAAAACAACGATGGATACAGGAATGGGTAGTATGAATATTCCCTCATATACAGGTAACGCGTAAACCTTTTTTGAACTCTTTCTATTTCTAGGATATGGTTTTGTTCAGAGGTAGCCCAAATAATGGAGCTATATCCCAAAATGCTGCGGACAAGTGCTTCATATGTTCTCCGTATTGCAATTCCATTAGTAAATGATCTCGCATTACGAAGAACCAATCCAAGTTTGTACATCTACCTTCCTCCATTCACCTACTTTCCATTTCTATCCTGTCTGACCTATCCTATCCTATCTGAATATTTCTTACCTGACATTGTGGAACAATAACTCCAAGAAGTAAACGGTGCAATGATTCAATAAATCTCTCAGTTCTTAATCATGGAGAAGCTGATGAACTCCAAAAATAATGATTTTCTCCATAATAATCTTTCTGTGTGTTTCATTGGCGTGTCCATTGATGTGACCAGTGCAATTATGCACCGATCTCTCAGTTCTTTAATATCGATTATGTTAAAAAAAGGCTGTGCAATTATAACCAATTACAACGGTGTAGAGTTCTCCCAATATGGAAAAGCTGATCAACTCCAAGAAAAATGATTATCTTCATAACAATCTTTCAGTGTGTTTCATTGGTGTGTCCATTGATGTAACCAGTGCAATTATGCACTGATCTCTTAGTCTTTAATATCGACTATGTTAAAAAAGGCTGTGCAATTATAACCAATCAAGTGTGTTTAATTGGAGTCATTTGTTATAACCAATCTAGTGTTAATATGTGTAGTAATATCTAGTCAATTGTTATAACCAATCTAGTGTGTTAAATTGGAGTCTATTAAAGGAGTCCTTGCCATTATCAACTCTCGGTATCATAACTTCGATCTATTTCAGAAACTTGTGCAGAAATCTCAACTCAGTGATCCCTTGGTTACGTAATATTGAATCTCACAAAAACGTGCTGTTTGAGGGCTGAGGTATGTCAGATTCTTTTTCACCAAGCTATTCTCATAGTAGTCCACTTTAATTTGCAGTCAATGTATCTGCGACTACAATGTCTGCAAAATTAGATGACTATAAGCAAATCCAAGGTCATTGGAAGTGGAGATTATGAACGTGGAATATGTTGTGAAAGAAGAATACTTGGAGCAAGTGGACGAGTTTTTGTATTTGGGAAGAATTTTTACGAGAGACGAAAATGATAGTGATATTGAAAAGTGAAGTAAATCCATCAATGAACTCTACGTAGCTGGCGCTAACCAATCAAGCTATAGAGCCTGCCTAGTGTTTAGAGACTGTATTTAAAACATTAAAAAATAATAATAATTCATACATATACCTACCCAAATTTTGGTATCTATCGCTACAGTGAAAAAAAATTTAAATAAATCTCCAAAAAAGCTGACAGTCCACAACGGGTTGCTTATGTCAACCTTGGCGGCCTCATTGGTCGAGGGATAAGGCTCTCGACCACCAAACCGGTGGTCACGGGTATTATTATGTTATTTCACAAATTTATTAATTTAAAATATATTTATATAAATATATAATACTAGCTGGTACCCAGCATGCGTTGTTACGCCATTTAATAAATAAATTGTTCCTCCCTGCGTGACTTTTCCCATTCGTCCCGTTCCCCTTTCGCGTCCCCTTCCCCTTTCGAGTTCCGACTCCACCTCCTCCACCTTCCCTCTCCCCACTCCACTCCACCCCTTACCCCGTCCCGCGAATTCCCCTCTCGAGTTCCCCTCCCACCTCCCGCATTCCATACATTCAGTTTTCAAACAACTCGCATGCCACCTGTTGCAAATTTCATAATGTCGGAGCTCACCAGTATTTTTTAAGGTAAAAAAAAGAATTATCATTGAAAGAATTATTAAAAGAATTATTATGGTGCAGTCGTTCGGAAGTTACGCGAGATAGATATTAACTACGACGCCTGAAATAAAATTTCTCGTAAATATCTGAACATCGTTTCCAAGGCAATGATTTATTTTGCTTTTCTTCTGACGTTAGCAATATGTATCTATTGTTTGTGACAGAAAACGTATAATAAATATAATATATTAATATTTGTAATTTCAAAACGCCAGAGTTTACCATTACATGCAGCCTATATTACTCGCACATAATGTAGCATTCTATTGGTGAAAGAATGTTTATATTTTTTTTTATTGTTTTATGTGTGAAAGCGTTACAAACACACTCAGTTTCGCGTTTATAACATAAGTACAAGTAAGTATATGTCATAAATTTATTCCAATTATAATATATTGGTTCCAGACAAAATAATATAAGGCAGTTGAGACTAATGTGAGGTATTTAATTTTTTTTTTAAATCAATGTAGAGCAGTAAGATAATAGAACTGGCAGGGTAAGAATGAAAGCAGAATGCTGGAGAAATTATTAATAGAATCAAATATTTGTGTCGAGCCCTGTCAAGAGTCTAAATAACAGAAGAGTATGCATGTGACGATGTATGAATGTGAATGAAGTAATGAGTGTGTGCCAAGCAATCCTCTCTGCATAGTTTTAATTAGTACTACCCTTGAGAATTATAAGCCCGACAAAACTCATGCACGTTTGATATTTAAGGGTTGGTGAGATTTGCCCTTCACGCTTGAACATGCAAAACTTCTTACCAGCCACCCTTAAGAATTTTAATGTCCTTTATGCAAGCCTTAGAAATAAGATATGTCATATTATTTTAACATGACGGGGAATAATAATAATTACTCTGCTTAAAAGCAGTGGCGGCTCGAAAATTGTTTTGTTCTAGGGAGCGCACATTGAATAGAATAAATTAGTGATTATATTTTGTAGAAGTCAGAGATTTAATTCAAGAAAAGTCGTGCAAATGAAGCAAATTCTTCGTATTGAGGCGCGAAATTTTATTATTATAAATGTAAATTATTTGATATCAGATGTAGACACTAATTTTCCTTTTATTTTGAAAGTCAAGTGCGCAATATGTCGAAATTAGAGATTTAATTCAAGAAAAGTCGTGAAGCAATCATTTATCACGTGTGAGTTTACGAGGCACAAAACATTATCATTACGAATGTACTAGCTTTATTCATTATTATTTGAAATCAGATGTGGACAGTATTTTTTTCTTATTTTGAACGTAAAGTGTGAATTACTTCGTAAAGAAGCATCAGATTCCATCAGAAGTGACATGTCCATAATTTCAGATTTTATTCAGTTTTAATAAAAGTAGAGAGCAATTTCTTCTTATTTGTATATTATAATTTATAATTTGACATTGCTTTTATTGACATCTGCCCTGAAGATGTACCGTGTAATGTGAGCTAAAAAATGATCAAGCGGAACACGGCATTATACGGCAAATTAATCACGATGAATCCAAAGCCATCTCAATCAACGTTTCGTTTTTTTGGCGTTATTTTACCTGGGCGAAACTGAGAGTAACTACCGCTCTGAAATATTCAGCAATGTGCAAAAAGAAAAGGTAAAAAAAAAAACATTTTTAGCATGCCGCGGCTGGATTCCATAATAGAAGATACTCTCTTGATAAAACCACTATTCAAAATTGAAACGTTGCTTGAAATGGCTTTTTGTCGTGTTCAGTGACCAGATCTGAATAGCCAGGTACTTATCCACCTTCCTTTTACCATCTCCTTCTCCTCTCCGGCCACCTTCAGCCTCAGAATGTGCCCCGATTGGGGTCGTCCTAGTCGCACCGGCTCCAGAAGAACTCTTGCGCGTTTTTTTTTTTAAAAGAGTTGTAGACATTTTTCACCGGTGCCTGTCTCGGCTACTTTCTACCGGTGACAAGGGATCACTAGATGATAGTGGTTTCGAGGAACAGGTTTATTGGAACCAGTTCCACTTTGGATTACAGAGACAAGTGAAATTTACAAAAAATCTAAAGTATATTGTAATACCAGCTCTTAGTGGAGTGGAGTTGGCAACACGATATTGCTTCCAAGTACATAAGCACACATTTCACCACTTACAAGTACCTACACAATTACAAATCTGTCCTGATGATGGACACTTCGACGATGATGGACGTCCGAAACGTTGGCTAAAGAAGGAGGTAGCGCAACACGACATAACACCCCAAAAACAAATAACGAAAATACTTTTGGCCGTGAAAATCTAAAACTTACCTTAACCGTTCTCTCATTAAATCCAAACCCTTTCAGAATTATTTCTTCACAATATTGTTATATAATTGTTCTTCTGAGTTTTAAACAAGTCAAATGGGTTCCGGCAATAAACAAATTATTGACTTAGTTATTTTTAACGAACTATGCAAATAGGTATAACGTTATTTCCACCATAATGAGCAACATAACAATATAATAATATAATATGTTCTGAAGATTTTTGTTTTCTGCTGAAACAAATTGAAATCTTGAGAACTCAAGATGTCTTGACTTGACAATATGTGTCTGCTACTGATCGTAAATGTGTAAAAAATCGTCCTAACCCTTTTTTACCTGGAAAAATGTGATTTGTTTTATTGAAAAATAATTTGTTTCATCGATTTTCGACTTTACCAAAGCTTTTTCGTTATACGAAATCTTGAAAATATTGATTGATTAGTTGAAAAATATATACATAAATAAGGCACGGCCAGAGACTCCAGGTGCTCGGTTTGCTCCGTGGGGGCACTAACGGCTTTATAGGTATCTAAAATATCCCGAATTACCTCGAAGGAAACACGGTGACTAGATTAGCATGGAAAACTCAATACTATCTCAGGAAGGTCGGCCACGACCATACTTCACTACATTCTTTTCAGGAATTATCGGGTTAATTCAGTTACGACTCAGAGGAACATTTAAATACAGTTTATTGCGGATAATAATTTATCCTTACTGAAAAAAGGCTATTCTTTCTCTCTCTCGGCTCGGTAGAGTACTGTTAATTAATATTCAATAGTAGTTAAGGCATATATTAAGAGGAGGAATGTGGGTTGTAGCTTACTGCGATTGTAGCGTCAATGTCATCATTGGGGAGGGCAAACGGCAAAACAAGAACATCACTTTGGACATTATATATTAATTAACGGGCTAAGGCTCTCCACGCGGAAAGCTCCCAAAAGGTAACACAAAAGGGTCGACACGACCTGCGCGGTTCGCTTGCGCTGGCTCGGGTAACAAGCGTCACCCAACCGCATCTAGCGGCTAGCTCTGGGAAACAGTCACGTAGCAAAATGGTACTAAAACCTCGTTTACATTGAGCGAGTTTACAAACTATAAGCCGGCGATTTCACTATCTGCTAGAAAACTAGCTCAGTGTAATCATATTACTAGCTAACTAGCAGATTGTAAATAATCTACGAAAAAAGTTGAAAGGGGGGTTACTTTACTCGCTACTTGCTAGCGTGTGCGGCGGATGGCAAAAGGGTGGCCCTCCAACAGCTGATTTCGTAACTGTCAAACTATTGCTTGATCTGGATTATCCGTTGTACAATCTGCTAAGCAGCCAGCAAGTAGCTTCTAGCGGTAAGCTAGTTGCCAATATCTCAGTTTTCTACGAAATGCGGACAAAATTAGTTCACGCGGGAGTCGTTATTTTAGCTCACTCAACTCGTTAGCTAGTTGAGCGTGTTGAAAGTTTTATGTGTAGTCGTCACAAACGCACTCGTCGATTTGCCCGCTTTTAAATTTGCCGGCTAGTAGCTTGTAAACTCGATCGGTTCCCGCCAATTCGGTGATAGCGGGTAATATTTTTTTCTTTGAAATTGGCTACGTCAGACCATGAGATGGAGCGACTTGGTCGAAAATTTAATAAAAAAAGTATTGTATTACAAAAAAAATGTTGATTTATTATTTTTTCCTAATTTTTGTGATGCAAGACTTTGTGCTTTTTTCCACTCGTTCTTAACGATCTCTCAAACAAAATATTTCCAGTCTTGTGGTAAATTGAACCGCGGAATTCATTTAAAGTATTCGGCCGCCTGACTGGAGAAAGAGCCATTGTTTCGATTTGCCTAACCAGATGTATCAATGCATATTATTTGTTCAGCCAAGAACAATGCGCTGTTTATTTATTTATCAAATGAAAATGAAACGGTGAAATTGTATTCTACTTTGTCTATGGCTCGAGGAAGAAAATTAGGTAATTTAGAGGATGTGTTTCATTGTTGATTTATTTTTAAATTATCACTTGTAGATAAACATACAGAACAGATCAATATTGTTATTATATTATACAATATTACATAATTGTTTATCTAAATTTAATCTTCAAAATTTGATAAAGTTTGACAATTTAAATATTTCGCCTTTTGGAGCTGACGTCCAAATAAATTATGTGATATAGCAATAACTTTTGACCTTATGTTATGCCGCGTTTCCACCTGATCTCTTCAATGATCAGTGAAAACAGGCTTTCTGTGTGATCGAACTCCCGATAGAATTATAAACCCAAATTTTAATCAAAATCAATTTTTCCTTCAAATACGACTACATTTAAAGGGTGTTAAGGGTATAAAACCTGCGATTTCTGACATTATTTTGAGTAAAAAATATAAATGAAATTTTGTCTCCGGTGACGTTTTTATCTTTAAATTTAAAAAAAATCTTTCGTCGTCACCGGTCACTCGTGTCGAAATGTCAAAAAAAAATTAAATTTCAATAAAAGCTTTCAATATTTTCATCGTAGAGCTGCATTAACGTAAAACGTGCAAGGTTTATTTTCTTTGAAACCGATATTTTCTTTATCCCCCCCTGTACAAACATGAAAAGGCGTGTTGATTTATATTTCCAGCGTATTGATGTTGACATGGCTCGATCAAGTGAACAGGAGCCGACGGTATATGTTGATAACCTTTGAAATCGAATTTCACAAAAGGATTGCTTCGAATTGAAGAAGTCTTGGTTACTCAGGTTAGAAAATTTTCAACCACATCTAAAAAATACTTCTCAATTTTTAGCAAAATAAAATGTTATAGTTTTGATTTTTAAATTTAGCGTTGAATTATAAACACATATGTTTCGAAACATTTTTTTAAATAAATCTCTTTATATATACATATTCCTCCTTTTTATGTGTGTTTTTTACAAGAGCCCCAGCTGCTCCCGTCTGGAGCCAGTGAGACTATGGTATTTTGTGAGGCTCACGGTAGTGAGGAGCAGAAGGAGTTTGGGAAGAGTATGGTGGGAAAGTAACTGGTTATTGAGATCTAATCATCAAAGACGGCTTAAGCCATCTCAAGCAATGTTTCAATCAATGTTTCCGAATGATGGTCTTATCAGGGCGATAATGAGAGTATTTTCCACTCTGGAACGTGCCGCAAATATAGTTTAAACAACTTTAAATGAGATATGTATACAAAAAAATGTAAATACCTTATCATGGATGCACGTGCAGAGTGTAACAGAACGGACCTGAGGGATTTTAATCAGCGATTCCCGAGCATATTTGGAGTAAAAAATGTAAATGTCATTTTACTGTCCGATGACATTTTTTTCTAATAAAAACAAAAAAAAAAGTTTTATTCACATAGGTCGCGATGGGTGTGAGCAATAAGCGCTCTTTCGTATATTTACACGCTGTTAGAACGAGATGCAACGCTTATCAAATGACCGCTAGGCTATGAACGCATCACTATCACACTCTAGTCAGTGGCGACGTGTGATGGAAAAATATTTTTGTTGTTTTTATAGAAAAAAATGTCATCGGACAGCAAAATGACATGAACATTTTTTACTATATAGGCTCAGGAATCACTGGTTTAAATCGCTCGGGTACGTCCTGTTACCCCCTATATGTGGCCAAGTGGTGATATCATGTGGCCCAAAGTGCGAAATTTGATCATAAATAGGTTATCGTTAAATCTTGATAATAGAGAATTCCAGTCCATTTTTTTAATTTTTTTTATAAATAATGACCTTCTAACATAAATAACTGCATATTTATTTTTATTTTTATAGTTTAATAGATCCCCCGAAAACCACCGTGACGTTATCTGGCCCTGTGACGTCATCTGGCCAAAAGTTTTAGTTATTTTCAACAGATGTTGTCATTTTTTATGGGAGAAGTGATGAAACTATTCAATAAGTAAAACTTTATTTAGGTGTAATTATTTATTTATTATATTAAATTTATTACATTATTATATTTTTCAATATTATTACGGGAGATTGGTGTAAAAATTGTTTGAAATTATAATTTTTTTAGCTTTACGAATCGAAATCAATATTAAGGAAACCGGAGCATAAATTTCGTAGGGAACTGGAATCAGCTGTTCGACCGCCGCTATTTTGAATTTCAGCATTGGAGCGTTTTATGGAAGCGGTGACGTCACGCCTACAAATTCAATAATACCAACTTGACAGGGTGTTTTAATGAACTGTTTTAAAATGGACTTTTGAATATTTTTTTTAAAACTACGTTAAATATTATTTAATAAAATGTATATATTATTCAGAATCAGCGTTTATTGGTCTATATGAACATATTTTTTTAAAGCCATAATATTTTTCACTGGAGTTCCTTATTAATCATTTCACAAGATTATGAAAAAAAAAACGGCCCGAGGTACGAACCTCTCCCCTACAAAATAAATTTCATCAATAAAACAAATATATTACATTATTATTACGGCAATGTTGATTGATTTATCTGAAATTTTCACCGAACCGATTTATCCAGAATACTTAATAATATATTCCATACATAATAATTTATGCAAAATGTTGAGATATTTGTCACTCGAGATATATACGTGGAAATTCTGGCACAAAGCTTGTTTACAAGTCTTAGAGGGGTGTAGAAACTTCCAAGAAATTGTTCTCACATTATATTCATGTTAACGATAAAACGCGATAAGTTTTGATCTGTTACCGTTGATATAACAGCATCTAAGATGGTTTAGTTCGTTAATTGTGTGAAAATATATCTACAATATAATTTTCATCTGAATTGTAAGCGGCAATCATTTTACATAAAGTTTTCATAAAAATTTATTTATGCATAAAGATATATAAAAAATTCATCCTAAACTTCTAGAAAAGTCTGTAAATATCGCACATTAATATAAAGATTGATATATTTGGGTCGTTCTTCTTTTTAACCTAAAGTTGTTTCCACCACAGTGGAGAAAAATTCAACAAAATTACCAATATTATTATTTTATAATTACTTTAAAACTACTGTAGTAAAGACGTAACTACTGTTGCGTTGCGTTTTAAATAAATATGTGTTTATATTTTTGTAGTTAATATTACGTGACAGAGTTGTAACTCCTCGTGATAGAAGTGTATTTCATACAAATCACAGTTGAGTTCTGCCACCTCGACTTGCATATATACTATAATGTTACAAAAAAATGATATGACGACATAAAATATAAAACTATTTTTAAACTCTAAAAGGTACATTTCAAGTAACGGCAATTATTATTTTTAATGATGTTTAATAAAATCTCAAAAACTTGTCTCCTATAACTTTTATGTCGTACGTTAATTTTGTCACGTAAGTTGTCATTTGAAATAGGTATACACGCAGCTCGTGTTTGTCAACCCCAATAGGCATTTTAGGCTTCCTTCCCCCTTGCTACAATTTGCCCTCTGATATTCAGAGAGAATTCATTTATTGTAAAAACAAATTGTGACAGAGTGGTAGAAATGTGATAGAGTGGTAAAAGATATGTAGGTTAAAAACAACAACCTATTTATCCGTGGCATTTAAGTTAGTTAAAAATTATATTGGTAGTTCTTAGTCGAAGTATGGAACAGTTAATATGACCGAAGTGTATGGAGTCGAATAAGATCAGTGGTTAGAGCAAAGCCTCTAACTTGTCTAGGCTAAGGTCTTGGGTTCTATTTATAGATGCGACCGACTCTTTTTCTATGTTTCAAATTTTTACATTTCAAATTTTCGTTTAATTTTGTTCTCATTGATTAAATAAATAATCAAATATTATGTTTTTAATTACTGATAAAACTTATCACCGGTATTTGAATATTCCCATATCCCAAAAATCTTCACTGGCTCCAATAGAAAGAAAGAATTCAGTTCAAGCTCTGCTGGATGGTATTAAAGTCCCTTAACGGAATGGCTCCGACTTACTTATCAAAAATGTGTATTCCAAAAAATTCTCATTATTGATAATTAAACCTCAGGTCAGCAGCATTATCAGCTACCGGAAGGTTGAAGAAAATAAGGTGCACGATACTATATCCTTAGTCCGATGAGCGCGCTTTCGAAGTGTCAGAACCTAAAGCCTGGAACAGCCAAACGTTTAAAGAATGATCACACACTCGGTAGAATTTAGAGCTTAACTTAAAACCTATCTTTTCAGACAGTCGTATCTATAAGTAAAAAACCTTTCACCTTCGCTTTCACTGCCCGTGACAATGTAAATACCTAACTAATTGTATAAAAAAAAGCAAATTTTTTTTTGTATGCTTTTGTGAAGGTTATTGCATGAAAATTCGAACAGATAGCGATAAATTCTTTCCAAGTTTCAAAATAAATACTAACTTTACGTTGCCATTAATCTTCTTGTAAATCATGCAATGTCCAGGTTTTAAATATAATTTCCTTCAAGTGCAAAGTCGTGTCTTGTGTCTTCTCCAAGAATAAACTTTCTAATAAAATGTACCTATCGAAATTGAACTGCTGAGTATTTTTCTGTATCTATGTTTAAATGAAATATTTTGTTCGATTCACTAATTAATTGCTAAGCGCTATTGTGATTTATGACGAGAACAGCGCTACGTCAGCTATCGAATAGTATTAATAGGCTTGCGTCTGTCTGCGTGGTTGAATTTCAGAACCCAGCTTCGAGGGCATGCCTGACGCCACGCCTTACGCTACAAATAACACCTGTGTACGTGAAATTTCAAACAAAGCTATTATTGTAATTCGGTTTTGAATTCAAGAATTCGTCACAAGATTCACAGCCACTTCCGTCGGCAGGACACATATAGAGTATGCCCCCCCTAGGGGGGGCATACTCTAGATTCAGATGTGAATCTGGAGTATCTCTCCGGATACGGAAAGATTGACTGTAAAACTCAGTTGTATACTCAGTGTATACCACTCAGTTGTATACCACTATCAAGTGGCTGAATTTGTATATTACATACGACGTAATTGCTCATCGCGGTTACTTTGTCCCGGTAACTAGCCATCACTGGTTGACAGTGGACATGACGGATGGGCTAATTTTGAAACCAGTTCCTATTAGATTTATAAAATGGCCAACACCAACTGTGTGAGGCCTAACCAAAAACCGCCCGCAGGTCCTAGCAGTAAAAACCTGCAGAGCGGTTAAAAAGCTAGCGGGCTAGTCTAAATTATTATAACTAAAAAAAACAACAAAAAAATTTATACTCCATCACCATTATCATTTTCCAAAAGCACAGCTTAATGAAAGGATTTCCGTCACAAAATTTAAGCATATCTTGTAAGTTCCATTATCTCCTTGCTGACAGTTTTCACGGAGTATTAGTTTTGGAGGAAAACAACTTATTATCAGCTTAGTCAAAGTTAATGACTGAAGATCACTCAAGCTTTTGCCTTCCGCCTTATCGATATTTACTCTCGAGAGAGACTTGGCCTGAAAAACTAACAGCGATTACAGTACTGCAGCGGACACAGGTTAGTTTTTCAAAAAAATTAAATATGTTAGTGATTTGTCTAGAGTTCCTCGTATGGAAGCAAGGGTCAGGAGCCCCAAAATACCTGATGAATCTACTTGATTCTGTATCAAGGAGGGCGGTCCGTCTGCTTGACAATCCGTTATCAACCGACCGATTACCATATCTAATGCAGAGATGCAATTTCGCCACTTTGGTTGGACAGAGACCTTAATTTAGGTGTCAATGTTTCCTTTCATCATAAAAGTTTGCAAAAGTTTTCTGTTCTGAATGTATTTATATATATTTTTTTGTGAATACCTTACAAGAGTCTCAGTTGCTCCCGTCTGAACGCAGTGAGACTATGGCATCCCCAATTGGGGTATGTTGTGAGGCTGAAGGTAGTGAGGAGGGGTAGGAGATGGAGAAGAGAAAGTTGGGGAAGTATCTAGCTATTTATATCGGGTCACCAAACACGGGTAAAGTCATTTCAAGCGTCGTTAAAATTCTGAATGTTGGTTTTACACCAAGGCGGTACTAAAAGTATCTTTCACTCTTGAACGTGCCGCAAATATACTATATATTATTTAATTACATTATTTTTAAATGAATGAATTGTGAAATAACACAAATTATTCAAATATTATTTTTTCCCACGCCGGAATTCGATCTCAATGTATTCAAATTTATTTAGCTGGCATTTTATTTCCATCATGTAGCTTTGAAGCCTATTGTTAAAATGAATGTTAAAAGACATCATCATCTTTTTTCAGTATTTTCGCTTTTATTATTGTATGCTTAAAATTTGTACACGGTTGACATAAGTCAGGTGTGAACGGGTCGTTTCTACGACTCGTTCTTGAGTTAGACACCTCGGTTGTAGAACGATTTGCCGGCCTCTGTGTTTCCTCCCTCCTACAACACGGGTATCTTCAAAACCCGTGTTCACTCCTTCCTCCCCTCAAAAAGACTCTTCGCATAACATCTTCAAAGATGACGTAGGCCGTGAGAGAAATTACTTTTCTATGGCATCCTGTGTAGAGTTAATGAAAAAAAAAATTAAACAAATTCAACCTCTCCGCCAGTGAGTTTTGGCGAACAAAACTGTACGTGAGGAGTGAGTTTTTTTTGGTTCATTTTTTTTTTTTTAATTATCTTAGATTAACTAAAAATATTATTAAATATTGAATGAAAACATCATCGGCATCAATTTACAAAAATGAACCAATATCGGAAAAAAATGTCCATACAAAAAAAACTGCTTCCTTCCTCTGACGACCGTCAAATGAATCAACGCAAAAAGAATTTTTAAACTGTGAAGTTGGTATTGTAGTCGGTATCATGTTTTCCAAAACTACGCGCAGATGTCAAAAGATGCCAATACAAGTCAAATGTTTTCAATGATTGGAATTTGAATGATAGCCGCAGACAAAACGGTTTAGCCATACTCTTCTGGGCATTTTTTCGCTTCACCGAACCGTTTCGTTCATACTCGTGGAGAGGTTAATATCGAAAACCGTTCAAAGCAGGTCAAACAATTCCTTTTTTGAGAAAACAACAGTTATTGTTTTGGATGTGGTTGTTTTGAGTGGTATTCATTCATCTAGTTAAAACAATTTTACAATAGACATTTATCATAATATAGATAAAACTGAGTTTACTTTGGTAGTCATTTCATTCGACACCAAAGTTATCAATTATTAATTTATCGCAAGCACCATAAGAAAATATACAAATCTTGTTTGTGAAAGTGGCCTAGTTTTCTGCGATGGAGTTCGTTGTTTACGTTGTTTTTGCTTCTAAGTGAATTCGATTCTCTCGGGAGATAATATAACGTCAACGTAAAACGTTGTTATTCTTTCAATTAACCTATTTTACACCTTAACGAAGAGTTGTAGAGATCAGATTAATTGAGATTGAAATTTTGCAACGAAGGGTGAGTTTATAGCGTTATCACTATTTAGATTAATCTTTACAATGAATTGGTCTATACAATGAATATAAAAAAATTATGTGTGATTTATTTAAGTTGTTTTATCGTTTCGCTTGAGTAAAATTAAATTAAAATTGTTTATCAATTTATAAAAAATATAAGCGTAAACTATTAAAAAATGTATTTTTTCATGGTAAACAATTTGTGTAAATACAATAATAATACGGCTTAGATTATCGGAGACAGTTTCCTTTGAATAACTTTTTCTATTTTATCAAATAGGTAAAAAAATGAATACGCTTTAGATTTTCACGGCCCAAAGTATTTGTTTTTGGGATGTTATGCCGTGTTGCGCTACCTCCTTTTTTAGCCAACGTTTCGAACAACGTTACAGTGTCCATCATCAGGACAGATGTGTAATTGTAAGTGGTAAAATGTGTGCTTTTGTACTTGGAAGCGATACCGTGTTGCCAGATCCACTCCACTACAAGCTGGTTTTACAATTTACTTCAAAATAGTTGTAGATTTCAATCGCTTCCGTAATCAGGCGTGCTCCAATATAAACCGGTTCCAAAAAAGCTCGTTCACCGAATCCATTGTCATCTAGTGATATTAGTCACCGGTACAAAGTAACCGAGACAGGAAATGGCGTAGGAACTGGTTACAAAAATAACCTGTTTCTTGATTCCACTGTCAGTGATCGCTAGTCACCGGTACAAAGTAAGAGGGATCCAGCGATTGACTAGCGATCGAGTGATTGATTGATTGTTTTGGAATCAGTTCCTACGCCATTGCAATTTAAAGGTAGTTGAATAATTAGTTAAGAGTTTCGTACTTCAAATAAAACCAAAATTATTAAAAAATATATATACTTTAATTATAAAAAAATATCAAAAGGATGATAAATAACAAAATACTGTTAACCAATAAAAAAATAAACTATTAAGTCTTTTTTTAATGAAAAATAATATTCTGTGAATAATCGTGTTGTCTTTATATGCTACGAAAGTTTAAACTCTAATCAGTCGTTATACTTAAAAAAAATATAAATTTTTTTAAATTCATATAATTATAAAAGAACCCCGGAAGTTAAACAAAAGATAATCATACGTCTTTCGAACGTATATTTTATATATATAAAAATCTTGCGTCACGATGTTTGGTCGAGATAAACTCCAAAACAACCGATTTTGATGAAATTTGGATAATTGTTAGTAAGTTGGGCCAACTTTAAAGATATGATAGTTGTTTTCTCGATTATTGACCTCAACATTTACTATTGCGAATAAAATACTCATTAAAAGTTTGTTTATGGGACCACGCTTTGTAATTATTTGTAATTTTCAAGCGTATCTAACAGATGGCGATGTGAGTTAATTTATTTACAGAAAACATGGTTATCTAGGTTGGGTAACCATCCAGGAGATGGCGTTGAGTTTCGTTAGCGACAGCAACGCGTGTCCGGGTCAGCTAGTGGTTTACGTATATCTCCATAATTATTGTACTTAGCGTGTTGAAATCGCCCCTCGCAAGCTCAGCTCGGCAGCTGAGCTAACTGAGATAGACAGCGCGCTACGTTGCAAAATAAAAAAAAAGACAGCAATACTTGTGTCTTGCTTACGTCGCAAAGACTTAGATTATCTTTCTAAGGTTGAGAATTATGTAAAATTTTAAGATGAACGCAGTCGCCGAAAAATTTGAATAAAAACTTTTACCGAACTTATGCCAAATGCGGAGCGAAAGGGACAAGTGCACCTCAGGCTGATAATTCTTAAATAAAATCATCAAATCGAGGTTTTGTGTTCCACATTTTTCTCCTCTAGAACTGGATAATTTGTGAGTTTTCTTACGAACTATGTAAGAAGAAAATACCTACGTCTGTAAGTTTAAAAAAAAATACATTTTCTCGTTTGTATACTGAACGTCTGTTGATGGCGTTCAAACCAGGCAATTTTAAAGATTCTCCTATCAACGTATCATCAAATAACGTATCAAAATAAGGAAAACGTACCGTCAGGCTGGTGGTTGATTTCTGTTTTATATTTAAAAAAAATTAGAATGTGTAATTCACACACGGTAGAAGTTATACTAGAAAGTCGCTAGATGTCGTTTTCTTTTTTTTTGCCAGTTGATTTTAAAGTGGTTTGAAGATTGGATATTTATTTACAAAAATAAAAATGTGTATTGGATTTTGTAAGATTCGAACTCTGTTCGATTGATGTCTGTCTCTCTGGCCGCTTGTATTTGTCCGGCGCCTTAGCCTACGCGAGGGTCGAGCCGAGGTGCGAATTTATCGCATTATATTAGAACCTACGACCCGTCATAAAATAAATTTTTGTAAGGTAATTCCGTTTCATCCGAATTTCTAATCACTAACGACGCTTAACCTTTAAATGTGGACGCCGGGTCTCAGAAGCCCAGCCCCTTCTTCAATTTCTTGGAATAAACACCTTCCCCGTGCGCGCCACCCCCGCGCTTCTCAGTAGCTTCAGTTTTAGTTGTGTTTGGACCAAGGAGGGACAAATTCGCGTCGTCCGGCACTTATCACTTGAGTAATAATCATTTAAATTTGATCAGGGTCTGTGAGACCCGCTGACTATAATGTCCATACAAATATACTTCATATAAACGGGCCTGTGTGTCCCGACTACTATAATTCTCTTACATTTTAATACTATATTTTTTTTTATTTGTTCTAAATTTTGAAAACAAAATGGCGGACAGTAGTGAGCCGAGTACATCTACTGTGAAACGTGGTGCCCAACCACAAAAGAACATTCTGCATGCTGCAAGAAGCCAGTTTGTCTTCAGTGTTCCGTTCTGAGTGCCAGTAATGTTACATAAATTTGATCTTTGTCAGAATTCTTATTTTATTTCCTTCAGAAGTTTGTTTTATTATGAGTTCTTGTTACTCTTTTCTTTATTAGCTAGGAAAAATTATTAGTTTTGGTTTATGCGATACCTACTATATAAGGAGCCTTAATATGATCTCAAGTCAATTAAGACTGAAAACAGATTAAGTTTGTTAATTTTAGAGATAATTATTAAAATATTAAAAAAAGTTGATTATTTTTATTACTCGATCTTTTATTTATAAATACTTTATATATATATATATATATCCATATAAACTCCTTGCTAAAGTCAGATTGGTCCAGGTATGAAAATTGAAGAATTTTATGAAGGGGTCTGTGTGACCCGACGTCCATGGGAGTGTGATTTTTATTTCATGTCCACAGTTAAGGGTTAAGAAATTTCACTTCAAAAATATTTGCACTAGTGTCAAAATCTATAAAATAAGGTATAAGTTTGTACGAACGAAGCACCGCCTGGTTTCTTCTAGCGGTAGGTTCACAGAAATTGAGCGCATTCGGGAAACATTCAGGAATCCGACCCATTTGTCCACACTCAGGTTGTAATCGATTTTTAATTAATTCCTCTTTTAATAATTAATGTCAAGTTTTGAAATTTGTATCACATTTAACGTCAGACCTGTTTCAATTCGGTCGACGCTCAAATATTGATAGGTTGTTGATTATGGTGGAACGTGAATAATGGTTTTAGAGCCATAGACATTTTAACCACAATATTATATCGATATTTGAGTCATATTATTTCAACGCACGCTAAATTGCCCAATTTAATGGCCAATGTTCATTGACGTGGTATACCAAAACGGAATTCAAACACACTTATTGGAAATTTCTGCGAAATTCTCTCACGGAATAAGAATAAAATCATGTTGTTTGGCAATAATATCTATATTGATCGTATTTATTAATTCAAAAGAGACATCGTTTAGAAAGGCGGGAAACTAACTGGCATAAAATTTATGTATATTGAATGTCCCTAATTTCAGCGTTGCCGGCATTGAAATGTCACTGTATGACAAAATGTCGGTATTAATAAGTCAGGTACGCCTCATACAAACATGTGTCTGGTAATGTTATACTATCGTGAAAATAAGCTTATGGGTCCAAGTGGTTAAGAGGAAATCCGGTCGCCGAGAATTTTTAACAACATATATACATTTTACCAAACTGTTAATATCACTGTCGCTCTTACTTTCCTGAATACTGAGTGAAAGAGACAACTGCACTACAGGTTGATAATACCAAAATATAATCACTATTTTTCTCCTCCAAAACTTGTCTGATTTTTAAGATTTTTTTACCAACTGATTTTTTTTTTACATTTACTCCACACAGGAGGCCCTGAGGGAAATAATTTCCCTCAGGGCCTATGTCATCATTGAAGATGCTGTGTGGAGGGTGTTTTTGAGGAGAGGAAGGAGTGAACATGGGTCTTGAAGAGACCCATGTTGTAGGAGGGAGGAAACACAGAGGCCGGAAAATCGTTCCACAGCCGAGCTGTTGAACTCAAGAACGAGTCGTAGAAACGACCCGTTCCCATGTGACTAATGTCAACCGTGTACAAATGTTGGGCGCGTGTTTGGCGTGTTTCCCGACTATGCACCGGTGCCGAAGGGATCAATGACGCTAGTTCCTCGGAGCATCTTCCACTGAAATACCGGTAGAACAAGGACAGCATTCCCACCTGACGCCTATGCTCTAAAGATTGCAATCCGTTTGTTAGGTTAGGAGAGTCTATCAATTGGACCGCCCGTTTTTGCACGTCGAGTCGAGGGTTTTTTTTTAGGTATTTTGGGGCTCCTATATTGGTAGGCTAGAGATGGCTGCTAAATTCAACCGTGGGGCGCACTTGCTATTTGTACAGGGTTAGCAATTGTGTACTATTAAAGTATCTGCGGGCCCTGCACAGTACGCCCAGTTTCTGAGAGGCTAACTTAACTCTGGCTTCGATGGAGCCCCCATACCCGAGCCGGTCACTTAGTGTTACACCAAACATATCGATGGAGGTCCTGTTCGGAAGATTGCTTTCGTTAAAGGAGACAAGATTTTCATTACGATCCCTTTTAGACGTAATCAGACATGATTGGGTCTTTGAAACATTGAATTTGACGAGGTTATTCTTACCCCAAGAGAAAACACTCTCGAGGTAAAATACTCCTTTTTAAAAAATACATTGTCGATTTTTTAACTGAAGGTCCGTTGATGGCGTTCAAACAGCTCAATTTTAACGATTATTGGAGGGTCTAAACTCCTGTTCCTACAAGCTGGTGGTCGATATATTCCATTAAAAAAAAAATTTTGTGTGAAAATCTAGAGAGAAAATTGGGCAGTACGTTTGTTTGGACAAAATATCCCCCGGCTTCCTCTTATGTTTGACTGTGCATAACGTCCTATCCTTAACTTGACCGTTTTGCATTTTGTCTGTCCATGTAAATTTATTTTTACGTTCCGTTTTCGTTTCGAAGTAATGGCTGTTTTAATGGTTCAGTAAAGATTATTTTTCAATAAACTATGAAATCTACGAATTTATTTTGACTTTTTATTTGCATTTTTCATTATTATAATACCTACCTGCATGTAGAAACTTTGGAAAAAAAAAACATTTTTTTCGTTTTATTTTAACTTTACACAGGCGGCCCCGAGAGAAAAATTCCCTCACGGCCTATGACATCTTTGGTGATGCTATACGGAGGGACTTTTTCTTTTTGGTCGAGCGGTCGTAATTTATCTTGTTCTCTTTCATGTTTTCGTTTAAATTATAAATGTTAATTTCTTCAAATATGTTTCGTTAATAGAAATCACCTAACACAGCTATAAGGAGAGAGTTGTTTTAATAAAAATTGAAATGAGTGGAAATGAGTAAGGCCGTTTAGTAAGAAAAATATAAAAAAAAAAAAACAATGATGAACCCCTAAATTTATCGTCGTATGCTAATATTGAAGCAATCACTGACAGATCTAACAAAATCTTGGGTTTCATACTACGTCTGAGTAAATTATTTAAAAATCCACTTACGCTAGTAATGCTTTATTCCTCACTAGTCAGAAGTACATTGGAATACGCATCGCCTGTTTGGAATCCAATACAACTTTTACTTCAATAATATAGAGCATACAAAATAAATTTATTAAGTATCTCGGTTAAAAATACAACAGTAATTATATCTGCACTCTCCAATCCATGAAATCCCGGCAAACGGTAGCAAACATGACATTTCTCCATAAAATAATACACAACGAAATAGACTACCCAGAACTTCTATCCTAAATAAATTTTAGTATCCAATTTAAAAGAACTCGCCACACCAACCTTTCGACACAACTAGTAATAAAACAAACGCTGCAGCAAACCCCCCTATTTCCCGCATCCTTCAAAC
This sequence comes from Glyphotaelius pellucidus, assembly GCA_936435175.1. Taxonomy (NCBI): domain Eukaryota; kingdom Metazoa; phylum Arthropoda; class Insecta; order Trichoptera; family Limnephilidae; genus Glyphotaelius; species Glyphotaelius pellucidus. Next base: position 23,984,680 of record OW386555.1, on the reverse strand, counting down.
ATTCAACTCAATTCAAACAAGCACAAATACCGATATATTTTTTGATTCGCTCCCTCTTTTTAAGAAAAACTTTTCTAGCGTACTGAATTCGCACACATAACACATACATCCACACACATGCACACATACACACACACAAACACTCACACACCCCTCTCCCTCCGTAATACACTAACTTAATGTAGGTAAAATATATAATATATCGCATAACATGTAACAGCGACATGTCATTGGTACCAATTATTGTATTAACTTCTATAACTTAACTTTATTCTTCTTTGTAATTATGTAATGTTTGTTTCTGAAAAATAAAAAAATAAAATAAAAGAAAATTTTTGTATCTTATCTTAACTATTTTTCCAAAATATGATAATGTAACTACTTTCATGAGATATTTTATAATTTCTTTGATAAATACCTTACACAAAGATTATTCAGAAGTTATTTACCTCTCCAAACTTTTTGTATTTATGTTTGTTTCTTAACTTCCGATAAGATCATTGGCTCTGTCGCGCCGCGATGTCGAGACAATGTTGCCGTCGAGGAAAACATTGTTTCCTTCCTTTCGCTATGATTTAAAGTGCATTTTGCTAAAGAGGAAAAACACCTTTCATCTTGAGGACACAATTTTACTTATCTGTCAATTGATATTCATGTTGTCTGAAAAATTATAAGAAAGAAAATATGTTTTAGTTGTTTCCGTGCTTTGACATCATCGTGCAGCAAGTTGTTTTCTTAATATTTGCTCTCAGAGTCCTTTCCATCATTAGTGTCTTGTTAATATAGAATACGATAATGATCTTCTTTTCACTTTTCCTCCCTTTTCTCCTTACTTACTTACTCCTCCCACTGCTCTCCCCCTTCCCCAAAACTACCCCTCCAACTACTTCACCTAATCTAATCATTTTTGTACTTGTATAAATTTTATGATATTTTTAAGATTGCTAGTTGCTAGAATGACACGAAGCAGATAAATAAAAATTAGGTAACAAACGTACAAGTGAAATAACTGTAACTGTAGCACATTATTTTTATTACTTCAGCCAAAAAATAAAACACTCCTTATTATAGAATTATATAACTTACACACTTACTTATTGTGCTCATATATACGAATTTACGATACGATAAATAAAAATTAAGTAACAAATGCTCATGTTTAATAAAACTCTTCAAAAGATTGTTACGTAGTTAATGCCCAAGAAATACAAAAAATATTATTTTTCTTTTATTAAAAGGAAAATAACTTTGTTAACATCACTTTATTATATTATATACCATCTACATGTTTTGTGAATAATGTTCACATCATCAGGAGTGAATGTACACTAAAATTACAAATTAAATAAATCGGGGAGCCGGCTAAAGGGCGCGGACTTCAGGTTTCGTCAGTGGTTGGGCCGATAGCCATGCACATTGTCATTGGGACTGCCGGGTGGTTTGTGAAAAATCTACTCCGACTATTTTTTATCCATCTTACTTTCTGTTTGTTATAATTGTAAATACTTTTTTGTATTGTAAATTTTTTTAAATTTTTTTTTATTCCATTATTTCTCTTATTCCAGGCTTCCTCAACCGGGTGCAGCTCTTATTTTTCTTTTTATTTCACTAACATCTTTATCTTTATATATTTAACTCTACGGATTTCAGAAGAATTATTCCACGGGATGCCACTTTTGTTTCTTTTTTTATATTATGTCAATGTAAGTACTTGCTTAATAACCCCGTATGCATGGACATTGGTGGGTCTAGAGTCGATCAAATAAATGTAGCTTCGTTCAATAAAAAGTAGAGTCTTGACGTGTGCGGTGAAGGAGGAAACCATATGTTTCCCTATAACGCCGTTGGGAAAGTGGTTAGGTCCCCTGCAATGTTATTAGAAGAGAAAGTGGGAAGTGGGAAAATGCATTTAACCGGTTTTTCCCTTCAAATGACACTGTAATTAGAAGAGAAAGTGGTAAGTGAGAAAATGCACTTAACCGGCTTTTCCCTTCAAATAACATTGTAATTAGAAGAGAAAGAGGTAAGTATTAAAATTCACTTAACCGGCCTTTCCCTTCGAATGACAATGTAATTAGAAGGGAAAGTGGGAAGTGGGAAAATGCACTAAAATGGCCTTTCTCTTCGAATGACATTCTAATAAGAAGAGAAAGTGGTAAGTGGGAAAATGCACTTAACTGGCCTTTCCCTTCGAATGACATTGTAATTAGAAGAGAAAGTGGTAAGTGGGAAAATGCACTTAACCGGCTTTTCCCTTCAAATGACATTGTAATTAAAAGAGAAAGAGGTAAGTATTAAAATTCACTTAACCGGCCTTTCCCTTCGAATGACAATGTAATTAGAAGGGAAAGTGGGAAGTGGGAAAATGCACTTAACTGGCCTTTCTCTTCGAATGACATTCTAATTAGAAGAGAAAGTGGTAAGTGGGAAAATGCACTTAACTGGCCTTTCCCTTCGAATGACATTGTAATTAGAAGAGAAAGTGGTAAGTGGGAAAATGCACTAAACCGGCTTTTCCCTTCAAATGACATTGTTATTAGAAGAGAAAGAGGTAAGTATTAAAATTCACTTAACCGGCCTTTCCCTTCGAATGACAATGTAATTAGAAGGGAAAGTGGGAAGTGGGAAAATGCACTTAACTGGCCTTTCTCTTCGAATGACATTGTAATTAGAAGAGAAAGTGGTAAGTGGGAAAATGCACTTAACCTACCTCTTCCTTCTAATGAAATTGTAATTCCTAATTCTAATAAACTTTCCCCACTCTTACCCCTCCTCCTTTCTCTCCATGGGTGATCTATATTTAATTTGTAACTTCAGTGTGAACTCCTGATGATGTGAATATTGTTCGCGAAACATCTAGATTATGCATAAAATAGAGTGATGTTAACAAAATTATATGTCTTTTAAGAAAATAAATAATGCTATCACAAAGTGAAAACCTTTCGGAGAAGTTTTTTTCGAAAAATTATTTTTCTTTTATAATTCTGTTGCCTCATATACCTCTTTGTAAAATAGCGCCTAGGTACTTATTTAATCGTCGGCAAAGGAGCATTCAGCCGAGTGTCTGGTTGCATTAAATTACAGAGTGGAATGAAGTGGAAAGGAGGTATCTCGAGCGATCGACTGGGGCCATTAATTGGAAAGCCACTCAACTGAAAACACGACAAAAAATCCATCCCTAATTAAGATAAATCGTATTTTCTGAAAATATTTTACTAAGTAATTGAAAACCATCACGAAATTCATTTAATAATTTTATTTTGAAAGACCATTGATCGGCTCAGACGTGTTCTAACCTCAAACGCATTAGATTTAGAGTTTGGAGGTTGCTAGTTCAATCACCCTAATAGGTCAAATAATATTATTGTGAATAGGTATTCATGTGCTAACCCATATATTTTAGGTAGGTATTTAATTATATAAAAGTACTCATAGGAACTCCGTCGACAGAAAAAAATATTTATTTATAAGAACGGCCTATTGTAATGCTTTTGTGTGTGGGAACCAATTTAGCTATACTTATTTGTCTATTCTTACAAGTCTTTATTTTCAGCATTGTTTGTGTTCTGATGAAGAAACTTTTGGTTTTGAAACGTTTTCATATTTTTTGTTTAGAAGGTGTAAATAAAGTTGTTTATTTTATTTTAGTTTCTTGTTTTCAAAATTATTAAACTCTATTCCAAAAATCCTGTACTCAAATTTAAAAATGAGTAGATCCTTTACTGAGTACACTTTTTTATAAAGTGAATACCGTACAAGAGTCCCAACTGCTTCCGTCTGGAGCCAGTGACACCATGACATCTTCATTGTGGTATTTATGTAGCTTAAGGTATGAGAAATGGGAGGGGAAAGAGTTAGGAAATGTGAAGATGTATCTGGCTATTCAGATCTGGTCATTAATCAGGGCTAAAGCCTGTGTATAGAAGCATTGTTTCATTTCTTAATTGTAATCCTTATTAAGAATATTTTCCACCCAGGAAAGTGGCACGAACATATTATATGTTATATTTAATTAATAAATTGTAAAATAACGCAATAAATCAAGTATTTTTGTGTACGCCGGGTTTTGAACCTGCTATCTTTGAATCGATAGTTGAGAGCCTTACACCACTCACAAGGTGAAAAACCTCAACTCTACTAATATTAAAAAAATTAGGAACACCTCAAACCTTTGGAAAAACCATACATTTCATGCCTAATGCCCTTCCAGATTAATTTAAAATATCACAGAGACAAAAAATTAAAAAAAAAAAAAAAACGATTTCTAAGTTTCTGGTTAAAGACCATCATTCAGAATCTAGGCGCAGTAACCAACTCTGAGTACTCACGTATTTCTTAACCTTCCCTTCCTCATCTTGTTCCCTCCATTTTACAACCAACCTTACAAATTACCTAATAATTACCCAATAGCTTCAGACCGTTGGAAGCAAGACTACGGCATCCCCAATTGGGGGGTATGTAGGCTGAAGGTAATGAGGAGGGGAATGAAATGGGGAAGAAAAAGACGGGGGCCATCCCTGGCTATTCAGATCTGGTCACCAAATACGGCTAAAGCCATTTCCAGCAACGTATCTTCTACTCTGGAATGAGCTGCAAAAATACTTTACATTATGTATGATTTTAGGTTTTCACGGCCAAAAGTATTTTTGTTATTTATTTTTGGGGTGTTGTGCCTTGTTGCGCTACCTCCTTCTTTAGACAACTTTTCGGACAGCGCTAACGTTGGCTAAAGAAGGAGGTAGCGCAACACGGCATAACACCCCAAAAATACTTTACATTCATTATTTAAGATTCAATCAAACCAGTTCAATTTTGATCGAATCGGATCGATCACGCAACCTTCGGATTGCGAGTTGAGAGCTTCACCCCTCGACCATGGAGGCCATTATGAAGTATTGTGCGGAGTTCACAAAAATAAAATATCTAACTTGATTTTTTCGTATCACAATATAATATTATAATGGTTGTTAGCAGACAAGGTATTGAATTGGTCCTTGTTAAGGTTGGATGGCCCTTACAAATTGGCCTAACAGCTGTCCTTAGCAAAGTTCATGCATAAATAAAAAAGCACCATCGTTAGCAAGAATCTTTATTCCGAGAAATAGTGCGGATAACTGAAGAGGTCCAAATAACTAATATCTCAGGAGTGATGTAAAGTTCTTGACGTATCAGAGACCGGCCTAACATGGGTTCGAAAAAGGTTCACAATTTGGGTTAACGTGAGATTCGCCTTCGTCGAAAAGGATGTAGATTAAATAACGTTTCATGCTTTTTGTATCATGTGTTATTCTCCGAGTCAAGGGTGGCAAAGGTCACATTTAAGAGGAACGTATGCGCGGCCCATTTCGGCCAGTTTCATACAAATCTTATATTTGTATTTGAGATCAAAATACCCAACCAAACTGAAAAATTATTTTTGTTATCAAAAGGTTTATCAAATATCTAGAACGGATGCGAGCTACTTTATTTATTTTTGCTTTTAATTATAAGAAGGCCATTGAAAATTTTAGTGTTTCATGATTTTAGAGGCAATTAAGCAATTATTTGTGAGTAAATGAAAATCATTAAAAAATAATTTTACCTTGCCTATTTTACAAAAAAAATTTAAAAAAAAAAATTAAAAAAAAAAAACAATGTTGAAAATGTATTTTTTTGTGTGCTAATTTTAATGTATAAATAACAAATTTTTGTTCCGCCGTAAATAGATAATTTTATTTTAAATTTACACCTATCAAAGTGTTTTTTTTTCTTTATTTTAATTTTTTTTATTTTATATTTCATTATACAATGATAATTTTAGTAAAATTATTTTTTTGTTGTTTTTCATTTACTCACAAAAATTGCTCAAGTTGCCTCTAAAATTATGAAAAACTAAAAATTTTAATGGCCTTGATCTTATAATTTAAAGCAAAAATAAATAAAGTAGCTCACATCCGTAATAGATATTTGATATACCTTTTGATAACAAAAATAATTTTTCAGTTTGGTTTGGTATTTTGATCTCAAATCCAAGATTTGTATGAAACTGGCCCAAATGGGCCGCGCATACGTTCCTCTTAAGGATCTATCAATGCAAAGAACTGGCCCCGATCACAATGTCTATATATACTATATCGATTATTTTGTATGAATTATTATGTATCTAAATATATCTTTTCGGTTTAGGATGCGGGCATGGGAACCATTTATTGGATAACCAACACGTCTGTCATGGGTTTCTCCAATTGGCTTGCTATAGGATCAGGTTTGTCCGGGTCTTAGCGGAGATTGCGCCTGCAATTTACTTCGTAGCGGGCCGAATCGAGAGAGACTGGTGGAGGAGGGACTTTTCGACCTCTAAAGTCATATTTATTTCAACCCTTGCACCGCTGTGAGAGGGATGGATTCATACGTCCGTCACTCCTAGAGATACTGACCCCCAGATTCCTACTCACCCCTAAAACTATTTTCGTTCCCAGAACTTTCTCTCCTTCTATTTTTAGAAAGACCCCCCACACGGCATGCCCAAAGATGAAATAGGCCTTGAGGGAAATTATTTTTCTCAGCATCCTGTGTGGAGTTAATGTAAAAAAATATACATCTCGTCGCCTTAGTTCTTGATTGTTCAAAAGAACATTTTAGTTTTGGTCAATCTCTACTTTAAAATTAAAAATAAAGTATGAAAAATGATAGTTAATCACTTAACTAAGAATTATTTAACTAGTGGAAATAGCTTTAACTTAAACACCTATCTTAATGTTTCATTGAAATAATGAAAGAAAACCTTCTCCTCCAGTGAAATTTTCTAATGGTCGTTTGGACAATTAAGAACTAAGATGACGATCTGTGGACAACTGTCGTGAAAAAACGTTTATTTATTATTTATTATTTTAACTTTATGAGTAAAACCTCAAACTGTAATATTTAATTAAATGAAGACATTATGAGCGAAACTCAATCGAAAATCTGGAAACAGAAAAATCAGAAAAAGATATTGGCACCTCTGGGACTCGAACCCAGGACCTCCCTACTTTCCGGGTTGGGCGCTCTTATCCACTGAGCTAAGGTGTCGATATCCAATTCGGTCACTTTTAACTGTACCATACTTCGACTAAGAACCACCCATATTATCTTCATTTTTCTTAACGCATATTTTTATTGGCTGCCATCTTTATGAATGATTGCAAGATTCAACTCGAACTAAATGCAATCTAGATGGTGTCTGGATAAATTATTATCCATTTTATTTAATGTGCGACATCTATTGTTTCTTTATGAATGATTGCAAGATTCAACTCGAACTACTCATAAAGTTAAAATAATAAATAATAATATTCATCCCAGACTTGGAGAAGAGTCAATAGATGTCGCACATTAAATAAAATGGATAATAGTTTATCCAGACACCATCTAGATTGCATTTAGTTCGAGTTGAATCTTGCAATCATTCATAAAGATGGCAGCCAATAAAAATATGCGTTAAGAAAAATGAAGATAATATGGGTGGTTCTTAGTCGAAGTATGGTACAGTTAAAAGTGACCGAATTGGATATCGACACCTTAGCTCAGTGGATAAGAGCGCCCAACCCGGAAAGTAGGGAGGTCCTGGGTTCGAGTCCCAGAGGTGCCAATATCTTTTTCTGATTTTTCTGTTTCCAGATTTTCGATTGAGTTTCGCTCATAATGTCTTCATTTAATTAAATAAAAAAAAAACGTTTATTTGTTTACATGATTTTATTAATTTATTTTAAAAACAGAAAATTATTACCGAATAGCCTGACAGTATCTAATTGTAATGGTCTTACTACAATCATTGTAGTGGAAATGTTGCTTGTGCTGTGATGAAAGGCTTAACTAGCGGAAGAATTGAACACACAATGCCAGGGTGTTAAAACGTCCAAGCTCCATCCAGTCCAGTTAATCCAAGTTCATTGTAATTCTATGTTGTTGTATTTTTTAATGTGTGTTAAAAACTTTGAAACAAATGTTCCTAATTCCTATTGTCCCGTAGCGTGTTTCACCTGAATACATATCGCTATTATATCCCTAAATGTATCGACTATATAATGAGATGTAGTATGCTGAGGTAGACATTTTTGCAGATAATTTGTATAGATTGAGAAAAAAAATGCTCTTACACAAAAATAAGTTACAATTATAATTTTTGGTTAAATTATACACATCACTTGTGAATCTTGTCTGTATTTGTAATATATTTATTTATGTATGTCTTTTCTTCAATACACATTTTACAAATGATTACAGTGGATTATACAGTAGTACAAAAAACGTTAATATTCAGTAGCAGGATACATTTTTTTTTTTTAAGTACGGTAACACATGTTTTGTCTTTTCATTGAGTTGTTAAAATAATTTTATAGATAAGTACTACCTATGTATCCTTTATGATGAGGTTTTTGTAATTTTATGTGGCTACCTATTTGTATCTTATCAATTGGATTATTCTCCCGTATATGAGAACATCTAAAAAACTCTTTGGGGATAACCACATCCCAATTGGGTAAGTATAGTCTCACTGGCTCCAGACGGTTGAAAGTAATTGATAATTTGTGTGGTTTCACAAAAAAAAAAATGCAAAATTCCCTCAAGTTCTGACATTTTATCCGAATACCTTACAAGAGTCCCAGCTGCTCCCGACTGGAGCCAGTGAGACTATGGCATCCCCAATTGGGAGATGTTGTGAGGTGCAGGTGGAGGGGAGAGGAAGGAAGGAGATAAGGAAGAAATTCAGATCTGGTCACCAAACACGGCTAAAGCCATTTCGAGCAACGTTTTAATTCTAAAAGGTGGTCTTGCACCAGGGCAATACTGAGAGTATCTTTCTATGCATTATTTTTAAATTGATTAAATTAATCAAATACAATTTATTTGCGCACTCCGAGATTCGATGCCGCGACCTTTGGATTGAGAGTCAAGAGCCTTATCCCTAGACCACGGCGGCGACATTCCCATCCCATGAGCAATAATTACTCAGCTAAAGGCTTCACCTGTAATTATCCAAGATCGGGATTCTTGTCACTTCACTTACTCTATTGTCTTCCACAATTGGTGAAAGCTTAAAGCTTCTGTTCGTGTCTGCTGTGGCCTTAAAGCTCTACAAAGCATTTTGAGAAGGCTCCGTTTAAGAATTAATGCAATATTTAACAAGTTTAGTGTTCAGTCTTAATCGGCAGCTTCTCGCAATTATTAACCTTTTTCCTTTTTATTTACTTGAATTATAAACAGTATTTTTAAATGTGTATTTGGTGTTTACATTATTGACAAATAACATAAACTTAAATATTTCGGTTGTTCGTAGCTTTGCGCTTAAAATTTTAACATTATAAATATTGTTTTTTTTTTTTTTTTCTTGACTTAAATGCAATTTCCACGTGAGTGATGTCCACGCGACCGTCGACATCATTCTTGCGCGTGCGAGCCTGCTCAATCATTGCGCTTGTGACTGCCCATTTAATCGCCCGTCGCGTCGTCTTCCTGCTTCTTGTCGTGCCTAGCACTTAGCAGCATCGTATAGCGCAAATGTTGCCGACCTTATCTGAAGTATATTTTTCTTCAACGCCCTTCAAGTTGGACTTACATTGTCAGTAAATTAATAGAATAAAATTATCATCTATGTATGCGTAGATTATCTTAATGTAACCAATTTCCGTCATTGCCGTCCGAGTTATAATTGGATCATCTTAACACTTCCGTACCTGACCGGGGGAACGCACGTACACTAACGAGAGTTTTACGCTGTATCTTAGTTGTTTTTTACACCATATACTCAATAATTTGGGTAATCCTAGAAAAACTATTTGGTTATCGATCTGCATTTAAAAAATGTATATCGCATTACAACTTTTTTTTATATTCAATATTATCTAACAAATTCCGGTTTAGAATCTGTTCCGCCCCTCCCCACTTCGTCTGCGTTATTATCGCCTGGCGATTCCCCGTGCCTACAAGCTAGATGTACCGTCCCTACGAAGATTCCGGGGTGTGGTAGCCGATCGGTAAAAGCTGTTTTTTAGTAGAAAGGTCTGTGTCGTAATAACTGAGTCACGCTGACTTTCAAACTATCGCTTTTACCATTTTGCTTTACTTAATGATTGACGAACGCGAAAAATGGGCGTTGGGATAACTGGACGTTTCTAAGCGATAGCACATAATTACTAAATTTTGAATGAAAAGGACCACTTCCCGTTAGCTTATACTATGCATCTAGTAGGGTCTTTTTTCAAGGCTAAAAATGTTCGCTTGTCGGCCCTAGATCATTCCGTCTGGATCACATCCGGTCATATTTAGAACAAAATTTAAAATACTTCCGTCTCTGTTTGTCATATGAAATACAAATAGATAAGAAAGGGACGATTGTTTTGTTTTCTTTGTTGAATGAATAATGAACTTCAACAAAATACAGTATGATTAAGTTCTACAGAAGATAAATAGTGTTAAATTGTGTTGCGGGTTTTAATTACTAACTTGTTTAATTTTTTGTGAAAAATAATTCTTTGTAAGATCCGACCAGTTTCACCAGGCATCTTCAGATTGGTAAGTACATTTTATCTTTGCAATGGCATTAAAATTTTGCAATTTAATTGTTTGCTCTTATTAATGGAATCAATGTTGAATTTATCGGTGCCTTACTGCGTGTTTATTATGGCATATTTACACAGGTTGTTAATTTGATTCACAAATTTTTATATTTTGTTAAATATATTTTTTTAATATTAAATCATAATATTTTTTCCCCATAAACATAATGTATTTATTTCTCAAACCAGACAATGGTTTAAAGTATAATCGCATCTATGTAGGTAGTGTAGGGCGGGGCTAGTTGAGCAATGAGGCAAGGAGCAATTGAATAATTAAAAAAACTCACTTGCACGACAATTCTCGCGTGGCGATCGACTGAGACACAAAGGCACTCTGTTTTTTTTCGAACGAAAAGTAAAAATTACTTACAATTCAAATTTTTCATGGATTTTTTGGAACTTGGAACTTTTTTTGGTTATGCAAGTGATTATTTTTTACATATTTATCATCCTTTAGATTTATACATATTTTTTTCATAAACTAGCTTCAATTCCAAAATGTTAGGTTGGGGCTAGTTGGGCAGTCATTTCTCTAGGGAGACTTTTTTTAGCTCCACGCAGGAGGTCCAGAGGAAAATAATTTAAGGAATGTAATTTTAAGGAATGTAATTTTAAGGGATGTAATTTTAAAGGATGTAATTTTAAGGGAATAATTTCAAGGGGTTGCCGTGTGGACGGTCTTTTTAAGGAAATGGAGGGGATGAAGTTTTGCAAAGGAAAAAGGTTTGAGGGATGGGTAGGATCCTGGGAATCAATGTATCCAGATATGATGGACGTATGAATCCATCCCTCCAACTATGGTGCGGGGAGATGAGTCGAAAGAGTCCGGCTGGAGAGGTCAAATGGCCTCCCTAAACCAGTCTCTCTCGATCCGGCCTGCCACGCAGAAAGTGGGCAGACGCATCCGCCGCCAAGATCTAGACAAACCTCACCTCAACCCCACCTCATGAACCCTGCTAAGTCACCAAAGGTAGAGAACCACTTGGGGTGAGCTAAGGCAGAGGTATTGGTTATCCAATACATGGTTACGGACCATGGGGCGGCAGTACCCATACCGGCAACCCAAATTATAAAATAAATAACCCAATTTTTTTTAAATTATTCTAATCTGCTGGTTAATTATTGAAAGTGTGTGCAGCTTTCGAAACAATATTGGGTTTATTCTTTCTCTTGCTCAACATACTCTATACTCTTGTTCAACTTACCCCACCCATGGGGCAGGTTGAGCACCTCTGAACTTTCTTACACGACATTTACTTGTTATGGTAACAAGTTATGCTAATAATTGTATTTATGTCTGGAGGCGCTTAGAGCATGAAAAATAGCCTGTTCAACAGTAAAGGCACTAAGTCAGTCTGATGTACCGTTTTGGTACCAGATATGACTAAGTGAAAACTTGCTAAACTAGCCCCACTCTACCCTACTCTTTTATCACGCCTTAGAATATGACCACTATAATAATAACATTATTTGGATGATTTGCATAGCGCCGTTTTTGTGAAAAATCACCTCAAGGACGCTGGTACAATTTCGAGTCGTGGTACCATTCTCACGCTATTGGACATTCCAAATGTCCATTCATATCCAAAATGTAAATATAATAAAAACAATCATAAACTAGTTAATTGATTCAAATTTAATACCTTTATTAAATATCTAGATATACTATAAGATTCAAAAGATTTAACATCCTAGTTTAGTAGGAGGTAGTAGTTTTCAAAATCTGAAAAATTTGAATAAATATATATCCATCATTTACGGATCACCCTGTGCAACAAACTTGCCATGGACGCGGACGCTGCAATCGCCAATCGCCAGTCGAGCTTCGGAAACAAGGCGTTATGGTGGCTATCGGCCCGCCTTCTCTGTTTTCTATGGAGAAATACGCGTTATGGTCTAAATTCGTTAGAATATTAATTATGACTTTATTTATGAAACGATTTAGATAATGACTATTGAAATAAGATGAATATGCTTCTTTCTAATTATTACCAAAACAAATTTCCAAAAATTGTGTCATTAACACCCTTTAATAAGCAAAACAAATTGGGGTCCCCGAGTGACCCCCCTTCGGATGAAGTGTGATTTTTTTCTTTCCGGGACGAAAAGGTTAAACCATAGTGAACTAACTCATTTTTTTTCAATTTCCGAGTTAGAGCTTGAAATGTGGGCTCCAAATCACAATCTAGCTCTGCCAGAGAGAACCAATCAGAGAAAGAATAGATAGTTTTCTATGATTGTTTCTTCTTTCTGACGGAGCTAAATTATGATTTGGAGCTCTCATTTTAAGCTCTAACTTGCGAAGTGAGTTAGTTCACTATGGTTTAAGACGATCCAATTATTATGGGCCTAAAAAATATTTAAATTCCGTCAACATGTGAAACAACAATTTTGAAATCTTTTAAATACAAACAAAGCCAGAGGTTTACTGTTACAAACTCTCTAGTGCTCTGTACAAAACCAGAATGACATGTGTACATTGTGGACTGGTTCCGAGACACGCGACGTCAGAATCGACAGATTCAGTCAAAAAAGGGTTGTTTTGATGTGATGGTGATTCATTTTAAAATGACGATTTTTGAACTCTGCAAATAAAAAATTATATTTAATAAAACTTATGCGTTCAAAATCAGCCATATTTTAAAAATTCTCTTGGTTCTTTATTATCTAGATTCAAGAATATCATAGTGTCTATGGTGAAATCATTTGCGACGGCGAGAAGTGGCCATTAGCGGCGAGTAGAGGCCAGAAGGTACCTAGTTGGCCGCAGCGAGTTACTTTGGTGTCTGGGGCCAACCCTGCTCTCGACAATTTAATGAAGGGAAGCGTGCTTTGGTCGTGTTTATGAGTCTGTCAGACCCATTGCAGAAAAAAACACCGTTGTGGCATTTAGCAGGGCTTATTTTGCGGGTAACCTTTAAAAATTGTATATTACTAGTATAACGTTGCAGGCAGATGATCACAAAAGTATGTAATACGGTGATAGATACTGTCAGTATTGCCACGGAGAAAGGCCACCAATTAGAATTGAAATCCTTCGTTTTTTTACATCAACGCCATACAGCTAGATTACGTACGCCATAGTTAGATTATTTTGGAAAACCTTTCATACTATTCGCGGCACCTCCATATAAACCCGTGTGTCTCATGGATCAAATATGAACGATTTCATATCATAGCTATAAGCAGGTTTATTATGTCACTGACATGCTGAAATAAGAGGTATTATTTTCAAGGAAAGGAGGAACCTAGCTAGATTATTTTGGAAAAACCTTCATACCATTCGCGGCACCTCCATATAAACCCGTGTGTTTCATGGATCAAATATGAACGATTTCATATCTTAGCTGTAAGCCGGTTTATTATACCACTGACGTGCTGAAATGCGAGGTATTATTTTCAAGGAAAGGAGGAACCTAGTTAGATTATTTTGGAAAAACCTTCATACCATTCGCAGCACTTTCATATAAACCCGTGTGTCTCATGGATCAAATATGAACGATTTCATATCTTAACTATAAGCAGGTTTATTATACCACTGACGTGCTGAAATGCGAGGAATTATTTTCAAGGAAAGGAGGAACCTAGTTAGATTATTTTGGAAAACCCTTCATACTATTCGCGGCACCTCCATATAAACCCGTGTGTCTCATGGACCAAATATGAACTGATCTCGTAACTTAGTTATAAGCAGGTTAATCATACCACCAACATGCTGAAAGACGAGATATTATTTCAAACCAAACGACATTTGTCTTCGAGAGCATATTATGTCGATCAACTGCCGAGAGAAAACGGACACGGTATGGTGCGGTTGCCAGCTGATACCACTGCCGATTTAACCTAATTGTTCTGGATTTGACTAACTGTAAAGAGTATTACAAAAAGCATATTGGTCAGAATGGGTTTGAGGATGAAAAGGAGCTGTCCTTTTGGAAGTGGAGTATCTGCTATAAATTTGTGAATTTTTGGATGAATTGTATCTGCAGAGCAGAGGTGTTCATGTGATCGTTGGGAACTGCTGTACCCCAATATGAAGAAAATAACAGTTCTCTCATTATAAATGTGAGGGAATAAAAAGATGGGACAAATAAAAAAAAACTTCTCATTTTTTCAATCAATCGAAATAATAATTTACTTTGAAAAGTTTTATTTATTTGTGAAAAACTTGATATATATTTGATTAACTGTAGATTCTTAGGGGATGCTATGTGCGGGGGTGTTTTTAAATAAAGGAAGAAGAGGAAGTTCTTGGAAGGAAATAGTGAGGGATGGGTAGTAATCTGGGTGTCAGTGTATCCAGGAGTGACGGATGTATGAATCCATCCCTTCAACTGCAATGCAAGGCAATGGGTCGAAGGATTCTGGCTGAAGAGGTCAAAAAACTTCCTCAGCCAGTCTCTCTCGATCCGGCCCGCCACGCAGCGAGTGGGCAGACGCATCGGCCGCTTAGACCTTGACAAATAACCCCATGAAGCCGAGAACCTCTGCTAAGTCACCAAACGTAGCGAACCACTGGAGGTGACCATTGTTGGTTAACAAATAATGGTTCCCGGGGCGACGATACCAATACGCGCCTCCGAAAACGTCTTTAATATAAACGTAACGATTGGAATAGTCCTGTTAAATATAAAAGAATGGTCTCAGTCACCCACCAATATATAACGGGTAACATATTTTTAAATTTTTTTAAAAAAATTATTTAAGATTTTACTCCAGCAGGGCTGGGAGGGGTGTGCAATCCCCGTCCGCCATATTTCATAAATAACTATAATATTAATCACACCTCGTATTTGTATGTCACAAATGCTTTATAATTATCGTAGAAATGTGATAATATACATTACTATGACACGGGTTTCGCTTTTGTGGGATTTTCTGCTACATAATACGCTAAATTCTTAAATTTTGACTTTGCAAGAATAATTGAAAAACTTTTATTCAATAAGTAAATCACAAAAAACACAATCAAATTGTGATAAAAGTAAAAAAAAACAAAAAAACTTAATGGGTAACTAAAAGGTATTGCTATCTGTTGACAGTTTGACAATGCCTTCAAAAGGCGAAATAGTTCTCACGCGCACGAATGAATGTTGGTATTTAATTCATAATTTTATTCACACATCCAAAGTACAATATTGGATACAAAGTATCTCAACTCAATACAAAGTTAGCGAACGTAAAACAAAGATTATAGTAGTTTGAAAACAGCACAACGTATGAAACAATTCCCAACACAATGCCAAACGTGTGTTGGAAAAGCTGCATGTTGGAAACTTTAAAGGCTTTAGTTGATTGAAACTTACTCTGAATGAGAAAACCGTTTTGAACACAGAATTAAAAGCATATGGGTCTATTGAGAAGGGAAGCCAAAGTTTACCACGAATGCATAAACTAGCAGTATTCATGGCTTCATTTGAAGTGAAATAATGCTTTGTACTAAAACGTCATGTCCATTAGAAATGTTTTTTTTTCTTTTTGTGTATTGTGGGGTATGGTATTCAATAAACAAAATAATTTGCTTTTGCGTGTGTGTGACATTTTCAAAATCTAAATTCATGTATTTATTTGCATTATGGGTATAAAGATTTTTTTATTATTAAATCTTTCATGAAAAAACACAAATAAAAATAATTTATCACAATTAACTACTTTTTAATTTTTTTTGTAATTGAGGGGATAGATGGATAGTGGAGAAGTGAAAAAGGTTAAAAAAAAACTCTTTCTCCTCTTTTGAGAATCATTTGTCTCATCTAATCACTTCTCTCCCTGTAAACATTTCTCCCACCTCTATCTGATGCTCTGTCTAATACTCTTTTACTCTATTTACTTTAGCCTTAAGTAATATTTATATTGAATGGGTAAGTTAATAATAATACTGTCCTGAAGAAGGATATGATATTTCCAAAAGTAAATAACGTAATTTATAAATTATAATGATGTGGTTAAAATCAAAGTTATTTTTCATTAAATGAAAATGTCAATCTAAAAAGTGATTGCTGTCTACGATGCTAAAATATTTTTTCCGTAGATTCTTGATACAATTGTCGTTATTGAAAATCTTATTGACATTTACCTTCTTACATACTTTAAGTACGGTAAGCGTTGAGCGTAGGGGCAATTCGCTTGCTGAGGATTGGTTTATACTCCTGTATTTTTGGTTTTTTTTAAGCTTTGAATTGAAATATATGTTAGTTCGTTCAAAATTTAACCAAATATGTTGTTCTATTACTTACAGATAGATAAATCCTTGATTTTTTTTAAATATTCATAACAATTAGTTTGAATTAAAGGAAACACAAATACAATTTTTTGAAACTTCAAAATTTTTATTTTTCAATACGAGTTTTTGTGGACATAGTACATACCAATCCTCAGCAAGCGAATTGTGCAATTGAAATATCTCAAAAACTATCACTCGCACAATAATGATTCGCATGGCGGAAAGAAGAAGCCGAGGGAAAACGTAGCGCGCAATCGTCAGTTGCCGCCTCACAACTTCATTTTCGAAATGACAGGTCGGGGCTAGCTGTACAGTCATTGTTTAACTTGCCCCACTATTTTCTTATCATGAAATGCATTTTTATTTTTTGCAGGATACGAACATGTAAGAGAAAGACATCGCGGGTTATTATTCCTTCTATTGCTCATCGTACCACATACTTTTGCTCAACCTTCAT
The DNA here is from genome assembly GCA_936435175.1 of Glyphotaelius pellucidus. Taxonomy (NCBI): domain Eukaryota; kingdom Metazoa; phylum Arthropoda; class Insecta; order Trichoptera; family Limnephilidae; genus Glyphotaelius; species Glyphotaelius pellucidus. The sequence continues at coordinate 23,967,423 of OW386555.1, read as the reverse complement.
CATCCATAATAAAATAGTACACAACTGCTAACTCTGTACAAATCGCAAGTGCGCCCCACAATTGAATTCGGCAGCCACCTCTGGTCTGGAGCTCCAAAATACTTGAAAAATACCCTCGTATCTGGGCAGAAACGGGCGGTCCGTTTGATAGATTCTCCTACCTTAACGAACGGATTGAAATCTTTAAAGCACAGGCGTCGGGTGGGAATGCTATCCTTGTTCTACCGGTATTTTAATAGAAGATGCTCTGAGAACGGGTCGTTTCCTCCTTCCAACAATACGGGTCTCTTCAAGACCAATGTTCATTCTTTCCTATCCTCAAAAAGACCCCCCACACAGCATCTCAGATGACATAGGCCCTGAGGGTTATTATTTTCATCGCGGCCTCTTGTGTGGAGTTAATGTAAAAAAAAAATCTATGGGGCAGGTTGAGCAACTCTGAACTTTCTCTCAAACATGATATTTTATAAATAAATTACATCAATACTATTTTTGTCTGGAGGTGTTAAAGCAATACATATTATTGCATGTTCAAAGGTAACGGTATTGAATCAGTGTAGTGCATCGTTTACTCAATACGACTGAGTATGTGAAAACTTAGCCCCGCTTACCCCACCCCTCGAAGACCATTACATAGCAAACAAAATGTTTTTTTATTGCATGGCCCCAAAGTTACTCAAAAGTATTCTAACGAATTTAAAAATCTTGTAAGAGGTGGCAGACTTAACAATTTACGCATTTATTCATGCATTTGGTTATCACGATTACGTGAAAAAGTTCGTTTATAAGGAAAAAAATGTAATTTCTTTATATTGTAAAGGTTATTAAATTCGGATGAGTACTTTAAAATCTGATAATTTTTTGGCAATTACCGCTTTGTTTTCATTTTAGGTCTTTTTCATCGTTGACGGAAAAATAATCCTTCTTTTAGCCCGAAAACGGCCAGATTATCTTCATGAGCTGATCAAAAAAAAATTATAGGATTAAAAATTTACCTCCTGGGAAATTTTTCGAATCCCTTGGCATTAGACAATAATGAAAAATTAATAGAGCTTTTTTAATGGCAGCCGTATCCGACCGACTTGCGAGTTACGACGTACGAGTTTTACAAATTTTCTTCCGATGGTGAAGCTTTTTTGTATAGTAAAATTAAATCGTAGCAATAGAGCAGTGCACTTAAAGTGACCGTATTATTTCACATACTTCTACAATTCTACGAGAATTCGCATTAAAAATTACCTCCCGTAATTAGTGAAGAAAATTTGGACAAAAAATAGAACTAAAACTAAATATAAAAAACAATAAATAAACCGCCTCAGAACCCTTATGAAGTAGACTGTGAAAATTGTGACGGTAGGTATTCCTTAATTGTGATTTATACTTACATCATGTACAATTTTGCCATAAACTAAGAATATTAAAAACACAAAAAATCGTTTTAAAATGGATTCCACCGCGAATTATTGGTTTCAAAACTATGAATAAGTTACTGGTTTAGTAAAAGCAATCGCGTATTTTGTGTAATGTTATTTTATATATTTTACGGGTTATTAAATTAAATTACTCGAACCCTCCCGCACCGGAGGAAGGTAACCAATATATATGTATATATATACAATATCTTGCTCATTGTTGAACATTTCTTCAGACTGATTAGTGGATGGTTCAAAAACTCGACTTTCATGAAGAGCATTAGTTTCTATATTTCCGAAGTTTATCTGCGTTAAAGAGAGCATAGACTGTTTTATCTCTCAGCTTGCAGAACGAACTTGCCGATGGTCATGCCAGTCGGGAGAGCTGTGCTTTGAAATGTAAATCTGTGAGGTTTTTAAAATAAATAAATTGAATTGAATTAAATAAAAAAATAAACCAGTAAAAAAAAAATTATTCTAATAGATGAATTTCGAAATGTCTTTTAGTTAAAACTTAAAAAAAAAAGGTTTTTCTGAAGACTGAACCTTCTTACCCAGTGATCGTAATCAACCGCTATAATTTGTTAAAATGTTAAGCGCCATAACTTCATAAATTTTAAATACTGGAAATGAGTCTATCTGCCGAGTTTCAATTTGATCGGATGTCGGGAAGTGGGTTATTTTCCACTTCTAAGATTTCAATCAATTCGTACATCCGTTCAATCAATAAAACAAAAGTGAAATTAAAATAGAAGTTTATTTAATCAAATGAACACGATATAAGCGAAACTCAATCAGAAAAAAACCGAAAAATATATTTGACCCTCTGGGACTCGAACCCAGGACCTTTTGCTTTCCGGACAAATGAAATAGAAGCACTTAAAAAATATACACTAAAATAGAAGCACTTAAAAAATAAGTATTGACGAAAAAGCAAAAGATTTTGAGGGGAAGGAAGAAAATAATAATGCATCGTAAATATAATTTTCAGTCAATTTTCATTTAATCAAATATTGCGCAACACTTTATGTGAAATTGACGGTTAATGGGTCTGTGTCTGTTAGTGCAGGCATTTGAATCTGTAAAAGAGAGTTCATAATATTAATTTTTCGTTTTATGTTATATGTTTTATTTCAGTTCTATTATCTTGTCGTTGGAGTAATAAACTAATTATATCCATTGTTTCAAAGCACAAAAACACTGTGTCACGGATGTCCTCAGTAACAGACATCCGCTTTCAAAAAGGGTTTCATAAAGGCCTTTTGCCTCCCATCCAGAACACGCAGGACCTTTCCGGAATACAGCGGGGCCTTTCTGGACGTCACATGACATTTCGGGATATTTCAAAACAATTCATTACAGGACATTCCCGAAGGCAGGCAAATGAGTTAATTAATTGAATACAGCCTCCCTGACGTAGAGAAAACGTACCCGGTGTTTGATCAAAGGATTACAAGCTCAGCACCCTACGGAGATATCATTCATCAATGATTGGCCTTCCTATGGGAAATACCGATTTGGCGATATTTTGGAAAAACTTAACTATTAGATCAAGTTATTAATTTGGGAAGTGAAATTTATCCTTTCATTCTAAGCTACCTTACCAATGATCTGTGTTACCAAAAAACTAATGTGGATGGTCCCAAAGAACAATATCGAATTTGCAAAAATTTTTTAATTGTTTTGTTGGCTTATTTAACTTTCCTTTTGATGATATGCATTTTCGGAATTTTAAATGAATAGAAAAAAAAATGCAAAATATCAAATCAACACTTTATTTATTGACCGAGAAAACGGTAAAAGTGCTGAAAAAAAATTCGAGTGCAGTTTACACGCGGTAGAAGCGAAACTTTACCAAAACAATCTCAACCAATATTTGAAAAGTGAGGTCATAATTAAAGCGAGCAATGAGCGCGCGTAATTTCCGTTTCATATCTCAACCAATAGGAGAGCCTTTAAAAGTGACATCATTATCAAAGCGGCCGATGAGCGCAGTTGATGCGTCGCAGGTGCAGTAATCGTTATTTCCGTTTCATCCGAAATCACAGCCGTGCTTTAGAAGTTTCACTTAAAAAAAACTTTAAATAGCTCTACTGCAGTACTCCAAAATTGCACATATGACATTGTTTTTCGAGACCGTCATTGTGTTAACAGTGTTTTGGAAAACAAGTATTTTTTCTGATTTGATTGTTGCAAACAGAGAAATACAAAGTGATCCTTATGATTGCTTTTTTCTCGAAAACTTGGTTTTCGGGAAGATTCAGGATATATATTTTTTTTAACTTAAAGAGTGGAATGTTTAATTGTAATATTTAATTATTGAAGACAATATTAGAGATCTCAATAAAAAATTTGAAACCAAAAAAGTACGGTCACATCTAGGAATCGAACCCAGGACCCGGGTCCCATTAGCTCAGTGATAATGTTCCACCCCGACAAGGCAAAGGTCCTGGATACGATTTCTAGATGGAACCTCATCTTTTTCTGTTTAAGATTTTCGATTGAGAGTCACTAATTTAGTCTTCATAAATTAAAATAAAAACTCAGTGTTTGTCTTAAAAATACAGCAATAGTTCAGTGCATTCTGAAAACAAAGCAATATCGCCACTGCGCTTGCAGGTCGTAATATTTAAGGGCTGCTATCTCGAACACGATGTCATCCCCTATACATCTAGTAAGTGTCTACCTGCAAACTGCAATCTGTCCCATATGGTTATGTTCACGACTAGACTGTAACAGGGTGGAGAGTGCCAAATAATTAAAGTTTTATTTTTATTTCTGATTTGAGACCGGAGACCATTAAATCTAATAGAGCCGGAAGCTTTACGAGGATGAACTCTGACCAGCTAGTTACATGACTCATCTATGTTTTAATTACGTAATATCGTCTTTCGCTTCCTCCAATCAAGTCAGCACACATAATTGCCAGTGGCCAATATTTTTTCCCATAAAACCAGTAAACGCACTTTTTTAAAGTATTGCGGGAGGGTCTCAATTACTCCCGGCCGCCTGGAGCCAGATAAACTTTGGCATCTCTAATTGCGGGGCTGCAGATAATTCAGAGGAGAAGAAAAAAATTTTTTTTTTTCAAAAAGGGATTTTCAGGCTATTCAGATATGGTCACCAACTCGGTTAAAGCCATTTCAAACAATTTCAGATTCTGAATGGTGGTCTCTCACCAGGACATTGAAATTAATTAACACCCTGCAACGTGCCACAAATAAACAATGGGTACATTTTTTCAAAATCGTAGGCGGATATGGGTACCGCCGCCCCTGGATTCGTACGTTCTAAAACGTTCTAAACACATTTTTCCGCAGATTACCACCCACCCCTCATACCTCTTTCCTTTCCCCAAAAAGACCCTCCACATAGCATTCCCAAAGATGACATGGCCATAAGGGAATTTTTTCTTTCTGTGTGAAAATAATTTTTTACAAAATAATAAAAATTTATTAAATAACACAAATTAAATCTCACGCTGGGATTTTAACCCGGACGATTTAATTTCATCCGGAATCCAGGTATTGCCACGTAATAAGAGAAATATAAATGCTAGAAATATTTCGATTCTCATGCCTTCAAAATTTAAAATCGAGCGTCTTATTTGCACGAGGCAAGTACCTAACCGAAAAAGTGGTTTTTATTTATTTTGTGCATAATTATATAAGAATGAAAAAAAGTTAGAACATACAATACCTCAAAAATAGTCTTGGTCAAGAAGGGTTTTTTTTTTAAATTGTTTCTTGTATTAATTCATAGTTAAGTCACGCAAAAATATTTTTTTTAGTGGTTTACCTTTATATTTTTTGTAATGTTATTAATAATTTTATTGTAATTCCAATACAAAGAAAAGCTAGTAAAAGCTTCAGTTTATCCGTAGCATATTTTTTTGATTTTCATAATGTAAACCGATTCATCGAATTAATCTAAATAGTATCTACATAGGATTTCACGTAGAGCTTCATCTTATCACGATCTTTACATTTTATAAAAAACGTACTTTTTTCAAACAAACGTTGTTATAACAATTTTAAAATATGTTATCAAAATTTCTGCTACTTCCTACTATAAAATTGTGTACAATCATTGTACAACCCTACTTTAAAGTAATAACAACAACTGCGATAGCGATGTTATGTACATATATATTCACGAGATAAATCTCTACAGAGCGATACCATTACGGGCTCCCGTTGCGATGCGGTGCGGTGCAAACGCCGCACGGACCATCACTTACCGTTTATTATGTGTCAACTTTTATAAATATGGCCTCATTATAGTACACTTGCTCAAAAGCTAATGTTATGAGAAAACTTTCATTCGGTCGGTTTAAGGCACCCATTGAGGTTGTTTATGATTTCAAAATAACTTTTCATTGTGATGATTCATGACGATCTCTTTGGTAGAGAGGTGAGATTGCATCGCTTCTTAACCTAGAGGTTGCAGACTTAGTTAAAAGACGTATTTTTAAATGTAACGCTTTCATTGTATTGTTTTATTTTTACGTTCATGCGTATTTATTGTTGATGTTCAATAAAAACTTTAAATGTTTTTTTACGGTTAAAAAAATATATCTAAACTTAAAAAACTCTTTTGTGGTAAAAACGGATTTACCATAAATCTTGTTACATTGAAGTCCAATAAAAGCTTTAGTTTTCTACGGTTGAAAAAAAGATAATTCTAACTTAAAAAACTATTCTGAGGTAAACAAGAATGTACCATAAATCTTGTGAAAGATAATTCTCACTTAAAAAAACTCTTGTTAAAAACGGTGTTAAAACTCTTGTGTTAAAATTTTGATACATCGACGTCCAACAAAGACTTAAGTTTTCTATGGTAAAAAAAGATAATTCAAACTTAAAAGCACTCTTTTGCATTAAAAACAGATACACCATAAATCTTGATATATCGATGTTCAATAAAATACATTAGTTTTCTACGGTTGAAAAAAGCTTATTCTGTCTTTTTTTAAAAACTCTCCCGTGGTAAAAACGGATGTACCACAAATCTTATTAATAATATTTCTTACTTAAAAAACTCTTTTGTGGTAAAAAAGGAAAAACCATAAATCTGGATAAATATGATGATTTGAAGCCCAATAATTCGGTTGTCACAGTTGAAAAATGATAATTCTAAATTAAAAAAAAAACTCTTTGGTTTTGAAAAAAAAAAAGAACATGTTAGGTGTCTCACAAGCACAGGTTTCTCAGAATTTGCCGAACACTTAATTGATACTGACCATACCTTTAATAAAAATACGGGAGTCCAAATAGTCCATATAAATAAAATAGGAATACGCCTTAATAACCTAGAAGCTTTAGAAATATTAAAATCAAAGAAAAATAATTGCCAAATTTTAAACAAACAATTAGAATTAACCACCAGTCCCATTTTAAAGTTATTCCCTTTCTCGCTCTCTAACCCCCACCCTCCCTTGACCCCTCCTCCTACCCCGCCCCCAACCATTATCTGATGCTCTCTCTCTCTCTCTCTCTTATATGCTCTCTCTTTCTTTTGTGTTTACCTCATTATCTTAACTCTGTACTTTAATTTAGTTTATATGTTTATTGTCCTGAAGAAGGTCGAGTTCGACCGAAACCGGTCGACGAATATAAATTTAAATAAAGTGGTTTTAAACAAAGAACTTGTTTCATTCTGTAAAAACTCTTTTGTGGTAAAAATGGATATACCATAAATCTTGATATTTATTGAACTTTTTCATCTTTGATATACGTACTTCTGACATATATATACATATACGCCAAATATGCATTACTAAATTCCTTTTTTTTTTATCTAAAAGCAAATTTTACAAAAAAAAACTATCATTAATAGACAGGCGTTAAAAAAACAGATTCGAAAAAATACCACGCAATAAAAACATAGTCGTAACAAAAAAGAGAAACAAAAAACAATTCAGGTATAAAACAAAAAGCCGGATTAAATAACAAAAAAGGCAATATTTTATTGTTTAACGTAAAACAATAAAACATAATATTTTATACGTAGTACATAATAATATTTTCCCCAAATTTTCATTAACATTTTAATCCCTGTATTTTAATTTAATTCATCTTATTTTATTCGTTTTCAATTTATTTTTTATCGAATTTATCAAACACGGGCAAAGGCTGAGAGTGAGGCCTAAATTATCTATACTGTTTGAATCAATAATTAAAAAGATAGAAATCATAATATTGATTAGCACGTGATTAGCACAATGAATTCTTGGTTCTAGTATCCAAATTATTTTATAACTGCATTTCACACGGACACGATATCAATATCACCGCCCCGCATCGTACTCTGCCTGCAAATTTCATTAATAGAAATTTAATAAAAATACCAATATTCAGATGCCTTTTTTCAACTCCGGGTATATCAGAATGTTGAAAATCGTATTGCATTTTCCATACCGAATACGCGATATTATTTTTTTATTCAAAAACAAATTCCTACTTTATCATTCGTTTTTCTGCGAGTGATTTTGCTTTCTCCTTTACTGGGAAAGAGAAAGCTTAACAAATGTATTTTTAACATTAATTTTTAGTATTTCTTAATGTGAACACCGCTCAAGATTTCCAACTGCTCCAGTCTGGAGCTAGTGAGACTATGGCATCCCCGATTGGGACATGTTGTGAGGCTGAAGATAGTGGGGAAGGGAAGGAAATAGGGAAGAAGAAGGGTGGGAAAGTACATGGCTAGTAATATGGCTATTCACCAAACATGGCTAACACCATTTCAAGCAATGTTTCAATTCTGATCGGTTGTCTAACACCAGAGCGATACTGAGTGTATCTTCTACTCTTGAAACCGCAACGGTCGGATTGCTAGTCGAGAGCCTTATAATTCGACTTAGTGATCATGTATTTTTGTTAACGAGTGAAATTTTACAATCATTAATTAGAGATATTGAATGATTGATACTAAAGTACCATACTTTCGGAACATTTTTAAAGCTAATTCATGCTTTTTGGACAGTTATTTCTGCCATGTACATGAATCTGTGGTATTAAGGTTCAAATTTTGAAACACAAATAAAAATTACGTTTCACAGAATTTGAAAGATTCATCAAATTATAAGTTAGAATTAAAGTTCTACGTATATCCCATTTAAGTGCAGTTACCATACAAGCACTGTAAAATAACTAGCCAGTGACAAAATAATAACAGAACTGAAATAGAACTTTCACAGAACAAATTCAAATAAACAAGTAGAACCTTGTTCCTCTAAAAATCAGCTAAACTCAGTGGAACTGGGATCTACTTGAATACATTAATTAGTATTTGTTGTCCCAAAGCCAAATTGTTTTGCGTAGAATGTTGGTAAACCTAAAAATAATTCAATTACAATACACCGCACTTTTTATATAAAGCAGATAGAGCTAACTTGCAAGTTAAATTTGCAAGATGAACCTTCTTGTTCTAAAAATAAAAAATAATTGTTTTAAATAGAACTTTGTTGCATTTTCATCTGCGAACTAATATAAAAGTTAGACATATTTTAAACAGGATTCAAGAGATAAAAAAGTGAGAAATTTGATGCAAAAACTTTAATTTTGGTCAAAATGTTAGATGAAGTGTTCGTTGCCAGTTTTGAATACTTCTGTTCAAATTGACAACATATTTTCAAATTCAAACAACTGAATTGTTGCTTTAACAAAATCCATTATCATTTTTATTAGCTTGTCTGTGGCCTAAGCGTCTAAACAAATTTCGCAGCATCAGAGCTAACATTTTTGCTGCATCAATTAAACCGATAAAAACGAATACTGGTAAAGATATTATAAAATTTCTTCAATCTTTGCTAATTCACTTTGTGGCGTAATTTTTAATTCAATAAAAACGTATCACTTTGTAAAACGTAATTATTTAATCAAAATTATTTACAAGTTTCGAAACCACAGGTTTCTTCCTCAGAATAAGATTAATGAGTGAATTGATTAATTAACATTAACATGCTACTCTTTTCCTGAAAAAGAAACCTTTGGTTTCGAAACATGTAGGTAATTTTGATTAAATAGTGGTGTTTTACAAAGTGATACGTTTTCATTTAATATCGTAAAACCACGACAAAGATAAACTAATCCATAAACAGCAGAGTTGCGTAAAAGTTATGTACGAACTTTATAATTAACTTTGTAAATAATTTGTAAAGTTGTAACAAGAAGACCTTACTAGCCTTAAATGACAAAAATACCTCAAAAATTCCAGTAGTACCACCTCTCACCCCTAATCTCTGGGTACATGCAGCGGAACTGCGGAGCAAACAACCCTTGTAAGGGAGATTACATCAAACGGCCATTAGATTTAACATTTGATTTATATCAAACAAGCCCCGTGATAGGGTCGTTTGATAAATTATAGATCTAATAATACTTGAGTGGCCTTTAAAGATCCATTTTCAAAGGCAAAAAGCTGCGCAATTTTGTCTCCGTCAATATTTTTAGTAATTATTATTTTCCTTCCCCGTTTTTTTATGATCAATTTTACTACTTTTTTACTAATTTTACCCTTTTGTTTAAACGTATTTTTTAACGTAATTAGTGTTTATTAAAAATACCCAGTTATCTTTGTGGAGTATAAAACGCACGGGAATTTTAAAAATAATTCCAATAAATGTTTTACTGTATCTCTTCAAATTGCCCACGTTTTGGCCAGCGAAAGCTCGAGGATGATTGTTATAATGGCCAAAAAAGTTTTTTTTTTTACTAGGAAAATGCTGTGTTACTACAGGGAAACTTGTATTTTCGATATTTGGTGTAAGTTTTGCTCTAGCAAATGACATATAAAATACGAACAAATACATTTGAGATCGTGGTATCAACATTTAAGGTTTTGCCCTTGAAAGCTGTCGAGAGTAGATTTAAACGTATTTATATATTTTGTTATTTTGTCGTAAACTGCTCATATTATCCCTCTCCTACAGGAGATTGACTGTCATCAGGAGAATCCTCACCATACAGAAACTGCAGCCCGGAAAAACACTTTTGTTTTTGGATTAATTTTGTTCGACCGTGATTGATATTACGGTTATTATGCCATGTTGGAGCTTAATTTAATATTTTTTGGTATCTGGTATTGGACGCTTACATTAATACTAAACGTCGTAAACCACAGTACTTTCAATATTTGTTATACTGAAAAAAAACGGCCTTAATATTAATGCTTGCAACATGGTATCACACTTACACATACAAACAATACACACTTCACTACAATGTACCCATCCTGTATCATGTGGTGTTTTAGATTCGTTTCATGTATCGTGTGGTGTTTAGTCGTTTGAGTTGCTCTTTACAGATAGTACTTGCAGTACCGACGAGATTGAATCATCATGGTATGATCCCTTTATTATTTAGGTTCATCTTTAATGTCACAACTGTATTGCGCATAGGCTCTTTTTCTTTTTCAGGGTCGATATTATCTGATTTTATCCAAAGTTAGCTTGCATTTGCGGTCATCAGATTCGTTATTTAGCTTGAGTCCAGAACAACATTTTTTCTGAATTGCACTCTTACCAGTTACACAAATTTCGATTCAAAGATATAAATTATTTTTACTCCAAAAACTCAGTGAGCTTCACAACAGTGAATTTATTTTTGTGAAGGAATGTAATTAAATTGGTCCCGGGAGATGTTCCCGCACATTGAGACTCGCAGACGTAATTCAAGACGAATACTGGAGACTGGAAGAAATCCGATCAGAATGCAAATAGCTGGGCCGTAATAATTAAGGCATATCGGATTACTACTCTCCGGATTTTTGATTAATGGCAGTTTTAAATTTTTTGATTGGAGAGATCATTTGAAAGAATTTATTGATGGTAGGCTGAAATTTGTGGTATTATATTTTATAACGATCAGATTTTTTTAATCGGATTAATATTTTTAAATTATTTTATGAGTTTCTACCCACTGAAGAGATAATCCGAAAGAAGCGTATTGTTGGCGTTTCAGTGTGCCCGCAGTAAGTTAAAATTTGACTCTATTAGTAAGAATAATGGGAGTGTTACGTAGAGTGGAACCCATACCACTTAAAATATACAAAAAACTATTGAACAAAAAAATTCCACCCATCTTCCTCACCTATCTTGTGACTAATTTCTAACTTTTTGTGTTTGCCCTCGCGGTGAGGACAGACATTCCTCGTAGAAAATAGATTAGAATAACTATGTATTGAATTCGTAATAAACTGTGACCAAATGTATTCTTGAGTTAATTATTGGATAAGACTGACGACCTCTTTCCTGTTGCGATATGTTTTATAAGATTGCAATAGATTCTCTTTGAGTAAAGTGCCACCCTGAGCTAGCGGATTCTGGTACCCGTGAGGTGATTCAGAACCTGCGTGCTTATAGAATTGAGGCGCCCCCCTGGCGCCTGGCGCTCCAGCGTACACCGTCGCCCCCTTAATTCTGACGCCATTTGCGCCTCAGCTAACATACTTTAATCCAATCTTACTAAGAACGACGCCGAAACCTTAATTTTCAACCCTGGAAAAAAGAAGACAATTTACTGACTTGGTATGTTTACCCAAAATTATTCACGATAAGCTTGAAACCACTTATTGTCTGAGCAATATTCCACATCAAAGTTCCTAATGAACGTCGTTTAAGGAGTCGTAATACATTCCATCATGAAACCAGACAAAACCACACATTAAACATTCCTCAATGCAACACTTACTCTAAACAAAATACATTCATTCACCGCGCTTCACATACCCATAACAATTTATACAGTGAAGTTGACATATTTAACGCAGCACCTAACATTTTCAAACCTAAAATGAATAAATAACATTTACACACACACACCACTTTGTACACAGAATGGATCTATCCCTTTCCCCTCCCTCCCACCATCCTATCCCCAGATGCTTTTTAACTCTGGTCTTTATGTTATTTTTCTTTCTTTTCTTTATTTTCACTAAATAATTTAATACACTTAAGTGAAAACCTGTTATTGGTTAAGTAATTTATACATGTTTTATCTTTCATTGTAACTATTATAACTGTTGGTTTTCCAATAAAATAAAAATAAAATAAAATAAAATAAAAATTAATTAATAACAATATTGCTTTCTTCAATCCATTGTCTCGAATGTGCCGTCTATATAATACCATTGAATGTGACCATGTTGATATTTATGCAAACAGACTCACATATTTCAAAAGGCAAATTAACAATCTTCTACCATGATTTACCTTGGAGAACAATTATTTGATTGCTCTATTATCATTTTATTTTTATTATCTTTCTTTTCTTTCTCTGCATTTATGTTTTATATTTCCTTTTGTAGTAACAAGTAAACACAGATTACGCATGCTGTGAACATTTATAATTAGAGTGTTGATACTTATGTACATCCCAATGGCAATTTTATAACTATTATCATTGTTTACACTCTGTAAATGTTTCAAAAAATAAATAAATACTTCAATCCATGGTTTCAAATGTGTCGTCTGTATAATACTATTAAACTATAATAACTGTCCGTATAATACTATTATGCTGTTATGTGATTACATGGATATCTATACAAACAGTCTCAGATATTTCAAAAAGCAAATTAGCAATCTACTAACATGACATATCTAGGAGAAAAGATATATTTTAACTCGAATGTGAATGGTTGTTGTTTAGTATTGAAAAAGATTTGGGACTTCTCCATACATTCCAAGGTCCTGTTCAATGTACTGTCATCTCCCATTGTCTTTGCATTTCCTCACTTGAGAAGCCGAATTCAACAAGACGATATAAACACTACCCACCTTTGCCGGTTATAACATGTTTCAAATATGTGTAAGAATACTCATATGTGATAAGAATACTCACATATCAGTAGAAATATTGTCTCGATCGTGACCGCACCAAACTGAAACTCCCGCAAAATCGGTCGTAATACGTTTTGCACGATACTTTATGTTAACCACCGGGTTTAACTGTGCCAAGTGCCCACGGGATGAAGGATCAAATCATCAAACATTTGAAGGCAGAGTTTTTTCCCGTGTCTCTTTTTCCCAGTGATAAAAGGGCAATCGAATGTTCTTTGTTCTTGTAAAGGGTTTGTAGTCCACTTAGATTGCCAATCGTGTATTAAACAGTTATTGTTTACTCTATTTATTAATCTTTGTTTACATCATATGTTAATCTCTGTTTTATTTTTCATCCTCTCTTTGTTTTGTTATATCTTGTTATTTCTTTTTTCGTATTATTGAATTAAACGAGAAATTTAGAGCGCAGCGGAAGCAAAATGGCTAACGTCTTGCGATTGCTTTTCCATCACTATACAGAGCAAACCTGTGTGATTATTTATATGTACAACTTTCTCTACAGATTTATATAATCGTCCGATTATATTGAGCGTAAATTAAAAGTTAAAAAAATCAATTATTGCGATTGTTTCTGAAATAACCCTTAAATTGTTGCCAACTATCTTAATAATTAATAAAAGTTATCTTTTTTGGCGATATAAACATAAATATTTGTTAATTCAGAAATTTTAATATATGGGTAACTTACGGATTTATAAATGGATTTCAAGATTTTTTTGTTCAATAGCTTCACACGGGAGGCCCTGAAAAAATTAATTTTCCTAAGGGCTTATGTCATCTTTGGAGATGCTGTGGTGAGGGTCCTTTTAGGAAAGAAAATAAAAAAAAATTTGGGACGGAAAAAGGTATGGGGATGTCTAAGAATCCGGGGTTCAGTGTGTCCAGGAATCCGCATAAATCCTTCAACCGTAGTGCAAGGCGAGATCCCGAGAAAGTTCTACTGGATATGTCAAAAGGTCTCCCTCAACCAGCCTCTCCCGATTTGGCCAGCCACGCAGTTGGTGTGCAAACGTATCCGCCGCCAAGATTCAGGCAAACCCCACCCCATGAACCCGGGCACTCCTGCTAAGTCACCAAACGTATCGGACCACTTGGGGTGACCTATGGCAGAGCTTAGTTCAATAAATGAGATCCTGGTAAAAAAAAAACAAAACGTTATAGTTTTCCGGACTCTAAAAAAATTGGAAATTTTTATGTCAAGCTCAACTCATTTACAATGAAATTAACGACTAGTTATCCAAAATGGATTCACAAGTACGAAAAATTCAACACGCATGCTGCAACCGCCAAAAAATGAGAAAAAGACGAAATTTATATTTTTCGCATTAATTAATCGATAAGTTGCCGGGTAATGTGGATGATATCTCATGTTTTTTCTGTTATTACAAATTGAATGAATTTGAATTTCGTTATGTAGCTCCAGGCTAATGTGCACTTAATATAATTTTACTAAAGTTATATGTCAAAGGATCATGTTGGTCGTGGCGTTGCAACCTACTTACTACATGAACATACACGATAACAGATTTCGACTTTATTGCCAAGTTTTCAACGAAATTAATACATATTTTCGATAAATCTCTACTATTAGTCGGCTAAAATTAAGAATATCAAAAATATGCTTTATATTTTGTATAAATTAAAACTTTTTGTATCGGTTTGCTTGAGTACAAATTAAATAAAACTGTTAATCTTAATATATAAAAAAAAATATTCTTTGTTTGTTCTTTATGCGGTACCGAAACAAATATTTAGGAGATTTATCGTGCGCGTGCCCACATAGGTTTTTATATGCGAGGACTCTCCGTAAAAAAAGGTCTCCAAGGTGCTGCGGTCGCAAGGAACGATTTTACGCGTAATCCGGCAAAACTGGCGAGTAGCCTTGTACCTCCACGCAATGCCCACCACGTTTCACTCTCTGTGACGCTTGATCTCGGCGTGGCAGCCATTCGCGATGGAGCTTTTGCTCGCCATACCCGCTAGGTGCGAATTACGCTCTGTAATTCGTTTTTTTGTGTGCAAGGAACAATACCCTGGAAGACATTCATTCTGAGCTGCGTAAAGTGTACGGAAAACAGTGGATGAGCGCAAAAGATTTTTTAGGAAGTTCCGTCCCAGTCACAATTGAGTCCAAGAATTCCCAAGTAATCGATGTCGTAGCACTCAAAGAATTTGTGTTTTTTAACCCGTTGTTTTTTGTGATTTTTGGTGAGTATTTTTGGGACCCTTCTTGCGCAGACTTATGGTATTCCAAATGTTCTGTCAAAATCTTGTCAATAGTGGTCTTACTAATACGACCATATCACAGAGCTCCAAAAAAACGAATTACTGAACGTTATTCATGCCTGGCGAGTGCGGTGAGTGGAAGCTTCATCGCGAACGGCTGCCACGCCGAGACTAAGCGTCAAAGAGTGTGCAGCGTGATGGGCAATTAGCGTGGAGGAATCAGGCCACACGCCAGCGTTGCCGGAAAACGCGTAAAATTGTTCCTCGCGAACGCAGCACCTTGGAGACCTTATTTTATGAAGAGCTAAACCTCAGAAAATGAACCCTAGACAAACCTCACCCAATGAACCCGGGCACCTCTGCAAAGTGTCCAACGTAGCAAAAAACTTAGGGTGTCCTATGCAGAGGTTTTGGTTATCCAATAAATGGTTCCCAGGGCAACGGTTTCCATACCCGTCTCATAATTTGAAAAAAGTGATCTTGGTTTTTATAAGTATGGAGCAGTACCCGGCCTTTCTGGTGTTAAATACCACCAACGGCTTACGTCAACGGCTTCAAAATAATTTTAATTAATGAATAAATATAACATTTTTTCCTTTTCTGGTTTCTGTGCAGGATTCGAATTCTAGTGTTGTATAAAATAAATTATACTTGTATGAGAATGTATTTATTTTATGTGACACGAAACAAGAATCCCACCTCCGGAAGTCGTGGGACAAATGGGACCCACAATAATTGGGGAGTTATGGGGCGGAAGGAAACGATGGGGCAGAGGAAGGGTAAAAGGGAAGTTAGGATGTAATTACTTAACATGGAAGTGGTCGATAACACAGTGGGTAGGAAGTTCGTCGAGCAGCCGCAATAGTCGACTTCGAGAATTTTATCGACAAAATGTCCAAACAACATTCCGGTACTTGGAAATATTATTTATTTATTAGGATATCAAAAATAATTACGATTCCTGTAAATTTGTTATGAATTCCTCCATTATTCGACGCTATTGAAATTATGTCGATATAATTATTTGATAAGTTTGTGAGATTTAATAAAAAGAGAGTAACAGAGTTTTTTTAAAGGAAACTTTCCAAGGTTACGATTCCTAACAATTGTTTTTTTGTTATTTATTTTTGGGGTGTTATGCCGTGTTGCACCACCTCCTTCTTTAGCCAGCACTTTCGAGCATGCACTCCAAAAGGATATCAGAACACTTTCGAGCAAGCAAACTCGGCCACCCCGACAAATCAGAAATCGCCGAACATTTAACCCTTCAAAATTTGGGAATATTTTTCAGGTGGTCAAAATATTTCCGCTTTTTAATAAAATGCAAATAAATGGAATATTTCTGAACATATCCCAAAACTAAAAGTTTTGAAAGGTGACAACATACGCTTTCAAATTTTACAATTCAAAATAAATATATAATTTTTGAAATATAAAAATTTTGCATGCAAACATAAAAAAGTTTTAAAAATGGCTCACTTCATGCTTTTCTAGCTAAAATTACTTATAACAAAAAAAAATAAAAACACATATATTATATTAGACAAATGTATTATAAACGTTACTGTCACCTCACTTTTTATCTTTTTGTATAAAAATAATTCATAAAAATTTCTCAAAGTAAATTTTTTTTTTCAAATTGCGATTCAAAACTTTGGTTTAATAAAGGTAAACATTTTAATTTTTTTGTCGTTATTTTTTAGATTAGACTAAAAAGCGTAATGTTTTGCCTTTTAAACGCTTTTTAAAATATAATTCTCACTCTGATAGCAATGGAGTGACAGCGATTTAAACGAGACGCACGTGAGCTGGGACAAAGCTGGTCTCCTGCCATTCTTAATTGACACTGGCCATTACTTTGAATTTGTTCCTGAAGTCCTGGGAAGACCAAAAACTAAAAGAGCAAGACTAATTACGGAGGCAATTGAAATTCATAAAAAACCCAATATTTCTTGGTATCTGGGAATTGACGGCTACACCAAAGCTAAGCGTTGGCTAAAGGTGAAGGTAGCGTAGCACGGCATAACACCCAAAAAATAAATAACAAAAATACTTTTGGCCGTGAAAACCTGAAATCATTCCTAACATTGACCGGTTAGTGGTTGAGTGGGCATCGCGTTTGGGTCTCACCCGGGCGTCCCGTGTTCGATTCCCCGGCTGGCTAAGTCCTCCATCACAACACAAGCAATATTTTCGGCTTTCTGTGAGCGGTGGTAGTATGAGATTTTCAAACATTGTTAGGTTATTTGTAAAACGGGAATGTTTACTTTTCTTTTTTAAATAAAAAAAAGTGTAGTTGAATTTTTTTTAAATATGTGGATAGCGCACAGGAGTCCCAACTACTTCCAAACGCCCGGAATCGGTGAGACTATGGCATCTCCGTTTGGGGCATGATGTGAGGCTGAAGGTAATGGAGAGGGGAAGGAGATGGGGTAGTAATTCAGATTTGGTCGTCAACACGGCTAAAGTCATTTCAGACAACATTTCAATCCTGAATGGAGAAATCGCCCTGATGAGTGACATCAGGGCGATACTGACGTATCTTCCATTCTGGGACGTTTTGCAAATGTACTTTGTATTATTTTAAATGATTACATTATTAATGATTTTAAGTAAAAAAAAATATCTTTAATCATTTTAATTAAATCAAAACAAATCACTTATGGTATACACCACTTATCAATATCAATCATCATCACCAATATATTAAAACGTGAAGCCAAAACTTTGTACCCCTTTTTACGAAAATTGCGCGGACGGAGGAGTATGAAATTTCGCACACTTATAGTTTATATAGAGGAGGAGTGCAGAATGCTAATATTTTTTTAAAATTATGCGAGAAAATACATTAAATCAATAATAAAAACATTACACACACTACCATGTATTTGACACACACACACACACACTCGCGTCTTTATTCTATTGTTTATTGTTAAAGTCTATGGTCAAATTGAGAATAGATTAATATTGTTTGTCTTTAATATTATTTGTCTATGGTCTTACTGAATGTCAAACATAAAAAAAACATTACAATTATGGTCGAATTTCGACCATTGGGCGACCACTAGTTTAATCAAAATTATCAGCATTGGAAACTAATGGTTTCCTTACGATGATTAATTTTTGGGGTATTATGTTGTGTTGCGATATCTCCTTCTACGTTTAACCACTGGAGCACTTTTTGCCACAATATGGCACTATTTAAATTACCTCGGATTGCCTTGCTGCTAATTGTGGCAAATTTTTGCTTACTTAAATGGTTACTTCGTCAGGATAAAATAAATTTATCATTTTGAAAACTTTATATTCAAACATCTTAATTTCTTGAATGAATAGATGGTGTTATTATATTTAGATAATATATAAAAAAAATTGCCATTGAGGCAAATTCTCAATGACCCAGCGCATGCATAACGTCTTCTAGAAATTGTCTTCATATTACTTGCAAAACAATTTTTCCGAGTGACATTAGCTTGGTGCATTGCGAAAAATTTACCTGAAACATAATATTGAAAGAGACTGTGAGAGATTGGCTTTATTTATTTATTCAGACTAAGAATATTTTTGTTTACATTCCCACGAGGACAACATTAAAAAATACACAACTGTTACGTTTAATGTTTGTATTTTTCTACGAAAGAAATAAGATTTGTAAAAAATTAATTAAGATTTGAAATTTGGGAAGGTACTTAGCGGTCAAAGTTGATTCGTTAACTTCTTACACATTTGCTGCCTTGAGTGGGGTACCACACGGATCTCATCTGGGCCCGATATTATTTTGCTTTTTCATAAATGATATAGTTTAAATTTTTAGTAATGTCAAAGTCCTATTATTTGCTGATAATCTGAAGATTTACAGAACAATTAGAAACCATGACGATCGCGCCATTCTGCAGTTAAACCTGAACAAACTATGTGCGTGGTGTTCTGTCAATGATTTACAACTAAATATTGGTAAATGCCAGATTATTAGTTTTTACAAAGGTAAAAATCCTTTTAACTTTTCTTACGATATGAATGGTGTTAATCTTCTTCATGTATCGCAGATTTGTGATCTTGGTATTATATTCCACGAGAGTCTACAGTTCAACGTTCACATCGATGAAATAACAAGCGATGCAATGAGAATACTAGGTTTTATCTTGAGAATGGGGGCAAATTTTAAAAGTATGTTAACATTAAAACATCTGTATTGCTCACTAGTACGAAGCAGATTAGAATACAATTCCTCTGTATGGTCACCATACTATAATGTTCATTCTCAATCTTTGGTAAAGGTACAAAACAAATTTCTTCGGTACATCAATTTTAAAATGAAAATTCCAATCGAATTTATAAATTATAATTACTTACGCGCTGAAACCAGACTTCTTAAATTATCAGATAGAAGAGTGTTAATTGATTTATTATTTTTATACAAAATTATAAAATCTTAAATTGACACCCTAATTTGTTGGAACTAATTTGCATTAGCATACCCGCTAGACAAACTCGTAGTAAAGATATTTTTAAAAGCAACAATAAACTCAACACTAATTACTCTATATACTCACCAATTCCAAGAATCCATAACCTTGGAAATAAATACTGCGAATCTAGAGATATATTTAGTGATGACAGTTTTGAATGTTTAAAAATCAACTAATCTCGATTTTATCTGCTAATAATTAACTTTTATTATTTTTTTGTTTTTCTCATAAAATATTTTCTCATCCAAACCTCACCAGTAAAATGTATACTTACTTAATAATATTTTTTGCGGTTCTATTTACACTTTGTTCTGTCAGGTCTTATTATCAATAATATGTATAAATATTTAAAGCTGAATTGTATTAGTTTTTTTGTAAGTACAACTTGTACTTTTTCATTTCATTTCTTTTTTATGTTGTCATATTTTTTACCTAACGAGTCGATTGCATTCATATTAATTCTGTTTTATTGATTATGTAACACATGTAATTAATATTGTTAATTATATATTTGCTTCTATTCTTGTAAAAGCCCACTAGGGCGATAATAAATATAAAATAAAAATAAAATAAAATAAATAAATAAAAAGGTTACGTATAGAAACTGCAGGAAGAATAAATATATCTATAAATATATATACACGTTTACACATACACAAATACCAACGTATACGGCCGGCGTAGTTCAGCGCACTCGCACTCCGAAGGTCGCGGGAATCCCGGCATGGCAAATAAATTTTATTTGATTAATTGGTATTATTTCACAATTTTTTCATTAAAAATAATATATATATAGTACATTTGCGGCACGTTCCAGAGTGGAAGATACTCTCAGTATTGCCCCGCTGTAAGACTAGCATTCAGAATTAAAACGTTGCTTGAAATGGCTTTAGCCGTGTTTCGTAACCAGATCTGAACAGCCAGGTACTTCCCACTTTCCTCTTCCCCATCACCTTCCCCTCTTCACTACCTTCAGCCTCACATTATACCCCAATTCGGGATACAATAGTCTCACTGGCTCCAGAGGGGATCAGTTGGAACTCTTGTGCGGTGTTCATTAAAAAAAAATACACATACATAATTACACCTATATAACCACTACCTCACACATATAAACAATGTGTACACCTATATCTGAGTACGAGAAACAGGCCACTAACATTATCACCTTCACTCATCAAAAAGTCCCCGAGCGCCTTCCTGAAATTGTCGTACTTGGCTATTGACTTTATTTCTGTTGTTAAATTATTGAAGATTTTTTGACAACGACCCTAAGCCCTCTGAAAAGTATCGCCGCACGTATGCTGCGGCACTCGGACGATCCAGATAGAGTATCGCCGCATACGTGCGGCCGTACGACTTTATTCAGTTTTTTTCTGTGCCGTGTTTGTAATTTCGATTAAATTATGATGTATAGATAATGCAAAGATATTTGTCAAACATTTTTACGTTTTCCAACAAAAAATTTACATATCTATATAAAAATTTAGGTTACATATGTTTGTGTCCTCATATTTCGGAAAGTAATCGATGAATTGACTCGAAATGTTGACAGAACATTGCATTTTAGAAGAAGTGAGTGTTTTTAAATTATAATGGTAAGGTCTGGCGTTATTAAATTTGAATTTTACTACAGGTGGGGCTCACGTGGTTTTTTATTTATAAAATGATGAGAACCACTGAATTCGTCCAACTAAATTAACAATGCAATAAAAAAGGTTATATATAGTAATAAACAAGCTACGAAATTTATTTGTGTAGTAAAAAAAGGTAAGAAGATAATTAATTAAATCGATCACAAAATAAAAAAAAAACTTGAAAAATAACTCACTCCCACGATGTAGATGACAAAAAATAACTCACTCCTAAAAGAGCTAGATTCCTATCCACCCCTCATTTTTTTTCTCAGAACTTCCTTTACATAATTTCCTTTAAAAGACTCTCCATACAGCATCCCCAAATATAATACGGGGGCTGGGGGAAATTATAATGTTTTCATTTTGAATATAGGGAAATGATAAAACAATTTTGGCAACCTTACATTTGGACAGTTTTTTTTTTCTGTCTGGAATTTCTTGACGGTATGCAATATATTTGAAGTACACATATGGAATATTCTTTGTCACCTTTCCACGTGGATTCATCATTTTCCAATAAATGCGCCCTTGCACGCAGACGCGAGCTGTTTTCCTTTTCTGATCATTGTATAAAGCATTATTTAACCTACCAAAAAAAGTTGCTGTCCAATAAATTGTTTCGTTCTTTTATAGAGGCACATCTATTGAACCTTTATCGCGCCTTGAATGGATAAAAGATAAAATAAATTTTTTACTTTTATTTGAGTTTTATTAATATGTTGATTCAGCAACATGAATTGTATGATTTCATTAAAAAGGGGAAATGTTTGGATATGGCTTAATAAAAATATTCTTCTAACAAATTGGCTTGTTGGTTACTCCAAAAACGGGAATAATTTAAATTGGGTAACCTCGCCACTTTTGTACGGTTTGATTATAATACGTAATATATTTATCCAATTTAAATTCCATTTGGCTTACAGCCTAGAATATATGGCTCTAAACGAAATGGCCCTAGACGACACGTTATATTTTAGGTTGTAAATGATAAAAGCAATCAAAACTTTAATTGTTGTTTTATTATTATGTATTTTTATTTTTAACAAGCGTTTTGTTTTAAACTACTCATTTATTTTAATTTATTCATCGTCTGGTTTTCTTGGCTCAAGCTTCATCAGGATGAAATTTTAATCGATGAAGTGATGTGTTTCAGTTTTGTCATGATGATGCAAAACCGGTTGGGGATTTAAATTAAATTAGACGGCGTACGTAGTCGAGGGGTGAGGCCCACAACTAGCAATCCGAATTTCGTGGGTTAAAAAAAGCGTGGAAGACACTCTCGGCATCGCCCTGCTATTAGACCACTATTCAGAATTGAAAATTTGCTTGAAATACTTCCCCATCTTCATCTCCCCCATCTTCTTCCTCCCCAAATTACCTTTAGCCTCACAAAATATCCCAATTGTGGAAACCATAGTCCCACTGGCCCTAGACGGGATCATTTGGGACTCTTACAAACTCAGTGCGGTTTCACATAAATAAAATAAAAATGATAATTTGAGATTGAAAACATTTTAAGTGTTTTATTGGTCATAATAGCTTTGTTATACATTAATTATGTTTTCAGTATCAATTTTTTCATTAATAAGGCAAAACCGTGTAGCGGTTTGGATTTAACATCCCTATCTCCTACCGTTTACACATCACTACGGTAGACCATGTGACCTCAGAGTGAGCTCCTGCAACGCGGGCTCGCGAAGCAAGTTTTAGTTTGGAAGCGGAACCTGGAAGTGCAACACACCTGCCGAGCGGGAAGAAACGGATTGGAATGCCGGGACCACAGAATCTATACTACGACGCAGTGATTAAAAATCTCAACGTAATGTTAAATTTCAACTTAGATTATTTTACGATATGGTTTATTTTTTCAAGTAAATGTTTTCTTGTTTCATCTAAACAAGATGGCGCTCGGGTATTTTACATTTGACCACATAGATTTTATCTTATTCACAGATTGTGACATTTTATTTAAATCATTTGGCTCTTCGAGTCTAATGCACGCCTTTAGAGATTGCAATTATTTATAAGTCAATTCATGATTGTTCTTCCAAGTAAAATAAATTATATGTTTGTATAATTCGACTTTCATTGCAAAAAGGTTCCTGTCTCAAGCTCTGGGTTTTAAATAAGATTGCTTCACACGCCATAATATGTTACACTTCATTTTAAATACTAAATATTTTATCTTTACATTTGTCACATTCATGGCACTCCATGTTATAATCTTCGTTACTACCGTTAATAACACAGGTACCGTATAAATGAAAATAAATACGTTTGCCTTTTCTCTTGTCTGTTGTGATGGTCCCACCCCGGTGCAAGGTTTTTTCACCCCCCCCCTTTCCTTTTCTCTCTTCGTCGTTGAGATCTCCGATCGGAAGGTTCAGCTACGCTGTTTTCCTGATCTCATTTTCCCAACCCCTGTGATGCAAAACACAGTAAAACAAGGTTGTTCTGGGAAATCTTACAATAAACCCTTTACTTCACGTTGTGATTGATTTTTGTTTCGAAGCCTCCAGATTATTTGGAGTAGGAATTTAATGTATTTACTATTTTTCGTGGTAACTTTCGACTCTTTAAAAGGCGTGGAAGAATTTTTTCTGTTGTCTTCTCAAACGCATGAAGGATACGCCCTGTCTAACTGCCCTACACTACCGATGCCTATGGCCCTAACTGTATACTCCCTGTAGAGTCCCCGTTCCCCGCTATAGTGATCCCTTTTGCACCTAGTCTATTAAGGCTGGGTAAGCTATCCTCTGGTCCTATTTTGCGCTAGTAAAATTTAACTGCACGTCTAAAGGTCAGTTAGTAAATCACGAAGAAGGAACTTAGCTCACGTAACGGTCGATCCTGTGGACAATTAAATGGCAATACAAGTTCATTATTTACTTTAATTTAAATGTACGTACCTAGAGGTGCCTCTCTATGGCCGAATAGGCTGCTCCCGCGTCTCCCAATCTGAAATACCTATCCTATGCATAACCGTTAGAAATATTGTTATTGTTAGTAGCACCAATTTACGGCAGAACTAAGGGGTTTTAAGGAAGTGATAAAAGGAAAGGAAGGAGAATTTCTTTGCAAACTAGTATTGGCTCCTCCGCTAACCAAGTTGACCGAGTGGGCAGTTCTCCGGACACAACTATCCCGCCAATGCATGTCTGAGCTATACCCCGGTATCTGGCGGATCTCTTGGACGATCACCCTGACATACCCGGACTCACTCATGCCAGAGGAAGAACAGCAGGCTTTCAAACCTTTCTCAGTCAACTTCAATACTCATTACGCCTGCAGATTACTACTTTACTGGCTCTAAAAGGGGTATTTCCATTTCGTCCCTTGTCATGACTCTATCCGCGGGCAAGTGGCGCGAAGCTGTGAGGCAGACCTTTAAAGCCGACCGTCTTCGTCTTTCCACCTCCAATAGTTGACATAAGGCGCACTTTGTGGGCCTTACGTTTACTTTTGGGTTGACACAGATGAGAGAATGCAACAACGTTACAGAATTTTCCCGCAAGATGCCTTGTTAGCGGTCTCCTCCACTCAACCCTGCAGGCTTCCCGTGATGTCTAAGGTCAAACGCCTCCGTCAGCGAATCGTGTCCATGACATACAATTCGGCATCCCTGGTACATAACCTTTCGCGCCCGTTCGCTCGACACGATCCCGCGAAAGGGAATGACCTCCGACATAGCGCGTGACCCGCCCAGTCTGTGGCTGGTACCTCCCCTCCTCGTAACATGGTAATGAGGGAAAACCCTTACCTTTCCGACATACATATCTCACTTATGTATAGTCTCGGTACCATCGTATACATTCCACAAACGTGAAAATTTAATTCACGCAATACAACAGGTAGAAATTTCGCAGATAAACAGGTTGATATAATGTTATACATGCATAGAATCGTGAATCTGGTTCTCACGCCCTCCTCCTGTCGAAGTCTGCGCCAAACTGTCAGCCAACGCCTGCAATTGGGTAAGTTGTACTGTCAAAATTTCATCAATTCGATTGGGGTTACCATCGTAGTCTTATTGCCTCTGCGTTCATAGGTACCTGTAAGAACCATTTTTTGCTGCTGTTCCGTTCCTAGCATCCAGCTGTTAGGCGACGGTTCGGGTGGCTGGACCCGAGTGATAACGGCGAAGAGAAAAAAAAACCCCTGACCGACACGCACACTTATAGTAAACAATAGTTCAATTGGCTGCTTCGTTCTTGCGGTCAGCATGTCCTGTAATTTAAATTATGGAGTTGTAATTCGACTTACCGAGAGTGATTGATAACTGTACCCTTTATCCTAGCGGGAATACACGCTCGTTGTGATTTTGGATCTGCACCTGTTATAACCTGTGGGAAAACAAAGAAACCCTCTCCCCCTCCCTACGCCCATTCCCCCCCCCACACCTATTATGTAATGTCCTGAAATCTATACTCTGTTATCTGTAGTTATCATTATTAGTTATAGCTTCCGTCAAGCGGTATATTTATTATTAAAGCCCAAATTAATCTACGTAAAGTTTATACGATTTTTCCCCTACACCCTACAGCTTAATTTTACTTGAAGTAAATCACGAATTTTTATAAAAATATAATTTTACTAAACGATTATAACACTGAATTTAATCCGATAAACTAACTTTATTTTTAATTACGGTAACTTCGACTATGTGCTTTTCTTATTACGTAGCGTTGCAATAATTCACGAACTTGTATTATTTCTATAATTTACGAATTTTGAACTCAACGGGTCGCACCGATCTTCGAACTTCGGACTCCCTTTTAATAAAATTACCACTATCTGTTTTCACTGAGGTTAATTAACCGTTGCTACGAGCTGGTTAGAACCGAAACTTCCAGACTTCCGTATTCTTCCGCCGAATTCCACTGACTGACCCCCGTTATCAAAAAAACTGCCTATTTAAAACGAAAATCTCCCATCAATCAAAATAAGTTCACGCAATTTTGAGTCGTATTTACTAGCTTGCCACCCACCACTCTTGCTTCATGCCTCTTCCTGCCTTCTACTTTTGTCACAGTCCCAACCCTTGAAATCGGGGTCCCAACCATCTCGGTCTAGCAAAATAAAACAGGGGTGGACCACGCGCTCGACTCAAACTTGTCATAGGACATTTTCTCCCACTCAAAATAAATGTATTACATCGCACTACCCCTGCATACATTTTGGAATAATCCATTATTATTATCATTATTTTATAACCTAACGCGAAGGAATTTTATTCTACGCATTATTCTACGA
The DNA here is from genome assembly GCA_936435175.1 of Glyphotaelius pellucidus. NCBI lineage: Eukaryota > Metazoa > Arthropoda > Insecta > Trichoptera > Limnephilidae > Glyphotaelius > Glyphotaelius pellucidus. Next base: position 23,940,581 of record OW386555.1, on the reverse strand, counting down.
ACAATATGTATTCTCCCTTGTTTTTACGTATTTGTGAGTGTTTAGGCCTTATACTCTGACAAACTCTCTCTTTAAACAAATAGCAACGCCCATAAGGCTTTTCCCAGTATTAAACTCACATTTTTATTGATTTCGATTTTCATTTACGGCCATTTATCACCACCATGGCCTAATCTGTCCCTGTTATTTGCATCTCTACTAAGTAACCTCCCACATCTCATCGTCCCGTTCTCTCGAAAAAGGTGATAACTGTCAAAATGATTTGTTGATCTCTCCAAAAATCACACTCGAATTTGTAAATAAATTTAGAATTAGACAGGCCGTTAAATTTTATGCATTTGGCTAATTACTTTTTCCACTATTTTGTACGTAACCTAGAGTGGTGATTTCGGCTTAATGACCTCTTCTAAGAGCCAAAATCGTGTTACCTGTCAATCTCTTAGAACGTCACTTATGTACAAGAGATTGTAAACCTTCCCCATGTCGCTCCTAATAACTGAAACGCAAAAGTTCATAATTAACCCAAAATCTACTTCCTGAACGATCTTTTTCAAAATCTCAATAGAGTCTCGGTCCCGAATTTCAACAGTTATCAATTTCTTATTTTTGGTCATCATGAAGTGAGTTATGATCAAATTCATAAGGGTCTGCATTCCATACCATGGACTTCGTGAGAACTCTCCGCACCTTGAACCTTTAGCTCCGCCTCTCTCTCGCTATTCGTTGTGTTCAAAATAATTGTTGATTTATCATTTCCAATTTGTCCAACGTTTTACATCTCCGATAGTCTAGCACCTCCCACGCGATAATTAATCCGTATTTTATTACAGACTCCTTCAATTTCGTTTTCAAACACACCAAACAGAGGTCAGTAATATGATCGAATTTAAATATTTAAAAAAAAAAAATTTCCTCGTCTACTTGTTCAAACAACACTGAACCATCACACTGTATGCTATAATTTTGAATCATTTCTGTAGGATCCCGGGGTCTGGTCTCCAGATGGTCTGCTGTCAGTTGTAAGGTAAGCTGCTTTGTTGACTGATATTGTTGTAAGCTTTGAATTTATTCAGATGTATAGTATTTTTTCAGAGATTTCATTCTAATAAGAGCACCAAGGCTTTAATTTGCAGAATGAGTTGCGATAAATTAGAACAGATATTTAATAACAACATAAAGGAAGTAACAGAAAGACCACAGAGAAATGAATAAAACAGTCTACACATCAAAGTTGCAAAATGATATATCGTGAAATGCTAAGTGCTAGAATTGAAATATCAGATTATAAGACAACACAACACTCAACAAGTTCAATAATCAAAAAATTGTAATCGTGTAATCGTCTGTGTAGATATAATGACATGAAAACTGACTTTTTTCCAAGACAGTTTCATCCAGTAAGCTATTTTCATCAGCAACTTTCTCAGCTTATAATGATTAAGAAAAATAAATAAATAATAAAAATCGTAAATAAAAGTATTATTTGCGTAAAAACTGAGGTCCATTTATTACGTTAACTTTGTACAGGAAACTCTGAGAAAAACATCTTCTATCAGGACCCCTGTCATCTATTGGGATGTTAGGTGGAGGCCTCGACAAACCTCACCCTTACACCGGTTAACCGACTTTATTCGTTTCAAAGTAAATAAAGCAGTCAATTACAATGACTATAGAAAACTAAACGAAATCTTCAAATTCATACTTCGATTTAAACAAACCAGTGAACAACAAACAATAACGTTAAGAACTTTCTTCATTAAACTTTGGTGTCTCACCATGGATTGAAAACGCACAAGATTGACTTTTCCCTAAGGGTGACAACAAAATACAACCAAAAGAACATGTCACAAGATCAGCACAGTTACTCAATTAGTTTTTTATGGCTCAAAGATCAATTCTGTCCAATTTACGTATGAACATTTTATGATGAGTTCACAAAGAAACAAATGAGTTTGCCGATATCAGAAACTTTTACAAAAAAATGAAAATAAAAACTTTTGGAAAAGTTTGTTTTTGAATTTTCGTAGCCGAACTATTTAAGCTAGAGCATGATTGAGTTCTTTTATATTAGAAAAGTTATGATTATGAATAAACACCGAAAGTAATAAAGTTTCTAATCAATTCATAACTAAAAGGAAGTTTAAATGAAAATATTAAAGTTCAAAAGTCAATCTTACAAATTGTAAAAGAAAAAGTAAAACACTCATTCGTAACGGAAAATCTTACCAGACTCAAACATGTATTTGTATGCCCGAAACAAAACACTGCTTTTGCCCAACATCATTTTTCTTACCAGGGAAAATACTTCTTTAACAACCTACCCATAGAAATCAGAATCATTAATAACAAAATACAATTATCGAACTCTATCAAAAATTACTTTAAAAAAATCAGCAACGGGAAGACTGCTTCCCCTATTTCCACATGAATGTAACACTAAAAATTATACTTCTAATTATAAATCATAAATCTAATGTAAAATATCTTGGAATCTTAATAGATAAAAATGTTAAATGGAAAGATCATATAGATCTCACTGTGGAAAGAATAAGAAAACTTATCTATGTATTCTATAACATAAGAAACATTTTAAACAAGAAAACCATCAAAATTGTCTATTATGCGTTAATTCAGTCCTTATTACAGTACGGCATTATTGGTTGGGGAGGGGCCTTTAAGATTTCCTTACAGCCCATGATTATAATACAAAGAATAATTATTAAAATCATCCTTAGGAAACCATACGACTTCCCTACTTTAGAGATATTTCGGGAATTTAATGTGCCAACTATCACAGAATTGTATAAAAGAAACGCATTATATCAAATCTACAAAGAACATTTCATCCAAAAAATTCATCCCTCAGATAGCATAAGCAATAGATTCATAATGGCTTAATAGCCATTCCTTTGCTTAGAACGACCACGGCTCAACACCACTATTTATATTTAGGTGTGGGATGGTACAATATATTATTATCCAAAAACAAAATAAATGTTACAGAAACAATGAAATATGAACAATTTTAAAATCAAATTAAGTCCCTGAAATTGGATAATGATATATTGTACCCTTAACTAATTAACATCTAATAAAAAAATGTATTATTGTTATTGTTTTTTTTTTTTTTTATATCTATGTCAAAAAGTATTTGTATATCTATTTCATTCAAGACATTTAAGTCTTTGATCATTGTATTCACACTTTTCAGAACATTATGTTTTTTTTATGCATGTAAATACTCCTCCCATAAAATTGATTCTTATGTACACCTAGGTAATTATATATGTTATTATTATTGTAAAAAAAAAAAAAAATTAAGTCGAAAATTACCCACATTAAATTAAATTCGAAACTCGTCGTGAGATTGATCACACCTCGCTCTAGAAACCTCGCTTAAAAGTCGTAAAATAGTAATTAATATTACAAAAAGTGACTGAAATGTGTAACTAATTTTGCCAATATTTGGATCCAAGCAGCCTATGAACACAGCAAAGATAGAGGCTTTTTCCTTTCAACTTGCCAATTCCTGTGATTTGATTTTAAATAACGCAATCAATTGTCTTGCATCACAAAAAACAAGATTCACAGTCCATCCTCTCGTGTGTCACGACATCGTTCGTTGACAAGCAGAGTATTGTAATGCCCTGAAGAAGCTAGGGTTGTAGCGAAACCTGGTCGGCATTTTGTGTATAAAAAAGATAATTATTTATTGCGTTTATCTTTTAGTATAATTGGAAGCGACTTACCAATTTCTCCAAACACTGCTGTCTACTCTCCACAATGCACTGAGTTTATATCACCGGGAAGGTAATTGTTAGTTTAGTAAAGGAAAAGTAAGGGAGCGTGGTGAAACTTGCTTTATGTTATTGAGAGGATGCGATAATTAGGAACGGTGAGATTCATGGTTTGATTAACGATAAAGCAATGCATTTTATAACTTGTGCTTTTTGCGGCGTAGTAAATTGTAAAATATTGAGCTGGAAAGCAAGCAGTCCGTAATTGCCAAAATACACAATGCAGCAATAATTAGAAGTGTGCATTACAATGTAACTTAGCAAGGTATATCTGCTTCACATGACTAAAAATTAATCTTTTGTTGTTTTCCTTGTTTCAGGTAATTTGAATCATTACTGCCTACTTATCACATTACTTGGCGATGCAAAATCTCAACGAGGTGAGTTTTTTTAATGCAAAACATTTTTTAAATCGAAACATTCCAAAATTTGGAACAAACAATATTGACATCTTGTCTTACTCTGACAGTGAAGTTAATTGCAAAACTATGGTGTGTTGATGAACTCCAAAATTGATATTATGTAATTTAAACATCCCACAAAGAAATCGACATTACAAGCGTGAGATAAAATATATTAGTTTACCTAAAAATCAGAAAAATCAAGGAAAATTTCGTTACTCGAAGGTTTCTCGTGTTAGATATTTGCTACACCTTTCGATTAAAAAAAATATAAAGTTTGCTGAAGAATTTTGTATGAATTACCCGGCTGTTTTTCAGCCTTTTGATATTTCAGAAAAACAAAGTCTGCCATGGAGATGACAAAATATTTTAAATGTTTTAGTGTTTTGAAAATATTAAGACCAAACTGTTTTATAAAGTTTTATTACTCTTACCTTCTTACTCCTTTTGTCGAAATCATCGTTTTCTTATGAATTTGTGCTAAACCAGAGTATTTTCATAAAATCAATTAATTAGGTTACATTGCGGGAAAGAAATATAATGTGTGCCTTGTACTATATTTACACTGCCGTTACTTTTTTCTTTCTTTCGATACTGGGCATAATTATTTTTTTCTGCTAACTTCACTTTTTAGAGCACCTTAAGACCTACACGACGACGCACTAACAACTCGTGTAACTCTTTCCGTTGCGGAGTTATTACTGATTATTTGGTCGCGCAAAGTGAATTTTCTGAGGTTCTTATCTGACTCCCCTCCCCGCTTAATGAAGTAACCGCACTAAAAAGCAAAAAAATGGTCAATTTTTAGTATTTTCATGTCACTTGGCGCCACAACCCTTGGGCCACAAATATTTAAAAATTTGGTGACAACTAAATTGTTTAATTAGCTTTCAACTCTGGTGGGACCTGAGAGCCTTTTTATAAGCGATTTATCTTTTAAAAAAATTATATTTTATACGCTTTCTTAATATCGATGGAGATACCTAATTTATTCCGTACCTCCGGTTCCCGACTTAGTCAATAGAAGGAACGGCTCGATTAAGTTGATTGGACTCAATCCAAATAATATTCTACGTTGATTGAACGAGCCTCAGACTAAAGATTTTCAAAGTACACTGACGGCGGAAGTCTATGAAATGGAAATTATAAATGCAATGTAATTTATTTGTATTCAAGAAAGGATTTCAAAAAATTGAAGCAATAGATTTTTTTATTATTTTCAGAAAGGGTATTTAAAAGAAAATTTTTCATGGGATGGTGTTGTGTTCTATTTTTTTCTCTAATGAACAAAACTTTTTGGGTAATCGGGAGTTTCAATGATATTTGGTTTGTTAGGTTACGATTCGTGTTTATAGTTGTCTTGTTTTCAATGAATATTTAACTGGAATAATTCATATTCAAAAACACTTTATCGCACAAAAATACAGAAAGAACCAAAGGTATTACTTACAGGTACATCGTTTTTCATCCAGCTAACCCAATAAATACATGTTATTTAATAAAACCCAACAATTATATGTTATATTATATGCTGATTACGTCTAAAAGTAATCGAAGTGAAAATCTAGTCTCCCACAACGGAAGCAATCTTCCATACAGACCCTCCATTGATATACTAGGTGTAACTATAAGTGACCAGCTCAGGTATGGGGGTTCCAAAGAAGCCAGAGTTAAATTAGCCTCCCACAAACTATGTGTACTGAACAGGGCCCGCAGATACTTTAATGGTACACAACTGCTAACCCTGTACAAATCGCAAGTGCGCTCCACGGTTGAATTTGGCAGCCACTGGCAGCCTGGAGCTCCAAAATATTTGAAAAATACCTGTGACTCTGTGCAAAAACGGGCGATCCGTTTGATAGATTCTCCTACCTTAACAAACGGATTGCAATCTTTAGAGCACAGGTGTCGGGTGGGAATGTTATCCCTGTTCTACCGTTATTTCAATGGAAGATGCTCTGAGGAACTAGCGTCATTGATCCCTTCGGCACCAGTGCGTAGTCGAGAGACCCGCCAAACGCGCGCCCAACATACGTACACGGTTGACATTTGTCACATGAGAACGGGTCGTTTTTTCGACTCGTTCTAGAGTGCAACAGATCGACTCTGGAACGATCTGCCGGCCTCTGTGTTTCCTCTCTCTTACAAAATGGGTCTCTTCAAGACCAATGTTCATTCCTTTTTCTCCTCAAAAAAGACCCTCCAGATGACATAGGCCCTGAGGGAAATAATTTTCCTCAGCTGTGTGGATTTAATGTAAAAAAAATAGAAAATATTTGTATTTAATTTATGTAAGGTATTCATTTATGGTGTTATGAAGTTTGTTAACAAGAAATGTTTTTAGTGGTGATTTATACTAACATACTTAAAATTTATAAGTACATATTTGAGCAAGACGAAATACGATTTTGTTTCACATCATGTTCCAACTGGGTTAAAGCTGGCAAACAAAAAACGTTCTATTTCTGTTGACTTTCGAAAATTATCTTCTTTCTATGAGTAGATAATTAATTACATCCAGAAATAATATCTTACGATTTCCTAGAAATGATGTAATGTGATTAATTGTTTGCTCAGAATTTATTTTGATATGAAAGAATGTTGACTTTAGCTTGATTAATATCAAGTAATGAAGTCGCTTAACCTACTTGCGCAGCGTTTTAGACCTTCTGTAGGCGGAACATAAATGTTTAAATACATTTAATATATCTATATATTATGTAAAAGTCAAAATATGCTTGCTTGTATGTATGAACGTATGTTTTTTTTTAATGAATACCGCACTGCACGTCCCCAACTGCTCCCGTCTGGAGCCAGTGAGGCTATGGCATCCCCAATTGGATATGTTGTGAGGTTGAAGGTAGTGAGGAGGGAAAGGAGGTGAGAGAGAGGAAGAAGGTAAAGCTGCTTTTGTATTGCTATATTAAGCATAGGAAATGTTTGAAACTTTCAAAATACCTTCTTTTCACTCTCGCGAAGGTTTCTCGATTATTACTACATGACAATACGTATAAAAAGGTTTTCGATCATTAAAAAAACTCTTACAAAACTTTCAAAAATGTCACAATTTAAGAATGACATTTTGTTCAACATCGATTGTTCAATCGAAATTCAATATTCGATAGACATAAAAATCAAAATTTGTTTCCTTGGGGGTATATGAGTGAAGAATTGTCTATGCATTGCTATATTAAGCATAGAAATTGTTTGAAACTTTCAAAATACCTTTTTTCCGTCATCGCGAAGGTATTTGGATTATTAAAACCACATGACAATGCATCCGAAAAGTTTTTTTTTTTAATTACAAAAACTCTTGAAAAACTGTCAAAAATTTGGAAACGATATTTTCAAACCATCGATTGTTAAATCAAAATTCAATTTTCAATTTTTTTTTTAATTTATGAGTTTATTTAAAATACCCACCAACGGTACTTAACAAATTCGAATCATATCATTTTTAATTTAAATAGGTTTCTACTAAATTTGATTGATTGTCCTTATAAAACGCAAAAATGAATCTATACTATTTAATAGAAAATTTGTATAAAAGTTGCGATAGGTGTCAAGCGAGCTGTTTAAAAAACTGAATAAACCGGGACTGAATATATTGAACGCGGGAAAGGGGAGGGGTACGCGGGAGTGGGAAGGGGATCGCGGGGGAACGCCTGAGGGGAAGGCGAACGGGACGAATGTGAAAAGAGATGCAGGGAGAAACAATATCTTAAATAGTGGCTTTGCAACGTATGCCGGAAACTCGCTAGTATACAGGGTGTTGAAGGACGTACTTGACTTACTTTAACCAGTGATTCCTGACATTATTTGGAGTAAAAATGTAAATGAAATTTTGGTCTTCGGTGACTTTTTTGATGACAGTTTTTTTTTCAATAATTTTTGCTTCAAAATCAAACAAAAAAAAATTCTTCCGTATGTCCCCGTAACGTAACCTGTAACCTCGCCTCCAACTATCCAACGCCTACCATTCTTTTAGAAAAAAAAAAACGTCAAAAATGTCACCTGACACCATACTTTTATTTACATTTTTTACTCCAAATAACGTCAGAAAATCCTGTTTAAAATAAGTCAAGTACAACCCTTAATACCCCGTTTATAAAAATTTAATATCATTTAATTTTAAAATAGTTTAATAACGTGTATTTTTACATGATATAGTTTTGATTGAGATGCCAATGTAATAAATACTGTGAGAATTATAGAATTATGTATATATATCAGAATTATATTACGAGTTCTATTAGAACATAATTCTGATAGTAATAAATAATTTATTAGTACTATTAGACTTATAATCTTATTTATGGACAAGAACTCTTTGATATCTCTCATTCACTTTATTGTTTAAATTATTATTATTAATATATATTTTTTTATGAAAACATAAGATAGATCATGAAATTATTTAATAAATAAAAAAAATGAGATTGCCTTTACTCAAACTTATCATATATTTTCTTAAAAACAATTTTTAAAAAACTTCGATAGATAGCAAATAAATCGAAGAAAGATTTAGTTTTTATTTTCTGTTTCACAAACCAATGAGTTTATATATATATTTTTTTTTCTTTATTGCTTTAATATATAACCATTTTAATTTTTTATACTTTGTAACTATTCTCAGTAACTTTTTACTACTAATAATTGCTTTACAGCTTTTATAACCTTGTACTTGACCGTGAATCTAAAAATAACAAATGCAAACATCATTTAATATTAAGTTCTACAAAAAACAACATGTAACTACCTAATGTGAACCAAACCAGGCAAGTTAACTGTCCTAAAACGGGAAACCTCCTAGTTGGACAGTCAAAGTTTTCTTATAATGAATATGTATTTTTGTTCCAATAAATAATTAAATAAATAAACATGAAAACAAATCACTTCGTAAAACACCAAAATTATCTTCATGTTTCAAAACCAAGGGTTTCTTCTTCAGGATTAAGATCAATTATTATCTTATCCTGGCGAAAAAAACCTTTGTTTTTGTTTTTGAAACATGAAGATAATTTTGATTAAATGAGTGATGTTTAAAGACGTGATTTGCTTTCATTTAACATGACACAACAAAGTGAATTTTCAAAGATTTAAGAAGTAAAAACAGTTTATTTATAAACAACTTTGCTGTGTAATTAATAAAAGTGTTTTGCCTTCTGAAGACATTATCAAATTGTATTAAGGCCACTTATAGACAACATATATAGGTACTTACAACGACATTTGGATAAATAAACCGTTTTTACAAAATGATTATAAATATAAAAAAGGAATAGGAGTTCTACAAATTAAATTCGATAAAAAATAAGTAATATAAATATGTTCTTTTCACTGAAAAATATGAACCTCCCGATACGTCTAGCGAAAGCCTTCATGACTTCCTGAAGTGTTTCTTTACTCCTGGCTTTAGATAGACAGCACAATCCAGTAATAATAAAATAAAACCGTGACGTCACTGTATAATAATGCCGGATTTACACTGCCTTAGAATGGGCTAAATCGGGCAAGTAATCCATCTTAACCTCCTTCCTATGAATAGAGCCTTAGGAGAAGATTTTTACTTCCAGCAGGACTTAGCAAGATCCGATAGTAATTTATGTGTCAGCAGCAAAATATTTTGAAATAGCAGCTGAAACAATCTGGCCTTGCAGGATTAACATTACGGATAAGAAGAAATGCTGGAGCAAGTATGAAAAGATCTTATTCTGGTGTTTCTGAACATTCAACCAGTTAAGAAAAGTCCAACATTGAGACACTTGAATACGTAGAGGATGCGGCAGCATAATTACCTTTTTTAAAAAGCGCGCCATTCAGTTGGTTGATGTCGTAGCGGAGCACTAATGATCTCGTTCAAGAGGCGGAACTGTATAGTTTTATTGATAAACAGTTTAGTCACCATTTGAATCACGACAAACGCCAGAAATTGGTTTACAGAGTGTATGGAGAATGGGGGACGTTACCTATCTGATTTGATCTTAAAACTAAGTGTAATAAAACTTAGGATGTGTGCCTACGTTATAAAAAAACTGATAAAAAATTTACGATTCGTACAATGGGTTTTATTAAGTTTTGAAAAAAGGTAGTTATGCTTCCGCACCCTGGGTTGCGATCACAGAACATCCGTTCGGAAAGAAGAACTCAACGGCAAACGCACGCTCCTCACTGTTTCAACGCATTAAGGCGACTAAACTGTGTCGGGAAAAAACTTTATATTTCCGCCTCTCGAACGAGACCACTAATCAACCGACTGAATGGCACGCATTTGAAAAAAGGAAGTTATGCTGCGGCACCCTGTTTTTCAAATTGCGGTCGAAAATTTGATTTCATTATTTTGTGGTAAATTTAAATATAAACATACCGCGGTGTTTTCTCTGCCAATTTCGTAAAGATCATATTTATCACTATAACATTAACGGAGACACAACCATTTCTAGAAGATTTACACGAGTTGTTCCGAAAAGCGAACAAATTTCAGAATGCCAAAGACTGACGTTTGCGAGTTTTCATAAATATGTACAGCGTCGTAGCTGTCAAGGTGGACAAAAAGTAACTATCGTTATATTAATAGTTATGTCGTAGATATTCAAATACGATTATGACATTTAAAAAAATCGTGATACAATTTTGGTTCAATATAATATCCTTCGTTTCAATGTTTTGAGGTCACGTTCAACATTAACCTATGTAATAATTTCCTTTCACGAATTCATCCTCTCGATAAAAAAATCAACTTGGCTACATAACTCTCAATAAAAAATCCTCGTAAATCAAAATTTCTTTACGAAAATTCGCGAAAAATACGCGGCGAATATTATTTTTCGCGGATCCATTTTTGCATTTTCCACTCCATAATTTCCACCCCCTTGTAAAAAGTTCCTTCCTTACTTCCATTCAAGTGTACGGCTGTGCGGCGCGATAAAAACTGAAAACAGAAGTGGGAAGTGAGCCGAAAAACATCAACAAAAGTGTAGAGACCCGGAAGCCGAATTCAGGAAAAGTTTCGTTGACAATTTTCTTCGTTCACACTCCGATGCGCAATAGCTAAGTGCTTTGACTTGCGATATTTTCAACGTCGATATGTTAATAGAATAACATTACTCGGTGTTATGACAATTTTGTGTCGATTTGTTGAACGTAAGTGAAATTTTTGGGTTAATTGGTCGGATAGTTAGCGGCCCTTCAAAATGACAATCAAATTCACTTAAATTTTACAAATTTTATATTTGTGATTCTATGGAAATTGTGCTTTGTGAGTTGAACCTACTACGACGTTAGGGGTGTTTTTTTTGTATATATTGGATATTAACTATGTAACAATTTCTTGACATTTTCTTTTGAAGAGTTTTATTTCACACTAGCGGGTTCCAGGCATGCGGTGCAATGCTACTAATAAATAAATTGTTTCTCCCTGTGTGCCTTTTCCCATTCTTCCCGTTCCTCTTTAGCCTTTATGTCCCCTTTCCCTTTCCGAAGAACCATCCTCTCCTTTCTCCCATGTTTAATATATTCATTCCCGGTACATTCAGATTTTCAGCTCGAGTGCTACCTATTGCAATTTTTTTTTTACAAATTTCTATTACAAATTTCTATTACAAATATTCATTTTGGTATATTATAAGAACAATCAATCAAATTTGGTACATTCCATATGTACCTACCTATTTTAAATGAATTTAATTTTTGATTAGATTCAAAATATCAATTTTGGTAAGTACCACAGGTGAGTACTTCAAATAAATTCATTAATTTAAAGAGATTCGAAAATTGACAATCGGTGGTTTGCAAAATGTCATTCTGAAATTTTGACATTTCTTACAGTTTCGTAAGAGTTTTTGTAACGATTAAAAAAATTTTCAGATTTACTGTCTTTTAGTTGTAATAATCCAGTAACCTTTGCGGGGAAGGAAGGTATTTTGAAATTTTCGAATATTTCCTACGCTTAATGTAGCTGTACACGGACAACTCATAACTAAAATATGTTAATATCTCCAAGCAAGCATATTTTGATTTTTCTATATATTTCACATGTATATTTGTTACTTAATTGTTGTGTATCTGCTACCGGTTTCGACGTATTCGTGTCATGCACTAGTGTTTTAAGATTACAAAAGTATGACACGAAAGAAAATTACGAAACAAATGTACAAGTGAAATAAAACTCTTTAAAACAAAAAAGGAACTATAATGTCCTAGCGTAAATGGTATCAGTTCCCATGTATCAATTCATAGGGTTTGGGCCCTCGACTAGCAATCCGAAGGCCGCGGGTTCAAATCTCGGCACGCACTAATGCAAATAAGAAGAATATTAAAAAAATATATTCCTCAAAAGAACTTTAAATTACATACGACCTATTCAGGTTGTAACACAAATTTGTCGTATAAAAACCCACAAAACCCTTTTATTAGAATATTTATTTTTTTTAATTTTAAATTTCATTATATTCTTATGGTGGACTAGATAATACAATTTTTTAGTAATTACTACTAACTCATAAAAATAATGTCAAATTTGCTTCTAAAATCATGATTTTTTTTTGTATTATGTATTTATGAATCACAAAAAAAATAAAGTAGCATATATCTGTACAAGATAATTGCTGTCTTTTGAATAAAAAAATATTATTCAAATTTACCAAGTATTTTCCTGTTTTTCTCTTTCTTTCTAATTATTGTCAATCTATATTTATTTCTATATAATTTAGATTTTTCGAATTTCTCTAAAGTGCACAATATTTTAGTATGTAACCATATCCCATTGTATGTACATCTTCACATATAGATGATCCAGAAGTTTCAATTGTTCCCATTATATAATGTTATATAACCTATTGCATAATGTTATTCTATTTCTGTCATAATTAGTGTAACTCGCTCATCAAGCACAAGAACTAGCTTCTTCTTTGGTGAGACTGCAATTTTAAAGAATTTCTGAACCAATATGTAATTTATATTAACCCACTGTAAACTTATATATCTATATTAAATAAAAAAAAAAAAAAAAATTTTGGCCTCCAAGCCAAATTCAAGATTTTTTCTTCTTAACAATCCGTAAATATATTTTTGGTTCGTCCTCGGCTTCTTCTCTATTGATGCACGTGCAAAACTTTGATATTCGATGACTAGAGATCTTTGATTACTTCTATTAGTATCAAAGTGAGAGAAGGTAATGGCGGAATAATATCATAAATCATTACACTTAGGACGGGTTGTTTCAAAAAATTTGATGGATTCATCAAATATTTGTAGTTAATTTTCACGTTCTACGTAAGTTCTATTCAAGTTCTATTGTTACATTATTATAGACCAGTTGATTTAGAAAACTGAAATCATCACAGAACTTTAATAGAACTTACGCAGAACGTGAAAATTAACTTAAAATATTTGATGGATCCATCAAATTTTTTGAAACAACCCGTCCTTAGTGTTATGGTATTATTTCAATTGATTGAACTAAGAGTAATTGGGTATTATTCTAGGTCAATTAACAGATTAACAGTTGATCAATTGGTTACACATCGACCATTAATTATTATTAATGAGAAGTGTTTTCGTGTTAATCGTTTATCATTACGAACGAAGTAATTGAAATATTTACTTCTTATCATGATTGATTTTTAGGTTACGCCTTGTTACTCTATCCCTTTTTTAGCGAACATTTCGGACAGCCGAATAGTGTCCATCATCAATGCAGTTGTTTAGATTATTTTGAAGAGTGTCTTTATAAGTGTAGGACTGATACCCTGATATTAGATTTATTTGTGTTATTTCACAACTTATTCATTAAAAATAGTATTTAGTATTTTTGCGGCCCATTCCGGATTGTAAGACACTCGCGATATGGCCTTAATGTAAGACCACCGTTAAGAATCGAAAGTTGCTTGAAATGGCCAAGTTTATCTCTGAATAGCCAAGTATATGAGTTTATTAACTCCTGGGAGTACAATGCTTTATATAATATACTATATTCTGTATTGTATACTTTTGATAAATAAAATATATCTCTACCTTCTTCCATTCTTCACTATCTTCAGCCTCACAACATAACCCAATTGAGGATGCCGTAGTCTCACTGGCTCCAGACACGAGCAGTTGCTCTTGTCCAGCTCCACACCGGAGGCCCTGAGGAAAATAATTTCCCTCAGGGCCTATGTCATCCTTGAGGATGCTGTGTGGAGGGTTTTTTTTTAAGGAAAAGGGGGAAAGGAGAGTTCTGGCAAGGAAAAGGGTTTAAGAGTGGGTAGGAATCTCGGGTTCAGTGTGTCCTGGTCATCCGCCTCCAAGACCTAGACAGACCTCACCCCATGAACCCGGGCACCCCTGCTAAATCACCATTCCAATACTTAGACAACTTACTGTCAGGTATTAGTAACTGACGGATTTGAGTGCGTGGGTTTTGAGAAGTCATGTTGGTAACAGCGAACAGGAATCCAAATATTCTGCTTCTCTAAACCCAATTCTCTTCATTTACTCGTGTCCTTCGTGATCTCAACTATTCGCTGTCTGTGTGACGGGTTCTTCTCTATTAGGCTATAGGATGGGTCATCAGGTAATGACGCATCCTCTCTTGTCTATGTGTCACTTTAAAAAAATTGTTATTGAAAAAAAAATTTGAAGCAAAACCTAAAATCTACTGAATATCCCAAAATATATGGCCAAAAAAACCTAAATTCCATGCCACAAAAATACATAAATACTGTGGAAATAAACAAGTTTAACATTGACATATGCTTAAGTAAACATGAACATGAAGAAATCATAAACATTTAAAAGTAACACCAACATAATTTACAGTAAAAAAACTTGAAGATGGGGAAATAAAAATAATGAAGTAACACCAACACAATCCAAAGTCCACAAACATGAAGATGAGGAAATTGTTAAAATTATTAATAACACCAACGCAACCCACAGCCAACCAACATGAAGATGAGGAATTCTTACAAATTATGAAGTAACACCTACAAAACATGCAGTCAAAAAACATGAAGATGAGGAAATCTCAATGTAACACTAACACAACTACGCACATTCAGCTTCAGAAGAAAAATCTCTAGTGAGAAGGATTGTTAATAAACTACCATGTGTTTTACTTAAACAATTATTCATAAAAAATTAAAATATGTGGTTAAACAAGAATGTTTTTTTTTAATTTGTTTATCTTCAATCTTTAAATTACATTGGTGATGTACTATGCCTGTCTCACTAAGAACTCCAGTGTGGAGAGCAGTTTAACATTTTTAGCAGTTTACACAGAAATTCCATTAATAACAACAATATTTTATTTTCAATTGAAGACAATCATCGTCGTACCGTTAGGAATATAGTCTTATAAATTGGTTTTAATAAAAATGTCTTGGTTACTGATTCAAGACCTGGTGTCTGATTTAAATTTCAAATAATTTGTATTCTATCTAATGGCCAGTGGAAGCGCATTGTACACTGTACAGCTTTGTTGCAAAGTATTTAAAATTTCTTTGGCCAAAAATTGTTTTAGCGAAAGGGACTAGTAAGAGACTTTGCCCTTTGGTTCTAGTGTCTCGAGTATTTTGCTACATTAATCACTTTCCACTAGAGCGCCTTTTGCCACAATATTGCACTATTTAAAATGCATCGGATTGCTTTGCTGCCAATTTTGGCAAATTTTACATTTTTTGTAAGTAATTAAGTAGAAGTTTACGATTTTATAATATTTTTTATAAATTCTACACATATGTTATAATCAAGATAAGATAGGTGAATTCATTGGTTACATAAAACGGTTATCAGTTTGTATGTTTTATATAAAAATTCGAAGTTATGATTTTTTTTAATGTGGGCGGAAAAATAAAAAAAATCTCGAGCAATCGGAGAAAAAGTTTTAAATTGCGCTGTCGCTCCAATGGTTAAGTACATTGAGAGGCTTATTTTAATGAAATAATAAATTAAATGAAAACTGTTCATTATACAAATATTTAATTGAATTTCTTTACACATAAAAATCTCA
Organism: Glyphotaelius pellucidus; assembly: GCA_936435175.1. NCBI lineage: Eukaryota > Metazoa > Arthropoda > Insecta > Trichoptera > Limnephilidae > Glyphotaelius > Glyphotaelius pellucidus. Next base: position 23,924,391 of record OW386555.1, on the reverse strand, counting down.
AATGATCAAAAAATGTTAATCCTTTGTTAATTATGTACAACATAAATACAATTTTTTCAACTCGTCTTTCTTGTATTAAGCTGAAGGCTTAATTAAGCTATGCATCCTATCACCATTACTTTCATAAGGCGAGTTTATACAAAGAGAGCGGTATAATATGCTCCTTCATCACTGTGTACCCTTAATTCATTATCTTCTTCTATTATCCCTCCTCTACCCTTCTTTCTTTCTTCTCGGCCTTGGTTCATTACTTCGGCAGGCTACTGGGTAACTCGAAAAAGTAGTAAATCCCTTAATAGGATATTCAATTAGCTAGCGTCAGCACAGATCTGATCGCGGGAGTCATTTCTTTGTGATCGTACTGTAACGGTAGATTTATGTGACAGGGTTATCAGGGTACCAATTCTAATGAGTTATTAAGATTATACATTTAGTAAGTAGGTAATAAACTTTCATACAAATATATAATTTAAGATACTGAAAAAAATTTAAAATAGAAATATTCGGTACATTCAAAGTTAAAAACGTTTTTAAAGTTCTGCTAATAGTTTCTTCCGGGTACGTAATTCCAAAAGCAATTTCACTTCGGAAGGCATTTTCAAAATGTTTTAATGAATTTATTTTGAATTTATTTTAAATTTATTTTAAATTGAATTTGTTCATACATTTGAATTTTGATCTAATGAATGAATGAATTCTAATTTGGAAGTGGAAATTAACCCACAACCCGACGAGAGGAAACTCGGCAGATAGACTCGACGTGGATATGTACACATACTCACGAACAAAAACACATATGTCTCTGAAATTGGATGAAATGATTGGATGTGACGCCACAGAGCTGACGACCCCTCCATTCCCCTTGTCACACAATGTCACACTTCTCTATTCCCCTCCCCCCCTCTTTAAAGTGTGACTTAATTTATGGATGGCTCCTAGGTCGTGCCGTTCGATGCGGTGTGGCGGAAAGTTGAAACTGTTCACGACATATTAATTAAAAACAGATGTAAAAAAAAAATAAATAAAAAAATTTATAAAACAAAATAAAAACAAATGTATTATATTTAAAAAAAGCTGTTTTCAAGGGTTGATTTTTTCTACAGATAGACAAAATATTATTCCCAGGCTATGAATATTTCCAGAAAATATTTTAATTCCTTCTACGACAATAATTAAAAGCGAAAAATTTAACTAGTGCAATGATGAAGGATTATCGATCAACTAGCGAAGCCTGGTAGGGAATCCGATGCTTTGAACTATTCAACCGCTACTGAATTGAGTTACCTACCTTTAACCAGCTAATAGATATTACATCTTGCAATTTTCTATTTATTTATTTATTGGCTCACAAACATAATGCAACACGTAATTATTAAAGTAATTTGCATTTTCAATGTGGTTATTATAATGTTTCTATTAATAGGTGAGCACATCATTCATCTCAACATCTTACAATAGGTGAAGGTCCTGGGTTTGAGTCCTAGATATGACCGTATCTTTTTTTTGATATTTTGTTTTCAGATTTTCGATTGAGTTTTGCTACCATGTTTTTTCTTTGCATTTAAAAGTTCTCCCGGTCAAAGTTTGCCATTTTTTTATAATTATTTTTGAAGTGAAGTGACACCTACTTTAAATAAACGGTTGTTAAAAAAGTGTTCATTAGAATCAAAGTGGTAAATATAGTTTACAAAAAAAAAGTTTGGAAAGCGATTTGAAATACTTTAGCTTGAATTGCGTTCAAATTTTTAATCGCATTCGTCCATTCGCATAATCAGCACATTTTATCTGCTTTAGAAAACAGTATTATTTTTTGGGATACGTTAAAAAATAGCGAGTCTATTTGAAATTTAATGTCTTGCGGGAATATTTGATGACGATAATTATTTATACCCGAGGGGTTAAATTCAAATCAAGTACCTAGCAGGGCTACATCTGGGTTTGTTGCGATCGATTCATTGCTTAAGTCCTTGATATACTAGGTATACATATACACAGATATACATCTACACAAATATACATATACCCAGGTATACATAGATTTCGTAATACTTTTACTAGAAGGTAGTCGCTGGTATGGACGAACGTTATCGTTATTTTATCTGTTCTCATCTTTTTTCGTTATCCTTCTTAAATACAAATATATTTTTATAATAATAGATTTCCGTTATATATAATTTTTTTATTTTTTATTACCGTTATCTTGTCATGTTCAATGGCATTTGAACAAAATGAGTAAAAGCGTAATAAAATGCTTTCTATTAGAATGTAATAAACAAGTACAGCAAAAGATTTTATCATTCTTGCAAACCGTCATTCTGCGGGTTTTTGACCTTTCCGAAAAGAATACATAACTCGTGTTAAAGACTTGTAAGGGTCATTGTGATTCGTTCAGATTAATAGGGGTTGGATACAAAACACCCTTAGATTGTAGTTTAGTCGGAAAAAGGCAGGCGTGGGGATGAGTAACAGTGGTTCGATTTTAACAAATAATAATTACTTCAGTGAATATTTCATTCTAGGACCTTCGCCACCCTTTTAGCAATTTGTAGGACAAACATTTACAAAAAAACTCTAACACAATGCGAGTTACTTGTAATTTACATGTTATTTCTATGTTTAAGCCCCATATGTGAAATAATACGTGTTGCGTGTTTTGTGGAAAGATGAAGTGCTGTGAATAAATATGTGGTGCTTAAAGGTTTTTGTGGCCTTACAAATAAACGTGTTTTAAATTCTACACAGCTGGTTCGTGGCGACCTTGGTCCTGACGGCTTTTTTGGTTCTGCTTTCCGACAATGGCTGAGCCAAGATTTTTCCATAAGGTTGGAACTGCACATTGCGTACTACCGATCGCTGCTTACAGTCTGTATAGAAATAATGTTCGTTCTTTTGCGCCTAACACTCTAATGCGTGTTAATTGCCACCGAGTATTATCACAGTTGTCAAGTTCTGCTGAGCCCTGTTCTGATCCGAGGTTATAACAGTTTCAACGAACCCGCCAATGTAAAGTAAATATCGCGGGTGGTAATTTCCGCGGAGGATTATCACCGTTATATCCGCCGTAAATAGTACATGGTTTTTTTAATTCGTGACGTCCGTTGGGAAAACCAATGTACAATAAAGTTACTGTTAAGTATAGCTTTCATATGAGTCACGGCCATACAATTCAAGAATCCGTCATGTATAAATTGTAAATGTGAAGCCCCAAAAACAAACATCGCAAGATCAAAAACCGTATGTACCATTATGAGATACTCTGCTGTTGGTGCCACAGAGAACATTGCGTTTTATTCTGACCCGTAAGTTTACAATTATTGTACGGTTAATGATTGTTTAAAATTTGTGTAAAGGACCAATTGTGTGAAATTTAAAACACATTTATTAGTAATATTTACCAAAGTGGTTGTACCTACTTGCAAATCAATTATTGTTTTTTCATTTTTAGTGTCAAGTTATTCGTATTATCGAGGCTTCTGACTAACACAACATTAACGTTTTGCCTCATCTGTTATTAAATTACATAAATACTAGCTGAATTACCCGGCTTCGCTCAGAACAACATTCGAGAGTGTTCTGGAACGTTCCACAATTTATTTTATTTATTTATAGCGGACCCGACAGACGTTGTCCTGTACACAACTGTCTCCCTCGGATCTTCTCTATACTCTTCATTTAAGATATTTGGTTTAAACTGTTTATGATATTAATTTTGTGACCAGTAAATCACTGGTTACTTTTGACTTACTTACACATTTAAATGTTTTTTTTTCTTCTTGTTTTACTTTTTTTTTTTTAACTTTAGCTTCACAAGGATCTATGATTTGTATTTTCTTATGTTTCTGCTGACAATGATTTACGTTTTTACCTGTGTGTTTTTATATTCTAGCTTTGTGAGTATGTGGTGATGACACCGTCGCTCAACGTATTGTGACTTCTGTACTCACATAAATAATTGCCCTTATTGTTTTCTTACTTTGTTAACTTTGGTTTTATATTTTGGCGGCGCACTGAACTGTATATATTATGTATCGTCGTCACCCCATAAAAAGGGGGTGGGATAAACCCCGTTCGTGCATATTGCAGGCGTACACACACCGGAGCGGTCTTCTCGAAATCCTCCCGCGCCTCCCGCAATAGCATGCATAGGCTTGAGGAACAGTCGCGCGTTCTCGACGTCCTTCCGCCCCCCCTCCGACAACCCGACGCTCATCTTTTTCCCAGGGTCTTCTAAATCTTTCGTTTCTTTCCCGTATACATTTCTTCGAGGCAAACTCGGGGAGCCAGCTAAAGGGCGCGGACTTCGGGCCTCGTCTGCGGTTGGGCCGATAGCCATGCACATTGTCATTGGGACTGCCTGGTGGTTTGTTGAATACCTACTCCGACTATTTAGGTTTCGCATTTTATTTTCTTTTTGTTATTATTCTAAATACTTGCATTATGTTATCACTGTTTCTATTTCTCTCATTCCAGAAGGCTTCTTCAACTGGGTGCAGCTCTTTTTATTTATTTTTTTCTTACTAACACTTCTATCTTTATTTTTTTTTTTAAATGTTACCGATTTCAGAGGAATTCACGGGCTGATACTTCTACTTTTCTTTTGTATTATGTTAATGTAAGTACTTTCATACTGCTTACTAACCCCGTATGCATGGACATTGGAGGGTCTAGAGTCATTCAAATAAATGTAGCTTCGATCAATCAAAAATAGAGTCTTGACCTGTGCGGTGAAGGAGGAAACCATATGTTTCCTTATAACGCCGTTGGGAAAGTGGTGGGGTCCCCTCCAATGTACACAACTGTCGGGACAAACTAAAATTAAAATAGAATAATATTGAATATTCGATACTGCGATGGTAGCGCAGTCTGCCGGATCCAATGTAAAACATTCCAAAATCAACAACTCCTTAGAAATAAAAAAAAAATAATTAAAAGAACATTTTCCAGTGGACCAAATTGTGAATCTAAACCATTCTCGAATAACCTTGAACCCACACAAAAAAATTTCATCAAAATCGGTCCAGCCGTTAAGAAGGAGTTCAGTGACATACACACGGACAGAAGAAATATAAATATATAAATATATTAATAATATTCTAGCTGAAGTCCCCGCGTTACCCGGGCTTTACGCAGTTTTTCGTTTTGCTTCTGTAAAATGTTTTGTAAATTTTTTCTTCATTTATTGTGTCTACATATTGGGTTGGGTTGGGTTTATCTTTTCAAATGTTCCAATTGGCGATCCCTTAATGAGTTTTGATAACTCATGGGAATGCAACTTCGTTGTATGTTTTATTTAAATAAAAATAAAAAATCAGACTTGGAGAGTGACTTTCCGTAATCTTTCCAATTAATAAAAATTTCGAAATAAAATCTATCGGCTTTTGTGCAAGGTGCTTGTAAAAATATCCTATCTATCAGCAATGAACTTTTTCAGGATCTCCACATTTTTAACACGGTAATATATATAGTTTTACTGCGCGAACGTCTCAGGAATCTAATTTTAAACATAATGTAAACTAAAAAGATACAGAGTGTGCAATTCACACGCGGTAGAAGCGAAACCTAAAATCGCCAAGAATGGGGAGGCTACGAAGCACCGCACAAAGAAGAGACCGATTATACTAACTTATTCTCTTGCAGGCTAAATCCTGTAAATGTGTACATTTCAAATCAAAACAGTGCTAAATAAATTTTCACTTCTAAAAATCATCGAATATCCAGGGAAAAAATCTTCTGATGTGAAATTCAACTAGAAGTTTAGATGTGTACATCTTTTGACATCAATATTATCTAAGAAATTCACTAGACTCAAACAACGCATTTTCCGTTAGTCTCTTAAACCAATTAAACAACTGTTGAAATTCACTAAGCGTAAAACAAAATCTATTCTTATATTTCTAACTTACGAAACAATCAAAATAAGTAATTTCGCATTGAATCACTTCAAAGCCTTTGACAAAATAAGTGGATTGAGCGATAGCAAAACTTTCAATCCTGAGAATGACACTAAGTAAACGAATTCGGAGAAACCCTGTTATTTTTTTAACTTTTTTTTCATTACCTCATATTTTCAAAAGGTTTGTCGAATCTGAGAAAATGATTTAAACTTTTCTGTTTTTATCCACCTGAAAGAAAGTCACTCGTAAATTTGCGCAGAATGTTATTTTTTGTGTTCTCAAATGCTTCGTTGAAATTGCCTAGCTGTCTCAAATTCTGGGTTAAATCGGAGGGTTTTATAACTAACCAACGTAATATCTAATTTATCTTAATATTTTAACTCTTTTTACTGTAGACATTGGGAAAATCTTCTTATAATTTGGAAAAATGACAAATCAAAATGATTTTTTTTCATCTGAAAATTTATTTCGTGCTCAGAAAAAATAAGAAGAAAATGTTAAAATTTTAAACTTCTAAATAAATCATTTTAAACCGTTCCTCTTCTTCTTTTCGTACCCTGTCCATTCAATGGACGTTGACTGTCTTGTTGGCTTTAAAGGACTTCCAAGGCCCCGTCTTTTGGCAATCTTTCCCTGCATTATGAGATGCAAGATCTCTTATATCTCTGGATGTCTCATCAAAAACGTTCCCTTGTGTTTTTATTTAGAAGGCACTACTGACGAGGTATTTTGTAAAGCAGGAACTTGTTCAAAATTTTCACCACTAAGTTATATTATTAAAAAGCTGTTCCAGCCAATATTTGCGAAAATATTCTTATAAAATAACCAAAGCATATTCAGTTAATTATTTTCTTCGTTAGACATTGCACGATTCATTAGGCTCTTTTCTGTTCTCATTTTGCTTTCAGTTTTTCCTTTCATTAATTAATTGGGAAATATCACACCATTATTTACTACGTGTGACCTGATTGCGTTCCATGCCTCGATAGCTAATTGAATGACAGAACAAAATAATTCAATGTTCCCTTGCATGTAATCTAAAATGACACCGTTCCCTGAAAATAAAATATTTTAGAATAAATACATTATTCAATTTTGCACAAACTAAATAATTGACTAACTTGATTCTTGAAATATTATTTTCTTCTTAAGATTAAGCAACTCACTTAAGAATAAAAACTCTTATATTCAGGAACAAGTGCTTGTAACCAAGGACGGGCTAGAAGCCAACGTTCTCTCTATTATGGTCTCAAAATAGCTTTGACTCTCAAAACCTCGTGGTTTCCCGTAAACTGGTATCTACTATGAGGGGGCGACCTTGTACACTACTCACACCTGTCGGACAAGTCTATATATAACCTTTGAGAGCTATCTACACTATGTCTTGTAGCTTGCAATATTTCTAATAATGTGTCGCAGTTTAAATCTTTGCGAGTCAACTTACATTCGTTGATTTTTCACGAAACAACGACGTTTTGTTCTTCTAAATGCGAGGTCATTTACTAATTTGCGAGGTAATGCGAGGTCATTTTTCTGTGTGGAGTTAATGCAAAAAAAATAAATAATGGAATTGCAATACGGAGAACATATGAAGCACTTGTCTGCAGCATCCTGGAATATGGCTCCATTATATGTTTGCCATTATGTTTTATTTTAGATTTTATTTTATTATGTTATTACATGACGGCCTCCGTGGTCCCGAGGCAAGACTCTCGACTCACAATCTGAAGGTCGCGGGTTCGAACCCGGCGTGCGCAAATAAATTTTATTTGATTAATTTGTGTTATTTCACAATTTATTCATTTAAAATAATATATAGTTTATTTGCGGCACGTTCCAGAGTGGAAGATACTGTCAGTATCGCCCTGGTGTAAGACCACCATTCAGAATTGAAACGTTGCTTGAAATGGCTTTAGCCGTGTTTAGTGACCAGATCTGAATAGCCAGGTACTTCCCCACCTTCCTCCTCCCTATCTCCTTCCCCTCCCCACTACCTTCAGCCTCACAACATACCCCAATTGGGGATGCTATAGTCTCACTGGCTCCAGACGGGAGCAGTTGGGACTCTTGTGCGGTATTTCATATAAAAAAAAAAAATCTTATTATGTTTTTTTTTATCCTATCTTGCATATCCCATTTAATGTAATTATTTAATGGAATTTTATAAATGTATGCTTTTATATGGCTGACAGAGTATTGCACTCACCGCTCTGTTCGGCTGAAATAAACACTATTATTATTATTATTTGGGCCCCTTCTGAACAAAACCATATTCTAGACAAAAGGTCACTGCTCAGCTGTACATTCAGGATTTCTTCTGGAATGTAGCTGATTTTTGGTAGTTCCTCGGCGTTAGCCGTCTTTGACGTCCAGATATGCGTAGCCAGGTTTTTTCCATTTTTCTCTTCCCCATCTCTTTCCACTCCCCACTACAATCAACCTTATAAAATATTACAATAAATTGTGGATATCATAGACTCGTGTGCGGTAGTCACATAAAAAATTCAAAATGGGCAATTGAAGAATATTTTCATGGTGCCAAGTTCATCGAGCCCTCTTTATCAATCCGTATGAACTTTGACTATTGAATTATTGTGAAATCTTCCCTTATGTGGTACGTAAAAATAAAATGGCCTGTTATCAATGCAGTCCTTTGCCAACATTGGTGAGTTTGCCAAGAATTCGTTCAAGATGTCAACCGTAAAATCAATATTTGACAAGAAAATAAAACAAAAATAAATAGACAATACACACCAATCATATTAAAGTATTTTAAGGTCGGGGATGTCTACAAAAGGATGAAAGATATTTCAAGAAATTTATAGATTAAATTGTTCTTAACTACACATGGGAGGCACTGAAGGAGATCATTTTCCCTGGGACCTAAATCGCCTTGTGAATCAATTTGTGTTCTTATTTCTAAGGTTAACTATAATCAATATTTTGTAAACTTTTCAAATTGCTTGACTATATGGGGGTAGGTAAACATTTGGATATTTGTAAAGGACCGACTTACCCCTTGTCTTCTGATGCTGTGTTATGATGAATCTATATTTTGATCTTGAAGAACACAGCTGGCGGTAATCTCTGTAAAAGCAGGTAACATATTCGAATTTGATGCACTGAGAGATCGCTACAATTAGTCATTACACAGTATGCTGTAACAGAGTGATTGTACAATAATTTTTGTTGTAAATATTACATTAAGAGGAATATAAACGCTAGAAATATTTCGATTCTCATGCCTACAAAATTTAAAATCGCGCGTCGTATTTGTACGAGGCGGGTAAGCGAAAACGTGGTTATAATTTATTTTGTGCATAATTTTATAAGAATGGAAAAAAGCTAGAACATACAAAACCTCAAAAATAGTCTTAGGCATAAAGGGGTATTTTATAAAAATTGTTTCTTATATTACTTCATAGTTAAGTGGTTTACGTAAGATTTTAGTGGTTTGTGTTTATATTTTTTATTACGTAAATAATAATCCAATTGTAATTTCAATTCAAAGAAAAGCTAGTAAAAGTTTCAATTTATCCGTAGCATATTTTTGATGTTCATACTGTAAATCGATTTGTCGTAAAGATGAATCTAAATAGTATCTAATTAGGATTTCACGTATAGCTTCATCTTAAGTACTATTGTAAATATCACATTAAGGGGGTATTTCACCATCCTCCCCATAGCTTATCCATACACATAACGAATATTAATAAATAAACAAATAAATATTTGCAACTGGTAAAAAACTCAGCTAACTGGTCCAACATGTAGCCATTAATCATAGGTTCAAGTGACGAATAGTAAACTCCGACTTTTTAAATAAATAGATCCTGCATGATTGATCTAAAATGTATGTTATCGTACAAATAATCTATGAGGAGGGTGGTGAAATACCCCCTTAGTAGTATATTTGGCCACACACTGTTAGATAAAGGGTAGTTATAATAGGCTGGATGAAGAATAACGGGACATATGTTAAAGAGTATAGTTGCATCAACAAGAATGCTTGTTGGGAAGCTTGCTTCAATAAATATCATTTGGTCCGGCGACAATTGATCCTCAGATAGTTGGTCCGGCCGACAGTTGATCTTTAAAAGATTTTTCTTCGAGTAAGTATGCAAAGAGGATATACGACGGTACAAACAAAGTCTATAAACGTATATCTGAAGGCATCTTGAGTGAAAATCCGCTGAAAAAATAATTTTACTAAGAATTATTTCGATTCTCCGAAAGAGCACTCGGCAATAACAAAATATGACATACTTATATGTGCAGTCGGCTTAGCAAAAACCGCTAAAGATTCCTAATTGCAAATAATATAACGTTTTATCTGAATATCCAATCTGAATCCCAACTGCTCCCAACCGTCTCGAGCCGGCATGGCATCCCCAGTTTTGTTATGGTGTGATGCTGAAGGTAGAGGGGTGTTATTTAGTCACCAAACACGGCTAAAGCCATTTCAAGTAGATAATAACACTTAACCTAAATACACTGTACACCAGCGTAAAAATTTAAAAAAAATCGTACGATAACTTTTCTTATCCGACTATAATATTAGAGTCCCAATTACTTTCAACCGTCTGGAGCCAGTGAGACTACGGCATTCCCAATTTAGGTATGTTATTAGGCTGAAGATGGTGAGGAGGGGAAGGAGATGTGGAACATGTACCTGGCTATTCAGATTTAGTCACTAAACACGGCTAAAGCCAAGGGTTTTACCGAAACTCGGTCGACATCGTACTACCTCACAAACTACAGTTTTACTATCTGACGAGAAATGCTATCCGAAGATTATTTACTTACTCTACCAACGAAAAGAGAAAGCAAATACCAAAATATAACCGGTGTAAACAATACGAGAAACCCACCTTGGTATTATTAGAACATTTGTTTGTTTTATGTTATTCTTGTGACTCTTTCAAGAAGTCAATATGATATTTTTCGTAGAAAATTTATTTTATCATCATAATATGATGTGTATCTACGTTACTCACGAATTCCAATGAAACGAAAAAAATAAAAATGTTTTATATTTATTAGCTTTGTGTTTATTAAATGTTTCCTACATATGATAAGTTAAAAATACCGATATTTACGTGGGCTTTTTTTATTAGTTTTGAATATTAAATGTGTAGTTATATTTACGGTAAAACAATAATGTATATGTACTTAATTATAAACTGTACATTTTATGCAATTTTTTTGAACTGAAAACTTTTTAAGCACCGTTGTGATTTGAAAGTCGATGAAACGGAAACGAGCGACACTAAAAAGAGACAAACACGTACATCTACAGAATTTAGCCTGTGAGAGAATGAGATATTTATTTTACTTGGTACAATAAAACACGATAAATCCACGGTCTCACGAAAATCCCTTTTAGGGTAGTCGTATAAAGCAACTGGTGATCCTTTGCAGACATTCAGCCTACCAGGGATCGAATTGTACAAAATCCAAAAAAAAATTTTTTTTTTTTTTTTTGTAAAATCCAAGCTTCAAACACAAATTGAACACAAAATGAAAGCAACTCCGAAGAAGAACCCAAAAATAATAATAAGATGACCAAATTTATAGAAAAGGGTGAACTGGAATTCGACGACAAAAAAATTGAAAAAATCGTCTTTTACATTGATTAAAAAAAGTGCTTCGTGGTCTCCCCACTCTTGTCTACTTTAGTTTTCTGAAGGTTTCACTTCTACCGCGTACGAATTGCACACTCAGATTTTTTTAAATTATAAGTTTTGTAAAATGTACCAAAAAACATAACGATGCCATCGCAACGACAATTCTTAAGTTAAATCTTCTTCAGTTAGGTAGGTACTACAAAAATATGAAAGAAAGTATGAGTTCAACGAATTCACATTTCAAAAATGAGATTTTAGTGAACCATTCAAACGCCCTCCATCTTGAAACAGACACTGAATCTACAAAATAAAAAATACGGACAGACAAAATGCAAAGCTGTAAACTTAAAACAGGGCTTCGTTACGCTCAGTCAATAATATTTTTTTGTATGTTGTGAAGAGTTCCATGAGAGTGAAGAGTTGTGCAATGGAACATAATCCATAAAGACATAGCAAGCAATAAAATATTAAAAGGTAGGAAAGGAAGGAAGTAAAACATCAAATAACAAATTAAGTGAAGTGTTATAGGTACAACCATTAAAAAGTTAAGAAGGTTATACAAAAAGAACAAAAAAATTAAGAGAATAACCAACCGCATGCTTCTTTTATAAGATCATTTCGGGAGTGTATTAGCTTGCATCGGGAATTGGCCGCTTTACCTTACATCAAAGCATAAAACCAAAAAAACATGTAGAAACCAGCTTATCCACAATTTTGGCAAAAATAATAAATTGCTGTCATCCGATGGAGTGAGTTCAATTCTTTGTTCTACTAAAACCACCCATGCCACTTTCAAACCAAAGGTTATCGTAATGACTTCTGAAATATTTGTTGATCGCAAAAAAAAAAAATGAATTGTGCGAAAAGCACCCACAGTACTTTAAACACTAAAGCACTAAAACATATTTTTAGCAAAAAATAGCCGGAGTCAACCCTGTCAATTTCAAAAATTAAGTTTGGAAATGAACCTATCATTCGAACAATGACATTTACCCAGTCAGCAGAAAAGTCAACTCAACTGCGCTTGTGTACATACATTTAGTATTTTTGGTGGCTCAGGCTGTCTCTGCAGAATGCATTTTTCACGCAGTAAAATTGATCGCAGTTGATCGCATAGCTCAATAATGTATATAATATTCAATACGTATTCTACAGAAAACAGTCAGACATGTAAAAATCCAAATATCTCGAAAAAAAAACACTTAATCCATTTAGTTATTAAAAATATAATTATACTTATTTTTTATAATTTTTAGAAGAAAAAAACATTAAGCGTGTCAAGTTTTTGGAGGGCTACTTTCAGTTTACTTCCTCAATTATCTCTACCTTTAGTTAACATTTCGCTGACACTGCAAGACCTCGGTAGCCGAAACAATTGTCAGTAAGCGTTGTTGAATTGACTTACGACATTCCCTTGTGCTTGGTTATAGTGGATCAACAGGTCTGCCGTGCTGGTGCGAACAGAATGCAAGACCAATGGATCTTTGTGGCTCTTCCACGTAGTCATGTTTTCAAAATTTTATTTTCTGGTATCAAGATTTTCTTTCACCTGAACGATGCTGAATACGTTTTCGCTCTGTGTTAATAATAAAAAAGACCAAATTTTTAATCTAAAAATAAGTAATGATGAAAATAATACGGATTCCGGCGGAACCGCTCGTGCGGTGATCTTCTCGCGTATGTGACGCATGTTTGGGGGCGGTGCCTGGAACGTTTTGGTGAAACCCAAACGGTTTCACTGGATATTTCCAAGGCCTTTGACCGGGTTTGGCACCGAGGGCTTGTCAACAAACTGCCTTCTTACGGACTTCCCGCATCCTTGTGCCCCACGGTTGAATTTGGCAGCCACCTCTGGTCTGGAGCCCCAAAATACTTGAAAAAAACCCTTGACTCTGTGCAGAAACGGGCGGTCCGTTTGATAGATTCTCCTAATTTAACTAACGGATTGCAATCTTTAGAGCACAGGCGCCAGGTGGGAATGCTGTCCTTGTTCTACCGGTATTACAATGGAAGATGCTCCGAGGAACTAGCGTCATTGATCCCCTCGGCACCGGTGCATAGTCGGGAAACACGCCAAACGCGCGCTCAACATTTGTACACGGTTGACATTAGTCACATGAGAACGGGTCGTTTCTACGACTCGTTCTTGAGTTCAACAGCTCGGCTGTGGAACGATTTGCCGGCCTCTGTGTTTCCTCCCTCCTACAATATGGGTCTCTTCAAGACCCATGTTCACTCCTTCCTCTCCTCAAAAACACCCTCCACACAGCATCCTCAAAGATGACATAGGCCCTGAGGGAAATTATTTTTTCCTCAGGGCCTCCTGTGTGGAGTTAACGTAAAAAAAAAATAATAATAATTAATATTTTGCCTGGGGTTGAACAAATATCGAAGAATAAACAGAATTACATCAAAGATCTCAATTCAGCTTAAAAAATAAAACTTTCCCTTTAACAATTATTTTACTCCAACATAAAAGCCAAAAACTTATTCCGAAGTAAATTTGTTTCGAAAACTCGTTTAAAAAATAAACAAACAAAAAGCATTCGAAAGATTTCAAAGCATTGTAAAAATAATACATCAAATGAGAAAATAGAAACTTTCTTTGAAACAACCAACAAACTGAAAACACAGTGGAAATGTAAAGTCAAGATAATGCTTACTACTAAATAACTGGTATCGATTATTGTTTAGTAAAATCTACGTCTTTAACGGTGCCAACACAACATCATTTATTTATTTGTAATAATTTGGTGGAACAGTCATCACGAGATACATTTCGCTAAATAAATTACATGCAGAAGAATGGTCGGTTATAATAACACTGATTAATTGGGATATGTTATTATAGCCTGTTATTAACTTTATTCCAAAAAGATGAACACATCTACTATACCTACTACTTCTAATTTAACATTTCGAATTGCATGCAATCTAGGTACAAGCGAGTATATAAAAGACTCGGTGACCTGACAACTTAGAATGAAACCAACTCAGAACCACCTCAGAAAAGTCGTTAAGAGTGATTAAAAAATATATTAAAAAAAAATAATTGAGTTATTTCTTTCTTTTAACCACCTTTTATGTCCATAAAACCGACATGTTTCGAGAGCGATGCTCCCTTCCTCAGGGTTTATTTTTTTTAATAAACCCTGAGGAAGGAAGCATCGGTCTCAAAATATGTCTGTTTTAAAGACATTAAAAGTGGTTAAATCAAAGAAATCATTTAATGTTTAGTTTCTTTTTTTACGGTAACTCCACACAGGAGGCCCTGAGGAAAATAATTTCCCTCAGGGCCTTTGTCATCTGAGATGCTGTGTGGAGGGTTTTTTTGAGGATAGGAAGGAATGAACATTGGTCTTGAACAGACCCATGTTGTAGGAAGGAGAAAACACAGATTGAGTTAGTTAAATGAGAAACACAGTTAAAAACGGTGCCTCAAAATAAATTTGCTGCATTTGAAGAAGATAAAAACGATCGGTTTAAAAGGTTACTTTAGGTGAGGGTTATGGGCTATTTAAAATAAATAAAAAAATTCTTAGCTTTTAATGACTTTTCAAAAGGGTGTTGCGTTGACTTTATTCTCAGTTAGCGTGGAACCAAATGACTCAGTCCCAAAATTGTTGTTGCAATAAAATAATTTTTTTAAATCGAAGTGAGGGGACCAATTAAAAGAATTTTATTCTACTTGACTTCAAACTAGAGAGCAACACAGGATTTTCAATGTTGCAATATATTTTTTTTTTCGATGGAATCGGAGCAGATTGTAAAGTGAGGGGACCAATTAAAAGAATTTTATTCTACTTGACTTCAAACTAGAGAGCAACACAGGATTTTCAATGTTGCAATATATATTTTTTTTCGATGGAATCGGAGCAGATTGTAAAGTGAGGGGACCAAATAGGAGAGTTATATTATATTTATATTTGTACGTTAATACCCCTCAAGGGTTCCAATGGGACTGTGATATCCTCAAATTTATTGCAGTTTATTGAAATATTGAGGGTGGTGGGGAGAGAAAGGAGATGGGAAAGAGGATGGCGGGAGGTAGCTGATTTTTCAGTTTACAATACGCTTAAGCCAAATTCAAAATTAAGGTTCAGATTCTGAATAGTGGTCTGTCACCAGAATGATATATTGTGGGTATATTTCAATATGAAGGCCTAATCGCTCCATTAACAGCATCTATATCTATTTTTCAAGATTTTTAAGAAAAACGTACGCATGGAGGAGTGAGTGAAACTTGAAAAAAAAACATAACTTTAATGGTTTATAAATATATAATTATATTTGATTACATGATGTACACTAGAAATGCCTTCCGTTTAGATTTGAATGAAAACTTAATGTCGCCATTGATAACCGTTTGGTTCTGAACCATTTAGGAATATCCTCTGTCTCTCTTACACTTGCCTGATGTATTATATCACCATCATATTCGAATATCGTTATTTTAAGCCTTACGTTCACTTTCGGACATGTACGGGCGAGAATGTCATCAAAAGAGCATTTCTGAACGTTTGGATGTTATTAAACAGACAAGCTTGCAGAAATGCTCTACAAATTAAAACAAAGAATGATCACACTTTTGAATAACGAAACAAGCTTCCAACGCATTTCTCGTTTTCTTTTTTATTATATGTTTTTATTATCGAAATAACTAACACAAAATAGCAAAAAAACAACTTTTTTGTGGAATATTTAGCAGATATTGGCTCTTCTTATTCATCATTTTTCCTTCATAAATCTGGCGTCAAGATTTATGTATGAAAGAAAACTCCTTCAAAAGTCTGCAATATCAGCGATCCTTTTTCTATCATCACACGCTTAAGGCCAGCAGAACTGCTTAATTGGTCGGCAAACCCATTCATGGGTGGCCTCTGTTTCTTTTAGCAACCATAAACGCCATTGGTTGACGATTCAATCCTACCCGTCACCCATGTTAGTCAGGCTACACGCCTAACACGGTTCCACTTAAGTGGGAAGGTTGTGACAGTAATGGCGGATACCTAGCTCATTAGGTTCCATCTACCGGCAAGAAATATAAGTTGTGATCATTTTGATGAAAAAATATTTTTGCCACGCAGAATGATAGATAGGCGAATTAAGTCAATTGATTGTACGGTTTTCGTACGTAAATACGTAAATACGTTGCTCTGACCCATTACTATCATAAAGTGATCAAAGAATATAATATTTTATGTTTTTATTGGTTTTAATTTGGAAGGCGGGTATGGGTACTACCATCCCGGGAACCATTCATTGGATTACCGACACCTTTGCTATCGGTCATCCTAAGTGGCTCACTTGGTGATTTGGTAATGGGGGTGCCCGGGTTCATGAGGTGACGATTGTCTAGGTCTTGGCGGCGGATGCGTCTGCCCTTTTAATGTGTGGCGGGTCGATTTGGAGAAACTAGCAGGACTATTTCGCCTTGCACCGCAGTGGAATGAGTGAATTCAAACGTCCGTCACTGCTGGACGTACTAACCCATCTCATACATGTTTCCTTCCCAGATCTTCCTCTCCTTTAAAATATCTGCCGCACAGCATTCCCAAAAATGACGTAGGCCTTGAGGGAATTATTCACCTCGGGACCTTCTGTGAAAACAATAAAACAAGGTTTGTTTCGAATCGGAATTGATCGCACTTCTGGCAATTGTCTGTTCGGTAGACATTCTCAATACTATTGCGGTATGTCTCAAGGCTCGTAGAAGTGCGAAGGGAAAGGAGATGGGAAAGGTTTTTTTTTTGTTTTTGCCCTTTTTACCACAACCACTCTACTTAGGAGGCCCTGCGGAAAATAATTTACCACAGCTGTTTTTGGGGTCGCTGCGTGGAAGGTTTTTCGAATAGAGGCAAAAGTGAACCTAAGCTTAAATTTTTGGAGGGGGGAAATATAGGGGCTGTAAAATCAATCCACACCGAGTTGTTGGGCTCAAGAATGAGTCGAATTCACCCGTTTCCCGACTACGCGTACCATTTTCCTGGGAGCATCTTTCATAGAAATACCGGTAGAACGAGGACAGCACTTCTTCCCTGTTTTCTAAAGATTGTATCCATTTACTAAGATGGGGAAATCTACCAAACCCGTCGTCCGTTTCAGCACAAAGTCGATGGATTTTTAAGTATTTTTTTTCTGCTCCTGACCTGAGTTGACTTCCAAACACAAACACTTGCGATTTGTATAGCCTGGCTATGCAGATAAATTTGGATAGAGCCATACAAAGCAACACTTCAATTGTATACTGAAACTATCATGGCTGTACTGAAACTATCTAACTCTTTGAAACGTGCCGCAAATATACTTAAGGCAGCATAGTACCCTAATATTGTGGGTTTGCTCAAGGCTCACATTTTAATAAATTTCGACGAATTCGTATATATAATAACTTTTTTTTCTAACCGCGACCCGAAGACGTAAGTTATTTATATTTAAGATTAATAAAAATAATAAATACCTCACCATTTAAATATTTTACGTAGAACGGTTTGAAAATTTTATTTCCCGTATGTAACTATAAATTTAGCGGTGAGCACCAGATTTTATTTTTCTAGACGATGAATTAATAACTTAGGGAGGGGTACGTTTAGAAACATCTTATATATTAGCAACACGATCTTCAGAATTAATAAAAATGAATCCGGCGGAAAGGTAGAATCTCCAGGCCTGCCAGAGCGAATTCCACTGTACATCCGTCCGATACGCCGTGGCGCGGGCGTATATTTGTTTACACGCTTTCTTCACTAACGTCGTTAAGATTCTCACATTATTTTTCGTCTTCTTCTTTTCTTTGATTGTGCAAATTCGACGGTAGGTTCGTCCAATACACGGGTCGCAAATCGCAATTTGTATACACGGCTTCTTTACTTACGTCTGTAAGATTCTGAATATATTTTAGGAATACATATTGTCTTCTTAATAAATTGTGAAATAACACAAATTAGTCACATAAACTTAACTTGCGCACGCCGGGATTACAACCCGAGACATGCGTATTCGTAGCCAAGGATCGTAACCACTCAACGAAGGATACGGTTTGAAAAACAATTTAACAAAAGACCAAAATATTCACAAAACCGTTCCGCTGAAAAAATAATTCGTTTCTTTTCTTTTTACCTTGTTTCAATAAAAAGCACAGCACAAAACACACTTTAATAAATGTGGGAAGTTTTTTATCTTTTCTTGAAGCTCGTATAAAATGTTTTACAAAGGGACTACATGTAAAAAAAAATCTTATCTATCTTTTCTTGCCCAAAGGGCCTAACTCAAAAGAGAAAGAATATACATAGAGTCTGCTAACTGACCCAGGATAATGTAAGGAGAAAAGACGTATTGCTGGATTTTAATAGGATACTCAAGAATTCTATTTGTATATATTATTCGGTTGATATTCTCGTCACTGAAAAAGGTATGGTAACCACTGGAGAAGTAAAACCGTAGAAATGTATTTCGGATGAGGCTGAAGAGTGCTCAATTTTACATAACCTATGTTTAAAATGAACAAACATTTTAAAGTGTCGAAATTCTTTCTCAGAGAATCAATTTTTTTAGCATTTCTATGAAGTTGGGGAGTCAAAAGGTCATAATCTTTACGTCACGATGTTCATTCGACATAAACTCCGCAATTACTCAACTGATTTTCATTAAATTTGATTTACTGTGTATAATATGGTCTAACTTAAGAGATAGGATAGTATTTATCTCGATTATTGACCTCAATATTTATTATTGCGAATTAAAGGTTTTTTATTTGACAATGCTTTGTAATTTTGTTTAAGTTCCATAAGCTTCTAACAGATGGCGGTGTGGGTTAATTTATTGACACAATACTTGGCTGACTAGGTTGGGAAACCATTCAGTAGATGGCACACAGCAACGCATGGCCGGGTCAGCTAGTGTATATATATATGTATATATAAATATATTTTTTTATGTGAATACCTCATAAGAGTCTCCCCGAATGGAGCCAGTGAGAATACGGCATCTCCAATTTGGGTACCTTGTGAGGCTTAACGTAAGTAGGCATGGGAAGGAGAAGAGAAAGAGGAAGGTAGGGATTTGCCTGGCTATACCGGTATAGTCATCAAAAACGGCTAAATCCATTTCAAGCGTCGTTTCAATTCTGAATTGTGAAGGTCCCGGGTGATACTTGGAGTATCCTCCACTCTGGAACGCGCAGCAAGTATATTATATATTATTGTTAATTAATAAATTGTGAAATTAAACAAAATGAATTAAAAAAAATGTACTTGTCTACGCTTCGATTCGATCCCGCGACTTCGGATATCTTCATTGGTTATCAATTTCTTTCAAATCCGTACGTACCACCCTTCTAGGTGTGTTCCAAACTGGGAAACCATCTACCTAATACCGTCACTAAATTCGCAGTGGTAAATAAAAAACTATTCCACATTGTTAAAAAATACCGTCTAAATACTTTATCCACGGTGGTAAATAAAATTCTTTCACTATCTCCATATTGATTAAAAAAATACCGTTACTTTATAGTGGTAAAATTATTAAAATACTGTCAATTTCTCCACATTGATAAAAAAATGCGGTTCAAATACTTATAATGTAGATGTTTGATTCCTTAATTTGATTGATAAATAAAACACTTGTGTTGCTAAGTTGTGTAACGAAGAAACGACATTTATGTTTATTATATCACTTTCTTTTTATGGTTTCTTCTAACAAACTGACACTTTACAATAAAATCATATAATAACAAAACAAGTGACAATTCTCAATCTAACCGACACCACAACAATACTTTTTCTTTACATCTCCCCCCCTCGGGAAAGAAAATTATTGCAAAATTTTCTCATCTTCGATGTCCTCTTCTTCCAATGTTTGAACTGGAATAAGTTTTGTGATGTGGTATAGGTTTGATTCTGGTTTTTTATGACCCGTATCTATCCTGTATATGGAGTTTGAAATTTTTTCAATTATCTCATATGGTCCAATTTTCAGTTCATCCAATTTCTTCCTGTTCAGCTTGTTTCCATTTTCCACAAACACCATATCCCCTACGTTAAACTCGAAGTGTTTTCGCTTTTTATCGAATAATGTTTTATTGTAGTTATGTGATCTTATTGTGTTTTCAAGTGCTATTTTCCTGTCTCTCATCCAGTCACTATTTGATTCTCGTTGTTTTAGTTCATTCGGTAAAATCGTGCTGTCCGTACCATATAAAAGGTAACTCGGTGCAAAGTTAGTGACTGAATGAATAGTCTCATTATATTTTCTTGTACATTCTTGAGCTATTGCTGTCCAGGCTCTCTTTTTTTCTTTTTCATTTATTTTACATCTTATTTTGTTAACTAAAGTTTGATTCAGCCTCTCATTTAAACCATTTGAGAATGGTGCATTTACTGCTGTGAAGATCATTGGTATCCGCTTGTCTTGTAAATATTTCTTGAATTCTTTTGAATTGATTCCCGGGTATTGATCGGTAAGTAGCATACCTATGTCTCCTGTTTCTGTTTTGTTAACTAGATTTACAAAATCGTTCGCAGTTTGAGTTTTTGAGGTAAGAATGAATGCATATCTTGTAAAGTGATCTACCAACAAATGCAGAAATTTTTTTGTTGATCTTGTACCTCCAAATCCTCCAATTGTGTCTATAGATACTATTTCAAAAGGCTTTGTTGCCGGGCCTAAATGAGACATAACGCCAAATTTGTCTTGTCCTCTTGATTTATTTTTAATACAAATTTCACAGGTTCTGCAAACTTTTATTATGTTTTTATTTAAATTTTTGGCTACGTAATGTGTGCTTATCATCTTTTGCATTTGTCCAATTCCAATATGGCAAAGGTTTTCATGTACTTTTTTTATGAGTTCCATACTAAACTCTTCTGAAAGAATAACTTTTTCTTTTTCTCTGATTTTTTTGAAGTATATATGGTGTTTCTCTATTAATTTGCTTTTTTTATTTTGTATTTCTTCATTTTTATTCTGATCTTTCAATATATCTTCCACTTTAATCATGTTTACGACTTTCAATTGTTCATCTGTATTTTCATTTGATTCTAGAACTGGATTTCTGCTTAGACAGTCAGCTTCCAAATTTTGTTTTCCTGGAGCATATTTTATGTTAAAGTCATATTGTGAAAGATAATATGTTAAATCACCCAGCTCTTCATCAGTTCTAGATTTGAGATTCATGTTTTCCAGTGGTTTGTGATCTGAATAAACTGTAAATGGTTTACCTATCAACCAGTATTGCCAGTATCTCACTGCTTCTTTTATAGCTAAGCATTCTAGGTAAATTGCTTTTTTCTTTTTCTGGGCTCCATTTAGTTTTTTCGAAAAGTAAGCTACTGGTTTTTCTTTTCCATCAGATTGTGTCTGTTTTAAAATAGCTCCAACACCTTCTAGAGAAGCATCCGTGTATATATTAATTGGCAAATCTTGATCAAAAATTTCCAGGATTGGTTGTGAGCATAGTAGATTTTTCATCGTTTCAAAAGCATTTTGGCATTTATCAGTCCAAATAAACTTTTGGTTTTTCCTTAGTAAATTATGCAAAGGATCTAGTATTATTGCACTCTTCGGAATGTACTCATGATAAAAATTGATTTTTCCTAGAAATTGTCTCACATTCTTCTGTGTTTTTGGAATAGGAAAATTCTTTATTGAAGTCAAATTATCCTTTACTGGCTTGACTGAATTATTCTGAATTATATGACCCAGATATTTTACCATGTCTGATGCAAATGTGCATTTTGTAAATTTTAATCTAAAACCTTCCATTTTGATTGCATTCAGCAGCTTCGTTAGATGATCAATGTGTTCAGCAAAAGTTTTTGAAAATATAAGAATGTCATCTATGTAATTGACAGCAAATTCGTTTAGTTTATATTTTCTCAATATATTGCTTAATATCCTCTGAAAAATTGCCGGAGAAGTCTTTAACCCAAAAGGCAGGCAGGTCCATTGATAATGTCCCTCCTGTGTTACAAATCCTGTTTTTTTTTTGTCTTCAATCCGCAGCGGAATAGACCAAAAGGCTGAGTTTATATCCAGCGTTGAAAAAAATTTGCAATTTCTGGTCTTCGTCATTAGGTCTTCAATCAACGGAAATGGTTGAGCTTGAGGTACGACTATTTTATTTAAGTCTCTGAAATCTATGCATAATCTGGATCTTTTGTTTTCTTCTTTTTTAAATGCTAGAGTAACCGGTGCAGCAAATGGACTGTAGGACTCTTCTATCAGTTTATTGTCTAATAATTTTGCTATTTGCTCTTCTATTTCCTTTTTATCTTCTACGCTGCATCTGTAAGGCCTCTTACTACAATATTTATCTACTAATAAGTCTATCTTCGCTTCGTATCCATTAACAGTGCCAACATCATATTTACTCTTTGCAAACACTGATGCGTATTTGCCTATTAGTTCATTTATTTCTGTTTTTTGATCATTATTTAAATGATTTATTGTTATTTTAAAATCTTCTTCTTTAATATGTTCGTTAAAATTAATTCTGTGTTTTTCTATAGTGTTCTTATTTTCTGTAGAGTTTTTATCTTTTTTATTTGTATTATTCAGGCAGAGTTTCTGTGATATTTGTAAGTCTTCACTTTGAATAAGTTTGAAGTCTTTTATCATGTCTAATCCAATCAAAAAATCATACTTGAAATTGTGTTCATCAATAATGTACACATCAACATTTTTCTCTAATTCCAAAATTTTTATCTTTAAAGTTGTCAAACCACTCGTCTTTTTAACACCATTAATCGTTACTAAATCTGCTTCATTCAAACTGTTTCCTTTTCCTTTTAGTTTCAATAACTTAGAATTAATTAGAGAAACATTTGAACCCGAATCATAAATTCCGTATATTTCTAATTTATCATTTAGTAATAGTTTGACTTTTATTAATGGTGTTACTATTCGTTTTTTTGTTTATTTTCATTTAACTCAGTCTCTATCACTGAATTGTTTACATGTTTAATGGCACTTCTCTTAAATTTTTCATCCTCTTTTGTTTTGAACCAGCATGTGGCTTCAGGGTGGTAACGAGAGCCCTTATTCAATTTTTCACAAATTTTACATGGATTTTTACCTTCATTTGTATTAAATTGTGCATTCCCAAATGTTCTCTTATTTATGAATCTCTTTTTGTTGACCAAATGTTCATACTTGTTTACTTCATTGAATAAATCCACAATATCTTGTAATCCTTCTCTATCAATCTTGTTTAGCATGAATTCTGGTAGTCCGGAAGCAACAAGATCTATTAAAGTACCGGTGTCGATTGATCTTCTCATATCCAATAAAAGTTTTTCTTTTTTCATAGCGTAATCCAACAGAGAACCATCTTTGTATCTAAACGAGAGTGCGTATGTGACAGGGTTCCATCCTTTGTTTGCGAATGATTCACAGAATTTGTTTTTCCACGTTGACCACTCGGAGTTCATTGTTAATTTTATAATCATGGAACTGTACCAATCCACACAAGTTTTATCCATAAACAATCTGAGTATTTCTATTTTTTTTTCATCCGTGATCACATCAAACCGTAAACATTCTTTTTCAAACACTTCGATCCACTGGCTTGCATTTGTATTTTTATTACAGAATTTTTCAATAACGAACTTCTCAGCAATGTTTTTTAAGCTCTGTTGGTTATTTTCCATTAATTTTTCAATCAATCTTTCCAGTGTACTTGTTTCTTCTTTTTGATGTACTGGGGAACTTTTTTGTTGCAATTCTTCGAGGTATTGGTCTCCAAACTGTAAATTTCCATGTTCGTCTACATATGTTTTTTTCAGTTCTTCTGTCATGGTAATCCAGACTCTCCTAACCTGGTACCTTTTTCCCAAACTATTTTTCACTTTACTAAAAGCAGCAGTTTTCATTATTTCCTTGTGATGGCTGGCTGATCGTAGCGATTCTGGTATTGCGTACACTTTATCATCACTTGTGACTATTGAGGTAATGCTACAAACGTTTGACTTGCCTTCACTTCCAGGTAGCAGAGTGAATTCAAACTGAAGTTTCTCCATTTTTTTGGGTTTTTAACGAAAAATGTCGTTTTATAATGTAGATGTTTGATTCCTTAATTTGATTGATAAATAAAACACTTGTGTTGCTAAGTTGTGTAACGAAGAAACGACATTTATGTTTATTATATCACTTTCTTTTTATGGTTTCTTCTAACAAACTGACACTTTACAATAAAATCATATAATAACAAAACAAGTGACAATTCTCAATCTAACCGACACCACAACAATACTTTTTCTTTACATACTTTATCCACAGTGGTTAATAAAATACCGTCACAAATACAGTGATAAATAAAATACCTTCACTTTATCTACAGTGATAAAAATTACCGTCATTGTCTCCACATTAGTATAAAAAATATCGTCACTATCTCCACAGTTGTTAAAAATTACCGTCACTATCTCCATATTGGTAAAAAAATACCACCTCAAATACAGTGATAAATTTAATACTTTCTCTTTCTCCGGCGTTATTTAAAATTACCGTCATTATCTCTACAGTGGTAAATAAGATCTCCATAGTTTAAAACTACTGTCACTGATTCCACATTGGTAAAAAAAAAGACCGTCACTATCTGTACAGTGAAAAAAAAAACCATCACTGTCTCCACAGTTGTTCAAAATTACCGTCATTGCATCCACAGTAATAAATAAAATACCTTCACTATCTCCACAGTTAAAAACAACGGTCACTATCTCCACATTGGTAAAGAAATACCTTCACTATCTCCACATTGATAAATAAAATATCTTCACTATCTCCACAGTTGTTAAAAATTACCGTCATTACACATTAGTATAAAAAATACCGTCACAAAAACAGTGAAAAAAAAATAAGCATTCATTATCTCCACAGTGTTAAATAAAATACCTACACTATCTCAACAGTTGTTAAAAATTACGGTCACTTTCTCCACATTGGTAAAAAAATACCGTCACTATCTCCTCAGTTGTTAAAAATTACCAAAACTTTCTCCACATTGGTATAAAAAATATAGTCACTATTTCAACAGATGTTGAAAATTACCGTCACTCTCTCCAAATTGGTAAAAAAATACCGTCGCTGCCTCCTCGGTTGTTCAAAATTACCGTCACTATCTCAGTTGTTACAAATCACCGTAACTATCTCCACTTTGGTAAAAAAATACGGTCACAAATACCGTGTTAAATAAAAATACCTTTACGATCTCCACAGTTGTTAAAAATTATGGTGTCTATCTTCACATTGGTAAAAAAATACCGTCACTATCTCAGTTGTTAAAATTACCGTAACTCCTCCATATTGGTATAAAAAGTACCGTCACTATTTCAACAGTTGTTAAAAATTACCGTAACTATATCCACATTTGTATAAAAAAATACCTTCACTATCTCTACAGTCACTATCTCCTCATTGGTAAAAAAAAATACTGTCACCAGTGATAAATAAAATACCTTCACTATCTGCTCAGCGATAGAAACATTGCCTTCACTATCTTCACGCTAGTTAAAAAAAACTTACTTTTTACATTGTCTGAACACTATCACATGAAATACAATATTTCTGAGGAAAACTAATTTCTACCAGGGTCTTTTTAATGAAATTGAGGGAGAGTACGTTCCGGGAAGAAAAAAAATGCACGTGGGGTGGTTTAGAATCTGGAGATCCAGTGTGTCCAGCATGAATCCATCGCTTGAGATGTGTTTGACATATCTCCACGGTGATAAAAAAATGTTACTTAAGTACCACATAAGTAAACTCCCAGGAGGTAGCGGACATACGATATAAGTCGTTTAATTTCTGTATCCGCTGTATCAACGTATGTGATTCGCAGAAAACCGCAAAAAACTGTCACATCTCGAACGTAAATGAATAATTGCATTTTACATATTTAACGCATTAGCTTTGTGGCTCGCCATAATTTACAATAAAAATACATAAATTTGTTTGAGACCACTTTTATTTTATTACACTCTACCGGGTTCGGAAGACCCTTCCTTCTTCAGGAGAATATTGTAATAAGAATATTGTAAGTACAATATTCTCCCGAAGAAGGAATGGTCTTCCGAAACCGGTAGAGTGTAATAAAATAAAAGTGGTCTAAAACAAATTTATGTGTTTTTATTGTAAATTGCATTTAAATTTATCATATAATGTATTGGAGTAATATAAATTCGAAAAGTGATCATTTTTCAATGCATGTCTAGCAATATTTAAGTCATTTCGATAAATAAAATGGATATTGCGGATTTTGATACTCACGATGAAGAGGCTTTTGAAACTCAACTGACCTGTTTCTAAACCCGCCATCTTGGCAAAATAACTGCACGTGATTGGTTGAATTCCGATACAGCGGGTTTTGAAAGTAACTTCTTAAATGTTATAGCAGGTTTTGTTTCTCACTCGTAGTTTTAACGTGATTTTCGGACGTGATAGATGCTTTGAAACTCAATTTTAGGTTCGTCTTGTTCCTTGCAAAAATGTGAACAAGTTACCACATTCAGATCAAATAGGTGAAAAATCGGATATAGCGGGTATTGAAATTATAAGACTCACACGCAAAAAATATTGACTCATATGACGGAATAAGCGTGTGGATTAAACCGCACAGCATGGGTGAGAAGCAGTAAAAAACCAATGCCTAACATAACTATAAACAAATCTAGAAGGTACCTTCCAATTTTAACGGGGTTAACTGGTTCCAAACTTATCAGAGATCTTATCACTTTGCCAAGGAAATCGTTTTCAATTCCATGAAAGAAATTATAATTTAAATTTACAAAAAAAGGTTAATCCTGAAAAACAGAAACTATGCCCAATTACATCTAAATAAGCTACTCTAATACCTCAACAACTTTGAGTCAATAGTCCAGCTAGTATCAACCCCGTATGTACTACAGAAGAATAAGCATTTAGTGCCTTTAAATCTATACCTTTGAGAAAAACGTATTTATCTGACCAATATTCCCTCTAATATTTTTAATGTAATTTAAAGATTGGACTTGGTTCTGAAACATGTTGGAAGATCCTTAAAGGTCAAAGATAAGTGAAAGACCACCATTTTGAATTGAAACGTTGCTTGAAATGATTAAGCCGTACTTTACAACCGTCCTCTCTCCCATCTCCTCCCCTCCTACCTTCCTTACCTTCAGGCGGCACTCTTGAAGCGCACGGCGCTGAAAAAGAAGAAGATGGAGAGATATTTAATAACGAATGTTGGACAGAGCGCGCTAATATTTTAAGTCGTAAAAAAGCAGCGAAAATTGCGAAAAAGCTTAATAAAACATGACTCGTTTCAAATAGAGCAAAAATCTCGTGGAAGGTATCTTAAGTATCATTTAAAAAAACATTGTGAATTTTTTCACTAATGTAACTTGTACAATAATAGAAATAGACTTGTTTTTAATAATTTTCGGAGCATACTTTGCGATTTTTTTCTATCGAGGGAATTTCATATAATTTACGTTTCGGCGTGGAACGTATCTAGATATTATCTTCAAAAATAACATTAATTTTTTTAAGAGCTTAAAAACTTCAAATGTTTAAGGGAGATATGTAAGAAATCGGTCGAAATTCGAATAGTAGACCCTTCAGCCTCACAACTACTCCAACTGGGAATGCCCTGGTCTCACTGGCTCCAAGCGGTTATGAGTAGTTGAAACTTAAACACATAAAAAATGAAATATACCGATACGTAACTTTTTATTCATATTTTTTAATACTTAGAATACATGAAAAAACATTTGTAACTCAGTATCTTTGGAAAAACTCTCATGGGGTGGCGTGAAATAATACTGGAGGCCATTATTTTTAAACACGTATCGGAAGCTACATCGTTGACATTATTATTTGTTGAGCCACTTACTCTAGCTCATGTTTATCCACTTCGGTTTTTGGTAAAAGTACTTCAAATGGTTTGGTTTAAGTACCTGAGTGGTTTTCTTTGACAATGACTTTTCTCTTGTAATGTCTGCTTAACAGGTAGTGGATGCTATCTTAGAGTGTCTCAAAAAAACATCACGTGAAAAAACAATGGTAAGTGAAAAGTTTTGATGATACGAAAAATGGTGTACTGTGTTTTGTCTGAAGAACAATTCAACACTGATTATCGATTACTTAATACTTTGGTTCGTGTAGTTACGAATCGTATTTATTATTGCCTTATTTACATCGAATATTTAACTGGATTTAACGACCGTTCTACAGGATGTCCTGTATTTTTCTGAAGCAAAGAAATGGTCACTGAAGGCACCCACTTGTAGATCGGCTATGATCGGCAATCTTTGTAACCCCGAGTATAAGACCCAAATAGGAAACATTTGTCTCTCACAGTGTAGAACTTATACATCTCTGTTGAGACACATTTAAACTACATATTTCAAACTATACTGACATCTGCTGAGAGACATTGAAACTAAATACATCTTCACATACACTTCTGGAAAGAATTGCTTTTGTACACACAGTAGCTTGTTTAAAGCAAAATGCTTGAATATGTTTTTTTTTTCAAATATGGTTAAATTATGGTTTATAGCTAACAACTTCCATACTGAGGTTCATTTTTTACAAAGATTTAAAATTTTGTTGAACAAATTCTCCGCTACTATTCAATAGAGAATTCCAGTCCAATTTTTTTTATTTTTTTTTATTTATAATGACCTAACTTAAATAACTGCATATTTACTTTTATTTTTATAGTTAGTTTTAATAGTTAAAATAAATGTCAAAGTTTAAATTTTTCAAGATCCCCCGAAAACCACCGAATCTAGTGTGACGTCATCATGACTAACCGAAGTATGAATCTTGTAGAGAACTGGAATCAGCTGTTTGACTCCCGCCATTTTGAATTTCAGCATTGGAGCGTTTTCATAGACATTACTGGGCAATATGATCGTTTTTTGTACAGTTAAAGTTTTTGAATATTTTAAATAATATAGATAAACTAATAGAGATACTTTATTTTTGATACTGAATTATTTAGGCCTAAGTAATGTTTCAATAAAAACAAAAACTATTTTATGTCCAAATCTCTTTATAGAGGTTTATACCAATAACACGGAATGTCGAACGGCTTTCGTCTTACATTTCTATACAACTTTGACCCAGATGACGCGGCGCGGTGACGTCACGCCGCCAAAATCCAGCAATAGGGTGTTTTAATGACACGTTTTAAAATGGACTATTTAATATTTTTTTAAAAACTCTACGTTAAATATTATGTAATAAAATTTATATTATCAGAATCAGCGTATATTGGTCTATATGAACATATTTTTTTAAAGCCATAATATTTTTCACTGGAGTTCCTTATTGTACAAAACAGATCAAAATGTCAAAATAATATTTACAATATTTTAAAAATTAGAATACAAGCACCTAAAAACAACTAACCCTAATAAGGTATTTTTTCTGAAAGATTTTCGTAGGTTATCTTCTCGTAAGCATTTCTGATGTCAAATAAAAATATTCGTAGATTGACATGTATACATATTTGTAAATTGACAATTCGGCCTTGTGTGCGTGAGAAATCATTTCCTCTGTACTCAAAAGGTGAGGTTTCAATTCCAGCCAAAGTGATAATTATAGTAACAACTGAGTGAGAGACAAGCATTAACCCGTCTAATCACAGGAGACCCAAGTTGTCCCAAAACATCATATGCCGTTATAATATCAGGAGACCCAGATTGTCCCAGAGCGACCGTGCATTATTAAAAGTTAGATATCTCTCTTCCTGTCATATAAACATTGTGATTTCTTTTATGTTAGAGAGCGAAAGAAATTATGCTTCTTATTGTTTTAGAAATATACAAGCTGTATTGGTAAGATATTTTACAAACCCGATCATAAGTGACGATTTTATTTTGCACCAATTTGTGACGTAACAAACACTAAATTTCAAAATAAAATTGTATGAAAGTTGTAAAAAGTGAGGTGACAGTTTCATTACAAATTTTCCTATGAAAATGAATCTGTATTTAAAATTTTAAGTTTATTTAATTGAACGTATTTTTTGAGGAATCCCCAGGTACATATTTTTAAGCCAATTTACATTTTCAATATAAAAATTTTAATGTTTTAAAACAAAAAATTTGATTTCTAATAAACTCATCGGAAAGATTATTTTATCTTGATTTTAGAACAATTTTTGTTTTTGCAAAAAAGTTACAAAATAACTAATAAAAAAGAACATTTAAAATGCATGGCAAGAATCGGGAATTTTGCACGCAAATCTTGACAGGCAAAAGTTCAAAGATATTATTTTCTCATTATTCGAAGGGTTAAGAATTCAATTTGTTAATTTGGAAAAATTACTTGTTTTTCGTTCGTTGTAAATTGTAAATTTCTTTTTTATTATATGTGTATCTCCTACTAACAAGAAGGCTGATCAGTTGTTTATGGAAAAAAAGGGTGTGTAGAAGCAAAATATCACTAAAGTAATGGATCTCTATTATCAAAGGCTTAAAAAAAATTAAAAAAACGCTGTCTTAAACCCTCATGACTTATATCGTCACTTAGTCTGCAACGCTATTACATTCGAATAAATATTTTCAAGAAAGATGTAAAATCTCGAGAAATTGTAAAGAAACCAACAATATAAAATTATATAAGAATCGTGCGTCTATAAATTATCATCCCTTCGACGCGAGGCGTTTTCTCATGTGAAAGTAAATTTTATTTTTATTCGCCCCATTCGACAATTCTACCTACCCCTATCTGATCCGGACCCAACCTAGCACCGACCTAAAACGACGCCTCCTGATTTTACTCGACTCTTCCAAGGAACTTATAATAATTCAACCTTGTTTTGTTTTTCGTCGGTATGAAGCTTCCACAAATTTTAGTAAAAACTACACTATTTTTAATACGTTTACGACTCATTAAATTCCCATACATAATAATTAATCTGGGAATGATAATCCTGCTGATCTTCCTCCAGTCACGGTATTCAAATAATGTTTTAGATAGCCAGTTGCCAGACGGACTACAGCCCGGCTTATCAGTTGATTTTAAGCTCAATGAGGTTGAAATGTTGAGCTTAGGGCTGTTTGGAACATATTCCGTACATAGGTTGCAAACCTAAATCTCACCAGTATTTCATGGATTGTCTGTGATTTTAATAGTGAGTGCTAAATAGATTTAGCACCAACTTATTTCTTCAGTCATCGAGAAATCGCGATCTTTGTGAATGTTGACGACTGCTGTTTATTTCATCAAACAAAAATAATTTTAGACCAGTTTTTTTTAACGTTTTGATTTTTGATAAAGTTCCCCATATCAATCAGTTGTGCTATATGCGAAGACACTAATCTTCTGTGTATGTAAAAATGAAAATATGTTTGTTTCTTTCAAAATATCTGTGTATGTATGTAATGCGTTGTTAAACCATTCATCCGATTGAGCTGAAACTTTGGGAATTTAATGTGCGCATGCTCGCAATTCTTAATATATACTTTATAGGGAGTTCTGGCGTCATGAAATTATGCGTTGCTAACAGTTAATCCGATTGCGATGAAACTTTGGGGATTTGATGTGTACCTGCCATCGATGGTTTCGATACTGGTCATTATGAAATTTATAAAAAAATTGCAATAGGTGGCACGCGAGCTGTTTGAAAACTGAATGCACCGGGAATGAATGAATGAAAATTGGAAGGGGAACTAGGGAGAGGGATTCGCGAGAAGGGGGAGGCGAATCCGGGAGGGGGGAGGAGAACTTGGGAAGGGGGGGGGGGAACTCGGGAGAGGGATTCGCGGGACAGGAGAAGAGGGCGAGGGGAGTGTGGAGAGGGAAGGCGGAGAAGGTGGAGAGGAAACGCGAAACGGGAAGGGGACGCGGGAGAGGTAGAGGAGGCGGAAGGGGAACGGGACGAATGGGAAAAGACACGCAGAGAGAAACAATTTATTTATTAAGTGGCGTTGCAACGCATACCGGGAACTCGCTTGTTTTAAATAAGATTTGTTTGTCGAAGTCGTGCCCTTTTCATGAAATTAATCGCTGAAGACAAACTGTCCGTATCACTTAAAATCTATTCGGACTCTTTTAGATTGATTATCAATTAGTAAGGGATTATCCGATGGATATAAAAGTACATCCTTAAAAAATTAGGCAATTTGTGCAAATTTCAGTGAGATGTAAGTATATTATATAAGAAGATGTCAGATTTGATGTAAGCTTCTAGCGCCTCGATGCGCCACAGCGTCTAAAAAAGATTTTTTTCTACGGCTTGAGCGGCAGATTTAGCCCGCTTAAATTTGAGCGAGGAATGCTGTTCACAGCAGGATTTGGACCGGCTGATATATACCGGGCCTATGGCATTCCTAATCTGAGGAATGCATTGAGGCTTTAGGGGGTGGGTAGGAGAAGGAAATAGAACAGCTATGCCTAGATCTTTGGTCTACGCATAGCTGATACCATTTCAAGCAAAGAAATTGAAATCTTATCAATAATATGTACTGAAAATGTCTCCCCACAAAACGTTTCCCATATTTATTTCTTTTGTATCACCAAACTTTTTTCTTTTTAACGACTCCGACCCCTAAGCTTGTTTTCAAGACAATATGACAAAAGCAGTCAAGAACAATTGTTTTCAAGCCAACGCTTGTGTTCCCACAGAAATGGTTATAACTCCGTTTTTGTTCTAGTGACAACCTTTAAGTAAAATGAAGAATGTCTACAATAAACCACGCTTTACATCTCTATTCAAGATTGTCCATAGAAATATATAAAAAAATACTATTTTTGTAGAAACCGCCAAAACGCATACGCGCCGTTAGACTTAGTTACTTTTTTATTAAATATTTTTGTACAAAATGGTAAAAAAATGTGGTGATAAAATTGTTTCTTCAAAATTCGCAAATTCACTTTGTGGCGTCATTATTAATTGAATGAAAACAAATAACTTTGTGTACACCACTATTTAATTAACAATATCAACATGTTTCGAAAACAATGTTTTCTTCATCAGGATAATAAATTAAAGTTATAAGTTATCTTGACGAAGAAAACATAGTTTTAGAAACATGTTGATATTGTTAATTAAATAAAGGTGTACACAAAGTTATTTGTTTTCATTCAATCAAATAAAATTGTTTATTATACATTTGTCTAATGAAATAAGATTTTTTTACGTTAACCGTGATTTTAGTACTGTTATTACATAAAAAACATCACGTGAGTCATTTTTACAATTTTTTTATGTTTGCATCCTAAACTTTAATATTTATTTGTAATAATACAATTTGAAAACGTATTTCATCACCTTTCAAAAACAGTTTTTAGTATTTGGCTGCGTTCCGAAATATGTATTTTTTTGAGCTTTAATTGCGGAGCGGAAACAACAATTTTTTTTATAAATCTGACAGTTTGATACGTTTTTAGATTTTTACGGCCAAAAGTATTTTCATTATTTGTTTCACAATTTCACATCTGCCCTGATGATGGACACTGTAACGCTATCCGAAACGTTGGCTAAAGAAGGAGGCAGCGCTACACGGCATAACACCCCAAAAATAAATAACGAAAAATTCTGACAGTTCGTTTAAGACCAAAACTTGCACAAAGACGGTAGACCAGAGTGGTTAATAACGATGGGTTTTCGTCTTCAGACAATTCAAATTTCAAGTTAATGCGGTCACACAGGGTTGGTAAAATGAGCCAACCTATCCCAAGGCCCAGGCGAGATTTCTTATTATTTTCTATTTTTTTTACGTGAGTACCGCACAAGAGTCCTAACTGCTCTCGTCTGGAGCCAGTGAGACTAGCATACCTAATTGGGATAGGTTGTGAGGCTCAAGGTGGTGGGGAGGAAAAGGTGATAGAAAAAGGGAAGTAGAGGGTTCAGATCTGGGCACCAAACACGGCTAAAGCCATTTAAAGCAATACTGAGTAGTGGTGATACTGATAGTATCTTCCACTCTGGAAAGTGCCGTAAAAACACTTTCTAGGGTTTTTAAATGGATAAATTGTGAAATAACACAAATTAATCACAGGAAAATTTTTTGCGCACGCCGGGATTCGCACCCGCGACCTTTGGATTGCTGGTCGAGAACCTTTTTCCTCGATTATGGAGGCTGTCGTTTGGGAAGAAATGTACACAATAAAAATCAGGTTATGCAAAGAGTAATTAACTACAGTAAACTGTTTTAGAAATTTCATTAAATAGCACCATACCTTTTGTCACGCTAAGCTATGTCAGAGCATCTGTTCTGCCTTGTGGAATCTCGAACAAGTCATGCTGACGATTACACCAGATTTTCAGGCACATATAAATCAAAGAATTTCAAGAGGAATAGACAGTCAATAGAGTTACGCACTGTATGTAACTAAATATTTCAATGATCTCCAATCCATTAATTTTGGCAAACATCCAAAAATTTTGTCGGTTCTGTCCCACCGGGTTGGGTTAAAGAGAAAACCGGAGCATAGTCACTCCAGAAACTAACAAAACACAACATTAATTCTTCAGAAGGACGTGCACAAAATACCTTTTCTGACAATTTCCATTTGTCGACAAGGCGATTTACTAAATTTATATAAAAAAAAAAAAACAAATTGTTAATTACGAACCTTATACCTGTTGTGTGTTATTTTTTTTATTCTCGTTAGGTTATTTTTCTTTTCATCTTTGATACGATGTTTTTGTTCGACCATATGATGTATTTACATGGTTTTTACATTAATTTCACATTATCTATCCTATATACTAATCTGCGTTTTTTTTATTTACTTTCCGTTTTGAAGATTTTCTTGTACTTCCTTCCATACTTCATGTTTTCTTTAATTATCTTTGTTTTTATACATATAATAATAAAAAATGGAATCTTAATGGTATCATGGAACCATATAACATATAGTTATCATAATAAAATTGTTTCTTACACTAACAAACCAAAATAATAAAAATTAAAAAAAGATAGTCCGGAATCACATTTTGCTTTACCCCTTGAATGGCAGGAGACCATATTTGTCCCAGCTCACATGCGTCATATATAAATCGCCGTAACTCCCTTGTTATCAAAGTGACAATTATGTTTTAAACTGTGTTAGAAAGGAAAAACACCACGCTTTATAGTCTAATCTAAAAAATAACGACCATAAAAGTAAAATGTAGACCTTTATAAAACCAAAATTTTGTATGGCAATTTGAAAAAAAAAATTTAAGCTTTGATAATTTTTTAATAATTTTTTTTATATGAAAGACAAAAAAGTGGTTTAACGATAATATTTGAAATACATTTGTCTAATAAAATATTTAGGTGTTGTTATTTTTTTTTGTTATCACTAATTTTAGTTAGAAAAAACGTGAGGTGAGCCGTTTTTAAAACTTTTTTATGTTTGCACGCAAAATTTTTATATTTTGAAAAATAAATGTTTATTTTAAATTATTAAATTTGAAAGCGTATTTTATCACCTTTCAAAAACAGTTTTTAATTTTGGAATATATCCAGAAATATTCTATTTATTTGCATTTTATTGTAAAGCGGAAATATTTTGACCATCTGAAAAATACGCCGAAATTTTGAAGGGATGTCACGATTTTGTACCCGAAGCCAAAAGGACTATGGCATAAATAACATTTAGATAATTAGTGAAGGGGGAGGAAAGTGGGTGGAAAGGGGAAGGAAAGGGGAGATGAGGAAGTTTAGGAAATACTCGGATATTCAGATCTTAGCTCTAAACCTATTGCAGCTATTAGACGTCGCGTCGGTTATTTCGAGAGTTAAGAAGTTAGTCTCTAACATGACTAATTATATACTGGTAACATGGGGTGACTTTTGAATCGGGGGATGAGAGTGTTCATCGCGGATATCCGAATAATTTTCGCCACGACCCAGAAATTGCTCGTTTCTTTCAATTTTATTTTCTGGCAACGTGGATAAAATGTAACGTCGAAAATAAGTTTCAAAGTATTTTTTCGGTTGAATTGTGAAGATATTTTTTTGGATATTTTCAAAAAGAGAAAATAAATAAATGCGTTTTACAATTTTTCTCAAAAAATTATCGTGAGAGTGTCGTATTATTCTCGTTGTAAAGCTTATTAGTGTTTATGATATATTTATACCGTTGATATTAAATAAATTAAATTAAGTATCTGTGTCCATTCGATAGAACTATGCATGTAGGTACTTGAATTGAATAATGGAAGTCGGGTTTTTCTTTTAGGAACGGTATATAAAATCAGTGGTCCCCAACCCCCGGTCCGCGGACCAATACCGGCCCGTCAATAAAATGGTACCGGGCCGCCCAAGGCCTTGCTTAAAAATCAAAATTACGTAAAAAAATCGAACACACCCAATATACAATTGAATAATTATCGACGATAAATAATTATTCACTTGAGAACCCCTTCACGCCAAATAAAAATAAAAAAATAAAAAAACACGACTGGGCTTCCGTCTTTGACGGCCGGCGTAGTCCAGCGGTAAGGCTTTTGACTAGCATTCCGAAGGTTGCGGGATCGAATCCCGGCGTGGCAAATAAATTTTATTTGATTAATTTGTTTTATTTCACAATTTATTCATTTAAAATAATTTATAGTATATTTGCGGCACATTCCAGAGTGGAAGATACTCAGTATCGCCCTGGTGTAAGACCACCATTCAGAATTGAAACTTTGTTTGAAATGGCTTTAGCCGTGTTTAGTGACCATATCTGAATAGCCAGGTACTTCCCGACCTTCCTCTACCCTATCTCTTTCCCCTTCCCACTACTTTCGGCCTCACAACATACCCCAAATGGGGATGCCATAGTCTCACTGGCTCCAGACGGGAGCAGTTGGGACTCTTGTGCGGTATTTGTATAAAAAAAAAAATCTTGAGCACTCGCATTTAAAACGTTAAGAGCTCGAGACGCAACAACGTGACTCACCGCTCTTATATTCTGCTTGCCCAAATGCAAGTAGAATCTTTTTATTAAGAAAACGTGTTACAGATATCTATTACACGCATTTGATTGAATTGGTGAATTTATTTCCGTTTTTAAACAAAATATAAATAGATGAGCATGTATGAAACCATATATGAATGTGAACGAGGCAAATATTGGGTGTCAAGACTGAGTTGTATGATGGAGCGTTCTCTCTGCCTATATCTGAGGGAAACGGCGTGACGGTTAGTTCGTTAGTTAGTTTCAAACTTGGAAATTGATCAAAGCCACCCCATTTTACAGAATCAATTCCCAAGAGAAACTATGTAACGAGCTCAAGAAATTTCAAGGAGCGCATTCATTTTGAATTATGGTTTATCAAAGGGATTCCGCTAGTATCTGCAACTGTATGAATAAACGCAACTTAATTTAACTTTAAATGTATGTTTTTTTTTGTTTTTCGAATATTTACGTTACTTTAGGGAGTCTTTATTATTTTCCTTGAAATAAATTTCTATCTAACATTATTTTAAATTCCACATTCTTTACTCATCTGGGTGTTAAAAATTTTTCAATATTTTTCTTGCTTTTAACCCGGCAAGCGTTAGGCTTAAATTTGTAACATCGAGCGGAAGGTTGGGTAATTTTCACCCATAATTCTTGCTTAGATCATGTTTTTATTCTTGAATTATGACTATTTTTGATTTGATACAATATTATTTTACTTGTTTTATACTTTATTGTTTTTTGAAAATATATAGTTAAATAATAGTTTTATTCCAGGATTGTGTGAAAGATAGTGCAATCCCACATCCCGTATAGCTATGCATACTGATTAAGATATAAAAAATAACATTATTCAATTATGGGCGTGGTCTTGCGTGAGCTCGGGCCCAGCGCTCACTCAGGAGTGGCGCTTGGTGCTAGAAGGTTGCAGTTGGATCGTGTTGTCAGAGGCCATTAGCCGCATCCTGGCTCCATCGACACGATGTCTCATCAGACCGACGAATCCATTCAGTGCTGCTGTACCTTCCGTATCTAAATATAATTATGCACGGCTTATTATAAAGAATCCGGAGTCGTTTACCAAGTTTCATACCTGTTAAAGGCTAGTACAAAAAGAACTGAGTGTCTTTTTACATTATTTTTATTATTTTTTTTATTTTTATTTATTTATTTATTTAAACGCCCATAGGGCTTTTACATAAAGTGCAGTAGATGTTTTTGGTAAAGTATAGGAAATAACAAAATATAATATAAACATAATATAACTATAGGAAAAAAAATAAAGATAACATAAGATATAAGAAACAAAATATAGATAACACCAGATATGACACAAAGCAGGTAAAATAGAATATATGGTCACGTAAATTAATGTGAGATAGTTATTTTAATTATAAAGAGAAATAAGATAAGATTCTCAATTTTTATGTTTGTAATTAGCAATCTTTATTTTACATATTTGTTACATGTTTATCGAAACTTAGCTACAATAATATTTCGATAAAGGTGCTATATAGTGCATGATATTAATAGCTTTATTTTAATTGTTCTAATATACTGAGTTTAAATTTTGACATCGATTGATGACGTTAAACGTCTATAGAGGTATATTTATTACCGAGTATATGAAGTCTTTGCAAAGGAAGTTGACAGAATAATTATTAGCAGAATTAGTAACAAAATAAAGCGCATTAGAGCGAGTATCCTCGTGGGTATTCTCAAATTGATTTTACTGATTAAATTGAGGAATTAGATTAAATTTAAAACGTCCAGTCTGCCATTCGATATATTGAAAAGGCAAACTAAATCGCTCACTACGCGCCTTGACGTCAAATCGCTTATATTAAGTAATTCCATTAAATATACATCATTTAGATCTTCGACAGGTATACCGAGTTTATAATTAATAAATCTTAAGAACTTATGCTGTACTCTTTCAATTCTTTGTTGGTGTCTTATATAATGGAGCCCAGATGGTTGAATTGTATTCTTATGCTTATTTATAAATAAGATTTCATCTCTTTTTCAGAAAAACGACTCTTTTGGGTAATTTTTAAGATCAGTTCTCTCTTTAGTTGTTCTTATAAAATGTTGAAGGACGTTTGTTATTTTAAAGGGGATGTAATTCAAGTAACAAATATGCAAGTGAAACAAATTCATGGTGAATATATGGCTTTTTATTAAAAAAATTTATGAAACCAAAATCAGCCAAAAGAATTCGAAAAGACACTGATTTTTCAAAATTACGTAATCCCACCATATTCAATTTAGTTCGCTTTTACGCCTGATTAAAGTAAATAGTTGCAAATCGACTGCGCATATTACGTCCACACGGTTGCTAAACTACTGTCATTACGGTTCGATCAAGCAAAGTTCCTCAATCACGAAATATTGATATAAATTTGTGGAGAGTCCATCTGTAAATCATATTTTTGAATTTTATCGCAATATCTTGATAAATCAATAGTGTGGAACATATATTTTCTGAACGATCGTTAAAGCAATATACATCTCAGTTAATAAATATAATTTGTAAATATGCTTTTGCATTCCTCGACACATTCTTGGTGCAACTATTCACTTACTTTTTATTAAAAAAAATTATAAAAATACAGGTATACATATTGTTTTTTAATTTATGCTTATGTATATCACGTAAATCACACTGAAAATGTATGGAAACGTTAGGATTGTTGCTTAGAATTATAAAAAACATTAATTCACTCCTTAAAATTAAAATTTACTATACGTCATTCGTAGCGAATTAGAGTATAATTCTGTTGTTTGGTTACCTCAACTAGGTTAAAAATATCGAAAAATTCGGCAACGGCAAGTTTTTACGCTCAATTAATTTTAAATTAAATAATATCATAGAACCAAACAAACTTTACTTTTTAATTAAATAGATTGAATGTACGCACATACACTTAACGAAAGATACGTGACAAAGATTGGGTTTCACACTTCT
Source organism: Glyphotaelius pellucidus (assembly GCA_936435175.1). Taxonomy (NCBI): domain Eukaryota; kingdom Metazoa; phylum Arthropoda; class Insecta; order Trichoptera; family Limnephilidae; genus Glyphotaelius; species Glyphotaelius pellucidus. The sequence goes on along the minus strand of OW386555.1, from coordinate 23,884,033 downwards.
ATATATTTATAATGTACACCAATCTAGTTGATTCTTAGCCGAATGCTCGAGAAATGGCATTTAATTTATTTTGGATGTAAAATAATTCAACACACGAACCGTTCTTTGCCTCTTCATCGGTGTTTCATTATTACTTTTTTGTGTGTGAAAAATTTTTGTTGTAAGAGGAAATATTCAAGATATGAAAATCTTCCTTCACAACATTAAATACGCCATCTAATGAATGAATATTTTGGCCTGCTATTTTACGTGAATAGACGACATTATTTTAGATTTTCACGGCTAAAAGTATTTTAGTTATTTATTTTTGAGGTGTTATGCCTTATTTTACTATCTCCTTTTTTAGCCAACGCTACACCAACACACAGCTACATATTGTTTATGCAGAAAGATATTTCCTTGAGTACACATTGCTTTACACATTTAGGCAATTCTTGACCATATTTTTTGTTGTGAAAACGCCGCTTACATAATTAATTATTTGTTATATTTCTTAGGGAATAAAACCTGCCTTTGTTGGGAAAGTTTATACAATCCAGACATATTTTCTTGCAGAAAGTTTCGTTTTTATTTTTTGAAACCTCTTATTATAACGATTTTAAGTGTTAATTATATTCTTTGCGTGCATCCATCAAGCAAATGTAAAAATAAACATACAAAAAGTACCAAATGACAAAAAACCTGCATCAATTTATCCACTTTCGTTCTTATTTTCAAAGATAACATCAATATTTTATAAAACTCCTGATATTTTCATTTGATTTCTCCAACGTTTGAGTACACACTGTACAAATAAACTAATGGAAGTTTGTTGTGAGCTTACCATTGTACCCAAAGTGGGATTGAATTTATCTTACTTCTAGAGAGATCGATCAATTTTTTTCTAAAATGTATTTATTCTTTATTCCACGGGAGTCAGTCAATTTTAATGAACCGTCTGGGCCAAATGTAAATCGGGAATATTTTAAGCCTTATGGAGCACACTTCTAGGAATAATCTATTCAGTGGAGTGGGTCCAAACATGAATCATTCTATTTGACCATCAGTGATTTATTCGCTTAAAAAAATATCGGAAAAATCTCGAACAGTGGACGGAATCTTGAATTTACGGCCGATTAATTAAAGGTGTTTTTTTTCCAAAAAATAAATCTGAATTAATGACTACCATCCTGATAAAGAAATATGTGTCAATTGTTTGTTAAGAGGTGCTGTAAATGGAGGAGATATAAAAAAAAGTTAAATCGTTGATTATTAAATTTAATGTGAACTTTACAAGGATTCTGATAATGCAATGCAAAATATGGAGGAACAGATAGATGTAGTGCGTGTGAACACGTTTGTAGTTTGAAAATCTCTCAACAGATGTTGTTAGTATATATAGTTATGTTTGGTTTTAACGTGACTCAATAGACATCAGTAAGTTGAACTCTTAAGAGAGCGACAACTTTCGCCCGTTCGGGTCTAACACCCGAACGGTTGCGAAGATAGCCTTCTGTGGCCATTTTCCTTGCTTCAGATTATCACATAGCATCATTTAGAATGGACGTTGAGTCTAGTTAAATATTCATTGAAAATAAGAAGAAAATAAGTACGACTCATGACGGATCGGGATAGATTGATTGAGGGAGACATTTTGACCTCTCCAGCCGAACTCTCTTGACCCATCGTCTTGCGCCGCGGTGGGTGGGATAGATACGTCCATCACTCGTAAATACATTGACCCCCAGATTCCTACACATCCCTCACACCTTTTTCATTCCCAGAACTCCCTCTCTTTCTTTTCCCTAAAAATGCCCTACACACAGTTTTGCCCTTTGAAGATGACGTAGGCCGTGAGGAATTTTTTTGGGGCCTCCTGTGTTGAGCTAAAAAAATCCGTAGTTGATATTACTCATTAAATATTTAAGAACTCAAAAAATTGTAAAGAGGATACATTAATTTGTCGTGTGAGTATTGTCTACTATTGAAACACTATTGTCAAAATACCGTTTATAATATTTTTAAGTACCTACTAACTTCCCGTTGCAATGCCTCTTAATAAGGCATTGTTTCTCCCTTCAATTCCTTTACCATTCGTCCTGTTCTTCTTCCGCCTCCCCTTCCCCTATCGTGTCCCCTTCCCCACTTTTTTTCCCCCTCAACCTTCCCACTCCCCTCACCTGCCTTCCCGTCCCGCAAACCCCCTCCCGCGCTCCCCTTCCACATCCTGCGTATCATGCATTCAATACCGGAGCATTCAGTTTTCGAACAGCTTGCGTGTCGCCTATTGCAATTAATTTATACAAAATTCATAATGCCAGAACTCACCAGTACATATACAAACCTTTGTGGGCGTGCGCACAATAACTCACCAAAGATGGATGATAGATCACCTTGACTGCCCGGAGTTGCTAAACAAAATAAATTTCCACACGTCGATTCGATACAGTAGATAAAATACCCTTTTCTATATTGATAGGTGCAACACCAATTCCAATCAAAATGAATTTATGCAAAGGACATGTAACTACTATAACAATAAATTTGCAAATATAGACACACGTGCTGACGTATTTACTGCTAGTTACTATCGCTACCGAACTTCATTGTATTACATTCTAGGTGCGAGTAACACATATTCATGACGATTAAATTAATTGTATCTTATATTTTTTTATATTACTTGCGTGGCAACTTTCCCTTATACCTCTCCTCCCCTTACCCTTCCCAACTCAACTACCTATTTTTCAATCTATTCCAGTTATAATCACTTTTATCTTATTGTTGTGTATTGGTTTATCATTTGTTTCTGTTTTTCTTTCATTTTTCTTGTCTTGTTTCTAAATACCTATCTGTGAACATTAATAATTGGTCTGTTTTTTTATCATCATCTTATGTTTATTGTATTACTAAGACTGTTTATGTTTCTTAAATAAATAAATAAATAAAAGATACAAATAAAGTTAAGTAAATGGTTGCGAGTGTCATCTAGTGTGGAGTGTATCACTGGTCTCCCAACATAAATCAGTACACTGTCCATAAACCCTTCCACAATAAAACGGTCCCATTACCAAGCATAATTTTATTTCCTGCTCTGAAATCCCGCTAGATGGCGCCCTAATCGATAATACAGCCCAATACAAAATGGCGGCAGGTTTTTCCTCCAAAATCAAACGCACGCAAATGGGCAAAATGATGCCAATAATTTATGACACGAGGATCCTCCAATTTTTGTGAAAGGGCTATAAATTTTCGTAAGCATTCAGAAAATATTGAAAATGTGTAATTTTTCAACCAATTTCCATAAGTATATTAATTTGCTATCTTATGAGGTTACACGTGCTCAGAAAATGTGATTTTTAGCGTATCTCAAAAAAACATGCGGTTGTATTTTTTAACGTGAGTACATTACATTATACAGAAAAACGCACAGTACACAAAAGCATATGGTAGTATATTTTGACGTCATTTAAGTCTGAGCTTGTAAAGTAATGTCAGCATGGCGATAATATTGGCATTATTGCTTAACACCTGCCGCTTGTTTTGACAAATGTAACTAAAAAAAAACATCACCAAAATGTTTTATTTTACTTTGCTTTGGTTCAGGTCCAAAATGTTTTCGGATAATAATCTAAACTAAAGAACTATACAATATACAAATATATTAGAAAAGAATTTCGTAAGTAGCATATTTTATTTCTTCAAACTTCGTAAATACACTTTATAGCGTCATTATTAATTTTATGAAATCAAATAACTTTGTAAACATCATCAAAAACCTTCATTTAAAATTAAACATAAAGAATTATTTAAGATATGTAAAAATTGCTTTTACGTGATAAAAAAACTTTTAAAGCAAACAATAAAAACAGGAAGTCTAAATAAACAAATACAAATATTAAGGAGATTTTACACATCAAAGCAATGTTTTATTTTATTAAGAACGTATGATTTTGGTTGGAAAATGTATTGAATTACTTCGCATCGCATCACCATAACATGCTCTCTAATCTCAAGTTCAACACGAAAAATATCTGGAAGTCAAAAATCTTCTCAATTAGCTCCACACAGGATACCTTGAGGAAAAAGATCCCTCAGGGTCTTTGTCATCCTTGGGGATGCTGTGTAGCGGGACTTTTTAGGGAAATAAAGAAAGGAAATTCTGGAAAGGAAAGAGATCAATCCCTCCTACTGCGGTGCAAAGCCGAGAGAGTCCGGCTGGAGGAGTCAAAAAATCTCCCAAACGCAAACGCAAAAACGCAAACGCCGATACAACATAGCTAACTTCCTCCCCCCCCATGAAACCGGGCACCTTTGCTAAGTCACCAAACATATTGAATCACTAAGGGGTATCCAATAAATATTTCACGGAGTGGTGGTACCCATACCCGCCTCCCGAATTGAATCACATTCTAGTTGTGAGGGTGCTTTAGTACCAAAAGATATCTCAAATTTTCTGACGAAACTGATGCAAACATTTGGTTCTTAACGATTCTATCTTATCTTATAAGTCATATATTTCTTAAATTCTAAAATAAATTAAATTTTATCTTACATTAAGTTTATTTTGCCCGTCTGGGACTAAGAAGTCTAATGGTGTTGTGCTAATCGGTGAATTAAATTTTTATTCAATCGGTGTGGTTTAAACTTCTAGGATTTGTGAGTTCAGTGCATTCCATCATCTTTATATATTCTGGTTTGCGAAAACGATGACGAAGAAAAAACTTTTACGATCGATTTCACCAATCAAACTGAGGAATGACTAAAATTTTACTCAAACGCACTCGTCTCGGTGTCATTCAATCTGGCGTAATTTCCGCACAGTGCTACGCTTAAAGTTAAGCTAACTATTTGCATGAATTAACCTTAGCAGAGCGTTGAACTGTCAAAGAAACGTCAGCCTTGATATATGCGGGTATCCCAAACTGACAGGGAGGGAGGTAAAATTATTTTTTCTAAAAATTATTGTGAATTACCTACCTACTCGATGTGAAATCAATAATTTGTGTTCACAAAAAAAATGTAAAGGTATTTTATAAAATCTAGCAAAGATGTTTTGGAGTAAACTTTCGAGGTTGTGAATTTTGTCAAACAGTGTATTTAAGAAGGAAATATTATAATTGGAAAGAAATAAAAATTAAATTATTTTTCAACACTAAAGCTTATCACTTTATCAAATCGGAAGTGGACGGTGGAAAAGCTCCTGATGGGAATCTTGTGGTGAAAACGCGGATAATTTTGCCATTATGCAGTGTCGGTGTCACCGCAGGTGTAATCCCGTCCCATATTTTAAAGGTTTTTCTCTCCCTGACTAAGTGTTAAGTTTGACACCGTTTTTTTGCTTTAAGGTAATATTTAGGTAATATTAGTATATTAAGGTAATATTTTAGCTAGATTCACAAATTGAAACAAAATTCATCGCAAAACTTTTTTTTAATATTAGCTCCACACAGGAGGCTCTAAGAAAAATAAATCCCGTCGGAGCCTATCGTTGAGTATGCTGTGTGGAGGGAAAGGAAGGAGAAGAAGTTGTAGGAAGGAAAAAAAAGTATGAGGAGTCGGTAGGAATGTGGGGGGTGTGTCCAGGGGTTGTATGCCAACTCAGATCAAGTCAACTCAATGCCTCTTTGATAATTCATTAAAAGTTGAAAAGGAGCACTTAGTTAAGCACTGTGTCCACACACAATAGTTGACACACTGTGTCCAGGAGTGACGGACGCACGAATCCCACTGCGCTGCTTGGCAATATTATGAAATAGTCCTGTACGAGGTCAAAAGGTCTCCCTAGACCAGTCTCTCGTGATCCGGCCTGCCACACCTGGACACCCCATGAACCCAGGTACCCCTGGTTAATCCCCTAACGAACCACTTGGGGGACCTACGGCAGAGGCGTTGCTTATCCAATATCCAATAAATCGGGCAGCGGAACCCTTACCCGCCTACCAAATTGTAAAACTGCTATATTTTTATTCATTACATAGGTTAGTTTGTGATGTATATTAATACATTTGACATGGAGCTGTATAAATTCATAATTTAGCAACTTTTTTCTTGCTATTCTCATTGTTCCTATTAATATAACCGAAAGCAAAGAACACGAAAAACTCGTTTTGAATTTTCTTACAAGAAAATAATACAACTACTCAAAAACAAGCTGTAAACGTGAAATAAAAATAAGAGACGTTTTGTAATAATAACCAGGCGACTTGAGTTATAGCCCAATGGTCGTAGTAGACGTAAAAGCATAAAAATAATATTTGAAAATTTCGCCTGTGGACTAGTTATTCCATTACTTGATTGATTCCGCCATTACTCATATAATGAAATCGAACAAACTCTAAACCTTGCTCCTTTAGAAGACCGTCGGGAAAAATCTGATCTCATTTGTTTCTTCAAAATCATCAACTATATTATTTACTCACCTATATTATTACAACTCATCTCATTCAATATACCCTCTCGTAGACTCAGAAATAAAGAACTGCTCTTCCTCAATCAACACTCGACTAATTATGGTTATAATTCACCACTATCCAGAATGTGTAGAATGGTCAACTCACGTCAAGACCTTGATTTTTTGGCATAAGCCTAAATGATTTTTGTCGCTCACTAAACAATTGAAGATATTTTATATTAATCTATTTTTAGCAAAGTCTTCACTTGACTTGACACTTCTATTTTCTTATGTTTTATCTGTTTTGTCTTTGTTTTAATATACCATCCTTTATTCTTGTAATGTACATTTCCAAAATTTCGTGTTACTTGATTGGACATTTATAAATTTTTATAAATTGGACGTTAGTCCGTTAATAAATAATAAATTATTTGACTTCGTACAATTAGCACGATTTCTACCGCTAGATCCCGCAAAAGAGATCTGTCAATTTTCATTAGTTTTCGACGCCATTTACGACAATTTAATACAAAATTAAAACTTTTTGTAATAATATCAAAATAATGCCGTCAACTTGTTGTATTCCAATGGGGGTAAAAGGTACAAGTTCTTGTCTTGCTTCACTTCTCGATTAATACGGAATATTTTTTCAAATTCAAATAGTTATGTTTAGTTAAATAAAGACAACATTACCGAAAATCAATCGAAAATCTGGAAACAGAAAAATCAGAAAAAGATATTGGCTCCTCTGGAACTCGAACCCAGGACCTTTGGCTTTCCGGGCTTTCGACTCTACCAACTGAGACGTAAAGACGTAAAATAAAGAAGTTCTTCATGCTGTAATATTTGAGACTGAGACTACGTTGATATCCTGAAAATATTCTGGCTTCAATAAAATGTTCAAAGCAGAGTTGGCAAATTTGTTCCGAAATTTCCACAATAAACATTATAATTCCCCACAGGTTCCTTTATCTCCGAAATGAGAATTACATTCCGTTGTATATTTAAAATGCAATAAGACAGCCTTTTAAATAGATTAAAAATTTGTTATTAAATTAGTCCCTAACTTAAAAAATGCATGAAAACATACCCAACATTGTTCTAACGATAACTCAATACTGATAGTTTCGTCCGATACAATATTATTCCGGGCCAGTACTCAATTATAACTCTGGGCTAGACCTTGGGGTGAGCGTGAAAATTCCCTAATTTGTTGTAAATTTTGATTAAAACATCAATAAATATCGTCTGCACGTACGCCATCGTCGCAAGGGTAGGTACTCGATCAAAAGGTTTCAAGGCGTACTTGGCATACTTGTAGACAAGGGATATAATAATAATTATTTAAATATAACATTTGCGTGCAAATTGTTTCCGGTTCGTAATTAAGCCCTAACTGTCGGCCATAAAAGACGCAAAATTAAGAAATAAATTTCAATTCCCTCAATTCTAAGTATTTGTAGAGCCTTCCGTACAATGTTAAGGATAAGGTCATCGCTGTAGCATTAGCGTAGTACATTTTTTCGTTGATTTGAAATTAATCTCAAGTCGTAATTTTTTTGATGGAGTGGGGTTCTTTTATTTAAGCTAGTAACATGGGTATCAGCGAAGTTACTATCCTGGTTTTGTCTTTGACTTCATCTTTATCAATTCTAGACTTAATTATTTGTACTGTCTTATGTATGTCTTACTAAGAAAACTTGGGTTGAGAGCTGGCGATTTTATTTATTTATTTGTAAGAGACAAACAGCTTTTACCATAAATATAGACACATACATAAAATTAAATAAAGTTAAGCCAAAAAGGTCTCCTTTGTTAAAATTATTTAAAAATGGAGTTTTATTAGATCTAAAAATATTTTTTTGGTGAGGGGGAGAGGAAGAGGAAAAAAAGATAAGGATAGGAGATGCTCCCGATACATTCTACAATCTTGAATTAATTTTTAATTAATTTTCAATAGTACGCGTTACTTCTATTCGGTATTTCTGAAGGGTATTGTTAAAAATGTCTATATTGTAAAATGTTGTATTATATTGCGCACATAAACGGGGAATCGTGGAATTTTTTCAAATGTTAGTTCTACATGATGGTAAATAAAATAAGTCGGATTTTCTTGTTGATCTTGTCGGAATATGTATGTTTTTTAAGTCGGTAAGCTCTGGCGAGTCCAGGCCATTATTCAAAATTTTAAATAACAAGGTTTGGTCAAAAATTAAGCGTCGTGTATATAGGAAGTTGAAGTTGTGAAATTTAATAGATTCGGTGTAATTTTAAAAGTGTAAGTTTTGTTTGTAATTTATGTGTTTAAAATTTTTTTTTTGAATACTTTCGATTCTTTCGACATGAGCTTGGTAGAATATGTTCAAACCAATTTTAAAACAATAATAATAATAATTTTACTAGAAAATAAAACCAAGAGTCATCATTTGGGAATAATTCACATTAGGAATAAGTTTAGAGTATTAACGACCTTAAACTTAATTATACAGAAAATAAAACCATGAGTCATCATTTGGAAATGATTCATATTAGAAATAACGATTAGTGCACTTAACGACCTTCAGTCGAATTTAAACAATATAAGTAATTGGGTATCTTTTAAAAGGGTAATAACCATTAATAATTTTAGTCAGTTTACTCATAATTAAAATTAGTCATCAAAATCCTATCTAGAAATAACATAAATACCTCGTCTGTATGTGGCAAGACCACAGTTTGATAATGCCTTCAGAAGGCGAAACAGCTGTCACGTGTAAAAATAATTACCTAGCAGAACTTGTTTATAAATAAACTGTTTTTATAAATTGAATAATAATATTATTAAATATATAAAAGAAATAAAAAAAATTAAAATGGAGTTCTACAAATTAAACTTGATAACAATAAATAAATTGGTAGAAAGGAGTCCAGATCGGTGTGCAGTGTTTCAAGTGGGGACGGACGTACGCCGTGTAAAGGGAATAAAGAGTTTAAATGTTGCGGAAAGGTTTTGTTATACGAATTATAAATCCCAGCATTTTGTTGGCTTTGTTGATGATTTCGTCAGTGTGTCGCATAAAGTTTAATTTAACGTCCATTATTATCCCAAGGTCCCCGATAGATTCTACTTGTGTCCCATTTAATTTGTGTCCCGTTTATTGCGTACTCGAAGAAAAATTTATTTATGTTGCGTGTAAATGATATTTTATTGCATTTTGACGTATTTACAACAAGTTTGTTTAATTTACAGTAGACAAAAAGACGATTGAGGTCCTCTTGAAGTTTAATGCAGTCTTCGATTGATTTGATAACTGAGTATATTTTTTTATCGTCTGCATATGCTAGATAATTAGCGTGTAAAAAACATTTGTGAATATCATAAATATATACGTTAAATAATAATGGTCCTAGATGAGAACCTTGAGGCACGCCTGAGGGTACGGAGAAGAAGGATTTAAAACATGAGCAGTTTATAATAAAATTAATAACACATGTAACAAAATAAGGTTGTGTTTTACGCTACGGACGAATTGTTACTTTAGTCACTGCAATGTTACTGGTCAAAACTTTTGATTGTGCCAAGTCAGGACAGTAAGCCAGGATTTTGGCAGGATAGGACGCCGGCTTAATAGTTTTCTATCCTGGCTTGAAATACTAGCCTTGCGTGGCTCTTGCATCACACTTTGAGATGGAGATAACTCGATTTCTTTACAAACTTTAATGTAAGCATTTTTTAAAATTAAAATAACCCTCTAAACTAAACATATGTGATGTCGGTAGGTACGAGACGCTACCCACGTTTTGATGAAAAATTTAAACTTTAGTTTTTTTCCGTTTTGTTTTTTTAAGTGAAGCTATGATTTTAACAGAATTCACATCCAGAATACAAAATCTAAGATATGCGTGTTTAGTTTTCTTATTGTGGAGATAAAAACCTTCCTAAAGATGTGGGTTGAAAAAGGTAAAGGTAAAGAGATTGCCATCAGTTTGAACTGTAGGCGTAGGAGGTCACTGCCTTAAACCGGGGTTACTTTGCATCTTACGGGGGAACTTTGCATAAAGAAGGACTAATAATGACCCTTAAGGGTGCCTAAAATATTATCCATGGCATCAGCTCACGATGGCCAAAAAAACATTTATGAAATAATTTTTTTTATCAAAGTCACCCCCTTAGGAGTTACTTTACATTATTTTAATAAATCTACATATTTTATGAACTTCAAAGCACAATTTGAACAGTAAAAAATGTTTTTCGTACCTCATGATTGTCTTACCATTAAGTTTCAATAAACCTACCTACTCTACTACAACCTTTAAAAAATAAGTTAAATTTTGCAAAAAAATTGAAGCAAAGTGACGCCGATGTACGAGATCCTCAGTGTTTTACAACCCACGCAGGTAACTGAACTCAAAACAATTATGTGAACGTGGCAACAGCCTTTCAAAGGTGTGCGCTTCCACATTGCCGTCAAAAGCAAAAAGACATTTGGAATTTGCAAAAGTCACATTCTGATACAGGAGACCTTTCATGTTTATCGATTTATTGTAGGTACATCAGGATGTGACGATTGCAAATAGCTACATAGTTTATTTTTATATATGATGGCAGTGTAGGTACCGTATTACAAAAAAGTGATATATTCTCTCAAGAGTTCAACATACATTTTTAAGGTTCATCAATTTCTAACCATCCATCGAACAAATTGGCAACAAAATTACTTCATTAACCGATTTATCTAGCAGACAAAATATGAGAGACTTGGTACTTAACAAATTTCTTAGTGGCACACTAGATGCACCATACATAAAGCTGACAATGTTCCGTCTACCAAATCTCGATATGAGACTTGTTTTGTGTGTCGTCTAAAACAAACCATTGCATTATTTCCCCAGTTTAAAGTCTAAATAGGCTTTGAAAGAAATTCGGTACCATTTGTACATATTTCTCCAATGAACCATTGATATTTTCATTTATTTTTTCAATCTTATATGCAAGTGTCCCGTGAGTTATGGATCAAGTCTGCCAATTATTTTCTCAAAGGGATTTAAAGAGGTTCACATTATATAAAGGAAGAAAAACAGGTACTGGTAGCTCGTTCCACATACGAGTTGGGAACGACCCGTTCTCATGAAGCAAACATCGATCAGTGAACGGGTGTTCCGCTCGTGACCATCACGTGCCTAACACGCACATGCACCGGTTACTGCTACTTCCTTAGACCAGCCCTCCTCAAAATATCCGTAGAACAGTCTCAGTATGTCTGTGCATTAAAAATGGCAGTCAGTCTATTAACAACGGATTGTCAATAATCAGACGGACCGCCCTCCTTTGCACAGAGTCAAGTAAGTTTACCATTGATTATTTCGGGACTCCAGTTCAAATGTGGCTCCCAAATTCAATCAAATTTCATTGTTGGGCGTTCTTGATATCTGCACAGGGTTAGCAACTGGTAATTATTGGTGAATGTGATAGCCCTGTACAAGACGCTCAGCTTCTTGGAAACCAAATTTACTCAGGCTTCTATGAAGCCCCCGATACATGAGCCGAACTTTGAGATGTAATAATTTTACTTCAAATTTATAAGTTTCTTAGCAACCGAAATTTCAATATTATTATTAGATTTCTTGCAACGCGACGGGTTATTTAAAAAGAATTTAACAATCGTCAACTTTTTTAGGTTAATTTTCACGTTTTGTGTAAGTGACATTCAAGTTCAATTCACAAATTTAAAACTTATTTTTCAAACCGCAACCCGGGATGTAAGTTATTTATATTTAAGATTATTAAAAAAATACCTCACCATTAATATATTTTACGTAGAACTGTTTGAAAATTTTATTTCCTTCTTCAAACGCAGCAAACTTATTTTGAATTTTATTTCCAGCATATAACTATAAATTTAGCAGTGAGCAATAGATTTTATTTTTCTAGACGATGAATTAATAACTTGGGGAGGGATTCATTCAGAAACATCTTAAATATTAATAACACATTCTTCAGAATATAATTAAAATGAACCCGGCAGAAAGGTCAAATCTCCAGTCCTGCTAGGGCGAATTCGATCGTAAGTCCATCCAATACACCGTGCCACGGGATTACATTTGTTTACATGCTTTCTTCACTTACGTCGTTAAGATTCCCACATTATTTTTCTTCTTCTTCTTTTCTTTGATAGGGCAAATTCGACAGTAGGTCCGTCCAATACACGGGTCGCGAATTGCAATTTGTATACACGGCTTTTTTATTTAAGATTCGTTAAGATTCTGAATATATTTTAGGGTATTATGTCGTCTTAATAAAACTTAAATAATCACAGAACTTGAATACAAATTTCAAAGAATGTAAATGAAAATTAACTTAAAAAATCTGATGAATTGTTCAAATTTTTTGAAACAACCCTTCTTTAGTAGAGTGTGACAGCAAGCTTCATATTGTAATAAGAGGTTCTTCAAAAAAAAATAATTGCCTACCTACAAACTGGTTTCGTAAATAAATAACCCTCTACGTCGGCGTCGTGGCAAAAACTATCAGAATTAAAAAAAAAAAAAAAAACAGCTCTTTTATTACAAAACATCTTTTTATAATTTTCGACTTAGTTGTGCCAATTCTTGGGCCAGATAGTAGCGAATTTCAGAGAAATGCGTGTGTGCGCGCTTGTGTGTACGTGAGTTCCGCCAAATTAATAGAATGCACTTACATCAAATTAATAGAATGCACTTACATCAAATTAATAGAATGCACTTACATCAAATTACATTTCTTCTGGAAAGACTATCTCAAATAGGCATCCGGGATTCAACTCTTAACTGGTTCTCCTCATACCTAACTGGAAGATCACAAACCGTGAAAATTAACAACATAGCTTTAAGCAACCCTTTACCAATCCAATTCGTAGTTCCACAAGGAAGTGTTCTAGGCCCTATTTTGTTCCTCATATACATCAATAAACTCTGTAACCTACCCATAACCGGAAAAATAATATCCTTTGCAGATGACACTGTGCTTATAGCTCGACATAAAAATTGGAAAGGAGCATTCGACATAGCTCAATATGACATAGGTCTGGTAAAGAATTGGTTAGATGATAATCTCCTCACCCTCAATGCTGGTAAAACTAAATTCTTAACCTTCAGTCTATCTGCTGCAACCCAACCTTCTATCAATCAGAAAATAACAATTCACTCCTGTCCAAGTCCCTACTCTTCCTGTACTTGCCCAAATTTGGAAAAAATATCTCATATAAAATACCTGGGGGTCCTAATTGATCACCATCTTCGTTGGGATCAGCACTTAGCCAGTCTAACTCCCCGAATTCGCAAGCTCTCTTATGTTTTTCGAACTCTAAGAAATATACTTACTCCTATAACACTAAAAACGGTTTACTATGCTCTCTGCCAATCCCAGTTAGCATATGGCATCATAATTTGGGGTGGCTGTGCTCTTAATTTTATTGGTCCTCTGCAAAAAGCCCAAAAAACGATTTTACGTGCTATCAACAAGCGACCAACAAGATATTCCTCCAATAAACTCTTCACAGAATATAATGTCTTAAACATACGGCAACTTCATCTAAAATTTACACTAACACATTTCATGTTCAAATACAAGAAAAAAACTCTTTTACATCACAGTTACACCACCAGAACAATAACCAAACGACACTACAATGTTCCTACACTACGCACCACATCAGCTCAAAGACATTTCATGTACCTAGCTCCTAAAATGTTTAACCTTCTCCCCGAGAACCTAAAATCCGAAACCCAACCCCATATCTTTAAAAAAAAATTATCAAAATGGATCCTTACATTCAGTAACGATGATGAGTAAAAATTTGCTATTTTAATTGAATTGTAATATAATTGATACAACTTGTAACATAAATTAATTTAATGTGTTAATTAAATTACTAACTTAATTTGTTACTAAATATGTTACTTAAACTACTTAAATGAATTGCATAAGTTAATAGCTGTACACTGTACCTACACAATCTGTAAACTTCATCCGCCATAACACAGGGACATCCCTAGCATGGCGGATGAATTAACACAATTTTTTGTTCATTGTATAAACTTCTTTTAATAAATAAAAAAAAAAAAAAAAAACATCGACGAATTTTTTTATTTTTTTTATTTATTATTTTTTTTTATTATTTTTTTTTATGAATCATAAAAAGATACATGTATTTCAAATAGATTCTATACAATAATTAGTTAAATAATATATATATATATATTTGATAATACCCCCATAAATAAGCAGAGCTTGTGTGTATGGGGGGGGTGTTATCATAATAGTTTTATTTGGTATAACTCATTTCATATTTTCACTATAATTTTTAAGGTGTGTTTTAAATTCTTTTATGTTAGTTTTCATGTTTCTAATTTTTTCTGGTAAGGAATTAAAAAATTTGACACCGAGATTTATGATTTTGCTGTCCTATTGTTTTTTTACATTTTAGAGTAGGAAGTATTGACGTTTGTCTAAGATTTCTGTTATTTTTAAAGGGTGCTACTTTATTTTGAATATCATCTCTATAAATTTGTAATGTTGCATGGTAGAAGTATAATGCATTTGATTTTCTGACCTTAAATTGTCTGAATAAAAGTTCTGACGAATATGAATATGGTTTTTTTTTTAAATTGTTTGATGTTTCTATCCTCCGATTTTTATTTAAGTCGGTAAGTTGGTTAAATTCTACCTCAAAGCGTTACATTCATTCAATAAAACAAAATCAAAAATATACGTTCATATGTAAAACAGACGCAACGAGCAAGTATATAAAAACATTAAAAAACATAAATCGTAATAAATATTTTTTTTTCAGAGTACTAGAAATACAAAAGGTCCGAATGGACGAATTAAGCGTCCTTAATGTAAAATAAATAAAGGACGACATAGTTCACGCAGTAGAGATAACCAGATAGCTAAAGGCTTTGGCAGGATTTTGGTAGTCAGAACGGCCGTAAAGATATGTTCGATAATAAACAGCATTGCTGCATTGTGCTGGTTTGTGGGAACAATATAGGTTTTATCAGGGCATTTTAGGTTTTGTCGGGGAATTTTAGGCTTTACCGGGACATTTTTGATTTTGTCGGAAAATTTTAGGTTTTTCAGAACCATTTTGGTTTTGGCGGTACGTTTTAAGTCTTTTTGGGGCATTTTAGGTTTTACCGGGACATTTTCGATTTTGTCGAAAAATTTTAGGTTTTTCAGAACCTTTTTGGTTTTGGCGGTACATTTTAAGTTTCGTCGGGATATTTTAGGTTTTGTCGGGATAGAGGATTTTACAACGTTGACAGTCCCGATATATTTTTATTTTATTTTATTTATTAGCATTATAAACAGTCTTTATGCATTCATATTTGACATTGATAAGAATATGTTTGTCATAGACCAATAAAATAACGACAAATTTAATTTAGAACCAAAATACAAAAATACACAACAATACATATACCTGATTTAAACATTTCTGATAAAATGCATCTTCTTACTAAAATCTACAAAAAGTGTTTAATGAAATTTTTCGAAGGTTTACATTTAAATTTTAATGCATATCAATAATATCTTTCGGGAAGTTTTTTTATTCAAATTCGCACTGCTAAAAGTAGAAGAAAAAATGTGGTAAACTAAAAGAAGAGAAATACAGAAACGAAAAAAATAGTTAAACAAGTGGCATTTGATCGAGTGTTTTTTTTTTATATGGGGACGGATGGCAATCCTAACTCATCAGGATGAAGATTGTTTTGAGAGCCAAGAATCTTCGGTAGAGAGATTCACCAAACGCAAGAAGAAAATAAAAAAAAATATTTCTACATTATTTTAGTAATTATTGTGCCAGTGCTTTCTACGCCCACGGGAAAACCAAGATAAGAACGTACTTTTGCGGATTCAAAAAAAATCTTTCTTGAAATTATTTCAAAACAAAGCCATCCCGGTTAGCCGTGGGAGCCTTAAAAAAGACAAGGGTTCTTCAATTACATCCGAAAAAAGAAAGACGCTTCACTACGTTTGTAAATCTACTCGGTTTTTGTATTTCCTGCATAACTCGATGACGTCATTTATAAATTATTGAGGGTAAAAGGAAAAATATTACATTCACAGAAAATGAACTGCAAAAAAAACAAAAAAAAAATCATTACTATGTAGTTGCTAGGATTATATCTATCCACGGTTTGAGTTAAGGTAATAATTGAAAAGCCTAAACCAGGGGTTCCCAAGCTTTTTTTTCTCGTAGACCACTTTCAAAATTGTGCTGGTCACGCTGGACCCCCTGCTGGTACATTTCTACCATATTCCCAAAGCTCGACACGCGTTGCACTGAATATTGAATGCTGAGGCGTGGTCTGTCACATCGGAGCAGTACCGGATCAACGATTTTTTCAAACGAGGGCAAAATGGACCAGTATTCGAGATTATATTTGCCACGACGGAAGGGGCGTAATGGGATATGGGCAGGGGGGGTACCTTCCCATTCCAGTACAATTCACCCATATCCCATTACGCCCCCCCCCCCCCCCATTGCCTAGCTGGGCCTTTTAAGATCTCAATATCACATGCATAACCGGTACAAAATCGTTTGCCAGTCGCTCTGTTATGGAGGGAGCGTAATGGGATATGACACGGGAGGTGGGATAGGATATGGATATGGGTTTCAATCGAAACCGGTTCGTGGACTTACATTCCTCTTATTCCTTTTCCCTGCCTTTGGCCACAAACAACAGTCATTTGGTCATTTGTTAAGTGATCTGCTCCACATCGTAAAAGGAATATTGCGCCTTTTAGTCGATATTAGTGATTTTATAAATACCCGCAAATCAGTTCAAACTTATGTATTGTCAATTGTGATCCACCTCAGTGAATAACCAAAGGTTAATGGTGAGTTTTTATGGTATTGTAATTATCGAGATGGATTTTTTATACATTTTTTGACAGACTTATAACATAACAAGTGTGACCAGCGGCCGAAGAGATCAGAAAGAGACCAGACCAAAGAAAGGTTCAGGTGAGTCTGTGGCCTTCCACCTAACCTTTCCTCTCCTAATGCATATAAGCCGATTCAATTTATTATTTTATCAGAATTTAATTTGTATTGGTAAATAAAATTTGATCAGGTGTTAGCTTGCACCACAAAATAAATAAACTGGTGAAAGTGTATTAATAGTCTACCCAAAGTGAGCGCAATTTATCCATACTTCCTGGTGAAATCCTTAACCCGGCGTTCGCACAGTCGGGTCAATTTGACCCGTGCCATTTTAAAATTAACTTATTTTTAAAAAAAAATTGTGCGACGTTGCCATACTTCTCAGTTGCTGGAGCTAACAATCTCCCCTCCCCGCGGGCTATCACTGTTCAGGGGTTTAGTGGCCGCAACGGTGGATAGACGTGGCTAAAAACGAAAAAGGTAAATATGACCCAATCATAGACTTCGTGTCGTAATTTCGGGATATGAATTAGTCTTACATATTATCATGCAAATGATAACATGTAAGATTAACTCATGGGACTGATGTATTATTCTTAGTCCTACTATAGATCTCATTCATATGTATGATATTAGTTAAAATTTTGAGAAAAAAGTTTATATTTTATTTAAATTTTATAAATTTAAGACAAAGTTGTCTATTTTGCTAAAATTTTACTATACTTTCATAAAAATGTCATTAACAAAGTTTTATATGAAGTTGTTTTATTTTACCCAAAATCTCGCAAACTATAACTATATAGTTGTTTATCAAATTATTGCAAAATGTTAATAAATTTCTTTTAAATATTGAAATCATAGCGAGTTTTTTATTCGGGTCTCCTAGACCCAACCCTACTATCGATATTACATATTTTGACTGTGCTGACGCCGGGTTAAGCAGTTTGTGAATGCAGGAATCGAAAGATTCGATATTATTAATTATTCCGTTAAATCGCTACAATAGATTACCTTTACATAGACTTCGTGTTCAGGGGCTTGCACAATAATGAACAATGCCGGGATAATGCTTGTTTTCAATAAATTTGCATATATTCATTTTCATAACGCTCGTAAGGACAATATTCACTAAAATTATGTTAATTCTACGTAAAGCCGTGTAATGCAGTTGTTAAGTCGCGTTCAGATGGGGTTAAATATTCAGAGAACATACTTTTTAGTGTGGAAATTAACGCTCGTTTATAAATGCAAAGTATTGCCGCTTTTCTTTAGACGCAAGCCGTCGTTTTGGATTAGTTAGTGACTGTGTGATATAAAGCGTTGGGTTTCCATAAGGGCGTCACGGCTACAATTATTTGCGAGCTAAGTTCGTCATAAATGGTTATTTATGTCAAAAAGAGTACTGAGCATGCGTGTCCACACGCTTGCCAGGAGATTCAATAGGTACAATTCTCCGGTAAAGAGGCAACTATTCCAGATATTTTTTTTTTTTTAAAAAGAAAGACAAACATTCCCGGGTTACGAATAACCCAACAATGTTTGAAAATCTCCTACTACCACCACAGAAAGCCGAAAACGTTGCTTGTGTTGTGATGGAGGACTTAGCCAGTCGAGGAATCGAACACGGGACGCCCGGGTGGGACCCAAACGCGATGCCCACTCAACCACTGACCAGTCAAACATACTGCATGAGTTTTTACACTAGTCAACTACGAACAAGTACAAGACGTCATGAACACATTCCGAGTTCAGTATAAAACGCAAACAGGGCGCTGTTCAGCCACCCTTGGTGATGCAGCGCTTCGCAGATATTCGCAGAGGGGAGGGTGTATGGGTACGTTGCTTTTTTACGCCGCAGAATATCCGGGAAGAGTCAGCGCTAGCGGAGATCGGAAAACACTCTTGTCCAGGCCGTTTTACATCGGTAGGACGGACCCCTACACCATATATGGAAAATTTACCTTAAGCCACGGCAGTTCAAGTCCTAATATGTTTACTATTTTATTTAATTTATATTATTTTATGTACTTCAATTCACTTGTTTGGTACTCGTGCTCATAGAAATCACCTGTCAATTTTAATCAATCACCTCGTTTGAAATCACCTAAAATTATCAAGCTTACAGCAAACAAGTTTTTTATTTTATTTTATTCACAATTTCTAAAATACAGTGCAAGGCTGATGCCTGTCAGGTGATGGTGATCGTACGTTGCATGCTAGGACTTGTCACAAAAATAAGTTCTAGCCTTACAGATATATCGTAGGGTTCATTAGCTCTTGATCTATATATTCAAATGCAGGGCTGTTGGAGAACTCTATGAACACCAGAGCCATCTGCGTCAACAGTTTCACAACAATAATAATAATAATTGGACAATTTATAGAGCGCCGTTTTTGTGAAAAATCACCTCAAGGGCGCTTTACATTTTTTTTTTAAATTTTTAGTATCCATCTAATTATTATTAACAAGTAGATACAGAAACATACTTACCTGGCAGGTCACTTCCGATAAACACACTTTTTTAGAAAGTTTATGCTTGGGGAAGATACGACTTTGCACGTGGAGGACATTATATTGAAAACACTGGACATTGCATGACTTTACCGTTGCTACCCTCATCACTGTTGATTTTACATTTATAAGAAGATTAATGCCAAAATTGAATTAGTATTTATTTTGAAAGACTAGTGAATTTAGAACTCTTTGGGACTGGAAATTTTCATAAAATGAACTTTACAAAAGCTTAAAATAAGAATTTGGTTATATTTTACACAATTAGTTATTTACAACGTCGTGGGCCGTTAAGGCGAAGGTGAAAGGTTTTTAAACTTATGGATACGACTGTCTAAAAAGATAAGTTTTAAGTTTAGCTCTAAATTCCGCTGAATTTCATCATTCTTAACTCGTGTGGCAGTCTATTCCAGGCTTTAGGTCCGAAAGCACGCTCATCGAATTTAGTATCTGTTGTGCGTTTTGGTTCCTTTAACCTTCCGATAGCTGATGTTGCTGCTGACCTGAGGGTTATTTGTCGAGGATTGGAATTTTCTGGAATACACATTTCCGATAAGTAAGCCAGAGCCATTTCGTTAAAGGACTTAAATGTCATCCAGCAGAGCTTGAACTGGATTCTTTCGGGACACTTGAGCCAGTGAAGGTTTTTGAACAATCATTCGTGTGGTGCAACTTCTGTCAGATTCCACGCAAAATCAGAAATGCGAGAATAGCAACGCGTTAGAAAACTAAATTCTGATTAATTTTACAAGATCGCAAACAACATATTACTATTTGTTATAATTGCATCCAGAACACGTAAATATTTAGATACGTGACGCGAAAAACACCAGCACTTTGCTAATGAAGCACATAGTCGTGTTATTGCTCGATTAGGCGCAGTGCATAACACCAATCACAATTTTGGAATTTCAATTGTTGATTAGTTTCGTCCATTTGCATATTATTTACTGTGGCTTTACCAACCAGCCGATATTATACAGAACTATAAATGTTGCAATAATTTGTAACGAGTTGCAATACAATAGCTCCAACTGTAATTTTTGTATCAACAATACAAATGGAGGAAGCGAATAATATTCGTGATGAGGGAATATTATTATGGAAGTAGCAAAACATTACGGATATTACGATAATTACGTATAATTCCAATTTAAAAAAAAAAATTAAAATAGTTTTCTGTAATATGTACAGAAAAACCAATCTGGTAAAAAAATGTTATGTTATATCGATTTATCGCTTTATTACAATGAGTCCCAAGTTTTAGATTGAAACTTAAAATCTTAAATTCAAAGTTAACCCGAGTTCAAGAATTCATTGAACCAGAGTTACAGACAGAACCGATTTTAGTATTTTTGATGGCTGTTTTAATTTTTCTTCTCTATATTTAAAAAAAAAAAAAAATGCTTTTTTGTGGAGGTAGCACCCAGGCTTCTGGAGCCAATGAGACTATGGCTTCTCTAATTGGCATATGTTGTGAGGCTGAAGATAGAGGAGAGGGGAAGGAGATGAGGAAGAGGAACTGGGGTTGCTCAGATCTGGTCACAAAAGACGGCTAGAGCTATTTCAATTTTGAATGTTGATCTTACGCGAGGGCGATACTGAGAGTATCTTCTACTCTGAAACGTCTCGCAAGCATGCTACATTTTTTTTAAATGAATAAAATTGTAAAATATAACAAATTAAACAAAAAAAAATTAAATAGTGGTGTACACAAAGTTATTTGTTTTCATTAAATTAAAAAACAATATTTGCGCACCCTGATTTGAACCCGAAGCCTGCGGATTGCTAGTTCAGAGACCTGCCCTTCGACCATGGAGGCCGTCAATTTATTGTTATTGCGTTTAGTTCACAGAACTCCAATTTTGTTTTTAATCAAAAAAATTCAAATTTTTCAATTTTATTTTTAAGTTCTTCAAAAATTTCAGTTTTTATTATAGTGACAGCTGTTTTGGCGTTCAAGATCATTATCAAACTGCGATCTTCCCAAATTGAGTTCAGCCAATGGCATGTGGTTTTAAGTAATTCTTTAATATTTTTAATTGTGAAAATCGTATGTGTGAGGCACTTACCGTTTAAAATAATTGGTTTTCATTCCTTATTATTGATGGAAGATTTCAAACCCAAACCCACAAATATAAATAGGGTGGGGTTATATATAATCACGTAAATAATTAGTCTTAATATGGCATTACCACAGTATTATAATGATGGTTACCGAAAAAGCTCTCACAATTTTCACAACTTCTCAAAGTTAATAATATAGCATTTTAAATTTGATTTGATTTTAATTTTAAAATAATACTAAAACATTATTATATACCATCGGTGTGTAAAAAATACAACATTGATTCTTCAAACTTCGCAAATTCACTTTGTGGCGTCATTATTAATAAATGAAAACAAATAATATATCATTGAAGAAGAAGCGAACACTTACAATCTAAATGAAAATATGAAAGAAAACAAGACACAGAAAAATAGAAAAAGGCAATGGTCGCAACTGGGACTCGAACCCAGATCTCTCGTATAACCGGGAGGTGCGCGTTTTCCAATTTCGCTATTGCCACCTTCTGTCAAACCGTCATATTTGTTTATTTTTATATTTATTTCAAATATTTAGATTCAACAATATTATCTTCAACTAGTTCTTTTTTTTCCATATTATAGGCAACTTCTCTTTTTATTGGAAACAATCATTCTCAGAATTGGTTTGTAACCTGAATAGCATCTCGGATAAATGTATCCGAATTTATTCATATAGAACTATTGACTTTATGAAAGTCTAAATGAATATTCAATTTTTTATGAGAAAAACTCTGTGTTTTGTTTTCTTTCATATTTTCATTTAGATTATAAGTGTTATCTTCTTCTTCAATGATATATTACGTTGATGGGAATAACCTTCAAAAGTTATAAAAAGAGAGTTTTTCTCATAAAAGATTGAAAACAAATAACTTTGTGTATACCACTATTTAATTAACAATGTTTCAAAAACAATGTTTATCTTATCATCCTGACGAAGAAAACATAGTTTTTGAAACATGTCGATATTGTTAATTAAAAAGTGGTATACACAAAGTTATTTGTTTTCATTTACTACAACATTGGTTCAGAATTATTTATTCAAAACGACTTAACATAAAGTTCAACTGCCACCCCAGGATTTTTCCAGCAGAGCCCGTAGAGAACTTATGTAAAAAAATTCAAAAAAATTTATTACATAAGTTCTCCGAAAAGTAGTGAAATTAAGTTTTACAAGGAAACCTTAATCTGTATCCGTCAAACTATGTTTCGTAGTTTTTGACAGAGATATTTGGCAATGTCAAGAATTGTTTACAAACGAATGTTTTCTTTTCAGATCGGTTGGGTGACGTGAAAAACTAGCATAAACGTTCTTCCGCAGTAAGGCTCATCCCAACGCCTTAGCAAAACACTTATCTCTTAGGCACGCTTATAAATCTAGTCTTTACCTCCCAACTATTTAATATTCCCTATCAATCCACTTGTCAGTAAACCATGTATCACCCTTCGATCATGCAAAGGAAGAGGATAAAGGATAACAAGGAAAAATGTGAACAAATCTAAGACATTACTTTTTAATAATAGCCTAACCTAATAATAAAATACTTCGGTTCATCAGAGATTACGAGTCCTGTTTATTATTGTTTCAAATTAACAATTAATATCTAATTGGAATTAACATCCGTTCTAAATGATGCTCTGTGTTAATCTGCCGATGGGGGAACCGCCCACTGAAGATGCCTGCCGGGTATTAAACCCCGCCAAATATCAGGCGAGAGATTGCAACACTAAGGGAGTACAAGAACGCTCTGCGAAAAAGCGCATTACCTCTGCACAACGGTGTCGTCTCTCACCCGGCATGCCGCTTAAAGTCCCGAAAACCCTTCTGGACAGAAGGAGAAAGACTCCTCCATTCACCTCTCACCCCAGAAGATAGGTGGAAGCTTGAGTGGCAATCGGCCAAGGTGAAAAATGCCCATCTCGTACAAGACCCCACTGAGAGACTGCCTGGGTTCTCATTGCCTCGTTAACTTTGGTCCGCCATCAATAGAATAAGGTGCTCCCATAGCCGTTGTGCCCATATGATGTATAAAGGGGGCCTTAAAGAGTCGGAGATGTGTGAATGCGGTGAGGTGCAGACCACCGAACATGTGGTCAACGAATGCCCGCTCCATTCATTTCCCGACGGGATTGGTGAGGTCCACAGGGCAACGCCTGAGGCCCTAGACTGGCTCGCAGACCTAGATGACCCCCTCTGACCCCCCACCATACGAAAGAAGAAGAAGAAGATTATACCCAAAAATCCGTCAGTTGTCTCCATTATCCAGTACTACCAATGACAACTACTGAGACATCTTAAAACTATGAATAACTGCATATAATAATGACATCTGTTAAAAGTCAATTAAACTACATGTTCTCTAACGACATATTTATTAAGAGACATTAAAACCACGTTCTTATTTGCAAGCACTTCAATAAATTGTCATAGAAGCTTTATTTAAAATGCGGACTGCAGTATGGAAACATCACCGTGTTGTTAACTATTTGCGACATTTTCCTCAACCACGTCTTTCGTCAATTTCTCCTCGAAAAATCCTTTGGGAAATCTTGTACGTTTTTAATGTGGAATTACTTACAACGATAAATAATAACACAAACACAACGTAGAAGGCAATTATAAACTTTTTAATGCATTTGTTATTGTAATGTATTAGATTTTGGTATAATGACGTTATGCTGTGATATTGGGATGGCGGAATGATAATAAAAAATGTAATCAGCAGAATTGAAATGATATAATAAAAATATATAATCAAAAAATGTAATCAGCACAATTTGACGGCCTCACACTTGCGATCCGTATAGCATTATTTCACAATTTAATCATTAAAACCGGACAAGACTCCTGATTGCGCTCAACCGCCTGGAGTCAATGAGACTACGGCTTCCCCAATTGGGTAATTGTTGTGAGTTTGAACGTAGTGCGGAGGGGAAGGAGACGGGGATGTGGGAAGTGGAGAAGTGCCTGGCTACACAAATCTGGTCAGTTTCGCCCTGTAACACCACCATTCATAATTAAAATGTTGCTTGAAATGACTTAGCCGTGTTTGGTGACCATATGTGAATAGCCAAGAACTTTCCCATTCTTCCTCTCCATCTTATTTCCCTCCCCACTACTTTCAGTCGCACGATACACCAATTGGGGATGCCATAGTCTCACTGTCTCCAGAGGAAAGCAATTGGGACTCTGATGCAGTATTCAAACAAAAAATATATATATGTAGTAATCATTATCCCGAAATAAAAGGTCATGTATTCGAATTCTAACAATGCGAGGACCTCCGACCTTTAGAGTTGACCTTATGTCACAAAGCGTTGTTGTGGGAAAACTGTCTTTATACCACTATATAGATACCGTCTTGGGAGGTAAAAAAGGTCTTGTACATAAATCATTTTTCGTGAAAAACTACTTTTAAAAGCTTTTGACTTTTGAGGTACAATTCAGTACCTACTCTCCTTCTTTTTGAAGATTTTTGATGAAAGAAACATAATTATAACAATAAAGTAACAATGAGGAATTCCAGAAAAAAAAGGACGTTTTTATAAATTTACTTTTGATGAAATTTTTGTTGAAATTAATTTGAAAAAAAAATTACACGTGATCATAGAGTTGTTAATTATTTTTATAGCATCTTGGCGGATTAAATGACGTCACAGCCAAGCAAGAGCAAACAAATTTATTTGATTAATTTGCATAATTTCGCAACTGATTCATTTAAAAAATATTTATTATATTTGCGGCGTATTTGTGGAAGATACTCTCAGTATCGCCCTGGTGTAAAACCACCATTCAGAAATGAAACATTGCTGAAATGGCTTAAGCCCTGTTTGGTGACCGGATCTGAACAGCCCGGTATTTCCCTACCTCTCTCTTTACTATCTTCTTCCCCTCCCCACAACTTTCAGCCTCACAAAATACTCCAATTGGCCATACTATAGTCTCACTGGCACTAGACGGGAGCAGTAAGTACTCTTGTGGGGTATTCACACAATTTTTTTTTTTTACATTAATTTCACATTAAGTTTTTGTTTTTTAGAGGAAACCACACGCCAAAAATGCAATTATTCTGAGTGTGCCTTATATTGCCACGAATACAGGTAAAAAAAAGTTACAAATTGCTTGGCAAACGGAATCTTAAGGTAATGATTTCAAGCGCAAAAGTGGCCTTTATTTTTTTTTAATTTTTTTTTTCAAAGAAAGACAAACATTCCCGGGTTACAAATAACCCAACAATGTTTGAAAATCTTCTACAACTACTACAGAAAGCCGAAAATGTTGCTTGTATTGTGATGGAGGACTTAGCCAGCCGAGGAATCGAACACGGGACGCCCGGGTAGCACCCAAACACGATGCCCACTCAACCACTGACCGGTCGTTGAGTGATCGATTTGTTTTACGAATAGTTTTACAAGAAAGAAAAAAGTTAATTTATAGAAATTACCACAGATAATGTTAGGCGTAAAATTTTAATTTTTGAAATCTGTTCATCACAAGCGTTCATACATTATTATTGAATTTTTTTTTTGTAGGTTTCTCTTGAATTTTTTATAAAGTAAAAATAAATTACTATAATTCTAACCAATGAAAACTATATGAAGGCTTCACTTTATTCAAAAAAATTTATTTTTATTTACAATGTAAACCAATTCGTGGTAAAGATTAATCCAAAAAGTAGGTAATGTAGCATTAAGTTTCGACTTATAGTCGAATAAATTATGTCAACTCGGTAACTAACATTCGCGTCCCAGTGGAATACAGTGAGGGAAGTGATAATGTGATGAGAACGAGATCGTGCATCTCATAAAGTAATAATATTTCGACGAAATAGAATCTCAAAAGTAAATAAAATGATAAAGGAACTAAATTGGCTAACCGTGAAACAGATGTTGACCCTGCACACAATGATATTTATCCACAAAATAGTGAACAACATGTTACCAAAATACTTCTCAAACAAAATTATATACAACAAGGACATCCACAGACATAATACAAGGACTTGCAAGGAAATCAGACTACAAAAAAAGGACAAAACGAATACGCAGAACAGATTACTATACAAAAGGATGAAGTTATACAACATTCTACCAGAAACTTTAAAGGCCGCACCAATTGGAAAATTCAAAATGTATTGTAGGAGATACATAGAACAAGAAAAAATATAGTTTGAAATATGAAATGATATAATTAATTAGGAAATTGTAAACTTAAATGGACAATTTACTAAAATAAAACAAATAAATAAAAAAATAAAATGAAATAAAGTAGGGAAAGATTGCCGTAAGACGGGGTCATGGAAAAAGGAGAACATCTTGGCTGAAAAACCTGAGACAGTGGTTTGGCCAGTCTACTGTAGAGCTGTTGCGGGCCGCAGTAAATAAAGTCCGCATAGCCAACATTACAGCCAACGTCCGTTGAACAGAGAGAAGAAGAAGTTATTTTGCTGAGTTGAACCGCACCGTATGCTGCGTTATGAACACGTGTAGTAACGAACATGTGGAGCAACATACTCGTGTAGAAACCAACAAGAGTAGTTTTATTTAAACAACAATAACGACCTTAACTTCCTAGAGTTATATTGAATAAATAATATGTATATCATTTTTATAAGAATTTTGTTATTAATTCTCAAGTCGAATGATATGAAAACCTTTCATAACGGAGCAATCGTACCGCAAATAATGATAATCAGATTGTTTCAGCGAAATTATTACGAGAAAAACCATTTTGTTTTATATTTTGGTGGATGCCTTAAGGTAAATATTTATTCATTGGTGGCTCATTATGAGATGATGTTTTAAACTTATTTTTGGGAATTGTTCAACATTGTTTTGAAGTGTTCTTAATAACATCTCGATGTGGGAAAGCAAACTGTTTTTTTTAAAGAGAATGAGAAGGCGGGCAACAATTTGATTTTTAACAAAAGCTTTAAGATATTTATGTAATATTTAAATTGTTTATGTCAATTTGTCTTTGAATGAAAGACGTAATTTGGTATTATTTATAACTCGCACAGACTTTTGAAAGACTGCGGAATATTCGAATTTTAGGATTTGTGATGCTGGATGTATTTATAAATTTGTTCATAAGCATTAGGTGTAACTATTATTCTTAATCTTTAAGCAAATTAATAGTCAATCTACTTCCCAGCGACATCCATGTGCGCAGTGAAAATGTAAGGGATATGTGAATGAAAACATTAGATTAACTTTTAACATTTATTGAAATCAACAGTTGGTAGAGCATGAGACAATCGTCTATTTAAAGATTATAGTTTAATAAAAACTCAGGACATGGTCCAGGGTTCCTTGAGGAGGAAGCTCCTGGGATTATGAAATATGCAAGTCACTTTTAAAAGTACTAGGAACCAGCGTTATGTGTAACATTATAATCTGAACAAAACTAACCTTTCAAACAGAATGTTGGGCGCCTGGTCAGTCTCAAGACATGACCATTTATAATTATAAACTCCTATTCAAACCAGTAAAAAGAAACTAACGCCAATCTACGAAATCAGCACGCCAGCCGGAGAACAGCCCCGTCCTTCCTTCCTCAGTAAAATCCGTGGAGTGGTCGCTCTTCCGTCTTCAACCCGATCTCCTCACTGTCTCGTCCGAAGTTAGCAACCAACACGCTCATAGAGTAAGGTGTTTTGTGAAGTCAACATACAAGTAAACGGGGTAACAAGTTAAACTGTTACAATGCCCCCCGTGTTGAAAGACTTGTGGCTATAAGTCCTGAGGTTCCCCTGACACCTCGAAGCAAAGCCTTGACTGCCGTCTCACTGGAAAAGTACTTGTAGTGAAGATGTTGTGATGATGGTAGATGGAAACCCAATAGCTTAGCAGCGGTAGGTATGTAAATTCTTGAAAGTGCTGTTGTGAAGAAGCATAAATTTCCAGTGCCATAGCGATGTGTATCTGTGTCCAATGTTTCCTTTAGCTTGAAACAGCATCCCAGACTTGAAAGTAGAGTGTTATGATGTTGACTTATTATCTTCAAAAAATGTGACGAAGCAGCTTAGTTGAAAATTTTCCATCGTGCGGAGCGAGATGATACGCCATGATAATATGGTACATGGGCAATGGTGATTTTCCTCTTGAAAAGTCCCTCTGGAGTGACCCATATTCTTGAAGAATGTTGTGGAATTGCAAAGTTGAAGAATTTCCGAAGCACCGGAGCGAGGTGATGTGCCATGATAATATGGTGCATGGACAATGGTGATATTCGTCTTGAAAAGTCCCTCTGGAATGACCCTCTGGATGCCTAAACTAAGATACTGGTTTTCCTAAAGCAAGCTGATTAAAGTACTTAAACTGTTAACAGAAAAGCCCTTCAACTAAAGAAGTATCAATTTAACTAGCAGGCAAATATGCATCCTGACAAAATATTAAATATAAATAAAATTAGTTAAATCTCGTGACCTTGCCGTCCTGATTTTAATAATAACCTTATATGCAGATAACTTGTATAGTAATCCTGAATTTAAATAGATAAATATTATTCTTCCATATCAAGAAAAAAACTTCATGTTACATGAGGAACATAGCCAATAATCAAACCATGATTTGACAACAAAGGTCAAATCTTATTAATTAGCCAAACAACAGATGGCAGTAACAAACTTTATAATTTAATCAACAATCCATTAAAGGATATACCAAGAATTAATTTATTTTAACTGCATTCCTCTATCACCAAATTAAACCTTTCTACTGTGACAGAAAAACGCAGAAAAAAGAAATTATTTATTGATTGTTCTGGTAATTCTCGAGCTCAAAGAATTATCAGAAGAATCTGCGAACCTACAAAATTAAAAAAAAACAATAATACTATTACAAAATACAAATTAAACAATAACATGAATATTAAATTTGTTATACCAAGGTTAATAATATCATAATATAGTAGTGAATAGTATAAATAAGAATTTTCATAAAAATTCATAAAATATCTCAAATTGTAAGCTTGATGAAGGCTATAATTTAAGTATTGCATATAACGCAAGAGATAATAAAATGACCAGAATATTGTAATATTATGATCAATGTATCATCATAATAATTTGCTTACAGAAGCAAGATCGCTAAAATAAGCGCATGTAACACTACAATTGATTAAAATTAAAAGCAATATAAAATATACCCATGTATGGTAATTCAATAAATAGCAGATCCCTTTTAGGTACAAACAAATATTCACAAATAAATACTAGCTCAAAATACTAATACGTATAACTGAAATCAGACGATGGTTTAACCCAGGGAGGTAAAACATCCTCTGAGATCAAGATAAACAAGACAAAACAGACTAATTAACCATAAAATATTTCAAATGTGTTTCGCTTGCAATACTGTGGCCACAGTTGTTGCAAGTGAAATTCATTTAACAGAGATAAATACAAAAAATAAATAATTCCCAATTTCCTTTTGTTCCATCAAATCTACTTGAAATAAATTAGATGATTATTTTTAACTTTTAAAATGTCTTTTAAATGGAAGGTACCTACTGTTCATGTCCGCTAGTTTGTACACCACTGGGGAAATTTTACCTATGATTTTACTCCTTAAAAGTTACAAATTAGTTACAAATTTCCTAACATCTGATGACATTCTGGGCCAATAAAATTTCATACAAATCCAATTTAAAGTTTTCATTACCCCAAAATGAGAAAAAAAAATCCAAAATATATGGAATCCAAATTTCTTAATAATATGCCAACAGAAACGAATCTACCCTCCTCTTAAGAACAAATCGATTAAGCAAAGGGTTCTTTCGTCTCCTGCGCTTGAAAGTAACTCGTCATTCGAAATCACTCACAAAAACGGTCAATTCAGAAGAATTGTGTGTGCAACTCAGAGGCAGGAAATGCACCGGCATGGAAACACACAAGAAAAGCAAACGAACTCAGAGGATTTTCCAGCAGGAAGAAATCATGGAACGTGCTCAAATACCGTAAACGCAGCAAATAAGAAAATCTCGTGAAACCATTCCACAGAGCATTTAAGCTAAAATTTAATGTTTAACCCGAGTTAAAAAAGCAAACGAACTCAGAGGATTTTCCAGCAGGAAGAAATCATGGAACGTGCTCAAATTAGAGAAAATATTTCCCATAATAACTTGCGGACATTAAATAATCCTGATAAAGAAATTCAAATATGTCCCATAAAATTGCACTTCAATCAATAGATCACTAGCTATGATTCCAACCAATTCTGAATAGGAATATCAAACAGAACCATTTATTAGGTTTACCGTATTGTGTCACTGTTAAAAAAAAACCAAAGATGGCAATAATCAATGTTTACCCAAAATTTTAAACCAAGTTTCTCAAAAGAAAATTGTATGTTATCTGAAACTATTTCAACCTTCCAATGAATCTATGTAATGATCAAAGGTAATCTAATATTAAAAAAAAAACACCAAGTAGCTATAGAAGCTTCATAAATAAGATACGATATCGCATAAGTTCTTTAAAAACAATGTAATAGCCGAAGTTAAAGAAAAACTTTTATCAAGTTTAGTTAATTTAGCACCTAAATATATCAATTTTAAATGAGAATTATTACCCAATATTGACAGGTGAGACCCTGAATCCAGGAGACCTGAGAGCATCAATCCCAGAACCGTGAAAGAGATGAAAGGACGGCCGTCCCTGGCAGCCATCCCTTCGCTCCTTGAAGTTCTTAGATCTTCAGAGAAACGTCTGACTATCTTAAGCCAATCTTGCCATGCCGGATCGATAGCCGCGATGCTGGAAGACGTCTCCTCCATCGACGCAATTATCGTCCGGCTCCTGCGTTTTTTGACCTCCGGCAAGTACAGTCAGGTGACTTAACGCCTGGACGTCCACAGCGGAAGCATCGAATCTCCTCCCTAGAATTCACATTTTTGTTTTTGAAAGCAGTGTTTTTATAAGAAGGTTTATCGTGCTTGAAAAAAAGTTTTTTATTAGGCTCATTCTTATTCTCATGAGAAGAAGGTTGAGGAGGTATTGAATCTTTCCTCTGATCTGAACGGCTATCTGCAAGTTCAATCATTTTCCCAAGTATTTTAAGTGTGGCGATATCCGGAATTGAATTCAACGCCAACTTTTGTATGTACCTGGGTGCCATATTACAAAGCAAAATTTCCAAAATCTCATCATCAGGCAACTTTTTCTTAAGCCTTTTTATTTTGAATTAATATCTTCGTAATGAAGGTACCAAGAGATTCTTTGGGTACTTGGAATGTTGTTCTTATCTGTGAAACAAGTCTACGATCATAATCTAACACTTCATATTCATCCTTCAGACCAGACACCAGTTCATCCCATGTTTTAAAAGAAGAGTGGTTCACTCTTAACCAATCAAGAGCAATACCCTCAAAAAGTTCTAACACTCCTAAGAAAAGTATGTTTTTACTTACAGAGCGGGCTAAGGCGAGTTCCTCTACACGTTCCAAAAATTCACGTACGCATGACTTCCCATCGTATTTTAAATTCCACTTATGCAGGGGCACCAGCGGGGCTGGAGAAGGTGTTGACACCTTCGTCTCCGAAACGTCAGCGACCGGTATTTTAGGAATGGACATTTCTGATTCTTTTGTCTGACTCCTTGTTTCAGGCATTGAAAATATAAGTACCTGTCAACTTAATGGAACAAAAGAAAAATACAAAAAAAACATTTAATCACACACAAGACGAAAATGAACGAACAACAAAATACACAGAACATGCAACATTAACCTAAAATAAATAATTAAAAACCATGACTCCACGGATTTGACAATAATTTTCCGAATAATAATATATCGAATTCTTTCGAATATAATTCTGTAAAAATTCTTTCGTAACAAAATATTGTATTGAAAGAATAGTAAAAATTCTTCCGGAATTTAAGATTGTATTGAATATTTGAAAATAGCATATATAAATAATTTAAAATTATTAAAATATGAGGAAAGGTGATCCTGTTTTAACCCTCCGACTGGCGTGTGACCTCGTGTTACGACAATAATGTTACACATCACAGATTACCTACACAAAAGATTAGAACAAAACTTGCAAATATCATAAGTTATCCACACGTTTAGGCGCCATTGTAACTATTATTCTTAATCTTTAAGCAAATTAATAGTCAATCTACTTCCCAGCGACATCCATGTGCGCAGTGAAAATGTAAGGGATATGTGAATGAAAACATTAGATTAACTTTTAACATTTATTGAAATCAACAGTTGGTAGAGCATGAGACAATCGTCTATTTAAAGATTATAGTTTAATAAAAACTCAGGACATGGTCCAGGGTTCCTTGAGGAGGAAGCTCCTGGGATTATGAAATATGCAAGTCACTTTTAAAAGTACTAGGAACCAGCGTTATGTGTAACATTATAATCTGAACAAAACTAACCTTTCAAACAGAATGTTGGGCGCCTGGTCAGTCTCAAGACATGACCATTTATAATTATAAACTCCTATTCAAACCAGTAAAAAGAAACTAACGCCAATCTACGAAATCAGCACGCCAGCCGGAGAACAGCCCCGTCCTTCCTTCCTCAGTAAAATCCGTGGAGTGGTCGCTCTTCCGTCTTCAACCCGATCTCCTCACTGTCTCGTCCGAAGTTAGCAACCAACACGCTCATAGAGTAAGGTGTTTTGTGAAGTCAACATACAAGTAAACGGGGTAACAAGTTAAACTGTTACATAGGTACCTATCAAAAACAAAGATTGTCGATGTATTTACCAGGAATTATTATTATTTATCAAGTAAAAAATCACGAAATCTGATTGGAGTACTGTCAACATTTCAGCAATAAAAAGTAAACATTTTAAATATAGACTTACTAGCTTTTACCCGCGGCTTCGCTCGCACGGTATTATGGGAAAATTACTGTAGCGCTTGCACTTATCAATTATCCCCCCCACCCCCTTCCGCATTCCATACATTCATTCCCGGTACATTCAGTTTTCAAACAGCTCGCGTGTCACCTAAATTTCATATTGCCAGCAAATTATTAGAAGAATTAAAAAGAAACGACAATATTAGAATAATAATAATAAAATTTATGTCAGAATTTTAAAAATTTCTGATACAAATTTTGGTAAAGAATAAATGAAAACATCAACACTGAATTTATTTCTAAGCCTTTGTAGTCTTTGGATTGGGGAGTTAATGAAAAAATAGTTTTTGGCTGATAAACAAAGAACAGTTCTGGAAGTCTCGTGTCGTGATTTGGTACTCGAAATGTTATTAGTTTGGTTAAGTCAGGTGCGTCAAGTGATCCATCAACTAATTTGAATAAAAGTAACACATGGCTCTTGATTCTTCTACACGATAAGTCAGTTAAATTAGGTAGTTTCATTAAATGATCGTAATTAATTAGTTCAATGGGTACAAAGAGTTTGAGATTAATGAAACAATAAAAATTATGTTGAACTCTCTCAATTTTTAATTGGTTTTAATTTATCCAATTTGGTGCAGTCGTTCGGAAGTTATGCGTGTACAAACATTTCGCAAATTCATTTTTATTTATCTATGGAGAGGTATTAACTACGATTTTGCTTTAATTATATCCGTGAATAATCACGGTTATAATAAAAACAAATTATTTTAGTTGATTTTTTTCTCGTAAATAATATTTTTTGTGGTAGGAAAACAATGCGTGATCTTAACTTAATTTGTATGGTAAAATAGATATTTCAAAGTTCCCATTTCAAGACGGAATATTCTACGACAATTAAAAATGAAATAATGGTTCTGGTTCTAAAGAAAATAGAAAATAATATTAATAAAATCAATTGGATCATTTGTGCAGGGCCATTTTTTTTCTAAATTTCATAATCGAGAATCGAATCCTGACCAACTGATTGCAAGGCAATTACGCTGACCATTACATCACCGACCATTGTCAGAATGGTGACATAAATTTAATAACCGAAAATAATAAGAGACGTGCACAATTTACATATCACAAGTTATGTTTCTGTTTTGTGTGGCAAGAATTCATTAAATATTATGACTTTCAAAAGATTGTTTCATAGAGCCACTTTTACGACATTCATTTTTAGCGTGCTTTACTCCGAAGAAGTAACAGGTCGATATATTTAACTATGAGGTCAGTGTTTTACTGTTGTAGATATTATGGAAACAAAATTACTTTAGTTTGTTTGTTCATTTGTTCATTCTTTCTTTATTTGGAAGAATGAACAAACGAACAAACAAACTAAAGTAATTTTTTCTTCAAAATAGGCATATTTACTTTGTGGCGTCATCATTAATTTAATGACAAACAAATACCTTTGTGTAACACCACTATTTTATTAACAATATCAACATGTTTCGAAAACTATGTTTTTTTCGTCAGGATAATAAGTCAATAAAAAATAACAAAAGACAAACAAGTATAGACTAATTAGAACATAGACAAAATATTAGATAGGTGAGGTGATTAATTACCTAAAATATATCATAAAAAACAATTATATAAAATAAAATATAAAAATTATTTTAGAATGGGTAAAAATTACATTAACATAATAAAAAATCTTTTAAAAAGAAAACAAAAATTATATATTAAATAACAAGGACAAAGGTGTGTTTTTGAACAAATCTGGGGTTTATAAATTAATTTGTAATGATTGTAACTTTTTTTATATTGGAAAGACTTCTAGAAATTTTAACATTAGAGTTAAGGAACAATTAAATTTACTAAATAGATTAATAAGAAGTTGTAAAAAAAAATACTATTGTGAACAAATTGATAAAGCAAAAAATGATACTAAGAAA
Source organism: Glyphotaelius pellucidus (assembly GCA_936435175.1). Lineage (NCBI taxonomy): Eukaryota > Metazoa > Arthropoda > Insecta > Trichoptera > Limnephilidae > Glyphotaelius > Glyphotaelius pellucidus. Next base: position 23,848,383 of record OW386555.1, on the reverse strand, counting down.
ACGTGGAATATTATTAACGAAATAACGAACAAAAAAAAAATAGCATCAACTGATGTAAATGAGATTAAAATAAATAACAATATTATAACTGACAAATCAGCAATTGCAGAAAACTTTAACAACTTCTTCACAAATGTAGTAGATCAAGTCCTTGAATCTTCTAGTAAAATTGATAATACAACGCCCGTAGATTTAGTATCAACTTTCGATTCAATTAACACCTTAGAATATTTTTCACCCATCACAACAAATGAAATTGAAAAACACATTGACGGTCTAAAATCAACCAATTCTACAGGAATTGATGGTTTAGCAGGCTACACACTAAAAAAAATAAAACAATACATTTTAACTCCATTACAACATATTTTTAATATATCCCTAAAAGAGGGACATTTTCCAGAACAATTTAAAATCTCCACCATAATTCCAATACACAAATCGGGTGAAACGCTCATATTAGACAATTACAGACCTATTTCCCTAGTTTCAAATCTTTCAAAAATATTTGAAAAATGTATCAAAAGTAGAATAATGAATTACCTAGAACAAAACAAAATTCTGTCCCAAAATCAATATGGCTTCAGAAGTAAACTAAGCACTGAAGATGCAATATTCGATCTGACAAAAAAATTATACACATCTGTTGATCAAAATAAAAAAAGTTTAGCTATATTTTTAGACTTGAGAAAAGCTTTTGACACGGTAAATCACAATCTACTTATAAAAAAAATTAATCAAATAGGTTTCAAAAAGGATACACTAAAAATTCTAACTAACTACCTTAAAGACAGAAAACAAAAAACAAAAATAGGGAATTTTTATAGTACAGAAACAAGGATAAAAAACGGAGTACCACAGGGAACTGTTCTCGGCCCAATTCTGTTTCTAATATATATAAATGATTTATGTAATGTTGTAATCCCTGGTGAAATTGTGTCTTACGCTGATGATACAGCAATAATAGTAAATGGAAAATCCTGGCTTGAAACTTTTTTGAATGCAACAAAATGTATTGCATATGTATCATCATGGCTAAAAAGTAATAGACTCTTCTTAAATTACAGCAAAACTTTTTACCTAACTTTTTATAAAAACAGTAAAAACAAACCCCCCAATAACCTAAAAATTAGAATACACAATGCTAACTGTAATCAAGTAACATGCTCTTCTTGCTTTGAACTTGGAAAAGTTGAAAAAATCAAATATTTGGGTATTTATATTGATACAAATTTAAATTGGCAATCACAAATTAATAATACCGTTTCTAAATTAAGATACCTTACTTACTTATTTTACAGACTTAAAGAAGTACTTAATATTGAAAAATTAAAAATGATTTATTTTTCTCTGGTGCAATCTTCACTCATATACGGAATAATAGGATGGGGTGGTGCGCTTGATGTATTTATAAAACCTTTACAAATAACTCAAAATTACATTATCAAAGTTATGTACAATAGAAACACAACATTTTCGACAGATGCACTATACAAAGAAGCTAAACTATTCAGTCTCCGTAAACTATTTATACTGCAAACTATGAAATATATCTTTAAAAACCAAAACAAATTCGAAAAAAATGAAAATAGAATCAACATTAGAAATAATAATGTTTTTTATACCCCCCAAACGAATACCAAACAAATGCAAACTCACAGCAGTTTCATTGGACCTCGTACTTTCAATCTTTTACCGAAAAATATTCAAGTGACAACTAAACTTCTGCAATACATAAAAGAGTTGAAGTCGTGGCTTGACAATGTAAATATTGAAACATTGTTTGCTTAATTTGTATCACTTTATTGTTTTTTCACAAACAGTACACTTATTAATACATTATGCACTTATTGTTACACTATTCCATTATTGTTATATTATGCACTTATTTGTTACATTATACCATTATTGTTACACTACTTCACTTAATGTATGCTCATTTTGTGCAAAGCTGTTTAGACAAATTTTAATCATGTTTTTGCTTTATATGCCCATTGTTTGTTCTTTCTAGGTACAATAATAAAATATATTCAACTATATTACCCACGCACAGGCTGCGCCTTAGTGGGTTCCCATTATTCTTTTTATTTTATAATATTGTATGCATCAAATGTAAATTTTGGGAAAAATAAAGGAAAAAAAAAAAAAAAAAAAAAAAAAAAAAACATCTAAGATGTTTAAATAATAATAATTATTCAGAATTTGCAAACCATATTTTGGAAACAGGTCATTCTTTTGATATTAATAAAGGTTTAAAAATTTTACACACTAACACAACGGGTATACAATTAGATAATTTAGAAATTTTAGAAATTAGAAAAAGTGTTAATAGTAAATTAAATATTATAAATAACCAAACGTTTTTTAAAAATAGCCATCTTTTAAATTTATTTTCGTATTAATACTTATATTTATAATAATTTATTTTGTTATTTAGACTTCTTGTTTTCTTTTTAAAAGATTTTTTATTATGTTAATGTAATTTTTACCCATTCTAAAATAATTTTTATATTTTATTTTATATAATTGTTTTTTATGGTATATTTTAGTAAATTAATCACCTCTCCTATCTAATATTTTGTCTATGTTCTAATTAGTCTATACTTGTTTGTCTTTTGTTATTTTTTATTGACTTATTATCCTGACGAAGAAAACATAGTTTTCGAAACATGTTGATATTGTTAATAAAATAGTGGTGTTACACAAAGGTATTTGTTTGTCATTAAATTAAAGTAATTTTGTTTCGAATGCAGTTTACACGCGGTAGAAGTGAAACTTTTCCAAAACAATCTCAACCAATGCTTGAAAAGTGAGGTCATAATCAAAGCGACCAATTAGCGCAGACCTCGCATAATTTCCGTTTCATGTTTCAACCAATAATAGTCTTAAGAAATGACATCATCATCATCATCATCAAAGCGGCCGATGAGCACTATTGATGCGTCGCAGGTGCAGTAATCGTCATTTCCGTTTCATCCGAAATCCAAATCACAGCCGTGCTACAGAAGTTTCACTTCAAAAAACCGCGCAAGTTCAAGAACTATAAATCTTCTTTAATTTTACTTCTGTAATTACAGGAAATATTTGTTTTTGCAAACAAAACCCCTTTTGCACCCTTTATGTGATTGTCTCTAAAATAGGGAAAGGTTGAAAAATATACGTCAATCGCCTTAAAAGAGGTGGTCTCGGCTATAAGTAAAGATAATGGGTTGGAATTCACTCTCCTCCCTTTCTCTAGGCTTCTGTTCGCAGGGTCATCTATTTTATTGAGTTCGTTTCCGAGAACCATAACTCATAATATTATCTCCTTGGAAATAATTGTACATTTCTTGGAATGAAATCCAGCAATTTCCACCTAGTGTTATACGTATAGATTAGTCACAGCGATGTTTTATGGATTTTTTTTTTTTTTTTTGGAAAATGATCATTCAGTCCAGCGATTAACGACAAAAAAAATTCAAGATTAATGATGGCAGTGTAAATAATATTAAGAAAGGTGATGGTTTGAAAATGATTTAATGGAACGACGAAGAGAATTAATAGCGTAATTTTAATTAAATGTAAGTGCCCTACATCGTAACGAAGCCGTGACCTCTGGGTACAGCGCCAAACAGTTAACTGCTTTGCCACGAAGGTCGTGAAATGAAAATGCCTTTGTTAGTACTAGGATATTCCAGACAATGAACAACGATTAAAATTAAAGTTGTAAATGAAGCAATATCTCTTAGCTTTTAACAAATTCTAATAATTATTTTTAAATTATCTGTATTCGTTTTTTTTTTTTGTACAATTACTCATTTCAGAACAGACATCAGTGACACGAGTAACTTACTAGCATTTTCATAATACTTTATCTCAACGAACGCCCGGGTTACCAGCAATTGAAATTAAAATTAATTACCAAAAATCACCCAAATATTATGATCATTCAAAATAAAAAAAAAATCAGAGTGTGTCACTCACATGCATGAGAAGTGAAATAAGAAATTCGCTAGATGTCGCTATCTTTTTGTTTGCTTGTTTTTTTTAAGGTGTTTTGAAGATTTGATATTGATTTCACAAAAAAATTTTTTTTTTTGGATTTCGTAGGATTCAAACCCCCGTTCGCTTGTTGTCTGTCTTTATCGCCGCTGAGACTTGTCAAGCACCTTGCCAACTACGCTATGGAAGGCACGCGCCGAGGCGCAATTTACGGCGTTATATTAGAACCGAGTATTTGTGTAGAACTCAGTTGTGACGCACTTCCGTTTCACCAGACTTTCAAGTCACTAACGGCGCTAAAGACGTTTCACTTCAACAAGAGAAAGATAGTTATGGTATTAATGGTGCAACAAGGATTTTTTTCTAATATTAGCTCAACACGGGATTTGAACTCGCAGCCTTCAGCTTTCGGTCGAGGACTCTAATAATTAAGCTCCTGACATCTTAAAAAAGTTGAAGTTCAAATCAGTGGACAAGAATGCACTGCTGATATAAGCGTTATTAGTAAGTTTAAGAAAGGGACCCTAAGACGGTTTGGGCATGTCTACCAAATGATCTTAGAAAGTAGTGTAAGGAGAATGTATGACGCAAATGTAAATGCTCGAAGAAGTCTGGCACGCCCGAGGAAGACATCCTTGTGTCGTGCCATGTCCAGAAACAAAATAACGAAAGACTTTTTTCAATACAATTTATGAAAAAGAATGAGGCAAGTACCTAGTTGTTTGGCGGTCCGTCCTCTCTACTTACCCCTGCGGGGAAACGGTGTTTTTTATTTTTTAAATTTTGACCGTTACCAGTTTCGGCCTATCGTGGCCACTTTCAGACACAAAATTTTGTCAATGTAATAAACAGGTGTGCTTTGCGTAATATATGAAAACAAAGAAATATCAAAAAAGTTGCAATTTGCGATAAGTTGAATAATTAAATTATTACATTTTTCAAAAGAAGCAAATACATTGTGTTGACATTTTAAGTTAATTTAATTTTAACCGCGATACAGGAGTTTAAGTCCTATATAAAAAAATAATGGGTTTAAGGCTTAACAACTTAGAAGTTTCGGAAATTACAAAAAATCGGTAAATTCGCAGGTTAAAAATCATTATAATAACCAATTAAATTTAACCTTCAACCCTATTTAAAGTATGTTTTCCGTTACTTCCCTCATTCCCCACTCCCCACCCCCAGCTTCCTCCCACAACTGACGCACTGTCCCACTCTAATTCACTGTCCCTTTTTTTCTCTTGACAATATGTAAATATACTTGTACTTCTGTATTTGAAAGCCTTATTTCTATAACAGTTCGGATAATGGTACGGAGGTACCGAAACCGGTAGACAGTGAAAATATATCAATAAAGTGATTTCCAACCAAGTATTTTCTTCTAATTTTTTTAATTATTACATTATTTAACAAACTCATTCATGTATAGGTACCATAACCACACCACACAATTGTTGGCCAGACTGTTAATGGAGTTATAAGCCTACTTTCCATGGTTCAATGCGTAAAACACTTATTTCATAGAAAAGTAATTCCTAAAAGTAAGACCTAAAAAATTATTCAAATGAAAATTAACAACATTAAATTTTATTCTGTTATTCCGGGAAATATTTGAATGAAAAACCTTGAAAGGTCTACAACACTATATAAAGGTTTAATTCTAAAGGGATTAGTAGGTTATTTGTTAATCCAAGTCCGTTATTTTAATTGAATATTTATTTATTCATCCGAAAATGTTTATGATATCCACATTACAATATTACAAACCTTTGTGTTTTCACACATACCATAAAAATTGTGTCTTACGGAATGTTTATTGTAACAAAGGGTTTTAGAAAGGGTCAGGATAATTTACATAAAGATCAGAGCTTCAAAGTTGGATATCCGTTTGACATACAATATTATAATAATATATTATCGAGGGATTAGGTGATAGCAATGCGATAAAAAATTATTGTTGAATGTACGAGCTAATGTTCTGAATGTATTTTTGTCAAATGGTGGAATTGTAAAAAATAAAAGAGTGGAATTTGAACTTGGCCCATGCATTATGGTAGCATAACAGAACAGAACTTATGTAACCTCGAACCTCCTAAGGTTTTCCAATTTGAAACCGCCATATAAATTAGTACTGCAAATAACTTCTAAACATCGATGTAGTAAACTCAAGATAGGCCCTGGTGAAACTTAGACCTACCGAACTACTTTTCTTTATCAGTTCATCCTGGTTACATTGTTTAAACTTTTTCCATGACCATTTTTAATTAAAACGTCTGAACTTATGCACCAACCTTGGGTTAGTCAAGTTGGTAAAACTCACCAGAAAAAAAAGAACATACATGGAAGACAATGCAATGTGTGAACTACATAACATAATTTATTTCCTATGATTTAGTCAATCACGTCCCCACGTTACATTAAATTAACGGCTGTTATTCCAATCCCACCGATCAAATGTTGGGCCGAAATTTTGGCTCAACATTCCTCAAATGCAGAAATAGGTACGTTCTTGCCAACGCAATTCTTCGATGAACAGTCGAATCGAGCGTTACTAAACAAATCTTTTTTATTTTAATTTTTTTTTATTTCTTCAAAATTTTCAAATTCACTTTGTGGCGTCATTATTAATTTAATGAAAACAAATAACTTTGTGTATACCACTATTTAATTAACAAAATCAACATGTTTCGAAAAATATTTTTTCTTGGTTTATTTACTATGTTTTTTATTTATTTATTGGAAAAAAAATTACATATACATTATAAGAAAACTTTGACTAGGAGATTTCTCGTAATACATATACATTATAAGAAAACTTTGACTAGGAGATTTCTCGTTTTAGGACAGTCATATTGCCTGGTTTGGTTCACATTAGGTAGTAACATGTCGTTATTTGTAGAACTTAATATTAAAAGATGTTTAAATTTGTAATTGTTAGATTCACAGTCAAGTACAAGGTAATTAAAGCCTTAAAGCAATTAAATATAGTATTAGTATTAAAAAGTTACTAAGAAGAGTTACAGAAAGTATAAAAAATTAAATTGATAATATATTAACTATAAAGAAAAAAAAATATATATATAAATATATAAACTCATTGGTTTGTGAAACAGAAAATAAAAACTTAATCTTTCTTCGATATATTTCCTATCCGAAAGAAAGTTCGAATAGGAAATATATCGAAGTTTTTTTTTTTTTAAATTGTTTTTAAGAAAATATATGAAAGATTTGAGTGAAGGCAGTCTAATTTTTTTATTTATTAAAAAAATTCATGATCTATCTTATGTTTTCATAGAAAAAATAAAATAATAATAATAATTTAAACAAGTAAAGTGAATGAGAGATATCAAAACGTTCTTGTCCATATACGAAAATTGAGAAAGATTATAAGTCTAATTTTATTTGTTCTCTAGACTTTATGTCCGGGTTAAATCTTCCCCACAGGAAAAATTTAACCCTTCCACACACTTTTCCACAAATGATCATCTAGTCAATCCACGCGATGTAAATTCATTGTAAGTATAATAAATTCAAAACTATACAAGAACAACACGTCAACCTATGGGAAAATACTTCACCGACTCCAGATATTTTCATATCAGAGGGTTCGGCTCAATAGAACTCCTAACTGAACCGATAAAACCTACTGATTCCTCAATATAAATATTTAAAAAATCTTTCGTAATCCTACATTTGCTTAATATGACTGATTTTTGCATCTTTATATAAAGATTCTTTGATAAATCTAATAAGCCTAAATTTTTAATTATAAAGAGTATAATGCCAGTAGCCGAAATAACAAATGGTAATATTTTTATAGTCCGAGAATGCCAAATTCTTTTAATCTCATTTCCTAAATCTGTATATTTTCTAATTTTTTCAGAAACAGGTTTTTGAATATTACACTAATTTGGAATGGCGACATCAATGATAAAAGTTATTTTTTTAATTTTGTCATGTAAAACTATATCGGGTCTATTATGACGAATCGTTCTGTCTGTTAGTATAGTTTTATCATAATATATTTTATAAAATTCATTTTCTAAAAACGAATTTGGTTCGTATTCATAATATGGTACTACATTACGGCAGTCAATCAATTTATGTTTAATTACCAAACTTTGATGAATTATTTTTAAAACCTGATTGTGTCTAAAAGTATACTCGGAAGGCGCTAATATAGAACATCCCGAAATAATATGTTCTATAGTTTCCGGAAAAGCCAAACATTTTCTACATAAATCATCAATTTGATTTGTATCTTTGATTACATACTTCCTATATTTTTTAGTATTAATGACTCTATCCTGAATAGCAAGCATAAATCCTTCTATTTCTGCGCTCAATTCTCCAACACTCAACCATTTGTTTGACGAAAGTTTGTCAACATACGTACTAGTAATATAATTATGATTGTAATAAATATTTCCATAATTCTCACAGTATTTATTACAATGGAATCTCAATCAAAACTATATCATGTAAAAAAACAAGAAAGCAGGAATCGTTATCATTTAAAAAAATCACAGAAATGACCAGATATATTTGCATAATGCTTTCGTACACAATATTAAAAAAATATTCCAATTATTTTGATCTGTTCGTCATTTAATTGATATTTCGTTTCACTTTGCTGATTGGAGGAGGCTCAGACGGAACGATCGAAACATTAGAAACAATAGCCGTAAGAGCTTAAAAAAAAATTTTAAACTCATCTATTTAGAGTCTTTTTTATGTAACATCTTGAGGTTTATTAAACCTGGACTATAGTTTTAGGATACCTACTTCACAGTTTATATTTTTTTTCTTTACGTAGCCATTCGAGAGCTCGGTGTTCAGTTTTTGATTTGGAATCTCAAAATATTAATACGGAAACAAATGAACAGCTTACTACGGTTTAAAGCCCGTGAATCCACCCAGATTTCACCATGTAGCATGGTGAAATCTGGGTGCCATAACCTGCTAAAAATCACTTGAGTGGATAGATGCATCCGATTTAACTCGCGTACCTTCTAGCGTACAGGTCCACCTTGCGTATTCTATATCCAGGCAAAGTATTTATATAAAAGGTTATCCGACTCAACCTTTTTTCTACAACTTTGTTACGGCATTGTAACGCGCAGGCACTAACAGGATAGGCTGTAATTCGTATTAAAAGCGAATAGAACGCATCCACACAGTGATAAAGGAAACGATGTGTAAACGATCCAATTTGAGACAGGGTACAGATAAATCTACCTACGGCCTCTTTGGACCGGTTTTACGACTCTGAATCCTAACGCAATTTAAACTTTTGTGGTCTACACAAGGAAACTTCTGCGTTGTTCTTCCAAGCCTAATTTTGCGCACACAACAATATTACGTTGTTTTCGTAAAATAATTAAAATAGTAATCAAAGAGCCTTTATTATCTTTGCTAAGCAAACCCAGACCTTGGTTTATACACTTTTAAACAACTAACAATTACTCATCCAGTTCTCAGTAATCTTATCTTATAAATGGATCTCCTAAAAAAAAGTATTATAAAGGTTTATGGAAGTAGAATACAGTTTTTAGTTGTTTTTAGCTTTTAAGTACAAAAGTTCGCGCTTCTCGGCTCCTCGCTTCTTGGAAATTTAGTCATAATGGTTCGCTTTACGGGAGAGCAACGCGCTTTCTGGGTAAAACATTATTTACAAAAACAATGATTTTGTTCTTTTCTTTCAACGATGATTCTATTTTGTTTTACAAAACAGTGTTGCACGCCACCTATGTGGTTTGCATCACCAATTACAGAGTATTTATCAGTGCTCAAGGGTTAATTTAATTTAATCATGGTTAAAAAATTTCGAAGATACCTGCAAGAAAACAACCAGGACCCTCATGGAGCAAAATAAATTGGTTAAAGAAATTTTTCCTTACAAACTGATCTCGCGCAAAGGAGACATTCCATGGCCTCCTAACCCAGCTATTTTTTTTAGAAGTTGTATTTGTATATTCATATATCTATACATATTTTTTTTACAAGTCGAGTCTACGTAGATAAACCAGCGACTGTATTCCAATTAAAGGAGAACATCTTGCAGTCCGTATAAGTACAGTTTTACAGTACACACATTTTATTGTTGTGTATTGGTTTATCATTTGTTAAATTTAGATTTGTATTATTATTATTTTTAAAATTGCGGCTTAGTTCTGTTTTTTTTTTATTTCTTTTTTCTTAAATATTCTAGTTTACATTCAGTTTTGTTTCTAAATACCAATTTTTGAACATTAATAAAATTGGACTGTTTTTTTATCATCCTCTTATGTACATTATTTTACTAAGACTATGTTATTTAATGAATTCTAAACCGAATTACAACGGCAGCATCATTTGGCGCGTTTGGCGTGGCGTCAGACATGCACTCAAAGCTGGGTTCTGAAATTTAACCACGCAGACGCAAACGTAATAATACTATGAATGAACCGATGGTTTTTCTAATTTGAAGTTGAAAGTAAGATTGTGGAAATACATTATAAGTGTGTGCAGCGCCCTTGAAGTGATTTTTCACAAAAACAGCGTTATATAAATCATCAAAATATTACTATTATTTTTACTACCAAGCCGCACTAAGCGCAACATTCCAATGAAGCCGAGCTTAAAACAACTGATATACCGGGTACAGTGTTTTACTACCCAGCGAGTTCATCAAATGTTTACGGTTTATAACTCCGCTCTGTATTATTATTTCTCAAAGAAAACCAATAGTATCCTTTCTTTCAATAACGAATAACAATAACGGCGAACATTTCTCTCCACAATGGCAGATTCCTGCTACAAATCTCTCCTTATTTCTTATCAAACGGGTGTAAATGACCTCATCCCATCACAAAGGGCCAAAGCGAGAGGAAACGATATAATATATTAAATATTGTACTGAAGTTACTACCAATTCTATTTCTCGTCTTGCCATAAACCTTACCATAAAAAACAATTTATATTAGTTATAAAAATGATTTATGATGGAGTTATTTGATTTCAAGGAATTTATCTTGATTTCAATTTAAAATAATAACTTCGGAACAGATATCTCGTAAATCATAATAGACTTTTCCATCAAATTAAATTACTTTGTTATTTAGTGCGTACATTCGTGGTATGTACTGTAAAATAATAAAAAAATGAAATATAGAACAAAATTCCATAATAAAAAGAGTTTTTCAATTTATCTCACTCACCTAGAAATTAAATAAACAAAATTTTTTTTTTTTTACATTAACACCACACAGGAGGCCTTGAGGAAAATAATTCACCTCAGGGCCTATGTCATCTGGGATGCTGTGTGGAGGGTCTTTTTGAGGAGAGGAAGGAATGAACATTGGTCTTGAAGAGACCCATGTTGTAGGAGGGAGGAAACACAGAAGCCGGCAAATCGTTCCATAGCCGAGCTGTTGAACTCAAGAACCAGTCAAAAAAACGACCCGTTCTCATGTGACAAATGCCAACCGTGTACATATGTTGGGCGCGCGTTTCGCGTGTCTCCCGACTATGCACCGGTGCCGAAGGGATCAATGATGCTAGTTCCTCAGAGCATCTTCCATTGAAATACCGGTAGAACATGGATAGCATTCCCACCCGACGCCTGTGCTCTAAAGATTGCAACCCGCTCGTTAAGATGGGAGAATCTATCAAACGGACCGCCCGTTTCTGCACAGAGTCGAGGGTATTTTTCAAGTATTTTGGAGCTCCAGACCAGAGGTGGCTGCCAAATTCAACCGTGGGGCGCACTACTATTTCACGAACTATTACTACAAGACAAGAATAAAAATATAAAACTGGCTTTACCAATAAATACGTAAGTACATTCATAGATAAAATACGATACAACAATAGTTATATTTTTTCTTACATTAGCTCCAAGAAAATAATTTCACTCAGGGCCTATGTCATTTTAGGGGATGCTGTGTGGAGATGTTTTTTAGGAAAGTAAGGAGAGGAAGTTCAGGGAAGGAATTAGGTAAAAGGGTTGGGTAGGAATCTGGGGACAGTGTATCCAATGGGGCGTCTGAATCCATTCCTTCAATCGCGGTGCAAGGCGTCCAGAGATTCCGGCCAGACGCACTGGCTGCCAAGACCTGAACAAACCTCATCTCATGAACCCGGGCACTTGCGGTGACTTATGGCATATACGGAATTGTTGGTTTTCCAATAAATGGTTCCAGGGGCGGTGGTACCAATGCCCGTCTCCAAAATTAAAAGTTTATGCCGAGTTTCTGAAGATTACCTACCATTAGATTTAGATTTAATTTAAAGATTTTGTTTTTTTCATCTGTAGGGCATCTTTTTTCCACTTTTCACATAGTTATTGCCACTTCACGACCCGCATCAATAAATCGATTCCCTCAGCCCCTACCTTAACACGCCTCACAACGCTGCCAACCGGGTGGCGACATAGTTCCCTGTCTAATTGAAAAGAATTTATTGAAATATTTTATACGTGTTTCAAGGTTTTGTTATGTTATTTTACCCATTTATTGTTACACCATGTATGTTTATAATGAGGTCCTTTTCGGAGGTTTCGTTTGATCAGAAGATTTTATTGGAAACCAAAACAAAAAATATATTTTTTATCTAGTCCAAAAATTGAGATTGCAATCTTCTGTGAGAAAAGAGAAACACTCGTTTAGTGCCAGAAGACTACAACAATTCGGCGTCGTAGGTGTTTAGAGGAAACCGTCCGCCTTTTTTTTCGTCATTTGTTATCGGGATGTTGTGCCGTTTTGCGCTAATTCGTTCCATAGCCAACTCCTAATATCTGCCCTGATGATGAACACTGTAACGCTGCCTAAAACGTTTAATATAGAAGAAGGTAGCGCAACACGGCATAACACACCAAAAACCAATAACAAAAATATTTTTGGCCGTGAAAATCTAAAAGATACCGTCCGCCTTTTGTCCATACAAACGTATTCCCCATTTTATTTCTTGACACCACTGCAAATAAAAAAAATATTATATTGATTTCAACCACTAGTGTCGGAATGTTTTACTTTTTTTGATAAGTTACTTCTTGTGGGAGTTGGACCCTCCAAGAATTTTTAAAATTGCCAGGTTTGAACGCCATTATGGCTGAACAACCAAATTTTACCAACTGGTATCCCTGAGAGTCGCTCTCCGGTCCAGTGCATGATATTGCAAATTTATTCCGGTTCCCGCGTTTGCCTAGTTCGGCAGTTTTTCATTCCAGTGTCACTCTAGTTGTTACGATTTTAATTTTGTATCAAGTTTATATAAAATATAACGTAATTTATAAATATTTTTAACAGCATAATCAACAGTTCTAATTGGTTAATTTTCCTTACACACGCATCTCAGTTTACAGTGCTCGGAAAGGCTGTAAGCTGCAAATCCAAATCAGATGAAATACATAATTCACCACCTTTCCAAACCATCAACAGACGTGCAGTATACGAACGTAACAATGAATTAAAAAAAATTCCGGACGTAGAATACTTCTTCTAATAAAATTAATTAGTAAAAAATCTTAAAAATCAGTCCTGTTTTGGCGGAGAAAAGTGGGGAATTCAAAACGTCATAATTGATTTTATTTAGATATTATTAACCTGAGTTACAGTTGTCTCTCTTGCTCATTATTAGGGGAAGTACGGTTTGCCAAATAAGAGCACACCACCACTGTTGTTCGTATGGCAATACTATATAACTCATGGTTGAATGGTAAAACTGTGTAACCTACATTTTTATGAAAAAATAAAAAGGCATAAAGTGAAAAAAATATTTTTTCATTGCAATATAGATACCCACTGATTTCAAAATTACAATTGCATATTGGTTTATACTATACCTTTGCAATATTGTGTTAACATAATGAAGAATAATGATATTGTAATAAAATTGAAAGCACAGTTTAGAAATTGCTCACATTTATTTAACACTGGCTTAAGTACCTAGCGTTGCCCGGGCTTTAGATCCTGTCTGTAATTTTAGATCTGAATATCTTTAACTCATTCAGACCTAAAAGAAGTGTAACTAAACTCACGATTGGTGATTCTTTTTTTCTACCTACTGTTAAAATCAAATTTATGTTAAATTAAATGAAAGCAAATCATTTTGTAAGCCGCCATTTAATAAAATTTTCCTCGTTAAGCGGGTACACCTTAAGAACATTCTTAGATTTAATTTTTATTTCTTTAAATACAAAAAATGTTTTTTTAAATGTGATTCACAGTGTTATAAACATTCAGTGTCATTGCGCTTAAAAGTAATATTAGACAGTTAAATTGGTGTTGCTAACCTACAAATTTCGCAGTTCCATTTTTTTTATATTTTCTACTCTTAAATGACAAACTATAAGAGCGACAGCAATAGTTTAGTAAAATACCTACTTATCAGATTTTTCGGCGACCAGGTCTGCTCCTAATAATTGTTGTTATTATTTATTCAGATTTTGTTGTAATTATTGTTGTTGACGTTACATTTTAAGGCTTTCTTACATTCTCTTCAGGATGTATTTTGCAGAAAAATGACGCTTTCAAAATTGGTGATTTATAAATATTATTAAATACATAATTACGTCTGTAACTCTAGGATTTGTTTTGATTTTAAGTCTTTTTTAAAAATATTTTCAATATTGGAACCGATCCACGGTAGAACAATCCCTTCCCTTAGAACAATCTAGCTAGGCAAAAAGATTTCAACGATGTTTTTATTTACGTACAAAAACAAACTCACAGTATAGAAAACGGTCCATAGCATTATGTTCGCATCAATAAAAAAATTAAAACAATACGCGCTACACGTGGCAACGATGTAAACACCACACTTTGAATGGTCAATGGTCGAAGATGCACTCTAAAATTCATTTAAAAAAAAAAACAGAAATAGCTTAATACAGTTTTTTTTCTTCCAGTAGTACGTGTGATGATGGACTATGTGGTGAGCGAGAAAAATAATTTGGTTTTTGCTCGTTAAAAAGTAAAATAAGAAAAATTAAATGTTAAATTGTACTTGTATTTCTTTTTTATTTTACTTCGAAAATTCTGTAACAGTGGTTGAAATAAATGTAAATTTTTTTAACAATTTTTTTAATAATAATAATAATAATAATAATAATAAGGTCTTTATTCCAGGATGTGGGGAGGGGAGTGCAATCCCACACATCCCATATAGGGTATAATTACATATGTTATTATATATGAATATTAATTACATATGAATAAATAAAAAGATAAAAATTAACAAAATAAAAAATTAAAAAAGAGAAGCAATTTAATCATATTGTGGCCCTTTTGCATCATATTCCATGGAAAAATATTTTTTTATAGCTAGAATGGGATTTGGGACCACTGTGCGATCGTAAGAACAATTCAGAAAAGTAAAAAGGAAGGTCAAAAAATTATTTTAATTTAATTAATTAATAATACTTAGACATTTGAAATGTGTACTTCGCTGGCTAAACTTTTTGATGTTGTAATTTTGGTTCCGTGAAAACTCAATACGCATTCAACTCAACACCTCTTTGAAAAGCTATTAAAAGCTATGAAAAAAATAGCCCGCAACCTAACGCAAACTATTTAATCAATTTTTTTTATTTTTTTATCACTATTAATGACTTTTTTAATGAGTTAAATACAAATTTAGTTGTCCGGTCCCCGTAATTTTCAAGTATGCTAACGATATTCATAAGCATCGTTTCTAAAATTGAAGTTGTTTGTTTTTAAAGACAATTATTGTAGGGCATTTTTTAAATATCAATATAGAATCCTCAAGTTATAATATTGCATATTTTTCGCAATTTGTAAATAACTTCCACACACCAGTTTCTCGTTTACGGGTTGATAAATTTTACCTTTATTTTCATAAGAAGCTAAAATTTTTGTTTGACAATTCGATAAACATTGCTAGGTTAAAAAAATCATAATTCTTACAGTTCGTTAACTCAATAGCAGAGTACTGAACTCTCAAATCTTGGAAACCCGATACTTGGAACACTCGACTTTTTTCTCAATTTTTTTTCAAAAGTTTAAAACTTCCCTCTCAATAATATCCAACTTTTTCAATATAGGTGTTATTAATAATTTCTGATGGAAAATTGGGAAAATTTGAACACGTTTATATCTAATGATTCAATTGGTTATCCCCATTTTGAAAGTGTGTTATGGAAGAATTCAGTGGGGTTTTATCTAAGAAATAACTGAAATGGGGTGGAATGGGAGGGATGGGGGGGATCCGCCCTAATAGGCAGTTTCCTTTAATGCTGGGGCCGGGCGATTTTCTTCGCTATAAAACAATTCCATTTGGCTCTGACTACCACGCAGTTCCTACATCCGGATATAAAAGCTTTAAAAGACGTGTTGCCAATAATTGAGGAGTTGAAATAACAACTTAAAAGGGCACAAGTTGTTTTAGCTGCCATTATTTTTGGTATCTCCAATCCCTTCTTTATCTGCTGTGTAAATGTAATGTCTCTTATGATCTCTCCAAAGACATTCATAATTGAGTAATTTCTGGGACACGTATTCTTCAGTAACTATTGGATGCTTATTGAAGAGACTTAAGTTCTTATAACGCAGTGACTGTTTATTGAAGTTTCGTAATTTATTATAACACTTCTGTGGACAACGTCCTTCCAGGCTGAAAGCTAGTTTTGGTCTAGAAGCTGCTGAACTCTGTGACTCTATACAACCTCTCAGAAACTGGGCATACTGTACAGTAGTGTACAGGGCCCGCAGATGCTTTAATAGTACACAACTGCTAACCCTGTACAAATCGCAAGTGTGCCCCACGGTTCAATTTGGCAACCACCTCTGGTCTGAAGCCCCAAAATACCTAAAAAAATCCTCGACTCTGTGCAGAAATGGGCAGTCCGTTTGATAGATTCTCCTAACTTAACAAACGGATTGCAATCTTTAGAGCATAGGCGTCAGGTGTACATTCGTACACGGTTGACATTAGTTATATGAGAAGGGGTCGTTTCTACGACTCGTTTTTGAGTTCAACAGCTCGGCTGTGGAACGATTTGCCGGCCTGTGTTCCCTCCCTCCTACAACATGGGTCTCTTCAAGACCCATGTTCACTCCTTCCTCCTCAAAAACACTCTCCACACAGCATCTTCAAAGATGACATAGGCCCTGAGGAAATAATTTCCCTCAGGGCCTCCTGTGTGGAGTTAATGTAAAAAACACAAAAAAAAAATTACCTTTTGTCACCTTCGGCACAACTCGGTAACGTGACCAATATATACATAAAAGTCCTAATAAATGACTATAGTAATATAGAAACTAAATCATAGACTAAAATGATACACTATAGCAAATATTATTTCTGTCGGTTTTACACGGACGGAACTACACGCAAAAGTTTGAACATTAGTTGCAAGGGATTCTTGCATCCATCTATTGTAAGCTTGTTTGTATATTAGCGAGTTTGTAAGCTTTTCTGTATATTAACTATTACAATCTGTTCTTTTTAAAATGTCATAATGATAAATAATACACATTCACTTTAACCTCTTGTATGAGTATTTACCCACCGGTGAACTCTTCGTGTCTTCATAAGAAAATTTCATTTGTTGAACTATGAAATGTTGTTCCTACGGTTCACCTAAAATTTAAAAAAAAAGTCTTACTGATTGACTTGTCCAAGATTGTTCGTGATAATAGATTTATGCTGAAAATGTTACCTTTCTTTGACGTTCAAACATTAATTTTCTTCTTTTTGTCATTACTTTTGATTACGGCTTTGGAAATGAGGCTACCCTTAATATTTACAATTTCGTTTTTGCATAGCAACAATTATTATTAATTTTACGAACATTGTTTGGATAGAATATTAATAGTTTTGCTGGTCAGGGGCGGCTGTTGCGCGGGTACGGAACCGTTGAGACAACACAAAACTCTTCTGCCAGGAGGTTGGGAAAATAGTTGCGAAGAACTACGAAGTAATGCAAAATTATGGGTTTTTGTTTTTAAAATTTGATCGCTTAGAAGTATTTTTAGATGCTTTAATTAAATACTGCTAACAGAACACATCTTGCTTTTGAAATAATCAGGCGTTTTTTTGTAAGTCTTTTTACAAGCCCAGAAAAAATAAAGAAAAAGATCTTTAAAAAATATTTAAAAGTTCAAAATCGCCTACATATAAGAATCTCTATCTAAAATTTGGCAAATAAAGTTCTTTAGAAAATTATCGTAAAACTTTTAAATAAAATAATAAACATTTTTGGCGATGTTTTTCTTGCATCAATCAAAACATGTCGTGGTGTTAAACAGGTATTTATGTCTTATCGCCTTGTACATAAGGATTGATATTGTTAGCAGCCCGATTCCAATTGTTACGTGTCGTGGTGCGTTGCCCTATCGTTGTAACCCTGATTAAAGCACATGTTCAAGAACAATGTTTTCGTTCATAATAGTGTAAGGTTTGGATAATTATCCATTTTGGGAGACGTGTACGGGTACCGCCGCCCCGGGAACCATTTACTGGATAACCAACACCTCTGCCGTAGATTATTCCAAGTGGTTTGCTACGTTTGGTGACTTAGCAGGGGTGCCCGGGCTCAGGTCTTGGCGTCTGCCTGCTGCTTGGCGGGCCGGATCGACAGAAATTGATTGAGGGAAGCTTTTTGACCTTTCCAGTCGGACTTTCTCGACCCATCGCCTAGCGCTGCAGTTGGAGGAATGGATTATTACATCCGTCACTCCTGGACTCACTGACCCCCAGATTCCTACCCACCCCTCATTCCTTTTTCCTTCCCAGAACTTCCTATCCTTCCCTTCCTTAAAAAGACCCTCCACACAGCATCCCCTAAGAGCGAAATTATTTTTTTCAGGGCTTCCCATGAGGAGCTTATGCAAAAAAAAAAATAAATATTGAATTTTCAAACTAAAAAAAAAATTTCAAATTAAATTAAAAATTACAATAAGTGAAGCCATCATCTTAACCTGAGAATCCCATAAAAAAAAAAATATTCTTAAATATTTCAGTTTCTTTTGTATTTTTTAAGTAATTTCACATTTTCTCGTGATAATGCTGTAATCTTCACATTTCTTATCTGCGGCTCGTTCTACCATTCAATCCCTACATATCCCATTGAGCCGGCCCTATTGTGTTCACTGCGCATTTTTCCTTCGAAAGGACAAGCTCTTCTAACCGTTCTTACTTCTTCTTCTGCTTCTAATTTCCCACACAATCCGCTCTACTGGGTGAATCGAACAAAACATAAAAAGAAGATTCTCTTTTTTATTCCCTTCCAATAGATATATTTGGATACTTACATAAAATTATATGTAATCGTTTTGAAAACCAGTAACTACTAGACTTGCTTTCTGCTAACATTTTCATCGGGTTAGGTTATATTATCGTGTTATCAGTTTGTGCGGAATCCATTTAAAGACCTAACCTAAGCTTTTCACAGGGAATCCGGCAACTTCCATCTAAGAAGACTCGATATGCAGCTGTTGTAAGTTGAATGTAAAGAGTGTAAAAAATTCGAAAAACCAATGTCCTGTTTTGACGGGAAGGTTTATTAGGTCCATCACGGACGATCGGTAAAACCCTAGTAGCATCCTAGTAAACCCTAGTAGTAACCCTAATAGCAATACGATATAGCTTAATTTGTCATCTATGGTAAGTTGGCGTAAATAGAGAACTCCAGTCCAATTTTTTAATTTTTTTTATGAATAATGACCTTTTAACTTAAATAACTGCATATTTATTTTTATTTTCATAGTTAGTTTTAATAGTTAAAATAAATGTCAAAGTTTTAATTTTTCAAGATCCCCCGAAAACCACCGAATCTAGTGTGACGTCATCATGACCAACCGAAGTATGAATTTAGTAGGCAACTGGAAACAGCTGATCGTCGCCCGCCATTTTGAATTTCAGCATTGGAGCGTTTTACTGGGCATTATGATAGTTTTTTGTACAGTTAGAGTTTTTGAATATTTTAAATAATATAGATACTTTATTTTTGATATTGAATTATTTAGGCCTAAATAATGTTTCAAAAAAAACAAAAACTATTATATTTCCAAATCTCTATACACCAATAACACTGAATGTCGAACGGCTTGCGCCTTACATTTATTGATTTCTATACAACTTTGACCCAGGTGACGCGGCGCCGTGACGTCACGCCGCCAAAATCCAGCAATACCAACTTGACAGGGTGCTTTAATGACACGTTTTAAAATGGACTTTTTAATAATTTTTTAAAAACTCTTCGTTAAATATTATGTAATAAAACTTATATATTCAGAATCAGCGTGAATTGGTCTATATGAACATATTTTTTTAAAGCCTTAATATTTTTAACTGGAGTTCCTTATTGTGGCCACGGTAAACAATTATTGATAAAAAAAACATTCCGACCGACGATTGACTAATTGCAGCGAGGCCTCCGTAGTATTAGTTAAATCACAGTTTGTCGTTTGTTATGAAAAATATCTGGCTTATTAATAATAAGGTGAACTAACGAAGCTTTTAAAATTGAAAAAAAAATCGTATATGCGATCCATAGACTAAGCTACGATCTTTCGAAGTGAACCATGGTAAAACGTATAAAATGGTGTCTCGATACATCGCAGAAGACAAACCATTATAATTCATAGGGCAGTGCTGCAGGGTACTGCCGCGCATGTTTTGTGTTGTTACAACACAACGGCTGACCGCATATATGAAAATTTTGACGGCTTGTATCTTCTCTTAATAATAATAATTCAGGTAAGCCTCGTACCTCACGCATATGTCCAGTTATGTTAAATTATTGTACAATAATGGGTCCGAGAGGTTAATACCGTTCGGTATTTTCTGAAAATTCTAAAAGTTCTATCTTCAGCATTTTCTAGTTAATATGATACTTTGTAAAAAACTTGAAATTATTTTGTAGGTGGCAACCTTACTGGTAAATAACCGTAAAAGGTACTTTTTTGTTTTTTGTTCTCGAATTAAATCTTTTTATATTATTTGCATTTATCTAAGCGGTTATAAAATGCCATCCATGGCACACTTCAACAAGCTCCAAACATTTAGTACATCTGCTAAGGTGCTACATCTTCATATAATAATTAATGATTTACGATTAATTCGAGACCAAAAACTAAAAAGAAATACGTAATATGTTGTTAGACCATTCGTTTTGCCAATTTTAGTTTAAAAACTAATCATTACGCAATTTTTTTTTGTCGTCCCGCTGAGCAACGTATTTATAAACATCCGCGTAACTGTGCGCATTTAAACTGTATGATAATCCTTCAGACATTTCAAGCTAGGATAAAGACACTTGTTGCCGACTTATCAGCGTGACGTGTGCTTAATGTGAGCATTGCGGATAAAAATCTTGTTCAGTTCAGTTCTCCGACAGATCTGGATTTATGCAGATGTACTTAGACAGTGCGTTGCTAACGCGCCTTATTTTTCAAATTGATCTACTTGCTACTAACTAATAAGACCGCGGTCAACAAAGTCGCCCGGCATGACGTCATCGCCGCCAAACTCAACAATAAATATGAACATGTCATTTTGGCGGCAACTGAACTGAAATGACTTACGTTTTTAATCGTTAAAGATAATTTATTCTTTAACATAAAAATACCTTCATTAGGCACACACTGCAAATTTTGACAATAAAAAAATGTGAAAAAACCCTATCGTAGCATGTTTATCAATGGTTGCGTTTGACCGTTTGCGTCCTTTAAGCGGTTGGCTTTTTTGATCACAGCATGAGAACACAATTAAGTTTCTTTGCCCGAACATGCCCGATAGTCAAAACGTCTCTTTCCAAACTCAAGTTAGATTTATTTTGATAAGTTCCCAATTTATGTTGGTTGAAATTGAAAAACTGACCCTGTTTTATTCATAAAAAAATAAGACAAAACTTTACGGTTGCTTTTATCAATTGAACTAAATGACCGCTTGATGAAATTTTACACAAACCCGGAAACGCGCAGCTTCGGGGTCTCTAACCGCGTTCAACATAATTTTCATTCAGCCATTTTAACAACAAATAACCCTTGAACTCTCCGGGGTGATTCCTCATCTATAGGTTTTTTGCTGACCAGCATATTTCAAAGACTTCTTATTTTAATTATATATTTAATAACGTACTGACGTCTAATTTACAATAAATTAACACAAAATTTAAAAAAAGCAGTGTGCAATTTACCTCCAGAAAACTAAAGTAGACAAGAGTGGGAAGGCTGCGAAGCACCGCACAAAAAGAAGACCGATTATACTATCTCATTCTCTCGCAGGCTTAATCTTGTAGATTTGTGTATTTGTCTCTTTTTGTTGTCGTTATGTTTCGTTTCATCGTGTTTCAAATCACAACGGTACTAAAAAAGTTTTCACTTAAGAAATGTAAATTATAAGAGTAAAGGAAGGTACATGAAAGCGAAGACAAAATCAGAAATAAACAAAAAAAAAATAGAAGTGAAAGTCAAGTCAAGACTTAGCTAGAAATCAAAATATCTTCAATTGCTTAGTGACCGACAAATATCATTTACATTTTACCAAAAAAAGTAAAGGTTGAAACTTAATTTGACCAGTCTGCATTCCACCCTTCTGGACAGTAGTGAATAACATTCACAATTAGAAGAGTGTTGGTTGAGGAAGAACAATTCATTATTTCTGAGTCCGGGAAGGTATATTGAAAAGAATGAGTTGTAGCAACGTAGGAGAATCAATAGTACAATTGATAATTTTGCAGAAATGATATCAAGTTTTTCCGACGGTCTTTTAACGGAGAAATGTTTAGAGTTGGTTCATTTTCATCATAGGAGTAATTGTCTCTTTCTAACCACGCATATAGGGCGCTGTTCGGCCTACCTTGGCGTTGCAGTGCCTCGCAGGAGTTCGCAAAAGGAAGGGTACATGGATTCGCTGCTTTGATGCGCCACAAAATAGCCGGAGCGAGTCAGCGCTACCAAAAATCGGAAAATACTCTCGTCCAGTGGCCCAATTGCAGGAAGCACCCCTTCACCAAATATGGAGAATTCATCTAAAGCCTCCTAGTACACAAGTAATAAATACGTATTTTAGTATATTTTAAATTATTTTTATCTTGTAAATTTACTTTATGTAATAATTATTTATTGAGATTTATACGTTTACTAGCTGGGCTACCCGGCTTCACTCAGGACAACATTCGAGAGTGTTCTGAAATGTTTCACAATTTATTTTATTTATTTATAGCGAACCCGACAGACGTCGGGACAAACTAAAATTAAAATAGAATAATATTGAATATTCGATACTACGATGGTAGCGCAGTCTGCCGGATCCAATGTAAAACATTCCAAAATCAACAACTCCTTAGAAATAAAAAAAATAATTAAAAGAACATTTTCCAGTGGACTAAATTGTGAATCTAAACCATTCTCGAATCCCCTTGAACCCACACAAAAAATTTCATCAAAATCGGTCCAGCCGTTTAGGAGAAGTTCAGTGATATGCACACGGAGAGAAGAAATATAAATATTAAGATATAAGATATGGCTGACGGAGTACTGCACCCACCGCTCTGTTTAGCTGAAATAAACAACTTATTATTATTATTATTGACATTTCAATAATGCTCGGTCAAATAATGTCCTTAAAATGAGATAAATTGATTTTTATCTTAAATCTCAACAGATTTGTTTCACAGCTTTTGTATTAAGATGGGTACGATTATACACATTCTAGAAAAATACATTTTTTTACACCATTATAAATGAGATGAATTGAGGCATTTTATTTTCCCAGATGTACTTCACACTCAGTGTGTCAGTTATTCATTGTTTCTATAACAACCTAGGTTAGGTTAATAGCCAAAATAACCTTGGCTGGAGATGAAAAGGAGAAACTTACCCCTAAATAAATAGCAGCTCCTAAGGGGAAACTCACGAGTTATTATTTTGCGCAGTGACCTAGACATCTAAACATGAGTCCAAAGTATAAATCAAGCCCAGGAGACTATGTACGACGTGATAATCAGTCGGTTCTCACATACCTCGGCCAGACGCTGGGCACGTTAAGAAATTATCTTGTTTACTTGAATATTGTTCTTTCTTAAGAAAATATTTGACACAGAAATTTTGGGGTCGAAATGTAAGCTTCTGAAATATTATTTGTCCAGGAATTTTGTCATTCTGAGCGATTTGAACAAAAGATTTTTGCTTTCATAAAGCCAATTTTTTTACGATTATTTTTATTGTTTTTGTGAAAACTAAACAAGATTCTCAGCTGTCTAGTGGGACACTTTGATAACCCTGAATTGCGAATGTTGTGAAGCCGAAAAGAGTGCAGCGGGAAAAGAAACGGCGGAGAAAACATATATGTGGCCTGCTAAAGTTATTTGAAGTAACGTTGATATTCTGCATGATCGTCTTTCACTTAAATCAAACTGAGATTATCTCTGTATGCTTCAACAAAACGTGTCGCAAATATACTGTACTCTGAACAGTGAAGGTACAGTCAGTATTCTAGACATCATCAGTTACAAATTTTAAAGTGTCTTAATAAATTTCTGTTAAAAATATTATAGGTATTGCAGGTTTCATTTTTTAGAACACAGGCGTCAGCGAGGTATTAGGTCGTTGTCTTCCGTAATAAAATGGAAGATGCTCCGAGGAATTTGTTTATCGAAACAAACTCAAACTCATTGGTCCTTAGGTGCGTAGTCGGGAAACACGCCAAATGAGCACCCAATATATGTAAACGGTTTACATGGAACAGGTCGTTTCCAAGACTCATTCTTGAGATCAACAGCTCCACACAGCATCCCCAAAGTTGACAAAGGCCTTTTATGGATAGGACAGGAAATCATTTTTCCTCAGGGCCCTCTGTTTGCGATTAGTGCAATGAAGTACGCACAAGTTAGATAATTTATTACTTTAAGAATTATTCGAACTTTTCGTTTTTGAAAATGAGACTAAAATTTAAAAAAAAATGAGTTCACTGAACAGTGTTGACGGTCGGCGTGGTCGAGGGGTAACAATCTAAAGGTTTTAAGTCATTGGATCAAATCCCGGCTTTGGCACATATTCTTAAATTTTTTTATTTATTTGTACAATTTCACAAATAATTTATTTCAAAACAATACAAAGTATATTTGCGGCACGTTCCAGATCGTGAAAGATACTCTCATTATCGCCCTGGTGTAAGACCACCATTCCTCACAGGTACCTTCCTCTTTCCCATCTTCTTTCCCTTACCATTACCTTCAGCCTTACAACATATCGCAATTGGGGATACCGTAGTCTCACTGGCTCCAGACTGGAGCAGGTTGGAATCTTGTGAAGTATTCATATAAAAAAGGGGTTGGCAGGTCAGACCCCGAAGAGTCCAGAGATAAAGATCTTAAACGCTTGGCCACGTATGTCATCAAAGTATAAAAAACAC
This sequence comes from Glyphotaelius pellucidus, assembly GCA_936435175.1. Taxonomy (NCBI): domain Eukaryota; kingdom Metazoa; phylum Arthropoda; class Insecta; order Trichoptera; family Limnephilidae; genus Glyphotaelius; species Glyphotaelius pellucidus. The sequence continues at coordinate 23,823,042 of OW386555.1, read as the reverse complement.
AGCGTCATATAATTATATACATGTTCTTTTATTTTTATTCGTACGTAAGAAAAATGTTGAGTTGCGGAGGCTGATCTAAACCCAATTTACATAAATCACTCAAATTAAAATATGAAAATAAAAATCTTCCAAATAGAACCTAATTTCACCTATTTGTGTAAATGTTTAAGAACTACGTTTATGTTTAAAAGGGAAAGGAAAGAAGGACGGTTAAAAGTGGAGCATTTTGCTTCTGGGAATAGAAAGAGCCTCTTTAGTGTTGACTTGATGGCAGCCTTATTTCAGAAATAATTGTACTTAATAATACTTACTTGGGACAGATTTAAAGTAATTAAATTACGTTCGGTGGAATCGTATGGGTATGATTTCGGAGTGTAATTGTTTGTTTAATGTGGTTTAACCTTCCAACGTTGTGGTTATCACGTATCACCATTTATTAAAGGATTTGAAGGACCCAATAAAACAAGTTCTTATAATCTCCTGGTTAAGCTCACGCTTTATCCAAGAGGATTACATAATACTTAGCATTAAGTTCAATTTCTTTTGTCTTATTTTAAGCCTTGAGTTTGATTTATTTCCGTTTTGTTTTAAGTATCTATAAATATTTTATTACTATTCGAAATTAATAAAATTTCTAAAACCCATACTGCCTATCAATGTATTATTATGTGATTTTTTTTCACCTTAACTCCACACTCCCTGAGGAAAATAATTTTCCTTAGAGTCTGAGTCATTTTTAGAAATTTTGTTTGGACAATCTTTCCTGGAGATGAAGGAATGAACAGGGTCGTGCATATATCAAGAGGAAATATAGAGGCCGTCAAATTATTCCTGAGCCAAATTTTTGATTTGACATTTTTCATGTGCCAAATGTCAACCACCGTGTACAATTGTTGGGCTTGGGTTTTGCGTGTTTTTCGTCAGTGTACCGGTGCCAAGGAATCAATGTTGCTTGTTCCTCTGAGCATCTTTCATTATAATATTGGTAGAACAATAGATAGAGGAAATTAGCAAACGGAACGCGCGTTTCTGCACAGGGTTAAGAAAGAAAAACTTTAGATGTCATGTCGTAATGAGAATCAATCAAAACATCAATTCGTACTTCCACAATTTGATGTTTATTGTTTAAATGGATGTTGAACAATCGATGAAGAAAATTATTGAATAGAAAACAGCTTTAGAATTCTGAAATTTTAGATCAATGTACTTTTTGCCGCTGGCAAAGTTTCTTTATTATTTTCTAAATTCTGAGCAAAATCAACTAGTTTGTTCACGATGTCAACGGTTTTATGATTTTTACACGATTTTTTCACTTTTGCAATAAAATAAAATTAATGCAAAGCTTTTGCCAACTTCGCCAAAAAAATTGCCAAAAAAAAATCGTCAAGACAGTTAAAAAAAGCGTCTCTCTCCAAAATGTTCAATAAAAGTATACAATTAATGTTGATTAAAACTTTAGATATACATTTTTTATCTAAAAAACCTGCGAATTTCAAACCATTGACGACATAAAAATACCACATGTTTCAAAATAAAGTCCTATAAAATGAATGCACTATATTTTTCACACTGTAGATGTGCAAATCTACGTGATTGGCGTGTTTTTTGTCTTTTTTAGACCATATTTTTTTTACCTGCCCACGCCCTCACTATCCCATTTAACGCCCCCTAGTTTTCCTCATCGCCCCCTCGTTTTTTCTGGATCTTCTACCGTCCAGTGAAAGTCTCAAACGCCCTCGAGAGGGTGTTATCGCCCGCGATGAAAACCTATAGTTTAGATTGTAATCACGTCTTCTGTGATTACACGGATTAAAGTATTTTTTCTACATCATCATCTACGTAGACTTTAATCAACTTATTGTGTTTTTACAACTCTGTGTCAAAAATAGACCACTATAATGGTATGTAAGTAATAAGATTAGCTTAAGATAAACAATTTTTTTTTAAATTTTAATACTTATTTTTTAAATTTTTTTTTTTTACATACTTTGAAAAGAATTTGTCCATACTGAGGTATCCCCTTTCTCATATCAAATTGTTCATGGTTTTGAGTATAAATTATAAATAAGTACGTTAAAATACTACGAGAGGAATATAACAAAGTAATATCTAAAAGAAAACATGAGACAAGCGTTGTTCTCTCTGTTGGGTTGTTACATTATTTTATCATATTCTCCTTCCCGTGTCCATAATCCGTATTTTAATGCTGCTTTCGAAGACGGTTATTTTTTAATGGTTTTTATCGCAAGAATGAGGATATAAAATAATTTTAAAGTGAAATATTGCATATTTCTTTGTCCAAAAGTCGTTTTAGTTGTAGTTTGGTGGAATGTATCTTGGATCTTTGAATCAACCCGAGCTTGTATGTGTAAATGTTTCCTAGTTTTTTAATGCATAATTAGAAAATCTTTAGAATAAAATCGTTTCAGAGACAGAGACGTTACAGTGCATTGATTATAGTGTTTAAATAATTTGATATTTTATTTTTTTATTTTATTTTATTTTACTTTTATATATTTTTATATATTTAATATTTCATTGGTACCAGTGGCGTAGCGTAGGGGGGGGCGGAGGCGACGGCCCGCCCCGGGCGGCACTTTTAGGTGGTAACCCTACTACTCAGACAATCGGATCGGATTAACACCGCACACATCCGATTCGAAAACCGGATAGGTAATACGACTGGGGTCACGCCCTTTTTCAGACCTGATTGGACGGCCGGCATAGAAGGGCCTGCCTATTTTTATTACCGATCAGGTTTTTGAATCGGATGTGAGCGGGCTTTCATAAGAAATGTATGGCGCGAAGGCCATCCGGTTGTCTGATCAGACAATCGGATGTATGCGCCCAGCCTTATTCGACTTATCTTGTGAACGAAAATTTGAAATGTTGCCTCTCGGGAATTATTTAATTATTTTCGAAGCTCGACGATTAGTCAGGTTTTAAACCAGACAATTTGTTGACATTTTATTAATAATACCCGCGCGTTACAAATACACCTCCTGATGTAAGTTTTTAACATTAAATATCTCCACTGCTTTAAATCGATTTTTTTCTTGCGCAATTAGGGTCTTAAATATTTTATGGAATGAACCACAGGTACTTTAGTTTTTTGTGATTGCGGTGTATTCGATTGATGAGACAAGTAGCTTATATTAACGATAAAATATAGACTTTAGCGATACGTATCGCTATGATGGTAACGATAAAAACTTTAGGACTGACTGCCGGCGCCGGCGCCGGCCGCTGGTAGTAGGTACCCAACGTGTGAATCCGACTTTACTTGTCGGACTCCTGGCCCTGCTATTGGCGGAAACATAACGAACCTGTCAAAATCCAATCGGCGTTACGGAACATCTGGTTTCTAGGCTAAATTTATTCGTTGCTTCCAACCACATGGTCTGCACACACAGCACCACTTTTTTAAAAAAGCTCTATTTTTAAAAAATGTGTTCTTTCTAGGAATAATGCAACATGTATATTAAAAGGTAGGTCTTTAATCTTTTACAGTAGCTTATTTTTGTAAACATAATTAATATAAGTAAAAAGACCTCTCAAAAAGGGAATAGGTGTAATTTTCTTTTCTGCTGGGTCATTAAACTATTTAGAAACATATCTTACGTATGTAATTAAATTCACTTGCTAGACTTTAATAATAAACCATAAATATAGAATTAAACGTTTGAAAAACTGCTAAACAACTTCCCTTAAAATTATAAATAGTTACCAAATAACGACAAACTTAGTGAAAACTTAATAAATAGTTTTTACAACATTTGGCATTTTCACGAGCATATTATGGTTCCTTACAACAGGCAATCTGCCTAGCTAGGAACTACTCTCGACCTGAAAAGACATATTATGATTTGAAAACAATTAAATAAAATAAAATAAAATGATTGGACATGATTTTGTTAAAAGTTGATTTTTAGGAAAATTAATAAATCACTACTTCATGAGAGGAAAATTAATAAATCACTACTTTCCAAAGAAAATAGAAAGACTTTTGATTTATTTTTATAACTAAATAAATAAATGTGATTTATTTAAAAATTATTATTTTTTAGTTCAATTTTTCTTTGCTTTAATCAGGTGAACTAATGTGTAGCTAGGATACCATTCTTTTTGTTCATTTCTACTTTTTTCAGTTCGTATTTTATGCTTTATCCTGTGTTATTTTTGGATAAAAGTCTGTAAATAAATTTAAAAAATATTATTTCCATACATTTTGACGCAAGGTATGAATATAGTTCCAAATATTAAGTTCGCACGACCCACGTAAGTGGTTTTTGATGTGCTCTTACGATTTCACGCATTTCTACCCTTATGAAGAAATTATCATCACATTCAATCCATTTCACTCTGAAATCTTGACCGTTTTATTTCTTTATTGTGTGCATAGGCTTAGCAGGGATTTTGAACATTACATAAAACTGAAATTTATAGAATTTTAAAATTTAAGTATGTAATGTATGTAATCATAACTTTTTACTTTGGTCACGTATTTTGAAGTATACGAGCAAAACGGCTGTCACAACTTAATTTCTTTTCATTTTACGAGGCGAGTATGGGTACCGACGCCTCGGAAACCATTCATTATTAATAAACCAATAAACGTACCTGCAAAGGTCACCCCAAGTGATTTGTACCTTTTTTGATGTAGCATGGATGCCCAGGTTCACGGGATGTGGTAAATCCAGGGCTTGGTGGTAGATGCGTCTTCCCAACTGCTGCGTGGCTGGCCGGATCAGGAGAGACTGGTTGAAGGAGACTTTTTGACAACTCCAGCCCTTTTTTCTCTTTTAACACAGGGGGAGGGATGAATTTGTTTTTCCACCACTCCTCGACACTCAGATACCCAGATCCCAAACCACCCATAACACATTTTTCCTTCCCATAACTTCCTCTCCTTCCTTCCTCTACACAGCGTCCCCAAAGGTGACGTAGGCCCTGAGGGAAATTATTTTCCTCTGGGCCTGCTGTATGGAGCTACTGTTAAATAAAAAAATCAAAATGTTCGCCGATTATTCTGACCTTTATTTGACCCGAGTCATTTATTTATACTGAGTTTCGTGAGAACAATCTAGTTATAAAAACTCAGTTAATATGTAAGTCTGTACATAAAATTACAAAAATGTAATCGACAAAGGATAAATTTGCACAAATAATGATTAAAAAAAAAAAACAAATCAAATAAAAATACAAAATTGAAAATTGTCAAGGTTTTCAATCGCACTTTCGTGCCGTGTCTCGTACATAAATTTCTGCGATTTATTTTTAGAGAAAAATATTAACTACGAGGCCTGAAATAAAATTTCCCCCAAATATATCAACATCGTTTCCACAGCAACGATTTGTTTTGCTTTTCTTCTAACGTTAGCAATAACTCCCTTTTATTAGGGACAAAAACGTAAAATAAACATAATTTATAAATACTTAATAACGCCAGAGCTTACCATTATATACAGCCTTTATTACTCGCATATAATTTAGCTTTCTATTGGTGAAAGAATTTTTAAAACCGGTTTTGTCGTTTATGTGTGAAAGCGTAACAAACAAACTTAAATGTTTAAAGGAGTTTATAAGCGATTTCCGTGGTATACCGTCTATTCATAGGTGGTCAATATTACTTCCACGCAGTTACTCAATATTCCCGAAGCTTCTTTTATAATTGAAGAACTGAATCGTTTCTCGGGAAGTAAATATTTTTTCTATAAAAGTATATTTCTCGAGTATTTTCTTTGCTAACTGTGTGGCTTTCTAGAAGTGTAACAAAGCTCACGCCGAAAAAAGAGTTTTATAAAAGTTATATTCCTCTTGAAATGTATTGACTGCTTCACGTATCGATATTTTGCGTCAGAGGTTGTATTCGAAAGTTGAATAATATTGCTATTAAAAAACTAACTTTATTTTTTTCTGTTTTACTCGCTGATGTAATATTTATGCTTGTAGAAATTTCGATGGAATTGAGAATTTTCATTGAAGCAATGTTGTAATAGAATATTGTCTTATGGGTTCAGCACGGTCAAATCGATAATCGACAATATTGGATCGATAAGCTTAACTGACGATGATTATACATAGATGTTTCCAGCACGGCTGCTCAATGTCGATGATCGAGCCAATATTGTCACCGAAAGAAAAAAGAAATCGCTCTACAATGAAAAAACTGACGGTTATTTTCTACTCTCTTTATGACAACGTACACCTGCTCAAAAAGAAGATGATGGAGAGATATGCAGTTACGAATGTTGGAGAGAGCGCGATAGCAAAAATCTCGTGGGAAACATCTAAAATAGCATTTAAAGAAACGCTGTGAATTTTTTCATACATATAAACTTCTAAAATAAGTGTAATTAACGTGTTCATAATAATTTTTGAAGCATAGTTTGCCATTTTTTTTTTATCGAAAGAATTTCATAAAATTTGCGTTAGATATTATCTTCAAAAATAACATATATTTTTTGAATAGCTTAAAAACTTCAAATGTTTAAGCGAGATATGCAAGAAATCGGTAGAAATTCGGGATGCGGCGGCTTAAGGCGGCGCTTCTCGACTAAAAAAGAAGAAGATGGAGAGATATGTAATTACAAATGTTGGACAGAGCGCGATAATATTTTAAGTGATAAAATCGCAGCGAAAATTGCGAAAAAGATTAATAAAACATGACTCTTTTAAAATAGAGCAAAAATCTCGTGAAACGTATCCTAAGTATCATTTAAAGAAACATTGTGAATTTTTTCACAACTATAACGTGTAAAATAATAGAAATAGACTTGTTTTAAATAATTTTCGGAGCATACTTGCGATTTTTTTTCTATCGAGGGAATTTCATATAATTTGCGTTTCGGCGTGGAACGTATCTAGGTATTCGATAAATCGGTCGAATTCGGATAGCGGGGGCTTAAGTAAAACTACTTACCAATATAGCTTACCAATATACATATATTTTTTTTTTTTTTTTTTTTTTTTTTTTTTTTTTAATTGTACAACAGATAAATAATCCAATTACGGTACAATTTTCTCATTTTGACAATCTTAACACCTAAGAAGATGATCATTATACAAAAAAATCTTAAGGCATATATTTCAATTTGGGAGGCGGGTATGGGTTTATTGAATGAACCCATACCCAGCCTTACAGCATTCCAAATGATTTTCTGCGTTTGGTGACTTAGCTGGGGTGTCCGGGTCATGGGGCGAGGTTTGTCAAGGTTAGAGGCGGGTGCCCTCTATTGTCCTCTGTGGTTGGCCTGGTTGGGATAGACTGGTTGAGGGAGACCTTTTGATTTCTCTGAAACCATCGCCTTGAACCACAGCGGGAGGGATGTTCATACATCCGTCACTCCTGGATACGTGGACCCCAGATTTCTACCCATCCGTCGTACCTTTTTCCTTCCCATATCTTCCTTTTTCCATTCCATAAAAAAGATCCTCCAGATCCCCAAAGTTAAGATATATTTTTACTTAAGAGCTGTTTTAGCCCACTGAGACTCTTGACCCAGATGTAGAGGTAAGGTGCAGAATTGAGGCAGCAAGAACTGCATTCAGTAAAATGAAATCCCTCTTCTGCAATGACATTTTCAATTTAAAACTAAGGCAGAGAATGTTAAAATGTTATGTGTGGTTGGTTTTGCTGTATGGATGTGAGACATGGACCTTGAAATTAAATACAATGAAGTTAGAGGTTAAGTTAATTTTGAAATGTGGCTTCACCGAAAAATGCTGAAGGTTCCATGGACTGACATGATCACCAACACAGAAATTCTCATGCGGGCTAGAGCAGAGAGAGAACTGCTCCATTAATTAAAGTCACGAAAATTTCATATTTGGGTCACATACTTCGAGGGAAAAAGTATCACATACTACAATTAATATTGAAAGGCAAAATAAAAGGTCGCCAAAGGCCTGGTAGGAGACATATGTACTGGACTGCAAAGTATACGAGAGTGGACCGGCATTAGAAGTGCGGACGAGCAATTCCGGCAGCACAAGATAGAGAGACATTTTCCAAAGTGATTGTTATCGTCTTTCCAAAGTGATTGTTATCGTCTACCAAAGAAAAAGAAGCAAAAGATAATGTGTCTCATTAAAATTCTTGATAAAATTTCCGTATCTTCATCGTCATATTAAACAATTTCCATCAAAGCGTTATATTTTCCTCCAGATCTTCGAAGGCAAATACCTTCTTTGTAGTTTTAATAATAATAAAGTTCCAATTCAATACACTGCCTTGTATCCCTCGAGATAAGTATATAAGTCAATAAATCCTTCCCCGATTGATGAATAGGCCCATCGTGCCGCACAGTGGCGTAACTGCCGCCCGCCGGACGGAGCTTGCGCTCAATGATCCCGGGATAAATTATTATCTAAAGTTTTTTACGGAATTTTCGAATTGGGCTAATGATACGCCGCCCTACTTTGATTTGCCAGATAAATTATCTACGAACTTAAATTTTATTGCTAGCAGGAATATTAAAATTGTTGGAGTTATTGCGATGTTTCGTTCGAAGGTTAACAGATAAAGTTTTTTTGTACAGTATGTTTGATGATTCGTTCAGTTTGATTATTTACTGATCGAATAAAAATATCTGTGTCTGCAAAAAATATACTGAAAATGTAAAGTACCCTTTAGAAAGAATTTAATACATTTTTTCAAAGCTCTTGGGTGTAATAAAATTCTTAACTAGTCTTTTGAAAGCACAATTATATCAAGGAAATATAGGAACAGTTTAATTTTCGTAGCTTTATCAGATAATTTGCAATAGAATGCTTAAATATATCACAATAGACGATTTTATGGTTCAACCCCTCAAATTCCAGGAAAAAACGGAAAAATGTCAACTTTAACGTAATATTTTGCAGGTTAATTTTATGCTATCTTTTGTAATTTTTACTGAAACACATTCCTTGAATACTAAACTATACATAAAAACAATTTTACTTGCGTTTATTCAATGAATTTATACTTTTTACTACTTTTCAAATGCCACGGAAAAAACGAAAAAAATTCGCGATGTTTTGACTTTTACGTAATATTTTGCAGGTTAATTTTATGCTATCTTATCGTAATATTTACTGAAACACATTCCTTGAATTCTAAACTATACCTAAATATAACATTACTTGCGTTTATTTGATGAATTTATACGTTTTACGATCATTTCATCGACCGCGACGCGAGACTTGACAGCCGTCATCTTGACAGCCGAGCGGCGGGAAAAAGTTCCAGGCCGTGTCATAAACAATTTCAAAGAAAATATATCGCTGCTCTAGGTGGGTTCACGGTATCTTATACCTTATGAACAAGAATGCCCCAAGCGATTCTGACCTTCTTCTTCACACGTTTTCTTTATACATAAGGGTTAAAATCGCATAACAAAATTATTTTTTAGTGATTATTTTGGCCTGCGCCGATGGTACGCCGGCGGACGAACGGCAAGGGAGCGGATCATTTAAAAAAAATTTAAGGACTTTTACTTATTTTAATTATTGTGCTAAACTGAACTGCCTCAGTAAAAAACATCTTGTATTTTTTTAGTGACAAACGGAAGATGTCCACTGACTGGTATAGTGTCCCTCAATTAGTATTCTGGGCAAAGAGGAGTACAAGTGGTAGTTAGTTTCAGAATTTCTGAATATGTCCTTTTCTTTATCGGCCAGCCATTTGATTGAGAGTAATTCTCTCGACGAGCACAGTTCCCGGGTTCAAAATACATCGTGCGCAGATAAATTGAATTTTAATTCAAGTTGTGTTATTTTACAATTTTATCTTTTACAATAATAAATAGTATATTTGCGGCACGTTATACAGTGTAAGATACTCTCCGTATCGCCCAGGTGTTAGACCACCAATCAGAATTGAAGCGTTGCTTTATTTTTTTTTATTAATACAAGAAAAAAAAATTAATACAAGTTTTAGTCCCACAAAGCTGTCGTCACACGACGGCTTGTCTGAAGGTTCTTTTAAATAAAATACATATTTTTTTAAATTAATAATACATGTTAATAAAATATTATATATAAAATATTGTATCTCAATGTACCTACCTAAATAATTGAAATTGCTTGAAACGTGACAAGTGACCAGATCTGATTGGCCAGGAACTTCACCACCTTTCTCTTACTCGTCTCTTTCCCCTCCTCACAACGTACCCCATTTGGGGATTTGGTACTCTTAGGCAGAAATGTTATCGCAGTGGTGACTTAAGATTAAATCGTTTTATTATTGGTAGTTACTTTTGTAAAGTTAACTCATATTTTAAGCGAATTTCACACTTGGCTCTTTGTATAGTAAAAAAGTTTTACAAAAAATAGTTGGCCTCTGCCGAAAGCGTTTTTACGAAAATTGGGTTTGTTTTAAAGTTTTCCAACTAAATTATTTATACATACAGGTTTGTGTAACGTACAAAATGAATCTTTTAGTAAAACTGAGCATGAAACTGCGAAGAAAAGATTCGTATCTTTAAGATATTAACGTAATATATTTCCCGAGAAATCCTCGTTTAATTTAAAAAGAATCTGTGAAATATTATATATAAAATATGAATTATAAGGTCTGCCTCGACGTCAAATCAATGCACGTCAAACAAAAGAAACCCTTTACCCCTGTCAATACGACATCCATTATCTCAACAAGACGGAGGGTTTTAGAACTAAATGGAAGCCTTTCATAATATCATAATCAAAGCCTCCCGGTTGCCATCCGAGCCGACGCAGGATTTATTCGACAACCCGACATGAAATATTTAAGATCAAGGCCAAAGATATTCGCTTCGTTGCATTCAACTATTGAAGATCAAACTACACAGTCAAGGAGTCGAGAAGGAATTATTGTTTTGGTTTATAAGTACATAATATATGTGAGATTTTAATGACCTTAGTTTTGAAAAATGTTTTATTTACAAATACCGCATACTGATTCCTACGTTATTTCTTGAAATGTCTAACATTCTTTTGTAGATATCCCCAACTTCACGAAACTATATAATCGATCGCGATCGACCGGTCGCTTGCGGCTATTAATTAGTCCAGTCAATTAATATTAGTAGTTACAATAGATTCTTACAGTTAGATTAGTTCTCAATGGAGTAAGCCGTAGTTCCACTGTATCAGGGCATCTGGAACACGCGGAGTTAATAAGAAAATAATTTTTAAGAATCACCAAATTTGATTTTCCAAGATATTTTTTTTCCTTTATGTATCCTGAAGAAGTTAATTTTTTTTCCACTTAAATCGTTGAATAATCAAGTGCAATAAATATTTTGCACAATATTAAACTTGCGATTTCTTTAGTTTACTTATTTATTACTTTACGATTATAAAACCAGTGATTTTTACTCCATAAATCTGCTCTGAGAGACATATCACCCCTCTGATTCTGAATAAAAAATATACGGTTAGAAAAACGATAAAAAATCTGGGTAGGAAACCCGTTTTTTGTTTCCCATAATATTATCAGGGTTTTTGCCTGAAATATTTCATACGATGAGATCGTGAGTTATGGTGTTACCCCATAAAGTAGCGAAATATTACCTTTTTTCCAATATTTCCATAACTTACCTGTAGTTTGGCGGGTTATGTGAAAACAATAACCTGCGTAATTTAAACCTACAGCATAAAATAAAAGTTATTACAAATGTTGGCAAAAAGAACGTGATTTATATTTAAATTTTTCTACGAAATTTTATTAATCATTGGTGATCTAAATTTTCTTTTATTTCACGGTTTGTATAAGAAAATTTAACTGATTTTTTAAAAGAAAAGCTCACATTTCCTGGGTAATAATTGTGACAACTTTTTAAATATCTACATTTCCGTCATTATAAGCGGAAAATATTGCATATGAAGTAATGGAGAACTTCGTTCTCAGAGGAATTGAACCTATGAAATCAGATTGAAACCGACGCAATTGTCAACCCAACTACTAACTGGTCAAAAAAAACGTGTTAATCAATTAATTTTTAATTATATCTCATTACACAACTAGAAATTAATTTCAACTCTGGTCATATAACAATTTTTTTCACTTCAGCTTCACACAGAAGGCCACGAGCAAAATAATTCTCCTCTGGGCCTATTTCATCTTAGAGGATGCTGTGAAGAATTTCTTTTTAGGAAAGGAAGGGGGGAAGTTATAGGAAGGAAAAAAGATGTGAGGGGTGAGTAGGAGTCTATAGTTCAGTGTGCCCAGGAGTGACAAGCGTTTGAATCTACCACACCCACTGCGGTGCAAGGTGATGTTCTGACAGTCCTGCTGGAGAGAACAAAATGTCTCCGTCAACGAGTCTCTCCTGGTCCGACACACCTAGCAGTTGGTGGGCATGAATTCACAATACCCCTAATAAGTTACCAAATATGGCGAACCACTTCAGTTGACCTATGGCAGTGGTGTTGGTCATCCAATAAATGGTTCCTGGGGCGGCGGTACCCACACTCACCTCCAAAAATTATTCTCTCCAGTTAATTTATATTAAGCTAGATCAGTGAACAATCACGGGACATTCATTGCGTATATCAGGCTTCATAATATCTTGTCAAAATGTTCAACTACTATCATGAAAGTGCGCGGGAACCGGAATCTACAAAATTATAATTGTGTGTAAAAAGGTGAAACCAATTTTTCGCACCGTGTCTATTCAAAATAAAATGGTTGAAGTTCTCGACAAATCAGTTATAAATATTGCATCATAGATATGTACTTTTTTAATTTTCCAACCAAAAGCTTCAAATTAGAAGAATAAAACATATTCAAGCCACCAGTTCTAAAGGCTGAGAAAATCGAAATTACTACATTTTCATTTGTAATGAAATTCTATAAATTATACTTATTTTATGATTACCACACAACTCTGGCACGTCGTAATAACATTCACCCCTTTGCTTCATCCACAATCAATCATCGTCTAATTTTAAACTCTTCCGTGTCCAGTGACCAAGGAAAGGGTGGACACGACTAAAGTAAATCGTCCGACCCATTACGCACGGTTGCCGACAAATAAGCCTGTGTCAAGTAGGGTCAGGCACGTGTTGAAAAATAATGGCCGCCATCATTTTATCGATTCTCGGCACTGACGCAATTTGACGAAATTAAAATGGGTATTTTGGAAGCACAGGAAATAAATTCTTCATTCATTCAGAATTGATTCGTTGCTAGAAACAGCCAGGAACTTCACATCTCTGAATTGTGACGAATCAAATATCGAAGTAAAATTGAATAAATGAAAATCGCCGCCCTAAGAACCATTTATCTGATAACCAACACAACTGTTACAGGTCAACCCAAGTTTGGTGATTTAGCAGGTGTACTCAGGTCTTTTGCATGTTGCGTGGCAAGCCAGATCGGGAAAAGCTGGTTTAGGGAGACCCTTTCAGCTATCTAGCTACTCTCTCTAATCGCTTCGCACCGCAGCGGGAGGGATAGATTCATACGCTTGTCACTCCTGAATACTCTGAACCCTGGATTCCCACCTGCCCCTCTTATCTTTTTCTTTCCCAGAACTTCCTCTCCTTCCCTTAAAAAGAATTTTCACACAGCATCCCTTAATATAATATGAGTACCTGGTGTAAGACCACCATTCAGAATTGAAACGTTGCTTGAAATGGCTTTAGCCGTGTTTAGTGACCAGATCTGAATAGCAAGGTACTTCCCCACCTTCCTCTTCCCTATCTCCTTCCCCTCCCCACTATCTTCAGCCTCACAACATACCCCGATTGGGGATGCCATAGTCTCACTGGCTCCAGACGGGAGCAGTTGGGACTCTTGTGCGGTATTAACTGTAAAAAAAAAAAAAAAGTTCCTTTGTGTTTTCAAGTATTCATACAAATCGAACATTATTAATACGGTAACGTCTGCGTGGTTGAATTTCAGAACCCAGTTTCGAGTGCATGTTGACGCCACGCCGTACGCGTCGCGCCGAAATAACATCTGTGTACGTGGAATTTCAAATAAAGCTACCGTTGTAATTCGGTTTTAATTCAAGAATTCGTCACAAGATGACGCCACTTTCGTCAGCAGGCCGAACGGGAACGTGTCCTCCCTAGGTATAACTGCCACAAATTTATCAAAAAGAAATATCTCTCCTGATATGGAAAGATTACGGTAATACGCAGTCGTATGAAGCGGCTATATATATATATATTACATATGTCGTCATTGCCTCCCTCGGTAACTTTGTACCGGTGACTATCACTCGATGACAGTGAAACCGAGGAACAGACTATTTTTGAAACCAGTTTCTGCTGTATTTATAAAGTGGTCAAACACTAAATGGGCGAAGCCGAACCAAAAGCCGCCCGCAGGGCTCAGCAGCAAAAATTTGCGGAGCGGGGTTTTAACTACTGCTCGTTCTTAAATTATCATTTTTACTGGGAGCTAAAAATGTTAAGCCTATTAAGGGTTCAGGTAAAAATTATTTTCTTAATTTTCCCCAGGTATGAAATTAAAACGAACAAAAAAGAATAGAAAGATAAAACGCTTGTAATTTACGGTCTCGAGACTAATTTGATTGTTATCCTATCTGCTATTTTAAAGCTACTGTTTGAATAATGTTTTGGACTTTTACTCCTTTTCTCCGAGGTAATTTCCTCCGTAAATTATTTAGGTCAGTGATTAAAAAAACTCTAGATGAGCATTTGCTAATCTGCAAAAGCTTCTACAATTTTGTGGACTTGGCGCAAGAGTTGAAAATATTTTAAGCCATCCACCACTTAACTGCCCGTATAAATAAGTAACAGATGATTACTCCTTCGACACTCTCGCAACGACTTTTTGAATGAACGAATCTACATTTAATTTTTAACGAATTTAGACATCCAGTGTCCCTGCATACGTTGTTAGTAAGCAGTATGCAAGTGCTTAGCGGGTAATATAAGATATTTTAAGGCAATGAGACTGCGGCATCACCAAATTTGAAAAGCTTGAAACTGAAGGGAGGGAGGGAAGGGAAAAATAAGTCACAAATTACGGCTAAGCCATTTCATAACATATACATTTTTAATAGTCTTTCTTCACCATTGCAATTTTAACACTTTCTATTATTCTGAAAAGTTTAGCAAATATTGTATTCAATAATATCTTTTGAAGACACTTACGCTTTTCATTCTTGCGGACGCGAATTTAGAATGCATAATCTCTGAATTCAAATGCAAGAGTCTTTTTTTGTATTCTAGTCAAGTAGTCTTTGTTTAGCAAAGATTAATTTTATTTATTTATCTGCATATATAAAGAATACAAGTTTATTTGTGAATAAAATATATTCACGGTGCTTACTATTATTTTTAATTATTTTTTGAACCCATGTCTCTGCGTTTTTAAATCAAACCTGCATTAAAATGCAGCGGTAAATACCTTTTTTTAATTTGAATAAGTCAGTGTATTCACTCAAATAGAATATCTACAATTTAGTAAGTATAGTAATTTTTCCCCTCTAAGCAAATCGGACACTAAACTTTGAAAAAAAGTTATATTTTCGCGTTAACGCAAGAGTTCAAATAATAATTTTTGATGCTTATTGTAACGGACGTGCTGGCCGTATGAGTATTTACGACGGTCACAACAGGGGACGCGAGCCCAAGACAGGCCTCGGTGGGACCACGTGCCTGCTCTCCGAGCTCGCTAAACTTCTACTGCTGTCAACCCCGCTAAATACGGGACACAAACCCTTACAAATCTCTTAATCAGCAACCCACGTCTTGCCTACACCTCTCTCTCTACTTACCTGCTCTACCTCGCTTCGACCCTGCCTCTACTCGCTTTCTTTCTATCATATATATGACCATCGCCTCACCCAGGACCATGGACTATCCTATCTCTCATTGAACCAGACCCGGCTACTTCAAAGTAAGCAATCTCTCTAGCATAGCAATAGCGGAAAAAGAGACTACGAAAAAAGCGACATCTTGCGCCTCCGTGGATTGGGACCTCTAATGGGCCTCATCATAGGTAATCCACCCAGCAATACCAATAAAATTGGATTACAAATTGCATTGCAGGTGTTGTGAAATGTAAAATATTGCATCAAAATAATTTTTTTTTTAAAATAAAATAAAAACATATTCACAGAACTTGTGTGTCTCCTCTGTCTGGTGTTTTATTCAAATTATTTTTAGATCAGACAAAAACAAACATGTTAATAGAAATCTGAAAAAGTACTGGGTTAGTGGGATAAATCGTATTTAATTTCATAACATCATTCAATCTAACCGGAAACTTGTCATATCCGAAACCCCTTTCGGATAACTAGATAAAAACGGGTTGACTGAAGGTATCATTACTATAAAGGTCAACCCTTTGCTTTCTATATCAAAGGTTCCAAGAGTCTCTTGAGGTAGGGGCAATTAATATTACCTATTATCACTTGGTGCTTTATTGCGAAATTTAAGTACAATCAATTTTATTATCAAGTTAGAGTTTTGTTATTACCCTAATAACCGCAGCAACCGCAATTTTAAAAATAATGTAATTTTTTTAAAACCTATCTGCCAGAGGCGGGATAGGTATTTTATTCGAGAGAATTTGAGATTTTCTTTAGAAACGGTTTCATTTCACAAGTTAGGTCTACTTTAAAATTTAAAAAATACAACCAACTAAAAAGCAGTCTAAAATACACTTTCCAAGAATTTTTCATAGAAAACTGGATTTCAGATTTTCTAGATTCAAAAGGTTTTGCAAAGATTCCAGATTTCAAAGATTCCAGAATCCACCGTTGCTCATACCTGGGTACCTTTTTTAGTATTTTTTTCTTTCGTAACAAAATAACCAATTTTTTAACGTTTGTTTTTCCACAAAAAAGATGAATTCTTTACAAAAACATTAATTTTATCCAAGAAACATATTTTAAATTACACACTCATTAGTATTTGAAATATCACGTCACATAAAATATAAAAAAAGGTGAAACAACGTTTTTAAACGGATGTAAAAAATTGCCAAAGTTAAGTCACAAATTATTCAACTTTACAAACATGGAAATGTTTTTACAATGTAAAATACGCAACAATTGTGGAAATATCAAAAACGGTGGAACGACGAAAACTCTTGGATTCGTCTACTCCATTAGTCGGTGCTTAACAAAAACTTTCTTCTCGACTAGTGATGGGGAGACGTGAATGCCGAATTTCGCAAGTCCGGTGTCGAAAATTGTAGGGGGGCGCCGAAATTAATGATTGATAAAAATTATTGGAAATTTACACGTTTTGCAGTTAATATACTGTTAGTTAAGTGAGTGATAACTTTTTATAGAACCATTCGAGGATGGCTTTTTGCCCCTGGCATGTAGTGTAAAGTACATTTTTGACCAAAAAAACCAATACCCAAAGATTTTAAGTGTCGAAATGAAAAATATACACGGTAGCTTTGAAGGGGTAATTTTTTACCGAATGCTTTTCTATTATCTGACGCGTATATGCACATTGTGCATTAACATTAAATGAAAAATTGAAATTTGAGAACCGAATTTGATCCACCTAAGAAAACAAACTCTAAAAATAATCTAAGTTACATTCCGTACGGTTTTTGCCTGAATCAGGTTGTATTCCAGATTAATTTGAATAAAAAAAACTCACAACACAGTTTTTTTTCTAGTGCTTGCTGAAAGTAGCAACAAAAACAAAAAAAATAAAGAAAGATTAATTTTAGTGGATGGAAATTTCACGGGAGGCCTCCAACACGTCACAGAGTTTGACAATCAGAGTTAGTGAATCTGTTTTTTCCTTTGAAATTTGTCAGATCGCTATTTTTTGTAACACATGGTTCGCGCAAGGTAGAGTCACAATCATAGTTTTTAGTATTACGCTCAAAGAGAGTTCTTGGGTTATTTACACGCCCCAGGTTCATACACACAAAGTGATTTGTTTTCGTTAAATAAAAATTACACCACAAAGTGAATTTGCAGTCATCAGATAAGAGATTTTATTTTTAATTAAACTTGCAAGCAAAAACATTATCACAATTTTTATTTTAAAGTTGTTTTCAAATCCACATAAATAAATGAAATCGTGAATATGTAAGAAAAACGTAAAAAATGTGTCGAATTTAAAATCAGGGTCGAAACTCGCTTGCGACCCCCTCCCTAAAAGAGTGCTCTTTTTAAAAGGTATAATACGTTATGCCTTCCTTTGCCCGGGGGCATTAATTTACTTTTATTACTCCAAAGAGGGCATTTGTTTGACAAACATACGGTGGTAAAACAAACATAGCGGCGTTTCCGGGCATAACCGGAATTAATAAACCGGAAGAGGCAGTGCCGCGGCGAGGCTGCATTTTGCTGTCCGATTGTGAAATACGATAACACAACTGTAATAGTTGTTAGAGTTGCAATGAATGGTGCAGTTTCCAAATACTGCAAGGAGGATCTTGATAAGTGGTAGCCAGATATTGTAAGAGGAACATTGCAACTTACAAAATTTTTCAGGCTGTTTTGTAAAGGTTTTTAAACAGTTCTGTGAAAATACTTTTTTCCATAATTAGGTTCTTCCGAAAGAATTGGTGAAATTAGTTCGTTTTTTTAGTTTGTTTTTCCGGAATATGGGGAGGTTAGTGCAACTCCATGCATTCCATAAATTTATTACATTATTTAGATATAGTATTACATTATAATAAAGTGAGTAGGTACATAGATATGTATTTGGAGAAACGTAAATTGTTTTGTTAGCTTTTTGCTATTTTACAGGAACAACATCGAATCCCACAGAATCTACAAATTTTTAATTTGAATAACACACAAGAGTGCCTATCCGTGATTAAAATTGGTCGTGTCAGTGGTTGAGGGGTAAGGTTTTTGAGTAGCAATCCGAAGATCGTGGGTTCAAATCCCGAGGTGTGCAAATAAATTTTATTTGATTAATTTTGGTTACTTCACAATTAATAAACTTAAAATAATATTGGTATACTGAGTATATTTGCAGATACTCTCAGTATCGCCCTGTTTGAGACTAAATTTCAGAATTCAGAACTATTCAGAATTAAAATGTTGCTTGAAATGGTGATCAGACCTGAAAAGACAGGTACTTCCCCACCTTCCTCTTCATATATCCTTCAGCCTCACAACATACATTCCCTATTGGGGATGCCATAGTCTTACTGGCTCCAGACGGGAGCGGTTGAGACTCTTCTGCAGTATTCACATAAGAAGACTCCCAACTGCCTGGAATAAGTAGGACCATGGAATTCCGAATTTAAGACGTATTGTCGGGGCTGAAGATAGTGGGGAGGGGAAAAAAATGGGAAAAATGAAAGATGGAAAGTCGCTGGCTATTCAGATCTAGTCACAAAACTATTTCAAATTACGTTTGATTCTTAAAAGGTTAACCAGGGCAGTACCGGGTGTATCTGCAACTCTGGAATATACCTCATAATTTGATAATCCTTATCAAAATCTTACTCTAGAGACATGAATAGGTAATAAAAATAATTTCTTACGTTTATTACCAGTCATAAACCAAAAAAAAATATAAAAGCTTACTAAATTCTCGATTTGATTGAATTGCAAATTATAAATTCAATAAAAAAACAAAATAAGAATTTCTTTAATGCGTGCGTCCCAAACAATTAGATATTAACAGGATTCCGGTAACCACATGAACCCCGTTTTTCAAATTATTTTGCATGGCCAAAAGTCACTCAATTTATCTGCCACAATATTAATTATTACGCATTCAATTTTCTTTTATGTCACGTCATAATAAAACGCATCAGCAGTTTTAATAAAATTCATAGTAAATTAACATTCTCTTTTGTTAACCAATGTTTTTACGAATCGGCTATCACATAAAGCGAATTTATGGATTTATTAAAAAATATTACAGAATGATTTTAATATGAGATACGAGATGGGTCATTGCGGTACCAAAAAATACACTTATTTGATAAGTTTCATTGAAATAATATAGTTTTTTTTTTTACATTAACTCCACACAGGAGGCCCCGAGGAAAATAATGTCTCTCAGGGCCTGTGTCATCTGAGATGCTGTTTGGAGGTTTTTTTCGAAGAGAAAGGAATGAACATTGGTCTGGAAGAGACCCATGTTGTAGGAAGGAGGAAACACAGAGGCCTGAAAATCGTTCCACAGTTGAGCTATTGAACTCGAATGTCAACCGTGTACATGTTGGGCGCGTGTGTGGCGTGTTTCCGGACTAGGCACCGGTGCCGAGAAGACCAACGACGCTAACGGAGCATCTTTCATAGAAATACTAGTTAAACAAGAATAGCATTCCCACACGACGCCTGTGCTCTAAAGATTGCAATCCGTTTGTTTATATGGGAAAATCTATCAAAAGGATCGCCCGTTTCTGCACAGGGCTGGGTTTTTTTTTTCATGGAGCTCATAAAGGAGCGGCTGGTGGTTGCAAAATTCAACTGCACTTAGCACGTTTTTCCATTTTTTTCCGAAAACACAATCATTTATAATACTTACGATTTAAACAATATCCATTAATCTTACTATTGGAGAAAATGGGAAGATTTCTTCGTACATTCAGCAAGTATGTTTATAACGTTAATTTTTGAAGAAGTATTTTCTCCCTTATGGATAGGTTTACAGGGTAACCGGAATAAAGTGTAGTAACTTCGGGAGGTGATTCTATTATGATAGTACACTTTTATTATAAAACATAAAATATATTATGAACTTGTCTGATAGCCAAAGTTTTAAGGTATTTTTCAGATAAAAATGTGAATTGAGCTGCTCGGGTGAGGGACAAAAACAAGTTTGGACGAACAAAATTTTGAATGTTTGCATTTCAAAAATTTTTAGGATTTTTTTCTCTTATTTTTAATCGCTTCATACGTTAATCACGATGACATAGAATGTGTCAAGTGTCGCCTGACTGCCATCTTGAATACCATACATTCTACACCACAGATTAACACATTTCCCAAATCGTCCGTTAAAAAACTGCTATCACTACGAAAGTGATCTCCAGCGAAAAAAGACTGTTTACACGAAAAATATTTTTTTTTAAATAATGTCAGTTAACGAAGAACCCCAGAAGCACAATTTTGAATGGCGTCTGGGTATCGATTGTATAAGTTTGATCTTACAATAACCACAATCTAAATTACTCTATTTTAGCCAATTACTAGAATCAAACGCTACGCAAAAATAGAAATAAAGTAAATTATACTTGATGTTGACAACTTTTCTATAGGTCACTTTTATTTAATTATTTTTAACTGCTTTAATAAATTCTCTGTTATTATAACAAAATTGTAACCCTCCATACCTTAAGTTTTCATATTATTTTTTTTGGTTTTAACACATAAATGTATCCTTGAACTAAATACTAGTTGTTTTCGTACATACTTGGTTTAATGCACATTCTTATTTTGTTATTATCATAATAAACCTCCTGTACTTTTACTGGTTTCATAGTGTTAAATCACTCAACAGTTTTAATAAACACCCCGGACACCTTGCATTAAATATCCTTTATTGATTATACTCTGATAGATAACGTAAAAAACACACTTGATATGAATGCGAACAATATGTTGAAGAAAAGAAGATATTAGTTAGTAAAATAAATATGAAAAAAATTATTACTACATTTATCATCACCTCACTTTTTTGTCGCTTCAAATAAAAAAATATTAATAAAAAAATCACGAAGTTTAATTTTTTTTTTCAAATTTCTGTCGGAAACTTTGGTTTCATAAAGGTGTACATTTGAATTATTTTGTGTTTAACTTTTAGATTTGAATATACAGCGAGATTTTTTTTCTTTCCAATACTGTTTAGATCATATTTCTACGTTGGTAAGGGAGACACAACGATTTCTATGAGACATATATGAGTTGTTCCGAAAAGCGAACAAATTAGCCTGAGGGATTACGTAGTAATGTTTTGTGAACCCCTCACGTGCAGAACCTTTGCTGAGTTGTTTTGGCATATTTTCGATAGTGTTATTGTAGAAAGTAAGTAGCGATTACAATACTTCATAATAGTTCATCGACATAGTAACAATTTAATGAAAAGGAGAGAAATACTATTTTAGAAAGATTTTCATCAGCTTTCCATTTATTCGTTCCAGTTTTCTAAAACTAGGCTTAAGCAGAGACATTGTTTTTCATGACTGCAAAGATTTATAATGCACTCTAAAAGACTAAAGAGATTAAATAATATAAAAAACGTATCATCTTACTGGATGGTCCCTTGGTATGGTCTCGAGACAGACTGCCGTCAAGTAAATTGAGCTGTTGTACTATGACTACTTCGTTTTCCAAGCCAAGGAATGCGCGCACAGAGAGATATCGATGGTTTGAGAGTATCCCTTTTTTGTAGTAAAAAAAAATTGTTTTTGGTAGTGGATGTTGTTGAATTTGCTTTAATTATTCAGAATAACAATTTACAGACATTTGATTCTAGTTCTAAGCTCTAGGGCTCTTAAATGGAGAATAAGTTGCGAAAAATGAAAACGAAGCTATTTAATAACATGAATCGAATGAAGTTTTACAGAGAAATTTAGAAGAAAGGTAACACTGACGTTGACTTTGGGTAAAAGAGTCTACAGATGGAAGTTAGGAAAAAATTAATGAAATGTGAAAGTATGAAATGTGAAAGTATGAAATGTGAAAGAAGAATTAAGATATGGATTATGGACATGGGAAGGAAGAACAAAGCTACAATTTTGCAACCCAATAAATATTAATGCTTGTTTTGTGCTTTCTTTTAGAAACGACTTTATAATTTGCTTCTTGTAATATTTTAAAATAAGTATAACCTATAATTCAAACACAAAAACATGCATAATGTGACCTTAGAATGGGGTAACCCAGTAAGGACATATTCTTTTCTAAAACAATGATAAAAAAAAATTTATATAAAAAAAAAAAACAAATAAATAAAAAGATTGAAACATTGTCTTAAATGGCTATAGCCGATTTTTGTGATGAGATCTGAATAGCCAGTTACTTTGCCACTTTCTACTTCAACATCTCCTTCCCCTCCCCACTACTTTAAGCCTCACAACATACCCCTACTTGGAATGCCATAGTCTCACTGGCTCCAGTAGTAAAGATAAGTAATTAAATAAATATAACACCAGCCAATCTACTTAAAATTGAATGTCAAAGAATATTTGATGACATTATTTTCTTATTAAGGGATTTTTAACCCGGGAGCTTAAATTTGTAAGTTAAATTTATAAATTGAAGTTTTGTTAAAAAGAAATTGACTAATTTAAATTTAGCAATTTTACGGGCTGCATCAGCAAACGTCACGAAACATGTACTTACATTACTTTAAAACAATATTAAAAATAAGAGGGGTGAAAATTTGGTAAGCATTTGCCATTTAGTATTTTTTATATCAGTGGGATGAATTCATGTTATTAGTGATCATGTTCAATACCATTTAAAATTAAAAAAGATTTATGAGTGAAATAATTCCCACCACTCTCAAACCACCCAACCGCTTCATAATGATACAATACAAGTCAATTACAAAATGAACATTGGAGCTGAACCTTTTTGTAATATTTTTATTTTCTGAGCCAATGAATATTATCGTTAATAAACCAATACAGATAGGTTTACTGCTTTAATCTTGTAGATAATCATAAAAATAATAATAAGTCTTTTATTTCTTGTAAATAGGTATCTTACAGAATTATAAAAAAGTATAATTAATGTTATAAACAATCTTGTTGAAAAATGTAAAATGGTCTAGACAGATATTCAATTAGGGATGCGGGTACGGGTATCGCCGCACCGGGAACCATTTATTGTTTAACTGCTATAGGTCACCCAGCAGGGTGTCAACTAGGTGACTTAGCTTGACTCGGGTTTTAGGTTGGGGTCCTATCAACCCGGGCAACGCTTAGGTTGCCCGGGTTCATAGGGTGCGGTTTGTCTAAGTTTTGACAGCGGACACGTATGCCCATTTACTAAGTTGTGTGCTGTGACGATACACCCTGCCTACGCGCACCAAATCGTGATAAATCTACCCTGGCTACCCTGTATCATATGTGTTGAGATTCTACCCCTCGTAGCTATAAATATTTATATAATCTAAATCTAAGCTCCTGTCTCGTAGCTTCATTTTTCGTAGCTTTCTATCATGATGTACCTAGCCCATCATTTAGGGTATTTCTAGTCTAACTTTAAATCATTCGCACTTTTGCGAAGACCTCTTCTCTCAACCTATTTTTCAAACTTCTACATTTTCATGGGCTAATCTAAACCCTATTTTTCGCAATCCCTGTGATAATTTCACACAGTAAAGATTTTTGAATTTTTGTTTACATTAACTCCGATCTTGCGTCGGGCTCTCGGAGCAGCCTGACGTATTTCTTGGTCGGTCTCATTATTCTTAATTAAATATGAGGGATAGTTCACGTTTTCAGCCCTTAAAAGTGTCAAATAATGTGCATTACTATGTGGAAATTTCATAAATGCACTCAAAATAATTTTACAGTGAGTAGTGTGGACATAAAACTATTTTTAAGAATGTGATATCAAAATAATATTGTGAATCGCTGGATAGAGTGTAAACTAAGTGTTAAAAATCCGAGACTGGCAGTGAACATTCACCAGATGTGGTCATCTTACGGCCCTTAGATGCCCTTCCCGTGCCCCTTGCCTACCCGCACCGACATTTCAACCCCCGCTGCCACCGCTACGCCCGCTGCCGATATTCATGACTGTGAGCCATATGACCTGTCCGGTACATCGACCACTGAGGCTGCCTTTCTCAGAAACGCACGAGAAGAGGATCAACACTGATCGCACCTGCATCCCTAGCTGCCCCCGCTGCCTAACACCCGCGCCCGCCCCTTCGCCCCATAGCGCACGCACTACGATGCCATCGGACCGAACCCACGCCTTTTGAAGAGTGGTTAAAGACAATACTTAAAAGGAAGTGTTTTAAAACAATAAAAAATGAACAAATATGAACATTTTACAGTGACAAGATACATGTTTTTATATTTTTATTTGTTTTCTTTAGTGTTAACATCATGTTGTTGTTTTTATTTAGGTTTTGTGTATGTGTGAGTTAGAGTAAGTAAGGTTAAGTAAGATTAAGGAACATTAAGTTACGTAAAGTAAGCTAGATTAAGTAGATTAAGGATGTTAAATTAGTTTGTATTAGTAGTCCGTGGAAGGGAATGGCCGACACAGGTGTCGATGAGACTCGCTATCCATCACATCGCCAACCCTTCGGTGGCGCAAAGAGGAGGACGGAACGTGAACAATGCCGAATTGGCACGTGGAATATAAGAGGAGGAATGGAAAGAAAGATGAATGAATTATGCGATACAATGAATGGAAAATGTTTGGACGTACTTTGTGTGACAGAGAGTATGAAAAAAGGGAGTGGCACAATGCAACATAATGACAGATTCGTCATCTGGTCTGGAAGACCAGATACGGAGAGGGCTTGTCAGGGTGTTGCAGCGCTACTGTCTCCCAGAATGGTAGAAAGTATGTTGGAATATGAATGTGTAAGTCCGAGAATAATGTGGATCAGATTCAAGATTGGTATGACAAGGGTGTTTCTGGTTATTTGCTACGCCCCTGTTAATTCTGAAAGCGATGAAGTGAAAGATAATTTTTGGACTGGTGTGAACGATGTATTGAGGCAAAAAGATGTGAACGAAAGGATAATAATGGCAGGCGATTTGAACGGGTGGGTCGGAATTAGACGTGATGGATTTGATTCGGCCTTAGGTAAGTTTGGGGATAAAAGAACGAATGACAATGGGAACAGAATACTTGAAGTATGTTTGGAGTGGAACCTTTTTGTGTCGAATACTTTCTTCGATCATAAAGGTATCCACCAGTATACGTGGGAAAGAGGTGTTGATAAATCGATAATCGATTTTGTAGTAATTGACTCTAGGTTGAGAGCCGTTACCGAGGACACAAGAGTGTTCAGAGGGGCTGAGGTTGAAACTGACCACTTTCTGGTAGTGTCGAGAGTAAGTCTCTTTCGCGGCTGGCGCTCTAAGGTGAAAACGGTAACAACTCCAACAAGAGTCAAAATAGAAAAACTACAAAACGGTAACATCAGAAGCGAGTATGAGAAGTGTGCAGAGATGAGATTGAATGAGAAGGAAATGGACGGTCTAAGCATAGAGGAAACATGGAACCACATAAAAGTGAGTCTGTACGAATCTGCTAAAGACGAATCTGCTAAAGGCAGTGCTCCAAGCGAAGAGAGAGATCGAGCGAAAGAAGTGTATAAGGTATGCAAGAAAAGAGTAAGTGTTGGAGTGAAAGAACGAAAGAAACGTCTGGAAGAGGAAGAGGGAATCAAAATGACACACCACTTCCAAGAAAACATTAAGTTGTTTTGGAAGGAGGTCAAAAGGTCCCGGAGTGGTTCAGAGAATGGAAGCATGAAAGTGATAAAATCGAATGATGGACAAATGTTGACGAATGAGGAAGAAATAAAAGAGAGATGGATGAAATATTTTGAGGAAGTCTTTGAAAGCAATCCGGGTGATAGTGAGTCCAGCGTCGAATCGGGTATAAACGATGACGAAGTGAATGTTACCAAAATCAGCATGGATGAAATAAAAAGATCAATCAAATGTATGAAGAATGGTAAGGCTGTGGGTTTCGACAATATTGCTGCCGAATACTTTAAAGGGGATAGTCCTATTATTCTTACGTGGTTGTGCAGACTTTTTAACCAGTGTTTAGAGGAGGGTTACACGCCATTAGATTGGAGAAGGGCTGTAATCATGCCATTATACAAAGGTAAAGGGTCACGTATGGAATGTGGGAATCACAGGGCTATTAGCCTGCTTAGTTCAGTCGGCAAGCTGTATGGTAGAATATTGATAGAAAGGGTAAGAATGGAAACAAAGGAAAAAGTTTGGGATGTTCAAGGTGCTTTTATGAGTGGAAGGGGGTGCATGGACCAGATTTTCTCGTTGCGTATGCTCACTGAGAAGTTTCTTGCAAAAAACCACAAACTCTTCTGTGCCTTTGTAGATTTACAGAAAGCATACGACCGAGTTGACAGGAAAAAGCTGTGGAAGGTGTTGTCCAAGTACGGAGTGAATACGAGTCTCATACACGCAATTGCATCTCTGTATGAGGGAAGCGTTGCATGTATTAGGGTGAACGGCGATTTTACGGAGTGGTTTGACATCACAAAAGGTGTTAAGCAAGGCTGCGTAATGTCACCGTGGTTATTCAATCTATACATGGATAATTGTATGCAAGAATTGAAAGAGATGGGATTGGGCGCAAAATTGAGTGATCTGGAAGTATGTTGCCTGTTGTATGCTGATGATGCGGTGCTGATTTCTAACAGTATGGAAGATTTACAGTCGCTTGTGTCTAGGATGAACGAAGTATGTATGAAAAATGAGTTAATGATGAATGTAAGTAAGTCTAAAGTGATGGTATTTGAAAGAGAGAGTACGAAAACAATTTGCAACATAGTTGTGAATGACGAATACTTGGAGCAGGTGGATGAGTTTGTATATTTGGGAAGTATGTTTACGAGAGATGGAAAGACTGATAGAGATATCGAAAGACGGGTAAATACTGGTAACTCCATTAATGGAGGACTGAACGCCGTTGGCGCCAACAAAAATCTGTCAAAAGAAGCGAAGCTAGCCGTCCATAATGGAGTGCTGGTACCTACCCTGATGTATGGCAGTGAGGCATGGAACTGGCAGAGAAAGGATGAAAGTAGACTGAATGCTGTAGAAATGAGATCCCTGAGACGTATGTGTGGTAAAACCATGTATGATCGTGTGAGAAATGTGGAGATCCGCAAAGAATGCAAGGCTGATGTAAGCGTTATGAGTAAGATTAAGAAAGGGACGCTCAGATGGTTTGGGCATGTAGAGCGAATGAATGAGGAAAGGAGTGTAAGGAGAATATATGACGCAAATGTGAATGGTAGACGAAGTCGGGGACGCCCGAGGAAGACATGGCACGACCAAGTGAATCAGATACTTGAGTCGGGCGATGTCAAGAGTCAGAATAATAGAAGAGCATGTATGAGACGATGTATGAATGTGAACGAAGCAAGGAGTGTGTGCCAAGATCGAGTTGTTTGGCGGTCTGTCCTCTCTGCCTACCCCTGCGGGGAAACGGCGTGATGGTTAGTTAGTTAGTTAGTTAACTCCGTATCCTGCGTTGTGTAATTTTTTGTTTTAGGATTTACACCCATACGCGTAATAAAACGCATACAAATGTAAAGAGTATAATGTATGGTTTTGTGGTAACTTCGGTTCTTTAGAGTAAGAGTGAAAGAATTCTAAATTAATTGATTTAAATATCTTCTAACGCGTTTGATAAACTAACCCCGTCCTAGATTTTGTCTATTCCTGGTATTCGTTTTGTTTATTTCCTCCCTAACACAGCTATATTTAAAATACAAATAAAAGAGAATAACAGTTAACAATTTATAACAAACATTTCATGAAAAGTATGTACTTTTACCTGCGTAATATGACCTAATTCTAGGTCTCAGTTTTTCACCTGAAGTCTGCAAATCTCCACCTAACATGAGTTTTATTTTCATGGTTAGTAAACACTAGATTGTTTGGGGAAGGGACGTGTGTAGGGATTGGGACAAGGATAAAAAAAATTGTTTTCTGTAAAGGTTGGCTCCTCCACTAACCAAATAGATTCTGGTGACCGACTTCCGAAAAGGCCTCTGTCAATGCACGGCTACACATACCTAAAGACCGGATTTTACCCTCTTCTGCGGGATTCCTTTCTTCGATAGGAGCTTTACGTACCAGAGATAAGTACCAGGTCTTCCGTCGTATCCCAGAACTATCCCAACCTCCTCACCTCCAGGTAGTTTAACTCGACTGATTCTAGAAGGGGTATTTCATTGCATCCCTTATCACGACTCTACTCGCGTTGAATGTGGTGTGCGACTGTTTTTGCCGTATCCATCTCCCTCGTGATCCGACAGAATCGCACTCCTGCCACCTCTTAGACCTGCTGCGATTGCGCCAAGGGAGCGTTCCAGTTGGCTCGCATCAAATCTAAGGTCGACAAGACTATGATATGCAAATGACTTAGAGTTTTCTTTAAGCGCCGCGCCAGCGAATTCCACGCATACGTCTTCTCCTGCCTCCGCATGCCTCCGCCTTGGCAATACCGTCACAGGGCCTAAAGCTTCTCTCTCCCTTGGGGAACGTTTCTCACTAACCTTCCCCAGAGAAACATAATTGCATACAACAATCCGGAAGTCTACATGCGTCGGTAAAGTTTTTGGATTTGGACTGTATGTCTTCATTCACTACCAGTGCTTTTTAATGTGGTCACTGAGTCCACGTGTTTAGGTATGGAAGGATAGGGGATACCTATCCTATTAGGTAGGTATAAATGGAAAAGTGAGTTTTTGGTTTGACTTTATTTTTATTGAGGAAGCCCTCCTCATGAAGTAGTAGGTATTCACCTAGATAACTAGAAAGGCAACGTTATGCAAAAAGCTCGAATTTCAATTTTGATAAATTTAATTTTTAAATTTTAAATTTTCAGACCACAATTGATAAACGTCCCTAGATTTTATGCTTGTGGTTTATTGCTTTAAAATTGCACATATTAATTTTCACATATCAACTGAAAGTCTATCGCAAAACTATAATACACTTGTCCCCAAACACGCTGCTCCCCAACTCGTTCTAAATAAACAAAGTAAAAGAATGTCAATGTTTTGTTTATAATAAGCCATGTGATTGCTGGATGTCCTACTGCCCTAGAATACGTGATTTTCTAAAAGATTCTTAGATCAATCCGATTAAGGAACAAATTATTTAAGTTCAAATATGAAAGTTAAATAGTTCTGTGTATATACTCGTCGTTGCAAATTCATGTTATGTCTGATGGGATTGACCCGACTCCTTGGATAGGTATTTATTTGTTGCTGTTATTAAAATTGTTGCTGTTATTAAAATTGTTAGTTACCGACATGCTCTGTTCGCAAATTTTATAAATAAGTGTGACTGCTTGCTCTGCATTATCTCCAAGAACCTGTAAATAGTTTATTGATAAAAAAACTTACCAAAATTCTGCAAATTTCCCTTTTGGTGTTTAAAAATTTTAATCGCATTCTTTAATATTAGATCTTTTTTTGATTAAAAAAAATAATCGATACTATAAAAAAATCTTTTACTTGTATATTTTAGACTATGTCTAAAACCTTCTCCCTGCTAGAATTGGATTAAAAAAAACGATTCTATTTAAATTTTCACTTGGGTATTATTAGATTATGTTAAAACCTCTGATTTTCTCCTAGCATTGATTTATTATCATCACTCATAATCAACTCGGTATTTAATTTGTAATGAAAATTTGACCATCTTATTAAATTACTATCGCTTTCGAGCAATTCGTTATTATTATTTATTTATTTCACTGACGTTATTTTATTTGTTTTAAAACCAAAGTTTTAATTGTTTAATATTTCGTTAATACTCTATAATTTATTTCAGCCGGACTTCTTAGTCGTAATCAAAACTTTATTTTAGATATAAAATTCTAAATTTTATTATTATTATCTTCCTTTGTAAACTCATAGTGAAATTAAATTATTTTTCAATTATATGCCGCTTATCTATCTCATGATTATTATTCTCTCACAAATGTAAATTAAATTGTAGTAAATCGGATTTCTAAAGTTTTAATTATGTTATTATTATTCCGAAATCCTATTTATATTTTAAGACACAAATTTTTTATAAGTGTTTAAAGACCACTCTTCAATTATCTTTAATTCGTACAGAAACATCGAATATAAATTCACTGGATTTTACACTTTGATTTAAGTTAAAAAAAAAAAGGCAACGAATTGTTCACGATCAACCGTCCCCGCCGCTAATTCTTCCCTCACTAACGACAAGGGCCGGATTATCTCTCTTCAAACTTGTTAAACGCCTTCTTATGTTTAAAATATTTTGAAATAAATCTTCATTAATTGAATTCTGTTTATATTAGAATTTTTTACGTACCCGGCCACAATTCAATTTTAATGGCCGCACTGTCAAATATAATCGGTTCTCTCTAAAGTAAACCTCATCGTCTCCTGTATCAATCTAACAGTGCACCCTTTGTTCGTGTAATAGATTCTCATGTTTCCAAGCCCACTCTATATAAGCACTCTTCAGGGCCAATAAACATTCATTTCTTTGTCTTTGATTCTGTTTAAAATAAAGTTCGTTCAACTTTAATTCCTGTGGGAACGAAATTGAAGGTCGCCCATCGTGATAAAAGTCCACGTGTCTCTTGTTTTGATTATTAGCCGTTATTGGATGTACCTATAATTTACACGATATTAAAAAAAAATCTTCGCAGGCACTCTTGAACGTGAAAATTTTCTTTCCTCCCATAGCGTAGGTGTAGGTAGGCATCACGATTCATCACAGTGCCAGATTGGAAAAACTGGTTGAGGGAGACTATTTGGTATCTCTTGTAGGACTCACCGCCTTGCACCGCTGTGGGAGGCTTGTATTCATACGTCTGTCGCTCTTGGACCTAGTGACCCCCAAGATGCCTATCCACCCCTCCTACATTTTTCCTTCCCTGATCTTCCCCTCCTTCTTTTCCACAGGATCCCTTAAGATGAAGCTATATGTGAAATCCTATTTAGATTTATCTTTTCTAAGAATCGTTTTACATTATGAACATCAAAAAATATGCTACGGATAAATTGAAGCTTTTACTACTTATTGTTTGTATTGGAATTAAAATAAAATTATTATATACGTTACAAAAAATATAAAAACTTCTAAAAGAAATGTTTTTTCATGACTTAAGGGTCCACTTTTCGATTTTCGACCGATTTTTTACGTATATCCCTTAAACATTTGAAGTTTTTAAGCTCTTAAAAAAATATGTTATTTTTGAAGATAATATTTAGATACGTTCCACGCTGAAACGCAAATTATATGAAATTCCTTTGATAGAAAAAAATCGCAAAGTATGTTCCGAAAATTACTTAAAACAAGTCCATTTCTTTTATTTTACAAGTTATATTTGTGCAAAAATTCACAATGTTTCTTTAAATGATACTTAAGATACGTTCCACGAGATTTTTGCTCTATTTTAAACGAGTCATGTTTTATTAATCTTTTTCGCAATTTTTGCTGCTATTTTATGACTTAAAATATTAGCGCGCTCTGTCCAACATTCGTAATTACATATCTCACGTTCTTCTTCTTTTTCAGCCAAATAGTGCCGCCTTAACTATGCAGTAATATAAAAAACAATTTTTAAAAAAATACCCCTTCATGGCTTAGACTATTTTTGACGTTTTGTATGATCTAATTTTTTTTCATTTTTATTAAATTATGCACAAAATAAATAAGAACCACTTTGGCGCTTACTTGTCTCATGCAAATAAGACGCTCGATTGTAAATTTTGAAGGTGTGAAATCGAAATACTTCTAGCGGTTATATTCCTCTGAAAATGTCCTAGGCCTTGAGGGAATTTATTTTCCTCTGAGTTTAAATGGAGCTCTTGTAAAAAAAAACTTGGTTAACAGTTAGCTACACTAACGTGTAGTTCTGAGTACTGAAGATTTAATAAGTACATTTATAGAATTTCAGCTGGAAAATACATTCAAGCAGCAAATTTTTATTCTTCGGAGAAAAGTTTAATGGGTAGGTACCTAATGAATCGAATTGAGAACGCCGTGTTGGATGGATAACAGATAAGTTTTCTTGAATATTATATCAGAAATTTAATTTTACAGAAATCTCAAATGACCTCAGTATGATAGTAGGATTTTGAACTCTTTTCGTCAGCGTTTATAAAGTACATAAAGCATAAATCGCCGCCGACAGCCAAAAATTCACTGAACAGAAATTTCAAGAAGATCTGTTCCAATTTGAAAGCCTATCGAAAACTTATATCGCCATTTTATGTACGTTACAATTTACATGCACACGAGGTTTTTGATAAAAACACACTTACTTTATTAATTAAATAGTAACCAAAGGCGAAATTATCAGACAATATTTGAAACACGGAGTTTAAAATAATACTAAGAAAATGTGACCTTTTTTCAGGCGAAATTCAAAACAGAATGTGGTTTGGTTCTTTTTTTACGTGAATACCTCAAAGAGTCTCAGTTGCTCTCGTCTGGATCCAGTGAGACTATGGCATCCCTAGTTGGGTTATGTTGTGAGGCTGAAGTTAGTGAAGAGGGGAAGAAGAAGGTGGAAAAGTACCTGACTTTTCAAACTGGTCACCAAACACGCCTAAAGCCATTTTAAGCAACGTTTCAATTCTGAATAGTGGTATTACACCAGGGCGATGAGAGAATCATCCACTCTGAAACGTGCCGCAAATATGCTGTATATTATTTTTAAATGATGTAATTATGAAATAACACAAATTAATCAATAAAATTTATTTACACACGCCGAGTTACGATCCCACGACCTTCAGATTGCGAGTTCCTTGACATTCGTCCACACCGGCCGTCGAATTCCGCCGGTTCTTTAAACCGCTCCTTCATTAAAAATGCGTTGTCTTACGTACATGCTCTGTAGTGTGGCAATTGAATAAACATTGCCAGCATTAAAAAATCGTGGTTCTTACAAGACCAATTAGCAAGCAAGTCAATGAACTCGACTTTTTCTGAAATTCGAAAACGGTTTATCATTTTCACATGAAGTAAGAAAAAATTGATCTCAATTTGGGATCATGGATACGGCCACAACACACTCCTAACCAGTTTATTTCCTCAGCGCAAAAATCCAACAAAGATTTCGCATGGTAAAGTGACTCTGAAATATTTGAGTTTCATGAAGCATGAAACTTTTTAAACTGGAAAGCACGTTTATTTTTATTTTCAGAATTTGAAACTACGCGGGTAGATAACTTTACAGCTCGGTGATTTTAAAAATCACATTTGCGGGGCATAGTCCAGCACAGGACGAGAAAACTTTTACCAAAAATGTGGATAGCAGATGCTGGGCAATGGTGATTTTTGTATGAAAGCACATTGCTATTTTTTTAAATATCCTCACTTTCATCATATTATTTTGAATTTGACTTGTTTTAGAAAAAAAATGTGCTTTAGGCAGGGAAGTATTTTACAATTTTAAATTAAATAACTTTAGACCAAATAAGGACAGGATTAGTAAGGATTAGAGGTGGGTAAGTTCTGCATTTTGCCGGAGGCCTCCGAGGAGTTCTTCGTTTTAAAAGCAATCGAGTTCTAGGAGCGGGTCCCGGGTTCGAGTTCTTGGTTGGGGACTGAGTAGGTACTGGGCGCTGTTGCGGTGCACCGGGCCGGGACGCACGAGTTTGACCAAGAACTCTAAGCCGGCCCCGGATAGAACCCGCAGAAGAACTCGGACCTGCTCCTAGAACACGACAGCGCGCAAGGACCCGCACGCGGACTCGGGACTGTCACCCGCTCCCGTCGCACCGGTAGAGGCATTCAGGTTCTCGGTCCGGCTCCATGTTTATTTATTTATTTATTAGCAAAAACAGCATTACACCAATATATTGCAAAAACGGTTATACAAGATACAAAATCATTACGTTTTCAGTTAAAACATTTATTTAATAAGTGCTATTTCGCGCTTAAAATCATTGCAGAAAATGTGGAAAATACCCACATTTCCTGCAAGGCAGTTAATTAACCTACAAAGTCTTCCATCACCATTGGTAAGTTAGGTCTGCACCTGCGAAGAATCAAAAGCCTGTGATGGCGACCTCGCGTGAAATTATCCGGGACATAGAATCCTATTTCAGCCAGAATATCTGGTACCGATATAAAACCATTTAGAAGCTTATATGCCATCAACAGTAATGCGACATCTCTTTTGGAACTAAGGCTGCAGATACCCAGCATTCTGAGATAAATGCTGTTGGAAACAGCCATGGGTAAAAATCGAACTCTCTCATATAGAGGTATCGTAATTTTTTTTTTGTATTTTTTCAACCATTAGTACATAGACGATGTCCTCCAGGTCCCCAAATCTGAGATCCACTCTCGAGAATGCTACGCACTAAGCTGAAGTAAAGCAGCCTTATCACTGTAAGGTTGGTCAAATCCTTACAATTGTGTTTGACAAAACCCAGCATCTTTGTCGCTGATTTACAGATCTTTTCAATGTGAGCGTGAAATGTTAAGCGAGCGTCATACACAATTCTTAAGTCCTTGCAAGTCACCATGTGTTTCAATGACGTGTCTATCATTTTATAATTAAAATATATGGTCTTTTGTGACCTTGTAAAGCACATAACTGAACATTTTTGGGAGTTGAAGTCGAGTTTATTATCGATACTCCAGTCGATAATTGCGTTTATATCTTCCTGGAGTTTTCTACAGTCTTCTAAGGATCTTATTCTCAAGAAGAGTTTAATATCATCTGCAAAAAGTAAAAAACGGACGAATTTGATTTTTTCCTGAATGTTGTTTATAAAAATTAAAAACAATAAGGATCCTAAATTGGATCCCTGCGGTACACCAGAGTTTGTAGGATACGTGTTAGAGTTAAACTCACCATGAGTTCCACGTTTGGGCCCGAGTTTGCGTTCCGGTGCGGTTCGAGCTTCACATATTCGAACATACTAGGCACATGCCCGTGTTGTGGTGGTCGATTTTCATACACCGTACTTTAACATTTGCAATATGAAGAATGTGCGAAAATAAACAAAAATATATATGTAAAATAATATAATATTAAGGAATACAAAAGAATTAAAAAAAATGTAAATGACTACAGAGTAATATAAAATGTTTGGAAGAATATAGTAAAATATAAAGTAATATTAAAAGTTTAGAACAAAGTAAGCATAAAAATGAAAGAATATAAAAGTATGTAATTATAAAATATATAAAGTCGAAGTTAGTACTCTGGAGTAAGCAAATAAGAAAGGATTACTGTTTTTTTTTTGTTATTGTTTTTGAGGTGTTATGCCGTGTTTTGCTACCTTCTTCTTTAGCCAACGTTTCGGACAGCGTTACAGTGTCCATCATCAGGGCAGATGACCAAATGATATTGGTGAGAGTGTTTACTTGTGTGTGTCGAAGCGATACCGTGCTGCCAGCTCCATTTCTCTACGAGCTGGTGTTAGAAAAAATTCAGCATGGTTTTTTTGCGTTTAGCTTTGGTGTAGCCGTCAATTACTGGATACCAAGAACTATTGAGCTTAGCTCCGTCGTCTCTGTTAATATTGATGGGGTTTTTATGGATTTCAATTGCCTCCGTAATTAGGCGTGCTCTTTAAGTTTTGGTAGAGACGGGTTGAGAGAGACGATAGAGACGGGTAGAGACTATTGTATGTGGTGTAGAGACGGCATTACATACAATGATAAAAGTCCACAAAATGACAGAGACGCAAGCAGAGGACATACGTCAAGAGACTTGCCATATTTTGAAAAGGGCAGAAATACCCCGCCCTAACATCACAAAAGGAGAGTTTGCGGCCCTAAAAGAATTGCGCGCCAATGAGGATATCTTGGTTCTGCCAGCCGACAAAGGCAATGCCACTGTCGTGATTAATACGGTAGACTACATCAAAAAGATGGAAGACCTCCTGTGCGATGCCGGCACCTATAAGAAAATAAAAAACAACCCTACTAACAAGATTGACCTGAAGACAAGGGAATAAGTTAAAGCTTCCAGTATTAGGAAAGAGGATCGATCTGGGCTTTTCGTAAAAGCCTCCAGAACTCCTGCCCTATACGGTCTTCCGAAAATCCACAAAAAGGATATCCCAATGCGACCGATTGTCAGTGCTATTGGTGCACCGACATACAAACTTTCCCAATACCTATCGAAGTTGCTGCAGATGCAAACTGGGAAAACTGAATCTTGGATTAAGGATTCCACAGATCTAATCAGTAAGCTCAAGAAGGTAAAGACGGATGAAAGAGATATCCTTGTCAGTTTTGATGTAGTGTCTCTTTTTACAAATGTTCCTCTAGAAGACTCCATGACTTTGCTCAGGGAGATTTATGAGGATGACATTTGCAAACTTTTTGAACACTGCCTCAAAACAGGTTATTTTGCTTTTCAGGGTGAACTTTTCGAGCAAGTGGAAGGAGTTGCGATGGGCAGTCCATTGTCGCCAGTTCTAGCCAATTTTTTTATGGAGAAGTTTGAAGAAGTGGCACTCGACACAGCTTCGGCTGTTCCTAAAGTATGGTGGCGATATGTCGATGATGTCTTCGCCATCTGGCCTCACGGAACAGAGAAACTGAACGAATTCCTGGACCATCTCAACTCACTCCACAGCAAAATTAAATTCACAATAGAGCTGGAAAATAACCAAAAAATTCTGCCTTTTCTAGATGTGGAGGTGATGCGAAAAGAGGATGGTAGCCTAGGACACACAGTTTATAGGAAACCAACACATACAAACAGGTATCTCCACGCTGATTCGCATCATCACCCCGCTCAGAAGAGAGGACTCATCCATACTTTGGTAACCCGAGCGACCAGAATATGTGAGGAGCCAAAACTCGGATTGGAACTGACCAAACTCACCGATGCACTGGAGCGTAACGGATACCCAGCAAGGCAGACAAGGCAAATCATAAGAGCCAAATCAGCACGAAACGAAGACAGAGGTGAACAAGAGTCAAAAGGCTGCGCTTTCCTGCCTTACGTCCATAATGTAACAGACAGAATTGCCAGGCTGTTGAGAAAAGAGAACATCAAGACGGTCTTCGGAACGACAACTAAAATCCAAGACCTACTGAGGTCGGCAAAGACTAAGTTTCCTCTGGAAACAGATGGAGTATATAAACTTAGCTGTTCCGGATGTGACAAGGTCTATGTAGGCCAGACAGAGCGAACGATCTCCAAAAGGATTTCCGAACACTTTCGTGCTTGTAAACTTGGCCACCCTGACAAATCGGCAATCGCCGAGCACTTAATCGAAACCGGCCATTACTTTGGATTTGTTCCTGAAGTCCTGGGAAGACCCAAAACTTACAGAGCACGCCTAATTACGGAGGCAATTGAAATCCATAAAAACCCCATCAATATTAACAGAGACGACGGAGCTAAGCTCAATAGTTCTTGGTATCCAGTAATTGACGGCTACACCAAAGCTAAACGCAAAAAAATCATGCTGAATTTTTTCTAACACCAGCTCGTAGAGAAATGGAGCTGGCAGCACGGTATCGCTTCGACACACATAAGTAAACACTCTCACCAATATCATTTGGTCATCTGCCCTGATGATGGACACTGTAACGCTGTCCGAAACGTTGGCTAAAGAAGGAGGTAGCAAAACACGGCATAACACCTCAAAAACAATAACAAAAATACTTTTTGGCCGTGAAAACCTTAAAACAAGGATTACTGTTATTATAATAAAATGTGTATGAACGTGGTTACATTGTTACATTATTTTACACCAATTTTTGTACATATAAATAAATGTTAGAATAAATTCATGTTTCAAGTCCTGCGAATTACACTAGACACTGGAGTAAATTATTATTTCTTCAAAATTCGCAAATTAGCTTTGTGGCGTCATCATTAATTTAATGTAAACAAATAACTTATTATCCTGATGTTATTTATTTGTTTTCATTAAAAAATATTTATATATATATTATTGTTACAGTGGTTTTTTATTCCTAACAGTTTTAGCGAATTAATTTTAAACGTATTTAAACTTTCGGCTATTAATATTATACTGATTACATATAGTTTTTTACAAACAAAAACTTTTGTTTTATCTCTTAATTTCCAATATTAATACAACTTAAGATGTTGGGAATGTCTGTAATATAAAATAAAATTTTAAATTTTAAAAATTTCCATTATTAATACAAACTTAAGATGTTGGGAATTTTAATAAAAAATAAAATTTTTAATTTTAAAATTTTCCATTATTTATAGAAACTTAAGATGTTGGGAATATTAATATTAAATAAAATTTTAAATGATAATAATTTCCATTATTAATACAACTTTAGATATTTTGAATCTTCCGAATAAGTTTGAAGTTCGTGTGATTACCAGTCGATTTATAAAGTTATCGTTAATGCTACTACGAATACTAAACTGGACAGACGTTCTTACTCCTTACTAGGCTAGGCTCTAAGTAGTTTTGAATTTCCGCTAGTGAATTAGAGGCGCCTGCAATCGTCGTATCTAAGATACTTATAGTACTTACCAGATATCATACTCAATAGCAATCTGTTGGGTTATAGCAAAAGTTCTTATTACTAACTACGCTATCAAAATCTAGTAAACTACATGAATAATCAAATCGGCGACCAGAGCGGACTTTTCCAGTTACGCCTGCACAGATCCGACCCTGATTCTGAAAATATTTTCCAAGGAGATACAAGATAATTTCTGTAAAAAAATCCATTCGAATGAGATTTCTCCACGCCAAGCTTTGAACCCACGACCTCTGGAAAAAGAGCTAAGGTTTTCATTTCTGAAGGTTCTATCCACTAATTTGCTTTTAAACTTATGCAGGAGTTTATTTTATAATTCATGCTTTCTTAAAAGCATAGCTTTCACGCTATCTTAAAAGCATAAGAAATATTAAATTTATAATATTTTGTAATTTGGATTGACCTTTGGAGAGGACAGACATACGAAAATAATTTGACTGTTTTTCTTGGAATGAATTACATAAATTAAATGATTTTTTTTCCTTTCTCGTAAAAATAAAATGGTATATGGAAATAAGCTGGAAAATAACCAAAAAGTCCGGCCTTTTCTGGATGTGGAGGTGATGCGAAAAGAGGATGGTACCCTAGGACATACAGTTTATAGGAAACCAACACAAATAGGAAACCAACACAAATAATACAACCATGCTGAATTTTTTCTAACACCAGCTCGTAGAGAAATGGAGCTGGCAGCACGGTATCGCTTCGACATATATAAGTAAACACTCTCACCAATATCATTTACTCATCTGCCCTGATGATGGACACTGTAACGCTGTCCGAAACGTTGGCTAAAGAAGGAGGTAGCGAAACACGGCATAACACCCCAAAAACAATTACAAAAAAAAAAAAGTATATGGAAATATTTAAGCATTTTTATAAATTCGCTCAAATTACTTTTTATACATATAAAACTATTTTTGTTATTGTTTTTGGGGTGTTATGCCGTGTTTCGCTACCTCCTTCTTTAGCCAACGTTTCGGACAGCGTTACAGTGTCCATCATCAGGGCAGATGAGCAAATGATACTGGTGAGAGTGTTTACTTATGTGTGTCGAAGCGATACCGTGCTGCCAGCTCCATTTCTCTACGAGCTGGTGTTAGAAAAAATTCAGCATGGTTTTTCGCGTTTAGTTATGGGTCTTCCCAGGACTTCAGGAACAAATCCAAAGTGATGGCCGGTTTCGATTACAAAACTTACAGAGCACGCCTAATTACGGAGGCAATTGAAATCCATAAAAACCCCATCAATATTAACAGAGACGACGGAGCTAAGCTCAATAGTTCTTGGTATCCAGTAATTGACGGCTACACCAAAGCTAAACGCAAACACCAGCTCAAGAGTATATTATTCAAGAGTATATTTTTAAATTTTCAAATATTTTCTTCAAAAAGTAACGGAGATATCAGCTGCCACGCATTGTAAGTAATCATGCGGATGGGCAATTTGTGAACCTCCTGGTGTTCACAATTTTCAGTTGAAATCAATTTTTCAAATAAATTTACTTTTTTTAATAAGTGTTTCTTCTATTTCAACTTCACTCCTCACAAAAAATCGAAAACACTTTTTTAAGGAGTGTGAATTTTTTTTTATTTTTTTTTTATACGTTTTTTTTACATTAAAAAAAGTTAAAATAAAGATTTTGTTTAGGATTGGGGTTCAAATAGAGCGTATTTAAAAAAAAAAAACTATGTGCTGAGTTTGACAGCAATTGCTCAAAAACTGTAGAAGCTTTTAGAGTGTACACAAATTCTAAAAAAAATTTTTCGAGAAAAACGCGTTTGAAAGTTAGAGTAAAGGTAAATTTAAGGCAGTGATGAATTAACTTGAACAACTGAATGGTTATTCAGCTATTGCAAATTGCAGTCCTTCGTCAGCTTCATATGCACCATTTTTGGCTTGTTCTTCTTTCTGCTCGACCATTCCGTATTACATTCCAAGTGGACCAACGGCGTGGAATTTTGATTTGAAATTTTCAGAATAAATTTTTGAATAGTTCTACTATCGATTTATGAAAAAAAAAAAATTTTTGGAGCCTCTATACCTATTTTTCCCCTTAAGACGTGTGTGGTAAGGCTACCCTCTATATACAACCTTACGGAGAATAGGCGAAGGTTAGTAAGTTAACCAGGAAAATAAAATTTTCAAAAGAACTATCACCTAAAAAGTTACTCTCCATGAAACCCACTTTATTGCAGGTGGTTCAAAAAATTATTCAGAAGTTGCACAAGTAATATGAAAAGATAACATTACCTACAAAGAGCATAAATCGCCTCTTTTTGGTATGGCGAGCTCTCTATTTTTTCCTTTTACATGATACCGCTTTATGCACTTGTAATGGGAATTAAATGTTCCACTTCGTTAGTAATTGCGACCGCCCACTGGGTAAAAAATGGTTGGCTATCTCTGGCTAAAGTTATACTGGTTATTTCTACCTGATTCTTATACTAGTATAAAGCATAGATACACGCATGGTAACTAGGGTTCTCAAAAAGTTCGCCCTGAAGTTTAAACCTCATTTTTATGTGTGTAATCATTTAAAACAATATTGTAGTTTGAAGTATGAATATTTTTGTAGTTTCGTCCCTCAACAGGTGTCTTTAGTATAGGTAGTTTTTTTTTTTTTTTTACAATGGACTATTTCCATTGAGGAAATCAATTTCCCTCGGGGTGAATGTCATCTTTGAGGATGCTGTGCGGAGGGTCTTTTAAGGGAGCGGAAGGAGAGGAAGTTCTGGGAAGGGAAAAGGTATAAGGGTGGGTAGAAAACTGGTGGTCGATGTGTCCAGGAGTGACGGACGTACGGATGCATTTCTCTGCGCTGCGGTGCAAGGCGATGGGTCAAGAGAGTCCTGCTGGAGAAATCAAAAGGTCTCCCTCAACCAGTCTCAACCGATCCGATCTCAGTATGTTACCTAGACAAACCTCACTCCATGTACCCGGGCACCCCTGCTAAGTTGCCAATATTATGGTTTTGGTTGTCCAATTAATGATTCCCGGTGCGGCGATACCCATACCCGCCTCCGTAATAATAAGTTGTACGTAATTTTATTGCATCTCAACGGATGTCAGTAAGTTGTACTATACGAGAAAGACCACTAACACCCGTTCGGGTCTAATACTCGAACGGTTACGAAGATAGCCGATCATATCCGATCTATAGGTTGTAACCTTCAGTGACCACTTCTTCTGCGTCAGATTAACACAGAACATCTTTTGGAACGGACGTTTAGTCTAGTTAAATTATTATCTGTAAATAAGACGATCGTAAACACGACCCGTAATGTAAAGGAATTGAAAAACCTATTATTGAAACTCCAAATCATCAGATTTATTTTCTTCACTAGAGAAAATATTGTTCAGTGCACCACAAATATGTATTTATTTAATTTATTCACCTATTTTATATCAACAGTATAAATATACCATAAGCACACATATCACAAAATCAATGATGGTTAAATTTATATAAATATTTGAATTAAATTAGAAAAGTATTTTAATCAATAAAGTAATTTCACGTCGACAACACGGTTTCATGTCAAAACGGTCTACTCTCACAAATTTAATGATCTATCAGGAAAATTTATTTAGTACGATGCATAATCGTCTTCAGACTGATGCTGTATACACAGACTTTAGTAAAGCTTTCGACAAAGTCTCACACAAAATCCTTATTCATAAACTAAGATCATTTGGAATAACGGGGCATATTTTGAGATGGTTTGAAAGTTATTTACGTAAAAGAAAAATATCAGTTAAACTCAATTCGCACTTTTCACACCAGTTTGAAGTATACACCGGTGTTCCACAGGGGTCACATCTGGGTCCAGTGTTGTTTTCATTATTTATCAACGACATAACCACCATTTTCGATGGAGTTATGATTCTATTATTTGCAGATGACCTTAAAATTTATAAAACAATAACTAATCCGAATGACTGTTGTATATTACAATCAAATCTTGTGAGGCTACAAGAGTGGTGCACCCTAAATGAACTGTTTCTCAATATTGAAAAATGTCAAACAATTACTTTTGCTCGAATAAAAAATCCCATTAAATTTAATTATAGCATCAACAACATTTTTCTTAAAAGAGTAGAACAAATTAAATACCTCGGTATTATTTTTGACAATAAATTAACGTTTGTTCCTCATATAAATGAAATAACCAATAAGGCCATGAAATGTCTGGGGTTTATTCTGAGAACAGTTAAAGAATTTCAATCAATTAATTCCTTTAAATTGTTGTACACTGGGTTGGTGAGAAGCAACTTAGAATATAATTCTACTATCTGGGCTCCATTATATAAAACCCACCAACAAAAAATTGAAAGAGTTCAGCATAAGTTTTTAAGATTTATTAACTACAAACTGGGTATACCGATTGAAGAACTTAATTATATATACCTAATGGAATTACTTAACATAACCGATTTGACATCAAGGCGCATAAAAAGTGATTTAGTTTGTCTTTTCAAAATTTCGAATGGCAGACTGGACGCCCTCGATTTGACAAATTTTATTAATTTGCGAGTACCTACTCGCGAAACTCGGTCGAATGCATTGTATTCTGTTACCAATTCCGCTAATAATTATTTTATAAACTCTCCCATCCAAAGACTCCATTTACTCGGAAATAAATACAACTCAATCGACATTTATCGTCACCAATCTGTGTCTAAATTCAAACTCAGTATATTAGAATATTTAAAATAAAGCCATAAATATCAATCAATTGCACCTTTATCAAATTATTAATTATCGCAAAACATGAAATATGTGAATAATAAAGGTAGCCAAATAAGAACACAATTAACAACA
Organism: Glyphotaelius pellucidus; assembly: GCA_936435175.1. NCBI lineage: Eukaryota > Metazoa > Arthropoda > Insecta > Trichoptera > Limnephilidae > Glyphotaelius > Glyphotaelius pellucidus. The sequence goes on along the minus strand of OW386555.1, from coordinate 23,779,129 downwards.
ATCCTCTCGTATTTATTGTTATCAATAAAATAACTAACTCATATTGACTTAAATTTCTATTTAAATCTTGGTGCCCTATCAATAATAATATATTAATGATTAAATTAAAATCGATGGTCTCTTCATGTTCACAATAAAAACAAAATTTAATACTTATGTATACAAAGATTACCGTAGTACTTACCTTTTTATCCTCTCTCTTTTGTATTAATATTATCTTGTACTTTTTGTACCATAATTTGTACTATTTTTTACTTTTTTACTATCACACTATACACTTGTTGAACTCATCTGTATAACTTTTCAAGATATTACAACTCATGTATTTTTTATTTATTTTCTTCTATGTGAAGGTACTATTTATTGCTGCGTTAATTTTGCTGAATTCTTGAAAAACTTGCTTTCGAACAATTTATTCATGATCAAGTTAATAATAAAATCAACATAGTAAATACCTACACGTTCCTCAATAACTACTTTTAAGTATCTTAAGCACTCTTCTGTTTTACCATTATTACACTATGTAAACTTTTTAACTCCTTTGTACAATTTTAATGATAACGAAACTACATACCTATGTACATATTAAACCTGTTTGTATCCTTAAAGTACAGTTTAAAATGTTATATACTTCAATCTTACAATTATACTCCTGAATAACATGTGTAACTTGAATAATGTGATTCTGTAAAAGCCTTCAAGGCGTGTATGAATAAATAAAATAAAAAATAAAAAAAGAAAATAATAAAAACTCTCTTACCTCTTTTTGCAGAAAAAGGAAGAAAGTATAAAACGGTGACAATTTCGTTTGAAAAGTTCGTCAAATCATTGCCAAGGTATCACGTACATTTAAAACATTTAAACTTTTACCATTATAGGAGATAACCCTCACTAACGATCAGTTTAAAGTCATCAAGCGAAGAGACCCTCTGATATAAAATTACCTAGTTTAACATTTAAGGATAAATCCCTTTTAAAAAAAAAAATTTGGGTGCAAAGGATTTTGGTACATTTTTTTCTTTTATATTGTTAAACGTGGTTCTATTATATGTACACCAGTAAATCATAACTATTCTGGATATCTGATTTAGCTCAAACTCTTGAACGGTGATCTATGGCATGATGTAATTAGTAAAATTTAGTCTGTCTAGCTACAAAGTTGTAAAATATCGAAGTTATTTGAACAAGATACGATTTTAATGATAAAAAGCGTTTTGAAAATCTTCATTTTTTTTGTTACACCTTACAAGACCGCCCCATGTCTATGGTGTAAATTCAGGGAAAACAGGGTGGGCAGCATTTCAAGGCGGGTTAAGGAAGGGACTGTATGGAGTTTTTTTATTAAAGCGGGCTTTAAAGAGTCGATTCTCGTGAAACCAACATAAACTCTGAACTGGTGTTCCGCTCGTGTCTGTTGAGCTTCGCGAACGTGCATCTATACTAGCTTCTTAAAGCAGGCTCCATTAAAATACCATTAAAATAGCGTCAGTGCATAACAGATGGCAATCGGTTTGTTAACAACGGATTGTCAGTCAGACGGACCGTCTTCATTTTCACAGTATCAAATAGGTTTATCAAGTATTGTAGCACTTCAGCCCAGCTCTATACTCTCAAATTCAATTGTTGGATGTTGGAAGATTATTTATAGTTATATTTTACACAGTGTCAGTGCAATGTCTCCTATATTCTTTTCAGAGACATTCGTAATTTAGTAAGTACTGGGACCTGAATTCTTCAGTACTATAGGATGTTTTTTGACAGGAGTTTCTAAAGCACAGGGATTATTAATTTATTTATTTATTCACGCCTTGAAGGCTTTTACATGTACACGTTATTATAGTTACATAAGTTATTTAACATTGTATTAAAAATTATTAGTAGAATTAAAAAGAAATGAAAATATTAGAATAATAATAATAAAATTTATGTAAGAATTTAAAACATTTTTGAAATAAATTTTGGTAAAGAATAAATTAAAATATCAACGGAACTGAATTAATTACCAAGCCTACATAGTCTTTGGATTGGGGAGTTAATGAAGAAGTTTGTTTTTGGCGGATAAACAAAGAACAGTTCTGGAAGTCTCGTGTCACGGTTTGGTACTCGGAATGTTATTAGTTTTGTTAAGTCAGGTGCGTCAAGTGATCCATCAACTAATTTTAAAAAAAGTACCAGATCGTTCTTGGTTCTTCTACACGATAAGTCAGTTAAATTAAGTAGTTTCATTAAATTATCATAATTTATTTGTTCAATGGGTATAGAGTTTGAAATTAATGAATCTTAAAAATTTGTGTTGAACTCTCTCAATTTTTAATTGATGTGTTTTATAGTATGGGGACCAAATAGTTGAACTGTATTCTAAATTACTTCTGACTAAGGCAGTGAAGAGAATTTTAAATTAATAAATTGACGTAAAATCTTTAACTGTTCTTAAAATAAATCCCATTTATTGACGTATCGGAATTTATTACAATACTTTTTTATAACAGTCCTTCCTGGCTAGGTTTGATCTGTGGGGCTCCTGAACAATAATGACTCCGCAGATTTACCTTCGGCACAACTCGGCAACGAGACTATGTGACTTGAAGAACCCATTGGTAACTAAAGTAAATCGAATTGAACTCTTCGTTTACTTTTGTGTCAATGGTCTATTGACTTATAAAAGTTTTCTTCCCGACCCTTTCCTTAAATAAAAGCTTTTCAGACTTTATAGTACCGTAATTACCAATGTTTTAAACTTGATAAAGGTAACCAGGTAAAATATTCTGGTCACAAGATCATTATCTTAATCAAAATTAACTCGGTTTTCCTTTATTTTTAAATCTTCAAGCCATTTTGACTATTGAAAATTATCTGATCAAAAATACGCTTCTCAATGCACACGATTAGTGCTCATATTACTTACGAATGTGGGTTACTATTTTATATCGGGATAACCAACCAAACACCACAAACCAACACCCCTGCCACATGTCACTCCAAGTGGTTCGCTACATTAGGTTTTGGCGGCGGACACGTTTGCCCTCCGTGCCGGACCGAATCGAGAGAGACTGGTTGGGGAAGACCTGTTTGCCTCTCCAGCCGGACTCTCTCGTCCCGTTGCCTTGCCCCGCAGTGGGATGAATGGATTAATACGTACATCACTCCTGGACATTCTGACCCCAAGATTTCTATACACCCTTAATTTTTTTTTCTGCACAGAACTTCCTATCCTTCCTTTCCTTAAAAGACACTCCACACAGGATCGTGGAAGATAACTTCGGCCTTCTGGGTGGAGCTAATGTTAAAAAAATGACGTGTGAAAACAAGGTGTGTCAAGACAGAGATGGTTGGCGGTCCGTCCTCTCTGCCTAACCCTGCGGTTGGTTAATAATATTTGGCACTTGCTCGTCAATAATGAAAAATTTCAAGCACGCTAGCAATACTAAAAAAAAAGATAAAATACCGTGGAAACCTATTTTACCAGTGTGAAAGGCGAATAAGCCAGCGATCTTCATCCGCGCAGCACTCCTATTGGTTTCTCATACGCCAATAGGGATTGCGCAAATTTTCACGAGCCACTTCTTGCGCCAGATCTTTTGGTTGAATAACTAAAAGCTTTGTAATATCGCCACTTGTAATATCGCTACTACTTCGTTCCCACTTTCATGTACAATTTAATTTTGTAAAATATTAAATTATGGTGCAGTTATAATCGAATATTAATGGTTCAATAAACTTGTAAGTACTGTATCAAATGCTAATTTGATTAATCACACATTTAAAATACTTAAATAGCCCCTATTTCAGTAATACACCATTCTTCTTTCTAAATACAATCTGTTTTATATTATATCTGATAAAAGATTTAAAAAAAAAAAATTTTAAATAAATTTATTTTTGAATTGATGCTTTTCTGTTTTTGATTATTTTACATTTTGTTTCATAGATTCAGCATTCATAAGTTTTATTGTTTAACCCTTGTACTAAATTTTTATTTGCCGGTGACTATGCGTTAAGCAGCTGTTAAAATGTTACGGGCTTAAATTTTCTTTTTTGTTAAACTAAGGAAAATTAAATTAAGAGAAAGTTTTAGTGGTTAGTTTTATTTTTAAGAAGGTACTAAATAAGCGAATGAATACAGTTAAAACTGAAGCAAATTTCGTCAACTAACGTTGGAATTCGTCGTTAAAATAACGTGGTTTTAAATTAATCAACACATAAAGGTTACATCTCTGAACTAGAGTAATAAAGCTGTTTCTCTGTTTTATGTATAAATTATATAATGTACTTTTTATGTGAATATTTTTTCGGTTCGTACGAGTACTCAAAGATAAACCGATTACGTACGTCAAAATCAAATTCCATTCAACTGCACTAGCTATATTAATTATGCAAAGCTTAAGAGGTAACCGGGCGGCGTTTTATACTTACGACTTACGACTTACGAGTTACTTACGTTTTCGTACAAACGTATTTCCCAATTCTCTCTCTGGATTAGACACTACCGTAATTTTTTTTGAATACAATATAGGTATCGACCATTTGCGTGTCGGTAAGTTTTGCTTTTTCGGATAAACTCCTTTTTATAGGAGACCGGACCCTCCAAAAATTGTTAAAATTACAAGATTTGAACGCCATCAACAGTTGTAAGTGAGTAAAAAAAATCTTAAAATTCGGTTCAGTTTTTGTCCTCGATTTCAATGATTTTGTATAGGTATTATTAGTCTGAGATGCAGTTGTCCCTTTCGCACAGTATTAGGGGGGGGGGGGGGGGTTAAGAGCGACAGTGACAGCAGCAGTTTAGTAAAATACCTATAGCTCAAATTTCCCGGTGAACGGGTTTCTTCTTAATACACAGGCCGAATCATAAAAAAAACTTAAAATTTTCTCGTATAATTCTGTAGGTCTGGCGTCGTACAATTTGCACCACTTTTTGAAACTTTTCTTCGTAGATTAAATTCACTCTTTTTCACTGGCCACGTCCTTTCCATGGTGAGCTCTAGAGCTTGAAATATTTTGTAAAAGTTTTTATGCACAAAATATTTGTTTTTATGTACATATTCGACCAACAAATCGAGCACGCATTATTGAAATTTAAATCAACATAAACCCTACTAATATATATAGAGGCTACGCGGCTAAGCTTGATAAATTCTGGCGTCTTGTACTTGATGATTGCATAATCATTAAATGCCGAAAACCATTTGAATATGACTTATAATCATACTCAAACACCGGTCTCAAAGTGGCTCCTCGACGTTCAATATTATAGTCAATATATTGCACAATATATTGTGCAATATACTGGTAGAGAAAACACACGTTGCAATGTTAGTTTAAAACTGACACTTTTACAATCAACAACCCAATATGTAGAAAAATAAAACATGTGTGGCCATTTTTTTAGTCATAGCTTTAAAAAATAAGATGGAAACAAAACCATAAAGACTAAAGAATGGTTAAAAAAAAGAAATAAATACACTCACGAAAATTTGTTAGGTGAACTAAGAATATGTGAACCAACTTTTTGCGGATGGAAGGTACATTATTCATTTCATCTGAAATTCAAAAAAGGGACACTACGATGCGTATTGGTTTTTCATTATGTCTCACTATGACGGTCTCTTCTTGACTGCAGAAACAGAAATGAACCATTATTGCGCAATGTCACCCACAGACGATTCAATATTTATCAGATAAGACTGTATTGCACAATAATACATAGGTAACTCTTTTTGATTGACTCAATATATTGTGCAATCCTTCAATATAGCCTACAGATGGTCAATATTATTGTGCAATATGCATTATCGTGCAATATATTGACCATAATTTTGATCGTCTAGGTGCCGCTTTAAAAAGGAGCGCGAAACACGGTATCACTTCCACATACATAAACATACACACAAACACCACAACCTAATGTTGGATAATGTAGATCTGTCCGAAACGTTGGCTAAAGAAGGAGGAAGCGTGAAACAAATTTATATACTTTTTCAAATAAAACACGATGATAGTTTTGGTCGTGGATATTTCAAATCGTACACGATTTAAAACAATTCACGCCTCATAAATAGCGTCGTTATTTTATGTGTTAATGTGTAAAGAACAAACTTATCAAACGGCTTTAAAGTTTTAACGGTTAAATGGCGTCGGTGGGTACCCACAGCGGAAATATCCGCAATTTATTTGAGTGCCAACTCCGTGTTCACTGTTCACCCTGTGGCTGTTGGTGGAAAGGAACCTTTACTCCGATGATAAAATGCTTCATTTTGTAGATGTTGCAGCGGCATTAAGAATAGCTTCCAAGTTGCAAGGACATGTGTCCTCTTAAACAATATTTGTGTATTAAAAAAACAGCAATAAATATTTTCTGTGATGTTTAAAAAACAGAATAGTACTGTGATACTAGCCAGTCAAAAGTCTGCCAACAGGTTTAAGGTGAGCAACTTTTGTTGACTTCTTCGTGTCCACGCCAAGAGAGAGAGAGAGGTTATGTGATGGTTTGAGAGGAATCATTTGCTAAGTAATAACAATTATGTTTGGACAGGATCTTGAATTTATTCATATAAGTAGCAATTTTACAAAGATTTGATTCTAGTCTGAGCAATTGGGCATTAATTTAGAGAATGAGTTGCGAGAAATGAAATTGAGATTTTTATAAACAAAAAGAGACAATCAGAGCACGACCACGGATAAATGAAAATTAGACAAAAATGCGTAAAAATATTTAGAAAAACGTGATATAAAGTTAAAGTTAAGGATAAAAGAGGCTACACATGGATGTTAGGAACAAATTATGAAATGTGAAATGCTAAGTACTAAATGTTTTTAAATATTACATATAGGACAACACAACACTCAACAGCCAGTACTGTTAGAAACTTTCTTTAGGTAGGAAGGAAAATGAGGATGGTAAAAAACTCACTGTAGTTGATGTAGCTGGGTGGGTTGATATGCACATACGAATTCACATAAAATGTTCCAATCTGTACAGATGGTAATATAAGTTATTTGAAGCCTTTGCATACACATGTAAATACAATGTTTATTCACCGAAGGTTATCTTTGCACTTTGAAAGTATGAACTTCATAATACACTGCGAATGGTTCGAAGGTTCAAACTGCACTGAAGGTGGGTAGGAAAAGGCGGTGGGTAGGAATTTCAAAAGGATAATAATAATTCCTAACAAGTACTTATATTAAATACAATATCTCTTTGGATTCTCATATTTTTTAATCAGTCAATACAACTAAGATGACACCCTTCAATATTACACCAAGCGAGATATGACATACTTTCAATTGGAGTGCTTCATGATGACGTACATACGTGCTCTAATTGGGATTGCTATATATTATTCTCTTTGTATACCATTATCTGAAAGAGGAAAACGTTCGAAATATAAATCCGCCGCGGCGAAATCAAAAAGCATTTTTATGAGGGTTGAAAAAGCGCGCGAAAGAAAAAGTTTTAGCAGATTTTGGCGGGCGGTTAAACTCCGACACGGTGCGTTGTTTATGCGAGGGAGTCACTCGCAGCTTTTGGCTATAAACAATGCTGTAAAAACTTTAGAGAACGTTCTTCATTCGCCGAGCTGATGAAAGAACGTTGATTGAGGGAAGTCCTGTTCTAATTAGATAGATCGAAGGAAATAAAAATCAAATTTTGTGAAGAAAAAAATTTGGAAAGTTTTTTATCCTCTGTTTATTACGGTTAATTAATGATAAGTACAATTTTTAGTTCAAAGAAACGACGCTCACACGACCTATCACGCGTTACCCCTTAAGATGAAGCTATACGTGAAATCCTATTATGTTGCTATTTAAATTAATTTTTACAAGTATGCTACGGATAAATTGAAGCTTTTAATAGCTTTTCTATTTTTTCGAATTACAATTTATTTATTTATTTATTTATTTCTATATATTACAGTATTTACCTATAGATCAATTTCGAAAACATTTTTACATAATAGATTTTGTAATTTTATTATGTTGGGTGTAAGGTAGGTTTGTGAAGATGAAACTGTGGATAGGTATTGTTGTATGTTTCGTGAACACCTCACTAGGAGAACCTGTGCTGAGGTGTTTACGTGTTTATTTATGTTTATGTATGACAAGTATTTATGTGTTGTAATAGAAAGTTTTATATGTATTTTTTTTTTCAAATTTTAATAGTTATTGTACATTGGTTATTTAGAAGAGAAAAAAAAGTATTTAAATATATTAGAGGAATATAAAAAATATATATATATATATATAAAAATACACATACATACACATCCATATAAATACATGTACCTGCACACATGCATTTAAATATATTTATACATACGTATACATCCGCATACACATTCACATACACATATACATATGTACACACATATATAAATTGTAAGTGTATGTATAGTTGTTGGATACTTGAAAAACTACTTAATTTTTAGGTTTATTTAATTTTATACTTTTTAAAGTTTTGTTATGTTTGGTTGGGAATAATAATGTTTTGTATAAAGTTAATATCTTGATTTTTAATCCAGTCAGTGATACGTTTTTTTATGAATGTTTGTAGATGTATTTGCAGATAGTATTTGTTTCAAAGTAATGGGCATGCAATTAAAAAGTTTGGTTGCATAATACTGAAAGTGTCTTTGTCCATGTGTGGTGTGGGTTATCGGTATGTTCAGTGTTTTATTTGTTGAAGACCTGGTTTTTGTTATGGTTTTTGGTTGAATTGGAATGTGTTGTTTGTTTTGGACAAGGTATATTATAGCAGATTTGGCATAAAATTGTCTTATTGACATGACTTCTAATGCTTTGTAGATTTCGCTAGAATCTGTGTGAAATGGTACTTGCAGGGTGAGTTTAATTATTGCTTTTTGTATTTTTTGAATTGGGTCAATTGCTATGTTTGTAGCACTTCCCTAAGCTAGTATTCCATATGTGGCAATGGATTGACAAAGTGCAAAATAGAACGATCTTAGTATTATTAGTGGGAAGATGTTTTTAACGTACTTTATTAGGTGCATGACTCGTTTCAGTTTATTTGTGATGAAATTAATGTGGTCAGTCCAGCGTAAGTGTGAATCAATAATAACCCCCAGGTATTTTGTATGTTTTACCCTTTCTATATGTTCGCACTGGCAGTTGGATAAAGTACAGTCATGTAGAATCAAGCCTATGTTTGATGGAGGTTGACCTCTTTGTGTAATACTATGAGTAATATATTTTGTTTTGATTGTATTAACTGTAAGAGTATTACTGTTTAGCCATTTTTTGACGATTGATAAACTTTTTTCGGCTATTATAAATACATCTTTCCATGTGGCTGCTTGACAGAGAAGAACTGTATCGTCAGCGAAGGTCACGATTTTACCTTCAATTTTAATGTCGCACAGTTCATTTATATAAATGAGGAATAATAAAGGGCCAAGTACACTCCCCTGTGGGACTCCGTACGTAATTGAAAGTGGTTCACTTGTCTTGTTGTCAATTTTTACTTGTTGCGTTCTGTCAGACATGAATTTTTTAATTAAATTGAATTCTACTCCATTAATGCCAATGTTTTTTAACTTCTTGAAAAGTTTTTTATGTGAAATTGTGTCGAAAGCTTTACATAGATCTAAATAAATAGAGATAACTTTTTTTTTGGCGTCTAGATTACGTGTAATGAAGTCCGTTACGGTAGCTATTGCATGTTCTGTGCTCCTGTTTTTCCTGAAGCCATGTTGGTTTACCGAGAGTATTTGTTTTGCTTCTAAATAGTGTTGGAGCTGTTTTTAATAGTTTTTTCCAGGATTTTCGAAATGGTATTTAGTAGCGTAATGGGTCTGTAGTTGTTAACATTATTTTTTTGTCCTGATTTACAATAAAATTATTGATTTCATATCAAAAAATGCAAGCGTAAACCACTAAAAAAAATGTTTTTGCATGACTTAACCATGAAGCAATATAACAAACACAAAGAGTGGAAGACACTTTCAATATCGCCCCGTTGTAAGATCACTATTCAGAGAAACGTTACTTGAAATTATTTAAGGCCTTTTTGGTGACCAGATCTGAATAGCTCGGTACTTCTCCACCTTTACTTCCCTATCTTCCCCTCCGCACTGCCCCTCAGCCTTAGTTAAGCCGCCGTTACCCGAATTTCTACCGATTTCTTACTTCTCTCCATTAAAGAGTTGAAGTTTTTAAGCTCTTGAAAAACATTTATGCTATTTTTTAAAATAATATCTAGACGTTCCCCACGCCCAAACGCAAATTATATGAAATTTCTTCGATAGAAAAAATCACAAAGTATGCTCCGAAAATTATAAAAACATTCATTTCATTTATTTTAGAAGTTATTATTATTATTATTATTGAAAAAATTCAGTGTTTCTTTTAATGCTTTTTTAGATGTTCCCTATGAGATTTTTGCTCTACTTTAAACGGGTCGTGTTTTATTAAACTTTTTCACGATTTTCGCTACAATTTTATCGCTTTAAATATTAGCACGCTCTCCAACATTCGTAATTACGTATCTCTCCATCTTCCTCTTTTTGAGCGGGGATACGACGCCTTAACATACTTCTATTAGAGACGCCATAGTCTTACTGGTTTCAGACGGTTGAGAGCAGCAGTATTATCATAAAAAAATGAACAAAAAAGGATTTAATTTAATGAAAACAAATAACTTTGTGTACACCACTATTTAATTGACAGTATCAACATGTTTCGAAAACTATGTTTTCTTCGTTAGGATAGCAAGTTTATAAAAAAAACAAAAGACAAACAAGTATAGACTAATTAGAACATAGACAAAATATTAGAAAGGAGAGGTGATTAATTACTTAAAATATCATAAAAAAACAATTAAATAAAATAAAATATAAAAATTATTTTAGGATCGGTAAAAAATTACATTAACATAATAAAAAATCTTTTAAAACAAAACAGAAAGTCTAAATAACAAAATAAATTATTATAAATATAAATATTAATACGAAAATAAATTTAAAAGATGGCTATTTTAAAAAAAACGTTTGGTTATTTATAATATTTAATTTACTATTAACACTTTTTCTAATTTCTAAATAATGTAATTGTATACCCGTTGTGTTAGGGTGTAAAATTTTTTAACCTTTTAAAATATCAAAAGAATGACCTGTTTCCAAAATGTGGTTTGCAAATTCTGAATAATTATTATTATTTAAACATCTTAGATGTTCCTTAACTCTAATGTTAAAATTTCTAAAAGTCTTCCCAATATAAAAAAAGTTACAATCATTACAAATTAATTTATAAACCCCTGATTTGTACTTGTTATTTAATATATAATTTTTTGATTTGTTATTGGCGTAAAAAGCTGGTTGGTATATTATCTGGCATGTTTTTAATTATCAAATTTGAAGTGTTATTATTTAAAAATACAATTTTTCTCCAATTATTATTCTTGTCAACTACGTGTGGATGAACAAAAGATCTAAAAAACTTTTTCTTATATTTTTTGTTTAACATATTATCTTTTAATCGGGAAGTATAACCGTTATTTATTGCAATTTGTTTTATAGTATTTAATTCTGTTTTAAAATGACTCAAAGATAAGGGAACATTAATTAATCTACTTAGCAAGGTATGAAAAGCTGTTAATTTTTGTGAAAATGTATGATAAGAAGTTTCATGTAAAATGATATCTGTTTTAATATATTATAATAAAAACAAATATAAAACTTTTTTCCACTTTAAGTTTAATGACCGTAACCGGTTTCAGCTCGCTAGAGCCATCTTCAGACTGGTACAAAATATTCTTAATCTACGGTTTATATACATAACATTTGAGGGAGGGGAAGCGGGGTGGTCTTGAGGGTTTTAATCAATTATACTAATTACATTTGTTACTAAGTAGTTGACCATTCCTACTCCAATGTAAACATGTATCCCTTCAAAAAGCTATTAAAAAATCCCATGCATCATAAATGTAATAACGATTTGACAATAAAATTAGGTCTTTAATAATTCATACCACTTGTAAGGTTTTTCCTAAACAATATTGAAGTGAGCTACAAACCCAAGGTAATTAACTCACTGGAATAACCAAAATATTTAGAAATTCAACAGTCTAAAACTACTTAGTAACAAATGTAATTAGTATAATTGATTAAAACCCTCAAGACCACCCCGCTTCCCCTCCCTCAAATGTTATGTATATAAACCGTAGATTAAGAATATTTTGTACCAGTCTGAAGATGGCTCTAGCGAGCTGAAACCGGTTACGGTCATTAAACTTAAAGTGGAAAAAAGTTTTATATTTGTTTTTATTATAATATATTATAATGGAATTCCACCATGAATTATCAGTTTCAAAAATAGAAATGATATCTGTTTATATAAGAAAACATAGTATTCGAAACATGTTGATATTTTTTATTAAATAGTGGTGTACACAAAATTATTTGTTTTCATTAAATTAAATAATGATGCCACAAAGCGAATTTGCGAATTTAAAAAAAAGGATTTCACTGTTTTCGTGCATCCTTTACATTTCAACAAAACCAGGCAATAAAACGAACAAACAAAATGAGAATAAGTCCAGTGTGGTCATATCAAAATAAAAAAGTTTTTCATGGCTTTTTCGTTTATTCCCTGGCAACCCCAGTCGGGTTATTCGGGGAGCAGTATGTTACATTTTTTAATACGGTTTTTAGTACTCGGTACTAACTGCTCACATGATTATGATTTTAAGTGGGCGGCAGAATATTACTCAAAGGTAATTTAAGTAATAACACTTATAACGCAAAATGCGAATGAAACATTTTCTTAATTTGCAATGTAGGTTTTCATTATGTATAATTATAACACTTAAAATTAAAAACCTTCGTAGTTTAGAAGAAAATGAAATGTAAAACTGCCTTTTTTGTGTGTGTTACGAACATATCTGTTCTCATGCAAAAGAAGAAACCCGCCATAGCTTTTGTTGGGCGAAAGACGTGCTTTAAGCTTTTTAAGGGTTGTGACGTTTTGGACAGAATTTATTGTGCATCCGTGCTCCAAAAAATCAACCATAATCAAACTCTCTGCATCCCAGAATACTGTCGCCATAACTTTGCCTGCCGATCGCACAGTTTTGAAATTATTCGTCCTCGGTGAGTTTGTGTGATTGATGCCTTTCCATTGACTGCCTCTTTGATTCATGTTCAAAAAAATTAACCCATGTTACATCTCCGGTCACAATTTTTGTACAGTTTCTTTACCGTACACATTTTTCAGTCTTCCATGAATGCGAATGGGCTTTTCATATTCTGCATTCAAGAATTCAATTACAGAAAGCTGTTTTATACAAACAACGATATCGGCCATTTTGCAAACTATCACCTGTTGACGCAAAAAATTACAACTGTTAGAGGAATAGCGGCAAATTCGATTTTTCATTGAACTAACTTTAATTGTAGAAAAAAATAGAGGCATTTGTTTTTGACAGACCCTCGAATACACAGATATTATGCTTATATTTCTTTCTCTGTCACTCCGCTCTATAAGCCAACAAAGTCAGGATCCGCCAGCAAGACCTAACTAATTAATTATCAGTAAAATGCTATACTAGTCGCAGAGAGGGGTCGTATGTGACGTAATTGTTCTAAGATCTTCCCTCTGTTTCGTATTAATACAAGACGTGTGAGAAGGAAAATGATGATGAAAGCTCTCGATGATCGTCGATGATGCGAGTACGAGCTTTTGCTAGGACTAGTTTACTACGAATTTGATTAGTTTTATTTTCCAAAGATATTTTTCAATTTATTTTTAAACAGCTACCAAGCTCCCACTTTAAATTTAAAAAGGATTTCTTTTATAAATAAGCGATCTGGTGTTTGATCATCATTAGCTAGTAATAGACTCTATTTTCCTGAAATATTTTAATTGTGTTGGAAAACTCAATTAGTTACTATTTGATAACAAAAAAAAATACGAGCACATTCTAGAAATAAAGTGCTGAATAATTTTCTGGTTTAATTTAGGCGACGCCTTTTTCACTAAAAATTTTTATTGGAATTTGAGGCCAAAATACTTAACCAAACTAAAAAAAACAATTTAACATCAGACGATGTAGCAAATATTTTTTACAGCTGATAGGTGCTACTATAAGTGTTTGTGTTTCATATTACAAAATATAAGCCATTAAACAAATCTATTTGTACCATTTTATAGGCAACTTTGGCAATAGTATGCGCGTTAATGATTGAAAAAAAAAATTTTTTGCCCTAGATACTAAGTAAGTATGAATTAAAAATTTAAAAATAATTTGTTTTTATCATCCCCTCCTCTCTTCCACGCTTTTGATAAATACTGGCGTCCCACAGGGATCAGTTCTGACTCCGACTTTATTTTTATTGCACATTGATGACATTTTGATATGTGCACCAATTCATTGTTGCGCAGATTGCAGTACAGTTCATGATAGGTTTTTGTTTGTAAAGCCTCCAAAGGATATACAAACTTCAACCGCTCGGAGGGATTAGAAGCAGAGAATGGAATATTTCCTCTTGGGGTACGAATAACCACGACGAATCCAATGTCTCAAAGATCAAATGTCTGATTATGCCTAAAAGGGACCTCACCTATCCCGCTCTGAAGAGAGTTGGAAATACATTGTTTTTTTTTTTGTCAATTTACCCATGTGTACGTTTTTAATTTTTTGTTTGGAATTTGAACTCAGGTTTCTTAATCCAGAGCCATGAATCTTATAGCTCTGCCACGGAGGTCATAAATCACGTTCTGAGTAATTAATAATAACGTGTTTACTGCAATAATAAATATCCAGAAAGCTAAAGTGAAAAATGCAGGGAGCTGACAAAGCTTTTAATATTTCATACCGCTCCCACCAAAGCACTTTGTCGTAAATACAATATCTGCATTTTGTATCATAAATCTCGTAAATGGAAACCGGCATTTTTAAGCTTCTACGCCATCTTACTATGACATAGAGAATATTAGGTGTAGATTTTATTTCTACGAGAAATGTATAAATATGAAATCAGTAATACAAATCTTTTATGTGACATGAAAGCTTATCATTTTCACATGTAGCAAACACTTTGTGGGAATTCATAATTATAATAAACACAATAATATTAAAAAATTTATGAGAAAAACTCTCTTTTTATAACTTTTTATGGTTATTCCCATCAACGTAATATATCATTGAAGAAGAAGATAACACTTATAATCTAAATGAAAATATGAAAGAAAACAAGACACAGAAAACAGAAAAAAACAATTGTCGCAACTGGGACTCGAACCCAGACCTCTCGAGTTTCTTCGTTGTTGTTTTGTTTTTTTCTGTTTTCTGTGTCTTGTTTTCTTTCATATTTTCATTTAGATTATAAGTGTTATCTTCTTCTTCAATGATACAATAATATAACTTTGTTTCGATTCCACTTCATTATTTCTTTATTCATTCGGTTTTAGTTCAACTTGAACCTCCATCAGGGATGAATAAAAATATATTAAACATAATACAGATGTATTACGTAGAAATGGGATAGGTCTTCCTATTCCTTAACAATCTTAAAGCCCTTGAAATAAAAAAAAAGTCATTAAAAATAAATAAAACTAATTTACTTAATAAACAATTAGGTTTGTCTAACAGCCCCATTTTTTAAATATTTCCATTACCCCCGCCCACTTTTACCCCTCCCTAGTAGCCACCATCCCTCCTTGCCCACACCTAAGTTGATGTTCTCTCTCCCTCTTCTTCTCTTAAATACCATGTAATTTCTGCATTATGTTCAATATATTTTTATTCATCCCTGATGAAGGTTCCGGTTGAACTGAAACCGGTTGGATAAAGAAATAATAAAGTGGAATCGAAACAAAGTTAAATTATTGTGTTTATTATTATCATTTTATTCCAAAGTTTTTCATTATTTTTTTCAAAACCTCATAAGAAAAACTGATGTTTTCTTAGTTTAGTTAATGCTTTAAGTTTAAATAGATATTGAGTTCTGTCGTATGCGGGGTGAATCATCAATATCCGAAGTATCTTTAATCAGCTTTCCCTGAGCATATTTGGAGTTAAAACGTAGAAGTAATTTTGCTGTCCGATAATATTTTTTTCAATTAAAAACGAAAACATATTTTTCCATCACATATTGTATGCCAACTTTAGTTAATATTTTTTTCAATTAAAAACGAAAACATATTTTTCCATCACATATTGTATGCCAACTTTAGTTGTGTACAGTACAGCGCGTCATGACATCCGTACGAGTCTTGTTCCAACAGCACGGTAAGTTACAAGACAAATGTCAGATGTGCAGCAGTGTGATCAGTGGCGATGTAAAAAAGATTTTTTTTTTAATTTAAAAAAAATATCATCGGAGAGTAAAATGAAATCTACATTTTTACTACATGCTTAGGAATCGCTGATTAAAATCTTTCGAATAATGGCTGATACATCCCTCTTATTCATCATGATTAAGTAACCCCCGACACAAAAATAACCTCTAAAAAAAGAACCGATGTCCTTGAAACGCCTGAACAGATTTTCATGAATTGTAGCTAAGAACCATCTCGATCACGTCAGCTTTCAAACAAAAAATCGCATCATAATTGGTCCATTCGTTTAGGAGCTACGATGCCACAGACAGACATAGACATAGACACGTCAAACTTATAACACCCCTATTTTAACGCTACCTAATTATCAGAGGCAGATTTGGGTTTGTTTAAAAGCCAAATTGCCACATTGAGACCAATCCAGAAGAGACCCGACTTCCATTACATCAACAAAAATGCACTGTTTGATGTGTTTTATACGCTCGCGCTGGCACCATTACAGTACCATATTTCTTTTGAAATGAGGCCGAAGTTCGCGTCACGGTCAATGGAGAGCGTTACAATGACACTATTCGCCATACCACTGGCATACATCAGTGTACCTTCCTTGATGTATGGCAGTGATGCATTGAACAGGTAGAGGAGGGACGAAAGAAATTTCTAATTTCTAAATTTCTAATCAAAACCCTGTAGCTTTTGTGTCGTAAAACCATGTACGATCATGTGAGAAATGTAGAGAGCTGATGAAAGTGTAATGAGTAAGATAAAAAAATAAGGATTGAGTAAGATTAAGAAAGGGACGAAGAAAGGAGCGGAAGGAAAATATTGGCCATATCAAGATTCAGAATAATATAAGAGTATGTATGAGACGATGTACGATGGAAACGGCGTGATAGTTTTTTTTTTTTTTTTAAATATTTAAATTTATCAATGAAATTTTACGCTGTTGTTATTAGTTTAAATTCATATAGTATAAACTTACTCAATAAATAATTTAAAAAAAACACTGGCTCCGAGTTCGAATCTTAGACGCGGCCGTATCTTTTTTACTGATTTTCTTTTCAGAGTCGCAAATATTGTTTTCAATGATTAAATTTTACTATTTGAGGTTTCACTCAGTAAGTGATTCCAAAAAAAAGTTGTTTTTTACAATTGAAAAGTTATATTTGCTTTGTAATGTCAGGCTCTATCGGGCTTAAAAAACCACTATTTATTATCCCCGTCAACCATTCTATTATTAAGAAATAATTGATTTATTTACCAGGACAGCTGATCGATGGAATTAATTTTCATCATTTCTTATTTTTTTTTGCTTTATTTTGTAATGTCGCAAAATTCTAAATCACTTATTTTTTACAGGTTTCCAAAACATTTCCAGAGGATTTGAGAAAATGGTTCACAAACTGTTGCAGTGAACTGGACTTTCGAGGTACGTAAAAAAAGTTTAATTTTATTCTACTGCTATTACTTACTACTAATTAGTACCACCCTGGCCTTCTTCACTTGAGTAAAAGTAATTTTAAAGAGGTTTTTGTATTTACGTGTGACAGCTTTTTTCGCCTTCCAAAATATGTTGAAGGCATTTTCAGATTGGTTAACTGACAGAATAACAAAGTAGTTCTTAAAAAATAAAAAAATAATTTTGAAATATTCATTTTCTTAGGAAAACAAAACATAACAAAAATATTCTAACAACGTATTTATTAATGTAGTACGCCTATACCGGCTTTTACGAACATGTGAAATATATAATAATTTTGTGAAGAACCCATGCAGTAGAATAGGAGGTGTTATAATGGAGGGAAACAATTATACCAAGTCAGTGGACATCTTCAATTTATCTTTGAATAAATATAAAATATTGTTATCGAGGCAGTTCAGTTATGTACAATAAAATGTATTTTTCTTACTATGCTATATATGTAAAAGCCCCGAAAAAGGGCGTTTATTAATAAATAAATAAATAACATTGGTTTATTAATTGCTTTCCATAACACCATTAATAATTTTAAAAATAAAAGTGAAATGCACTGTGGTCGCGATAATCTCTGCGAATAAATTTGTG
Source organism: Glyphotaelius pellucidus (assembly GCA_936435175.1). Taxonomy (NCBI): domain Eukaryota; kingdom Metazoa; phylum Arthropoda; class Insecta; order Trichoptera; family Limnephilidae; genus Glyphotaelius; species Glyphotaelius pellucidus. Next base: position 23,760,768 of record OW386555.1, on the reverse strand, counting down.
GACAGTGATCAATTACTTTAAACACGTTTCAAGTTGACTCAATGGGATAAGGTAAAGATTGGTTTATTTTAATCACCGCAATTTAAAACTTTTTTTCCGACTGCTCGAAATTTTTTGTTGGTCATTTTGTTGATCATAAATGAAACAATATAACTTTGACGGTCGTTCCGAAACCGGTCGGCGTAGATAAAATATAAAGTGGTTTTAACAAAGTTATATTGTTTCATTTATTTGTAATGGATAACCACAAAGTTATATCTACATTCAAAAATATTGAATACTTTCCGCCTAAATTTAAAAAAATCATACCTCCGAATTTTAATATGGAGACGTATAGACTGAAAACAGTTCTAAATAGCCAATAAATTCACCTAACTTTTGTCGATTATCACAATTTTGTAGGATTTAAAAAAAAATATTATAAAATCGTAAACTTCTGCTAAATAACTAAAAAATAAGGGAAAATTTTGCCAAAATTGGCAGCAAAGCAATCCGAGGTATTTTAAATAGTGGCATATTGTGGCAAAAATCGCTCAAGTGGATAAGGGACTGCATACTGCTTACCTTTGTCTTCTTGTCTTACACACCGAGGGAATACCAGATGGTCACTGCCCAGAGAATTGAGTCGATATTTAATTACACTAAGAGATAAATTTGTTCTTCAGTACATAAGCTTCATAAATATATTGTTTGTATCGTGATTTATTATTGTAAATGTCAAACACTGTCAGATAGGTACAGGTTCTACAACATAGGTAGAGGGAGACATATATGCAGTTGCGTCAACATATACACTGCATAATATTAAGCTTCTGCTGCTAAACAAAAGACAGCCAAAAATGTAAATCGTAAGAAAACATCATTTTAAATTAACAGCTTTGCTACCAATAATATCAAAGAAACTATATTCTGTTGCAATGCGTAAAAACGAAACAAACAAAAAATTCTTCAATTGTCTCACCCCAAGAAAAATTCTAATAAGAAACGTACTAGGAGGGATATTCCACTATTTCCAACGATACGATAAAAAATGTAATGCCGAAGTTTTTTCGGTTTTTCAAACGCAATACGCCAGTCTAATAAATGTCTAATACCCGTCAGATTGTTCAGCAATCTCACAGAAATGATTTTTTTATGTCTCGGAGAAAAGAGTTGAAATACAAGCATTTATATTATTTTTAAATTGTACCCTCTAAAAAACAGTCTTGCATAGAAAGGCAATACACAAAAGCTGAAAGCCAAAAATTCGAATGAAAATCTTTTATTTTTTCTTGGAGACGCAAACAGAACAAATATAAAACATGCTTACAATACAAAATATTAATGAAAATGTCCCAGGACTAAAATAAACGTAAAAATATAAAATATTATTAATCTTCTTCACTAAGAAAAGAATTTTTATACAATTCTGAGAATATTAAATGCATTAAACCCACTAGCGTCGGGTCTCCTGCGCACAAATTTTCTATTTGTTTTTGTTTTCCGCGTCCGATGAAAAGGATTTGTTTTGTATAAATGTTCTGAAAACATTTCGTCGCAGGAGACCCGCTTTAACATAATCCCAAAAAGTTTGTTCTATACCAATTTGAAAGAAAGCTCATATTACTAGTGTAGACATAGAGATCCCAGCGAGAGGTCGTACGTGACGTCGTTGTCGTTCTAGACGTGTGAGAAGGAAGAGGACAACCGTCGATGACGCACGCACGAGCTCCTGCTGGGACTAGTGTAAGACAGTTTGACTACTAGGCCACAGACTATGAAATTAAACAGAGAAAGAAAGAATTTCGGCATTTGAAAATAATTGTGGTATTGGGAATAGGGAATATGGAATAAGAAAAATGGAAATATTGTACTTACTTTAGGCACACGAAAACGTCCTTAAAACACTTCTATCGGTTTATCTTCCGTGTGCTTAAATCGCAATTTAATTACCAAGATAGCCTAATGGTAAGTAAAGGTTAAGTTCAACCTCTCAGGCCTCGGGCCTACTTCGTCGGAAAGTGAAAAGATTTCCGCTTTGCAATAAATCCGAAAACTGTTTTGAAAGGTGGTGAAATATGCTCTCAAACTTTGTAATTCGAAATAAACTTATAATTTTTAAATATCAATGTTTTAAAAACCAAACTTAAAAAATGGTTAAAAATATACTCACTTCACAATTTTTCTAACTAATATTAAATATAAGTTAACGATAAAGAATAAAAACACATTGTGCTTATTTCATTTTTTTTATTAGTATCTATAGCAAAATTTGTACATAATGTATTTATAAATTGTATTATATTAAGGTATTATAAAGTTTTTTTTTTTTCACGGTCCTCCTCACTAGGGTTTCCTGTTCTGAGGCGGCCTGTAGTTTTTCCACATTTGTATTTAGTATTCAGTTGTCTTTACATGGTCTTCAGTATGTTTGATAGTTCATTTTCACTTTGTTCTCTCAACTATATTTTTACTCTTGTTTTAAATTTATTTATTTCTGTTATTTTTTTTGTTTGAGTTGGTAGAGCTTTGTATAGTTTTGTCGCATTGAATTTCATATTTCTTTGTCAAAAAGATATTTTCAAACTGGCTGTAGCTAGAATATTTTGGTTTATTGCCCTGGTTGTGTATCTATGTTGGACAATGGAGTATTCTGATATGTTTTTTTTAATTTTAAATAAAATTTTTTTGCATAAAGTTTTTGTATGTTGTAGACTTGAATGCTTTGAAACAATTCTTCTGTCGGAGTTCTAACCGGTAATTTCAAAATTGTCTTTAGTACTCCTTTTTGGGCTATATTGAGCCGGTCCATGTGAGTGCTCAAGACAGATCCCCATCCAGTTATCCCGTACTCTATTTGTGATTGACATAAAGCGTAGTACACTTTCTTAATGTCGTTTATGTTGAGGATGTTACGGATGGCTCTAAAGAAGTAAATGTACCTGGTGTGTTTTTTTGTGATTACTTCAATGTGTCCGTTCATCATTAGGCAAATGTTTTCTCTTTCTAATACCATTTCTAACCATGACAGGGAGACACAACGATTTCTATGAGACCTTCACGAGTTGTTCCTAAAACCGAATAAATTAGCCTGAGGGGTTAAAATTTACAAAAAAATAATAACCTAGTACCCGAGAAACCAGCCAAGCCGATACTCGCTGCGAGATTGAAACTTAATCCGACTGCCAGTCTGCTTGGCGAGATGATCCTATCATCCACACAATAATGACGACCTCATTTCGCATCTTCAAGAAACTAATTCGTTGCTTTAAATTAAAGAGTTATTTTTCTGATATTTAAAAATGTAATATAAATAAGCTCGTTTCTTCTTCATATACAAGTTGTTAACGGTAATTAACAGGATATACAGTGGAAGTACTTGACGTACTTCAACCATTAACATTCCTATTTCCAACGTTATTTGAAGTAACAAAGTAAATTAAATATTGGTGTCCGGTGACTTTTTGAGGTTTTTTTTTAACTAAAAACATGTTTTTTTTTTAACTAAAAACAACACAGGTTTTTGACATATAAGGCTATACATAAGGGCAGAGTGAGGAGTTGATTAGTTAATCAGCTAAGTAACGTTAAGAGGAAGACTTTGAATGAACATTTTTAACAAATATCCAAACATTCTCCGGAAACCAAAATGCTATGCACATTTTTTACTCAAAATTGATGGCAGGAATCACTGTTTAAAGTAAGTACAGTACGTCCTTTAATATCCTGTATAGCATCAATGCTGTTTGAAGTCATGTCCCGTTGAGTTTTAGAGTTAATGCGGTAATTGTTTTCAATATGTTTAATTTTCTTCTATAGTTTTTAGGTAAATAAATATATGCATAAAATACAAAAAATATTCCTAATTACAGTATTAAACCTTGGAGTAGAGTCGTCGCCTTAGTTCTTAATTGTCCAAACGACCATTTTAGTTTTTGTTCAATCTCCACTTTAAAATGAAAATTAAAGTATAAAAAATGATAGTTAATCAATTAACTAAGAATTTTTTAAACTAATGAGTCCTTTAAATTTACGAAAATAGCTTTACCTTAAACACCTATCATAATGTTTCATTGAAATAATGAAAGAAAACCTTTTTCCCCTGTAAAATTTTCTAATGGTCGTTTAGACAATTAAGAACTGAGGCAACGGAGTGTAAAATAATCAGTAACTGTATATAAATGGTTAAGGACCACTGATTTGTGAACACTTCATTCAAAGCATCTGTGTTCGCATGTTTTAGATAAAATCCTGTTGTAAATTAGGTTTGTAGCAGTTAATGCACATCGTTATAGTTTAAAGGCAAATTAACAATAGTAAAAATGTAGTCAAGTAACAACAATCAACGTAGTGAAAAGAAATGGTTATTATGTGGAGTGAATTGAAACAAAAAGTATTTTGAAATATTAGCTAATTGTTTATACAATCTGAACCTCTTTAACAGCTTGCACCCGAAGTATTTTAACCAGCAATTTCTGAGCATAATTGGAGTAAAAAAGTAGATGTTTGCTGTCCGAAGAATTTTTTTTTTTCTATCAAAAACAATTCTCGCCATTAATCGTATTTACGCACTTTGCGACGGGATCACGTAATACGTTTGATATGTTATGTTTTTCACTTGAAAAAATACTTCATCGGATAGCAAAATGATTTTTTTTAATATCGATAAACTTGGCAGTTTACGTCATTTTCAGCTAGGTTAGGTTTAGGTTGTACCAGAAAATTACTGTTAGTTAACCTAACACCCCCTAAAGCGCGCATTATATTTGAAAATTGTCCAATCAGGGGAACAAACCACCCATAAAAAAATCCATCACGCAATTAATGGGGTTATTTACCTCCCCGCGGCAGTCACAAACAAACTTTACTGTGGGTGCTTTAAGCTCGAAAACAGGCAATATCGCCAGTTTACGCTGGTTTAGGCTATCTAACGCTATTTTACGTGATTTTACTCGATTTGTCAGCAATTTGGACCCAGTGTGGGGGACGTAATGTAAAGTACGGTACACGCCTACAGCCACTGATCAGAAAATTAACAGAAGTGAAATCTGAATGGACGATGCTCTTGGTATCGCCCTGACGAAAGGCCGACAATCACAATCGAAACTTTACTTGAAATGGATTCAGCCGTGTTTTGTGATCAGACCAAATCTGAAAAGCCAGGCTATTTCCTATCTTCCTCTCCCCATTTTTTTAGTTCTAGTTATATTTTCTACTTTCAAACCATACTACAAGAGTAAAAATTGACGAGTTCCTCAAGGATCCGTATTAAGGCACTCTTATTACAAATAAACCTAAATGGTAAAATCTTCTTTTTCTTTAAAAATATTTTATTTTGTTATAACATTTTTAAATCTTATGTCTGATAAATTCTTTTCTAAAACTACTATAACATTAATTACTAACTACTAAATAAAATTTAGACTTCATAACATTCAGACATAATCCACGAAAAACTGCAAGACTTTAAGCTTCCTTAACATTTACCGAGAGTTCATTGAACATTTTAAAACGTTTATCGTAAATATTGTTTTGTGTTTCTGATAAATTTATTTTAGGAAGTCTAAAATCATTGTAGTTTCTCGTAGGACAGCAATGAACTGTACTATTGATTCTAACATTTTTTTAACATACAATCGGACAACATTTTAATTTTTAACTTTATATAAATACTAGAGGATTGAAGACTAAGGCCACGTCCGCATAGGCAGGCGGCTTGCTTAGCGCCTAGAGCCTAGTGGCTTGCACCCTGGCTACTTGCTAGGATACACGGTGGCCGCACTGAAGGTGGTTTGCGTGGTGGGTCGCTAGGTGCCTTGCTCATTTGCTTGATGAGATGTCACTTTAAAAAATAGCTATTAAACTGCTACTTAACTTACAGAAAATTTATCTTTAAGATATACCATTTCACGGCCTTACCCATCATGTTGGGTTCATGACATAAATAAGTCACGGTCAATTCATGGGGAGTTTAATGTTCCGTACAAACAATTGCGTTATTTTGACGAAAATTTGCGTATGTCCAGAGAAACATTTGATCTACTCCTCAGTAAAGTTAAAGGAAAATTAACTCTTTTGGACACTCATCTTAGAAAAAGCATAAGCAAATTTTATCATAAACAAATCACTTTTTAGTACTACCAACTTTTTCTACTTTGATTGCTACCTCTTCACATAGTTTCTCTGCCGTTCATTAGCTGAATTCCACAAGGGTTCTCTTTTAAAAAACTGATGCAATTAATATTTTATCCGTTTTTTCCCTGTAAAATGCATCGCGCCTAGTGACAAAAAACCAACAGCTAGGCGCCGAGCGCGTAGTGCGGCCGGTCGCGAACATTTTAGAACGTTCGTTTTACTAAGCTACTCGCTAGGCGACTCGCTAGGCTCTAGGCGCTAAGCAAGCCGCCTGCCTATGCGGACGTAGCCTAATCGTTGCCACACACTTAAGATATTGAGTTGGCGTAGCATGGTTTTTATCCTAGTATATATCTACAGCACAATATAGACCTCGTGTTGAATTATTTCCATTCCTTTAACTTGTTAACATTCTTTTATCTAATACGCAGATGACACTGCAATTTTATTAAAACTCAATTTAAAATGACAATTTTAAATTGGTATAGAGTTGGTTAGGCTGACCACAGTATATCCCGTGGTGCTTGCAAATGTGTTCTAGATGTTGATGACTGTCGATAAATGGAATAAGGTAAAAATTAACCTTCCTTCGGGCACACAGACTCACTTCTATTCGTACATCTCTTCAGTTGTAATACTGTTAACGCCTCCTACTGTAATATGGTTATTCTGCCTCCCAACGGAACTTGGACATAATAAGCAATGAAATTGTCCAATCACAACCCCCGAATTTAATAAGTGAAGTTAAATAACTTGCGTTTGGTAACACACGCGTGGTCCAGGGAAATAAAAACCTATTTTTACTCTCCAACATTCGGGCCAATGAGAAAGCTTTAGATGAAATTGATCATGTTTTTTTTTACAATATTTGTACAATTTTCCGAAAAAATGAGAATTAAATGTTCAATTGATTAATAAATCATCTCTGAAGAATCAAAATTCGAGTTGAGTATTCAGTTCCATGTAAAAGTTTACCTTCTATTTAGTACGGTATTCAGATTATTCATTAACATCACCAGATCAATTATAATGCTAAAAAACTTGTAGTGTAAATAAAATGTTGATGTTTTCTGGGACACTAGTAGGATAGTATTTCAAAATGTCGTACTAACGTACTGGATCTTTACGCATCTTGTTGTTATTTTTAGCGTATTTAATATGTAAAACACAGACAAGTCTAAATAATGTTTGATTTATGGTGAGAATTCAAATATTGCTTTCTCCATTTTTTTTAAACTCAGTATTAGGAGATGTCTGACTAATCAACTGGACACTCAGAATACCATATATTTACCGTTTCTCCAAAAACGTGTAGTAAATATTTGCTCTTTCCATGGTTGATTAGAAACGTGGGAAATTGTCTACGGAGAGATTCGGGAGACGTTTGTAAGCATGAAATTCTGGTTTGAAAACTTTCATTCAATGAACTCGACGCAAACGAGCGTTAGATTATGGTTAAACCGTTGATCGAACAACTCAGAATAAAAATCAACTCAGAACCTCATTTGAAAAGTCATTAAAAGTGATAAAAAAACATATAAAAAATGGTTAAATAGGTTACGTTAGGTTGGGTTATGGGCTATTTAATTTTTTTTTCTTCATAGTTTAAATGACATTTTAAAGAGGTGTTGAATTGACTTGTTTCTGAGTTGGCGTGGAACCAGTAAAACTACAAGTACGTGAGCATTTGTGGTATTCTGGGCATTTAATATGCTGATTGTGAAACTCTGACGCGTCGACAACGTTCACAATCGAGAGATTCTGAAGAAACATCATGCATGAGCGTGAGATTTCGGCAAATTTTCGTGCACGAGCTTGACGTTCTGGATATACGATGAACAATATGTTCGTGAGATTCTTCTGCAATGAAATTCAAGAATATGAAATTTTGGATATTCAAGGGGTATACATATGTGAAAACCAGGAGCTATAAAATACGAACACCGGCTTAATATTTCAAGAAAAAGTATATTATTTGGTGATTTTTCACAAAAACGGCGCTCTACAAATTAAAATTACTACTAACATGAATGCTTGATATCTACAAAGTAAAATAATGTAATAAATTCATGATTATTTTTATTATTATTGCTTACATGAATAATTGATATCCACTTAATAAAATAATGTAATTAATCTTATTTTCATTGGAACCCGCGAGGGCGGGTTTGGGGACTGCGGGCGGACGTGGTTTAGTGCCATACTACTACAAAAATAATAAATTATGGTTTTATACATCGAAGCTATAGACTTTATTTAACAAGAGCTCATAAATGAATATCTTTAAACTATTTCAGAATAGTTTGTGCAAAGGCTGAAAAATTGGAAATATTTCGATATTTTCTCAAACTTCAAAGGACTTGCGGAGCTTAAAGACATTTTTTGATTTTTTTAAAACTAAATTTTTTTGATGTTTTAGATGCAAAGACAGCTTTTTATAACTAGCGCCAAAAGGAATTCGGAAGAAAAAAAAATTGGCCCACACTAATGTGTATGGTATTTACCCTGATGTATATGAGGCATGGAACTGGCAGAGGAAGTATAAAAGTAGACTGAATGCTGTAGTAACGAGATTCCTGAGGCGTGTGTGGGTAAAACCTTGTATGATCGAGAGAGAAATGTGAAGATCCGCAAAGAATACGAGGCTGATGTAAGCGTAATGATTAAGATAAAGAAATGGTTCCTCAGATGGTTTGGGCATATGACTCAAGTGTGAATAGTAGAAGAAGTTGGGGACGCTTGAAGAAGACATTGCGCAATCAAGTTTAACTCTTACGGGACTGCGACCCCTAGTTCACGAAGCCCTGACCTAGGTAGATAAACACAAACTACATTTTTATGACACAGATAAAACAAAGCGTACGTAGGTTATTGACTTTGCCTATATATAAAAATTTTACGTAAAAGTAAATGGTGCCAGACATAATAAAAAGGGTTGGTTCTGGGCCTTAAAACTACCCCCCAGTGTCTATAAATAATATTCTTTCGATGTTTTTTCATTCTTCAATCTATCCACCGAAACAGTTTTTCACCCCCTCGGGGCCCCCTTCAATTTCACTTTTATTGAGTGTCCTTTTAGATTGTCGGGAAAATAAATTTCTTTGGCTCCAAGTTGAATTCTAAGTTCATTTTAATGGCCCAAATCATACTGCTTGTCCTACATTACAACCTCTTTTCTTATAAAACGTTTGCACACATCTTATTTGACTGGAAAACTCAAAATAAACTCAACTCAACACCTTGAAAAGTCATTAAAAGTGATAAATATTTTTTTTAAATGGTGTAATAGTTTATGTTAAGAGCTGTTTTTTGTTTTTTTCAAAGCTTTCATGACTTTTTAAGGAGGTGTTGAGTTTAATTGATTCTGAGTTATCGTAGAACCGATTTTAACACACATATTTTACACATCTTAATTTTGCACAACTGATAGATAACAATGTGATATAATACACTAGTGGTCGCCCAGCGGTCGAAGTTCGACCACGATTTTTTATGCATAATTTTAAAAAAATATTAGCATTCTGCACTCTTTCTCTATATAAACTATAAGTGTGCGAAATTTTATACTCCTCCGTCCGCGCAATTTTCGTAAAAAGGGGTACAAAGTTTTTGCTTCGCGTATTAATATCTGATGATGATTAAAGGTTGTCTATCAGTTGTGTAAAATTAAAAATAAGTTAATGTGTTTCAATTTCTTTCAACAGATATCGTAAGTGAAGGAAATTAAATAAAGTTATTTATAGTTGGATGAGATATGCGGTTGTGCAGAGTAGATTGTTATGTCTGTGTATTAAAAAATGACTGGCGAAGGACCTCGATTTTGTGTTTACTATCACTGCTTCAAAAAAATGGCAAAAATAATGGCATGGAAAGGAAAGGACTCACCGAAAGGAATTTGTAGGCTGGCCCTCGTCTGCTTTCTCTCCATCCAATATGCACACACAGCGATAGGCGCGAATTATTTTATTTTATAATACACAGCGGAATTAGTTTAAAGGCGGAGCGGAGCACAACTACCAAATCCCAAGCAGTGACAGTATGTATGTGTGCTATGTAGGTATGTATAAGTGTAGGTGTGTGTATGGGCGTAACCATAGTTGTAGTTTTGAGGTATCTCAACAGATATCAGTAAAGTTACAGTGTACGAGAGAGTCAACTGTCCCCCGTTTGTATTAATACCTGAACGCTTACAGAAATAGCCGATGATATCCGAACGACAGCTGGGTACCTTTCGTGCCCAGTTTTTTTGCCTCAGATAAACTCAGAGCATCCATTAGAAAGGACGTTTTGTCTTAAAAAGTAACCCATTGCGCTTCCTCTTTCTTAAGCCGCCGTTTTGGAAAACGTTGCAGTGTCTATCATGAGGGCAGAGTGATGAAATTGAATCAGCTCCAAAATCTCTCTCCTTGAAAAGATTTTTGAAAACTTTTGGTCTCATTTGTTACTTCAAAATAATTAATAGTTGTTTTATTAATTCGCCAACTTTACTACAACTCACCCCTTTCAATATCCCTTCCCGTAGATTCAATCAACACTCAACTGGTTAAAGATTCATTGGAGATGGGGAAAGAGGAAAAGTAACTACCTATTCAGATCTGGTCACCAAATACGCCTCAAGCAATTCAATTCTGAATACTGATATTACACTCTAGGACGTGTCGCAAATATATTACATATAACTTTGAATTAATTTAGTGTGAAATAACACATATTTATTAAATACAATCGACCGGCGTGGTCTAAAGGTAAGGCTTTGACTCGCAATCCGAAGGTCGCGGGATCGAATCGTGGCGTGGGCGAATAAATTTTATTTGATGAATCTATGTTATTTCACAGTTAATTCATTTAAATAATAATACATAGTATATTTGCTGCACGTTTCAGAGTGGAAGATACTCTCAGTATCGCCCTGGTGTAAGACCACCATTCAGAATTGAAACGTTGCTTTAAATGGCTTTAGCCGTGTTTGGTGACCAGATCTGAGTAGCCAGGTACTTCTCCACCTTCATCTTCCGCATCTCCTTCCCCTTCCTACTGCCTTCAGCCTCACAACGTACCCCAATTGGGGAAGACATAGTCTCACTGGCTCCAGACGGGAGCAGCAGATTCTTGTGAGGTATTCACATAAAAAAAATCAATTTATTTGCGCCCGCCGGGATTCGAAACCTCGACCTTCAGATTGCTAGCAGAGATCAGTCTATTATTTGTCCACGGAGGCCGTTACGTACGCCAAAACAACAATATTTCTGTAAATTCAACCCTATTTGAATTGTGAAAGCAGTGTGCCTGTCACACCTCAAAATATTTCCAAGTAATCTTCTCTGAGATAAAACGTTTCCTTTAGGAACCAAATTACGCCTATAAAGAGGTTTCTTCCATTGAAATGAAGGTTTTTACTATTGGTAACACGTGCGTCCCTTGTACGTGTTAAAACATGTCTCACGTGTGATTAGCACTAAGATTTTCAAACAAAAAGGACGAAAAAAAACGCCATAGCCTTAATTTTTTCAACCATTTTGATCACTCGTATTCCGCACTAGTCAACAAAGCGAGCAAATGATTTATTGTTATGTTTAGATCATAGGTTCTCAACCTTATTTTGCTCACCGCCCACTTTGAGAATAGTTTTTTGTCTAGCGCCCCCGACTGCCACAAATCCGAAACAGCTATTACCACTTCTTTTTGTAGGGGGGGGGGGGGGGGGCTCAACCAAAACGTAAAACTCTAAACAATTAAAATTAAAAACAATAACAAATTGGCAAAGTTGAATTGAAATACTAACCTTAATATGCATTGGCAGTCTGCATTCTCTTAATTAAGTGGTTAAATAGTTAATGACGTCTTTAGTCATATTTCGAACACTTTCGTCGCTCAAAGATGGAAAGGAATAAATCGATCTTTCAATTCTAAGAGCTTCGTTAGTTTAATCGGTTCATTATATTATTCAGTGATTTTTGCACAACAAACGACCATATTCAAAATTATGTGTATGTAGACAGTTTTCTGATACTTTGGAGGCCGTGGAAAAATGTATCAATCGTCGGTCGAAATATATGTTGACAATCGCTGACCGTGCTCGCAAATATTGATAACTGACCACAGTTGACAGAGAATCGTCAATATCGTTTTGATAAAGGGTTTTATCGATTGCCCATGCCAGACTTCGTAGCCAGAGTTATATTGAAGCTGGGATAACTTTTTCTTGACATATAATAATTAGTTTATTCTACATTGCAAATCTTCTGTAGATCTTTCATCATTACAATATTCATGCTTACCTTACACTTTAGAAATTGCCAATAGAGCCTCATTGAGCATACACGACTGATACGAGATTACCTCTTTTCTCCCGCTCTGCAAAGGTAACTTTGGAATTGAAAAGATAAAAGGTACCTGCCTGAGCAACCAGTCTGCTGACATTGAAGAGTATTGTTTTAAATCTTTTCTGGTTGATTACACGATCAGTTCTCAACACTCGCTCTTTTAGGGGGTGATTTTTTTCTTATAATCCTCCCATCTTATCTGACTTTTTTTTCGTGCAATAATTTTGTTTTAAAATTCATTTTCTTTAATTTTTATAAGTGTCTTAGGTGTAAATCACAAGGAGGAAATCTATAATTTCATTTTATTTTCGTACAAATACTACTAAAAGTGCAACCTGATGAACATTAAAAATGTCGATTTCCCTATAGGAGTTTTTTTCAAATTAACTCTACATAGTGAAATAATGAAAAAAAATTAGCTGATGGGGGGAGGGTCTTTTTAAGAAAAAAAATGAGAGGAAGTTCTATGAAGAAAAAATGTTTGAGGAAAGGGTACGAATCTGGCGGTTACTATGTCCAGAAGTGACATACGTTTGAATCCATAGCTCCCGCTGCGGTGTAAGACGATGGGTCGAGAGTATCGGGTTGGAGAGGTTAAAGGGTTCCGAGCCTGGCAGGTGGACAGGCGCATCCAGCGCCAAGACCTGGACAAATCGCATCCCCCATTACACGGGTACCCCTGCTAAGCCATCAAATGGAGCATTTCAATTTTATTGGCCTAAGGAATAAAAAATAATCAAAACTCATCATTAATAGGCGCGTTCTTTGAGAAGCAAACGCTCTTGATAAGCAAACGCTCAAATTGATTACTACACAAGTTAAAATGAAGGCGATGGATAAGAGAAAGGTTCAGTTATATTCTGAATTAGAACCAGATATCTTAATAATGTTTTAGTAATTTCAAGCAACCGTTCGGCTCTTCTTACTGATTTCCCACCAAGACAATGCTCATTACACACTACTCCGCTGAGAGGTTTAAAACGAGCATATTAAAGCATGAAAAAAAGCATTGTTTTTCATGCTTACGCCATAATTTGAACCTACAGCCTTTGGGCCCAGAGACAAAGATCTACAACAGTTCTACAGTCTCCACACGCGTTGTCACGTAGATCGTTAAGGTTAGTAAACCTTTTAGGTACCCTCTTAAACATATTGATTTCACCATAGTCGCAAAGCGTGTATTTTAAATGCAAAGCTCTACTTGTACAAAGTGTCTCCCTAAGGCTTCCATTACTGATTTTAAGAGAGACAGGCTTCGTAACCAAACTGTATCATGGCTGGATGTATGGCTTGCAATTAATCCGTATTGTTTTCATAAATACGTGCCCCTTAGTACAAACAATGAACTTTTCACTCTGAACAAGTGAACCGTGTAGAAATGAACGTGAAAGGCGTGAAACTGAATAGCGCTAATGAACTGTATAACGACGTGACAAAGACTGGATAAATTTAATGAAAAGTCATTAAGGAGGGCCATTTTTATATACGTGATTAAATGAATAAGGTACCACGTAATGAAGCCCTGCGTGACGTTTTGTAAAATGAATTAAGGGTACGCTTAAAAAAATATATTAATATTTGAAAATAAATGAACACATATAAAAAATAAACAACTTTTGACAAACAAAATTTAACTTAAAATAATTTAAATTTGATTGTTTTAAGTCAAAAGCAAAACCTCATTATTTGAAATCTCTCCAGCTAGTCTCTTGCCTTGCATGTTGCACCGCATCGCCTTGCGCCGCAGTTGGACAGATGGATTCATATGCCCCTTACCCTTAGACACATTGACCCCCAGATTCATAACCACCCCTTATTCCATTTTCCTTCCCGGAGCTTCCTCTCCTTCCTTTCCCTAAAAAGACCCTCCACACAATATCTCCAAAGATGACATATGCTCTGAGGAAAATTATTTTTCTCAGGGCCTCCTGCGTGTAGCTAATGTAAAAAAAAATTTAAAAAAATTCTTTCAAGAAATACTACAAATACTTTATTAGATTTATTCACCGATATTCTCTTTAGTATATTCATTGATTTAATGTGTTCAATTTGTGGGGATAAAGATTACAAAACAAGGCAATAATTTATTTTACATTGAATAAAATAAAATATTTATTTCACTTCTGATTTCCAAAGTATGGAATAATTTGTCAATCGCCTCTCGGCATGAAATTTGACGTAAGTATTTATCAGTATCTATGTTTTACTCCATGATAATATTTATGATACCGTTTCAAAGAAAATCACATCATTTTAAAATAATTTGATATGTAGTATCCTATTATTTTTGGGCTACATCCCAGAATAGATCAGATAAAATCATTACAGATAACTTACGTACAGCTATCCTTATTAAATTTCGTGGAATTTCCCAAAGCATTTAACAAAATACAATTTCCTCGTACGTAAATGTGTATGTACGTCAGGAAAATAACCTGTCATAATCATACGCCGAACGACTTTGTAAAATGTTGAAAAGTTTGCGTATCATCTAAAAATGATTTAAAAAAATATAAGGCTTTTTAGCATTTCAAAATACTGATAAGCTGTGGGTAGCATGTCTTAAGATGAAGCTATACATGAAATTCTATTTAGAGACTATTTAGATTCATCTTTACGACAAATCGGTTTACAGTATGAACATCAAAAAATATACTACGAATAAATTGAAGCTTTTACTAGCTTTTCTATATATTGGAATTACAATAAAATTATTATTTACATAACAAAAAATATAAACGCAAACCACTAAAAAATATGTTTTTTCATGACTTAACTATGAAGTAACATAAGAAACAATTTTTAAAAAATACCCCTTAATAGCTAAGACTATTTTTGAGGTTGTGTTTGTTCTAACTTTTTTTCAATCTTGTAAAATTATGCACAAAATAAATAAAAACCACTTTTTCGCTTACTTGCCTCGTGAAAATTCGACGCGCGATTTTAAATTTTGTATGGCATGGCAATCAAAATTTTTGTAGCGTTTATATTACTCTTAAATCATCAATCCTCAATTTGGATATGTTGCAAGACTGAATTAATTAGCGATGAGACGAAAACTAGGCACTTTTAAAATACCTGAGTCTAAAAACGAAACAAAACTAATGTTAAGGATTGTGTATGGGTTCTTTTTTATTTAAAACACTCTGAGGTATTTTTACTGAGTTACTTTATTTATAGTTCTTTTAGGCTAAAGATGATCACAAAAATACTGAAACATGTTACAATTTTACACAACCCGGTTCCCCGTTCTCTTACTAAAAAAAGGCTAAACCAGCCGTGTTGTTATCAGTACAAGCGTCAGTAAAAGGGAGAACAAATAACTAGAAGCACCTTTTTTATATTAAAGAAGTGAAATCCCTTCCAAAAGAACAAACTGCTCTGTCATTTCAAATATCAACAATACGTTATCGCCATCTACCAAGGCTGTAGTAATCTGCATTTTTGACAAACAATTTGTAGGTTATTAACTTGGATAAAAAAAACTACAGGTGTCACTGACTGTATTAATATATAGCTTTTAACAAATACTGCAAAAAAAGTAACGTTTTGATACCGAAAGAATACCTCCTGAATGGAGGACCAGCACCAACGATCCATAAAACGATACGATATTGATTATATCCTTCATACATACGGTCATCTTACAATCATCTTTGGTTAGTTACCACCAATTTTTGCTTTACAATCGACCTTCACATTATCAGTTGTCTCAGTTAACTACCAATATACAGGTATTTTTGAAATACGTCTTTCTTACGCAAAATAACTGGCTTATTTAATGAACGTATTGAAATAATGAAGCTCTTAGGAATGAAAGAAATCGTACACCCGATCCATAGCCTTAAACAATGCATCAAAGAAGAAATAAATTTATTTTGTTCGTTCTTTGAAATACGAAAATGGTCGAAATACGAATGAAGATGTCATTAACTAATTAAATCCAGTTTATTGTCAAAAAGTAAAAGCACACTTCTAATACATGTATACTTAGGTCAGTATTTCAATTCAACATTGCCATTTTATTGATATTAATATTATATTTTTACGTAATTGTTTGACGTTCGACTTTTCGGAATGACCACCTTTAGAAAATACCTCCAGTGTTGCTAGCGCGTACCGATTTCTAATTTATTTCCTGGCAATATCGGTTTGATTGTCAACGATGAAACCGTGCTCAGGACATAGATGTAAAATCGTCGGTTGTTAAGCCTAGCGATTCTATATTGTAAAGTTATCGATTCGAAATTAAATTGTTTAATATACAAACTTCCAGGAGCCATTTATTGGATAATCAACACCTCTGGTTCTCAACGTTACGTGGCTTAGTAGGGGTGCTCGAGTTCAAAAGGGTGAGGATTGTCCGGGTCTTGGCGGCGGATGCCTTTGCTCACCAACTACGAGGCAGGGCGGATCGTGATAGACTAGTTGACTTTTAACCTCTCCAGCAGGAATCTCTCGATGGATTCGTACATCCATCACTTCTGCTAAAACAAACCCCAGATTCCTACCCACCTCTCATACCTTTTTCCTTCTCAGAACTTCTTTTCCTAAGAAGACCCCTCCACACAGCTTCCCCAAGATGATGACAAGGAGTATTATTTCCTCAGGACCGCTTGTGTGAAGCTAATGTAAAAAAAACTCTTATTTATAAGACAAAACAGGACATCGTAAAATAATAGTTTGTTCTATTTTGTCACGGAATCGTATATCAAATATTTCTTAACATCACGATATTCCATTAAACATTGTTAGAATCAGTTTGATACCTCCAATCTCAAAATTGTGAGACAAGACATCCCAAAAGATATATGACACAACAACTGTCAAAAAATCATTCGTGCACGAAAAATCTCATAAGCGCCCCTCGTACCCCTGTCATCAGTCGTTGTCAACTATGTGTCACTCTCTTATCAATCACGTTTCTCTTATAATTATATTATAACGTCACAGTATTATTAACTGTGTGACAACCAAGCCGAGCGATAACTGTTTTGTTTCCCCCCAATATGAACGTGCATACACAAGTATTTTTTCCTGATAACTTTTTTTTAAATATTAACTCCATTCAGGGACAGGAGGCTTTGCGGAAAACAATATCCCATAGGACCCGTGTCAGGAAAGGATAGAAATCTTGGAGTCAATGTGTCCTACAGTGACAGACTTATAAATCCATCCTTACCACTGCGGTGCACGGTGATGGGTGAAGAGAGTCCGGCTGGATAAGTCGAAGGTTCTACCAAAACTGGCATCTCCCGATCACCGTGGGCGGCGCATCCGCGACCAAGGCCTGGACAAACCTCACCCCATGATTCCGGGCATCCTTGCTAAATCAGAAAATATAGTAAACCCTGTTGCAAAGGTGTTGGTTTTTCAATTATTGGTTGCCGGGATGATGGTACCCTTACCCACGTCTGCAGTGGAGTAATATGTTATAGCAATTGATTACAGAACGGTTGCATAATGAATCTTGAAATTTGGAAATGTGAGATGATGACTCAATTTTTTTTAAGTTGACCTGTACGTGGAACAAGCTACCGGCATCTATTTTTCCTCCTTCGTGTAATCCGAACCTCCCTACAGCCCCTTCTTTAACCGACGTCGCAACGCTGTCCAACCTGGTAGCAATGTAGTTCCCCTGTCTTTAATAAAAGAGGGTCACCCTCGTGAGGGGTCACAAAACATAGGATTTTTTACATTTTTGTGCAAGGTTTCATGAGAACGGATCGTTTCTTAGACTCGTTTTTTGCGTGAGTCGGCTCGCATATGGAACGAGCTATATCTAACTGGTATCTGTTTTTCCGTTATCATATAATCTGGGCCTCCTTACATCCCCCTCTAACCCCCTCTAACCCCCTCTAACCGGGTGGCGATATATTCCATTGCCTTTACAACACAAACACGGGCGCTCTTGTGAGACGTCACATAAACGGGTTTTCTCTTTTGGATCTTTTGGATAACCCGCGCTCAATCTCTTATAATCAATTTATTATGTTTATAGCCTTACAGTAACATCTGCCCTCCGAAAGATACTGTAACGCTGTCCAAAAGGTTGGTTAATGAAGGGAGTAGTGCAATACGGCACAACACCCGAAAAAATAACTACAATAATGCTTTTGACCGTGAAAATTTAAAATTAAATAAGAGAATTGAAATAATTATTTGGATGGGCAATATGCTAGAACTATATTCAAGTTTTTGGAAATGAAAATGTTATAGCCAAATCAGCAACTGTAAAATTAGATTTCCATAGTCTGTTCATGCAATGTACATTTATAAGCGTGGAGTTTATTGTATGTTATAAAATAATATTGGAAATCCTCAAATTATTTTAATTAGTTTGGCTTGGATTAGCGTGGATCGGAGAATCTATACAGAACACTTCTGTTAATTACACCACACGAGCAAAATACTAAGCTAACAAACTTTGATTTTAAGACAATAATATTCATCATTTCCTAATTTAGAATCCAAAAATTATGTTTGATTTCGAAGTAAATCATTAAATATTCTTAAAAATAGTAACATTCTATTTGTTGCTTGGTTTTCATTCGCAGAAATTTATTTTTTGCATTGGTTTAAATTTAATCGATGCTGTGTGGAGGACCACAGCGCTTCCTATCTTTAAATTAAAATAAAACACAATGTGTGTGAGATATCATCGAAATTTTTAAGTCGTTTGAAAGGCCTATCGAGGCCATTATCTATGAAA
Source organism: Glyphotaelius pellucidus (assembly GCA_936435175.1). NCBI lineage: Eukaryota > Metazoa > Arthropoda > Insecta > Trichoptera > Limnephilidae > Glyphotaelius > Glyphotaelius pellucidus. The sequence goes on along the minus strand of OW386555.1, from coordinate 23,741,619 downwards.
TAAAATATCGTCCTTGAGCGCCCTTGAGGTGATTTTTCACAAAAACGGCGCTCTACAAGTTGTCCAATTATTATTATTATTATTATTATTATTATCGTTCAAATGTCCGTCGCGGCTTTTCTAGGTGGCGTGCATCGAAAATGTCCAATTTTCCACAACTCTGGCGCATAAATCAGGCTGAATTTGACTAATGGCATGGGTTATGTTAGCTTTGAGGGCCGCTGTGGATTGTGGCTTATTTGCTTAGACCTGCGACTAATCCCACAAGAAAAAGTCTAACGGGTTCAAATCACACGATCTCGGTGGCCTCACCGCTGAAGATAATTTTTTGATGAAAATTTGGGTCAGTATCCAATTACTCTAGAGCCCATGGCTCAGCACAGCTCCTGGGTCAGTTGAATTTTGTACGGGTGCAGGCCCATGTCACGACGCAGAATTCGCCAAGTTGTGATCTGCGAAAGGCCGAGTTCTTGTGAGCGCGCGAAATTATTTTAATCAATATCATCAAATTTTATCGTTTGCACGTTTTGTTGTACGCTACATCCATCCATGGTGATTTAGCAAAACAGACTGAATAAATGACAGACAATTTGACAAATTTCACTTCAACAATGTGGGCGCTATCAACTGTCAAAGTTCGGAAGTCCCTACTGCAAGACCCGTTAGAAGGAAGGAAACAGTTGGCTGGCAAATCGTTCCACAGCTGAGTTGTCGAACTCAAGAACGAAAAGTTGAAGCGACCCGTTCTCTTGTGATAGTTCTACCCAATAGACACGTTCTCATCAATATTTTCATAGATAGAAGTAGGTGCCCGAGGTATTACAAAATTATAAGAAACAATGTGAATTCCAATTAACAATTATTCAAGGTTAGGGCATCAAAAAAGATCATCTGCATCTAAGTCATTTTCTTAGATTTTATTTGACTTTAGCGATTAAATAGTAACAAATTTTTGTAATTTGTATTGGTGGTTTATTAAATATTTAAAGTATGTTACGTTACAAATTCGAGAATTAGACTTCTCCACGGACTGGAGAATAAGGCGCCATATAGATGCGCGCGCACCATCCCCTCCCGCGAGCGACAAGCGGGGCGGCCGCGAGACGCGCCGCCGACCGCAAGCTCCCCAGTCTCCAGCAAGCCGGCTTAGAGGGCCCACGTACCGCCCGAACATGGGCGACACCAGTTCAGTTTCGCCGTGTGCGTTTCCGGTCTCCGATGGACGCTGCGTAGCTTGATAGAATCAAGCGCGTGGAGCCGCTGTTGGCCCAAAACCAAACGTGAGTCAATTACCATGTTATCCCTTGTGTGCAATTAAATGTATTAACCCTAGCCACGCGTGTTAGAGAAGAGAGACGGACATTCAAACTAAACTTCCAGCTAGGATCGTTCCTTATGTATTATTGTGTCTCCTAGAATTGAATAAACTGTTTATGTGATAACCTACCGTGTTTTGCTTGACGAGGGAGGCCCTGGGACAATGGAGAAACGTGAAGTTCCGAACCACAAGCACTAGCCCTGAGTTTACGAGGAACCCTGCTTGTGCCAAATCTTGAGCTAGTTATTATTTGGGGCAGATGCAGCAGCTAATTGTATTAAATATGTGAGAGCTTTCTCCAACCCTGCCGTTAGCATCAGCACGCACGCTGGACGCCAACAAGTATAATATAATTTATTCCATCTTCACCTTTCCAACTTCCACCTTCACCCTTTCACCTTCCACCTTCACCCTTCCACCTTCTTTCCTTTGTTCCTAACAATGCAACCACCAATTTTTCACTTTAAGTGAATCTAATATTCGTATCGTGTTCAATCGGTGATTAAAAAATGGGAAAAAATCTCACAGTCGCTGCGCACCCTTGCAGCTAACAATTTCCTTAGGTTTGCACTCTCGCACGGTTCTCCACTGAAGCGCCATGAGCATGGTATTTATGAACACTTTCACGAAACAGAGAGTCCTATGGTAGCTGATTTTGATATGCACGTACGGGTTTCATTTATGACTCGCTTTCTGGCGAACACGGGTGGATTTTTTGATACGGAATTTGCAAAGCGTGCAGTTTAAATTGTGGTAAACTTAATTCAAGTGTGTCATGTTTTTTATCTTCGTTTTAAATGAGTTTATTGCACAAACGCGCTTTAGAGAAAACCGCAACTGATTTCAACTTATTCGTATTCATATGTTCCACAATTAAAAAAAAAATTGAGTGCAGTTGACACGCGGTAGAAGCGAAACTTTACCAAAACAATCTCAACCCTTGAAAAGTGAGGTAATAAAGCGGCCAATAAGCGCAGACCTAGCGTCATTTTCGTTTTATAGCTCAACTTATATGAGCCTTGACAGGAGTTTGATGTTTTGCAGGTGCGTGTGCGTCATTTCCGTTTCAACCGAATTCCAAATCACAACGGGGCTATGGAAGTTTCACTTAAAAAAATCGAGTGCAGTTCACAGGCGGTTGTGTGTGTGAGGCAATGATTGAGAATTCACTTTCACTTTCGCCCACACATTCTCAACCAATAGGAGCCTTGAAAAATGAGGTCATTTTCAAAGCGGTCAATGAGCGTAGTTTGATGCTCCGTAGGGGTACCGTAATGCATCATTTTCGTTTCATTCGACTTTCAAATCACAAGAAGATTAACTTAAAAAAAAAAGTGTCTATATGCGCACAGTAATATGGGATGAGAATTCCGTGACCTACATACATGAGTAATATTTTTTTGAATTAATACGCATAAAATATTACAATTAATTAACCGCAAAATAAATATTTTCGAAAATTCCTCTCATAACAAGTGGTTAAATGTGTATTATTATTTACGTAGCAAGAAAACAATAAACAAAATTGTTTAAATTCACAGAATATTTTTGCGAGCAGAGTAATTGTTGTGTTTAATATAAGGTTACTAGGAACTTGATATTGGCTTGTCTAAACACAAAAAGATTCAATGACTTTGTTTTGAAAATATTTGTTTATGAAATACTCCACAATCTTCCATTTATTTATCTGTTTAAAGCATGTAAAAAACGCTGCTTGAATTCGAGAAAAATACTTTTATTGTATCTGATATCCTAAATTATCAAAATGGTTACCGGAAAAAAACAATACCTAAACAAATGCTAAAAGAATAAATGCATACCCATTCCGTAGGTTTTTGCTGCTAGGTCCTGCGGGCGGCTTTGGTTCGGCTTCGCCCAGTTAGTGTTTGTTACCACTTTATAAATCCAATAGGAACCGGTTCCAAAACAAGCCTGTTCCTCGGATCCGCGTCATCCAGTGATAGTCATCGGGACAAAGTAACCGAGATAGGCAATGACGTCACATGTAATAGCCGCTCGATACAACTGAGGATTACCGTCAATCTTTTCATATTCGGAGGGATACTGCTAGTTCACTAATCGTAGTACTTGCCTGGGGCACGTCCACACCAACCTGTCGACGGAAGTGGCGACATCTTGTGACGAATTTTTCAAATTTAAAACCGAATTACAACGGTGGCTCCGTTTGAAATTCCACGAAAACAGATGTCATTTGTGGCGCGGAGCGTAAGGCGTGGTGTCAGACATGCAATCGAAGTCGGGTTCTGAAATTCAACCACGCAGACGGAAGGCTCTTAAAACTGTTTGATGTTCGGTTTCAAAATTCTGTTGTCATTTTTATATGCATACTGCACAAGAGTCCCAAAAGCTCCTAACCGCTTGAAACTAGTGAGTCTATGGAATACCCAAATGGGGTATGTTGTAAGGCTGAAGGTAGTGGGAAGGATAAAGAGATAATGCAGAGAAAGGTAGGGAAGTACCTAGCTATTCAAATATTTTTTTTACAATTACTCCACACAGGAGACCCTGAGGAAATCAATTTTCTTCGAGGTGGCATCTTTTGGCATGCTGGGTGGAGGGTCTTTTAGGGAAAGGAATTTTTGGGAATGAAAAAGGTATGAGGGGTTGGTAGGAATCTGGGGGTCGTTGTGTTCAGGAGTGACGGACGTGTGGTTCCGTTCATCCCACTGCTGAGCAAGGCGACGGGTCAAGAGAAACTAGCCGAAGACATCAAAAGATCTCCCTCAACCGGTCTCATCCGATCCGTACTGCCCCGCAAACATATCCGCCACCAAGCAAGACTGAGACAAACCTCACCCTGCGAACCCAGACACCCCTGCTAAGATACCAAACGTAGCGAACCACTTGGGGTGACCTATGGCAGGGGTGTTGGCTATTCAATAAATAGTTTCCAGGGCGGCGGTACCCATTCCCGTCTCCTAAATTGAAAACATGGCCACCAAACGTGCCTACAGCTTTTTCAAGCAACCTTTTAAAATGAAGCTATACGTGAAATCCTATTTAGGTATTATTTAGATTCATCTTTACGACGGATCGGTTTAAATAATGAACATCAAAAAATATGCTACGGATAAATTGAATCTTTTACTAGCTTTTCTATGTATTGGAATTACAATAAATTGTTTTTTTACAAAACAAAAAATATAAGCGTAAACCACTAAAAAAATGTTTTTCATGACCAACTATGAATATAAGATTTTTTTTTTAAATACCTCATTACTGCTAAGACTATTTTCAAGGTTTTTTATGTTAATTCAACTTTTATAAAATTATGCACAAAATAAATAAAAATCCGCTTTTTCGCTTACTTGCCTTGTGCAAATACGATTCTTGATTTTAAATTGTACAAGCATGAGAATCGAAATATTTCTAGCGTTTATATTCTTCTTTATTCTGAATTGTGGTCTTACACCAAGACGACACTCGAAAGAATCTTATTCTCTGGAATTATATTAATATTTGTAATGAAATAATACAAATTAATCATTTGCAAAATCATCTCAAATTCCTCAATTTTAAGTCATTCAACATATACAACTTTTACGACGAAGTAGAAAAACATTTTCGAATCACGAAACTACTCAGAAGTAGGCTGGTCGCTGATCAGATGCTCCTGTACAAAATGATTAACTCGAAAGTTGACTGGAGTTGCTAAAAAAAATAAATTTCCACACGTCCATTCCATATAGTAGACAAAATACCCTTTTCTATATTGATAGATGCAACACCAATTCCAATCAAAATGAATTTATGCAAAGGACATGTAACTACTATATACACACATGCTGATGTATTTACTGCTAGTTACTGTCGCTACAGAACTTCATTGTATAACATTCTAGGTGCGAATAACACATGAATTAATTGTATCTAATATTTTTATATTACTTGCGTGGCAACTTTCCCTTATCCCTCTCCTCCCCTTACCCTTCCCAACCCAAATCCCTATTTTGGAGTCTATTTCAGTTATAATCACATTATTTTATTTTTGTGTATTGGTTTATCATTTGTTGAATTCAGATTTGTAATATTATTTTTTTTTTTTACTTGCTGCTTAGTTCGGTTTTTCTTTTCTTTAATTTTTCTTAAATATTCTAGTTACATTCAGTTAGTCTTATTTCTAAATACCTATCTGTGAACATTAATAATTGGTCTGTTTTTTATAATCCTTTTATGTTTATTGTATTACTAAGACTGCTAATGTTCCTTAAATAAATAAATAAATAAATAAATATGCGTTAAATTTTCGCCGTCAAGAAATCGTGTTATTATTTGGAATAAAGGAGCAAGAGGTGAAATAATACGTGACATTTTAATCGGGTTATTTCTGAATATAAGTGCCAGCGAAACAATACTGCAGGTGTTACAAAACATCGGCGAAATTCACGTAAAATGTCAACTTCCTGGAAAACAACCCTGTTATTTTGTGAATAATTTACCAATTTCTACATTTGTATGGATTTTGTGTGTATTTTCGAATGTCCCATTCGGCGGTCGCCACCTCGCAAAACCACGTAGATCCAGTTAGCACGTTCGTGCCCCCGGCCCGGAGATGAAACGGTGTTTTGCGATTTCTGCCGCACGAGCGCAATTTATAGACGGGACAAAAATATTGTGACGTAAAACGGTCTAGAAATAAAACTATCCATATTTATTTGAAACAACCTTAAGGAGGCAGCCCACTGTACGCGGGTGGTAAAAGGATGTGTTTTCGTAATCATTTTCAAGGAAACAATGAAGGAATTCAACGTATGGAAGACTGTATGTAAATTTTTGTACACGCACCTAAAGAATGGTTTGCGGTGTACGCCGCTTTCACTAGGACACTCCGACGAAATTACTGCTCGGTCATTGACAAAGATTAAGCCATATAAAAATAAAATAAAAATATATTTAGAAACTAGACACATAGGTTTACAGCACCACGAAGAGGAATTTTTATACCTAAAAAAACAAAAAATGGCGAATCAGCGAATTTTATTTCAGGTTTTTATGGAAAATTTTCATCGTTCATAAAATAGAAATAAATAGAAGGGACTCTTTATTTTTTTTACATGAATACTGCACAAGAGTCCCAACTGCTCCCGTCTGCAACCAGTGATACTATAGCATTCCCAATTGGGGTATGTTGAGAGGCTGAAGGTTATGGGGAGGGGAAGGAGATGGAGGAGAGGAAGGTGGGAAATACCTGGCTGTTCAGTTCTGGTCACCAAACACGGCTAAAGCCATTTCAAGCAACGTTTCAATTCTGAACGGTGTTCTTACACCAAGGCGATACTGAGAGTATCGTCCACTCTGGAACATGCCGCAAATAAAAGCATTCTTAACAAATGAAATTTAAAAAAAAAATGACAAATAAAAAAATTTCACAGCGGGCTATTGCCTTAACCCAGGCTAGGACTGTGAATCAAGTTTGCCTCTTGTATTGTTTATATGTAATTTATTTATTTATTTATTTCAAAAACATACGGCACAACATGTGCCATTAACATAAATTATATTATATATATATATGTATTATAAAACAATAACAAAACGAAAGTAACAACATAAATTGAAGTTAAATATAAAAACAAAAGGTAAAAAAAGGAGTTGAGGTAGTAAGCAGTAAGTAAAAAGTAAGATAGTTAGATAATTGAAAGTATAAAGTAAAAGCATAAAATTATAAAATATAATGTATAATGAAAAGTTACAGATTGAGATAGAAAGTTAAAAGGTAGGAAATAAAAAGTGTAAAGTTATAAATATTAAAAAAAAAGTGTAACAAGTAAAGAGTAAGAAATGCTCTTAGGAGCCAAAAATTAAAAGATAATATAAATTAAATTTACCAAATATAAAAGGTATCACTGATTATGATTTGTTTCTAGTAATATCCACATGTTATGTTATTATGTTATTAGCAAGTCTCTCTTATTTTATACCTTCTGCAAATAAAATTTTTTGAAATAGTTATCAGGTAAAATGGCTTATAATCCTGAAAGAGGATCTTATTCATCCTCCCAGGAGGCTTTTTAGTACAGTAAACCTTTAACATGAGAAATAACATTGAACATTTTTATTTATATACTCCCTTTTGAAGGACTTTTACGTCCTTGCATGTGGAAATAAAAAATATTATAAAGTATTTTTTATACTGAAACAATCTTCTGCTTATGTTTAGTGATATATTGAAGATGTCCACTGACTCGGTATAACTATTTACCTCCATTGGTATTGTGGGCGATGAGAAATACATACATATATCTATCATCCAGCTGATTAGTCAGACATTTCCGAAAAATCGAAATTTGAATTCAATAAGCAGTTGCTTATGTAAAAATGTACCATCTGTTTGGTACAATAGACAGAATACTATAAACACCACCAAATCTATTATAATGCTCAAAAATTTGTAGTTTATTAAACCAAAACGATTGGTGTTTTCTGGGTCACTAATCACTAGTAGAAAATTTTAAAATGTTATATTTGTAACATTAGTATCTCGTGTGAACATAAAACCTCATCATTACAATTGAAAAGCACATATTGGTAATTTAAACATATTAATTATTCCTACGAGATAATGTTGTACAAGGATTAATGTGTAAAGTTAAATTGTGTAGGTATTTGAATTTTAATAGTATAGAAATTCGAAGAGTTTAGTATCAAGGTTATTTTATTGTTTAATACTTCAAAACTGATCCAAATCATGAATATAAAACAAGAGACTATAATGTTTAAAAGGTTTAAAATACGGCTGAAGGCTTATTTTAAAATTAACACAAACTTTTAAATAGCACATAAAACTCCTAGAATTTTTCGCCAGCTCAGAATTAATCCGAACATAATAATATTGAAAGATTTAACAGAAAATATCTAAAAATAATCTCGATTTTCAAGGGATGAAATCTAACACTTAATTTTCCCAAAGTGGCGCCCCTTTGAAATCCCCCTGCGAGCGGCAAGTTTGAACACACAAGGCCTTCTCAGCTTCACTCGTGCTGCTCCGAGTCGGACCCGTCACATTACAACCAGAGACTAGAATTTTGTGGGCCCACGCCTGGCATCTTGAGAAAATCCAAGAAATCCTTATTTAATATGTAAAACATAGACACATGTAAATAATACTTGATTAATGGTAAGCGTTCGAACAATCTTTTCCTAATTATCTCCAAACTTAGTGTTTGAGTTTTTTTTACATGAGCTCCACAAAGGAGGCCCTGAGGACAATAATTTCCTGCAGGGCCTATGCCATCTTTGGGGATGCTGTGTGGGGTTTTTTTTAAGGAAAAAAGAGAGGACAGTTCTGGGAAGTAAAAGGGTTTAAGGGGTGGGTAGGAATCTGGGCGTGTCCTGGTCATCCGCCTCCAAGACCTCAACAAACCTCACCATATAACTCGAGCACTCCTGTTAAACCACCAAAAGTAGCGAACCACCGGGGGTGACCTATGGCAGAGGTGTTGGTTATCCAATAAAAGTTCCCGGGGCGGCGCTACCCATTCCCACCTCTCAAATTAAGTGGTCTTAGTAATCAGCTGGACCATCGATATCCTTTCACAGATCACCGCGTCTTATGATATAGATTTATTTGAATTTAACATAATTTTATTTTATTTATTTATTTTATTTATTCATACACGCCTTGAAGGCTTTTACAGAATCACATTATTCAAGTTACACATGTTATTCAGGAGTATAATTGTAAGATTGAAGTATTTAACATTATAAACTGTACTTTAAGGATACAAACAGGTTTAATATGTACATAGGTATGTAGTTTCGTTATCATTAAAATTGTACAAAGGAGTTAAAAAGTTTACATAGTGTAATGATGGTAAAACAGAAGAGTGCTTAAGATACTTAAAAGTAGTTATTGAGGAACGTGTAGGTATTTACTATGTTGATTTTATTATTAACTTGATCATGAATAAATTGTTCGAAAGCAAGTTTTTCAAGAATTCAGCAAAATTAACGCAGCGATAAATAGTACCTACACATAGAAGAAAATAAATAAAAAATACATGAGTTGTAATATCTTGAAAAGTTATACAGATGAGTTCAACAAGTGTATAGTGTGATAGTAAAAAAGTAAAAAATAGTACAAATTATGGTACAAAAAGTACAAGATAATATTAAGACAAAAGAGAGAGGATAAAAAGGTAAGTACTAAGGTAATCTTTGTATACATAAGTATTAAATTTTGTTTTTATTGTGAACATGAAGAGACCATCGATTTTAATTTAATCATTAATATATTATTATTGCTAGGGCACCAAGATTTAAATAGAAATTTAAGTCAATGTGAGTTAGTTATTATATTTATAACAATAAATACGAGAGGATTGTTGTTAATTGTGTTCTTATTTGGCTACCTTTAAAATTGCTGGAATACCCATCTTAAAACCAGTCATTATTTATAATTCAATTATTTCTCCACACTTTAACTACTGCTCAACTATCCTTTTCCTGTGTAATGAACGAGAACAAAATAAGTTTCAAATTCTCCAAAACAGGGCAATGAGAATAATACTTCAGCGAAATAGATTCTCAAAAGTAAATAAATGTTAAAGGAACTAAATTGGCTAACCGTGAAACAGATGTTGACCCTGCACGCGATGATATTTATCCATAAAATAATGAACAACATGTTACCAAAATACTTCTCAAACAAAATTATATACAACAAGGACATTCACAGATACAACACAAGGACTTGAAAGGAAATCAGACTACAAAAAAAGGACAAAACGAATACGCAGAACAGTTTACTATACAAAGGGATGAAGTTATACATCACTCTACCAGAAACTTTAAAGGCCGCACCAATTGGAAAGTTCAAAATGTATTGTAGGAGATACATAAAACAAGAAAAATATAGTTTGAAATATGATACGATATAATTAATTAGGAAATTGTAAACTTAAATGTACAATTTACAAAAATAAAACAAATAAATAATAAATAAATAAAACCTAGAAAATGTAAGAATTTATTTTGTATTCTTTTAATTGCTTGTACATAAATATTGTAATATGGGTGGGAGTGGTCTCGTGCCTGTTAGAAGTCAATTTGTACTCAAGTTGACTTCTAACAGGCACGAGAAAAGACAGTAATGAAAATATGCTATACTTATGCCGATATATGTGATGTGACGACAGGGCGTCACGAGTGTTGTTCTCGTGACACAAAAATAGAGATGGTAACTAACTAACTAACCATCACGCCGTTTCTCCGCAGGGGTACGCAGAGAGGACGGACCGCCAAACAACTCGATCTTGGCACACACTCCTTGCCTCGTTCACATTCATACATCGCCTTATGAGGCTCTTTTATTATTCTGACTCTTGACATCTGTCTTCCTCGGGCGTCCCCTACTTCGTCTACCATTCACATTTGCGTCATATATTCTCCTTACACTCCTTTCCTCATTCATTCGCTCTACATGCCCAAACCATCTGAGCGTCCCTTTCTTAATCTTATTAATTACGCTTACATCAGCCTTGCATTCTCTGCGGATCTCCACATTTCTCACACGATCATACATGGTTTTACACACATACGTCTCAGGGATCTCATTTCTACAGCATTCTACAAGTACACAAACTCATCCACCTGCTCCAAGTATTCATCGTTCACAACTATGTTGCACATTGTTTTCGTACTCTCTCTTTCAAATACCGTTACTTTAGACTGACTTACATTCATCATTAACTCGTTCTTCATACATACTTTGTTCATCCTAGGCAGAGAGATGGTTAATCTGTAAAATGGACTACCTGGCTGGAACCGCAATGAAAATATTGCAAATTTCACGTAATTTATCATTTCAAAATCTGAATCATCGATCGTTGGTGGTTCGTGATTGGATCAAAATGATCATTTTTTTAAATGGCCTACACTAATCCTGTCTGCCTGGAATACTTCATGCTTCGAGACAGGCGCAAAAGTAGGAAGTAGATTAACATTTTAATGAAAACGTTCATCTAGATTAAGCTCACCTGTCTAGGCACGTTGAAAATGTTAAGGGTACTAGATAAAAAAAAATTCAGACAAAAACCAACTGGAAAGCTCTTTGGTCGAATTTCAGACTGTCTGATTTGAAGCACTAATTGAAAACTATTCTTGGAACCCTGTCCAACTTTCGAGACGATGAATTATTGCCTTGAAAACTATTTTAGAGCAAATTTAATTCTAAGCTAGTTAAGCTGATGATTAAATTGCATTGCTTAAAAGCGTTTGTATTTAAAACATATATTTATATCATGCCATATTTATACATCATGTACTTCTTGGTAGTTTTAGGAATATTGCGATTCAGTTTGGGAGACTGCCCCAGGACCATTTATTGGAAAACCAATAATAAAGATCACTCAAGTGGTTTGTTACGTTTAGTATCTTAGCATAGCTGTTCGGGTTCATTAGGTGAGGTGTTTATCAGTGACGGTCCGTGAGTTTTCAGTGAGCTAATATTGAGTGCTAATATTGAAAGATATTCACACATTTTTGATGTTGTTGTAGCTGAATTTCAAATTTCAATTTTTTGAATGTAGATTTTCAGGATTATTTCAGTTTTTGAAATTTTGAAAAAAAAAATGAAATTCGTTTTCAGCTGCAACAAAATTAATTTCGCCGTTCTTTTCAATATGCAGCACTGATGACCCACGGACCGCCACTGGTGGCGCGAGATTGTGAGAAGCTGGTTGGGGTGACCCTTTGATCTCTCCAGCTGGTTTCTCTCATTTTGCGCCGCAGTGGGAGGAATAAATGGTAAGGGCGAAGAACAAACACATCGGTCATTCGTTTGTATTCGCACATTTGCGGTAGAGGCTAGAGGGAAGGCGGGGAAGGTAGAAGAGGAACTCGTGAGGGGAAGGGGACATGGGAGGGGAAGGAGAGGCGGAAGGGGAACGGGACGAATGGGAAAAGACAGGCAGGGAGAAACGTTTTCTTTATTAGTGGCCTTGCAATGCATGCCGAGAACTCGCTTGTTGAAATTAAATGTCTGTTGGTGAATATTCGATGAAAAAAACCCACTCCCACATAAATTTTAAGTCTTTTTTTCTTTTATCGTTTTCTTGACGAAACATTCCGCATTAAAATTGCGAATTATTAACAACACAACTTAATGTAAATTCTCAAACAATTACAAGTCTACGTCCCATTTATTATTCTTGGCGTTTTTAAAACGTTGCAAAGTCACTAATTACGCGAATTACTCTTTTTCAAGTCGCCCCATTTTGCCAAACTCAAACTTCTTGCCTTGGTAATAATTTGTCTCTTACCCCCATTTCACAGAGACAATTCTATGAAATAGAACTCTTCTACAAAAAGGTGATGACTTCTGTACGCAAATAAATAAGGGGAAAAACTTATGACATATTTTATAAGCAATTCTTATTACAACTTGAGCTTCACGTGAAAAAAAAAGTGGAAGACACGCAGTTTTTTAGTAAGAAAGGTAAAATCTTCCGGGTTGTATTGCTAAACTACTCGTACTTAATTTACGTTAAATTCATACAGAACCATTAAGGAAAATAATCTCCCTCAGAGCCTTTGTCATTTTTAACCCGTATATTGAAGAGACCCTTGTTGTGGGAGGGAAGGAACACAGAAGCCGGCAAACTCTTCCACAACCGAGCTGTTGAGCCCAAGAATGAGACGTAAAAACATGCAGTTTCCGTGTGACAAATGTCAACTGTGTACAATAATGTTGGGCGCACGTTTGGAACATTTCCTGACTGTGCGTACACCGGTGCCGAAGAAATCAATGACGCTCGTTCCTTAGAGCATCTTCCATTGAAATACAGGGAGATTGACATTATTATATTATCATTATAAGGCAGGGGTTTCCAACCTTTTTGTACTCTAGAGCACATTCTAAAATATCAGTAGGGTGGCGGGCACCACCTATTTTTAATCGACAAACTCCTTCCATAAATTCTCATTTTCCCATAATTTATTTTCTTATATTCATAATTTATTAATAAATAACAAACAAAAATGATTCAAAATAATAAAACTCTAAAAAATAAATAAAAATAATTCATATTTTTAATTAATGTTTAAGAAAAAATTCTCTCTCTGTCGAATAGTGGCGGGCACATTCGAATCGTTCGGCCGGCGCCATGGTGCCCGCGGGCACGGGGTTGGGAACCCCTGTTATAAGATATTGCTTGTGCGATGATGAATGATACATGGGTGGTAATATTTGGTAACATTTGTCAACGCAGCCACTTAAAACTTAAATAACACAAATGTATAGAATTTGACATCAAAAATATTAAAATTAATTTATTATATTTTTTTAACCTTCCTATACTCGCGCATTGGTCTCTTAGACCAACAAATTAATAATTCGTTGTTTTCTCAAAAATTAACAATATTAGGACTTTGAGTTTTTTTAATAGCTTCTTAATTTGTCGTTAGGCACTATTTAGTGCGGAGCACGTATTAGTGCTGGACTTGTGACTCTTATTTACGATTAGCGGTCTTTTAGGCAAGTAACAATTACTAAAAAAGTTTGCACACATGACCTTTAAAACAAATGAAATGTTACTTAAATTTTGAAAAACCACCTTCATTCCATTTTCCCACCCCCAAAAACAAAATGTCAAGCTTATTATTAATAAATTTTGCACACTTGTTCAAAATAAGAGGAAAAATTATTCTTTTCTTCTGACATCGAAAGTCTTTGTGTAAAATAAAATACGGTTGTGTTTGAATATTCAATGAGTTCTACGATATTGTTTAACTGAATCAAGTAATTTAGTCGGGTCATGTCGCGACTCAAGAGTCAGAATAGCAGAAGAGTATGTATGAGCGATGCATGAAGGAGTATGTATGAATGTAAATAAATCAAGAGGTGTGGGCTAATGTAGTCAGTAGTACGACGGTTCATCCTCTGTACCTACCCCTGCAGGAAATGGCGTAGTGGTTAGTTAGTTATTACAATGCTTATCCTGCTAGAAATTCCCGTATTGAGAGCAAGCGCAGTTTTTTAATTTAAGGAAACACAAACATACCCAACAATGTTTGAAAATCTCCTACTACCAAAAATGTTGCAGAAAGCAGAAAATGTTGCTTGTATCGTGATGGAGGACTTAGCCAGCCGAGGAATCCCCGGGTGGGACCCAAACGCGATGCCCACCCACCCACTCACCGGTCAAAATGTATTTAAGTTTATAACAGAAATACACACAACAGCACAATTTTACGTTTAAAATAAAAGACAATCAGCACCGTACCATTCGAAATACATATTTATAATTTTGTTAAAATCTTTGATGTTATATCTGTCTTGGCTGATAACTCGGTGTCAAATATAAATTTTATTCTGTCTAATGACCAATGGAAGAGCATTGGGTAACTTTGTTGCAAAATATCTATATTTGATAGCTACTTAACCTTTGAGTGTGTTTGTCACAGGATCTAAATTCCTAAGGCCGACAGTATCTACAACTCCTCTTAATTCAAGAGTTCAGGGAGGAATTTTCAAAATTTAATTATACATTTCGATTAAGCATCATTTCGTACTACGCCAGTTTGTCTGCAAGATATTCTGCTTGATATTTGTTTCTGTCCCTTTGTCCCGTGGCCCTCGAATAGTCAAATATTTAAATTAAATATTTGTTCGGCAAGGCATAAAGACTTTTTGTAATATAACCATCTTCTTCTGCCCGTATTGGTAGGAATATTTGGGACAAAGAGAGGATTCTGGATATGGGAATCCTGCTTCGCCAAAATCCTTGCCACGATCGACTTTGGAATTTTTACCTCAACAAGTATATATGCCAATTCAACAGATGCTATTTGAAGCGATAAAAACTGACTGATCTTAAGCTCACAGATCATGCAAGTGTCAAAACCAGCCCACCCATAGTGATATATAATCTCAGTTTCGCCCTGGTGAAAGACCACCATGCAGAACTGCAACTTCTACTGGCTTAAGCCGTGTTTACTGAAGGAGAGAATGCGACATCTGTAGTTATTTGGGGTCACCACGAATGACGTTATCACCTCGCGTGCAGCCACAGAAATCAACGGCATGCGCCGTTCCGCTTTTTGTCAGCCAGCTATGTTTATCTCTTAGCTTCGTTACAGCGACGAACCCCATCATTTAGCAGTGCTGATATCCACTATTGCATCATGGTACACATTTTTTAGTCTTTCATGAACGCGAATGGGCGATTCACCTTCTACAGTCGAGAATCAATCGCTGACTGAGAACGCTGTCCATTACGAACATCGATGTCGGCCAATTTGCAAGCGACTGCAGTGCTGCCACCTGTTGACGCAAAAAGTTACTTAACTATTTCAATAGATTGTGGAAGAAGGTTTGAGGAATAGCACCAAATTCAAAATATTCACTTAACTAGCTTTATATAAGTATACTTGACGGCCTCCGTGGTCCCGAGGCAAGACTCTCGACTCACAATCCGAAGGTCGCGGGTTCGAACCCGGCGTGCGCAAATAAATTTTATTTGATTAATTTGTGTTATTTCACAATTTATTCATTTAAAATAATATATAGTATATTTGCGGCACGTTCCAGAGTGGAAGATACTATCAGTATCGCCCTGGTGTAAGACCACCATTCAGAATTGAAACGTTGCTTGAAATGGCTTTAGCCGTGTTTAGTGACCAGATCTGAATAGCCAGGAACTTCCCCACCTTCCTCTTCCCTATCTCCTTCCCCTCCCCACTACCTTCAGCCTCACAACATACCCCGATTGGGGATGCCATAGTCGCACTGGCTCCAGACGGGAGCAGTTGGGACTCTTGTGCGGTATTAACTGTAAAAAAAAAAAAAAATATGAGTATAAAAAAGTAGGAAGCATTCCTTTTTGATTGATATTACTTGTTTAATATTACTTGAACGTCAAAATTTTTTTTTTTTATTTACATTGTATTCTACTAACTCGCAAGTATTTGGATGAAAAAATAATTAATCTAACAAATTCTTAACTTATGGATAAAACCATTTCAAGCAACTGCATCGTTTCAATTTTGAATGGCGATCTTAACCTTTCTTAGTATATCGATACTGAGAGAATATTGTGGCATAAATGTACCTACTCCCATGAAAGTGATTTTTCTTTTTAAATTTTTCGACCTTTACAAAAAAACCTTTGTACTCGTATCTCTGTTCTCACACGACAAAAAAAATTATACTCAAACGAGGGTTGAATTCACCTTCAGTCGAGACTAGGGCCGTGTTTTCCACGAGAGGAGCGTCAAGTAACCAAATCACCAAGAAAATGGCGAGACGTAATGGATTTGAAATTATTTTAGGATTTTTCCCGGAAATCAAAATCACTTGAAAAAATGTATCGTTATTTTCAACGCACAAAGATGATCGTGGCCTGATTTTTATTTTGTTTATAAATATTGCCTAATCCTACATAATACTTTTGTAATACAGTTGTGGAAGATAGTTTAACTTACCAAGGTACACCATACTATAAAGATCGCGGAAATATGTAGAAATAATAACGTTTGACGATTATTGATTACATTTTATTATAACTTTAGGTAATGACAACTAAATATTAAACCGTGACAATTTCATCGGAAGGTTTTTAAATATTGAGATGACATGTGTGGTCGACTCTAGAAACAAAATCGCAATGGCGCTGCTAGTAAAACTCTCGAAGCTTCTCAAAATTCTGGGGTGGCCAGTGTATGGAAAATAATGATACCACATTATAAATAGCCAACTCGCTACGTACTGACTCGCAACAATAAGTTGTTTCCATTTAATAATATTTAATGGGTATAATTTAATGTCTTGACAAGTAAAAATGATAATATATAACGTACTGTTAATGATTTTTTTATTGTTTTTATTTGATACCATAAATTTTAAAATTTATGATGCTCAACCCGTGCTGAGGCCCTATTTTTACAATTTAATAAAATTCAATAGATAGATCAAATGAAATAATACTTTGAAATGAATTAAATTAATTCCAAAGTGAAAAAAAAACAATAATAAAGGCAGTAATGAAAAAAAATATTAAAAATCTGCAAATGTCATGTGGTACGGACGAATTATTTTTTTCAGTTTTAATTTTACAATATTTTATTTTACAAATCTTACGAAACTGATCAATCAGTTTGATTGTAAGAAATCTCTCATTTTTTTCTAATTATTTAATACAGTATACTTTTCAGTTGTACATAGTAAATATAATAACTATAATACTTAATATTAAAATACTAATTATTACGACAAACTAATTATTATAATGTTTTAATGTTTATGAATTGCGTTGTAGTAAAAATATTTTACACAGTACAAACATACGGTGAGAAAATAAATAGATAGGAACTATTTTATTTGATTTCATGTTCTTCGGAGGTAGAAAGATTTAACTTTTGTTTTGATTTTTGAATAAGATGTCTCATTTTTGATATTTTCATGTAATGCGTTAAATATTTCCGGAATTTTATGACTTTTTGTTCTATCTCCGTATACATTTTGAGATTTATTGACAATAAACATTTGTGCTTCTCTATGCCTAGTAGGGTAGTTGTGGTTTACAGGTTTTTTGAATTCTGTATTCCAGAATTCATCTAGCGTTAATTGGTAATTTACCTTACTGTGTATAGAGAGGACATTACACAAAGAGAACATTTTTTTATAATCACCTTCACATAACTGGACCTTTGTTTTGCCTGATATCAATTTTAGGAAACGGATTTGTAATTGTTCTATTTTATTTAAGTATGTTTTGTACGTTAATCCGTAACTATTTATTCCGTATCCTATAATTGATTCTGCTAATGCGTTGTATATACAGTATAATATATTTTTATTAACAAAATTTTTTAGGTGGTAAAATTTTCCTAATATGGATCTTAATCTATTACATACATTTTCAATATGATTTGACCAGTTAAAGTTGACATCTATTGTAAGACCAAGGTATGTATATTGGTACACTTTTTCTATATTCGGGCAATTACACTGCTGGAATTGGTTTTTTGTGTGCAAACAATCATATGAATGACTTTTTATATGTAATTCCTTTTCCTGACAATTTGCATATGGTGAGTGTATAAGCATATATTTGGTTTTTTTTGCGTTAATAATAATGCCATTGTCATGGGACCATTTAATTATGTTATTTAGGTCTGTTTGTAAAATTTTCTCAATTTTTAGTGGATCTTTGTCAGCACATATAATGCAAGTATCGTCTGCAAACATGTAGCATTTACAACGTTTTATTACGTTTGGTAGACTGTTTACTTGCATTATATAACATGTAGGTCCCGATATCGACCCTGTTGCTACTCCGGTATTTGTTAACATTTCATCACTAAAAATTCCGTCAATTTTAACTTTAATTTTTCTATTTAATAGATAATTTTTAATAATTTTTTTTAAAGGACCTCTAATACCACATTCCTCCATTGCCTTTAATAATGTTTCGTGGTCCAATGTGTCAAAGGCCTTTTTAAAGTCTATAAAAATTATACCAACATAATATTTTTCATTTAAATGACAATTTATATGGTCAGTGAATTTAGATAGTAATTGGGTAGTACTTTTTTCTTTTTGAAATCCGTGTTGTATGGGATTTATGATTTTATTTTTTTCTATAAAAAGTTGTATTTGGTTAAAGATAGCTCTTTCAATAATTTTATCAATACATGAGAGAATCGCTATTGGTCGATAGTTTGTGAAATCTTTGTGGTTTCCTGATTTATATATAGGTCTGATAATGGATGTTTTAAGTTCGTCAGGCATAATACTTTTACTTACACAGGTTATGAAGTACCTATGTAATGTGTATTACAAATGTAAGGTTTATTTTTATATTGCGTCTTTTTTTTAATCCATCTTTTAATTTCGTTTCTGAAATGTTTTTTGTTTCTTTCATTTTTTGTATCGAGCGAAAAACTGTTGAATGCTTTTATTGCCTTGAATTTGTGGTGTCTTTATCTAAAGCTTGTGTTTTTCAATCAAGGGATTTTTTTTTCTTTGTATGCTTGTCTAACTGGTCTATTAAAGGTTTGTTGAAATTTGTTTTTTTTTTTTAATTTTATTTTTGTATTGTTTTTTGTATATTTGGCGTATATCTAGTACGTCAAACATTTTTTATATTTTCTCTGTGCCAGTCATTCTATTTTTTTAAGTATCACCTTTTAGAAGATTTTCTGTGTGATTTTTATATGAACGGTAGCTGAGTTTTTTGCTCCTCCCCAAACAATGGTTTTTTTTTTACTTTTTCTTTATTCCTTGCTTTGATGGTTACATAATTTGTGGATTTTTCGACCTTTGTTATATTGTCAATCCATATTCTCTTATGGATTGAAAAAGTGCAAAATTATAGTACTCATTTTTGTTTGATTGTTTTTATTTGCTTAATTCTGTATTTTACAGTGTTTACCTAATTGTTATCATTTTTACATAATTTTGAAATTTTATTATGTTGGGTGTAAAATATGTTAGAGAAGATGAACTTTGGATAGTTTATTCTTGTTTCTTATGTTTAGGACAACGTGTATTGTTTAGAGGGGTTTATTTGTGATTTGTTTGATACGATGTGTTCTTCTGGGGTTATGGTCCGTTGTGATTCCTTTATATATTATTTTATTTATAAGCATTATCGTAAATACCTTACTAGGAAACCTACGCTGAGGTGTTCACATATTTTTGTGGATTGATTGTGTTATTATGTTTAAGATTATAACAAAGATAAATAAATCAAATAAAATTATAAAATAATTGGCATCATAACAAGTCAATGAAATTGTGATGCAGTCTGCGATTATAGAATTTAATTGTGCAGTACTAAAAATGTCCGTGGTGGTTTATTTTAAAGAGTGTCGTGGACATACTCTTCAAAGTATCTAGTGATTGTCGTTCTGATTCAATTAATTCGCATCTGTTTTGAATTTAGGTCTCATTTCTTAAATGAATGATCTAAATAGGTAAGGACCATTTAATAATTAAGGAAATTTCACGAACACAGATGTTATTTGTTGCGCGGCGCGTACCGCGTGGCGTCAGACATGCACTGAAAGCCGGGTTTTGAAATTCAACCCCGCAGGTTACCCTTTTAACACTATTTGATATCATGTGTAAAGTTTCACGAAAATAAAATAAAATTGTTATGTCCGTGCGTCACGAAGCTTTTTTTATCAAAAAGACACTGTTGGTTCAAATTTCGTAACATAAATACTGTACTCAAACCGTAAAAATGATATTTTACTTCTTAAAAAAATCTATTTTTTAAAGACAAAAAACCAAGATTTCTTTTAAGGCTTCATCTCAATTGTACGAACACATCGTTATGGAAAGTAAATTTATTGTATAATATAATATTACCCGCAGCCTCTTTGACAAAAAGCCGCAATCATTTTTAAAGTCCCGACAATTCCTTCGATTATTTATAACCAGATATACATATTTTCTTGTACTGGATGTATTTTTTGGTAATCATATTTTTTATCCTCAGGGCTTTTCTTGTTATGGCGCAGTGATGTAATTTTTTCAAGATTGGCCTCTGTTAGACCGAAATAATTTTAAGTATTTAGATTTTCATGAAAAAAAAAAATCAATTTGTGATAAGATTTCTAATCCCTTTCTTAATTTTATTTATTTATTAAAGTATTACTGATCATCCATTAAAAGCATTTGCTTGTGGATAGAAGTAGAGTTTACATTTCATTTATGTACAATTAATACAGTCACGCGTTTCACATATTTAGGTACAGTCAATACAATCACATTGCAATCAAGACCCTTTAACTAAAATACAAACATCCACGTATGCAGTAATAAGAAAAATAAATAATTTTTTAGTGTGACATTCATTTGGATATATGGGAAGCAAACATTAAATGGATTGTATTCATTAGAACTGATATAGACGACAGTGTCGTGTGTTTCTACCGGTATTTCAATAGCAAGTACGCCAAAAAGTAGTCAATGGCTACGTCCTGACTGAGTCACAAAATGCTCCAAGCCACTCTCATCCAGCAAATACATGATTTAGTAGTCTAAATGACAAAATATACAAAGATTCAGTATGAAATCAATTATTGTGATTTTTTTACATTAGTTCCAGCTGCGGGAAATAATTTCCCTCAGGGTCTGTATAATCTCCGGGGATGCAGTGTGGAGAGTCCTTTTAAGGACAGGAAGGAGAGGAAGTTGGAAGGAAAAAGATATGAGGAATGAGTTGGGTTATGGAGGTCAGTGTTTTCAACAGTGACAAACGTATGAATCCAAACCTCCAACTGCGTTGTAAAATGAAGGGGCGCGAGAAATCTGCTGGAAAAGGTCAAAAGGTATCCCTAAACCTACAGCTAGTGAGTAGATGCATCCACCGCCAAGATCTAAACTGACTTCAACCGATGCTACGGGGCATCCTTGCGGTGGCCTACGGCATCATTTCATATTTATTTTTTTAAATTTTGTATTGCAGACTTTGTGTCCATTTACAACACACATCTAATTCAAGCTATACAATTACGGATATGTATTCCTTTTTTTAAAGGGAAAAGGGTGAAGAGAAATATTATATATATATATTATAGCAAGTAATATGTCCTTGTTCTACCGGTATTACAATGGAAGATGCTCCAAGGAGCTAGCGTCATTGATCCCCTCGGCACCAGTGCATACTCGGGAAATACACCAAACACGCGCCCAACATTTTTACACGGTTGACATTAGTCACATGAGAACGGGTCGTTTCTACGACTCATTCTTGAGTTCAATAGGAGGTTCAAGACCCGTTCACTCCTTCCTCTACTTAAAAAGAACCTCTACACAACATTTTTAAAGATGACATCGGCCCTGAGGGAAATTATTTTCCTCAGGGCCGCCTTCCTGTGTGGAGTTAATATAAAAATATAAAAAACTAAAAAGTAGTTCGGTACAAATAACTACAGCCAGCAGGTGAGGGCTATCTATTAAATTTTCATTAGCAATCCAGGAGGTGAGGGATTAAATTATTAATGCTTTAAACGCCGCCACTGCAAGGGCTCCACTCTTCCTTGACTAAATACTTTGATCAGATCTTCGTGATGGGTGAATAGCAGGTACTCTCCATGCATTTTCATCATAGAGGTATATAAGAAACTTTTTTTTAACCTGTTCTATCTTCTCTTTGTATTTTTTTTGGGTATGTGGCCCGTACAGATGAGGCGTATTCAATTTTGGACCTATTGATATATAGCCACCATTGCTTTAGGATTTGAAAACTATTTGCAAGATCTTACGACAAAACCTAGAAGCTGTAAGAATGTTGTCTGATTTGTTAAACCGTAATTGAAATAACTAAATAAGTAATAACATAATATGATTTGAATTACTTATAACGTATGATGCGCCGTTCTTCTGATTTCTAAACGGCCGAAGTACGTCCGTCGTCAAACTTTGTTAAATCCCAACTAAAGCATAGAAATAGAAGTAGCTCTCTTGCCAAGCGGCCTGCTGTCCCACTGACATAGAGATTTTAGCAGTCAACCGATCTATCTGATGCGATCAACGGACATCGGGGTCAGATGATTCAATTTGCTACAAGATAGTTTTAAATAACATCCCCTAATATGAGAGATCCTCTGTAAATGTAAATAAGATCTTTATTTCGACACTTTAAATAAAATTAAAAAAAAAAAAACAATAAAATAAAAATAACCGTAAATAACAGATTGTCTGACTCCTTATTCCAAACTAGCTTTTTTTGCTCCAATGGACTTTTGAAAACTTACTGTGAGGAGTTAAAAAAAAAATCGGCAAATAAAAGAAACATGTTATTTTGAATGTCTGATGCGGTGTTTTTGAATCTTTGTTTCCCAACTAGCTATTTCTGCATCAATGGACTACTTCCTTTGAACTCTTCTACTGGAAATACGGCGTGACGGAAACTAAACGGATTTCATTCGAGTGAAGAACTTATCGCAAAAAGCGTCTCGGAAACGGGTAAAGCTCCGAACAAAGCCAAACTTTTTTATTGTATTTGTGTTGCCAAACTTCCAACCCTCAATCCGGTCTGCGGGGTGTTTAATAACCCTATTAATTGTAATTGTGCAAATAGTTGTATTAATTACATTGACCCTTGCTGAAAACATATCCTTAACAAAATACACAAAGCATACATTGGAATGGATTCTAGTTTCTACAAATTATTTGTTGTTGTATCTATCTTATAGAAGCACTATTTTGAATGTTTAATGAATTTATAATACAAAAAAGACGACACCAGGATTAGACAGAAGAGTTTACTTATGTGATGAAAATTAATTAACGCTAAACCTTTCTCTTTTAGAAGACCGTCGTAAAATAATTGATCTAATTTTTTTCTTCAACATTATTAATTGAATCATTGATACACCTACTTCACCATAAGTCATCCCTTTCAGTATACCTTCCTGTAGACTCAGAAAAATTGCACTACTTTTTCTCAATCAACACCAGACTAATTTTGGATATTATTCACCATCGTCCAGAATATTTAGAATGGTCAACTCAAGTCAAGTCCTAGTTTTTTTGTGTAGGTCTAAATAATTTTAGTCATTTACTAAACAAGTGAAGAAATACACAAACAATCGCAGTAGCGATCTTTTTGTGAAATTTTATTTTAATGTTCTCTTCAAACATTCTGTTTGTTTTCAAGGAAAAAATAAACTAGATATAAAGATTATGAAATTAAACGAAAATGCTAACCGGTTTCAGCACAGTAATTGTACGTTCGTTGGAGAAAAGAAAAATTTTACTTTGAATAGTGCAAACTCTCAGTCCCTTGACGAAAAACGACATCTTAGATTCGATTGAGTTTAGTTTAGCAGATTTTAATAGACAATTTTTTTCCAAACTTTTTCTTTCCCATCTTCTTCTCCATATTTTTTAATCCTTGCAACACGTGTGAGGTATTTTGTAAATTTCTGTGTGATTAACAAAATAATTCTGATGATTGGGAGTTTTCAATAATACTACAGTTCATCTAGATTACGAGTCTTGCTTTTTTTCGTGTCGTCTTTTGAGAGACCTTGAAACTACATGCTCTGACAGCATCGCTTGAGATATAGTGAAACTATTCACTAACACTTCAATTCACAGTTTAGGTACAATAATGTAGGTACCATAAGGCTACTTACAAATGGAATTTATAACTAGGCTAACTTGAAACTTCAACAATATTAAATTTATTAAACTGTTATATTTTGTCTTTGTTAGAAGTCAACTTGAATACAATTCTCCCTTACGGAACCCACTTAATAATATCCAAGTTCAAGCTACTGAAAGAGTACAAAATAAATTCTTGGGTTTTAAAAATTAAAAAACGGGTGTTCTAGCAATTACGTTCAACTACCATATTCTTTTAAATGATATGAAAACGCTCAATTTGTCAGACAGAAGGATTTTCACTTACTTGGTATTTTTATACAAAATATTAAATTACTTAGTTGGTAGTTCAGAATTGCTTGCATTGATTAGATTTCAGATATATGCATTGAACAAATACAATGAGTTGTTACTCAGGCAGTTAGTTCATTTGTGTACAATAAATACCACGTAATTTTTACTGTACACATGTAAAAGCTCCTAATAAGGGCGGTAATAAGTAAATGAATAAAGTTCAAATGGTTCCGGGCATTCGGGACCCAAATATAAAAAGAAATTGATTCAGGCAAAACCGGACCGGCACGCAAAGTTGAGTGGTTCAATAATTTACGTCCCAAAGCGATGTCAAAAACAAAATTTTACAAGTGGTTTTATATAGGTACGCTGATTTTATTAAACAAAAAATTTCAGATTTTTTATACCTGCATTAAAATGGATGGAACCAACAAATAAATATTTGCTTTAAATACATTTTTAAACCAATTTAATTCAACCCTTTTTCGTAAATAAGATTAAGTTGGGTGACATTTTCCATAAACCTAAAATATACAAAATCTCGTTTCGGTTACAATCTCCCGCCCGGCGATAAAATGTTTTTTTTTATAAATGAAAAATATTCTTTCTCATTTTGTTTTCCTGGAAAGGCTTGACTGAATACTTTGTCCACGTTTTATTTATTATGCTAATGTAAAAAAGCACCATTTATCAACTTTCCCCGAGAAAAGTTGATCTCGAAAGTTGCCGGATCAACTAACAACAACAGTCAAAGGGATCAAATTGGCAAATCTTGTGCATAAATAATAAGGTCTGTTTGTATGAATGGTATTAAACCCGTCGATTTAAGCTTCTTGGAATATTAAAAAGGGTTCGTATTAATTTTAATTAAATTTTTACGTAATTTACGACTGTTAAAACGAAGGTTTTTGAATTGGGAAAGCAGAATTTATTTTAAATTCTTTTTTTATGACATCGATATTGACACAGCAAATAAACCCTTGTTAAAAAAATGGGAGGTTGGTAATCCTTGCAAATTTGAGACGTCATTAATTTATTTATAATCTTTATTGCCCCCAATGTTATTTAGGGTCGACACTCAGAAATCGCAGAAACATCACTTCCAAAATTTTTCCAAGAAAAGCAATTTCTGCTAATATAATTTTTTCCCTTAATTCTATAAGTATGGTTAGGAAAATATATAGCGTTTTATTATAGAATCTTGTAACATCTTTTAAATACAGACTTTTTTTTTACGTGAGCTCCACACAGGTGGAGTGGGTAGGAATCTGGGGTTCAGTTTGTCCTTGTCCAAGACCTAGACAAATCAGGTGCACATTTGTACGAAAATATACATATTTTTTTATAAGCAACAAATAGCTTTACAATACAATAATATTTGTTTATCTTTTACGCAAATTTGAAATGCTTTAAAGGACCAAACGTAAATTTTTCAGGAGAACGAAAATAATTTATTTTTTATTTTTTCAAAAATCTGCTTTTGTAGACCGAAAAACACGATTTTTTTCAGATCTTTTAAAATAATAAACATTTTGTAAATTCCTTTAATAAAAATATTAAATTTTTCAGAATAAAAATCTTTTTAAAATGCGTGTCGTAAAAGACTTATTTTCTTAGAAATATTTCGACGACGCAGATCGAAAGAGAACAAAAACGGAGAATAATGGTATTTTTAAATGTATTGTCTTTTACAGCATTTCAAATTTCCGCTATCGATATGTTCTCGACAGTCAACTCTTTGGTAGCAGCGTCACAGTTATCAGAAGGTTGAAGGAGACAGAGTGCACAACAGATCAGGACCTAAAGTCTGAAACTGCCACACGATTTAAGAATGATTACAGAATCGGCATAATTTAGAACTAAACTGAAAACTCACATTTTTCGACAGTCATATCCATAAAGTCGAAAACCTTCCACCTTCACCTCACAGCCCACGAAATTTTAAAAATCTTATTGTTTAAAAATGAAACAAACAAGAATTTGTAAGCTTTTTAAGTTTATTTTTTTAAATTTTCCAGTCCTAAAGAGTCTTAAATTCGACATATTTTCAAAATAAATATTAACTCCACTTTTACTACAGATCTTCTCATAAATGATTACAACAACTGTAAAGGAAGGCAGCAAATTAATGTAAAATCATAGAATGGCCAGTGCTTTAAATATAGTGTCCTTTGCTTGCCAAGTCGTATCCACTCAAAGCATTTTTTTTTTGGCATCCCCAATTGGGGTATGTTGTGAGACTGAAGGTAGAGGGGAGGCGAAGGAGATGAGGAGGAGGAAGGTGGGTAGTGCCAGGCTATTCAGATCTGGTCACCAAACACGGCTAAAGCCATTTCAAGCACCATTTCAATTCTGAACGGCGGTCTTACACCAAGGTGATACTGAGAGCATCTTCCACTTTGGAACGTGTCGCAAATATACTACATATTATTTTAAATGAATAAATTGTGAAATAACACAAATTAATCAAATAAAATTTATTTGCCACGCCGGGATTCGATCCCGCGACATTCGGAATGCTAGTCAAGCGCCTTACCGCTGGCCTACGCCAGCCGTCATATACTTTCTAATACGTGTGTTTATCATTAAATAGAGAGTAAGAACTGTTAGTTTGTTAAGCGTCCTTTATGTTATTTTTCACAAAAACGGCGCTCTACAAATTACGCAATTATTTTAAATACTATCATTGTTTTAGCTAGATGTTTATTTACAAAGGCAATAATTTTATTTTACAGAGAAATAATAAGATTGAAATCACAGGAATAAAAGTGGGACCAATTCTCTGCAATTTGAAGGTGTGATTTCTTTCGGCGTTTGTTCACTATGGGTGTTCTTATTTTGTTTTCACTTCGTAATGAGATGGTTTCTTAATGAATATTGCGACGCGTTTTGTATGCGATCTTTACCGTTCACGATGAGAGCTTGTCACCCGGTTCCTTGTAAATTGTGAATAATAACGACATGGAGGAACAAAAGGAGAGAGGGCAAAGGAAACAATCGTTGCTATGGAACAAAAATGTTTTCTTTCTTCAAAATAGGCAAATTTACTCTGTGGCGTCATCATTAATTTAATGAAAAACAATTACTTTGTGTAACAAGCACTATTTAATTAACAATATCAACATGTTTGAAAACTATGTTTTCTTCGTCAGGATAATAAGTTAATAAAAAATAACAAAAGACAAACAAGTATAGACTAATTAGAACACATTTTGGAAACAGGTCATTCTTTTGATATTAATAAAGGTTTAAAAATTTTACACACTAACACAACGGGTATACAATTAGATAATTTAGATTTTAGAAATTAGAAAAAGTGTTAATAGTAAATTAAATATTATAAATAACCAAACGTTTTTAAAAAAAAAGCCATCTTTTAAATTTATTTTCGTATTAATACTTATATTTATAATAATTTATTTTGTTATTTAGACTTCTTGTTTTGTTTTTTTTTTTTAAAAAAAATTATTTTGTTAATGTAATTTTTTACAGATTCTAAAATAATTTGTATATTTTTTTTATATTTTATTTTATATAATTGTTTTTTATGATATATATTAGGTAATTAATCACCTCTCCTTTCTAATATTTTGTCTATGTTCTAATTAGTCTATACTTGTTTATCTTTTGTTATTTTTTATTAACTTATTATCATGACGAAGAAAACATAGTTTTCGAAACATGTTGATATTGTTAATTAAATAGTGGTTGTTACACAAAGTAATTGTTTTTCATTAAAAAAATGTTTTCGTTCCCAAACACAAAAATAATTCGCCGAGCGCAGCCAATCACAATAGGCGCTAACAATAATTATATTTATCAAAATGAAGTGACATATGGTTAAGCCATTAATGTATCTTATACTGAAGTTGGTTACAGATTTTATGAGAGAAACTAAAACATAGGTATATGGGAGTGGAAAAGAAATGTAGGATAAGGTTGGGAGATTCTCCCGATTTACTCTTTATTTCTGTACTCATTTATTAATAATTTATTTATACCAAGATGTATTTGCAAGGACTTCTTACTTAATTTCAACTTCAATAATTTTAAATTATGCAATTTTATGGGGAACGGCTGCAATACTTAATAACTTTCTTGCATCAGAAAAAAGAAGACAATCTACTGACTTAATATATTTATGCAAAATTATTCACAACAAGCTGGAAACCACTCAATGCCTAAGTAATATTCACATTAAAGTTCCCAACAGAAGTTATTTAAGGAGTTTTGAAACATTTCATGTTGAGTTAAAACATTGTTCAATTCAATCCAATGTCTCGAATATGTAGATTGTGTAATGCCATAGAAACATAATCGTGAACATTTATAAACAGCCTCGTGAATATTAAAAAATTGCTAACAAATGCTAATTTTGTTAGCATATGCTAGCAATTCGCAATAAGTGAAAATGACGTCAGGGCAAATAAATGAATTTAAACTAAAAATTTAATATTTAATTAAATGAAGACAATATAAGCGAAACTCAATCGAAAATCTGAAAACAGAAAAATCAGCCAGCTGTCAATAGAATATGCGTTAAGAAAAATGAAGATAGTATGGGTGGTTTTTACTCGAAGTATGATACAGTTAAAAGTGACCGAATTGGATATCGACACCGTGGCGCAGTGGTTAGCGCGTCCGCCCAGAAAGCGAGAGGTCCTGGGTTTGAGTCCCAGAGGTGTCAATATCTTTTTCTGATTTTTCTGTTTTCAGATTCTCGATTGAGTTTCGCTTAAATTGTCTTCCTTTAATTAAATATTACAATTTGAGGTTTTACTCATAAATTTAAAATAAAAATTAAATATTCATCCTAGACTTGCAGAAAAGTCAATAGGTGTCGCATATTAAATAAAATGGATAAAGACTTATTCAGACACTATCTAGATTGCATTTAGTTCGGGATTGAATCTTGCAATCATACATAAAGGTAGCTGCCAATAGAATATGCGTTAAGAAAAATGAAGATAGTATGGGTGGTTCTTACTCGAAGTATGATACATTAAAAATTACCGA
This sequence comes from Glyphotaelius pellucidus, assembly GCA_936435175.1. Lineage (NCBI taxonomy): Eukaryota > Metazoa > Arthropoda > Insecta > Trichoptera > Limnephilidae > Glyphotaelius > Glyphotaelius pellucidus. Next base: position 23,711,908 of record OW386555.1, on the reverse strand, counting down.
ATTGGATATCGACACCGTGGCGCAGTGGTTAGCGCGTTCGCCCGGAAAGCGAGAGGTCCTGGGTTCGAGTCCCAGAGGTGTCAATATCTTTTTCTGATTTTTCTGTTCTCAGATTTTCGATTGAGTTTCGCTTATATTGTCTTCATTTAATTAAATATTACAATTTGAGGTATTACTCATAAAGTTAAAATTAAAACTAAAAATTTTATTCTTACTAATTTTTTTAACTTTATGAGTAAAACCTCAAATTGTACTTTAAGAGTAAAACATCAAATTTAATTAAATGAAGACATTATTAGCGAAACTCAATAAAAATCGCAGTGGTTAGCGCATTTGCCCGGAAAGTGAAAGGTCCTGGTTCGAGTCCCAAAGATGCAAATATCTTTTTCTGATTTTTCTGTTTCCAGATTTTCGATTGAGTTTCGCTAATACTGTCTTTATTTAATTAAAAATTATTTAATTGCTGTATTATTTCTAACTACCTCTCTTTCTTTTATTTCTCTGTTGTACATACTTGGGAGGCGGGAATGGGTACTGCCGCCCCGGGAACCTTTATTGGATAACCAACACCTCTGCCATAGGTCACCCCAAGTGGTTCGCTACATTTGGTGATTTAGCAGAGGTGCCCGGGTTCATGGAGTGAGGTTTGTCTAGGTCTTGGAGGCGGATGACCAGGACACACTGAACCCCAGATTCCTACCCACCCCTTAAACCCTTTTCCTTCCCAGATCTCTCCATCCCTTCCTTTCCTTAATAAACCCTCCACACAGCATCCCCGTAGATGACATAGGCCCTGAGGGAAATTATTTTCCTCAGGGCCTCCTGTGTGGAGCTCATGTAAAAAAAAAAAAAAAATACTTACTGTGTTTTATATTTTATTTTGCTCATTATTATTTCTGTTATTTCACCAGTAGCATATATATCACAACCTTGATTGAATAAGGCAGTGAACATTTTTAGATGTAGTGTTAATATCTATGGACATTAAAATGGCACACAATGTTAAAATCTATGCACATTAAAATGTTTCAAATAAAAAATAAATAAAATGGTACACACAAAACATTAAAAATAAAACACTTTTTACACATCTTAACTTCTATCTTCCACATATTGGAAGACTTTCGGAACAACTGAGCAAAGCAACTGAGTATGCAGACAGCATCTACGTAAGTTACACATATTGGTACATTTCAACTGAAGGTACATGAAAACTTTGTCTTATTCAGTTCATAACTTACACATACGGGTTCTTATTAAATCCAATTTTCCATGTATTAAGATGGTAGCATTTATCCACTCGGATTTCCTTCCTGCCCTCGAGTACCTTCCTTTCCTCACTCGTTTAGTCGAACTTTACCGAACTTTATCGAAGTTTTCCGAAGTTTTCCGATCAACTTTCGCCAAATCTAAGACAAGTTCGCAAGTTGGGCGGATTGAAATTTAAGAGTTTGCGAGTACAGAGGGTGTCAATAAAAAAATATTACGTGTACTTAAAAAGTTTTCTACGACTAATGAAAAAAGCTTAGTGCGTTCGTTTTACGATACGGTACCTTTTTAATGTGACAAATTTTGGGGATGTTTACAGTTTTCCATAACTCTCGTTTATCGAATATTTCAAAAGAAAGGATGTTTTTCCTTTTTAGAAGTACCATTTCAATAAACTTATTGTTAAAAGGGTTCTTATCGTTAAAACTTATATAACAAGTTCATATTTTTTTATTAGCTTCTCCTTGAGATTGTTGATTCTTCAATGGAATTGAAGTTTTGACTTTTTAGTTTGCATCGTCTACTTAATATAACACTCTCGAGGTGATTTTTTTTTAATTGACTAAACTCTGAGTGAAGTTTTTGAGTCGTCTTTGGGGGTTTTGAGGAGATGTTTTTTAGAGATTTTGAAAGGAATCGTGTTTTCAGATACCGATCGTCTAATGTCTAGTCGATTAGTCAGACAACTCCAAATACTAAGTTTTGAGATAATGAGAAAAGTGAATTTTGAATGCTCACCATGAACCAAATATTGTTTACACATGTCCGTGTTTTACGTGTTAAATATGCTTAATAAAACACCAGAGTGCATATCGGTCCAGTGCATTGGATTAAAAATTTTCTAGTAATAAACCAAAAAACAATATTTTGTGTATTTCACTACAAGTTTTTCTGCTTTATAATTGACAAACGAATTCCTGGCATGCGTTGCTAGGCCACTTTATACAGGCATTGTTTCTCCCTGCGTGTCCTTTCCCGTTCGTCCCGTTACCTTCCACCTTCCCTTTCTGTCCCACGTCCCCTTCCCCTCTCGCGTTCGCACTCCGCCTTTTCCGCCTTCCCTCTCCACACTCCCCTCGCCCTCTTTCCCGTCCCGCAAAACCCCCTCCCGATTTCCCCTCCTCCCTTCCAAGTCCCCCTTCCCGAGTTTCCCTCTTCCCTCCCGATTCCCCTTCCCTCTCCCGCATTCCGTACATTTATTCCCGGTACATTTAGTTTTCAAACAGCTTACGTGTCACTCTTGGCAATTTTTATACAAATTTTATTATGCCAGAGCTCGCCACTGTTTATTGAAACCATCGCGAGTTTGTGCACATCAAATCCCCAAAGTTTCATCTCAATCGGTTTAGCAACGCAAAGCGTACATACATACATAGACAGAAGCAAACATATTTTCATTTATATATATATATATATATATATATATATATATAGATTTGGTGCTGTTTTTGAGTACTTTATAAGGGTAGTTGCCTATAAATGTTGAAAAAATTAGATGAAGATAATATTGTTAATTCTAAAATTTGGAATATGAGATTGACTAATATGACGGTTTGACAGTAGGTTTCAATGGCGAAATTGGTAAACGCACATCCCGGATAGACGAGAGATTCTGAGTTTGAGTCCCAGTTGCGACCATTATCTTTTTCTGTTTTTCTGTATCTTGTTATCTTTCATATTTTCGTTTAGATTATTATTGTTATCTTCTTCTTCAATGATATGTTACATTGATGGGAATAACCTTCAAATAAACTTTCCCGAGCTGGCAACAATACCTGGACAGTGAACAAAATAACAATAATAATTTATGTCAGTCTGAGTCTATCTTTATGTGCCGTGCAATGATCCACGGTGGTCTCTCGGTGCATTCAATATCAACTGATAAAAAAAAGTCTGTTATCTGCTGTGCAATGGTCCACAGTGACCTCTCGGTACATTCAACACTAAAGTTAAAGAAGTCTATTGTTAATTGCTATGCTGTGACCTTGCTCTCTCAGCTCTTAATTATATCGACCAGTATAAGAAACTTGCAGCGATAACCGCTAGTGGTGTCCCTCAAGACCACGAGATCGACCAAGACGAAGGATTTATCATCCCAAAGAGTAACGTTTGGTAGGTCAGATTCTGCTCAATTCCATACATTCTGTCAGCATCAAAGACGACAATACAAATTTAAGTACAGTCCACTCTTTGAAATGCAGTAAATCTAGACTACATTATTTATTTGCGATTACAATGTGAATGAAACAAAGAACTTTTGCCAAGACCGAGTTGTTTAGCGGTCCGTCTTTTCAACCTACCCCTGGGAAATGGCGTAATGATTAGTTAGTTGAGTTAGTTGGCCTATTATTTTATTTAATAACAAATGATGTATCTTAACTGATTATTAATCAATCAAGTCCAGTATTTTTTTCTTTTCCCCGTCGATAACGACCTACGCGGATAACCGCGTAGGTCACGGAAATAGATTGCCATCACTTTTACAATTTAGTAGGGAGTATCTTAGGCCTTTCTACTGAACATCGCTACGTTGTACTGCTACGTACAAGTAGAAAAATGTTCGCTTCATTAGATTCGAATTAACCCGGCCAGATTGTGTCATTTTGTGATTCAGCCGTTGAGTACAGTTAACCTAATTAAATTAATTTATTTGGTTGTTGTAACGGTTGGTTCTTTTAAGATGACGGCGAATCACATTTTGTAAGGTTTATATGTCAATGACTTCATCAAATTTGACTTCATCAAATTTAGCTTAGCTTAATTTTGTCCCACTCTTCCAGGCTTATTCTAATATGTGTTCTGGTATTTGTTGACGATAATATCGCGCTGATCCAAATAAACCGTTTCAAAAAAAAATTTGATTTTCCTTTATTAAATAAGAGAAAATTATAAACTTACGAAGAAGTAGGTATAGCAGTACAGATTTGGCATAGGGTTGTCTTATTGTCATGACGTCTATTGTTTCCTAAATTACATTCGAGCTTATGTAGAGAGAAACTTGGAGGATGAGTTTAATGTTTGCCTTTTGATTTTTTCTGTTGGATCTATTGGTATATTTGTTGCACTTCCCCAAGCCAGTATTCCGCACGTGATAATGGATTGAAAATACGTATGTAATAGGTATTCACTTATTATCACACTACTGAACAACTTATTTATAATAGTTTATGTATACAAAAAGCCTCAGGGCGTTATTAAATAAAGATATTATGAAAATATTTTATTTCGAAGAAAAAATAGGATTTAATGAGGAAAAAATTTGATGACCCCGCTATAACTTCCTTTCTCAATCAAAAATATATCTCCACAACTTATATGAATAGCCAATATACCTATCCAGATCTTTTCTCATATACTTTGTCCTGTCTGAGAAAATATATTATTTTTTTTTTTTTCTGTAAAGGTACAAAGTTTTCAAACTGAATGTACAATATTCGGAGTTTCCCTATATAATATTTAGATACGCGCCATCTATGTTTGGTTATATTGTTGAATTCACCTACGTGACACTGAAATCCAGAGTTCGTGCAGTTTCCTACCTTTGTGAGACAGGCAGTGCTTCCGACGTGAGTGTCAGTAAAACGGCCGATAGATGGCACTCCTAGTTCGGATCGTATTCAAATATTATTGTCGTGTTTGATTCTGATTGATTTGTAATTTGCAAATTTATATTTTATTGTTCGAAATTTCTTCCTGTGATGCATGTTTACATTGCAATACCGCCTTGGCAAAGAATCTTTAAGTTTGAATGCAACTAGTGTCGTTTGTGCTGGAAATCGTGCTTTGAAGCTGCATTCCCTGAATAAGTATTGTTTGTTTTCGCTTGGGATTTGGAACTGTATGCAAACTGTTTTTTTCTGTGTCACGTAGGGAAGAATTTCAACCTTCATTAATTTACATAGGGAATATACCCTCGTGTCTGGGCTATTTACACGCCCCGACAATATTATTACAACATGCTGGTAACTGTGGTGTAGTAGCCGTAATTAGTTGATCAATACTAGAAAAGTTTTCTTTGGATGAAATCTCCAGTGTTTTCTTCTTGTTTTTACGTCAAATAATATAAAAGTTTCGTGCGATATTTTATCGTTCTGATGATCACTTATTATATTTCATCACGCAAATAGTGGAACTTTTATAAAAGGTTTGAATCGAATAATGTATGAATATGTTTTTGATATAAATCCGTAAACCTCAACATTATAAAACATATAATTTAACTTTTTTCCTTGAGCCACATAGATATCTGCTTGAATTTACCTGTGTGTCGTAATATTCTATCCATGTTCATCTAAGAGTTTTTTTTGTAATATCTTAACCCTCCGATGAGCAATAAGGTCTAGCCAGACCTTGTTTGCATTTTTCTGGCTTGTTAGAACAAAGCGGTTTCATGGCTGTCAAAGTGAGAGCGACAAACAGAAACAGCTGGATTTCGCACATTTCGTTCACTTTCAAAACCAATGTTGTGTAGAAACACTACAAGGTCTGCGCAGACCTAACAAATACATTTTTTTCGTTTAGTAACTACATAATTTTTTTTTAAATTTTATATGAATCATGTTTTAAGTAAACAATAAGCTTATTTTCCGATAGTTCCTTCAGTCAACATTTAATATCCTTTGTAGCTATTTTTGTTTTAATTTGATACTATGTGGGGGTTTGTTATATAACTTTATTGATAAAAATTCAGAGCTTCATTGTCCAAACATAGAGTTACACTTCGATGTATTAAGTACCTATGTCTGTTTGACTCTGGTTTTATGAGTACTTGAGGTTCTGCCTCTGAATCATTTTTGAGGTGATGTATGCTCTGCAGGTGGTTGGTGTATGTTATGTATAACAACGTATTTTCAAATTTATTTTAACTTTTATTGTTTTCTTAATTTTGGATCTTGTTGCAGGGCTTACCGCGTACCGGATTTCGTACATCGGAGGGTTAATTGCGTTGTCGTATATATTAGTCATAAAATGTCCCCACTGATACTGTATTACTACAGCATTGAAACGGATTCTCCTTGAAATGATAGAGAATTAAAATGTTATAAAAGGCTTCACCAATTTTAATAAAACCACGTTTTTCACTAATGGTCATTTTATTGCAATAATTAACCAAAAAGCTTTTTTCCACGACAAAAAATGATACACAAAGGTATATAATTCATTGCGACAAACGATGGCACTGAATTTATCAAATAGTTTCCAAAAATACTCATTCCAACTACAACATTTCAAAAACATTAATTTGTGCACACAAAAATTTAAATGACAAAAAAGTTGGGCAACATAAAATATTCCTTTTATAAAAAACTAATTTTTAGGAGACAAACGGAAAATATTTACTATTCATGCAACGTTGTAATTATCAAACAATTTCACTCTTTGTAAACTTTCCTGCAATTTAATTATTGCACCCAATAAAATTTTCCAACCCTCTTTCTGTTTTAAATTTAGAATCGAAAAAGCCTTTGAGACTACTTTCCAACGAGTTTCCAACGATCTATTTTGTTTCAGTTTTTTTTTATTATTTATAAATAATTTATTCAGTTTTGTTTTTAAATATTATATTCCTCTAAATGGCATCATCGCAGTAAAAATTAGAAGATTAACAACTAAAGCAAACTACAGAACCAAGTTATTGAAAAATCTGAAAAAAAAGCAATTTGTTTACCGAATTTTAAAACCATCCGGTTCGTAGAATCGAGATTAAATAAGAAAGCTTTCAATAAATTGTTTTATACATTAGATCCCCGTTCCCTAGTATTATTAAGTTGATTTATTGAGCGAAAGGATTTACTAAACAATAGTTTTTAGTTTTCTTGCTTTGTTCTTTCAATCAATGGTTTAATATATCAGAATTCACAAGATAATTCAATATTTCGTACGCAAATTCACCGCACGTAATTCAACATCGAAATTGTTTTTAAGAAAAATATTTGGGATTTGAAATGGTTTAAATATGAAATATTACCTTTATTTAAATGATTTTCCGATATTCAAAGAATGTACTTGACGTCAGAACAAACCAAAGCTTTGTTTCGTATGTCTCTGTACAAATGTTAATTTAAATTGGTTTTGTGAGTGGGGGTATCTCTATGGAGTAGCATTTTATACTTCAGTTAATAATATGAGAAAAACAGTTTAAGATACAGATTCTTAACCACAATTTTGTTATAAACCTATGGAAAAAAGTAATTCAAATAAGCAGACTGTGTAAAAGAATTCAGAGAGAAGAGGTTGAAATCAGAAGTAGTTTGACATTTCATTCTCATTGTCTACCGGTTCAAAGAATATATTTTTTATAAAAAAAGAGTTACATTCACACAAAAATATTTTACAGAATATTATATTTAAGGTCATCATTAATAGTTTGAAGTTTAGTTGTTTGGTTATATTCTCGTCGATTTCATTTGTAAGAATTAATTAATTAATGAATTAAAAAGTAATCATAAAATAATTTGCTGGTGAGCGCAGATTCACATGAGTTTTAAAATTATTATTAGATGAAAAGCACAAATTTCTTTCACAAAATTGTTTCGGAATATGAAAAAAAATATTTATACAACAAAGCATGATGATGTTAGTTCCTATTAAAATATGGTATCGTTGTATAGTAAAAGTTTTTCGAATATATGAAATTTCATATAAAACTGCATTCTTATTTATTTATTATTTCTTAACACGGTGGTATTAAATTTCAATTTTTAACCTCACTAGGATACATCTGTGTTTTGTTGATAATTAATTAAAGTAATAAAAATAACACTTTATAATAAGGACAGAGAGAGAGCAGCATCTTTAATTAAATGAAGACAATATTAGTGAAACTCAATCGAAAATCTGGAAACAGAAACAGTAGAAAAAAATATTGGCACCTCTGGAACTCGAGCCCAGGACTTTCGGCTTTCCGGGCCATTGAGCTAAACCATTGCGCAAAGGTGTCGATATTCGATTCGGTCATTTTTAACTGTATCATATTCGACTAAGAACCACCAACATTATCTTCATTTTCTTAACGCATATTTGATTGGCTGCTATCTTTATGTATCTAGACAGTGTCTGGATAAATTTTTATCCATTTTATTTTTAATACTCGACATCTATCACCGCCCGGGGAACCGTTTATTGATTCAACACCCCTGCCATAGGTCACCTCAAGTGGTTCGCTAATTGGCATTTAGCAGGAGTTCACGGGGTGAGATTTGTCTAGGTCTTGGCGGCGAATGCGTTTTCCCACCCAGTGGGTGGCAGGCCGGATTAGGAAACATTGATTCAGGGAGCCCTTTTGACACCTCCAGCCCTCTTGATCATTTCACTTGTACCGCAGCGGGAGAAATGGATTCATCCGTCCTTCACTCCTTGACACATTAACCCCAGATTCTACCCACCCCTCACACCGTTTTCCTTCCCGTCAATTCCTCTCCTTTCTTTCAATAAAAAGACTCCGTACAGCATCCCCAAAAAAGTCAAAGACACCGAAGGATTCTTTTCTAAAGACCTACTGCTAACCTAAAGCTAATATGAAAAATAATAATATTTAGAAAGAACAAAGACGAAAAATAAAAACGTTTTTGAAATTGCACAAGAAATTAGAAGACTTAATATGTTCTCAAAGGTTATTAAATATAAGTGGAGCCATTAATATTTCAAACAAAGAGCGTGCAGTATGTTTTTGTAACCCCATCTAAATTGGTGAACTGAGACATTGTGAAAACGTGAAACTATTAAGGCTCTCATCTTAAACCCAGTCCCCGTAAACAAAACTCTTCACTGTCAACAAAAACTTCACCGTAATAAATTTTTGATATTAATCTTTAGAAAAAAAGTCGGAGAAAGTCTCATTTGCTGATAGAAGGTCCTTGGGGTGGCGATTTATACTAATTTGAAAGAAAATTTACGTCTTCAATTAAAATAAGGACTTCGGATTTCTTGATGCTCAGGCCAACGAAATTGATTTTTCAATCGAATAGATTTTCAGTATTTGAAAATTTTTGATTAATAATTTCACAGTGTAAGCGACGTCTTTGTCTCTCACGTAGACTGTAATAAGTTTGAGGTCCCAATCCACGGAGGCGCCAAGATGTCGGGAGAACGTCATCTCGGTTGCCCGCTTCAGAGATTCTCTGAAGTAATTCAATGGCTCCTTCCTTCTAACGTAGCCGGGTCTGATCCAGAGAGTGTAGAGTGGTCCAGGTTGAAGCCATGATCAGAGAAAAAAAGGAAAATAAGAGCGTCTCTTCGCCAAGCGATTCGGTTAAAAATGAACATTCAAATCTTGCCCAGAATCTATGCTGTACGGAAGATCTTTTTAGGGAAGGAAGGAGAGACAGTTCTGGGAAGGAAAAAGGTATGAGAGGTGTGTAAGAATCTGGGGGTCAGTGTGTCCAAGAGTGACGGACGTCTGAATCCATCCCTGCAACTGCGGTGCAAGGCGATGTCCGAGAAATACTCGTACAGCTGGAGAAGTCAAAAGGACTCGCTCAACTACCCTCTCTCGATCTGGCCTGCCATGAAGCTGGTGGGCAGGCGCATCACCGCCAAGATCCGGACAAACCTAACCTCACGAACCCCGACATCCCTGCACCAAACGGTTCAATCAATGGTTCCCGGTGCGGCGAAACCCGTACCCGCCTCTCAAATTGAAATCTTTTGCCCCCAGCTCGTCGAAATGATACCTATTTTTTTTAATGTTAGGCCAAGTCCATCAATTTGGATGTCTGTGACTGCTCATTATTTTTGATTCATAAATAATTGTTTCTAGTATGTTCTCAATACATCTTGTATTTAGTCCTATATCCGAATGCGATGAAACTTTGAGTGGCAATGCAACGCATGCCGGGTTGTTACTAGTTCAAAAGAAATCAATTTTAATATTTAATATATGGCAGGATTAATTTATTAAAATTTGATGGAATTATTGTGTGCTGCGTGAAGAATCAGAGATTTACGCTGGCCTCCGTTATTAGAAAGAGATATCGTCAAGTGAGAGCCAGAAAGTATTCGGCCTAGCATGGATTTGTCTTGTTAAAAATGTTCTTGTTAACTAGTGCAACTTTTCTTTAATTATTGTTGTTGCAGCTGTTTCGATTTAAATAAAAGAAAACTTACCCATTATAATAACAAGATATTTTTTAAAAAGGCAATACACAATTTAAAGAATGCTTTATGTAATAACATTATGCAAGCTCTAAATTTGATTTATTTAAATTTATAAAAAAAAATTGTGTTATGAAGTTCTTCAAAAGGAAAACAACCAAAAAAATAAACAATTCTATCGGTATAAATACCCTTTCGGTAGTCACATCATATTGCATTCATCCATTTCATTAATAATTACTAAGCCAGGCTTCGTTCTGTTTTTCCGTGACTTCATTTCCCATTCAAATTATATTCTTCTACTTTGTTCTTGCTTCATCTGAATATTATTTATCTTCGGTTTTGTTTGCTTCCATACTTGAGAAGATAAACACGTCCGTATTTAATAAAGAAGATATCAAAGATATACTGAATAAACAGTAACGAAGAAGTCGGAATGGCGAAGGGGTTTGATTTAGTTCAATATGAATCATCTGGAATGCGATCAGATTCGTATCTTTGATAATGCTTCGATTTACATTAGATTTAGAATCTTCAATACTAAATTAGCCTTTTTTGCAGTACGTCCTTTGTTTGAAAATTATTTTCGGAAAATAGTTTTTTTTAGTATTTTCGATGAAAGAGTTCGACTGCCCGGAACAATTATAACCTAATGATTCTAAATTTGGGGAATGTTTTCAGGCGGAATTAAAAAATTGTATATTTTTAATGTGAATATGTGCAGTAATGCTCAGGCCAGTGGGAGTAAGGCTTCGAACATCTAAAATATTGTGAGCCTGACGGGAATGGGGAGGGGAAGAATATGGAAAAACAAAAAGGTATGGAGTAATTTACTTAATATATCTGTTACTTAACACAACTAAAGCTATTCAAGCAGCATGTCAAATATGAATGGGTGTTTTGTGGAACCTTTTATATTCAAAACGTAGGCATATTTGATAAAAAAATTCTAAATACCAAAAATATTAATTTATGCCAGCCGATTTCAGTGATGCCAGCCAATCAACACAAATTTGTTTTTATTTTAAGTATCGTTTTCAAAATCAAAACTGATTGTGAGACGAATTCAGACAAGCCATAAAGCCTTTATAATAATATCCTAATGTAATACCTTTTTGGCTTGACTTAATTTAACTTTGTACATACGAGTATGTATCTCTGATTTTTTATGTATAAGCTGCTTGTCTCTTACAAATGAATAAATGCAAGTTTTAAGTAGAAAATAATTTTTAATTTGTCAATTTCAAAAATGGAACTGAGTTGTCAAGAATTCAGACCATCCCGTGACTTTTATTTTATAAAAATGTATAAATGTTATACCGTTTTTGGTATTCAAATATCATTAGAAGAAATCGAAGATGAAAATATTAACCATTTTATATTTTATCATCTCGTTTTTACGTTTCTTTTCAAAAGAAACGTAGATATTTCTTACCCGTCCCAGAACATACATTGTCTATTGAGGCAGGTAACCTACTTGCATTGTCAGAATATTTTATTTCAATTAACACTCAGGTTGCCGGCATTTAAATAAAAAAAAACATTACAAATAATATCACCTTTTATCACTATCATTTTATCAACAGCTTTCTAGTTTTGATCTTCTCTTGTTTTTAAATTATCCATTGACATTGGGGAGGGAAGAAAAGTCGGAAAAAGGGTGCATTAAAAAACTTTTTATTCTTTCTGAACACTCTTCCCATATTTTAAATGTGACATGGTTTTGTTGTGAAAAAACGCCGGTTCCGAACTGTGATCGATGCGTTTTCTATTGGTAAAATCAATCATGGTGCATGACAACGTTTTAGCTAGACCAGGAGCGTACTCGGAAGTTGTTTTTTAGCGCTATCGAACCTTTTTCTTGTTGTATTTTTTACACTTTCCCTTTTCTCTGCCGAAATCTAAATAATCTAGATTTCGTGCCTCCATACATTTAAATTTAAGTAATATTCCTGTTTTGAAAAGTGATATCATCTGATACAATTCTATAGATTGATAATCTAAAAAAATCCAAGTCTTCATTTTTAGCGTCATAAAAAGGTTTCGTCGAGGGTCGACATTATTGCTACGGCAGTTGTCATCTGAAAAAAGACCCTGAGGGGTTTTTACACCTAAAATAAACTGGCCGATACAGGATCTTTAACTAAGGAATCTTATCCAATATTATTTTCGAAGTATAGTTCTGCTTAAGGTAGTTTTTTACTTTTGATGACATAACTAATGAATTAAAGTGAAATTACTTTGCACCACTATACCACGTAGATACAAAATCTATATATTTTAAGAATAATATTACCTTCGTCATGATAAGATATTTATTATAACTGTCCATGTATTGGATAACCAACACCCCTGTCATTGGTTACCTCAAGTGTTTGCTACGTTTAGTGACTTAATAGGGATGCCCGGGTTCGTATAGTGACGTTTTTTTTGGACTTGGTGGCACAAGCTACTTACTACTAACATCTACTGCGTGGCGGGCCGGATCACGGGAGACTGGTTGATGGAGACCTGTTTTTACTTCACCAGCCGGATCTCTCGACCTATCGCCTTGCATCATAGTGGAATGAATAGATGAATGGATAGATTCAAACGTACGTCAGTCCTGGACACTACCTCATACCTTTTCCTTACTTCACACCCCTCATACCTTTTCCTTCCCAGAATTTCTTCTTCTTCTTTTCCTAAAAATACCCTCCACACAGCTTCCCCAAAGATGACATAGACTCTAAGGACCCCTGTAAGAGAGCTAATGTAAAAAAAATAAAAATCATTGTTATAGAAGCCAAAAGCTAATTTGATAACTTTGAAAAATGAAAATCAAGTTTATTCGCCACTTTTCATAATTTTTGTTCAATGATTAGCAAACATAAGAGGACTTTATTATGCAGAGAAAAGAAACTCCTGTGTCATTTGGGACATTTTTGAAAATTGTAAACATTTTAATATACCCGATATAAAAGCCCCATGGACGTTTAAATATGTCAATATAAAAATTAAATAAATAAATCAACCATTACAAGAAACATTTTATCTCTCCTGATTTAAAATAATGTTATTCCAATGATTTTGTCAGAGCCTTCACATAACTTTAGTCGTATTGAAAATACCTTTCATCTTCCAGCATAATTGCTTTTCACTCATAGCAATCCTTTCTTCAATCTCTCCAAGTTGACCAGTACACTGCCCATAACGATTTCTTTGTCTGCATAAAAGCTTCACTAGATGGCTTGGCTTTATGCACAATGTACAGTGCAATGGGTCTGTCCTCTACAAAGCTTAACGGATTTTTTTAACATTTTCATTAAAAACTTACACAAGGACTTAATTTTACGTTTGTTAACATTTGCATAATAACACAACTTATTTTGGTGTACCAATCTTTACTGTCTCAAGTGTCGTGATGGAATCAAGTACAAATTGTGCTGGATGGTGTTCAAATCCATTAACAAAATGGCCCACCTTATGCTTTTTGGAAAACACTGTTTTGAGGCATTCAACCTTTATATCAGAAACACAATCAGCTGTAGGCAGACTGATAGAACCTTAGCACAAGCCAAATAGTAAGTTTAGATATCGCACCACTTTTGTAATATCTGTGCCTAAGGCTTGGAATAAACTCCCTCCGGAACTAAGATGCTTAACAAGCCCAACTGAATTACGGTCAAAATTAATAACTTACCTTTACAGGCACTCATGTCCTTAAATTAAGTTTACTTTAACTGACAGTTTCATTCTTGTATTACGTGATAAAAAAAATGAAATACATCTTAGTGATACGTTTCTTATAGGATGAACATTATTTGAAGCCTTACACCTCAGTCACTTAGCGAGGGAGAATCACATTTAGGAAGATAAATGTAATTTTGAAATCCTTGCACTGTTATACCGCCCATCATAAAATTTTACTTGCTTTCTCACCGTTAATTAAAGAAACACAGATATTATTATTCATATTATATATTATTATTAGGAAAAAATAATGGCATTTCCACGAGGGGTCCAGGGGTAGGGCTTTTTGCCTACAATCCGAAGGTAGCAAGATCGAATTCCGGCGTGTGCAAATATTTTTTATTTGATTAATTTATGTTATTTCACAATTTACACATTAAAAGTATTAAAAAGTATGTTTGCGACAGGTTCCATGGTGGAAAATGTTTGCGCCAATCAGTGTTCTTTTTTTGTTTAAGATTTTGAACTGGAAAATTGCTTATTCCTTTACCCAGTTCCTACCATCCAGTACCTACCTTTCATCCACCCCACGCCAAGGAAAAACAAAACAGCTTCGTTCTATGGCCGCATGTGTTTATTTTTCACTTGTCGCACACGCTAACCGAATCGAGTGTTGTAAAATTTTTGCGTTTTACTTGATTTGGAATAACGCAATAAGTTCAATTTGTGATCTTATTATTTTACCCGCCGCGGCTGCAGATGTAGCCGTATTTTTTTTTTTGTATTGTATTGTGAAATCACCCGTGACGCCGTCGCGTGTAAATCTATCTTGCTACGAAGTGCAATTGCCGGTCAATGTGTGACCTGTTTGATTGTTCGCCAGCCGTTGATCCAGTGGCATTCAGTGTGTTTAAACTGTTATAAAGACTAAAGTAAAGTGTTGAACTGTTACACAGACTGAAGTGAACTATTCAACTCTTATATAAAGAAACAGCGACAAATGACCATTCAAAAGTGGACTTGAAAAATCTTGACTTCATTTCCCTCCTTTCCTATGGGCAGTTTTTCAGTGAAATTGTTGTTTAAGATTCGCACCGAAACTGCATGCAAACGAATTGTAAATTGATTTGCGCAACCAGAAGATATTCGCAGTATCCGTGGTGTAAGACCACCATTCAAAATCGAACTGTCCACTTCCTTCATCCTCACAACGTACCCAATTGGGGATATCTGATGGAGTCTCATTGGCTTCAGACGGTTGGGAGCAGCTGAGACTTATGTGCGAAATTCATTTTTAAAAAATCGTCAGGGCTGGACACACTAAAACATGTATGTATTTCATCAAAATCATATTGAAAAATCATAATATTGATGTACTCGTTTAGTCGTGAAATTTTTCCACAGAATGCATCTGCCCTGATGATGGATACTGTAACGCTGTCCAAAACGTTGGCTAAAGAAAAAGGTAGCGCAACACAGCATAACACCCCAAAAAAAAATAACAAATATACTTTTGGCCGTGAAAACCTAAAATCATATATGTTTGCTTCTGTCTATGTATGTATGCTGTGCTTTGCTAAACCGTTCATCCGATTGCAATGAAACTTTGGTTATTTTATGTGTGCCTGCCAGCGACGGTTTTTATATTTACTGGTGAGCTCTGGCGTTATGAATATTGTATAAAAAAATGCAATAGGTGGCACTTGAGCTGTTTGAAAACGGAAAACCGGCAATGAATGTATGGAATGCGGGAGGGGGGAGGGGAACTCGGGAGGGGGATTCGTGGGAGGGGGGAGAGGCAAATCCGGGAAGGGGGAAGAGAACTTGGAAGGGGGGAGGAAACTCAGGAGGGGGGTTTGCGGGACGGGGAAAGAGGGCGAAAGGAGTGAGGAGAGGGAAGGCAGAGTGGAAACGCGAGAGGTGAAGGGGACGCGGGAGAGGAAGGGGAGGCAGAAGGGGGAAAGGACACGCAGGAATAAATAATTTCTTTATTAAATGGCATAGCAACGCATACCGAGAACTCGCTAGTTAGATAATAAATATTCTGATCCCAAATGTAAATTAAAAAATAAATTAAATTAAAAAAAAATTATGAACCCCATTACATTTTGGTTGAAGTGGTCTTACTGAATCGTCTACACTTGCACAGCTTTGATATTAACAACTTGTATGTATGTGAATTTGAGAATCTAAATAATATGTTAATTTACCCCCTAAGAAAGCGCGTAATGTGTAAAGTTTTCACCTAAGTGTGTTAACTTTCAGTTTAGCTTTAGTTTTGAATTTACAATTTAAAAGCTTCCGAGGGCCATGAATCTAATTACTCTGAAATAATTAATCCTAAGTGATGAGATAAGCACCAATATTTGGTAATTTGTCGGAAATAATTCATTTTATATCTGATTTATTAATAATTTTATCGCTTTTGTTAATGAATTAAAAATTGATTCTTAGAATTCGTCTTAACTGAAGAGAATTGATCGATATTATGAAAATTTTTAAAGCAATTAATTTCGTATAGTTATTTCTAAACTCTTTGAAACTAAATTAACATTTAATGAAAACAAACAACTTTTTGTACCCCACTATTTAATTAACAATATCAACATGTTTCGTAAACTATGTTTTCTTCGTCAGGATAATAAGTTAATAATGGGATAATTAGTTTTTCATTAAATTAATAATGACGCCACAAAGTGAATTTGCGAATTTAGAAAAAATAAATTAACATTACTTAACAAAAATACCTTAATTTTAGTATACCGTAATTTTTTTATGTCTGGAAAAGCTTAAGAGGAACGACTGCGGGGCCCTTTTTATATAAATTTTAGATGTGGACTTGAGGCCAAAATACCAAAAAAAAATTGAATTATTATTTGTTTTACACATTTGTGTTTTAATTATTAAATAAAAGTCATTGAAGAATTCAATTTTGCGTGATTTCAGAAGGAAGTGTTGCATTTTTGTGAGTTAATTATAAAATAATAATTTTTACTCTTTCCGTGTTAATATACTTAAAAATAAAATAAAATATCTAAAAAAGCCTTTTTGTAGAATTTTACATTAGTGAACGACAAATTAGTGTTCCAATCTATTTTTTATGTATATTTTACCGTATTAATATAGCATTTTTTAATAACTGTCATTAAACCAAAAATAATTATGAAATTGTCTTGAAAATCAAGAAACAAATTTATGGCCTGAAAATTTAAAATTCTAACAAAAAATCCATAATGAAGTTTTAACAAATATCCATACCATTGTGTATGGAATGTAACATCGTTCAAATGTCCGCCGCGGCTTCTTTGGGTGGCGGGCATCCGAAGTAATCAATGTTGCATGATTTTGGCGCATAAATCAGGCTGAATTTGACCGATGGCATGGGTTATGTTGGCTTTGAGGGCCGTTATGGTTTGTGGTATATTCTATATCACAAGAAAAAGTCTAACGGGGTCAAATCCTCTAAAGGCCTGCACGTGAGGTTTTATCATGAAACAATTTTAAACAATTAATTAAATTTTAAACAATTTTATCATTTGCACGTGTTGTTGAACGCTATATCCATCCATGGTGGTTTGGCAAAATAGACTGAATAAATGACAGCCAATTTGACAGATGACGCTTCAACGAAGGAAGACCCTTTATATCCGCCACAACTACATAACTATTTCCAAATTCATGTCGTCTAAGTACAATCGAGTGTTTGAAAGGCTCAGTCCTGGTATTGTTACATTTAAAAACGATTTTGAAACGAATAACTCTTAGTAAATGCAATCGAATTAGATTCAGTAAATCAAAGCGGGCAATAATATCATTTACAACTATTTTGAACATAAATATTGCAATGTGAACTCCTGCAATTGAGAAACCTACACGAACGACTAGACAAATATTAACATTTCATATACACACATCTCATTCCAACTATAGTTGCATTCTCCAATACAGCGTTTACACAGCCTTGGTAACAAATATTTAAATAATATGGATGTATTTGATTATAAATTAAATTTGTCAAACTTCAAACGACGTATGTGCCAACTATTTATTTCTACTTCATAAACCATCTTTACCTCTATTTTTACATATCATTTATTTTATATTACCTACTTTATGTCACTCTTATATTTTGTGTTGCCTATATTTTGTTTCTTATATTATTATTTTTTTTTTTTTAAATATGTTTATTCAGTTTTAATTTTACAATATTATTATGTTATTTCCTGTACTTTGTCAAAAACTTGTACTGCACTATAAGTAAAAGCCCTACGGGCGTTTAAATAGATAAATAAATAAAATAAAATAAATTATGGAATCTTTGTAAAATGATACTTTTATATCATCACAGTTTTGTTCCTCGATCGATCATTTAGTTTTAGTTCATTAGCGTGGTGGTTGCTCGTTTTAGGACATGGCGATCGATCACCAAGTAAATTTCTGGTAATATATAAAAAAACAATAATTAATCTTGTGGGTAGATTATGATACTGTTATTATCCTATAAATTATAAGCGGAGGAAGGTATGGGTATCGCCGCACGAAGAATCATTTATAGGATACCCAAAACCCCTGACCCAAGTGGTTCGCTACGTTTTGTGACTTAGCAGGAGTTCCCGGGTTAATGGAATAAGGTTTGTCTAGGTCTATGACCTAGGTGGCAGCCAAATATAACCATGGGGGTACTTGCGATTTGTACAGTGTTTGCTGTTGTATTCTATTCAAGTATCTATTGGAGTCATATATAACAGGGCGAGAACAACAAGTACAAATTGGCAAACAAAAGAGTTAACTACTATCTTTAAACTATGGAGTCCCTCAAGGAAGTGTACTGGGTCCGATTCTATTCATTATCTATATCAACGATTTAACTAACCTTACCATTAAAGGAAACATAATCAGTTTTGCTGATGATACTGTTTTATTATTTCATGAAGAAAATTGGACGGATACATTTAATGTGGCTGAACAAGGGCTTAGTGCACTTCAAAATTGGCTTAAAATCAACTCGCTTACCCTTAATATAAGCAAAACTAAATACATAACATTCTCAATGAACTCAAGAAGCCAACCAATAAAATCACTAAAACTAAAATTACACGAATGCCATGGAAATAATATACAATGTTACTGCCCCATCATCGAAAAAACACTAAATATAAAATATCTCGGAGTGATAATTGATGAAAATCTTAGATGGGACCTACACATCAAAGGAATTACCGAAAAACTAACAAGCCTCATATATTTCTTCAAAAATCTAAGAAACGTTGTAAATAAAAAGGATATGAGAAAGGTCTACTACGCTTTGTGTCATTCTCGAATTGAATATGGAATTATAGGATGGGGATCTGCTACACATAAGTACATACATAACCTTAATACGATTCAAAAAGGAATCATAAAGACCATATTGAAAGTACCCATTAGAACGCCTTCAATTGAAATTTTCAATAGCTTTGACGTACCAAATGTGCAACAAATATATGCCAAAAATATATTATTTAAGTTTTTCAAAAATACTGAATCTTCCACTAGACCGTGCATGCATAACACTAGGTCGAATAAAAATGATGTAAAAAACATTCCAAGTTACAAAACCACATTCGGACAAAGAAACTACACATACTTTGCAACTAAACTTCATAACATCCTTCCCCAAGACATAAAACTAATAAAAAATTCTAATGTATACAAATCAAGAATAAAAATATGGCTGAAAGAGATCAATGAAAAAACCCTAATGCAGCACCACAATTAATGTAAGGTTAGCGCGTGGTTAGCGCCACCTTACATGGGTTAAAATGGAGCTGGATGTCCACTTTATGCTATACCTGTGGATCTCGATACAGTATGTTTCTGAAGCAAATAACAAAGGTAGGATCACAAGGGTACTCACGATAAGTTGGCGATCTTGCCCGGGTTGAGGTCCCTCGTGGTCGGTATTTAGCTATTCTGCGTCTGGATGAACCACAGGTAGTCACGATGGTCAGTTTTGTAGCGTTAAGGGAAATACGGCGGTATTATCACCTTACGAGTTTCGATTTGTCACGATAAAGATGTTACGATGTTGACAATAGCGTTACGATCGGAAGACTGTCAAAACAACACTTTTTTGCTCCATGACGACGGCTGTCCGCGGGCACTTACCAGCCAATGTTAGCACCCAATATGCGAATCCAACCAATAAGTTTGAATTCTGGCCTTGTTTTATGAAACAGAACAAACTCATCGAGATCAATTCAGCATTATGAAACACCGTGCATGCATAACACTAGGTCGAATAAAAATGATGTAAAAAACATTCCAAGTTACAAAACCACATTCGGACAAAGAAACTACACATACTTTGCAACTAAACTTCATAACATCCTTCCCCAAGACATAAAACTAATAAAAAATTCTAATGTATACAAATCAAGAATAAAAATATGGCTGAAAGAGATCAATGAAAAAACCCTAATGCAAACACTAAAAACGACATAGAAGACAAATGAAATATATTTAAATAATTTTAGTCCGCCTCGGCACAGGACCCCCTAGTGAGGAGGACTAAGAATTGCAATATTTAACATTAAATTCATCATTTTATTTTGTATGTACAATTATTTTATATAGTTGCTAATAAAAAAAATTTAAAAAAAATAAAAAAAATCTGCTGGCCTTGTACGCCCAGTTTATCTGTCCTATATGTACATCGATCGTTCAAATGATTAGTCAGACATCTCCACATACAAAATTTTGAGATTATTAGGAAGATAATATTCGGATGCTCACTTTAAGGGTTCAGATCAGTGATTCCCAAAGTGGTCCAGGTGGACCCCTAGGGGTCCACGATGGCCCGACGGGGGTCCACTTAGGCGCAATAAAGAAATGAGGGTTCACAAGTTGTAAGTGGGGGTCCACGAACTGGTTTCGATTGAGACCTATCCCGTGCCCCATATCCGTATCCCATTCCATCCCCCGTCTCACATCCCATTACGCCCCTTCCATAACAGAGCGACTGGCGTACAGCCCACGTTGTTGTACCGATTTTGCATGAGATCTTAAAACGCCCAGCTAGGTAGGCAAGGGGGGGGGGGGCGTAATGGGATATGAGTGTACTGTACTGGGATGGAAACATACCCATGCCCCTCCCTCGTCCCATATCCCACTACGCCTCCTCCATCGTGGTAAATACAATCTCGAGTACTGGTCCATTTTGCCCTCGTTTGAAAAATTCGTAGATCCGGTACTGCCCCGTTGTGACAGACCACACCTCGCCATTCAAAATTTAGTACAACGCGTGTCAAGTTTTGGGAATATGGTAGAAATGTACAGCAGGTGACCAGTAAAATTTTGAAAGTGGTCTACGAGAAAAAAAAAGGTGTGGGAACTTCTGGTCTAGATCTAAGACCAGAGGTGGCAGCCAAATACAACTTGCGATTTGAACAGGCTTTGCAGTTGTATTCTATTCAAGCATCTGTGGGCCCCGTAAGCCCAGTGTTTCCGTCCTATATATATATATATATATCGATCGTCCAATTGATTAGTTAGACATCTCCTAATACTAATTTCATACATTTAGACGCAAGCATTTAGATACCTTTACAATTAGTCAGGCACCTCCGACTATGACGTTTTGAGATAATGATAAAAGTAATATATACTTTTTTTAATTAAATGAAGACATTATGAGCGAAACTCAATCGAAAATCTGGGAACAGA
The DNA here is from genome assembly GCA_936435175.1 of Glyphotaelius pellucidus. Lineage (NCBI taxonomy): Eukaryota > Metazoa > Arthropoda > Insecta > Trichoptera > Limnephilidae > Glyphotaelius > Glyphotaelius pellucidus. The sequence goes on along the minus strand of OW386555.1, from coordinate 23,690,170 downwards.
AAAATCAGAAAAAGATATTGGCACCTCTGGGACTCGAACCCAGGACCTCCCTACTTTCCAGAGGTGCCAATATCTTTTTCTGATTTTTCTGTTCCCAGATTTTCGATTGAGATTCGCTCATAATGTCTTCATTTAATTAAAATATTACAGTTTGAGGTTTTACTCATAAAGTTAAAATAATAAAAAATAATTTTCATCCCAGACTTGCAGAAGAGTCAATAGATGTCGCACATTAAATAAAATGGATAATAATTTATCCAGACACCATCTAGATTGCATTTAGTTCGAGTTGAATCTTGCAATCATTCATAAAGATGGCAGCCAATAAAAATATGCGTTAAGAAAAATGAAGATAATATGGGTGGTTCTTAGTCGAAGTATGGTACAGTTAAAAGTGACCGAATTGGATATCGACACCTTAGCTCAGTGGATAAGAGCCCCAACCCGGAAAGTAGGGAGGTCCTGGGTTCGAGTCCCAGAGGTGCCAATATCTTTTTTCTGATTTTTCTGTTCCCAGATTTTCGATTGAGTTTCGCTCATAATGTCTTCATTTAATTAAAATATTACAGTTTGAGGTTTTACTCATAAAGTTAAAATAATAAATAATAGTAATATATACTCTTAATTTGTCTTTTATTGGGTATTAATATTTGCCTGCAGATGAAATACCCGTTTATAAAACTGAATATTTATTGCGAAAATTTATTGTTTTTGATGAAAGCAATCACTCTCTTGTTTGACAGAATTTATAATATAAAATAAACTTTTTCTGTTCGACTTTCCGGTTTGACCTGTAGAACAATAGGAGTAGATAAATAAATTCTGTTTTCAATATTGCTAGTTGATTAACTTGTCTGATCAAATTTGTTTTAAAGCAAAAATGGTAACTTTATTGAAATAGTAAATTAATGCTGCATCATTGGTTAAATTTATTATGCACAAAAGTGTTTGTAAAAACAACAATATGATTCATAGTTTGTTTACTTTTTAATAACTTCCCGGTGAGCTTTTGTGTATTAAAATTATATTAGTATTCCGTAATTAAGTTATTAAACAAACAATATCCAAAAACCAACATGAAAATAATGCTGCAACTGAAAATACGATCAGAAAAATCACAACAGATAACAAAAATCTCAATGAAACCATCTTACTGTGAACTATGACAAATGATGCCTTTGCCCACCTTTTGCGTGACAGGCCGGATCAGGATAGATTGGTTGAAGTGGTCCTTTTGATCTGTGGAGAGAGGTGTGATGGTCCCACCCCGTTGCCAGGTTTTTTCACCCCCCTCCTTCCTTTTCTCTCTCCGTCGTTGAGATCTCCGATTGGAAGGTTCAGCTACGCTGTTTTCCTGATCTCGTTTTCCCAACCCCTGTGATGCGAACACAGTAAAGCAAGGTTGTTCTGGGAAATCTTACAATAAACCCTTTACTTCACGTTGTGATTGATTTTTGTTTCGAAGCCTCCAGATTATTTGGAGTAGGAATTTAATGTATTTACTATTTTTCGTGGTAACTTTCGACTCTTTAAAAGGCGTGGAAGAATTTTTTCTGTTGTTTTCTCAAACGCATGAAGGATACGCCCTGTCTAACTGCCCTACACTACCGATGCCTATGGCCCTAACTGTATACTCGAGTCCCCGTTCCCCGCTATAGTGATCCCTTTGGCACCTACTCTATTAAGGCCGGTTAAGCTATCCTCTTGTCCTATTTTGCGCTAGTAAAATTTAACTGTACGTCTAAAGGTCAGTTAGTAAATCACGAAGAAGGAACCTAGCTCACGTAACGGTCGATCCTGTGGACAATTAAATGGCAATACAAGTTCATTATTTGTTTTAGTTTAAATGTACGTACCTAGAGGTGCCCCTCTATGGCCGGATAGGCTGCTTCCGCGTCTCCAAATCTGAAGTACCTATCCTATGCATAACTGTCAGAAATATTGTTATTGTTAGTAGCAGCAATTCACGGCAGAACTAAGGGATCTTAAGGAAGTGATAAAAGGAAAGGAAGGAGAATTTATTTGCAAACTAGTATTGGCTCCTCCGCTAACCAAGTTGACCGAGTGGGCAGTTCTCCGGACACAACTATCCCGCCAATGCATGTCTGAGCTATACCCCGGTATCTGGCGGATCTCTTGGACGATCACCCTGACATACCCGGACTCACTCATGCCAGAGGAAGAACAGCAGGCTTTCAAACCGTTCCCAGTCAACTCCAATACGCATTACGCCTCCAGATTACTACTTTACTGGCTCTAAAAGGGGTATTTCCATTTCGTCCCTTGTCATGATTCTATCCGCGGGCAAGTGGCGCGAAGCTGTGAGGCAGACCGTTAAAGCCGACCGTCTTCGTCTTTCCACCTCCAATAGTTGACATAAGGCGCACTTTGTGGGCCTTACGTTTACTTTTGGGTTGACACAGATGAGAAAATGCAACAACGTTACAGAATTTTCCCGCAAGATGCCTTGTTAACGGTCTCCTCCACTCAACCCTGCAGGCTTCCCGTGATGTCTAAGGTCAAACGCCTCCGTCAGCGAATCGTGTCCATGACATACAATTCGGCATCCCTGGTACATAACCTTTCGCGCCCGTTCGCTCGACACGATCCCGCGAAAGGGAATGACCTCCGACATAGCGCGTGACCCGCCCAGTCTGTGGCTGGTACCTCCCCTCCTCGTAACATGGTAATGAGGGAAAACCCTTACCTTTCCGACATACGTATCTCACTTATGTATAGTCTCGGTACCATCGTATACATTCCACAAACGTGAAAATTTAATTCACGCAATACAACAGGTAGAAATTTCGCAGATAAACAGGTTGATATAATGTTATACATGCATAGAATCGTGAATCTGGTTCTCACGCCCTCCTCCTGTCGAAGTCTGCGCCAAACTGTCAGCCAACGCCTGCAATTGGGTAAGTCGTACTGTCAAAATTTCATCAATTCGATTGGGGGTACCATCGTAGTCTTATTGCCCCTGCGTTCATAGGTACCTGTAAGAACCATTTTTTGCTGCTGTTCCGTTCCTAGCATCCAGCTGTTAGGCGACGGTTCGGGTGGCTGGACCCGAGTGATAACGGCGAAGAGAAAAAAAAACCCCTGACCGACACGCACACTTATAGTAAACAATAGTTCAATTGGCTGCTTCGTTCTTGCGGTCAGCATGTCCTGTAATTTAAATTATGGAGTTGTAATTCGACTTACCGAGAGTGATTGATAACTGTACCCTTTATCCTAGCGGGAATACACGCTCGTTGTGATTTTTGGATCTGCACCTGTTATAACCTGCGGGAGGAAAACAAAGAAAACTCCTCCACCTCCCTACGACCATTCCCCCCCACACCTGTTATGTAATGTCCTGAAATCTATACTCTGTTCGATCATCTGTAGTTATCATTTTAAGTTATAGCTTCCGTCAAGCGGTATATTTATTATTATAGCCCAAATTAATCTACGTAAAGTTTATACGATTTTTCCTGTAAAGTGAATTCCGTTATGGTTTGATTACTCCTTCCCCCTCCCTAATAACGAGTCATCTCTTTATTTATTTTATTTATTTATAGTTGATTAATTTGATTATTACACGTAGAAAAGAAGAATACGTGATATTGTCCACTGTTGTTTAACAATTTATCACCGCGATTATTGTAACCACACCTTATCACTGAATTTACGCTTTTTGAGCAGCTATTTGTCTATTATTAAGTTAGTTTTACCTCTTCATATTTCCGCAATCCGGGTAAAGTATAATATTATTAACCAACCCCTACACCCTACAGCTTAATTTTACTTGAAGTAAATCACGAATTTTTATAAAAATATAATTTTACTAAGCGATTATAACACTGAATTTAATCCGATAAACTAACTTTATTTTTAATTACGGTAACTTCAACTATGTGCTTTTTCTTATTACGTAGCGTTGCAATAATTCACGAACTTGTATTATTTCTATAATTTACGAATTTTGAACTCAACGGGTCGCACCGATCTTCGAACTTCGGACTCCCTTTTAATAAAACTACCACTGTCTGTTTTCACTTAGGTTAATTCACTCTTTCTGCTAGAGGTTTAGAACACTGACTGTCTCGTTATCAAAAAAAACTGCCTATTTAAAACGAAAATCTCCCATCAATCAAAATAAGTTCATGCAATTTTGAGTCGTATTTACTAGCTTGCCACCCACCACTCTCGCTTCATGCCTCTTCCTGCCTTCTACGTTTGTCACCGTCCCAACCCTTGAAATCGGGGTCCCAACCATCTCGGTCTAGCAAAATAAAACAGGGGTGGACCACGCGCTCGACTCAAACTTGTCATAGGACATTTTCTCCCACTCAAAATAAATGTATTACATCGCACTACCCCTGCATACATTTTGGAATAATCCATTATTATTATCATTATTTTATAACCTAACGCGAAGGAATTTTATCCTACGCATTATTCTACGAACAATATGTATTCTCCCTTGTTTTTCCGTATTGGTGAGTGTTTAGGCCTTATACTCTGACAAACTCTCTCTTTAAACAAATAGCAACGCCCGTAAGGCTTTTCCCAGTATTAAACTCACATTTTTATTGATTTCGATTTTCATTAATGGCCATTTATCACCACCATGGCCTAATCTGTCCCTGTTCTTTGCATCTCTACTAAGTAACCTCCCACATCTCATCGTCCCGTTCTCTCGAAAAAGGTGATAACTGTCAAAATGATTTGTTGATCTCTCCAAAAATCACACTCGAATTTGTAAATAAATTTAGAATTAGACAGGCCGTTAAATTTTATGCATTTGGCTAATTACTTTTTCCACTATTTTGTACGTAACCTAGAGTGGTGATTTCGGCTTAATGACCTCTTCTAAGAGCCAAAATCGTGTTACCTGTCAATCTCTTAGAACGACACTTATGTACAAGAGATCGTAAACCTTCCCCATGTCGCTCCTAATAACTGAAACGCAAAAGTTCATAATTAACCCAAAATCTACTTCCTGAACGATCTTTTTCAAAATCTCAATAGAGTCTCGGTCCCGAATTTCAACAGTTATCAATTTCTTATTTTTGGTCATCATGAAGTGAGTTATGATCAAATTCATAAGGGTCTGCATTCCATACCATGGATTTCGTGAGAACCAGAACCAGATAAACGCCTTTAGCTCCGCCTCTCTCTCGCTATTCGTTGTGTTAAATAATTGTTGATTTATCATTTCCAATTTGTCCAACGTTTTACATCTCCGATAGTCTAGCACCTCCCACGCGATAATTAACCCGTATTTTATTACAGACTCCTTCAATTTCGTTTTCAAACACACCCAACAGAGGTCAGTAATATGATCGAATTTAAATATTTAAAAAAAAATTTTCCTCGTCTACTTGTTCAAACAATACTGAACCATTACAGAGGACATCGCGTTTGTGTCCCACCCGGGCGTCCCGTGTTCAATTCTTCGGCTGGCTTAGTCCTCCATCACAACACAAGCAACATTTTCGGCTTTCTGTGATGGTAGTAGGAGATTTTCATTTCTTTTTAAATAAAAAAAAAATAAATCTAATATATAAAATTCTCATGTCACGGTGTTTGTTATCATACTCCTCCGAAACGGCTGGACCGATTTTGATGAAATTTTGTGTGCTTCTCGGGTAGGTCTGAAAATTGGCCAACATCTATTTTTCATACCCCTAAAAATTAAAGGTGGTCCACCCCGAATTTTTATTTTTATTTTTTGAACAAAATTTTTTATTTTTATTTTTTATGGTGAGGCATTAAAAAATACATACAGCCCTAAATTTTCACCATTCTACCATCAACCCCTATTGTTTAATAGCGATATTAGTAATTCAATCAAAATTTTTAAAAAAGTAATTCACGCAAAACAACGTTTGCCGGGTCAGCTAGTATATATATAAAATTGTTACATATTCAAAATCGAGACCGAGCGGGGAGAAATAATTATTATTTAAAGGTGGGCTTATAAAAAGTTTTCGTAAGCCGCGTAAAAATATCATTCAACTTTCATTTGGATACCAATGAAAAAAAATACAAGTTTCATCTATTTGCTTGACTGAAGAGTTTTCCGGGATTATTTTAGCTTCCTTGAAATGCCAAATTTTGGAGTAACGGTGCGCACGGCCTTTTGGTGTGCCTAGCAATCACAATATCCTCGCGAAACCCTTACATATTTATATATCTGAGCCTTCTGCCGGAATAATTTTGTATCCTGTTACGTTACAAATAAACCGCCAATATAGAGGCGCGCGCATCAAACCCCCTCCCGCGAGCGACAAACCGAGCTGCCGCTCTCGGAGCGGCAAGCCCGCCAGTCTTCGGCAAGCGGCCCAGTCTTCAGCAAGCGAGCTTACAGGGCCCACGTTCGCGTGAACATGGGCGACACCAGTTCAGTTTCGCCGTTTGGCGCTTCCGGATCACGCATGGACGCTGCGTAGACTGAGAGAGTCAAGCGCGTGAAGCCGCTGTTGGCCCATAAACCAAACGTGAGTCAATTACCATGTTATTCTTTGTGTGCAATTAAATGTATTAACCCTAACCACGCGTGATAGAGAAGAGAGACGGACATTCAAACTAACTTTCAGCTAGGATCGTTCCTTTTTTATGTATTATTGTGTCTCCTAGAATTGAATAAACTGTTTATGTGATAACCTACCGTGTTTTGCTTGACGAGGGAGGCCCTGGGAGAATGGAGAAGCGTGAAGTTCCGGACCACAAGCACTAGCCTTGAGGTTACGAGATCCTGCTTGCACCGAATCCTGAGCTAGATTTTATTTGGGGCAGATACAGCAGCGAATTGTATTAAATATGTGGGAGCTTTCTCCAACCCTGCCGTTAGCATCAGCACGCCCGCAGACGCTAACACTGGCGCTAAACGTGGGGCCATTTAAATTTTTTTTCTGTTCCACCACGGCCTCGTTCCCAAGCAACAATTGTAAACTCTGAAATGTTATTATGATGTATTGTTTATTCCCAATTGTCTAGCACTTCCAACAGGAATCTCGGCGCGAACGTAATCTCGAATCACAATTTAAATTATTACGGGCGCGATTTTATCATTTGTGACTCGTCACTCGACAAAATATTACCGGTATTCCAACGCAAGGTGCCCAACCTAGGAAGTTGTCGCTGCGAATAATACAGTGATTACAAAGTGTCGGCCGATTATAATTGCTATTTTCAATACAAGTGAATAGTGGAAATAAACACAAATTAAAGAAGAATTTATTCAACAATTAAAATCATGTACATGATAAACAAATCATCCGCTTGGTCTCGAAAGTGCTAAATATTTTTAATAATATACTAGTTTGCAGCACGCTGGTACGTTTCTTTAAACGGACATTTGCTGACACCTAGGGAACAAGTGGATTTAAATTCTTTCTGTCATTTGACAATTAAGTATTTTTGACTCTGTCGTCTGATGAAACCGGACCATGCCATGCCATGCCAAATCACATTCGAATAATGCAAAAAATACTAAATTCGCGTTGACGTGGATTCCTTGACATCTGACACTATAATACCTTGTCAATTGACAATGAAGGTAATATCTTGTCGAAAAGACGAAGGGAATTCGCGGGTAAATACCAAAAAATTGGTGCTGTTTAAAGCCAGGCTATAGGAAGCCGCGTAATGAAACCATGCCCCCAAGATATTGTTGAATTCTCAAACAAATTACTTCCACGAAAACTTGTGAAAATTTTTTTTCGATTTTTTTTTTAATTTTCGAAATATTTTTTTTTCCAAAAACGCTTGGAGTTTTTCTTAAAAACGCATTGCCAGAGGAAAATCGCTGCGCAAATTTTCTCCAGTTTTCGGACTCTGAAAATTTTTCCGATTTTTCCTTTTTTCGATTTTTTTTTAATTTTCGAAATATTTTTTTCCAAAACGCTTGGAGTTTTTCTTAAAAACGCATTGCCAGAGGAAAATCGCTGCGCAAATTTTCTCCAGTTTTCGGACTCTGAAAATTTTTCCGATTTTTCCTTTTTTCGATTTTTTTTAATTTTCGAAATATTTTTTTCCAAAACGCTTGGAGTTTTTCTTAAAAACGCATTGCCAGAGGAAAATCGCTGCGCAAATTTTCTCCAGTTTTCGGACTCTGAAAATTTTTCCGATTTTTCCTTTTTTCGATTTTTTTTAATTTTCGAAATATTTTTTTCCAAAACGCTTGGATTTTTCCTAAAAAGCACGTGGCCAGAGGCAAACCTCTGCCCAAATTTTCAAATAACCCAAACACTTACAAATACGCGTTTTTTCGCAGAAGCATTTTAAAAAAAAATATATATACGTCCCCAGTGGTCAATCCCTGGCAAAAATTTCTTTCCAATTACGGATAAAGAGTCGAGTTCTCGTTTTTCTCCCAACGTAACGTCACCCTGACACGACCCTATACACTATGGAAGTCCCTCAAGTCACGCTGGGTATAATCCCCCACATTTCTACGTCAAAAAAGGAAGAACTACTACAGGCCCTGAGAAGTAGAAAGATTTCTCCCAGGAATAAATCCAAAAAATGCCTTATTCAATATGCTTCTTTCTACAACAAAAAGTACATCAGGAAGCACGTCACGTTCAAGGAAGAACGTCTGGAGAAGAAACAACACCCTGTCGCAAGGTGCGCTGTACTTCTCTGCCAAATTGGCACCCCGTTTTGTAAAAAACGAAAGATTCCCCAAAGAAAACTTTCGCCCAAGCATTTCGTCCGGCATAAAACCGGAGCACAACGAAAAGAAATGTTTTAAAACCTTTCTAGCTCTGGCACAGTGGTATCAACTGTAGCCAAAGTCAGGGAAGAAATATAATTCTCCCTTGTGGTTTCGTTTCATTTTATTTTATTTTTGTTTGTATAAATATCTCGTCATCATCAGTCATTCGCCTCTAATTGCTGCCCCAGGTGTCAAACCTTGGAAACATCGTTTTTTTTTCTAAGCATGCACACCTCTACCTGAAATTGATCACTTCGGAGAAAGGAATTCCCTGTGGCTTACTGCAAGTAGTCAGAGACTACGTGCCCAAGGTTTTGTGCATCGTCACAACTCGCAGCATCATATTTTCACATCATCATGTCATACCTCGTCACCCCTTTCTAAATGTTAGAAAATCTTTTTGTACATTAAATATCGGGTCCTCGCCAAAGTGCATCTAACCCTTATGTCATATGTAATTAAATTAGGTAAGCAAACCTGTGTAAACCCACGGCGGTATCAGATGTTTGCTACCCGTTCTAAGTTTTTTTTTTTTCTGTTTTTTAAGAAAATAGAATGGCGCTCAATAAATAACCCAAATTGCTCTAGCTCTCCCCAGAACTTGATGTGGAGTCTGGAAAGTATCGTTATAAAAGGGACAACTTTCAACGTGCCTCTTCATTAACGATAAATTTTTTTTTTATACAACATTTCAGCAACATTGAGTCACCCTGGGTCTCAACTGCTCAAACTGAAATTTTGGGGTTGCCTTGTTGTGACTTATCACGTGCAAAGTACGAGGTCACAACAAGAAGCCAGGTCTCCAAGTGAACCACCCTGTGAACAACCCATCCCATTATTATAATTTTCATAACACCAAGGTGTGTCCATCGCAGTCTGTTTAAGTAAGTAAAACCTAGAAGGTCTTAAACACTCAAATCGGACCAATGTAAATAATTTGCCTTGTCAAACAACGATAAGCGCATATCTTGTATTGTTGCTACCATCGTACGTGTAAGTACAACAAAAGTTGTACCATCACGATACGATACTCTGTGCGTAACCAAAAGGGTTGTACCACAAAGGATCTCTTTTGCGGTAAGCTTAGATGAAATTCACATTCCATCAGCACGCCAGAAATTTTTTTTGTCCCTTAATTGTTGAAGTATAAAATCTTGGCCAGATCTTCAAATATGTTTTTGCCTTTGTGCAAGTCTTTAACGTACGCTAATATGGATTTATTATGCTACGGTATTGTTGTACTAATGTACATCAGTATGTCTCGCCGTCTGTATTGAATAGGTACCTTTATATGAACGTTAACCTTTGTTGCCATCATAGGTGGGAACCTTATAAAATCTGCCGTCATAGATGGGAATCTCAGAATATCTACTAAATGCGATACGGGGAGCCCGTTATAATTACTCTGTGGGTTTTTGTCAGAAATGTCATAAACACCTAGTCTTTTGCACCTCCCTTCAATACTGGGCAACCCAGTTGTAATTCGTTCATTGTTATCCGTGAAGACGTTATAAAACTTACTTGCAAATCTTTTGATTTTGCAATCTTGTACGCTATACGTGAAGACGTTACAATACTCACCATGAATCGTGCGAACGAAATAATATCAAACCTTTATGTGTGAACTACTCAATGTAGTCCACACCCCCTTTTTTGTAATCATTAATATGCCGTGGACTTCCTGTCACAAGAACCCAGGAACTATCTACTATCTCAAAAGGACTAATCATACGCTTCACTCATGATTATGGGGCATCGTGTCGTGGGAGTTAAGTTGATGGACACAAACACACCTAACTCGTTGTCTGGGAGACGAACAAAGAAAATCCCCAGGTTTGTGAGATTTGAGCAAGGGTCTGTCATTTCTCGCAAACAAGTAGGAGAATAAAACGACCCCTAATCTTCTGCCCAATACACGTAGAGGATTAGACTTTTATGTCAGTGTATTCTTTTGTCCAACACTACCAAATATTATTGTAATGTGCCAGGATGACTGCTGTAGACCTTGTTTCACCTCCACCCAGAGGTCGAATTTCGGAAATAGCCGAGTCCTCAGCAGTTTTCTTCGTTCAAATGTTCCCAACTATCACCCCTCCCCCTTCCTCGAAATTATCCGTGAGTGGGGATATATGCGTTACGCACTTGGCGTTTCGTTTGTCAAATGGGACAATCTTCATACGCGGATCCTTTCAACTTCCTACTCCTTTCCCAGTTGTCATTATTGTAATGTGCCAGGATGACTGCTGTAGACCTTGTTTCACCTCCACCCAGAGGTCGAATTTCGGAAATAGCCGAGTCCCCAGCAGTTTTCTTCGTTCAAATGTTCCCAATTATCACCCTCCCCCTTCCTCGAAATTATCCGCGAATGGGGATATATGCGTTACGCACTTGGCGTTTCGTTTGTCAAATGGGACAATCTTCATACGCGGATCCTTTCAACTTCCTACTCCTTTCCCACTTTGTTATAACTAATCTTGTACGCAATGTTTTGTTTTTCGAAAGTAGAAAAAATGCTACCGTATAGACGTGAGCATAGGTCATGGAAGACCAACTTCTTTCGAATGGGGAATTTTGTTATACGTACAATCCCTCAACCACGTATTCTTGGAAATGTATTTGGTAAAGAAAAAAACCAAAAGGGGTTACACAGAACCTGTCCTTGAATACGTACCTTTGTAACATGTATTAGGAATTAGCCACATTTAGTTAGCTCTCTCTCCGTCTCTCTCTCTACACGCCAAACAAATCCAACTTTTTCTCAACATGCACACTTGTTTCTCTCCAAACTTTTTTCATCATTGGTCTACTAGGCAGGTAAACTTCAAGAATTTTGTTCTAATAATAATTTTTGCCGGATTTTAAAAAAAAAAAACCAGCAGCTCTGCACCCTATCTACATCTGCGCCTCTTCATGCTGCCCTCGCTACCGTCACGGAGGTCCCTTGCCTTCAATCCCTGCGTACCAAAAGCACCCGACCGCATCTAACATAACCTAGTGTGAGTCGTGCGTGTAGTTGCGAATTGTATCACCACAAAGAACCGACACTCAAAACAAACCCGAGCACGCCAGCTCTAGGTTGGTTCCTGTTCCTGTTGCCCTTGTGCAAATGCTCTGCTGCCATTATGCAAATATTCCTGCTGCATAATACAAATGTTCCTGTTGCCCTTGTGCAAATGCTCTGCTGCCATTATGCAAATATTCCTGCTGCATAAAACAAATGTTCCTGTTGCCCTTGTGCAAATGCTCTGCTGCCATTATGCAAATATTCCTGCTGCATAATACAAATGTTCCTGTTGCCCTTGTGCAAATGTTTCTGCTGCCATTATGCAAATGTTCCTGCTGCATAATGCAAATGCCCTACTGCCATTGTGCGGATGCTCCTGTGCCCTTGCGCAAATAACAATACCAACGATTGTTCACAAAACAATCCCACTACATACAAAAGCCAGTGTACCAGCCACCAATTGCGATTCCCACTCTCCAGTACTTCAATGGTTTCGTACTGGCTCACCCACAGGATCCGGAAGCAGTTACCCTTTCGACCTCTGTGACAGGTAGAACTCTCCACACCACCTAGAAGCCTCATCATGTGTTCTCTTCCTCGTATTTTCTTAAAGGCCCTAGTGTCCCTTGAGTGTAATCTCAAATGGGCCAGGTTACTGTGACAAAGTAACCTTGTAACTTCAGTGAAACGTTCAACCACCCCAGACATCCTACGCAAACCACGTTCGCAAACATTAGCTCACAGACCAATGATACAATTTTAGAGTTTTTTTTTTCTATCACTGCATAACCCTTGTACCTTTCTTCAACAGATCCTTGTTCTTTGCAACTGTATTTATGTATGCCACTGCCTTTATATACATTTATTGACAATTCCTTGTTACACCATGTATCTTCTCTTTTGTGTTCTGTTCATAACTATTCTCCAGCTAGGAATCTCTCTCTCTCTCTCTCTCCTCGTTTCTCTTAAATGTTTTTGGCACAAGCGCTGAAAAGGTAAGAGGATTTATTAGTCCTACAGCTCCATTACCACGTCGCTTTTATTGCGGCGAGGGGGGAAGTGTTACGTTACAAATAAACCGCCAATATAGAGGCGCGCGCATCAAACCCCCTCCCGCGAGCGACAAACCGAGCTGCCGCTCTCGGAGCGGCAAGCCCGCCAGTCTTCGGCAAGCGGCCCAGTCTTCAGCAAGCGAGCTTACAGGGCCCACGTTCGCGTGAACATGGGCGACACCAGTTCAGTTTCGCCGTTTGGCGCTTCCGGATCACGCATGGACGCTGCGTAGACTGAGAGAGTCAAGCGCGTGAAGCCGCTGTTGGCCCATAAACCAAACGTGAGTCAATTACCATGTTATTCTTTGTGTGCAATTAAATGTATTAACCCTAACCACGCGTGATAGAGAAGAGAGACGGACATTCAAACTAACTTTCAGCTAGGATCGTTCCTTTTTTATGTATTATTGTGTCTCCTAGAATTGAATAAACTGTTTATGTGATAACCTACCGTGTTTTGCTTGACGAGGGAGGCCCTGGGAGAATGGAGAAGCGTGAAGTTCCGGACCACAAGCACTAGCCTTGAGGTTACGAGATCCTGCTTGCACCGAATCCTGAGCTAGATTTTATTTGGGGCAGATACAGCAGCGAATTGTATTAAATATGTGGGAGCTTTCTCCAACCCTGCCGTTAGCATCAGCACGCCCGCAGACGCTAACAATCCAACTATCTCCTTTCGCAGACGATCCAGACGTTTTGGTCTCACAACCTGGTGAAGGCCAAAATTCAATAGAGGTTATAACTTTAAATTGAAACAAAAAAAAAATCACTTGAAATTGTTACTTGATGACATAAAATGATTTCGCCATAATTTAACTATTATTATTGTTGACAAAACAAACATCTGATTATTATAAACGTAACTGCGCCTAAGTCAATTAATATTGCACTATCTTCACAGTGCGTCACAGTCGGCCCATAGCGTAGTGGCTAGCACGCTCGCTGAAAATATACTGAGCGGACCTAGCGGACAACGATCGAATCCTATCAAATCCAGAAAAATAAAATTTTATTTTTATTTATATCAAATAATTATCCGATCTTCAAACCTTTTCATAATGAATAGGCAGAAAAAACCCCAAAAAAAAGTGACATCTAGCGATTCGGAAGAAGACAACACCAATACTAATAAAACAACCAAAAGTATAGGAAATAGTGCACTTGAAATCGATGATAAAAATATGGAAAAAATTATTCTCCACATTAATAAAAATATGGAAAATATTAAAAAAGAAATAATCACCAAAATGGAAAAGATCACAGCAGAAACCCAAAAAAGCATAGAATTCATAAGTAATCAGTATGACGAAATTATAAAAAAGATAGACCTAACTCTCATACAAAACAAAAAAATTGAAGGTGAAATAGAAATCATCAAAAAGGATCAACAAGACAAAAATACCATCATAAAACATCTTGAAATCAAACTATCGGAACTTGAATCAAAATTTCGCTCAAATTACTTGGAAATAGCCGGCATTAAACAAACAAGTGACGAAGAGGCTACCGAAATAGTTAAAAGAGTGGCTGCAGCGGCTGGCTTAGAAATCAAAAATAGCGAAATAAACGATGTAAAAAGAATACCGGACAGACGTATCGATGCTCCCCCCAAACTGCTAGTTCACTTCAAAAATAAAACCACAAGAGACAACTTCATCGCCGTAAGAAGAAACATAAACTACGCTGCTATCAAAGGACTTGCCCAAGACAAGATTTTCATTGGAGAAGAACTCACCCCATATCATAAAGAACTTTTATGGCAAACAAAAAAATTTGCCAAAGAAAAAAATTATACCTATGTCTGGTACAAGGAAGGTAGAATCATGATGAGGCGCCTCACCAACGAAAAAATTTTCTATATCAAACATGTAGATGATTTAAAAAAAATAACTTAAAATGTCACGAAATTGTCCTTTTCAATGTACACATCACACAAAAATGGATTCTGTAACTACCAATATAACGTCTAACAAATCAAACCTATCAATCTACCATCAAAATATTAGATCGATAAATAAAAACTTTGACCAGTTTCTCATCCAACTCGACCTTACTAAAACTAAATATGACCTAATTATCCTGACAGAATGTTGGCTAACACCTTACTATAATCCAAAAAACATCCCCAATTATACCCATCATCAAACCTCCAACCACTGCAGACAAAACGATGGCATAGTAGCATATACACTAAACGACACTCACAACACATTTAACGTTAAAGAAATTCACATTTCAAACTCAAACTGTCTGCAAATAACATACAACGTCAACACCTGTATCATTGCACTTTACCGCTCTCCTTCGAAACCTAATATCTCCTCCTTTCTACATGACTTGAACTGCTATCTAACGGAACTAAACAATACAAAAAACTTAATATTGATGGGAGACCTTAACATTAACATTTTAAAAAACAATGAACATCCCCAGTGCCAAGATTACTTATATACAATCATGTTCCACGGAATGGAAAGCACAATAAATTCCCCAACAAGATGTACGCCATACTCCTCCTCCTGCATCGACCATATTATGGTTAAATCAACCAACCAATTCACCTCCGAAATCCACACGTCATCTATTACAGATCACTACGCCACCTCATTCACAATGAGTTCCAAACACAATGTACAAAGCAAAGCTTCAACTAAAATAACGAAGAAAACAATTAACTATGACAACCTTAACAAAACGATTAATTCCAAATCCTGGGACGTACTCTATAATATAGAAAACATAGAGGAGGCCTGGAACTACTTCTCTACCTACCTACAAGACACCCTTGTCCAAAACACCAAAATCACCACAAAAACCATTCCTAGAGCAATCAAACCTCTCAAACCATGGATAAACCACACTATTATCAACTGCATTCGGAAACGCAACTCCATACATAAAAAATGTGCCACAAATCCATATGATATCACACTCCATAATTTCTATAAAAGATACCGAAATATTTGCACACAAGTCATTAGGAAAGCCAAAAATCTATACTACAACAAAAAAATTTCCGAATGTAGCAATGATCCTAAAAAAATATGGAAAGTTCTCAAGGAAGCTACCAATTCAAATACAGCCACTGACACCTTAAACTCTCTCAATATCAATGATACCACCGTAGACTTCACATCAAACCCCAATACAATAGTCAATTATATAAACAATTACTTTGCAAATATAGGTCCAGAACTAGCAAAAAAAATTCAAGTAAATAACGATACGCGTGGCCCTAGTGACCGCACAATCAATGATGATTTCCCAACCCGCTTTATTCTTAAAACGATTACAGAGAAAGAAGTTTCTTTAGTAATAAACTCGCTCAAAAACTCTTCTTCCACCGGTATTGATGAAATACCTAACAGTGTTCTTAAAAAAATTGCCCCTGGTATAATTAAACCATTAACTCATTTGCTTAATACTAGCATCCGCCAAGGCATATTTCCCACCATTCTAAAACAAGGTCTCATTATCCCTATTTTCAAAACAGGCTCCAAACTTGATATTAGTAATTATCGTCCTATTACGTTGCTTAATTCCCTGTCCAAAGTATTTGAAAAGATCGTCAATAATAATCTGATGGAATACCTGGAAACCAACAACCTACTATCGCCGCGGCAATTTGGATTCAGAAACCATAAAAGCACCAACGATGCCATAGCCACGGTCATTGACCATATCTCTGGCCACCTGGACAATGGTTTGAAATGTTTATCGGTATTTCTCGACCTATGCAAAGCATTTGATACAATTTCACACATCAAATTAGAACGCAAAATGTTCAATATAGGTATTAGGAATAATGAATTAGGCCTCCTCTCCAGCTTTTTATCTAACAGATCCCAATGCGTTAAACTCAGATCAACAAAGAGTCAATTTTTGCCTATTAGTTACGGGGTCCCTCAAGGCAGTGTCATAGGTCCAACGCTCTTCCTTATATACATTAACGAGTTGTGTAACCTAGACATCGATGCCACTATTGTCAGTTTCGCCGATGACACTGTCCTCCTCTTCCAGGCGAAAGACTGGCCTACCGCATATTCCAAAGCAGAGGAAGGAATTCAAAAGGTAAAATTTTGGCTTGACTCGAACACATTAACACTAAATGTACAGAAAACAAAATACTTACTGTCTAGTCTCTCCAATATTCCTAAGTCAAACCTAATCCCTCCATTAAAAATACACAAATGTAAAAATACATCTTTAAACCGGAATTGTGACTGTCCATGCCTAGAACAAGTAAACATTATCAAATATTTAGGATTAACCTTTGATACACACCTAAATTGGAAGCAACATATACATAACACTACAAACAAAATCCGCAAATCTATATACTTTTTCAAACAAACACGCAACTTCCTTGACTTAAAACTTTTAAAAACAGTGTACTTCTCACTATGCCAATCTCACATCGAATACGGAATTTTAGCTTGGGGTAATGCTTATTCCAGTGCCCTCGATCCCATCATTAAAGCACAAAAACTTATCATAAAAATTATTCTTAAACTGCCTCTTACTACCAGCACTGATACGATCTTCAATACTTTCAACGTTATGGACATTAAACAACTCTACGCAAGATCCATATTAGTTAATTTACACAAAAACAACAAAACATCATACAAAACAACACAAACAACGCACAATACCCGAGCCAAAAACAAAGAACTTCTCCAAACTCCTTTTTCCAAAACTACCTTTGGACAAAGACACTTCAAATACATAGCTTGCAAACTATACAATACACTACCAGCTACAATCAGACATACTGAATCCTTGACAAAATTCAAACAAGACGTAAAGAAATGGATTGTTAGTATTGGACGCCACACTACTGCAAACATCTGTAAAGTAAATCATTAATAGACAGTGAACAATTTGCATACGACCTAATCCATGTAAAATAACTTAAAAATAGAATCATGTCAAATTAATTAATCAATCCCATAAATAGATTTGACAGAATTTACTATACATCATCATTTATTGTACATCATCTCTTCCTACATTTACTTAACTCTCTTTAAAGTGAACCCACACTTCCAATCACCTTTCCATTTTTATAGTATACAATTGAATTTGTATGTTACTTCAAATATTCTTGTAATTTTAAATATGTACGTCAAAGCCTGTCTCAACACAGGTAAATCCTAGTGAGACAGGCATCAATTAAACCCTATGTATAACCCTATGTTTATAGATTAATAAAAAAAATAAAAAAAAAAAAAAAAAATTAAAATTATTGAAAGCTGCTTTTTAAAGCAATATATTTTGTTCAATTTAGTATTTACACAAAGGAGGAATAAAACCAAAAAATAATTATAACAACTCTGTGATAAAAACACTTAAAAATACATCACTCACTTTAAAATAATAAAGTTTTTTGGAAGTATATATTTTTTTTTTCATTAACTCCACACAGAAGGCCCTAAGGAGAACAACTTACCTCAGGGCCTATGTCATCTGAGATGCTGTGTGGAGGGTCTTTTTGAGGAGAGGGTCTTTTTAGCGAGAGGAAGGAATGAACATTGGTCATGAAGTGACCCAAGTTGTAGGGAGAAGGAAACACATAAACCGGTTAATCGTTCCACAGCCGAGTAGTTCAACACAAGAACGAGTCGAAGAAGCGACCCGTTCTTACGTGACAAATGTCAACCGCGTGCATTTGTTGGGCACGTGTTTGGCGTGTTTCCTGACTATACACCGGTGCCGAAGGGATCAATGACGCTAGTTCCTCGGAGCATCTTCCATTGAAATACTGGTAGAACAAGGATAGCATTGCCACCCGACGCCTGTGCTCTAAAGATTGCAATCCGTCTGTTAAGATGGGAGAATCTATCAAACGGACCGCCGTTTCTGCATCTGTGCAGCGTGTGTATTTTTCAGTTATTTTGGAGCTCCAGACCAGAGGTAGCTGCCAAATTCAACCATTTGTACAGGGTTGCAATCTTTAGAGCACAGGCGTCGGGTGGGAATGCTATCCATGTTCTACCGGTATTTCAATGGAAGATGCTCTGAGGAACTAGCGTCATTGATCCCTTCGGCACCGGTGCATAGTCGGGAGACACGCCAAACGCGCGCCCAACATATGTACACGGTTGACATATGTCACATGAGAACGGGTCGTTTTTTCGACTCGTTCTTGAGTTCAACAGCTCGGCTATGGAACGATTTGCCGGCATCTGTGTTTCCTCCCTCCTACAACATGGGTCTCTTCAAGACCAATGTTCATTCCTTCCTCCTCAAAAAGACCCTCCACACAGCATCCCAGATGACATAGGCCCTGAAAGGAATTATTTTCCTCAAGGCCTCCTGTGTGGAGTTAATGTAAAAAAAAAAAAAAAGGGTTAGCAGTCGTATGCTAGTAACCTGGATATAAAGTTTTTTTTATTGAATTTTGTATAATTTGTTTTCAATCTTGGTTAAACCAATTTACTCCTATATAAATGTAAAATTGTTAGGCTTTGGTGGTGTTACAGAACGGGAAAGTTCAAGAGGCAAGAACATTTTTCTATTGCTGTTCGATAAAATTTACCCAAGACAGGACCGGTGCTGCCACCCTAAACAAAGTTATTCAACCTAAAATCACGGAACAGGTTGTAACGACAAGTAAATAAGTCATCTCTAAGATGTTTCAGACTTCAGAGGAATGATGTAATTAATTTACAAGGAGTTTGGTAATGAAGGAACAAAATAAATATGTATTTACTCTTAAGGACTTCTGGGATTTAGATGGAATTAAGATACAAGGTAAAGAATAAAGAAAAATACTAGAAATGCGATGTGGGCGTATTTAATGAACCAAAAGTCTTACTAAGGTTTTTTGTCTCTTAGTACAAATTCGAAATCAAATAAAATCGAGAATGCATTGTCAGGCAGTGTAAGGTCTTTGAACTTTGATATACATATAAGCTACGTATCTGTGACGCAACCACAATCAGCCTACCGCTATGCTACTCTTTGAGGCTGGCTTCCGTAACGAAATTTCACGAAATATACTGAACTTGATCATTTTCCACGTGCAAGCGTGGAATTAATGCGATGTCCAGTGACTCTAGCGACCCATATAACCCCCCGCCAAAAAAAAAAGGAAAATCAAACGTCCAAAGCAGGGATGGGGAAACTGTACATGCAGCCCGCGAGGCTTGAGAATCAAAGGATAACCGTTTTCATGTTCCGAGTGTAGTTTCATTTCCCCGCACACATATTCATCCTTAATTTAAAACCAGATCTCTGTTCCGAATAAAGCGATAACTAAATTAAAAGTTGCAGATAAATTGAAAGAGGTCATTCACGTGCTCCTAAAAAAGCTTTAAATTTAAGTTGCAAACCTTATATTGCAAAATTCTCAGAACTTTACTGGTCCGAGAGTAACTAATATTAACAGCCAGAATAAAATTAAATGAAATCAAAGGCCAGAAGGCCAGGCTGAGAATTCTAATTTCGTCAAAAAATGGTCGTGCAATCGTACCATTGAAATTGTACAGGGCGGTTTCGATGGGAAAGATTGATTATTCTCCTTACCAGAATTTTGAACTAATGACTAATATCGATTTTATTTCATTAAAAATTTTCTTTAATTTATACCTACATTAAAGTCAACAATTAAAACGCTCAAACGCGTGTTGATAAAATTTAAAAATTATGTGCTTTTTGGAACTACGTTTTCATAAGTACTTTAAATAATTATTCCAAAATATCTAAGTAAAATAATTGTGTGAAAAATCTGAAATACATTAATTTGTGTTAGGAACTTTCTTAGGAGGTGGGAAATTAGAAAGGCATCAAGCTCATTGAATTGTTATAGCAGGCTGGTTGATTTGATGATGTCCATACATGACATACCATATAAGACAAACCGTAAATTGTGTTAGAACTGAATATAACTAAAACAAAATTCTGTTTGAAAATCTTTTTATTACTGAAACGAATCTAGAGAAGGTACAATGTATTGTATACTTGGGCTGCAACTTAAATGAAAGATGGGATCCTTCGGTTGAAATCAAATGCCGCAATGAGCAAGCTCGTGCAACCTTTATCCGCTTGAAAAGATGTTCAGCGGTCATGATCTCAACCTTGGATTATGAATGTAAATGGTCAGACGCTACGTGTTTAAGGTTTTATTTATATGGAATGGATGCATGGACCCTTACTGAAGAACTAATAAGGTTGTTAAAATTGTTAGGATCCTTTTAATAAATAACTCCTTTGCGAGAAAATCCACTTATATTTTAATCACAGACTAACATGTTTTAAATGTACAAAAATAACGGTGATAATACTGAATACACCGGGCCAACACTGGCAGTTGTTTACTAATTGAACTTTGCGTAGAAAAGAAGCAGTAATACTCAAATACTAGCCTTTTTATAGAATAAAAAAATGCATACATTTATAGATAATAAATATAAACAACTACAGTATCTGACGTTTGTAAGTGTGACGTGGTTAAAACAGTTTGCTACCTGATCTACCGACCCCAGTCACTAGCCAAGGTTCGCACCATTTGTTGAGGTATAAAAACCATAGGTGTTTGCTCAAGCAACCCATAGATGCCGGTAGTATGTCAATTTTTAACAAAGGTGACTTGAGTCATTCGAGATGTGAATCTACAGAAGAAAACTCAAAATAAACTGGATGGACGGAGTTAGGAATGAAGATATTGTGGTTCGGATGAATAATAAAAAAGAAGTTATTAGAACAATAAAAATTTGAGAATTTCCATATCTAGGATACGTGATGAGACTTCCAAAAAAGTACGAGATCTTGCATCTCACAATGCAGGAAAAGATTTCTGGAAGACGGGACCCTGGAAGAAGGAGAACATCATGGCTGAAAAAACGGAGACAGTGGTTTGGTCAGTAGAGCTGTTCCGTGCCGCCAGTAAACAAATTCCGCATAGCCAACATGATAGCTAACGTCCGTGGAACGGTTGGGGCACGAGAAGAAAAACACAGTAAATTAAAAGATAAACTGATGTAGGTATTTCCTTCACAAAACACTTCCTCGGATTTTTTTCAGTGATTTTATTTTATTTTTTTATATTAACTCCACATAGGAGGCCCTGAGGGAAATAATTTCCCTCAGGGCCTATGTCATCTTTGAAGATGCTGTGTGGAGGGTGCTGTTGAGGAGAGGAAGGAGTAAACATGGGTCTTGAAGAGACCCATGTTGTAGGAGGGAGGAAACACAGAAGCCGGCAAATCGTTCCACAGCCGGGCTGTTGAACTCAAGAACGAGTCGTAGAAACGACCCGTTCTCATGTGACTAATGTCAACGGTGTGCAAATGTTGAGCGCGTGTTTGGCGTGTTTCCCGACTATGCACCGGTGTCGAGGGGATCAGTGACGCTAGTTCCTCGGAGCATCTTCCATTGTAATACCGGTAGAACAAGGACAGCATTCCCACCTGACGCCTGTGCTCTGTTTCTGCACAGAGTCGAGGGTTTTTCAGGTATTTTGGGGCTCCAGACCAGAGGTGGCTGCCAAATTCAACCGTGGGGTGCACTTGTGATTTGTACAGGGTTAGCAGTTGTGTATTATTAAAGTATCTGCGGGTCCTGTACAGTACGCCCAGTTTCTGAGAGGCTAACTTAACTCTGGCCTCGATGGAGCCCCCGTACCTGAGCTGGTCACTTAGATTTACACCAAGCATATCAGTGGAAGGCCTGTTCGGGAGATTGCTTTCGTTAAACTTAAATTAAAATTTGCTTTCCTAGATAATTTATTATTTTATTTTGCTGTATTATTTGACAGGAGAAATTAACAATACAACATTTCGATTCAAAAATTGACTAAACTGCCAACGGCCAGCGGTATAAAATTATTAACCTAAAAAAAAAATATTTTTAACAAAACTTTTCTTGATAAAATAATAATCTTTCAAAATCAAATTATGTTTTTTTGTAGAAAGGAGTCAATACGTCTAGAGTTTTATATATAAATTACATTATTCCGGTTGTGTCTGGTTATATCCTCTTAAGCTTGTGGACTCTTATGCAGAATCATTCTAAAATTAAAACCTGCCTTGTTTTCTGAATTCAATGTAAAAATTAGTGGGGCAAAATCCTTTGCTGAAGCAATTAAAAGAATAACACGCTACACACAAAAACAATATAAAACACACATCACTCACAAACACCCATCACATAATATATGTCGATTTTTTTATTTAATTTTCTTTTTAATATTAATTTTATCTTTAGTTTAAAGTAATCATAATTTTATGTTTTTTAAAGTTACCAACATTATATTTTTTTCTTACCAAAATTTGATATGTATAAAAAAAAATCTTGTTTTATAAAATGGGGGCCTCAGCACGGGCAAGTAACCCAGTGAGGCCAACACTACTAGCTTACACTTAGAAATGTTAAATACTGCATCAAATAAATAAAGAAACAGGGAAACCACTCTCGCCTTCCGAGAACAGTTATAAATTTCTGGTTGCAGAGTTTGAAAACATGTCGCTTTACAACACATTTCCTAATTTTTTTATTGGATAAATTTTTGTCATACATGATATTAAAAAATATTACTTTTTGGTAAAATGAGGTCATAATAATGTTGCCCGTAACAAATCTAAAGTCTAAGTATCCCATTCAGTATATTGAGAATATCCTCATTTGTAATTTGGTCGTATGTGGTTTCGTGCATACACCTTATTGATCTCATTCCTACTGCTTTCAGTCTACTTTCGTCTTACCTCTATCAATTTCATGCATCACTGGGTACATCAGGGATGGTAGAACTCAGTAGACTGCTAACCTCGATTCCTTGTACTGTAAATAGAATGATCTGTATATTTTGTTCTGAAGAGATGAGCTTTGCAAGTTTTGAACCAAACTAAAACATCTTTGAAATGTTGATGCACAGGTTGTCAAGAGACTTACTTTAAGCGGTGACTTCTGGCATTATTTGGAGTTAAAAAATAAATGTAATTTTTAATGTGTATTTTTTTTGTTTTCAACGTAAAACTAAAAAAGGTCAAAAAAGTCATTAGAAATCAAAATTTCGTTGAAGTTTTTTACTCCAAATAATATCAAGAATCACAGGTTAAAATAAGTCCTTTAACACGCTGTATATTGTAACATTGAAATAAATTTATCGGTGTGATACTAAATGTTAAAAAAAATTAAGATTCACTAAACACCTTATATTTGGTATGTTTTTAGGTTTTCACGGCCAAAAAGTATTTTTGTTATTATTTTTGGGGTGATATGCCGTGTTTCGCTACCTCCTTCTTTAGCCAACGTTTCGGACAGCGTTACAGTGTCCATCATCAGGTCGTCTGCCCTGATGATGGACACTGTAACGCTGTCCGAAACGTTGGCTAAAGAAAGAGGTAGCGAAACACGGCATAACACCCCAAAAATAATAACAAAAACCTTATATTTGTTACAAAGATATGTACCTATAGCTGCATTTTATCACAATCAACGTTATTATTACGTTAACGTCTGTACGATTGAAATTTAAGACTTTGACGCCGCGCCTTACGCAAAACCGTTTTCGTACGTGGAGTTTGTTACAAATCAACTTTCATAATAGAAACGAATTAAAGCAATGCCAAAAGATAGCGCCACTTACGTTTAGCTAGCGTGATGAGCGTCGGCTGGCAGGCTTAAGTAGGTAATATTGGATTCATACTTTCGTGGATCTCTCCGGGTATGATTATTATTGTAACTGAAATTTTTGAATAAAAATACCACTTTTGATTTTTACCACGCGTCTATATATTATATATGACGTCACTGGATCCGAGAAACTGGCTACTTTTGGAACCGGTTCCTATCAGACTTATAAAATAGTAATAAACACTGGGTGAAGCCAAACCAAAAGCCGCCCGCAGGGCCTAGAAGTAAAAACCTGCTGGGCGCGTTTTCGACTGCTAGTTTATAAATAGTGTACGTTGGTTTATTCTTACTCCCATTAAATTTCGAAGTTCGGCACAATTCTCAAAGCACTATGGCTCCAACAGGAGGAGAGTGGTTTATGTGGGAAATTTCATACCAAATCCCTGAAAACTAGATTTCATAATATCCTTATTCAAACTAGTGTTTTTATTCCATTAGCTAGAGAGAAAACTATGAAATTTGTTTTAATTGAGATCTGTTCTGCAGATTTCAACCTGAGTTTTTAACAAAGACGTTTTGTCTTTAACAATGAAGTTTTGTCTTTAAAAAAGACGTTAAATTTCTCCATATTTGTAATACATAGAAATTACCCGCTTAACTAAAAAAATAGACTAACTTTGCAATGAATAAGCAATTAGAATCATTTGCTAAGTCTCCGCTTTTGTATCTCATTGTAATTTTCATAATAATTTCGAAATAATATGTATTTAGGTTATATGATGACCATTCCAACTCCAATGCAAACATGTATCCCTTTGAAAAACAATTTTAAAAAAATCCCATACGTCATAATAACGATTTGACAATAAAATAAGGTAATTAATAATTCACATTACTTGTAAAGTTTTTCCCCAAACAGTATCAAAGTGAGCAAAAAACAAACCCAATAATTAGTAATTAGCCTACTGGGATAACCAAAATAATTAGAAATTCGACAATCAGAAACGGCTACGTAAAAAATGTGATTAATATAATTGATTGAAATCCTTGTAGACCACCCCTCTTCTCCTCACCCATATGATATGTTAATAAACCGTAGACTAATGAATAATAATTTGTACCAGTCTGAAGATGGCTTTGACGAGCTGAAATCGGTGACGGTCAATAAAATTAGAGTGGAAAAAAATTGTATTTGTTTTATTATAATACATTAGTAGAGTCCTATATTTTCTGCCTATACAAAGTATAAAAAAAATCAATACTCGCAGCATCGCGTTCATTGATCAAACGCATTGTTCAAATAGTTTTGTATCAGTGTTCGATGAACCGTTGGATGCAATTTTTAGCCAAAAGTTATTATAATGTTTTTTTTAGTCTGGTTGTAGAAATATATTATAAATTTGTACAGCGCCCATGGGGTGATTTTTCACAAAAACGAATTTTCCAATTATTATTATTATTATGACTTTAACCCGATGAGCGTAAGGTTGAGTAAAATATACCCGAAGCAATTTATATTGTTCGATAATTTTAGTTAACCGTGATCAACTGTTACGCAACCCTCAGTAGCTGCGCGGGCGAGCGGCAAAAAAAACGTGGATTTAGTCAACTACCGCCTACCGTTGGCGGGTGAGTTTAACCCACATAACGCTCGGTGTTACTGTTTTTCACAAGTACTTAGATTAACTGTAGAAGAAAAACTATTTTAATGTACATTTGTTATGATTAAATCAAGTGCCATTAGTTAATTCTCTAAGAAAAATTTTGGTTCAAATAAAAATGATTAATCTACTAAATATAACTCTTTTATACCTAGTTTCTAATAAGAAATACTCTGAAAACAGATAAAAAAATTATACTTTCGAATTAAAAATAGTTGTGTCCGGAATAAAATTAAACCACCTAAGTAAGAATTTCGGGTGAAAATTACTCAACCATACGCTCGATATTACAAATTTGAACCTAACACTCGCCCTTAAAACTCAAGTCAAATTCCGTCTGAAAGCATCCTTTCCGATCGGAAAAATGTCGTCAATCTCCATACAAGATACATTTCCTGAAACATGCACTTTTCAGGGCGGAGTATCACGTACATAGAGCTTTTCAAAATACTGATTCTGTCTGAAGGAAAATATCTCATACTAGTCCTAACGTAATAACGCCACCCTGTATAGAGACATTTCTATACAGGGTGGCAAAAATTTTGTATGTAAATCTTGTGAAAAGATCTAAAAGGCTACGGAGCTTCTTCTGAGTGAAAAACAAACATAATTGGGTCTATTTCAAACATGTCGAATTGAATTACGAGTCGTATTTCTGTCATTGCACTCCACGCTGTACACTCAAAGTCAGTATTTAAGTTTTTTAAGAGCAAACGTATTAATTTGAATAATAATTCTTAAAGAATGACATTTGATGGGACCTCATTACATTCCCAATGGCGTGATAAGGCAACATGGTTTCCTCCTTCACCACACACGTCAAGACTCTACCTTTCTATTGAACACAGCTACATTTATTTGAATGATTCTAAACCCTCCAATTTCCAAGCATACGGGATAAGTAAGCAGTATGCAAGTACTTACATTAACACAAAAAAAAAATAAAAGTGCCAGCCCGTGGAGTAAA
Source organism: Glyphotaelius pellucidus (assembly GCA_936435175.1). Taxonomy (NCBI): domain Eukaryota; kingdom Metazoa; phylum Arthropoda; class Insecta; order Trichoptera; family Limnephilidae; genus Glyphotaelius; species Glyphotaelius pellucidus. The sequence goes on along the minus strand of OW386555.1, from coordinate 23,663,193 downwards.
CGAGAGAAAGAATGACAAAAAAATGCATTCGAAGTAAGCATTAACTAACGTAAAAACTTTTGTAAAAACTTCTAACCGATGACACGTGACGCCAACTAAGCCACTGACCGGTTGGCATCGCGTCTGGATCCCATCAAAGCATCGTGAGTTTAATTAATTCCTCAGCTGACTAAGTCCTCCATCATGACGTAAGCAACATTTTCCGCTTATTGTGTTGGTAGCAGGAGATTTTTTCCAGTTATTGTCAGGTCATTCGTAAACAGGGAATGTTTATCTTCTTTAAATAAAACATTCAAAGTAAATTTCAAAAATCATAGTGTGCAATTCGCACGCGGTAGAAGTGAAACTAGAAAGTCGCTAGATGACGTTTTCTTTTATTTTTCCTGTTTTTTTAAAGTGGTTTGAAGATTGGATATTGATTTCACAAAAATAAAATGTTTTTTTTTTTTTTTTCGTAGGATTCAAACCTCCGTTCGCTGGATGTCTGTCTCTCTTGCCGCTGAGATTTGTCAGGTGCCTTAGCCGCTGCGCTATTGAAGGCTTGCATCTAGCCGTGAATTTACCGCGTTATTTTTTAACCGAGTACCTATCAAATAATAAACTACAGTGACGCACTTCCGTTTCATCCGAATTTCAGATCACAACGGGGCTATAGAAGTTTCACTTAAAAAAAACTGTCCAGAGCAAATCTTCAATTATTGAGGAATGTTGTGTGGCTAAATTGAGTGAGAAGGAGACAAAAAGAGGAAGAGAACAGGTTGGGATGTACCTAGCTATTCATATTTGGCCACCAAACCCGTCTTCGGCCTCCGGAAGAAACATTTCGATTCGGAATATCGGAATGCTGTCTTCCACAATAATTTTAGCAGGTATTTCCCACGAGGGCAATACAAATCTTCGACTCCGGAACGATGTCCAAAAACCAGAGCGGTAGATCTTATCAGTGATGCGCTGGTAAAATACCGTTCCCAATCGTAATTTTTCTTAAAACGGTTTTAGATGTGTTTGGTCGTCAGATCTGAATAACCACGTACTTTCAAACTTTTCTTTTCTCGTCTGATTCCTTGCCACGCTTCACACGGAAATCCACAGCCCGTAAATCTCCGGGATTTTATACATAATAAGAAAACTTTTTTTTTGTTTCATAGACAAAGTCAGCGAAGAAATCTGTTTTTCGTTTAAAAAAGCAGCAAAATCTTTACTAGGGTAAGTACTGATATCTCGCCACGAAAAAGGTCATATCACGTTCCTCGATCATAGTAAAATCGGTAAAGCGGGTTACATAAGTCTCTTTTTATCATATCAACAAAATTTTCCAATTTTCTTATCTCTTTTGACCCTGTTAACTGAACCGTGACAGAATAAAATAAAAATAACGATCGCTCAAAACAACCCAATCAATCACCGAGTTTCCAAAGCCCGTAGATGTCAAACAAATAACTTGGAAGTCGTCTCACAGACGAAATAATGCTGACTATCTTTCTTGTTTGCTCACTTTATATAAAACACAGGTCAACTGTGGCGAGTGACCAGATTATTTTTTGTAGGGCTCAGTGGTATAATGCAAAGAGACTTTGGTTTGAATATATGGTTCTCAGGTTCAAAACTCGACGAATCGCAAATTTAAAAAAAAATGTTTAACACAATGTTTGTTCGGAATAAACTCCGAAACTATTTAACTGATTTTGATAAAATGTAAATTGGTCCAACTTAAAAGATAGGATTTTTATCTCGATTATTGACCTCAATATTTGTTACCGCGAATTAAATGTTCATTAATTTTTTGTTATTGGACAATTTTTTTTTTTTTTTTTTTTTTTTTTTTTTTTTTTTTTTTTTTTTTTTTTTTTTTTTTTTTTATTGTTATCAAGTTTAATTTGTAGAACTCCATTTTAATTTTGATAATGCTAATAATAATTTTGATAATGACAGTTTGATAATGCCTTCAGAAGGCGAAACAGCTGTCACGTGTAAAAATAATTACCTAGCAGAACTTGTTTATAAATAAACTGTTTTTATAAATTGAATAATAATATTATTAAATATATAAAAGAAATAAAAAAATTATTGGACAATGTTTCGTAAATATTTATAAGTTCCATAAGTTTCTAACAGATAGTGGTGTGAGTTAATTTATCGACACAACACTTGGTTATCTAGGTTGGATAACCATCGAGTAGATAGCGTTGTGTTTCGATATCACGTCACAGCGAGGCGTGGCCGAGTCAGCTAGTTATTTTATATATTTCTCGCGAACATCGGATACCTTATTATTTCTCAGCCTTTTTACGTGATTTAAAATTCTTAATTAATGAAAAATAAATTATTTCTCCGAATAACTGATCCCTAAATATTAGTTGACCCTTTTTTCAAGGATGTGCTCTTTTATTTAAACAAATATACGGTTTTTTTGTTCCTTCAAAAATCCTGTGTAAAATGAGTTACGCGGTGTTGTAATTTGAACCCCGATATATTTTAAAGAACTTAAAAAGGTAAAGTGTTCAAGGAAATTTCATTGTAAATTGGTAAAAAATTGGCTTGCAGTTAAAAAAATAAACTACATTTTAATTAAATGAAGACATTATGAGCGAAACTCAATCGAAAATCTGGAAACAGAAAAATCAGAAAAAGATATTGGCACCTCTGGGACTCGAACCCAGGACCTCCCTACTTTCCGGGTTGGGCGCTCTTATCCACTGAGCTAAGGTGTCGATATCCAATTCGGTCACTTTTAACTGTACCATACTTCGACCACGAAGAACCACCCATATTATTTTCATTTTTCTTAACGCATATTTTTATTGGCTGCCATCTTTATGAATGATTAAATATTACAGTTTGAAGTTTTACTCATAAAGTTAAAATAATAAATAATAATAAACTACATTTTGTTTGTTTCACATTACAAAAATATCGTGATCTCTTACTTCTGATTTCTATGGACACAAGCTCGAAAAAAATCATAAAATTAATCTCTGACTCCAACTACAACTACAAAAAGAGCTAGATTAGTATCACTTTTCTCATTTCAACTCATAACAAGTTTTTCTTATGTCGTAATGTCCTCGTAACGTATTCTTTAACACGTCCGCTTCCCGGGGCTTGTGAATTCATCTAACGGTATAACTTTATGACAAATAGTGGCTCGTACAGCATCCAGTAGAGTACCATATTCTAAACGGCAAACTTTTAACTGCAGATGCTGTATATTATTAAATTAAAATCTGCTGAAATTAAAGTCCTCGCATGGAGCGGGGGCACTCAACTTGTGCAGTTTGCAAACCGTTTATCATCTGTCACCCATATTTTCAGGAAATTTCTTATGTTTGTTTGGTGGGTAATTTATTTTACAAGAACTACGGAAGTTTGCAAGTGTTGTTACTTGTTTTTACCCTTTAAAAATTACGGCTAAGCTTGTGTTAATTCAATTTTGACACTTGCTTAAGATTCTTATTACGATAAACGAACAATGGTTAAAGTTTAAACTCGCAGTTAGGATAATTATTAGTCTCACTTTATTTGTGAAAATAGATGCAGTAAGATTCCTTAAGTAAATTGCTTAAATGCATAAAAAAAGTGGCACCAACCTCTAAGTGATGTCTTCCTGCAAAGAACGGCTTAAAATTTCTGTTTGGCTTCCACACATCAAATGGCACCTAACACAATAATATTATGCTAGCAAAACCCGAAACGATGAAAGTAGTGGTATTTCACGTTTGGAGGAATTGCTCCCGCCTCCCACTTTTCTGCACCCCTCATGTCACCTTACAATACCAGACTAGAGTCAAGCTCAACAGAGTCTTCTTACTCGCTAGGCCCTGCGGGCGGTTTTTGTTTCGGCCTCGCCCAGTTGGTGTTGGTGACCATTTTATAAATCCAATAGGAACTGGTTCCAAAATTGGCCGGTTCCTCGTAACCACTCTCAACCAGTGATGGCTAGTCACCGGGACAAAGTAACCGGGACGGACAATGACGTCATATGTAATATACAGCCGCTTGATACAACTGAGTATTACCGTTAATCTTTCCATATCCTTAGAAATACTTCAGATTCACGTCCTGCTGACGGAAGTGGCGACATCTTGAGACGAATTCTTGCATTCGAAACCGAATTTCAATGGTTTGAAATCCACGTACACAGATGTTTTTTTGTGGCGCGGCGCGTATGGCGTGGCGTCAGACATGCACTCAAAGTTGGGTTCTGAAATTCAACCACGCAAACGCAAGTCTAATAATACTATTCAATTTCTAGATAAATAAATCAGGATCCAACTTAACCCGACCGAAGCAAATTTCACAATGAAAATAGTAGGTGATTTAAATTGACGTCACAATAAAACAAAAGAATATAATTTTTTTTCAAAAGGATTTTAGAATTCCATCTTTGAAGCATTTCAATAATCGCTATACATTTTGGGCAAAATATACAGAAGCGAAAAAAAAAACATCTTTGGATATAAAAATGAAATTGAATTATTTAAATTACTTGTTTATTACAACAAATTAATTATATAACTTGATGAAGTCAACCTAACCCGAAAAACGGAGTTAACCAATTTCAAAATGTTGTTTAAAGCCTTCTCCATATTGAAAAACGATAACGTTATATCCGCTTTGAGGAACTAAGTTTTCATGAAGTTTAACTACCAGGGAGATAGTCATTTGGGAGTTGGCTTTCGGAATATAGTCCTGCACCCAATTCCTTAAATTTATTCGGAAAAGCCAAAAAGTTTTCCACTGGCGAGTAAATAAATAATGCATTAAAAAATGGGCATATATAGCAAAAATATGGCCTTTCTAATAACACAACTATGGAAATATGTGATCAATGGACATTGCAAGCGAATCTTACTCACCCTGTTTTCCTACAGCATTTTTTCTTGTTATGTTATTGTATTTTCTTGTTACTTCACGTTAAATCACTTGGCTGAGCACATGCACATCTCCGTTTGAATTAATTAATCATTGAGGTGATTAACAGTGCCGTAAATAGGGCGGTGCCACCGGTGCCCAGGCACGGGGCGTAGACTCTGGGGGGCGCAAGAATGGCCAGACTAGGCAGGACTGTTATTTTTTCGTTTTGCTCCTGATTGCTCCTGATAAGTTCCCGGCCCCGCTGCGCCCCTGGTGCTCGATTCCAAAACACACGTACCTACATGCCAGTATCATCAAAAACGTCTGTTCAATTAGACAAAACATCGCGCTCATTTTTTTTGGCAGCGCACGAGATATTGAACGCAACGACAGTATACTGTGGTGATCATTGGACAGCACATGATCATTGCGCAGCACAGACTGATTCTTCCTTAAAAGTTGTTGTTCCACAATTTTTATTTATTTTTTATTTGTAAGAGACAAGCAATTTATACATAAAATATAGAGATACATACACAATGAATTAAATTAAGTCAAGCCAAAAAGATCTCTTACGTTAAAGTTACTTGCACATAGAGTTTTATTACATCTTAAAATTAATTTTAGGTGAAGATGAGAGGAAGAGGAATATAAGATTCACACCATATTACCATTAACACCATTTTGTATTGTTTCGTTTTGAAATATGTATGTATATAAATAAATAAAAATAAAAAGATAAGGATGGGAGATGCTCCCGATACATTCCTCTCTTGTATAAATTCGATCGTACGCGTTACTTCTGTATACGGGGGATTGGGAATGTTTTCTAATGATAGTTCTGCATGTGACCAAATGAAAAAAATTGGATTGTCTTGTCGAAATGTGAATTTTTATTAAGGTGGTAAGCTCTGGCGAGTTCAGAGTTCTTAATACTTAAAATTCATTATTCAGAGTTTTTAATACAAAGTTTGGTCAAAAATTAAACGTCGTGTGTAAAGTGAGTTGAAGTTGTGAAAGTTAATAGATTTGGTGTAATGTGAAAAGTGTAAAATTTGTTTATAAATTATGTGTTAAAAAATTTCTTTCGACATGGGCTTGGTAGAAAGGTATCCAGATCGGTGTGCAGTGTTCTAAGTGGGGACGGATGTCCGCTGTGTAAAGGGAATATGGAGTCTTAATGTTGCGGAAAGGTTTTAAAAAACGAATTATAAAACCCAGCATTTTGTTGGTTTTGTTGATGATTCCATCAGTGAGTTGTATGAAATTTAATTCAACATCCAGTTCTACCCCAAGATAGATTCTACTTCTTTAATATTTGTACCGTTTATTGTATATTCAAAGGAAAATTTATTCTTGTTAAATGAAAATTTATTGCATTTTGGTGAAATTAAAATTTATTGCATGGTGTTTAAAACAAGTTTGTTTGATTCACAGTAGACGAAAAGACGATGGAGGTCCTCTTGAAGTTTAATGCAGTCTTCGATTGATTCGATAACAAAGTACATTATTTAATCGTCTGAATATGATTGGTTATTAACGTTTAAAATACTACAGGTAAACAGTAATCATTACATATTGTCATCAGGATAGGCTTTGAAAGAAGGTAGGATAAATGTATATATGCGTTGTATATAAGTTGCATTGTAGTTGCGTCGACATTTACATTTATTATTTTCTATTTTTGTTTTGAAACATTCACGTAAATTTGACCACTATAAATGATATTTATTAAAAATAATCCTGGATAAAATCTGGTTCTTTTACCCATTGCACCCTCAAAAGCAATATAAAATATTCACTTATTATTTTGTTACAAAAAAAATTACCACGTTTAACAATTTCATTACACCGTTCATTACTTGTCGTTTTCCTATCAGAATCGAAGTGTCATAAAAGCCTATTCTGTCTTACCTATTGGCAGTGATAATAGAACCTTCCAACAAAACTCCCAACCGTTAACGTAATATCACCTGCTTCCCAGAACGTGACAAAAATATCAAAAACTCTGAAATTTTACATTGAGAACCACTTGTCTTTTTGAGGTGTTCTCATCTTAAATTGTGTAATTAAGAGATTGTCTGGAAGATTTATAGCAGAGCCATGTAGATAGATGCTTCTGAAATAATTATAGCCTAATGGATGGACTATTCAATATCTGACATCTTCATACGCCCTTAGTGACTTGGCTCCACTTTACAATAATGAAGCGATTAATCTACTCATTTTGGGTTATATAATGAATTCTAAATGTAATATGAACGCCACATTGTATTTTTTTTAAATTTTACGCCTACACAGGAGGCCCTAAGGAAAATAATGTTCCTCGGAGTCTACGTTAACTTTGTGTGGAAGGTGTTTTTTTAATGAAATGAAAGAGAGAAAATTCGGGGTAGGAAAAGGGTGTGAGGGGTGGGTAAGAATCTATGGGATAGTGTGTCCAGCAATTACGGACGTACGATTTGGGAACAATTCCGGCCCGCCATGTAGCAGCTGGTCAGATCGCATCCACTGTAAAGACCTGGACAAACCTCAACCCATGAACCTGGGTACGTCAGCTTAGTAATAAAAGAATCTTTACAAAAGCAATTGTGAAGATACTTTAAACATAAATAGCTCTAATGAGATAGCTGCACACCGAAACAAAGCGTTGTAAATTTCGCGCAATAGTCCCAACTGCAACAAGCTAGTGCAGAGGGAAAGAGTTAGAGAAGTGCGAATAAGAAAACCGAATGAATGTTAGAACAAATTAAATCACACGCTTGATTACAAACTTCCCATCGTCTGTGTATAAAATCTGTAAGTTATTTAACTTACTGATTTTTTTATTTTCATTAGAGTTTTCCTTCTTTTGTTTAATTTACATTTTTTTATGGGAACACACCACAAAAGTCACAACTGCTCCCATCCGTCCGTTGGAGTCCTCATGCAAGCAAGCACACTGCGTTGGCGTCTATCCGCTTTCTTTTGCTGTGAATATACTATAATACAAATCTTTTTATGCCAAGTTCATGTAGTGAGTTCATGTAGAGGTATCTTTAAACAATTTATATAAAAATTGAGCTTCTGGCTTTTGGTCACTAAACCTAACTCCGAAACTACCATGATTAACACAGATCTCAAAATTATTTCGTGTAGTAAAATTTTATCGTAGTTTTTTCGTGACGTTTGTAACCTTGAAGTGTTTAGTTACTCCGTATATTCCGGACACAAAGGACGAAAAGTTTAGGGTCCTGAGCCAACGCGTTGGGTCCTTTACGAGCCCTGAAGTGATAAACCTGTAGAAATGTTTATAGGCGTGACCGTGTGCTCAAAATAAGCTCTATGGTTCATTACTTTTCGTGAACTTGATCAAATATTGAAATTATTTCTTGAGCAGATGACTCATTTACTGGTTATTTTTCATAATGAGAAAAGGAGAGAATGCTCACTCGCAGAGAGGTTAAGTCTAGGAGTCGGAAGGTCTTTTGCAACTTTCATACTGTGAACATCTCCCTTCTGGGTATATTTTATTCAGTGGTCAGATCCTTTACGAGACTTTAAGGCTTCAATCAGAGGCTGGGAGTGGACGGGGATTCCCTTAGGACCGAAACTTGAGGGTTTTCTAAATTGAAAAATATTTACTTTTAGATTGTTGTATACTCGGTGTCCGGAAACAAACTGATGAATCTACGTCACGGGTCGATTTTTTGGTCATAATGGCCTGTGAATATCATGATAAAGCATATATAACCTATTTACTACCCTGCTGTGTCTTCTCACTGGAGCTTTCGATCAACTAGTAAAGGAAGACTTTGTATAATTTCAAAATTTTGGCATGTTTTTTTTGAAGCTGCTAATATAAAATATTGAAAAATATTATGATGCACTAAATAAAAAATAAACATAGTTAAGAATGCGTTTTGAATTCTCATTAAATTTCAAACTAAAAATGGCCGCTTTACATTGGAATACAAATTTATAGCAAATAAATATAAAATTTTGGCCCAAAAACGCTTTTTACAATGTTTTATTTTATTTTTGATTGTATTTCCGTTGTACGTTGGGCAAGATAATTTTATTTAAATTACCAGTAGGATCTCACAAAAAAAATCAAAAGTTCGCCATCTTTTAATGGCCTATATTTTATAATTTACTAGCTGGTTCCTGGCATGCGTTGCTATGCCACTCAAAGAAATAAATTGACTCTCCTTTCTTATCCTTTCCCGTGCGTCCCCGTTCCCTTCCACCTTCCACGCCTTCACCCTCCTTCGTCTCTTCCCTCTCCACGAACCCCACCTTCCCTCTACCTTTCCTCCCTAATATAAAATATACACATTTTTATTTATACAGATTTCATAACGCCAGAGCACACCATTATATACAGCCCATGTTACTCGCTGATAATGTAGCTTTCTATTGATGAAAGAATTTTTAAAATCGATTCAGTTGTTTTGGAGCCTGTTCAAAGCAAGCAAACAATAAAATCTTTCCCCTTCGTAATATTATTATAAGTATCGATAAATAAAATAAATGAAGTAGCTCACATCCGTTCTAGATATTAGATATAGGCCTAAATTTAAGTTAAGGATGAAAACAATCGCGCAGCCGTTCCTTATAAAAGAGACTGACAGGATTTACTTACTCGGTTTAAACGAGATTGCACATTGTTTTAATTGCTGAAATTTTCAACATCCTTTTTTTTATTTTGACATTTTGTTAACTTCAAAAAAATGCCTCCCTCATATATACTCCTTTCAATTAATTTCCTCGTTATTTCTATGAAAATTTGAAGTCGCCAGTTCACAAAATATAATTGAAACGTTCTAATCTCGCACTCACGCGTTACTCGCCTCACCAGACAATGTCTGTACTGAGATTCTCAGTCGGGTAGAATGTCAAAAACAATATTTTAAGAAGGTAAAGTTTAGTAACAAGCTTTAACAAGCATCGTAATATTTTTACAACTTTTGTGGGCCTGAATAAGTCCAAGTTAGCACACAATCACTTTGATCTTATTGTGTAAACGGGAACAAGTAAAACAACTGATCGTGTTGTTGAGGAGTCTACTAGTTTCCGGGGCACGTCTGAAGAGACGCCGCACAGTGGGTTATTTAACTAAATAAAATTGTATTTTTTTTTTATAATACCTACAGCATTGTTCCAAAAGCGTATTGCATTTCAAGTATCAATGAATATAATTTATTTTTAATATTTATTTTTAACTTTATGAGTAAAACCACAATTTGTTATATTTTATTAAATTTTTTAATTTTTTTTTAAATAAATTCCTTTATTATTTATTTACATTTTTTACATGTTTTCAATTAAGTTCCGTTAAACTGATTGGTGTCAATTTGTCAACGGGTTCTTTTGACATTTTTTTTAAGTGATGACAATATTAGTGAAACTCAATCGAAAATCTAGAAACAGAAAAATCATAAAAGGTATTGGCACCTCTGGGACTTGAACGCAGGACCTTCGGCTTTTTGGGGCACTGCGCTTACCACTGCGCCAAGGTGTCGATATCCGATTCGGTCATTTTTAACTGTATCCTACTTCGACTAAGAACCACCAACATTTTTTAAGATAATGTTGTATTCTTGTTGTATAAGTATTATTATCATTGTTTTAAAAAATATTGCTGTAAGATACAGTTAAAAATGACCGAATCGGATATCGACACCTTGGCGCAGTGTTTAGCGCAGTGGCCCAGAAAGCCGAAAGTCCTGGGTTCAAGTCCCAGAGGTGCCAATACCTTTTCTGATTTTTCTGTTTCCAGATTTTCGATTGAGTTTCGCTAATATTGTCTTCATTTAATTAAATACTCGAATATCATTTATTTTTAAATATCACGTATATAAAATGTCAACTTAATAATGTACCAAAACCATCGTATACCTCGTATCACGCCTTTCCCGCAGGGCTAGGTAGAGATAGAACGGACCAACAAACAACTTGGTCTTGGCAAACACTTCTTACCTCAACCACATTCATACATCATCTCATACTTAGATACTATTTCAATATTGTCTCTTGGCTTAGCTCAACTGATGTTTGATTCATTGCACGTACCATATCAAAGAGTTAAAAAAAATATTTGAAAATCTTCACTTTGTGAGCTGTAAGAAGCTCGCATATTTGTACATTAACAAAACATTGAAATGCACGTAAGCTTTTTGATGAGAGCTTTGCAAAGTCTGTTCACGGCGGTGGCCGATTCAATACAGCAAGTGCCTTGTTTAAAAGCGCCTACAACCTACCGTGTTGTTTCAATGAAATATTCGTTCAATTTTAACATGTTGTTAAAATTGAACGAATTGTTATTATTGTACGATCCCTTGTACGTCTCTGGAGGTCTGGAGTCGCTAAAACGGAGTCGTAAAACGAGCTCCTTGTATGACTTCTTTCGTTTTCCAACACAAGGGGGTTGATCGCGTAGTAACGATTCGGAAGAACTGAGTGTAAGGCTTTTGGAAATGGAATGATTGAATTTTAGCAAAGAATTGATGACAAAAGGTTTCACGACTTAACACTTTCGCTTTTCGCGTGAAAGCAAAGACAAAATGATACAAAGAAATATTTGATGTTTAAAATTATGCGACAGACGTTAAATTGAATGTTAAAGAGTTCATAGAACGAAACGAATCAAGATGAATTAAAAATAAAATGAGGCACTGAAAATAGAGTTACACATTTGAAATGAAATGAAAATACTCAACCATCATTAAAGGTGTAATTATTACTATTTAGGTGTAATATTACACTTTTTTTCAATTTGCGTAATAGTTAGTATTTATGGAAAATCAAAATTGTACAGCAATAATCCAACGATGGTTCATAAATACTATTTCTCTCGCAAAAACGATGGATTTCAACGTTTTATTACTTGCAGGCTGCTTTTGAGTGACTTTTAGTCAGTTTTTTAACAGAAAATATGCAGGCATATTGGTTTTAAAGGTTTTTAAATATTATATCATTCTCAGTAAATAAGTTTGTATGGTCAAAACAATGCAACGCGTCGTGAGCTAACAGAAACGATGCTCAAAAGATTCACCAAAAACTGTTGTGCGATTTTTTACAACAACGAATTACGTTGAAAGTCTTGCATATATGAACAGCACAGTAATCTTTTGAACACACGTAACTTCAAATAATACTTTCTGTGATCAGTTACTGAACTGAATTGTTAAAAACTATAAATTAATACGGTGAGTGACATCTGTAAGAACTTTATCTAAGTTGATTATCCATATTATATGTCGGTAATACAGATTACTACAGCCCAGGCAGATGGCGCTATCCGTCGTGTTTCAGTTTTTTGAATGACAATTCAGTTTAGTTCTATGGTGGGGGATTATGTGTTTTTTGTTGGATAATAAAAAACAATCTTTGTTTTATTGTTCCTCCTTTTTTTGCTAAAGACTGTGCGACTAACACCAGAGCCTTCCTAATCTTTGCTAAGCTAGGATCGGGGAACAGGGCTGGGATATATTGCTACATGCTTCAAGTGTTTCTTTGATCATGGTTTTAATCTTAAAAGAAGATTATAAATAAATGACTCAGTAAAAATCGCAGAGTGTTACAATTTAAGAATATAAAACCCAACATTTATACTCATTTCCTAAAGATGAACAGAGTGTTTCCTCGTGGTGAATAATACAATTACAATTTGGCGGGAATGGGTACCTTTATTGGATAACCAACACCTCTGTCATAGGTCACCCCAAGTGGTTTGCTACGTTTGGTGATTTAGCAGGGGTGCCCGGGTTCATGGGGCGAGGTTTTTCTAGGAATTGCAGGCGGATGACCAGGACTCACTGAACTCCAAATTTTTATCCACCCCTTAAAACTTTTTCCTTCCCAGAACTCTCCTTTCCTCCTTTTCCTTAAAAAAAACCCTCCACACAGCATCCTCAAAGATGACATAGGCTCTGAGGGAAATTATTTTTCTCAGGGCCTCCTGTGTGGAGCTCAAGTAAAAAAAAAATTAAAATGAAATAAAATAGAATAAAAAATAAACAAAATAATACCTTGTCAAATTTAATGTTTCAAAAATCCGATCATTCCTGATAACTTCTACAAGGAATAAAAATGAAAATCTAGTCTCCGATCTAGATCTAGACTTTCCACAAAAAGACTCTCCACACAATATCCCCTAAGACGTCATAAACCCTAAGGGAAATTATTGAGGAAAACATGTGTGGAATTAATGTAAAAAAAATAATAATGTAGTTTATTTCTGTGTTAGAATCTCGTTGAAAGTTCAACATTAAATTATTGTGAAATGCATGGCGCACAGTCCCGTGATTCCTAATGAGTATTCTCACTCACTGTTCTGGCAAACTTTCTAAAAGATGAAGTAGTGTTTATACCAGAATAAAGTTAGTTTTTGACGTGTTATCGTGTAACTAGGACTAGTTTTAATTAAAGTTATTCTATTTGTTTTGGCAGTTAATAATCGTTGCGGAGTTTGACCTAGTTGGGTCTTACGGTGTTTTCGAGCAGTGTAGTTGTCGTAATTTGTTAATTTTATGACATAATGCAATTAAAAGGGATCCGCGTAAGAGTTTTCACTGCTCCGAGTCAATGGGACTATAACATCTCTATAACGTTTGGGAGAGAATGTTCCAAAACGATGAATAAGTAAAAATGTGAATTAGTAAATATTCTTTTCTGGGAAAAAACCCAATTTTTATTGTAGGCTTGCATTTGATCTCACCGGAATTTGTCAACAAGAGCCCAGAATAAAGAATCTTATCACCCAACCTCAGACTTCGTCAAATAGTACGAGGTGTTTACAAGAAGATTTTATTTATTCCTCATTTACACATTGACGGCCTCCGTGGTCGAGAGGTAAAGCTCTCGACTAGCGATCCGGACATTGCGGGTTTGAATACCGGTGTGCGCAAATAAATTTTATTTGATTAATTAGTTTCACTTCGTAAATAATTCATTAAAAATTATCTGCACGTTCCAGAGTGGAAGAAACTCTCAGTATTCCCTGGTGTATGACCACCAGTCAGAATTGAAACGTTCCTTGAAATGGCTTTAAGTGTGTTTGGTTTCAAGTTCTCAATAGTCAGGTACTACTTTACCTTCCTCTTCCCCATCTCTTTCCCTTCCCCGCTACCTTCTGCCTCAAAACATAACCCAATTGGGGATGACATTGTCTCATTGGCTGATGGGAGTAGTCGAGACTCTTGTGCGGTATTCGCATAATATTTATTTTTCTAAAAAGCGGTGTGGAGTTTACGTGAAAAGTGAATTTATTTCATTATAATTTCGAGTTCTTTTGACATGAGAGGGGAATCAGAAAAGAAAATTATAAATATAATTACGGACATTGTTGTGATATTAAATTTAACAAACTTGCACGACAACTTGCAACTTTTTATGTTATTGTAGAAGTACTTGTGTTATCAAAGTTTAGCGTAATAATAATGAATAGATAAATCAACTAATTCTAAAACAACAATAATCTAAGCGTACATCAATTGACTCGATATTGTGCAAAATATTTTTATGGTGGGCAACCCCAAAGAGGATTGTGCACTTTAGGGTGGAAAAACAGCAAAAATATTCCGCCCATCTCGAACGAAATGCATTATAATGGTACTCAGTACCTACTTGCGAGGTTTTTCGGGAATTTTCTCTCTCTCTCTCTCATAGGAAATCTTTTTATCAAGATCATTTCCCTGTTTTCCAGTAACAGAGACTCGCGGCAAGAAAGCGGTTTTGGTCTTACCAGAAAAAGAGAAGACGATAACAGAATTTTAACCTTACAAATTAATGTAAGCGCACTCATTTATCATGGTACCTCTTCAAGGAAATATTTCGAAAGTGACTTGGGAATCAAAAACAGAAGTACTTAGGCAACTCAATTATATTTTTAAGTGCAGAATATGTGGGATGTAGTATATGGAAGGCAGAAGAGATTTTATTGGTTTTCATGTGAATACCAAACAAGAGTCCGAACTGCCCGGAGTCAGTGGTGGTAAGACATCTCCAATGTGGAGTGTTTTGTAGAGCTGAAGGAAGTGAGAAGGAAAAAATGATGTACTAGATTACTTAGATCTTAGAACGATACAAAAAATCTATTTTCTCCCACCTATGAATTGAATTTTCTTCTGTCCTAAAATGAGTTCTGTAACTCATAGGGAATGTCCTAGCAAGAAATAAAAAAAATTAATATAAATTTAAAAAAACCATTGACTCCACGCGGAAACGGACGGCCCGTTTGTTAGATTCACCTTTCTTCTTATCGAGCGGATTGTAATCTTCTAATCTAGTTTTACTACTAAGATGCTCCGAGGAACAAGCGTCATTGATCCCTTCGGTGCTGAGAAAACACGCCTAACGCGCACCCAACAAATGTCCGCGGTTTACATTTGTCACATGAAAACGAGTTCGCTTCTACAACTCGTTCTGAGTTCAACAGGTCGACTGTGAAATAATTTGCCGGTTTTCGTTATTGAATGTTGTTGTTCTATATCTGATATTAAAAATCATTTAGCAATAGCATTTCCCATTTTATCAATTGGCTTAACTTCGATGTGAAGACTCTTTTACTCATAACCTTTGTCGCCTTTCGCTAAATATTTCGATGCATTTTTTGTCTATGCTCTCATTTTTCTGTAGTCGTTCCGTCAACTTTCACTTTTGTGATATTAAATAGCTGCTCTAATTTCTCGCAACTCATTCTACAAATTAAAGCCCCAGTGCTCAGATTACAATAAAATCTCTTTAAAATTACTATTCATCTGAATAAATTCAAAGTTTAACAACAATATCCAGTATATCAACAAGTGTTTTACAAAGAAAGGATACCTTTCAAACTACATAACCTCTCTCTCTTTACGGAATCCCTTGGTTTGGAAAATGAAGGCAGTCAACAAAGCAGCTCACCTTACAACTGACAGCAGACTGTCTGGAGACCAGACCCTGGGACCCCACATCCGTGATTCCTCTGATCTCTTCAAGACCCGTGTTCATTCTTTCTTGTCCTCAAAAAACCCTCTTGCATCTGCGAAGATGACAGGCCCTGAGGGAAATTATTTTCGTCAGGTCCAGTTTTAAATAAATTTTTTATTTTTATTTATTTATTTGTTTTATTTTAGTAAATTGTACATTTAAGTTTACAATTTCCTAATTAATTATATCATTTCATATTTCAAACTATATTTTTTCTTGTTCTATGTATCTCCTACAATAAATTTTGAACTTTCCAATTGGTGCGGCCTTTAAAGTTTCTGGTAGAGTGTTGTATAACTTCATCCCTTTGTATAGTAAACTGTTCTGCGTATTCATTTTGTCCTTTTTTTGTAGTCTGATTTCCTTGCAAGTCCTTGTATTATGTCTGTGAATGTCCTTGTTGTATATAATTTTGTTTGAGAAGTATTTTGGTAACATGTTGTTCACTATTTTATGGATAAATATCATCGTGTGCAGGGTCAACATCTGTTTCACGGTTAGCCAATTTAGTTCCTTCAACATTTTATTTACTTTTGAGAATCTATTTCGTCGAAGTATTATTCTCATTGCCCTGTTTTGGAGAATTTGAAACTTATTTTGTTCTCGTTCATTACACAGGAAAAGGATAGTTGAGCAGTAGTTAAAGTGTGGAGCAATAATTGAATTATAAATAGTGACTGCAGTTTTTCTAGAAAGTTTTTGCCGTATTCTTCCCAAAAAAGATACTTTTTTTCCAATTTTCTTTTGGGTATATTCAGCATGTTTGTTAAAAGTTAGTTTGGAATCTAATATAACTCCTAGGTATTTCATTTCAGTCACACTTTCAATAATTTCACCGTCAATTTTAATTTTGCTCTCACTGGATGTCTTCTTATACCCAATTACCATACATTTTGTTTTTTTTGTATTTAATTTAAGCTTATTTATTTTTAGCCATCTTGATACATTATTTAGTTCATTATTAAAAATATTTATTAGTTCTTCGTAGTTATCACCAATTAAGTATATTAGTGTATCATCGGCAAATAATCGTACTTTGCATTTTGAAAATATTTTCACCATGTCATTAATATAGAGTATGAACAATAGAGGTCCAAGGACCGATCCCTGTGGTACTCCTAATTTATTTTCCATTGGTTTAGAAAACTGATTATTTATTTTTGTTACCTGTTTTCTGTCTTTCAAATACTCTTCTATTAATTTAATGGATACAGATGAGAAACCAATTTCTTTAAGCTTTCTTATCAGTATATCACGATCTATAGTTTCGAATGCCCTTTGAAAATCCAAAAATATTGCTAAGATAAATTTATTACTATTCATTCCTTCCTTCCATTCTTCGACAATTACGTTTAGTGCTGTTTCACATGAGTTGTTGGATCTGAATCCTGATTGCTCTTGGTATAAAATATTGTGTTTATCTAAGTATTGCAAAATTTGTTCTTTTATTATCACTTCAAGAATCTGTTCATATTTTGGTAAGGTGTTGATTGGTCGAAATTCTTCACATTTTCTGGTATTTTTAACCTTTGGGACCGGTATAATAGTAGATAGTTTCCATGACTGTGGAAATTTTCCCTCTTCAATTGTCTCATTAATAATATTTAAAAGAGTAGATCCAATTACTGGAAAAGCATCTCTTATTAAGCCAATAGTTAATCCATCTGAACTATTCTTTGATTTAATTTTGTTTAAAATGTTAAATAAATATTCTGCATTTATTTTTCTGAAGACAAATAATTCTTTGTTTGAGTCGTTACTCTCATTTGTGGGGTTAACATCAATGTTGGGGATTAATTTGTTAATTTGAGTGATGCTTTCAATAAAATATTTATTAAAGCTATTAGCCATGTTTTCTTCATTTATCTCTTTTGGAAATATTACTATTTTTATGTCGTCTTTGTTTTCGCCATGTACTAATTCCTTTATGCTTTTCCAAATTTTTTTGGGATCACCTTCTTCTGAGTTTATTTTATTTTTTATATACTCATTATGCGTTCTTTTTATGTCTTTAGAGTATTTGTTTCTTGCTTTTTTGTAGTTATCCCAATCCATAGTACTATTAGTAAGGCATGCTCTTTTGTAAAATGTATCTCTATCATGTTGCATTATGCGAAGTTCTCTTGTATACCATTTATTATTGTTTATTTTATGTATTTTCTGTTCTGGAACTACTTCATCAATAGATTTTTTTAAGTTTAATATCATCTGATCAGTTTTTTTGTTATATTCCATTTGATTTATTTTATTCCAATTAACAGTCTCTAAGGTCTGAATGAAATTTTCTTTATTGTATTTTTTGTAATTTTTAAATGATATTACTTGTGTTTCTTTACTGGACTTGTATTTTTCTCTGTCATTTAGTATAATTTGAATGATGCTATGGTCGCTAATTTTAGGGCTATCTAGTACATTAATGTTTAAGTTGAATTTATTTGACATTACCAGATCAATCGCTGTTTTTGACGTATTAGTAATTCGTGTAAAATCTTTGACTAATTGTTTCATCCCTGCAGCTTGAATAATAGATTTCAGTTTTTTTGTGTATATGTCTGCATTCGCTTTGACATTTATATTAAAATCTCCAGCTATAATGTTAATATTTTCATCTTGTAAATTTTCCATGCACCATCTTTGAAAATATGTTAAAAATTCGCTCTTACTTGTGTTTGGCGATCTATAAACAACAGTGTATACACCTTTCTTATTTCCTGGTTTAATGGTGATGGCTAAGATCCAACACTGTTTTTCAAATTGGTGATTTGATATTACTTCATATGGAACTTTCTTACTCAAGAGAATCATCACTCCACCCGTATGTCGACTATGTGAGTCGCAGCGGATGGTATTATAATTTTCAAATTTAATTTCACTATCTTGGATATCTTCAGTCACATGTGTTTCACTCATCATAAGCATAAAAGGTTTCTTTTCCTCTAAAAGTATTTTGACCTCTTCGTAATGTGCTATGATGCTTTGTATATTCAGGTATATAATTTCATCTTTATCGTAATATTTTTTTATAAAAAAGAGATTCTGCTCATTTTTGCTTCTAGTTTTCTTTTATAAATTGGGCAGTCCTTACTCATGGCTGAGTGACTGCTATTTAGTTTCAGTCCTAATCTTTTACTTGTCATTATACAATTGATGCACTGGAGATCTTCATCGGTGCACTCTTTTACATCGTGATGTTTTGCGCATTTTTGACAAGATTGTAGGTTTCTGCAATCTATAGCCTTGTGATTAAACCCATTACATTTAAAACATCTCATGACATTAATATTATCGAAAACTCTACATCTGTCCCAACCAATATTTATTTTTCCTTCCTTTAACATCCTCTCGAATGTCTTTCCGTCAACGTCAGCAAATATGGTGTAACTGATTTGATTTTTAAGATTTTTCGTTTCTTTTATAAACGTTACTTTCAATTTTGAGTTTGGTTCAAAAATAAACTCATTTTGACTTTTCATTTTCTTTTCTACTTCTTCAAATGAGTATTTTTCAGTTAAGCCAATAATTTTGACCGAAGGTTTTATTTCTTGTGGGATTTTTATATCGTATTTGTCTCCCATCAATCCAGTCACTTCATCATGAATTTTTTTTATATTGCTGGTATTTTTGAATTCTACTATTACCCCCCCATCTTTTAAATTTCTCATTCCTGTTACTCCAAAGTTTACTGGGTCAATATTTCCTTTAATTTCATTTTTTGTTTCAATATTTTCTTGATTTTTCTTTTTTGGTTTTATGATTACAATTGGCTCGTGTTTTTTTACCTTCTCCGCATATGTTTCAGGCATTATTATTTTTTTTATGTCTTTTTTGATTTCTTCATTTTTAGTGTTCATGTTATTGAAAAGCGATTTATTTTCCTGCATTATTTTTTTCATCTCATTAAAATTTTGGGTAATTATTTTTGTGAGCGGCCGGAGAATTTTCAATTCGCCCTTCATTTCATTATTTTCTGCCACTAAATGAGCTATAATGTCAAATAAATTATCCATTCCTTCATTTATTTTTTCTTTTTGGCCCATGGATATTTTTCCTTTACTTTCTGAGAGTGTTGTCTTCACGG
Organism: Glyphotaelius pellucidus; assembly: GCA_936435175.1. Taxonomy (NCBI): domain Eukaryota; kingdom Metazoa; phylum Arthropoda; class Insecta; order Trichoptera; family Limnephilidae; genus Glyphotaelius; species Glyphotaelius pellucidus. The sequence goes on along the minus strand of OW386555.1, from coordinate 23,643,308 downwards.
AATTAATTATGATTCGTGAGTTAGTAAGGGCATTACTCACTTGGTTTGTCTCTATCAATATAGACTTTTCTTCTTCATCATCTCTATTGTTTTCCGAATCAGACGATAAGTTATCGTCCTCTTGTTCAGTTGGGGATCTTGGGGTTATAAAAGATTTCGTAAACGGGTCTGGATTTTTTACTCTGGGTGTTTTATTTCCTTTATCCATTTTTTAGAGAATAAATAATTTATATTTTATACACCTATTGCCATCTATTAAAGAATATCGGAAAGTAATATTTTTAAATTGGTGTATTTACCGCCATCTATTGTCAACTAGAGTAAAGTATTAATTTATTTTTGATATATTTATATATCTACTGCCATCTATTGATGAGTAGGCAAATGTATCATAATACGTCGGTAGTGTTTATATCACAGTGATTTGGCTTTTTTCAATTTGTTTTTCTTATTTAAAAAAAAAAACACTCACATACACAGCATTTACTCCAGCTTTACTGCAACACTGTGATGCCACTGTTTTAATCGGTTTGTATATTATAAATAGACTTTTTTCACAGATTTTAACTATTTTAACGGAGCAGAATAAATACGTGACACCTGTCAACGATGATCATAGACAATTTAGTAATAAATGCGTAAAATAAAGCTGTATAAATTTTAAGTCAAAATATTACAATGAAATTTTCTTAACCATTTACAGTTGCAAAAATGGAGAACTCATTCAGATTGACCCGTATAAATTTTACACATCTATTCTTACATCGAAAAGTAGGATAATATGTCCAGCACTGCCAAAAATTGGTGCGAAATCGTATAAAATTATGTCTACAGGGAATCAAACCCGGAACCGTGTTCGTTGCACAATTTGTATTTTGTTTTCTGCACACTACTGCCCCCACAAAGCTCTCAGCAACCCCTTAAGAGATATCGCCCTCTTTAAGAACCACCAGCTTAAAATAAATTTCACACAACTAATCTTGACTTACCTGTTAAGCCAAATATTAATTACCCATTAAGTTTTAAGCCAAATAATTTTTTATTTGATGGTTTTCAGAGAAAATGTAAAGCTTTATCAGTAATTGGTTGAAAGCTTGTTTATGTTTATGAAGTAAGCAATGAAGAAATATTTAATATTATTATGCAAATAATAAACTGGTTCATTTTATTTGTGGACAACATGCCTGTTTTATGAACTAAAATAAACTCTATAAATGGGAATATATCTATTGCAGTTTAAAACGAACAAAAAAAATTACAAATTAAAATTATTTTTTAAATTATCGCACAAAAGCTTAAACTGCTCCGATCTGTCCGAAGCTAGTAAAGCTATGGCATTCCTGTTTGGGGTATATTAAGCTGAAGGGAGCGGTGGAGAAAAAAGCGGTGGGAATGTGGAGGGTTGGGAATGGCTATTTATATTTCATAAAGAAGTAAGGCCATTTCCAGCAAATGTTGGTTTTTTTTTTCGCCCAGAACTTGATCTCTGATAATTGAATTTATTTAAGAATAGACCCACCAAACTAGTCAATTTAATAAAAGCAGTCAAAAAATAATATATTTAACAAGAAAGCTAACAATAATAATAGCACCACACAAGAGTTCAAATTACCTCCAACCATAGTTAGACTATGGCATCTCCAATTGGGTTATATTGTGAGGCTGGGTAGTGGGGAGAGGAAAAAGATAGGGTAGAGGAAGGTGAAGAGTACCTGGTTGTTCACATCTGGTCAGAAAACACGGCGAAAGCCATTTCAAGCAATATTACGCAAAAATGAGTTTTGGCATCATGAAATTATGCGTTGCTAACAGTTCATCCGATTGCGATGAAACTTTGGGGATTTGGTGTGTACCTAGCAGCGATGTTTTCTATATATACTGTTGAGCTCTGGCATTATGAAATTTGCATAAAAAAATTGAAATGGGTGGCACGCGGTGAAACTGAATGAACCGGGAATGAATGCATGGAACGAGGGTTAGAGGAAAGAAACCCGGGAGGGGGGAGGGGAACTCGGAAGATAGTACGGGAACTCGGGATGAGGATTCTCGGGAGGGGAAAGAGGAGAGGAGAATCCGGGAGAGGGGAGGGGAACTTGGGAGGGTGAAGGGGAACTCGGGGGTGGGTTCGCAAGAAGAGGACGAGGGGAGTGGGGATAGGGAAGGCGGAGAAAGCGAAATGGGAACGCGAGAAGGGAAGGGGACGCGGGAGAGGAAAGGGAGGCGGAAGGGGAACGGTTCGAGGAACACGCAGGGAGAAACACTTTATTTTTTAAGTGGCAAAGCAACGCATGCCGGGAGCTCGCTGGTATAAATATAAAATAAAAACAAAATATTCTTTCTCTCTAAGAACTACGAACACTAAACTTAAGAACACTAATTAAGTAATTAAACTAAGAACGCTTATAAAATCCAGTATTTTTGCCTCACTCGCACACTTCACGCTCTCTATCAGTATCCGCTATCAGTATTACGAACTTTCCACTCTTTTCATCGGTTGCCTTTAGCAGTCTAGAAGTACAAAACCACTCTGGAAAATATTCCTCAACCGCATTATTCCGCTGCTCTTGTTAGTTTAGTGATAATCAAAAACGTTAGGAATAAGCTATTCTGAAAAATTAAAACTTATTGCAATACTACGGTTATTATTGCAACTGGTATCTGAAGATAAATATCGCTGAAAACTAAACAAACCAACTTATGGTTTCTCAGTAACAGCAACCATCATTATTTATTTACTCTACATAAAAATATTTTTTTAACACACACAAACAAATTGCACGAGATAACATGAACTCCCGGTGGACGGCATGAAGAATTTTTTCTTGTTTAAGAAATAATATTCAAGAGTGTTTCTCTCTAAAGTGCATTTTCATTATGCAGATGATTTAGTTCTTAAAACCCCTCCGTTCTTAACCTGGGTTTGTAAAACAGGCATGATGTTTAATGTTTTTCCCACAAACAAATGTAAATGAATTGTTTGTAAGAAATTATTAATAAGGGATTATAATTCCATAAACGAGACGCAACTAACTTTTTAAACTCTTTTTTCAACTTTTATCAACAATTTACATGGCAGAATGTTTTTTTTTCATTGACTCCACACAGGAGGCCCTGAGAAAAATCCTTCAGGGTCTGTATCTTTACCCGGAAAGCGAGAGGTCCTGGGTTCGAGTCTCAGAGGTTTCAATATCTTTTCCTGATTTTTCTGTTTCTAGATTTTTGATCGAGTCTCGCTTATATTGTCTTCATTTAAGGAAAATTTATAATTTATATTTATTTATTTGAATGCCATAAAATTGCTTTTATATTCAAGTGATGCATGAGATTACACAGTAGTACACAGGGCGGTATCAGTAGCAATAACAATTTAAGAATGTACATTAAATAAGGTATGTATTTAGTTACAGGATAAAATTACGTGTTACAACAACAAAAAAGTAAGTGAACTCTTAAGTTATAGAATGTTATAATAACAGATAACATTTTATAAGCAAAATAAAAATAAGTAAATAAAGATGACTTAGTAGAAAAGTTGTCAACATATAGTACTTTTTGTCATACATTCGCATTTTATTTAAAAATCGTTGGATCTTAAGAATTGGCTGTAATAAAAGTTCCTAATAGACGTAATTTAAGGAGTCGTAAAATATGACATCTTGAATTATTTTATAACAATTTTGCATAATTCAATTATTCACTGTCTCGAATGTGTCGTCTGTATAATACCATTGAATGTGACTATATAGATATCTATGCAAACAATCTCACATATTTCAAAAAACAAATTAACAAAATCTTACCATGACACTTCGTGGAGAACAGTCTTGTAGTTGCTTTATTATCATACCCTTTCTTTCTTTTTTCTGTTTCTCTGCAGGTTATATATTGTATTTGACACTACTATGTTTTATATTTCATTTTGATTATTTCTGTTATAACTACAAACATTTCCGTTTAGTTACAACTAAACATTGATTACTGTGAACATTTCTAATTGGGGATGGATAAATATCTATCTATATCCTAAACGCGATTTTATTATTTTAATAATTGTTAACACTACGTAAATGTTTCAAACAATAAATAAATAAAGTAACCTACTAAAGAGATTACTGTTAGCTTCAAAGTTAACTTCGTTTGAAATTAATGAGCAGGTATTGCAAATTAGCTCTGTTATTTCAGGGCTGTCAGTTAGAGATTTAATAACAATAATAAAATATTTATTGTTTCGTGATTGAGGACTTAGCCAGCCGAGAAATCGAACACGCGACTCCCGGGTGGACCAAAACGCGATGCCAACTCAGCCACTGAACGGCAATAAGTATGTTGTGTGACCAGATATGAATAGTCAGATACTTTCCTCTTCTTTATCTCCTCTTCCTCTCCTCTTTTGTATTACTTCATAACAGTCGCCAAATTCGGTATGTCCTGGTACTGGCTTGAGGCAGTTGGTACATTAAATATAAATAACATTTTTTTAGATCGATCAAAATCGCGAACCCCTTGTACGATTATAGATGTGAATTTTTGTTAAGTGCTCTTTACTTACGCTTTTATAGAAACAACCGTCGCCAAACAAACAAACAGCAAAATGTTGAAAAACCCTGTCAATCACCGATATTTTTTGGAAACATTTTCCACTGTTTTGTTTGCAACGAAATCTGACAGGTTTTTATGCCTTTTTGTAAATATTATGAATATTCAGAAAATGTGTTTTTTTGTGTTTTTAATGGGACCAAAATTGACTCCTCAGAAAGAGTCATTTAGATTAAAGCTAAATTAAAAAGTACACATCTTTATTACAGTAGAAATCTGATGTAAAAGTCTGAAGCACCAAAACCTCCAAAAAAATTACACACTTTTTTAAATCGAAATTACACAAAAATTACACAATTTTGAAATCGCAACATCATTATCGTAATCATCATCATCAAACAGTATTAATAACTTAGCGACTATACGGTTGAAATTAAGTAATTCGACTAAGAATACAACTCTGACGCCGCGCCTTACGCATAACCGTTTTCGTACGTGGAGTTTGTATACAAATCTACTTTTGTAATAGAACTGAATTAAGGCAATGCCAAAAGACGGCGCCACTTACGATGAAAGCTCGACCGGTCAGTAACTAAGTGGGTATCGTGTTTGGGTCCCATTCGGCTGGCTAATTCCTCCAACATGACTCAAGCAACATTTTCGGCTTACTGTGGTGGTATTAGGAGATTTTCAAACATTGTTGGGTTATTCGTAACCCGGGAATGTTTGTCTTTCTTTGGAATGTTTTAATAAAAAAAGTTAGCGCGAGGAGCATCGGCTTTTTGGATTTGTAATTTCTTAAATATTTCCGGATCTGAAGAGAATGACATAATATGATTATTACTTTATCTGGCAGTTGTGAATAATAATACCACACGTCTATTTATTATATATGACGTCATTGCCTGTCGCGGTTAAAAAGAAAAGTCCCAATAAACTACTTTTTAGCATTGAAGAAGAAGATAACACTTTTAAATCTAAATGAAAATATGAAAGAAAACAAGACACAGAAAAAGACAATGGTCGCAATTGGGACTCGAACCCAGACCTCTCGTCTAACCGGGACGGCGCGTTTTCCAATTTCAATTAAGAGAGTTTTTCTCGTAAAAAATTGAATACTTTTTAGCAGTTTGTCGATGAGTACTTTTACTTTGGAGTTATAAATAAACTTATTTTACTTTATTACGCAGTTAGAATTTTTGTATTAGTCTAGTACAAATTATTTCTTTCGGCTAGCCAATTTTTCAACAAAATGTTTGTTTTACCATTTGTACATTTTTTAATTTCGGCATGTAACATATTTAAGCATTTAGGTATTATATTTGTCCATTGTTGTTTTTTTACCAATGTACTGTTTGTTTCTGTTTATAAATAATTAAATAAATAAATAAAAGAAAATAATTCGAAGTAGGTACTTTTTGTTTTTTTTATATTGACGAGAATTTATTTTATAGTTGGTACTTCCGGCGAACGTCATATTTGATTGCCTATACTATCAACGAAAAATCTATACTCAATATACAAAATGTAATATTCCGTTTTATCCGTGTATTGAACTTCGACAAGGAATAATCCATATTATCCGTGAGGAATGCTTATAAATTTTTACCCTTATTTGTTGCTAATTTAATGCAATCTGCCGATCTACCGCGCCTTTATCAGCAGATCCCTTAGAGGCCTTGATTTATCCGTCAAGTTGGTCCATTGTCGGAAGTTCTGCTCTTTGTTTCCCTAATTGTTATCCTGGGCAGAGTTGTGGGGTATAAACACACCTTTACCTGTATCCCGGGACATTCCGGCGTATCCCGGCACATCCCGACATCGTTTCCCGGGGCTTTAGTTCATGTTTACACACTCGGACTGGCGTGCTGCACCGTAAAGCATATAATTTATATTTCCCTCATTTTGCCTCATTTCCTCGCAGCCGCATAATTAATTTTAAATTGCTTTTTAATGAGAAAAGTCTCGCGGTTGGGCTCGATTAGCCTATATTGCTCATCAAGGAACTATGCCCACATTTTACAACGCTTTAAAAACTACTTTAAAATGTCTCTTTAAACGCTGTGTAAACAAAATAATTTGAAGAAGATAACACTAATATTCTAAACTAAAATGTGAAAAAGAACATCACACAGAAAAATAAGAAGATAACGGTCGCAACTGTGATTCTCGTACCGGGACAAACGCCTTTGAAAATTCGACTACTAAGACCTCTTATTTAAATGTCATTTTTTTAATATTATATTTCAAATTTCAGAATAAATAACATTTTTTTCGACTATTTTTTTTTATTTTTTATTATTTGGCAGCTACCCTTTTCATTGAAAACAAGCGTTCGATGAGCTGGTTGGTAACCTAGATAGGGTCTCGGATAAATATTTCCGATTTTTTTTTATAGAACAACTATTGACCTTTTTGTAAAGTTAATGTTAAATTTTTATTAGAACAACTCTATTTTTGTAACTGTTGAAGGTTATTCCCATCAATTTAATTTATCCGAGACACTCTCTAGGTTGCAAACCAGTTCATTGAAAACTTGTTTCTTATGAAAGAGGTGGCTGCAAATAATATGGAAAAAAAATTAGTAGAAGATTATATTATTAATTCTGAAATTTGAAATACGAGATTGACAAAAGAAATCTAATAAGTAGCTGAATTGGTAGAGTCGTTTGTCCCGGTAAGACGGTCTTGAATTTTCAGACCCGGTTCTGAAAATTCAAAAAAAATGAGACGGTTGAAAATTCGCTAATTTTGACAATCATCATCACTCTTGGCTCTACAACCCCTGGCGGGTCTTGGCCTCCTCAAGAGTCTTCCTCCAAACATCTCGGTTTTGTGCCAGCTCTCTCCAGTTAAGAAGCTCCAAGGTAGATATATCTTTGACGACGTTGTCGCTCTATCGTAATCTATGTTAACAAATACAAAAACCATATAATTCAATATTTTGGTACAAATATACATTTATTTCTTACTAGCTTTTATCCGCGGCTTCGCTCACATGATATTAGGGGGAAATTACTGTAGCCCTTGCACTTATCAATTATCTCCCCTCCCCTCACTCCCTCCCCTCACTCCCTCCCCCCATCCCTCCTCCCTTCCGCATTCCATACATTCATACCCGGTACATTCAGTCTTCAAACATCTCGCGTGCTACCTAAATTTCATAATGCCAGAGCTCAAAGAAAAAAAGAATTATCCAATTTGGTGCAGTCGTTCGGAAGTTATGCGCGTACAAACATTTCGGAGATTCATTTTTACTTAAATATATCAACACCGTTTCCACGGCAACGATTTGTCTTCTGACGTTAGTAACAACTCGCTTTTGTTAGCGACAGAAAACGTACAAAAAATGTAATATATTAATATTTATAATTTCATAACGCCAGAGCTTACAATTGTTTACAGCCTATATTACTCGTATGAAATGTAGCATTCTATTGGTGACACAATATTTTAAAATCGGTTCATTGGTTTATGCGTGAAAGCGTAACAAACAAACACACGCAGTTTCGCATTTATAATATTAGTATTGATGGCCATACAGCTCTTGCAGAGAACTCTGCGAGAAGCCTCAGCCTGCTTTAAAATGCATTTCCACATTCTTTCCTTTTACCCCCTCTGTGGGGAGTTTGACCAACACGCTGTCCGTAAAGCTATGTCTTAGCCTGTCTAAGAGCCTGGTCCCAGATGGCTTGGCTTCGTGCATCGTCTTAAAGGCTCCGCTCTCCGTTACTACTCGCAGGTAGCATACTAGATTGGCTCCATTAGGTTTAAAATTTAAAAATTAAAGTTTTTGGTATTGAAATATTTTTTATAAAGCCATGAAATATACTGAGCACTATACGTTGCATTATACTTAGGTCCCGCCAAAGTTAACGATGAAACGTCTTATATTTGTATATTCGTTGTGGCATGGTTGTGGGTTTTGAAAATATATCATTATCCGTTGCTTTTTGGTGTACTTACGTTGTCGAGCTCAAGCGGGGAGCGGGGTTAAATAAGAGCCTCAAATTCAATTAGATCTACCTAAGAATCAGTCTTATCTCCGTAACGGAAAGGGTTACATGAGTTATTCGTCGTCGTGTAGATCTTGAGGTGTTCTAATAATTAAATAAATTTTGCAAAATGACGAACGTAGTGTAGAAATACAACCCACCTGAATATTTAAGGTTCTTAAAAAGTCTGTGAAATTAATAAACATTAGTGTCCGACCGAAACAAGACTTTCTACCTAAACCGAATCTTCGGAATCTGTCTCAGTTTTGGCCCAAACCAAAATTTTTTTAGAATGGTTAAAAGTCTATTGTTTACTGAAATTTGGCTTATTTTTTACACTTATACGGACAGTTAACACGTTTTAAATTAAATAAAAAACAATTTTCGAAGAATTTTAAATTTTGTTTTTTGTAACAAAAACTATAAAAATAAGAAAAAATATGCTAACTACTTCTTGGAATAAAAAATTGTCAATAATCAACACTTACATTATGAAGGAAGGGTCACATTAATCGAGAATTTTTATTTTGATTTCGTTTAAAATCACAAAATTCTTATTACACGTGTTAAATGAAATAAAAAAAAAAAGAATAATTATGAACGTGAATTTTTTTTTTTTTTTTTGATATACTATTTTTTTTTTCTGCTAAAAAACAAACAAAAATTATGAAACTTAACAAACATGTTAACTTCTTCTTGGAACAAAATTTTGTCAATAATCAACACTAACATCGTAAAAGAAGGACCTCCTTAATTGAGTATTTTAACCGGGTGCGGGTCCGATGGCGGGTGACACACGAGCCACAAACTCACCCGAAGTCAGCCGAACGACGCGCCATAATTCACGAACGCAGTTTCGGTGCGGCCGAAGATTCGGCAGATTCTCTGCCGAAACCGAAACTGATGTCGAAACTAGATTTTTTGCCGAAACCGAAACCGAACCGTTGGTCGGTCACTAATAAACATGAAGAAACGTCTTTTCTGCACTCCATAAAAATGAACATCATAATATCATAACAGGGAGTACTTCTAGGATCACTTCTTGAATGTCCTCGACCTACTTTGCAAAATTACGAAGTGATACTTTCATAACGACTGTTGTTACAATTTGTCACTTTTAATAAGGTGTGCAAACATTAAGTGGACATATAAATCAGAATTATTTAATAATAAAAATGATCTTGGTAAGACCGCGGGAAAACTGCCATAAAAACTGTAAAATTCTCAAGTAGAATCGTTAAATTAGCATACAATATGCATTAGACGCGGTGGCCTTACACCGCTAACGGTCCCTAACACCCTGCCAGTAGTGGTATTACATCGGTAAAGTTAAAAAATAACGTATTATTCGTAGCGTTAACGCGGGACGGATAGCGTTATTATTGCCCTCCCTGGGTATCATATTTAAATGTTTAATTTGTGGATTGAGCGAGTCGTTTTCATTGTAAATTGGATAAAGATGTTTAAATATTTCAGAAAAAGTTGAAATTAATGAATAAACAAGGTTTTATCACTTCAATTGTTTTCTTAGTGTTTTATTATTTCTCCGCTCCGTACAATCATCGATTTTTTTTTCAATTAGGTTTGTCAACAGTGATTTATATCAAAGCGCTTACAAATACAATTACACTGAATACGGTTGATACTATCACTAATTAAAGACCAACACAACATCGGTAACATAATCTGTAGACGTAAGTGCGTAGTATTAGATAGGTAGATGAGAATATTGGATAAGGCAACAGTCTCATCTACCACCGCCCCGGTAACTATTTCTTGATAACCAACAACTCTGGCTTTGGTCATCTCAAGTAATTCGCTCCGTTTGGTGACTTACCAGGGGTTCCCTGGTTCGTGGGGTGAGGTTTGTCCGGGTTTGACGGCTGACGCGTCTGCCCACCTACTGCGTGGTGGGCAGGATTGGGAGATACTGCTTGAGGGAGGTCTTTTATCCTCTCCAGCCAGAATCTCTCGACCCCTGCATTGCACTGCAATTGGAGGAATGTATGTGTATGTCCGCGTAGGAGAGGAAGTTCTGGGAAGGAAAAAGTATGAGGAGGAGAGGGTAGGAATCTGGGGTCAGTGTGTCCAGGAGTGACAAAAGTTAGATTCCATTCCTCCAACTGCGGTGCAACCGAGAGAGTTGAGATGGAGAGGTCAAAAGGTCCCTCAACCTGTCTCGATCCGGTCCGCCACGCGGTATGTGGACAGACACATTCGCATCCAAGACCCGAATAAACCTCACCCCCATGAACCCGGGCACCATTGCACCAAACGTAGCAAACAACTTGGGACTACTTATAATTATTTCTTTCTCATTTTCAATATTATTTACCACATTAAAGTTACACTTACGTTTGTTTTAATAAATGGGCGTAAAATAAACAAATAAAATAAAATAAAAATTGCCAAATGTGACGATAGACCCTGCCTACCGCGCACCAAATCGTGATGAAGCTACCCTGGCTACGCTGTATCATATGTGTTGAGATTCTACCCCTATATACGATCACGGCACCTAATGCGCTGTGTCGCGCCTACCCTCGTAGCTTTAAATATTTATAAAATCTAAAATCTAAGCTCCTGTCTCGTAGCTTCATTTTTCGTAGCTTTCTATCATGATGTACCTTTATCATTTAGGGTACTTCTAGCCTATCCTAAGGTCATTCGCACTTTTGTGAGGACCTCTTCTCTCAACCTATTTTTCAAACTTCTACATTATTCTGAGCTAATCTAACCCTATTGTTCGCAATCCCTGTGATAATTTCACACAGTAATCAAGATTTTTGAATTTTTGTTTACATTAACTCCGTATCCTGCATTGTGAAATTTTTGGTTTTAGGATTTACACCCATACGCGTAATAAAACACATACAAGTGTAAAGAGTATAACGTATGGTTTTGTGGTAACTTAGGTTCTTTTGAATAAGAGTGAAAGAATTCTTAATTAATTGATTTAAATATCAAGATAATAAAATTGTTTTCTGCAAAGGTTGGCTCCTCCACTAACCAAATAGATTCTGGTGACTGACTTCCGAAAAGGCCTCTGTCAATGCACGGCTACACATACCCAAAGACCGGATTTTACCCTCTTCTGCGGGCTTCCTTGCTTCAATGGGAGCTTTACGTACCAGAGATAAGTACCAGGTCTTCCGTCGTATCTCAGACCTATCCCAACCTCCTCACCTCCAGGTAGTTTAACTCGACTGATTCTAGAAGGGGTAATTCATTGCATCCCTTATCACGACTCTACTCGCGTTGAATGTGGTGTGCGACTATTTTTGTCGTATCCATTCTCCCACGTGATCCGACAGAATCGCACTCCTGCCACCTCTTAGACCTGCTGCGATTGCGCCAAGGGAGCTCTCCAGTTGGCTCGCATCAAATCGAAGGTCGACAAGACTATGATATGCAAATGACTTAGAGTTTTCTTTAAGCGCTGCGCCAGCGTATTCCTCGCATACGTCTCCTTCTGCCTCCGCATGCCTCCGCCTTGGCAATACCGTCACAGGGCCTAAAGTTTCTCTCTCCCTCAGGGAACGTTTCACACTAACCTTCCCCAGAGACACATAATCGCATACAACAATCCGGAAGCCTAAATAACGTGGTTAAAATTTAGGATTTGGGACTGTATGTCTTCATTCACTACCAGTGCTTTTTGATGTGGTCACTGAGTCCACGTATTTAGGTATGAAAGGTTAGGAGATACCTATCCTATTAGGTAGGTATAAATGGAAAAGTGAGTTTTTGGTTTGGCTTTATTTTTATTGAGGAAGCCCTCCCCATGAAGTAGTAGGTATTCACCTAGATAACTAGAAAGGCAACGTTATTTACAAAGTTCTTATTTCAATTTTGATAAATTCAATTTTTAAATTTTAAATTTTCAGACCATAATTGATAGACTTGTCCCTAGATTTTATGCTTGTGGTTTATTGCTTTAAAATTGCACATATTAATTTTCACGTATCAACTGAAAGTTTTTTTTTTGTCGCAAACTATAACTAAAAAACTTGTCCCCAAACCCGCTGCTCCCCAACTCGTTCTAAATAAACAAAATAAAAGAATGTCAATGTTTTGTCTATAATAAACCATGTGTTTGCTGGATGTCCTACTGCCCTAGAATGCATGATTCTTCTAAAAGATCCTTAGATACTTCGATTAAGGAACAAATTATTTAAGTTCAAATATGAAAGTTAAATAGTTCTGTGTATATACTCGTCGTTGCAAATTCGAAGGCCGTAGTTAACAAACTAAGTCAAGTTATGTCTGATGGGATTGACCTAATTTCTTGGAAAGGTATTTATTTCATAATTCCTACGCACAGCTATCAGTAAGTATTATGTTGTTATTAAAATTGTTAGTTATCGACATGCTCCGTTCGCCAATTTGTAAATGATTGTGACTGCTTGCTCTGCATCGTCTCCAAGAACCTGTAAATAGTTTAATGATAAAAGACTTTTATGAAATGAATGCGACTAAAAATTTTAATCGCATTCTTTAATTTTAGATTTTTCCATTATAAAAAATAATCGATACTATTAAAAATCTTTTACTTGGATATTTTAGACTATGTCTGAAACTTTCTCTCCGCTAGAATTGGATTAAAAAAAAAAACGATGAAACATGTTGATATTGTTAATTAAATAGTGGTTGTTACACAAAGTAATTGTTTTTCATTATTAAATGATGACGCCACAAAGTAAATTTGCCTATTTTGAAGAAAAAACGATTCTATTTAAATTTTCACTTGGGTTATATTAGATTATGTTAAAACCCTTTGATCCTCTCCCTCTTTTAGTTTAAATCATTTTAATCACTCATTATAAATCCGTTATTATTATTTATTTATTTCACTAATGTAATTTTATTTGTTTTAAAACCATTGTTAATATTTAATAATTGTTAATATTTTGTTCAAACACTATAATTTATTTCAGCCTGACTTCTTAGTCGTAATCAAAACTTTATTTTAGATATAAAATTCGAAATTTTATTTATTATAATTTTTATTTCGAGAAACTCTTTTAGGTACGACAAAATTTAACTCCTGTTATAAATAAATAAAAACCCTTCAGTTTTATTCAAATGGCCGCAAACTCTTCCGTATTTGATCACTGTACTTAGTCAAGGTAAACTCGAACTAAATCTTCTTGTAACAATTCAATTAATATGTTTTAATTTATAATAACAATTATTATTTTTTTCTTTGTAATCCCGGCATTCATCAGTTCGCAGTGTAAACAAATCATAATAATCGCGCATTTCATGATTATTATTTTCTCACGAATGTAATTTAAATTGTAGTAAATCTGATTTCTAAAGTTTTAATTATGTTATTATTATTCCGAAATTCTATTTATTTTTAAGACACTAAATTTTTCTAAGTGTTTAAAGACCACTCTCCAATTATCTTTAAGTCGTACAGAAACATCGAATATAATAAATTCACTGGGTTTTACACTTTGATTTTAGTTATAAAAAAAAGACACCGAATTGTTCACGATCAACAGACCCCACCGCCAATCTTCTCTAACTAACTGAAAAGAGCCGGATTCTTTTTATTCAAACTTGTTAAACGCCTTCGTATGTCTAAAATATTTTGAAATAAATCTTCATTAATTGAATTCTGTTTATATTAGAATTTTTACGTACTTGGTTGTAATTCAATTTTAATGGCCGCACTGTCGAATATAATCGGTTTTCTCTAAAGTAAACTTCATATGTCTGATGTGTTAATCCAATCATGTCAAATAATTGTCATGCCTTAATTTTTTTGTTTTGATTACACTAACGGCGCCCAAAGAAACTCTCATGTTTCCAATATCACTTTATATAAACACTCTTCAGGGCCAATAAACATTCATTTCTTTGTCTTTGATTCTGTTTAAAATAAAGTGCGTTCAACTTTAATTTCTGTGGGAACGAACCGAAGGTCGCCCATCGCGATAAAAATTCACTCGTCCCCCGTACGCCTCCCGTCATTTCGAATATTAGCCGTTATTGGATGTACCTATAATTTACACGATATTAAAAAAAAATCTTCGCAGGCACTCTTGAACGTGAAAATGTTTTTCCTCCCATAGCGTAGGTGTAGGTAGGCATTACGATTCATCACAAAAGCATTATTAATAGTTCGAAATTTCTTGGTCAATATAACTATTTTCAGGCTGCAGTGCTTTTTCCGTATTATGTCTTAAAGTGCCTACATATTTTGCTACAACAAAGAAGACAAGAAGGTAGTTTAAAAATGCTAAGTAAAGTGTTTCATTTCTCAATATTTTTCAGTACAACCTGAAAATTTCAAGCTCGGGGACCAACAAGTTGATCTTTAGATTTATGTACGTAGGACTTGCGTTCAGTTAAGACTAATGATATAAAAATAAATATAATATCAAGAATTTTTCTCTCATTTCTATAAATACCTTTCAAGCAAGCCAATAACAGAGTAAACAGAAAATATACATATTTTTCTGAATATACATTTCTAAGAATTTTTAAAGAGATTCTGAAATCCACTGCATTCATTGCATCATTAGGAAAATCGAATTCGCATTAAATTATTGAAAAGGCCGTGGGAACATACTAATGGTATAAGGTACTCTTTGGCAGGCAGTCTCATTATTTTGGTGCTCAATAACTTCCAAGTCGCTGAATTGAAAGGGTATTCGGGAAATGACATCTAGTTTGTGATTGGAATAGAATTTTCTAAATGAATTTCTGATGGTTAATAATTTAAAAAATGTTAGGTGTAATCAAATCAATGAATTTTTAAATGAAGTTTTTTTCGTGAGAGAAAATTTTTAAGACAGTGTAGAATTTCAGGGTAAATGCAAGTAACTTGTCGAATAAAGAAAAAAATGGTCATAATAAGGAACTCCAGTCAAATATTTTATTTTTTTCAATGAAATGATCTTTTTACCTCAATAACTGCATTTTTTTTTAAAGTTAATATTTAAAATAATTGTCAAAGTTTTAATTTTTCAAATCCCTCTAAACCACCGTATCTATTGTGAATCGTGTGACATCATCATGACCAAAAATTTTATTTATTTTCAACAGGTGTTGTCGTTTTTTTATGGAAAAAGCTATGAAACTATTCATTTTAGGTGGAATTATTATATTTAATTTAATTTAATTATTATATTTTTATATTATTACGGGAGAGTAGTATAAAAATTGTTTGAAATTATTATTTTTTTAGCTTTACAAATCGAAATCAATATTATGGAAAACGAAGCATCAATTGTGTAGGCAACTGGAATCAGCTGTTTGACACCCGCCATTTTGAAATTCAGAATTGGAGCGTTGCGACAGGCATTACCATGGAACTGTAATTATATACTCTTAGGGCGTTAAGATGTTTTTGAATATTTTAAATAATATAGATAAACTAATAGAGATACTCTATTTTTGATGCTGAACTATTTAGGCATAAATAATGTTTCACTAAAAACAATAACTTTTATATGTCAAAATCTCTATAAACCAGTAACACGGAATGTTGAATGGCTTGTCATAATTTTCAATACAAATTTACCAGGTGACTGGAGAATTATGGACGCGGTGACGTCACGCCTCAAAAATCCAATAATACCAACTTGACAGTTTTAATGACTTTAAAATGGACTTTGTAACAATTCTTTTAAAACTCTATGTTAAATATTATTTAATAAAACTTATATATTCAGAATCGGCGTTTATTGGTCTAGATAAACATATTTTTTTAAAGCCATAATATTTTTCACTGGAGTTCGTTATTATAAGATTAAGGACAAAACTGTATCCTTATTCCTGCCCCAATGGGGTGTTGAATGCCTAACAAACTTTATTATACGCTATTCTTGACAGTCTTTGATATTTTTGTTATTGCACTTGTTTTATATTATTGTTTTATGCACTCTGTATTATTTTATATTACATCCCTTTTTTTAAACAAATAATTTATTATATAATTATCGCGTTAGTAATGTAATAAAATCTTAAAGGAAAATAAAATATCAAAACTTTGTGGTTATCAATTATAAATAAATTAAACAATATTTCTTGGTTTTAACCAATTTACGTATTTTTAAAATTGTTTAATAATAATGAGTCCATTATCAATATACAAAAAATATAATCTCTCTAAATCTCTAAATACAGTCCCTTCTTAGACATGTTCCCTTTCACCGTGCGTTCTATCTCCTCCCCCCACTTCTCACTAATCCACTAACGCCCCCACCTCCACATCAACACTTAGTAATGTATTAGGTTCACCCACTATTCGGTAAGTTAGTATATTTTGCCCTCAGGAAGGAACAGTTTTTCCGAAACCGGTCGGCGTATATAAAAAATAGTGTTTTTTTATATGAATACCGCACAAGAGTCCCAACTACTCCCGTTTGGAGCCAGTGAGACTATGGCATCCCCAATTGGTGTATGTTGTGAGGCTGAAGGTAGTGGGGAGGGAAGGGAGATGGGGAAGAGGATGGTGGGAAGTACCTGGCTATTCAGACTGGTCACCAAAGACGGCTAAAGCCATTTCAAGTCTTACACCAGGGTGATACTGAGAGTATCTTCCACTCTAGAACGTGCAGCAAATAAACTATATATTATTTTAAATGAATAAATTGTAAAATAACACAAATTAATCAAATAAAATTTATTTGCCACGCCGGGATTCGATCCCGCGACCTTCGGAAAGCGAGTCAAGAGACTTACCGCTGGACTAAGCAGGCCGTAAATGGTAATGTTAAGTCAGTTTATTTTGCCCTGAGGAAGGAACGGTTGTTCCGAAACCGGTCGGCGTATATAAAAAAAATATTGTGATTCAAACAAAGAAATATTGTTTAATTTATTTATAAATAAATTTCCAAATATTTTAAAATATTTCATTTGTCGAAAAAATCAACTCGAACAAAACCGGAGGCGTCTACAAGTAGTTCATAGAATTTATAGAAAATTCAACTCGAGCATATCCAGTGTAGTCTACAAGTAGTTCAGGTAATTCAAGGAAATTCAATAAACTGAATAAAGCAATGAAATTTTATTTGATCTCTACCACTTGCTCGTGGCTTTTTTTGTCTTACTACCCAAACTGTCGTCTCTTCCCCCCACTTAACGCTTTTTCTATAAACAGACAACCCGAAAACGTATATTAAACTTTATAATATAAATGCCACAATCCAATTAATTACAATGTCTACCTATCATTTAAATACCAATCATGAAATTTGTTCAAACAAGTTTAGTTTCTGAAATTAATTATTCTTCGTGTACAAAAAATAATAGCGAAATAACAATACCGTTCACGTTTAAACACTAGATACCAATTGCTAGGTTTTACCTCTAACAAAAACAGTGACAGGTCGTCATGCAAAATAGTCGGAATAATATTTACACTTTACCTACTTCGTAACATCTTAACACTTTAGTATCAATGTGGGGTTAAATAAAACCAATCGAATTATTTTATTTGAACTTTTTTAAAATTGGATATGGGAGACGTTTTGAAAAAAAATTACAAATATTCGTTTAAAATCTGAAACAACAAGGGATACGTACCTACTTATCTATTTATTCAATTCAATTCAATTTAGCAAATTACAAAATTAACATTTCAAGGCGTTTTAAATGAGAGATAATATGTAAGATAAGCAGATTTTTACTGCACTAAAAGCCAAAAAGCTGCCGTCAATATTGTTCTTCATTGGCGTTAAACGTATCAATATTCGAAGTGATACTATTTAACAATTTGACAGCTCTCCCGACTGGCATGACCATTGGCAAGTTAGTTCTGCAAGCCGAGAGTAAAAACAGTCCCAGACGGCAATAACATCGAGAACATCAATCATCATCATCAAACAGCATTGCGTCTGCGTGGTTGAATTTCAGAACCCAGTTTCGAGTGCATGTTGACGCCACGCCGTACGCGTTGCGTCGCAAATAACATCTGTGTTCGAGGAACTTCAAGCAAAGCTACCGTTGAAAATCGGTTTTAAATTCAAAAATTCGCCACAAGATGTCGCTACTTCCGTCAGCAGATTGGTGTGGACGTGCCCCAGGCAAAAAATAGTTTTAAATAAGCCAATAACCTAACCTAACGTAACTTATTTAATCATTATTTTATATATTTTTTTATCACCCTAAATGACTTATCTGAGATAGTTCTGAGTTGGTTTCATTCCGAGTTGTCCGGTCACCATATAAAGGTTCCATGCCAACTGAGACTAAAGTCAACTCAATACCTCCTTGAAAAGTCATTAAAAACTACGAAAAAAATAATTTTAAATAAGCCGATAACCTAACCTAACGTAACCTATGTAACCAATTTTTTGTGCACATTTTTTATCACTCTTTATGACTTATTTGAGATGGTTCTGATTTGGTTTCATTCCGAGTTGTCCGGTCACCATAAAATATATGCTACAGCGTGAATAAATATAATATTTGTTTATTAAAAATAAATTTTATTTAATTCTTGTTTAATAAAAACCCCAGTCTAATTTGGGGGTTTTCCGTTATTTAACTTTGCGACTTTTCTCACATGTGTGCCTTTGCATGGCTGCGAGAGGAAATTATCACGTGTCGAGTTATCTCCCGCGCGCAAAATGAATTATGTGTTCGAAGGCAGTTCTCCGGCGGGCGGAGACCTGAGAGCGGAGGGTGGAGGGTGGTGGGCGGAAAGCGGAGAACGGAGAGGCGACCAGGCAAATAATAACATCGCCCGCCCCGCACCCGAGGCTGTGATAGTGACTCACGAACCTATGTACCGTGAACCTGACGCTATTTTAAATTCATGAAGTCGATTTAATTAATGTGCGACTTGTGAGAATTGTGTGCGTACGCTTTTATGAATTTACTAGCCAAACCCGTAAAAAATCGTGGGATATTATAATTTTACTGATGATAATTATTGCGTGTTAATTAAAAAGCGCAGACTCTTGAAAAATCTTTACTTCAGTCAAGATTATCCCTAAGAAATTTAAACAAAAGAAATACGTACATAAGTATCCACACATTTCAAATTTAAAATTTAAATAATTTTCTTGTGAAAAATATTATATTGTAGGTAGGTACTTTATCGCTTATCAGAATTTTTCTTACAATCAGTTCCAATTTTAAAAATGACACTTTAATTCTGGGATATTAATCACTTGGTGACGGAGTTCGTTAGTGAAATTATGAGGGCGGCTTTTGATTCGGCTTCGCCCAGTAAGTGATGGTGACCATTTTGTAAATCTAGTAGGAATTGGTTCCAAAATTAGCCCGTTCCTCGTATCCACTTGTTACCCTTAAAGTGTAATGACATATCGTTATGTGTTTGTGTTATAAGATTAAAGGGAGATGTAATAATGAGCCTTTGTCGGGCTCGGGTGTAATCTGCTAGTCAACTTTGATTTCCTCACAGGAAACCTTGGACGCCAAACCCAGTCTAATGTCTGGGTATGTCAACCAGCGGAGAACACGGTACTCAATTCTCAGAGTGTGGGCCATAGTTTTCATAGCATTCCTGAAAAGGCTGCACAAGGAATCTACATAATAAAACAAAATGTAGAGTATAGAATCGGTTCACTGTATTGATTTCGTAAGACATAATAAAATAAATGGTATGTACTCACCCCCGGGACCAATATCGTAATTTTATGCTATTCCTAGCTACCCTAATTAAATTTACTGCCACCGAACTCCCGATGTCGGGAGAACCAACCCCACCTCCTGGTGGCAAGGGTGGTCCCAACCTCTGCGGCTCAGCTTGGCCCTGCGACCTCCTCAGCAGTCGCATGGAAGTGATGATAGACCTGGACCCTCAGGAGAAGGAAGGAGTACCCAGACTCTACTCCAAATTGTAAAGGAAGGCCCGTCAGCAATTCGAGGCGAAGAATCGTTCAACACTGCGGTATCTCGGGTTTGTTCCATAAATAAACCCTCGGGGGGAATTCGATAGTTGGCCTGCATATAATCACGGGCGCAGCGAGTTATTATTTAATCCGATGACTCGGATAATGGGGTACAATAGTCTTTCCACTCGGACATTGCCAATTCACTCGTGGTCACTGGGACCCTCGCGAAACTCACATTTTACGTGAATAAATCTTCGGTTAGTTGCACCGCGCACCATGATAAGCGTGACGGGTTATTATATACACCGATGTCTCGGATAAAGAGGTACATTGATCGTAACACACGTACATCGCCATTAAACTCGTGGTCACTTTTGGGACCCGCGCGAAAACTCGCATTTTACGCGAATAAATCTTTGATTTTTATATTTAAAAAAAAACAACGTGTTTCCGTCCCCCGAATGCAGATGCCCAAAACTTGGATTTCAATCACATCGTATTAAAACTTAAGATTAATTGACCGTTGTTTTCACGGCGTACCGCACATCTCGCCGTGAAAACCAGAGTGCGGATCCGGAAACCAAACCCAAAAAAAACCGCCGCCTACCGACACGTTGAACGAAACTCCCCCTAGGTTTGCCAACCTAACCAATTAAAATGCATTTAATAAAAATAGGACCTAACTTACGATAAATACAATCGCTTCATAACACACTGTCAACCAGTGGCTAGTCACCGGGACAAAGTAACCTGGATGGGCAATGACGTCATATTATGTAATATACAGCCGCTCGATGCAACTGATTATTACCGTTAATTTTTCCATATCCGAAGAGATACTCCAGATTCATCGTAGAAATTATACCTGGGGGGGCATATCCCTATGTGTCCTACCGACGGAAGTGGTGACATCTCGTGACGAATTCTTGAATTTAAAATCGAATTACAACGGTAGCTTTATTTGAAATTCCACGTACACAGATGTTATTTGTGGCGCGGCGCGTATGGCGTGGCGTCAGACATAAACTCGATGCTGAGTTCTGAAATTCAACCGCGCGGACGCTAGCCTAATAATACTGTTCACCATCTAAAAAATAAGCTTAACATCATACTCATAAAAAACAAATACTCCACCATGTAACACAGAAAGTTAGTAAATTTTATTTTTTTTAAATAAATTACGTACGTTATAGCAATCTAAGCAGTTTGTTTTCCAATGTACATTTTGTCAAATAAAAGTAGAAAAAATAGGAGGGCGCCACTGTTGTTCAAATGGCAAAACTAAAAATATAACTAACTCGTGGTGGAAATGGAAAGCTGTGTAACCTAAACCAAAAAAATATTTTTTATAGCAATATAGATACCCACTGATCTCAAAATTAGAATTGCATATAGGTATATTAAACCTTTGGAAGTTTGTTTACTTATTTTGTGTAACTAAACTCACCATTAGTGATTCATCCTTTCTACCTGCTATTACATTCAAATTGATGTTTAATTAAATAAGGCTAATCACTTTGTAAAACATCATTAAATCAAATTTGTTATTAAGTAGGTACCTTTACAACAGTGCTTCTTCAATTTTAAATTTTTTCCTAAAAGAACAAAAATAATTTTTTTAAATTTGTTCTAAAGTGTTCTATACTTCCAGTGTCGTGGGCTTTAAAATAATATTTGACAGTTACGTGGTGTTGCTAGCCTACAAATTTTGTAGCTCCATTTTTAATATTTTCTACTCTTATTGGACATACTTTAAATTCTACAAAGACCTAAGATTGATATTTTAAAAATGTCAACAACATTTCTCAAACTATATGTACGGCGATATTAGTATAATATTTATTTATTTATTTATTTAAAATTTACGGCACAAAGTGCCATTTACAAGCTTGTGTATATTTAATTACAGTCATAGTACATTATACAGGCATTAAAAATAAACAATAATATCAAAAAATCATTATGTAGTGACCTCGTTAACGTATAATTGGCTGAAATATTCGATCAGTACAACCGTAAATTTCAGTATGGAAATATTAAAAATATCAGCCACATTGGCATAAAAATTTCCAGTGGTGTGTAATATACGTTTATAATAGCAGAAAAAGATAAAAATAGATAAGCTTTAAAAGCACGTATTTTTTAGAAATGATTGAAAACAATTATAACTCCAAGTCGAAATAAGAAGAAATCAAAATATCAAACAAACCGTTTACGAAAATCATTATTCTTGGAACTGTGGAATAATTTTATTCCTAAATCAATTTTGTATTTTGCGGAGGGTGTTTTTGATTAAATGAAATGACGTTAATAATTTAATCCCACCAACTTGTCAGATTCAATATCAATTCCATGAAACCTTCCAATAATACCTTTCAGTGTCTTTTAGCTTTGGCCGTCAGATGGGGTTTCATTAAATCCGACAAATGTATCTGTCGTTTTGTCCACCGAAGGCAATTTTATAAAACTCTGGACATCGACGGAGGCTTTTTGTGAACAAAACGGCCGAAATTAATATTAAACTAAATGGGAATTGACGCTTTTTTATGATTGGACAAAAATAAATTGCGCAGAGGTATGAAATTGGTTGCTTTCATATTTATTACTACCTTTATATATTATTCATTTGGCTATTTTATTAATGTTTTATGAGAACAACTACTGTTGGTTTCAAAAGTAATGTTTTGTTTTCGTTTTTTGGCAGAAAGCAGTTACTTTGCGGTTTGATATGTTTTGAATTTAAACAATTGCTTTGTTTATAACTACGACATTATATTTAATTTTTTAATGCCAACCGGTTTCGCTCAACTTAAGGCGTTACAATACCCTAATATTGGGGGTTTGCTCAAGGCTCACATTTTAATAAATTCCGATGAATTCGTAAAAAAAAACATTTTTTTTCAAACCGCGACCCAGGAATGTAAGTTAATTGTATTTAAGATTAATAAAAACAATACCTCATCATTAATTTATTTTATGTAGAACGGTTTGAATATTTTATTTTCCGTAAATATCTTTGAATTTAGCGGTGAGCAGATTTTATTTTTTTAGACGGTGAATTAATAACTTCGGGAGGAATTAGTTAAGAAACATCTTAAATATTAGTTACACGTTCTTCAGAATTAATTAAAATGATTCCGGAGGAAAGGTCGAATCTCCAGGCCTGCTAGGGCGAATTCGACCGTACGTCCGTCCAATACGCCGTGCCGCGCATACATTTGTTTACACGCTTTCTTCACTTACGTCGTTAAGATTCCCGCACTATTTTTCCTCTTCTTTTCTTTCATAGGGAAAATTCGACAGTAGGTCCGTCCAATACACGGATCGCGAGTCGCTATTTGTATACACGGCTTCTTTACTTACGTCGTTGAGATTCTAAATATATATTTGGGGTATTGTGTCGTCTTAAAAAATCTGCACCAAACGAAGACAGAATTGAATTAGAGTCAGAAGGCTGCGTTTTTCTGCCTTACGTTCGCAATGTGACAGGCACGATCGCCAGGCTCTTGAGAAAAGAAAGCATCACAACTGCCTTCGGAACCACAACAAAAATTCAAGACCTGCTGAGGTCTGCAAAGACTAAGTTTCCTCTGGAAACAGATGGAGTGTATAAACTCAGCTGCGGGATGTGACAAGGTTTGGGTCCAGCGGACAATCTCCAAAAGAATATCAGAACACTTTTGAGCACGTAAACTCGGCCACCTTGACAAATCGGCAATCGCCGAGCATTTTATTCTGAAGTTTTTGGAAGACCCAAAACTCATAGATCAAGCCTGATAACGTAGGCAATTCATATTCATAAAAATCCAATTAATATTAATAGAGACGACGGAGCTACGCTCAATAGTTCTTGGATCCGGTAATTGATGGCTACACCAAAGCTAAACGCAGAAAACCATTTCGAAGTGCATTGTAATAACAGCTCGTAGAGGAGTGTAGCTGGCAACATGGTTTTGCTTCTACGTAGATAGGCACACATTTCACCTTCAATTACATTTCTGCCCTGATGATGGACACTGTAACGCTGTTCAAAACGTTGACTAAAGAAGGAGGTAGCGCAACACTGTATAATACCCCAAAAACAAATAACGAAAATAATTTAATTATTTCTCATTGTAATTTCTTTTGTTATCAACTGTATTAATTATATTTTTTCAAATTGCTTGGGTGGCGGTTAATTAACGTCATTTTCTTGCTATTTTTACTAAAAATAATTCCTAATGCCTTTACGCCACGTTGAGTTAAGTTTTTCGTAAGATTTGTGTGCTTTCAGTTATTTCAACATTAATCAAAATTGGGTGATTTCTTTAAATGAGTATTACGTCTTACCCAATAGAATTTTAGACACAAGCGAAACGATAAAACCACTTGTGTGAGTATACTTTGATAAAACTATGTTGACATCGAAAGATCTTATGCTGCGTGAAATTGCGTTGTGTTTGGGTGTATTTAAAATTCTCCTTCAACGGAATCAATTTTTCCAACAGGCCATCCAATAATATGATTGGTGTAACTCTAAGTGACCTGCTCAAGTACAGGGAATCCATTGCAGCCAGAGTTAATCTCTCAGAAGTTGGGTGTGATGTTCAAGGCCCGCAGATACTTTAATAGTACACAACTGCAACTGAATAAATCGCAAGTACACCTTACGGTTGAATTTTTAGCCACCGAATACCTGAAAAATCCAATGTGTAACAACGGGCGGTCCGTTTGATAGATTCTTCTATCTTAAACGAATTGCAATATTTAGAGCACAGGCGTCGGGCGGGAATGCTGTCCTTGTTTTACCAGAATTTCAATGGAAGACGCTGCGAGCAACTAGCGCCATTGATTCCTTCGGCACTGGTGCATAGTCGCGAAATACGCGAAACGCGCGCTCAACGTTTGTACACCTGAGAATGGGTCGCTTCTACGACTTGCCGGCTTCTGTTTTTCCCCCTCCTACACCATGGATCTCTTCAAGACCCAGGCTCGTTCTTACAAAAAAACCTTCCACACAGCATCCCCAAATACGAAATAGACCTTAGGAAAATTATTTTCCCAGTTAATGCAAAAAAATAAATTATGGACATGAGCCCAATATTACTTGAGAGCTCTCTAATTAAGATCGGTTACTCTAGTTTATTCAATTCCAATGGTAAACTACCTTTAGCAAAATGGAAAACCGAATTCTCTCTCCCACAATAGAATTAAGCTGTATTCGTCAATCACAATAGAATATAACTCAATATGTTACGTCTAGTCTAGTTTTCCCACATTGGAAATATTGTCTATTGCGTGATATTTTCGTACGTGTATATTTCGCCTTTATATTTCAGGAAGAAAGGGTGTTCCAATTTCTGTCAGAAAAACGCGATATAGATCAAAAATAATACAACGTGGCCAAGTTCAGTTTAAGATGAAAATAAAAGGTTTCTTGTTTTGTTAAATTAATGAATGTTTAAAGAAATGTTGCAGCCAAAACTGCTTACGAATTACAACTTTAGACGCACTTGGAAAATGAACTGTAAGTACTTTAAACGAAACGAGACGAAATGTTATTTGTTGAAATTGTGTGATAGTGTTTGTAGGAAAAACAAGGCTTGCAAGGAAAAGGAATGACCAATCACTTACCATCGAATATCTGCGAAGGAGCATACAATACAATATAATTATATCATTCCGTCGCAATATTTCTAGAGGGCTCTATTATCTCGATTACATTACGCCACAAAATGGAGTTGCGATTTTCAAAGAAATTTGCGAAAAAAACCTTTTTTTTATTGCATTTTGCAAATCGTTAAATCTTGCCGGAGGTTTGTTACCCTCAGGTTGATCACCTCCTTGCTGGCTTCAAAATTAATAAATCCACGTAAGTACGTTCGTAATACTCAAGTTTTAATGCTCCTATATGTAAAAGGTTACATTTCAATTTTTTTTAATTGTATTTTTATAGTAAGCGTAGCTATTTTTTTAAATTCATTTATACTTCAGATTTTCAATCATTACGTCATTCATTTTTAGTCCTCTATTCAAATAGTTCTGTGACTTTTTTTACTTTTATGCGGCAATCTAGTATTGTAATAATTGCTTATATTGTGTACTTACATAACCTGTTAATACCCGCAATCAATACTACTTGTGAATAAATGACACACAACTTCGACCAATATTGCATAATTTTATTCCGGTTGTAATTAAAACATATAAACAATCCAGCTTTAAAAAAATAAAATTTAAAACTGGATCAAGTTAACGGAAAGAGATTACTTAAAAAGCAAACTGGAACATACACCAACCGAAAACAACACAATTAACGGAAGCAGTGAACTGAAATCTAATCTTTATTTACTTTATATCAGAGGAAAAGATCGCGATCCGAGAATAATGTGAAACAAAAATATTATAACACAGCGACCTCAGAGCAGATATAATACATACTGAAGACCATATTTCAAAAAATGCATACTGTTTTTTAAAGTATCGAATAAAAAAATATATTTTGGCCTCCCAGCGACAGCACTAACGAATATGGATGGGTATTCTGTACAATTCCATTAATTTATTAATTCGAAATAAAACCTTAAATCTCTAATAAGTTCTGAAACCTCAACAGTTGAGGTCCAAAAAAATAAGACACCTAGGCTAGGCTCTAATAATAGGCTAGGCTCTAATTCGCAAAACTTATAAGAGATTAATAAATCTTTCACAAAATTATTGCAGGCATCAAAACCTCGATCATCAATTGATAAAATTTTGAAAATCGATGATAAAAAAATATAAAGGAAACGAAAGCAAATCCCAAAATTGATGTAATTCCAAAACTTGGAAAGTAAATTGCAAATCCTTCAACAGCCGTCCACATACATGCAAACTTAGTTTCGTATTGAATCTATACCAACATTTGTAATCAAATTTCGTCAAGTTTTATAAGACCAGACGACATTTGACTGACATTGGATTATAATCCATAATCCAAGAACATTTCGTACTTTCTGCCTGTCAAATTCATCGGTACGTGGGGACGATAAAACCTAGTTTTGTATTCCGTATGTAAAGCTGGTTGCGAATTGATTAAAACTTAATAGAAGAAAAATGTTATTATTACAGTGAAAACATTTTCATTATCAATAATAAATGAGAAATCGTAATACGCAGGTATTTAAGTAACTGGAAACGATAGCATGATCACAAGAAGACTTACATAACATTTTAATACTGAAGTATGATATTTTGTCGTTTTGTTAATATTCCATTCCGCGAATGGATATTGTCTCGTCGGAAGCGGAACCTGGTAAATGCGGAGGAGGTAGGACTTTTCAATGGAAAAAGAAGTGAAAAGAATAAATGTTCTCCATTCGAAGTATCCTGATGGAAATCGCAGTGGGATACGATTGTTACCGAGAGAGTTGCTTTTCTGAAAAGTTACCCGAACGAAAGTTTGCAATCGTACGGTAGATGCAGAACTGTGGAAGACATAGGCGGAACGGAATATTCTTGGCTAAAAACTTTTCAGTAAGCTAAAGAGGATATCATTTGCACAGTTTGACATAGTCAACTTTGCATACGGCCAATCTGAAGGACTATCTGTATTTAAAAGCAGTATCATATCAATGATACAAACTGTTCAATGCGCACATATATCCCTTGAACCCACCCACAAAAACACTCACATAAACACGCGAATTACACAAATGAGATATTACAAGGAAACATATCATAGGTACCCACCATGAAGTATTTAACACCTGTAAATTGGTTCATCACTGTAACCAATTAACCGTTTTTTTTCTATGACATAAATAAATAAAGGCTCTGTCTTTATTATTCGGCTGTCAAAATATTTTTGTTTGTGTTTCTATTTTTTTTTGTTAGTCTGTCGAAAAACGATTTTTTTTCTAGGTTTTGTCTGTCACGGATGATGAAAATCTTTAAGAACTTTTATAAATTCAGCATTAAAACGAATTGCCATCAGCTCGGAGCAAGTTGGGCTATCTTTCGTAAGTAAAGATGCTGAAAGGAATGGGAAGAGGAAGGTTTAGAAATTCCTGCATATTGAGATCTGGTACGTAAATACGACAAAGCCAGTTCAAGCAGAATGGTGGTCTTTAACCAGGGCGATATTGAGAGAAATAAATTATCAAGAGAGTGGAAAATGCAATACATTATGTTTGTTTTTGATCCCTTCCTGACCCGAGCTTACCGGGAAACATATCAAATGCATGCCCAACGCTATACATTTTGGTTCTTTTCTAAGACTCGTTCTTGCATTCAACATCCTGCATGTTGATGATTAGCCAGCTATTGTTTTCCTCTCTTACATAAATTTGGTTTCTTTAAGGTCCAGGATCAGACCAATCTTCCTCAAAAACGACCCTCTATTCTACATCCCCAACGGTTAATTAACTGAGCATGACGAAGTCCCATTTTACTTCGACCGTTTTAAAAACTCTTTAATTAGTTTGCACTTTCCGTTTCCATTTAAAGATGGTGGCCGTTTTACTGGTTCAATAAAGACTCATTTTTTAAATTTGAAATCGTTGAGTTTATTTGGATTTTCTTATTCGCATTTTTTGTCAATATTTTAGTGCATACCTATCTCAGCCAAAAGAAATTTCGAAAAAAGAATTGCATAAAGTTAGTGACGTATCCTTGGACGAGTCATATATTAATTGATAGGTATTTCAGAGGAAATTTTGGTTTTGATTGATTAAAAAAGAGCATATATTATTAGAAACACTTTTTTTAACGCAAGGTCTACTGTTCACAGACCCACTAGTGATATTTCTGTTATCATAAAAACAAAGAGAAAATATTAAGGGAAACTGTATGGCAGATATTTCAAAATACTGACTATAGAATTTTCATAGAATTCATATAACAGGTTCTCTTCAGATCTTTCGTGAAATATCGACTGGAATGAACATCGTATTCCGCAACGAGTTTATTGAAATGTAATGGAACCTGAATTAATATAAGTTGGATGTTCTTTCTTTCTTTATCAGCTTTCTTAACGAGTTAAGTTTGACGGCGAGTGACGCGACACAAATAATCACGTTGCACTTTTTGCATTGAAGTATACAATTTCAGATATCCGATACAAGAGGCAAAAGTTAATTTCAGAATCGTATCGAGACACCAACGTGGAGGAATTGTTTCAGATGTTTTATGGCCAAATTAAGTTAATTCGTTAGTTCCAACTACCCGAAGCCAGTGGGAAAATTGCATTTCCTTTAACTAAGGACATGTTTATGTATGTTGAGGTTGAAGGCAGTAGTTGTAGTACGGAGGCGGGTATGGGTATTTATTGGAAAAATAACACCCCATATGTCACCCCAAGTTGTTCGCTACGTTTGGTGACTTAGCAGGAGTGCCCGGGTTCGTGGGGTGAGGTTTGTTGAGGTCCTTTCGGCGAACGTGTATGTTCACTCACTATGTGACTGGAAAAGGCTGGTTGAGTGAGATCATTTGGAATATCCAGCCTAACTCGCTCGACTCATCCCCTTGCACCGCAGTGAGAGGGATGGATTTACATGTTCGTCACTTTTGGACCCACTGAACCAGATCCCTACCCACCCACATACCTTTTTCCTTCCCCAAACTTCATCTCCATTCTTTCCTTTAAAAAACCCTCCACACAGCATCCCAAAATATGACAAGGAAATATATTTTTTGTGGACAAACACTTTAATTTGATTATTCACTATAATTTGATAATAATTTAATATTGTCCAGAGATTAGAATTTTTTTCACCAATATGCGATTTCATTCTTGATTTTTCTTTAATTCCTCTGTGATTCTGTCAATGATTTAGAATCTAGACAAATCACAGCAAGGTGTTTTATTTTTTCCGAGTTTTGAATATCTCCCATCTCCAAGTAACAATAACAGCAAACATTATTCAAATCCAAGCTTACGCAAGTCCCAAATCTCTAAGCGGATTAGCGAGCTTATTCTACACGCTTTACGCATGACGAAAATCCGACTACTAATGCCTTGAAGTCGACACGCGTCTCAACTTAATAAATAAAGTGTTATCTACCAACTTCTACACTTTAAAATATAATATAACTCAGATTTAAACTTACCCCACTTATATTTCAACACCCCTAAAAAATTATAAGCGCCGTAGATAAAATGAAAGTTTTGAATTCATGGTACTCATTTCGTAAATAAAACGTTTAACGTACATCAAAAACTTTTATATTACGATTTGAACTAACTAACTAACTAACCATCACGCCTTTTCCCCGCAGGGGTAGGCAGAGAGGACGGACCGCCAAACAACTCGGTCCTGGCACACACTCTTTGCTTCACTCACATCGTCTCATACATACTCTTCTATTATTCTGGCTTTTGACATGGCCCGACTCAAGTATCTGATTCACTTGATCGTGGCATGTCTTCCTCGGGCGTCCCCGACTTCTTCTACCATTCACATTTGCGTCATGTATTCTTCTTACACTACTTTCTTCGTTCATTCGCTCTACATGCCCAAACCATCTGAGGGTCCCTTTCTTAGTCTTACTCATTATGCTTGCATCAGCCTTACATTCTTTGCGGATCTCCACATTTCTCACACGATCATACATGGTTTTACCACACATACGCCTCAGGGATCTCATTTCTACAGCATTTAGTTTACTTTCATCCTTCCTCTGCCAGTTCCATGCCTCACTGCCATACATCAGGGTAGGTACCAGGACTCCATTGTGGACTGCTAGTTTCGCTCCTTTTGACATTTTTTTATTAGCGCCAACGGCATTCATTCCTCCATTAACGGAGTTACCGGCATTTACCCTTCTTTCGATATCTCTATCAGCCTTCCCATCTCTCGTAAACATACTACCCAGATACACAAACTCATCCACCTGCTCCAAGTATTCATCGTTCACAACTATATCACACACTGTTCTCGTACTTTCTCTTTCAAACACCATGACTTTAGACTTACTTACTACATTCATCATTCTCATTCTTCATACATACTTCGTTCATGCTAGACACTAGAGACTGTAAATCTTCCATAGTGTTAGAAATCAGAACCGCATCATCAGCGTACAAGAGACAACATACTTTCAGATTACTCAATTTCGCACCCAATCCCAACTCTTTCAATTCTTGCATACAATTATCCATGTATAGATTGAATAACCATGGTGATATTACGCAGCCTTGCTTAACACCTTTTGTGATGTCAAACCACCCCGTAAAACCACCGTTCACCCTAACACACGCAACGCTTCCCTCGTACAGAGACGCAATTGCCTGTATGAGATTTGTATTCACTCCATACTTGGTATTTCCTATCTTTTTGGTTGGTTAAAACACGTTTTTTTTATCTGAAACTTATAGAAAAGTTCTGAATATAATAATAAACAGATATAATTTACACATTTTCAAAACTGACTAAAATTGACGGTCTGGTGGTTAGACGGTACGATGATCGGTTCTGAGTTGGTAGGTCGCATTTTCAAATTAGGCAAGGACAAAAAAAATCATAATAAAATAATTGACAGTTATACATAGGCAGCAGGATGATGATATGATACAGAATATTTAGATATAAGAAGTCCGACTGCCAAAAGCTAATAAGCAAACAGTTTAAAATTATAAAGCCTACACCATTTGGTCTATTCAAGGTGGATTGTGGGAGCCACATTAAACAAACGAAAATGTAATAGTGTCTTAAATATAATAAATCAAACTTAGGTGTAGACATAACAAAAATAAAGTTAATTTATTAAAACGTCTCCACAATGAATCTTTTTAATATGAAAAATAAATGTTTCTGTGTTTTTCCCGTTCCCGTTCGCGTTCCTATACCATTCATTCGATTGCGTTGAAACTTTGGTGATTTGTTGGACGCGCGCCTGCGATAGTTTTTATACAGGATGGTACTTATATATTTATTTTCATATGCATTCATCCGATTGCGATGAAATTGTGGTGATTTGTTGTGCGCACCCGCAAAAGTATTTATAATATACATAATGCGGGAGGGGGAGGGGGGAGGGGAACACGGAAGGGGAGGAGTTTTCTTTGAGTGGCATTGTAGCGCTTACCGGGAACTTGCTAGAATAAAAATTAGTTACACTCCATTACATCAGTACCTACTACTGTGTCGCTATATGTATATGCATCCAAACATGGAATAGTTCATTTGGGCGTTTACAAATAAATAAATAAATAATTTTAATAACGCAAATAAGGCTAAAATATGGAACAATTTTTTTATCTTCTCGCTCTTTCTTCGAGAGTGAAATCTTTTCGTCTTTTATCCTAGAACAGGGGTCGGAATTTGCGGCTCGCGAGCCGCTTGCGACTCTTTGCACAGGCGTCTGCGGCTCTTTGGCTCTTCAGACATCAATTGCAATTTCACCTCTACTCAATCAGCCTGAACGATTTTTTTTTGCATTTTGAAAACAAAGCTGGTTTTAATTTAATAAGAAATCTATGCGCGAGTCTTTTTATAGAAACATTTAAACGGGCAGAAGTGTTATATTACAGTAAGAATGTAGATAACACAAAGTAAATCGTAATTATCATTCCACCACATTTTTACCACAGCACAATTACAACCCCTCTCCCCCCCTCACTTGACAAAATGCTGACCCCTGACTTAAAACGAACAGTTTTAAAATTTAAAAAGTTGTGATAAATGGTTACAGCTATGTTTTATAACCGAAAATCATTTGCTTCCCCTCTCGATCATCTTTTCTTTAAAAAAAATTCAGATGTGCAAAAGCTATGCTAACAAAATCGAGTCAAGTATTAAATCTGTCTCAGATTATTTTCCATTGTTGAGTCAATTTTGGAAGAAATCCAATAAAACCATAAAATAGAAAATAACTTATAGCTTTCTGCAAAGTATAATGGGTTGCAAAAATTCCCCAGGGAAAAATATAAGACCACTTTTTACAAAATCTTTTTATTACTCAAATAAAATAGCCCCTTCCAAATACTATTGTATATTCCTTTGAGAAAAAACTTTTTTAATATTCTCGAAAAATCGCTTCCTGACCCCGTAGAAATGGGCACTTCCCTAGCGTTCGCATTTTTATCAATATTTATGTATTACGTTATTTTTACTTCGTTTAAGGGAAGGTAAAAAGGCTTTTAGGCGAATAAAGAAGGTTATATTCCAACAATTACTTTTTGGCAAAGCTTTCGCCGTGAAACGCCAGAAAATATACCTACTACGTTACCTTTTAAATAATTGTTATGATAGAACGTTACTTTGGATTTCGAACATATTTATAATATCCCCAAATAAAATTGGGTAACTTTTGAGAAAAATTATCAGAATATATTTAGCTTTTATCTTGATTTATAAAACATTACATCCGGTTATTAAGAGCTTTTAGAGGGGAATTTTAATAGTAAATGATTACGTTAATAAAATATTTTCAATATTAAAGAACGAAGTTTTGGAAAATTAGTTGGTAAAACGAAACATTGAGATAAACAGATTTTAAGTAAGGTTAATATTTATAAAATTAAGTCGATTGTTGTAATTTTGTTTTTTTTTTTCATTTTAAACGGCTGCCGGTAATTGGAAATTGTTGATTTATTAAGAATATTTTTTGTTTTTTGTTTTCATTTTAGGCGCTCGTTTTATTAAGTCGTGAGAGTCCCAACCGCCTGAAGAAATTGAAAATTTTAATATCCGTTTGTGAGTATTAGGAGAATAGGGTCAGAGGATTTAGGAGGATGAGAAAGAGGAAGGTTGAGAGAAATCTGGATATTCAAGTAGCTAAAGTCATTTTATGCAACGTTTCGATTCTGATTGGTGATCTTTCACCAGTGCGATACAGGGATTAATTACCTCTCTTAGTTGGAGGAGACGAAGGAAAAGTGGAAATTTGGGAAGTATCTAGCTGTTCAGATATTGTCATCGGTCATCACACTTAACTAAGAATGAATGTTTGTCACCTACGATAGCAAACATCGACGTCCCGTGGTCGAGAAGTACTAGCAATCCGAAGGTCGTAGGATCGAAACCCGGCGTGCGCAAATAAATTTTATTTGTTTTATTTCACAATTAATTAGTTTAAAAAATACATATAGAATATTTGGAAGATGCTCTCAGTATCGCCTTGGCGAAAGACCACCACTCAGAAACAAAAGGTTATTTCAAATGACTTTAGCCGTGTTTGGTGACCAGATTTGACTAGCCAGGTACTTCTCCACCTTCCCCTTCCCCATCTCTCCCCTACTACCATCAACCTCACAACATACTCCTATTGGGGTTGCCATAATCTCACTGGCTCCGGTCGGAAGCAGCTGGGACTCTTGTGAGATTTTCACACAAAAATAAAATTATTAAAATACTAATTTCAATTGTGACTACATATATTTGTCTGTAACTCCGGTTCAATTAACACTAGAACTCGGATTTGCTTCAAAATATTTACATTTATGTATCGTGATTTTTCACAAGTTAAATGTAAATTTCATGATGATACTTTCTACTAACACAGCGAATATCAAAAATAAAGTCTGACGTCTCGAAATATCAACTGCACATTGGCCTAGTGATGTAAAGAGTGCAAATACCACTCTTTCCGCACGAATGCACCTATTGGACGTTGCACTCTGGTTCACAGATGTTCCAACTGAATGTCGGAAACTTGTTCTTCCGGAAAAATTCCCTGAAAAATACATGGAAATCCACCTTGTACAACATTGGTTAACTTATGAAAGGTGAATTTTTTTTTTGTGAATACCGCACAAAAATCCTAACTGCCCCCAACTGGATCTGGAGCTAGTGAGTCTACGGCATCCCCAATAGGACTATTTTAGTTAATTATTTTTTTATATGAATACCGCACAAAAGTCCCAACTGCTCCTGTCTGGAGCCAGTGAGACTATGGCAACTCCAATTGGATATGTCGTGAGGCTGAATGTAGTGGGGAGGGAAAGGAGATGGGGAGATGAAGGTTGGAAGTACCTGGCTATTCAGATCTAGTCACCAAACACGGCTAAAGCCATTTCAGGCAACGTTTCAATTTCTTTTGGTGGTCTTACACCGATAGGGTAATCTTATCTTCCACTCCGAAACGTGCCACAAATATACCATATATTATTTTAAATGAATATATTGTGAAATAACACAAATTAATCAAATAAAATTTATAAGCCACGCCGGGATTCAATCCCGCGACCTTCGGAATGCGTGTCAAGAGCCTTGCCGCTGGACTACACCGCCGTATTAAGATTAAAGGTAGTGTGGAGGAGGAGAAAGATGGGTATATTTCTGGATATTCAGATCTAGACACCAAACACGGGTAAAGTCATTTCAAGCAACTTATCCATTTTTAATGATGGTCTTACACCAGCGCGATACTGAGATCTTACGTCTTATACCGATGTCCTACACCAGGACAATCTTTCACTCAGGAACGTGCCCCAAATATACCTTATATTATTTTAATTTATTGATTTGTGAAATAACAGAAATCATCCAATAAAATTTACTTCGGATTGATAGTCGAGAACCTTACCTCTTGACCACGGAAGCCATAGCATATTGTATAATATGTCAAATATGTCTAATATTGTTAAATTTCACGGACAATAAAGCAAGAAAGATTTACTATAATTCAAAACAAAATGACAATGCAAATCTTATGACGACAGAATTCCATTATAACTAACGTTCGAAAATAAATTATTACTGCTTTGGAAATAAACAAACACATTTTCTCCTTCACAAATAAAATAAATCAGATCGTGCGGTAGAAGTGAAACTAGAAAGTCGCTAGATTTCGCTTTCTTTTCTTTTGCCTGTTCATTTTAAAGTGGTTTGAAGATTGGATATTAATTTCAGAAAATTAAAAGCTTTTTTTTTTGGATTTCTTAGCATTCGAACTCCGTTCGTTAGATGTCTGTCCCTTCGGCCGCTTGAATTTGTCAGTCGCCTTAGCCACTGAAGGAAGCCACTTACTACGGAAGGCTCGAGTCGAGGCGCGAATTTGCCGCATTATATTAGAACTGAATACCCGTGAAATAATACATTTTAGTGACGCATTTCCGTTTCATCCGAATTTCAAATCACTAACGGGGCTATAGAAGTTCCACTTCAAAAATTAAAAAAGTTAGACGTGATGGATGCAAACAACTTAAATGCATTGTCTCCAAAATGGTAATAAGAGCAAAGATGTTGCTGGTCTTATAAAATAACAATTGAATATCTTTCATAAACAATCTTAATTCTAGCACAATTTAGACTTCCATAAAGTGACTTTTATGGTAGGATCTATGTGTTTGCAATATGTCCTTTTCCTACAACTCCATACCCATCTACCTACCTATATACTTACTTCTACCTACTTGGTGAAATTGCAAGCCAGTGCGGTGATAACTTTCAACAAGCAACCAGTTTATTATTATGACCAAGTTCTATTTTGTTCGTATTTTCGAATGCAAGTGCAAATTACCTCTTTACGTAAAGACATCAAATTATATTATTGGTTTAATACCTATTACAATCTGTGCACAGTTTTGAACATTATTGTGAAATGTGAATCTTATAAGGACATCATCAAATCAACTAGCTTGCTACATCAATTCGGTGAGTTTAACGCTTCCTGATTTCTCACCTTCTAAGAAAGTTCCTAACACTATGTCCTATAGAATTTTAATTTATATTATTGTACAAGTAGATAGCTTCTCTTTTCTAAAACAGTGTTAGCAGAAAGATTGTAGCAAATTCCAATTAAACTAAATATGATTTGCAATCTCTTTGAAATGCAGCGAAATTGCTAAAGCTTTGCTCAAAGCACAAATTTACACATTTATGAGCGACTGATGTTCTTGAAAATGTAATAAACTTGCTCTACTTTTACGCTTCGCTTGAGTTTTAAAACGCGTTTTTTAATGAACAATTTAAAAATATGCAATAAACAATATGGCGTTTCATAAATAAATAGAAATTTCATCGCTCGTCTCATTACGTTGCATTGTAGAAATAAGCTAACAAGATAAAATGTGTTGCCATAAGTTGATAGTTGAAGAGAGAAAATAAATAAGCGTGTATAATTTACATGAAACTAGAAAGTCGCTAGATGTCACTTTCTTTTCTTTTGCCTGTTTATTATAAAGTGGTTTGAAGTTTGGATATTTATTTACAAAAAATTTTTTTTTTGTTTCAAATTGCCCAATTAAAAATTGCCCAATTATTTCTTTCGTGGTTAGAGAAGCCCAGACGGTTATTATTGGGTTGCTGTGCAGAGCCTGTTGATGCTTTAACCGAGGGTTTTGTCCTTTTGGCAACCAATAGCGGCAGTTTTGCTTGTTGACATAACCATTTAAATCGCCGTCATAACCATTTGACTTGTCGCTGAACCAAATTGTGTTCTCAGTCCGGAATCGTTGGCTTTAAAACACGCTTCTACTGCGAACGCGCAATGCTCACTAGTCCACAGCGACAACATGATTAAACAATCCGCACTAATGGTGAGCAAAACTATACCCACTTCCCTCGCACCCGTGCAACGGTTTTACAAACATTTGATTTAAATCTTCGTAATCTGCCACGGGACACCCTATATATATAGCTGTTCTTCGCCATGAAGAAACAAGGTTCTTGTGTATGATGAGGGAATTACACTTAAACAATAAAGTCTTGTAATAAAATGTTTTTTTTGTTTAAGGCGTATTACATCTTACAGTTTTAGGACAGAAATGTGAATAGCATTGTTGGATATTAAATAACATATACTACCAGTGAAGATGTACAAAGGAAGCCCAAAGTAATTGCACAATAATTTAAGAACATATCGTCTGTCTGCTGGCAGTAAAGTTTAACTCTATCAAGTTAAGGTTTCTTCTAGAACAAGGACAATATATTCAACTACAACGGGGACTCAGAGATAGGAGAAAATGAAACACACTTGCTATAAAATGATGTCAAAGATTGCTTCATAAAAAAGTTAGGTGCCTTTTGAAATGAAATTGTGGAAAATGGCGTAATGAAAAACGTGAATGCAGGATTTGTTCCTATTTTGAAAAGGATTCACAAAAAACAAAGAACCTTTAAAACACTTTTTTGTTGACGAAGTAAGCTATGCAGGTTGTCAAAAAAGAGAAAATAAAGAAATCTCTTTATTCATTTTTCCAAATTTTTAAAGGGCTTTCTTCAATTGCTACGTCCAGACGATGACCGCGCAACGCTCTGAGCCGCTCCCAACTAGCAAAAAATATTTAAAAAAACAAATTAATTTATTATTTTATTGAATTTGGGCTTTCCCATCAAAAGATTAAACCTTTTGAAGTAGATACACTAGCTGGTTCCCGGCATGAGTTGCCATGCCGTATTCAAAGCAATAAATTGTTTCTCCATCATGTCCTTTACCGTGCGTCCCCGTTCTACTCCCG
Organism: Glyphotaelius pellucidus; assembly: GCA_936435175.1. Classification (NCBI taxonomy): domain Eukaryota; kingdom Metazoa; phylum Arthropoda; class Insecta; order Trichoptera; family Limnephilidae; genus Glyphotaelius; species Glyphotaelius pellucidus. The sequence continues at coordinate 23,604,594 of OW386555.1, read as the reverse complement.
CGTCCCCTGTACCCCTTCCAACTTCCCCGCTTTCCCTCTCCCCTTTCCCGCTCGAACCTACCGCCAACCCTTCTCCCACGTTCCATATATTCAGTCCCAGTACATTCAGTTTTCAAACAGCTCGCGTGCCACCTTTTACAATTTATTTTATTCAAATTTTCATTTTTCATCTATTACAAATATTCATTTTTTTATGTTATAAGAACAATCAATCAAATTTGATACCTAACATAGGTACCTATTTGAAATATCTATAATTTCAGATTCGATTCAAATTATTATGTTAGTACTTCCAATTAATTCAATAATTTAAGAGTTTTGATTTAACAATCATTGTTTTTCAAAATGGCATTCTTAAACTCTTGACATTTTCGCAAGAATTTTTGTGATGATTAAACAACTTTTCAGATGTTTTTTCATGTGGTTGTAATAAAAACAAAAACCTTCGCGGGGATTTAAAGAAGGTATTTTAAAGTTTCAAACATTTCCTATATTTAATATAGCAATACATAGACATCTCACTAATACCCAAACACATTTTGATTTTTATCTATATAAGATATAAAACGATGCAGATTAATGATTCTACAAAAATGATGCACGAAACATCACTAAACTCAATCTTTTCTAATTCATAATCAATTAAAAAAAAAAAAAATTCAGTATTATGATGAGACATCGTCAGATAAAAGTGTGTTGTCAGCTACAAAATAAATAATTGCCCATGAAAACAGTTTATTCTTTGTAATATATATATTTATTTAATTAAGACCATGGTATTTTGCGCTGGTATCCACAATATTTGCAATGGGAAAGAGAAAATATATCTGTCTAACTGAGCTAATAGAAACTTGGCTAATCAATATTTGATAAAAAAAATAGTGAGGAGTGAGTCAAAATCTGTCCACTAAAATCTTGTCGCTAACAAAAACTTATCCGCTTTTTTTCCAAACAGTTCTTTGAGAAGAATTGTCTGCTTTTGACATCACTAAGCTATTTATTAAAGCGATTGTTAGGGAGACATTTACGAACAACAGACAGGAAAACATATTATTTAGTTTACGCGATATATGTGTGTTGAAATAACAATACATGAAAAAACCCAAAACGCGTGGGACTAATTTGAAAAGGACCGAAGTTGTTTGCTTGAAACATAAGCAATAAAAATAAATAACAAAAGTTTAATCTTTTAACAATTCAATTTTAAAGTAATTAGAAAAGTACCTACCCTAATATATATTGTTATCACACAGAATATGGGATAAATAAACCTAAAAGTATTCATAATCCATTAAAACAATTTTTGTAAATCAATTATTTTCAGTATTGTAAAACCCTACTCAAAAAGTGCTCTGCTGAAACTAAAACGAAAAAATGAGTACTTCACTCACCAACAGAACGACACTACATGGACTAAACCTTAAATCTACTGAACATCCCAAAATTAAATACACTTTTTGGACAGAAAAACCATAAATTCCATGCTTTGAAATTAAACAATAACGTTCCAAATGAAATTAAAATACCTGTTCGCGCAATTTTATATGGGATTGGTTGGGTATTGCATTCGCGGACTTGATGGGTAGATATGTCAAAATCCTGAATTTATCCCACCTACCTAATCTTTCCCTCCTAAATGTCACCATAAAAATTGTTGCAAAAAGTACTAAACTTTGGAGAGGTGACAGTGTGATTTGCTGCTCAGTACAAAATAACATCTCAGACAGGGCGCATGTATTGTAACCTCTTGTTATAAGATTATTGCAAATTTTTAAACAGTGAGAAGTGTACACCAAAACTGGAGATCAGCGAGGCCCCATCTGCAACGGTGAGTCCTATTTTCCTTATTCCAATCTGGGCTTATCCAATTTTCCAAAAGCCCAGATCTGAACTATCGACTGACTATCCATCGGGTTTTGCGAGTGTATGCTATCTAATCGTCCCGTATAACTTAGCGATTTCACGTAGTTTCGGGACTGGTCCTTCGAGGGCTGCATAGGCTTTGCTTTGCAGCATCTACCGCCAATTAACAGTGGAGTCGCAGTTTCGCGACACCAATACCATTGAGGTAAACAAGCACAAAAACAACTTCAAAATGCAGCGTGTAAACATGAAGATAAGAAAATTATAAAATAATAAGAAGTAACATCAACAAAACCTACTGTCAACAAAAACAAAGATGCGGAAATCGACAAATGTGGAGATGAGGAAATCAACAAGCATGAAGATGGAAAAATCATGATGTAACACTAAAACAACTACCAGCAATCCGCTTTAGAACTGTGAATAAACGACTTTACTTTGTATTTAAATAATCAATTTAAAAAAATTAAAATCAATAATAATTCATACAAATATGCATCGCAGAAATCATTGATGTATACAAAATAAAAATTCTCTAATGTTAATAACCATTCAATATTATTACTCTTGCGATTAGAGTTCTGTAGTTCTTGTTATGTCTATTGCTACCTCTCTAACTAAATATTTCTTACCTTTCCATACTCCGTATTTATCATTAATGAATGTACTTTATTACTAACTAGTCTGTATTATGGAAGATTTACTAAGTTGTAAAAGAATGAAGTTGTAAATTGTCAAAAGAAGCGAAGCTAGCCGTCCATAATGGAGTGCTGGTACCTACCCTGATGTATGGCAGTGAGGCATGGAACTGGCAGAGAAAGGATGAAAGTAGACTGAATGCTGTAGAAATGAGATCCCTGAGACGTATGTGTGGTAAAACCATGTATGTTCGTGTGAGAAATGTGGAGATCCGCAAAGAATGCAAGGCTGATGTAAGCGTAATGAATAAGATTAAGAAAGGGACGCTCAGATGGTTTGGGCATGTAGAGCGAATGAATGAGGAAAGGAGTGTAAGGAGAATATATGACGCAAATGTGAATGGTAGACGAAGTCGGGGACGCCCGAGGAAGACATGGCACGACCAAGTGAATCAGATACTTGAGTCGGGCGATGTCAAGAGTCAGAATAACAGAAGAGCATGTATGAGACGATGTATGAATGTGAACGAAGCAAGGAGTGTGTGCCAAGATCGAGTTGTTTGGCGGTCCGTCCTCTCTGCCTACCCCTGCGGGGAAACGGCGTGATGGTTAGTTAGTTAGTTTACTAAGTTTATTTTATTTTACTTTTCTTCGCATCATTTAATCTTCATTGAGTGTTCTAATTTATTTTAATATTCTCATAACTCGTATAACGTTAAAATAAATTGTTTACTTTTTATTGCTTTTTCATCGTGGAAAAGCTTCCACAGTAAAAATAAACGTTTTAAAATAGCGTATTACTTACATTTTAAATGTTTAATCTTACTTTTGCTCATTAGGTTATGAGATTTTTAGTGAGTTTGATATGAGTTGAAAGAGAATTTTTAATTTTGGTAAGTAGGTTGTTTAAAGCAAAACAAAAGCTCTATTTGCTCGGAACTATTTTAATGTAATATATGAATAATAAAGATATTAATATTATCTTCTAATATATAAAGCAGAACATTTATTTATGGCTTTGGGGCGGGCAGGCGGTTGGCGTGGATTTGGTTTTTTTTTTGCACACATTTACAGTTTTATACTAATAGTTATTGAAATTTTGCGTATTTAACCTTCAAAATAAGAAGGTCACCGGTTGTACAAAAAGCTATCCCATCTACTGTTACCTATTAATATCTTTATATGGGATATTAAGGGACAAACTTGACTTACTTCAACCGGTGATTTTTGACATTATTTGAAAATGAGAGAGCGAGAGTTGAGGAGTACGTTAATTATGTACTTAGCTATTCAAATTTAGTCACTTTATATTTCCAAAGCCACTTCAAGCATGATACATGGACAAAAGGGCAAACAATATTCTCATTTTTTTACAATAAATTCATAAATTGGTTTGTAACTACTTTGTTTTAATAGAAACATTGTTGTACCCGGTTTCAGAAGTGCCTTTCCTTCTCGATGAGAATATTAAAAGTAATATAAGATACAAAATACTGACAAATAAACATAAATATTTAGATGTTGGGAGGGAGTTCAGCAAAGGGGAAAGGGGTAATTGGGATGAATTTGGGGGAAAACAGAGAGGTACTGGAAATAAGTCTAGAATAGGACCATAAGATAAATGTTTATTTATTTATTTATTTATTTATACACGCCTTAAAGGCTTTTAAATGATCACATTATTAAAGTTACACATGTTATTCAGGAGTATAATTATCAGCATGAAGTTTATAACATTATAAATTGTACATTAAGGATACAAGCAGGTTTAAAATGTAGGTATGTAGTTTCGTTATCATGAAAATTGTACAAAGGAGTTAAAAAGTTTACGTAGTATAATAATGGTAAAACATAAGAGTGCTTAAGGTACTTTAAAAGTAGTTATTGAGGAATGTGTAGGTATATACTATGCTGATTTTATTATTAACTTGATTACGAACAATTTGTTCGAAAGCAAGTTTTTAAAGAATTCAGCAAAATTAACCGAGCGATGAATAGTACCTACACAGAAAAAAAATAATACATGAGTTGCATTATCATGAAAAGTTATACAAATGAGTTCAACAAGTTTATAATGTGAATAATGGTACAAAAAGTTCAAGATAATATTAGTACAAAAGAGAGAGTACAAAAAAGTAAGTACTTAGGTAATCTTTGTATACATAAGTATTAAATTTTGTTGTTATTTTATCGATCCTGAAGAGACCATCGATTTTAATTTATAATTTTTAATTAAATGAAGACATTATGAGCGAAACTCAATCGAAAATCTGAAAACAGAAAAATCAGAAAAAGATATTTACACCTCTGGGACACGAATTTTAATTTAATTAAATATTACAGTTTGAGGTTTTACTCATAAAAAGTTAAAATAAAAAATAATAATATTCATCCTAGACTTGCAGAAGAGTCAATAGATGTCGCACATTAAATAAAATGGATAAAAATTTATCCAGAGACCATCTAGATTGCATTTAGTTCGAGTTGAATCTTGCAATCATTCATAAAGATGTCAGCCAATAAAAATATGCGTTAAGAAAAATGAAGATAATATGGGTGGTTCTTAGTAGAAGTATGGTACAGTTCAAAGTGACCGAATTTGATATCGACACCTTAGCTCAGTGGATAAGAGCGCCCATCCCGGAAAGTAGGGAGGTCCTGGGTTCGTGTCCCAGAGGTGTAAATATCTTTTTCTGATTTTTCTGTTTCCAGATTTTCGATTGAGTTTCGCTCATAATGTCTTCATTTAATTAAATATTACAGTTTGAGGTTTTACTCATAAAAAGTAAAAAAAAAAATAATAATAATGATTTTAATTTAATCAATAATATTTTATTATTGCAAGGGCACCAAGATTTAAGAAGAAATATAAGTCATTAAAGTGAGTTAGTTATTATTTTTATAACAATAAATACGAGACGATTGTTATTAATTGTGTTCTTATTTAGCTACTTTTATTATTCACATATGGTAGATGTTTTGCGATAATTTATATTTTGATTAAGGTATATTATATATGTTAATCGATTTCCTTATTTTTTGCGGTAAGATTTGAACCCGCAACTTACAGGTATGAGACAAGGTGTTCTGTGTAAGGTCTACCTCTAAATTGAGAGCAAAACAAACAACCCTGTCTCACACCATAAAACCCACTTCACCTAAATCAGCCCTCCTATCTCTTTTACTTGTTTGTGCAAAAATCTACGAAGCAGAACATCAATCGATACACCGGCAAAATAAGCGCAAGTAGCAAAATAAGAGCAAATAGCAAAATAAGAGCAAGTAGCAACATAAGCTTTAAATATAAGCATAAGCCAACATATTTAACATCCTTGTTGGCTAAGTGGCTCCTACTTAATATTGACAGTTTGCCATCAATCTAGCTTGTGAACGGTGCTCGCCACGCCCCATTGCGTGTTCATGTTAACACATATTGCTATAGGTAAGCAATACAGATATACACTGCGTAACCACGCGATACTATATATCAAATACTAAATTTAATTTAAAGTAAATTGTGACTTTGCCCACACATAATTTGGTGACCGGACAGCTCAGAATCATGTAAATTCAACACCTCCTTTAAAAAGTCATTAAAAGTGCTGAAACAAAATAAAAATTGGTTAAATTGGTTACGTTTGGTTAGGCTATTTTTTTTCAAAACTTTGATGAATTTTCATAGGGTTATTTAAATTCCAAGGTTCTGAGTTGTCATGGAACCCATTATTTTGATAAGCGTGGGTACCGCAATCGTTTAATGCATTTCCGTTTTCCTCGTGAATTGCTACGTTTGGTGACATAGCAAGGACGTAGGGGTGCCTCAGTTCATGTAATGAGGTTTGTGCAAGTCTAAACGGCAATAAAAAATTTGTTTGTTTACCAACTGCGTGGCATTCCGGATTGGGAAAGACCGATAGACCCTTTGACCTCTCTAGCCGGACTCCCTCGAGCTAATGCCTTGCACCGCAATTCACGCGTCTGTCATTTCTGAACAAGCTGACCCCGAGATTCCTACTTATTCCGCTTACTCTTTTCTTTAACACAACTTTATCTTCTCCATTTCCTTAAAAATCCCTCCACATAGCTTCCCTGAAGATCACCCAAGCCGCGAGAGAAATTATTTTTCTTCGTGTATCTGAAGTGTAGAACAAAACACAGGAAGAAGGAAATAATTTAAGTCACCTTTGTTGATGCTGTGCGGATGGTCTTTTTCGGGAAATGGGGGATTGTTCCAAGACCCGTGTTGTAGGAGAGAGCCAACACAGAGGCTGACAAATTGTTATAGTCGTAGAGGTCACTCTTACTCATGTAACAAATGTCAACCGTGTTCAAATTCAATTTTGGACCCACGTTTGGCGTGTTTCCACCCGTGTGCCGAAATGATCAATGCCGCTAGTTCCTCAGAGAACAATTAAATATCAGTGGGCCAGCTCACATAACGTCAATACTGCAAACCGTTTGTTAAGATAGGTAAATCTATCAAAAGTAGTAATATTGTACTTTTCAGGAATCCTACAGTAAGTGAAAATTAGGACTTAATTTTATTCAGAAAAAAATGTATTCAAAAGACCAATAGTGTCGAACACAATCACGGCTTGACCAAGGCGATATTTTGGCGTGATGGGTGGCAAACATCGTCCTGCACAACTCAGGAAGTCGGCATAAAAAAGAGGGTGACTGCCAATTTTCGAGGATGGGGTTTTCAAGTGTGTGGGGGAATGGGGAGTGCTTCGTTGCTGGACGCGCACCTTTCGTGTGCAGGAGTTTGTGTGGCCCTCGCGTCCACTCTGCGCACTAAATTTTAATCAGGGCAAATTTGAATGTTGGAAACAGCGTCCAACATAACACTTCTTATCATATCATAGGGAATCCTTTTGGTCTCTCCAATCGGACTCTCTCGACCCATCGCCTTGAAACGCAGTGAAAGCGATGGATTCATACGTCCGTCACTCCTAGTCAAATTGACCCCATTCATCCCACCCTTCACCGTTTTCCTTATCAGAACTTCCTATTCTTCCTTTGCATAAAAAAACCCTCCACACAGCTTTCTCAAAGATGACAAAGACCCTGAGGGATTTTTTTCTAAGGGTCTCCTGTAAGATCTCACGTTGAAAAATGTGTTATGTTTAAATGAGACACGAGCAAAAAAATTGCAATTACTCTAGTTTTTCTTCCGACGCTTTAGCGCTAAGTGACCAGAAACTACCGAACCCGATCCCCGCGCTATGCTACTAACATGATAATAGTGAAACACGATTCGACGAGATATTAGATATTAGATACGCAATAGCGCCTTTAAGACTACCTCGCGATTTATAACGGGTCCTGAGTTAGTATGATACTAAATTCGTAAACGTGATACCTTTTGTTTTATTCATACGAACAACTTAAACAAATTCACAAATAATATAGAAAATTATTTGCGCTCCATTTCGAAGCGGATACATTTAGCTCTGCTGCGTGTATTTTCACATATTCCAACGGATTTAAGCACACAATCTCTCCATTGACAAAGATCTGCCTTGAAGTTATCTTTGCAAGCAGACTCCTTGCTGGAGAAGTAATCACTCCCGTTCCCTAATCCTTCTAAGTTATTCCTGCAAAGGACTCTTATAGTCTCATTGTTACAGAAATAAATGCCAACAGACACGTGTAGAAATTGGTGAGAATTAGAAGTCTTAAAGCTGTTACAGTCATTATTCGGATTTTCACTGGCGTGCACAACATTTTTTATTGAAAAGCTTTACAAAGAAATGATTTGAAACATAATATTTCATATTTATTTCTTTAGTATAACATTATTTAATTAACATTCTTATGTAATGTTTCTCTCTGTTATCCTTTACAGAGATATTTTTTATTTTTATTAGCACTGAACCTTATCTCAGTATTTTGTTGTTTGATTAAAAGACTTTGGTTTTTTGAGGTCACAGTGACTATTAAATCTTTTTATAACGCACAAATACGGTTTTAAGGGACACATGTCCTAAATTTTGCTAGCTAGGTTTTGTCTAGCGAGCTCTTGTAAAGAAGAATGATTTGCCCTTCTCTGAACGGCTATGTTCGGCTCACTTCGTAACCGACACCATGTTACACGAACCTAGCGTAACCGACACCATGTTAAACGAACCTAGCGTATGTTACAAGAACAGAACTATGATAGAACTGATCATTACTAATATTCTGATATAAAACATTAATTTATTGAACGCCTCAGGGGATTTTACAAACGTAACACAATTCAAACAATAATAAAGTAATACTAGTTTTATATAGTGACGCTGACAATTATTCTAAGTTGAATTCCAGTATATTTTTTTTTCTTTTCTCGAACATAAATAACTTCACAAATTATTACATTGGTTTACGTAGATAATAAGTTTCAGTAATAAAAAAATAAAAATAAAAGTTATTGATCTCTAACTGCATCTAGATTGGTTGGTAGTAGTGTTTTGTGAACTCACTAAGCGACCCTGTGCTGAGGTGTTCCCTTGTTTAGGATTGAGTGCTATTTTGTCGACATAATAAGAAACACCGTATCCTTCTTGATATTGTAAATAAGGGAACTTTAAATTTAAGATTACAAAAAATATCGTATGCATATATTATGCACGGATCGACGAAGACTTTAATTTATTTAATAAATAAATAAAACAATGATTTTTCAACACAATTATTTGAGCTACAAAAACTATTGGAAATATAAAGTTCATAGGAACTTCGGTAAATAACCATTTGCAATTTATTACAAGTTTTCTCTGAAATCTGCTTTATCAAAATCCGAATAAATTCTTCTTCGATCGTATTGTAAATTCAAAATTTTGGTCTCTGGAGTCCAAACTGAAGAGCGGCGAAATGATATTTTCCTTGGCTGGGATTTTCGATTTGTATTTTGGAAGCACGGACCAGTGACAATAAAATGATAATATAAAGAATTTCTCTGAGCTCTCCGTTTAAAAATTGCCAGTTTTTACTAAAAAAGTAGGTTTACCGTCATTTCATTTTATTTTAACTTTGTATTTTAGAAATACAAACAAATTCTTAACACAATATACAGAAATATGCAACGGAATGTTCCTTTACCTAAAAAGACCCTCCACACAGCATTCCCAAAGATGTTTTAGGCTCTGAGGGATATTTTTCCTTCAGGGCCTCCTGTCTGGAAAAAATGTAAAAAAAATGTACGTTTTCCTCAAATCCAAAATTAAGTACATTTTTCCTTCTCATAATTTCCTCTCTTTCCTTTTCTAAAAAATAACCTCCACACAGCATCCTCAAAAATGGCAAAGGCTCTAGGGGAAATTATGTCATTTTTCTGATGGGCCTCCTATGCGGAGCTAATGTATAAAAAAACACCATCGATGATAGATGGTACTCTTCTAATATATTACTCAACTGACATCTGTTTTTATACAGCAAAACTTCTTTACTAACTATATCTAACCAACTACTCTAATGACATATATTGAAGGATGCTCAAACTACGTTAACTAAACTAATAATTAATAAAAACAATTTTTTTCATAATGTAATTTGAAGATGAATGGTCGTCGACTCTTTGGAATAAAAAAGTTAAATCTGTTACGGATACGTTATACAATAATGAACTCTAAAGTAGCTCACTATAGATCCCATAGTTGCATAACGTTACTGCGACAGATGGAATCTTGTTATTTCGAAGGGTCGCCACGACACAACGTAATAAGATACGGGTACCCTTAGGTGTTGAAATTCACACAACGTAACATGGCAGCCTCAAAAGTTGCTCAGTCGCACGAGTCCTCACTTTAATCTATTTATAGCCAGTGGGGTCGGGGTAAGCCGGCTTGGTCCATTAATTTGCATGCTGGAATTTATCACCGGCCGCAACGGTTATCTTCCGCACGGGCTTAGCCCCTAATTGCATGATGGGCGAGGCGAGGGTCCGGGTTCGCCGGGAGAGAACTGAACGTAAGTGCAGTGTGTACAAATGCATGGTGCACGTGTAATGAAGTAAGCTTCAAGTAAGTCGGGCGAACCCGCGTTACACCCACTTTCTTTTTCAGCATATAGAGAACATGGTTTTCTAAAATAAATAAATCAGTAAATAGCATTAAAAAAATGCGGAGTATTAAAACCAAACACTTTCCTTTTAGATATACTACATAAATTTTATCTATTATAATAATTACAACTAGCGGTTAAAAACTAGCGGTTTTTGCTGCTAGACTACTACTTCACTTTTGGTGACCAATTTATAAATCCGATAGGAACTGGTTTCAAAAATAGCCGGATCCTTGGATCCACTGGGATCCAGTGACAGCTAGTCACCGGGACAAATAACCGCGAAAGGCAATGACGTCATATGTAATATTCTGCTGCGTGATATTATTATTCACAACTGCCAGTTACAGTAATCATTTTATTGTCAATCTCTTCATATCCGGAGAGATACACGAAATTACAAATCCATAGTAATTAAGCCTGCCAGGCGATGCTGATCATCTTATGGCATTGCTTTAATTCGGTTCTATTACAAAAGTACATTTGTTTACAAACTCCATGTATGAAAACGGTTTTGCATAAGGCAAGGCGTCAGAGTTGCATTCTTAGCCGGATTCTTAAATTTCAACCGTACAGTCTCTAAGCTATTAATACAGTTTGATGATGATTGATGATTAAAATACTAATGATTGAGGCGTTGTCCCGGTAAGACAGAGATCCTGGGTTCGATTCCCAGTTGTGATCGTTACCTTTTTATTTTCAGTTCTGTTTTGATCCGTTTCACGTTTAGTTTATATTTATTAATAATATCTTCTTTCTGAAAAATAGTACAGTAGTTATTACTAGCACAGTCTTCAAAGCACAAAGGGCAATTTTGAAAATTATACTTAGAGTCCCCATCAGAACTCCTACAGACTACGGTTTTAAAGCACTGAATTTAATGTCACTGAAACAATTATATGCAAAAGATATTCTAATATACGCATTTAAAAACTACAATAACTTTGCACAGACAAACTCGGGCCGATTCACAAGATCCTCATTACATCATGTATTCCACCAACCAACAACTTAAACGACTTTTGGACAATGAAATACGCAACACTTCTCCATAAAATTATTTAATCTCTCCCTCGCAATAAAAACCGTTAAAAAATAAACGATGCTTGTATTGTGCTTTCTTTTAGATAAAACTTTATAATTTTCCTCTTGAAATATTTAAAAAAATGTATTAACTCACAATTCAAACACAAAAACATGTACAATGTGACTTAAGAATGGGGTACCCCAGTAAGGACACATTATTTTCTAAAACAATTCAAAAAATAAAATAAAATAAATAAAGAAATATTTTATGTTAGTTAGTAAGATTACACGACACTTCACTCTTTAAAAATTATCCACCCCAGCAACCATATTTTTTCGGTGACCGGACAACCCAGAGTGGACTTAACACCTTCTTTGAAAAGTCATTAAAAGTGAAAAAAAAAATTGGTAAAATAACTTACGTTTTTTGGGTTATTTTTTTCTTTATTATTCTAAATTTAAAGACTTTTTTGAGAGGAGTTGATTCATTGAACCTTTTTTTTCATTTTCACAGATTTGTGAAGATATCCTCCGATTTCAAAAACCAACAAAAATCTCGAAATAATGAAAATACTGTAAATTAAATATGTTTTTAGCTGTTTCCATCAAAGGTGCACAGTTTGCACACATTTCAGTATTTTGATCTTCATTTTTAAAGAAATATAAAGTTTTTCAAAACGTCCTTTGTTGTTTTGAAATAATATTCCCTGCTTTATTGGGCATTGTTCGGTAACATTCATAACTCTCTTTATCCGTCGCATTTAGTATCAAGCGCACCCAACAGGTGTCGTTTAATGAAAATTATGCACTGTTAACGGCTTCGTTAACATCGGCGTCCGGGTTAACGGGTCGTTAACGGATTAACGGATTGTCTAATGGATTCAATAGCATATAATTTACGGATTTACCACTGCATATTCAAGGGGATGAGATGGTTATTCTTTTGAGTTATCATTTTTGTCATTCGTGTTAGCCGTTATAGAATTTTTTTAAGAAGAACAGCTGCACGGCCTTTTTCATACAAAACTTAAATTTGGATTTGAGGATAAAATACTGAATTTCACCACAATAATTATATTTTTTTAAACAAAGGTTTAGCAAATACACAGTATGTGCTATTTTTTTTTTATTATGATACGTAGGCAATTAAAGAATTTACTTTTGCCCCGACTTAGAAGCAAATTTGAAATTTCGTTGGGAGTTAATTGTAATTATTATAAAATTAAAATTGGTCCTGCCAATTATACTTATAAAGGAAAATAAAATATTTTTGTTATTGTTTTTGGGATGTTATGCCGTGTTTCGCTATCTCCTTCTTTAGCCAACGTTTCGGACAGCGTTACAGTGTCCATCATCAGGGCAGATGAGTAAATGATATTGGTGAGAGTGTTTACTTATGTGTGTCGAAGCGATACCGTGCTGCCAGCTCCATTTCTCTACGAGCTGGTGTTAGAAAAAATTCAGCATGGTTTTTTGCGTTTAGCTTTGGTGTAGCCGTCAATAACTGGATACAAAGAGCTATTGAGCTTAGCTCCGTCGTCTCTGTTAATATTGATGGGGTTTTTATGGATTTCAATTGCCTCCGTAATTAGGCGTGCTCTGCAAGTTTTGGGTCTTCCCAGGACTTCAGGAACAAATCCAAAGTAATGGCCGGTTTCGATTAAGTGCTCGGCGATTGCCGATTTGTCAGGGTGGCCAAGTTTACAAGCACAAAAGTGTTCCGAAATCCTTTCGGAGATTGTCCGCTCTGTCTGGCCTACATAGACCTTGTCACATCCGGAACAGCTGAGTTTATATACTCCATCAGTTTCCAGAGGAAACTTAGTCTTTGCCGACCTCAGTAGGTCTTGGATTTTTGTCGTGGTTCCGAAGACCGTCTTGATGTTCTCTTTTCTCAACAGCCTGGCAATTCTGCCTGTAACATTATGGACGTAAGGCAGGAAAGCGCAGCCTTTTGACTCTTGTTCACCCCTGTCTTCGTTTCGTGCTGATTTGGCTCTTATGATTTGCCTTGTCTGCCTTGCTGGGTAGCCGTTACGCTCCACTGCATCGGTGAGTTTGGTCAGTTCTAATCCGAGTTTTGGCTCCTCACATATTCTGGTCGCTCGGGTTACCAAAGTATGGATGAGACCTCTCTTCTGAGCGGGGTGATGATGCGAATCAGCGTGGAGATATCTATTTGTATGTGTTGGTTTCCTATAAACTGTATGTCCTAGGGTACCATCCTCTTTTCGCATCACCTCCACATCCAGAAAAGGCAGGACTTTTTGGTTATTTTCCAGCTCCATCGTGAATTTAATTTTGCTGTGTAGTGAGTTGAGATGGTCCAGGAATTCGTTCAGTTTCTCTGTTCCGTGAGGCCAGATGGCGAAGACATCATCGACATAGCGCCACCATACTTTAGGAACAGCCGAAGCTGTGTCGAGTGCCACTTCTTCAAACTTCTCCATAAAAAAGTTGGCTAGAACTGGCGACAATGGATTGCCCATCGCAACTCCCTCCACTTGCTCGAAAAGTTCACCCTGAAAAGCAAAAAACCTGTTTTGAGGCAGTGTTCAAAAAGTTTGCAGATGTCATCCTCATAAATCTCCCTGAGCAAAGTCATGGAGTCTTCTAGAGGAACATTTGTAAAAAGAGACTACATCAAAACTGACTAGGATATCTCTTTCATCAGTCTTTACCTTCTTGAGCTTACTGATTAGATCTGTGGAATCCTTAATCCAAGATTCAGTTTTCCCAGTTTGCATCTGCAACAATCTCGATAGGTATTGGGAAAGTTTGTACGTCGGTGCACCAATAGCACTGACAATCGGTCGCATTGGGATATCCTTTTTGTGGTTTTTCGGAAGACCGTATAGGGCAGGAGTTCTGGAGGCTTTTACGAAAAGCCCAGATCGATCCTCTTTCCTAATACTGGAAGCTTTAACTAGTTCCCTTGTCTTCAGGTCAATCTTGTTGGTGGGGTTGTTTTTTATTTTCTTATAGGTGCCGGCATCGCACAGGAGGTCTTCCATGTTTTTAATGTAGTCTACCGTATTAATCACGACAGTGGCATTGCCTTTGTCGGTTGGCAGAACCAAGATTTCCTCATTTGCGCGCAATTCTTTTAGGGCCGCAAACTCTCCTTTTGTGATGTTTGGGCGGGGTATTTCTGCCCTTTTCAAAATATGGCAAGTCTCTTGACGTATGTCCTCTGCTTGCGTCTCTGTCATTTTGTGGACTTTCATCATTGTATGTAATGCCGTCTCTACACCACATACGATAGATTCTATAGGTATCTTTTTAGGGGCAACTGCATAATTCATCCCCTTTGCAAGCACAGAAGTCGCGTTTGGGCTCAACTCAAGGTTCGAAATATTAATAACAACTTTTTTCTGGTCGAGTTGTTTTCGATCACCTTTTTTGTCTCGGTTGAGTCTCTCAAACTTTTGCTTTTGTCTAGCATCTATTGACTGCTTGCATCTTAGTGCTTGATGGTAAGTCATATAAGTAAACACTAGAGTACATATAAGTAAACACATATTGGTGAGAGTACATATGAGTATACATAAGTAAACACTCTCACCAATATCATTTACTCATCTGCCCTGATGATGGACACTGTAACGCTGTCCGTAACGTTGGCTAAAGAAGGAGATAGCGAAACACGGCATAACATCCCAAAAACAATAACAAAAATACTTTTTGGCCGTGAAAACCTTAAAACATACCTGAAAATAAAATAAATCATAATAAATAGATGTTCTAATTTATACACAAGGAATTTGCGTTCAGACGTATATCTGTCACTTGAAGTTTAAATTTACGCTCGTCAAAATGCGTTTAAAATCACTATTATTTTTAACTTTAATAATAAAAAACTTTAGAGATTTTTTCAAAAATAATTATTATTTACTTGCAAATATTTGCCAAACTCGGCTAATTATTATTTACTTGCAAATATTTGCCAAACTCGGCTCTAAAATTTAATCCTTTAATGGCCTATATTTTATGATTTAAAGTATAAGTAATTGAAGCGCATATCCTTACAAATTATTTACCATAACATTTGATTAAAAAATTTATTATTTGGTTGGTTAGGTTACAGTTTGGAAGGCCAGTATGGGTACCGCTCGAGAACCATTTATTGATAACCGACTGCCATAGGTCACCCCAAGTGGTTCGCAACGTTTAGCAACTTAGCAGGGATACCCGGGTTTATAGATTTGTTTAGGTTGTGGCAGCAAATGACGCAGCTATTTTGAATCGCGAAATCATTCTTGTTAGCATGGGAGGAGCCAATATTCAGAATAGCTGCGTCGTTCGCCGCCACAAGGTTTGGCAGCTGATGCTTTTGTTCGCCCATTGGTTTGGGAGAAAATGGATGAGTGAGACCTTTTGACCTCTCCAGTGAGACTCTTTCGACCCATTGCCTTGCAATGCAGTGGGCATCCCTCCCACTACGTTCTTCACTCTTGATCACATTGACCCCCAGATTCCCACCCACCTCACATACCTTTATCCTTCCTCAAACTTATTTTCCTTATAAAGATCCTCTACACAGCATCTCTAAAGAGGCTTGTGTGGAGATAATGTTAAAAAAAGATACGTTGGCAGCTGATCCAAAATTAAAAATGAAAGGGCCGCAGCCATTTCCCGTGCTATTCAATGGCTGTTCAAAAACGATACATTAAAATCGTACCATAAAAACATATTTTGAAAGATTTTTTAACTAAGACAAAATGACTTGTTGCCAAATACAAAATGAACAACATGAATGCCATGGTTGCCGGAATATAGTCCACCAAGTTGCCATTCTGAATATAAAATACTATAAATAGTCCATAAAACTTTTTGTTATTTAGCACGTTTTATGTGGTTGTAGAATATTCATCCATCTGTTATTAAGTTCTGTTTTATTAAATTAATTTAATTCATTGTCGGTAATGTGTGATTTGAAATGGGTTTAATTCCTAGATGCGAACTTACTTATTTTTATTAAAACAATTACTTATTTTTTGCTAAAATTATGACTTAAAGGCCCTAATATCATTTTCAAATATTAAGTAGATTTAATTGTAATAATTTGTTACAAGTTAATTCGGTTTTCTGTTTTAAACCAATTTTTAAGCTGAAGAAAAACACGAAGGTTAAATATTAACACTCGATAACCGATGCTCAAATTCAAGAGGAAAGTAGAAATAATTTGATTTTATATTTATTATAAATAAAGGTTGTGTTGGATTAAGGTTAGGTTAGTTAAATTTTGTCAGTTAACAAGTAGTCCAAACAAACCACTGCTGCATTTCGCGTTAACCTGCAGGATAAATAAGACAACCTGTAAATGGTTTGAGCAAATCCCTCGGTGTAAATACTAAACAGTGAACAGAATCCTCGGGACAGGGCAGTCGTTCCTCCTATTTATCTAAAATGAACCGACCAGAATCCAGTATAAAGTGGTGTCGCGGACTGGAGGGGATAAACCAACGGGTTTGAACTTAGTCTAAATATAAATTTAATTTGTTTGCGGTTCTCTGGCTGAAATAAATTTGAATGAAACTGAAAATGGAGCAGGTTTCTATTACTTGGTAAGGGAAGAAAAATGTTTAAGGAAAAATCTTTTACGGAGGAGTAAAAGTTTTTTAATCCATACTTTATGTACCAGCGTACAACTCCAAAAATCGACACTGTAAATAAATTTCTTTGATATCTATAACCACTTATTATTATTGGTATGTCGGTTTTAAGTTTTTCAACGTAGTATTTTGATGAAACTAATTGCTGTTTTTTTCTATTTTCCAGGTTGTTCGAGAAAATGTCCCAAAACTGTGTGAAAAAGCCGATTGCCACTCTTTATTGCCCGATTTTTAAAAATAATTGCTGTAATAATAATTATATTGAACATCACGTGATAAATTACAATGTACCAATACAGGTGTACCAATTTACCATTTTCGTGTACCAATATACTGCCAAAATTACATATAGAGTGAATTACACTTACTGAAATTACATCAGAATCTGCAGGAATTAAACACGTCGAGAAATCAACCTAACCTAATTATTGTTTTTTTTTTCAATATAAAACTTATTTAGCACACACCTAAAAATACTTTGAAATTTAAACCTTCTATAACAGATTTATTTTGGATGGGTATCTAAGCACAATGTTTGTGATATCACAAAATAGTATTTAACGAAAGTAAAAGAATCGCTTGGAAGTAAAATTATCTTTTTTTGTTATGAACTCAAAATTATTAATAGAGCCAAGATTTTTTTATTTTTTAAATTAACAAAAAAATTTTTTTTATTGTTACATTTCAAGCTAGGGCACTCTCAATGAGTCACAGAACAGATTTTAGGATAGGAAGATCTTACAATTCATAGGTACGAAGAAAAAGTCATAAATTTACTTAGGTATTTTGATATTAGCATAAGTTTCACATACAGTACAGACAAAAAAGACAGGTTAAGTAGAAACAAAAAACAATATAAAACAAATAAAGAAAAAGAACATATTTATAAAATTGATGATTACAGATCTATGGAAAAGAAAAGGAGAGAAAAAGAAACAAGACAGAATAGAACACAACAAAAAAATTACGTAGTTCCATCCTTAAACGTAATAAAAAAATATTCTTGCTTATCCTAAATAATAAAATAAAAAATTGATGTTCATATGAACGTAAGATAGATAGTCTTATAGAAAAAGGATTCTGTGGTTTGTGTCTTTGAACCAAATTATTTTCATTGTGACCTACACTTAATTAAATATCCAATTAATTACTTAAAAGATACTAAAGATTCTAGAAAAAAGTTTTTCAAACAGAGACAGACTTCAATAAAAGCCTATTAGAGATTGAATAAATTTTAAACGATATTTTTAAGAGGAACTTCCTTTAAAAAATCAAAAGATGGTCATCTGTCGATTAATTACTTAAAAGTAAATTGATTACGATTCGTTTTTCCTAAGCGAGAAAATTAATTAAAATAAGGGTCGTTCTAAAAGTTTAAAGGTACTAATAATAATGGTACAAAATAAACGCGTAAAAATATAAAAATGATATTGAAGTTACTGTCTTTGAAATAATAAAACATAACTCCTTATTAATTAAGCCTTATACTTAATTTACCTAAAATAATAGCTTTTTTTAAATTTATTGTGATTATTTATTTTTTTCAGTTTTTATTGTGAGGATCATTCTTAAAGTTTTACGATAAAGTATTAATTTTCACAGTGTCAAATTTTGAAGTGAAGATCGTTAAACAAGTTTATAAATTAGTGGAAAAATAATAATATCATGGTGCGGTATTGAAATGAGGGTCGGCCTGTAAGTTAAAAAAGTAGTGAAATATAATGGTGACGTAATGTGCTCCGTGCTCAAGTGCCTAGTGTATGCGATCTGCATCACCCTACTGAGGAGCGTTCCAACAAATCCAAGTAAGTACCAAAATGTCTCAGATACGTTTTATGTACTTTTGTTACGCAGACTTAAAATATTTTAGAGTTAATTCGTTTTAAGCTATTTTTTTAAGCTATCATTTTTTTATTATTCGACGTTTTTTGCGTACAGCTAACAGTGCTTCAAAAAGCTCTGCGATGAATGGTTGCTGACTGCACAGTCAATCGCACAACATCTTAATTAATAGAAATTACATTTTTAAAGGCATACCTACTTGTGTTTGCGATTGTAAAATTAATTACGAATTTTAATTTATGACTTTTGAAATCATCTGGTTTTACTTTGAATTTTCGTTTACACGATTTAATTTTATAATTTATACTATGTGTATCATATTAGAGATTTGATTAAAAAAAATAATTACGTATATGATATTGTATTTTATATTTTACAATTTTGTAATTTTTACGATACCTTTATATGAGAGAGTTAGGTTTTGACCCATGGCTGTTTCCAACAGCATTTATCTCGGGATTGCTGGGTATCTGCAGCCTTAGTTCTTGAAGAGATGTCGCATTACTGCTGATTACGATTTATAAGATCTAAATGGTATCTCGGTACAAGATATTCTGGCTAAAACAGGGTTCTATGTACCGGATAGTTTCACGCGAGGCCGCCAACACAGGTTTTTGATTCTTCCCAGGTGCAGAACTAACTTACGAATGGTGACGCCCCTGGGAAGAATTACAAGGTTAATTAACTGCCTCGCAGAAAATGTGGATATTTTCCACGTGTGCTACAATGATTTTAAGCGTGAAATATTACTCATGTTTTAATTTGTACCTTAAATCCTGAATCCTGCGTGTTTTTTTAATTTGAAACTGCCGTGAGAGGTACTTATATGAGTCAGCATAGAATATTTGACTTAATTTTGTCCCTAAACAGCTGATCAGAAAATTTAAAAATCTTATCCAGCTGATCAGAAGTTCTGCGTGAAAAAATATTTAAAAAATTTATTTTCAACATCGTTATAAAATAGTTTACGAAGTTCGGATTTGCGACATCTATGGTCATAATAGATAAAACATTTTAATAGCTTTGTTTAAAGTCCAAAATAACAAACGTGGGAGCTACAAATATATACATTCTTTAAATTTGCCGAATCAAGGATATAATTGCCTTTTTTATCCGAAAAGGAATCGGAGACATTTAAAATGGCGCCAATATATGGCAAAAATTGCTACAGTTGTTATTATGTATAGAAAGCAGGTATTTAAAACCTTAAAAGTTAATTTTGATTTTTTTTTATGTAAAAAATAAAATATCCCGAAGAATATCAAGTTCCAAAAATAGTAATGTATTACTGATTATGCCGTGCTTTTTTCTCAAGTCGGGTTCGACGACTTGGACATTATATTCCCCACCGTTATCGTTTAAATTATCCTATAAAAATGGAAAGGCTCGTGCTGCTTCAGGAATTAGTACCCTCATCTAAAATTCATGTGTTTTTCTGTGAAAGGATCACGAATAAGTTCGATTATGAAAGTTTTCAAGCCATTTATACCTTACGTGATCAAAATTTATGGTCTCAGGAAGCACAACAGGATGATCTAAAAAAGTACCGGAAAATATTAAATTAATTTACGTAATGCCTTTAAAAATTGATTTTATAGAAGAATCTCGAAGGACGTAGAGATAATGGAAGGCGTAATATTAAATAACTGAAAGATGTGAAAGCAGCTGCAGGCGTATTGTGTAACAAACTAGAGGGAAACGGTAGGAAACCGGTGGGATTGGAACTTTTCATAACTCTCCAAAGACCCTAGGGCTAAATTATGCACCTGATATTTATCTAGCAAAAGAGTTTAATTATTTATCAAAAACAGTTAGGATGGGTTGTTTCGAAGAATGGAAAATAACACGGAAAAAGCATCACGTTTTATCAAGATAATTTTTTTCAAAAAATAGTTTCAACTGCACCCGTTTCACAAGAGTTCCAACTGCACCCGTCTGGAGCCAGTGAGACTATGGCATCCCCAATCGGGGTATGTTGTGAGGCTGAATGTAGTGGGGAGGGGTAGGAGTTAGGAAAGAGGAAGGTGGGGAAGTACCTGGCTATTCAGATCTGGTCACTAAACACGGCTAAAGCCATTTCAAGCAACGTTTCAATTCTGAATGGTGGTCTTACACCAGGGCGATACTGATAGTATCTTCCACTCTGGAACGTGCCGCAAATATACTATATATTATTCTAAATGAATAAATTGTGAAATAACACAAATTAATCAAATAAAATTTAATTGCGCACGCCGGGTTCGAACCCGCGACCTTCGGATTGTGAGTCGAGAGTCTTGCCTCGGGACCACGGGACCATTTACACTTATTTAAGAACAATCGATAAATTAAATTACTTCGGTACATGAGAATATTAATAACACAAGTCCAGATATACAATATATGCACACTTTAAAACATTTATTTTTTTCTTTTAAAAACATCTGTTTGACTGAAACTCTGGAGATAGACTCGTTGTCGATGACAATGCATTCTTTAAATCTTTGGTCGCACTCAAGCACGCACACGCGCTCTCTCACGCATTTTTATAAAATTGTATGACATTGCAATATTTGACCATGCTTCAACATTTTAATTTAATTTGATTCGATATTTTTATCAATAATTTAATTCGACATTTTACAGCAGTTAATATTCGAAACAAATCTCGGTCGTATCCAATTAGAAGTTTTAGCGGTGATCGGTCATTTTATTAGGAAGGTTGTGTTCTCAGTCAAACCTTTTATTTTTATTTTAAAAGACAATTTAAAAGTTCACAGCAATCCTTGAAGAGGAAGATTCAATCCTCAGCGAAACCAAAAAAATATATATCTCAATTAAGTTGGCTACTAGCCGGCCCAAGAGATGGTGCAACTAGTATAAATTTGAAAGCAGTTGTTATGTTTGATTAATTAATAGCATATTATGTTTTATACTGGTTGATTTTTTCAGCGGTCCATTACTTAACTCAATATGTCACTCACGACTGTTTGTTTCCCTAATAAACTTAAATATAAATAAATTAAAATAATACAGGTGTTACCAGCAGATTGTTTTATTTAATAAACTGGAGTTAGATTATATAGTGAAGTTGTTTTGTCTAATGCTTTGAGAAGATCAAGAGGAACTTGCCGTAAAAAAATGGCCTGATTAAAAAAAAACAATTTATTTATAAATTGTTTTAGCAGCCAATATTCATTTGAAGATTTATCGATTTTTGGAGTACCACACAAAACGACGGAAATTCTTCCTTTGTGAAAAGAAAACAATATCAAACAATAATATATGATACGTATTTTCATACATCCTAGCATTTCTAGCCTCAGAAAAGATAAATGGTCAGAAGTCGGATATGGGCGAGGCTTACTTCACCCCTGAATGAGTAATATGCTCATAGGTTCTCACTTACCGGAATTCCTTTCTCTAGTTCCCTCCACCCACAATAATTATTGTTGAGTACAGTTAGGAAATACCTATGTTGGAAATGCCGAGCTCTGCAGAGTAATTATTAAAAGCAAGAATACTAGGAAATAAACTATAAAGAGGAACGATTTCATATGCCAACTGTTATTTATTTTAATATGAAATATTGTGGGTGCCTTTAAATCAAACTGGTCTCAGGTGTAGCTCAAGGATCTTTATAGAGACCATTACTATTTAATATTTGCATTAATGATAAAGACCAATGATTCAAATACTCCAAATATTTACTTTACCCAGTTGACGTGAAGAAACTATTAATGCAAAAATTCTATGAACTATCAATTTTCGCGTTTTTATAACCTTTTATAACCTTTTATAACCTAAACATCCGCAGCAGTGATCCCCATGTTTATTGGTGGAGAGCTATGATGTAGCGATGCCTACAATAAACAATGTAGTGTTTGTTGCAGTCTAATTTTAACTCAGTTCTTATTGATTTTGGGGCTGCAGTTTTTTTGCAATCTACCAATGACCTTGTGACACACTTGTGTCAGAAGGTCAGAAAACTATCGCTTAACAATAAAATCTTAACAAATGGAATACTTCAGAATTTATCCGAAAACTATAAACTGGATTCGAAAGGTGATGAAAAATGCTTTTGATGTATTATTATAAGAAATAAACACTTTTTTTTTACCGTGGGTTGACATTTTACAGAATGAAATAAGTTCTTTGTTTAAAACCATTTAATTTATATTATTTTAATTATTATTATTTTAATTTATATTCGTCGACCGGTTTCAGTTGAACTCAACCTTCTTCAGGACGATAAACAGTACAGAGTTGAGGTAAACACAATAGAAAAAGTGAGCATATAAGAGAGGGAGAGAACATCAGAGACTGGTTGGTGGGGGTTAGATAGGGCGAAAGGGAACAACTTTAAAATCGGACTACTGGTCATTTCAAACTGCTTGTTTAAAATTAGGCAATTATTTTTGTTTGGTTTTGATATTTCTAATAATCATTATTATGCTGCAGTTCTTTCAAAAGATGAGATACGCAATGAAACCATTTCCTCCAAAGAAACAAAAGTAATCATTTCCTTGCATCTCTCTCACATACCGCACCGTGACGTCTCCGTAGACCCCTACTATACAACTAGCCATACGATAGTTTTGAATATAGTTACAAGGATAATATTGAAGTGTGAGTGAATTCCATAAATATAAAAACGTCAAATGTCAATGCGCTGATGGTTTTGCTTTTGCTCTTACACACTAAATAAAAACAGTCAAAATTGAAACAAACGGTGAACTATGTCTGCATCCTCCAAAAAGAAACGTACAATCATTATCATACATCTCCCTCAAACGCAAAAAGATAATGAAACGCAATTTCTGTCGCCGTGGTTCAGCCGTAATAAGATATATCTATTCCGCTAAAGGAAAAAACTTTTCCGCTAAAGGAAAAGTACTTTGGAGGAAACAGTCACACGTATTTTGTGTGACTCGTCTTTTGTCTCACCATTATTTAAAGTGTAAGAAAGAGCTGCAGCATTATAGCGATAAGGAACGTATGTTTATTGCCTTTCTTGCTGTCAAGGTACCGTAAACGTGGATCGTCCCAATAATAATGAAAGCGCACATTGGCAACAAGCTCAACAATTATCAGTTAGTTTTTTTTTTTTTTGAAATAGGCAATTCACCCAAAAAAGTGTAATTGAGTTATTACAATGAGAAGAGCAAATGATCAAGTTCCACCCCGTATTTCACAACCCCCCCGGCCCCCTCCTATTTGTTTCTCGTCCTACTCGCCATTATTATAATTTAGGCCGCACAACACCTTGTCGTTTTTAATGGCGTTTCAGCGCGTGATGTTTTTGACAAAAATATATTCCCGCGCGGCTGAGAATAAATAATTGACGACTTCTTCTTTCTTGTTTCTCATCGCTATCTCTTAGCGAGGGATGCTGTAATGATGGAACCCGAGCACGTAGATTACACGCATTTGCATTTGTTGATGACCCTTACTATAGTTTTGAAGATGTTTTTTTTTTCAACAAATTTAAATCAGCATTCAAAATACACCATCTGAATGAAAATGCATGGCTTCATTCTTCGAAATTCCAGAGGTTTTGAGAATATTTCAACACTAAAAATTTTGTAAACATCCCTGGTACGTACTCAAGTCCAATATACTCCTCGATCTGGTTCCCCCATTTTAAAATACATTCAGATTCAATCGAGAGAATTCAACATAAATTTAATTAATTAAATAAACACATTAATTTTAAACTCGGTATCCCCATTGAAAACATAACTATAATTATTTGATGAAAGAATTAAATTTATTAAGACTCTCAGATCGAATAATTATATCCGACTTAATATTTGTGTTCAAAATTGTAAATGGTAGAATAGACAGTCCTGATTTAACTAAGCTCATTGAATTTCATATACCCACGAGAGCCACTAGTTCTAAAATCATTTTTCAATGCTACAATAACCGGACTGAGTACACGAAACACTCGCTTGTACCTAGATAACAGGAAGTTACTAATATATATGCAGATGTGGCAGATCTATTTAACTGCATGAACGGTAGGTACAAGAGGGCTTAACTATTAAGGACGGGTTGTTTCAAAAAATTTGATGAGTTCATCAAATATTTGAAGTTAATTTTCAGGTTCTGTGTAAGTTTTTTTCGAGTTCTGTTTTTTTATCACCATAGGCCAGCTGCTTCACAAAACTGAAATCATCACAGAACTTGAATAGAACTTACACAGAACGTGAAAATCGACGTCAAATATATGACGAATTCGTCAAATTTTTTGAAACAACCCATCCTAAATCTTTTCAATCAATATTAATTTTATTTGCACTATAGATTTTTGTATGTTATCGCATATCTGGTGTCATTTCTCTTCCAAACGCTACAATTATCTGTTATAATCTTTATTTACTGTTTCTAATATGTTTCCTATGACTTTGTGACATGTGTGCTTATGGTATATTTATACCGTTAATATTAAATAAATAAATAATGTTTTTTTTAAGTGATGAGATTCCAAAATTTGTAAACCCTTATGGCAAACAGCCTTAAAATTAATAAAAACAAATTTTTCCGACTGGTATCACCGCGAATCGCCGATAGGCTGAGTGGACAAAATTGCAAATTCATTCTATTGCTTACATCCTAAGGCTACGGCCGTTATAAATTTGATCCAGTGTGCTTTAACCGCGACAAATCTTAATTTTGTACGAAGTTTATTGTAAATAAATGTGACTGAATAAATCCGAATTATTATTAACAAATTAACTTAAACACGATTGCGGCTACAGTGGTTGGAAATGGCTAGCTGTCAATCCACAGCAAGGTTAATATACAATTCACCAATAACAACCACTTTTCCTAAACCTTGATATTACTGACATTCTTGAAATCGGTAAGTACTTTAAAAATTTTAAATTGTAAAATTAGAAATTCTTAAAACTCACAAAGTTCATTAAAAATCTTGAAAATCTTGAAATCTTTATATTTTTGTTATCCTTAATACTTGAAACTCTAAAAACTCGGTGAACTTTGAAATTTAGCATTTTTTTAAAATTCTTTGAAAGCTTTGAATTTCTTAAAAATCTTGGAAATCTGAACGATCATCAAATAATTTTTATTTATCTTTCTCTTTGGTTCAACATCATATATGGTTTTTTCTTTGACCTCGATAATAAACTAAAAAATGTTAATCAGAGAATTGATACTATGGCGACATCTACATCTGTACTACAGGCCATGATTGGTGTTGTACGCATAAAACTGCGTAATTATGGTAACTGGACCATAGATGTCTCCCAAGAGTCCTTTTGGAACGAAAATTAAAATATTCGAATTCTTCAATTTTTATTATTCTGACGTAAATTCATCCTGCCTTACTGTGATATGCCATCTCATTATGAAATTTACTATCTCCGGACGAATAGCATTACCTGATCAGTCATAAAATATTATTGTTTCTGCCATAAATAGTGGAATTTGCGTGGTGAACCAAAACTGTGGCCTGAAAATACATCAAAAAGGCAGCTTTTGCTAAACGAAGCGACTTACAAGGTTGATGTCTCTTTGTGTACACGCAGTTTTTCCCTGATTGTAATTTTTTGCTGATGATTTGGAGCGAGTAAATTCAACAATCAAAACAAATTTTCAAGGAAAACCCCTGAGAGTTTGTGGTTATTTATACACACCAAACTCATATTATGATGCAATCTTTATATTATAACCGATTATAAAAATGTGGTTGACTGAGTCACGCAATGTAGACATATCAATTGTCCAGTTGATTAGTCAGGCATCTCCAAAAAATCTTAATTTGATTTGAGTACTCTTTCTGTAATTATACAGATTACTCATATTACTCAAATCATTTATAATATATACTCAAATCATTTATAATGCAGAAAATATATGTAGTGAATTAAATAAAATGTTGAAGTTTTCTAGATCACTAGAAGGATATTTCAAAACATCATACGATCATACTATTATACCGGACCGTTATGCCTCCCTGTGTTAAGTTGTATTTGAAAACTGCTTTCCTCCTTATCTCAAAACTTAGAATTTGGAGATGTCTATTAACTAATCAACGGGACGATCGTTATCTACTAGGGACAGTCAAAAAGTAATACCTCCTATTTTTTCTCCTTTACCTTGTCAAGAAATTTAAAAAAAAAATGCAATTACATTGGCTGAAAACCACAATATTGACGCTTAATTTGTTACTTTTCAATTTAATATCCATCCATTTCCACAGCTTTGGTCCATCTTTTAATAAGGGCATATATCACGGTGTTGTAAAAGGCACGATCACCTCCAGAACACCATCGCCATAACTTTCCCCGCCGATCACACAGTTTTGAATTTTTTTGCCCTTGGTGAGTTTGTATGATGCCATTCCATTGGCTGCCTCTTTGATTCAGGTTTAAAAAAATTAACCCGTATTTCGTCTCCGGTCACAATTTTTTCCTGAAATCAAGCGCTGTAAGTGTTGTGAGGCTATTATTTTTCTTGTTTATTTATCTGGCCGGTTAACTTTCTTGATCCACCTTTCACAAACTTTTTTGTCGAATAATCGTCATCCCACTGACTTTACTGAGGGAGAGAACGCGACATCTGTAGTTTTCTGGGGCACCACGAATGACGTCATCAACTCGCGTGCAGTCACTGCAATCAACGGCCTGCGCCGTTCCGCTTTTTGTCAGACAGCTGTGTTTGTCTTTAAACTTCGTTACAGCGACGAACCCATCATCTAGGGGTGCTAACATCCACTTTTGCATCATGGTACACATTTTTCAGTCTTTCGTGAATGCGAATGGACTTTTCACCTTTTTTTATTTGAATACCCTACAAGAGTCCCAACTGCCCCCGTTTGGAGCTAGTGAGACTATGGCATCCCCAATTGGGGTATGTTGTGAGGCTGAAGATAGTGGGGAGGAAAAGGAGATGAAGAAGAGGAAGGTGGTAAGTACCTGGCTATTCAGATCTTGTCACCAAACACGGCTAAAGCCATTTCAA
Source organism: Glyphotaelius pellucidus (assembly GCA_936435175.1). Classification (NCBI taxonomy): domain Eukaryota; kingdom Metazoa; phylum Arthropoda; class Insecta; order Trichoptera; family Limnephilidae; genus Glyphotaelius; species Glyphotaelius pellucidus. Next base: position 23,576,600 of record OW386555.1, on the reverse strand, counting down.
CCAACGTTTCACCTTCTACAGTCAAGAATCAATCACAGAACGCTGCCTATTACGAACAATGATGTAGGCCATTTTGCAAGCAAATGCAGTGCTGCCACCTGTTGACGCAAAAATTACTATTGCAGTAGATTGTAGAAGAAAATTTGAGGAATAGCAATTCAAAATTTTCTCTTAACCTACTGCATTACATGTATTTGGCTTACTGAAAGAATCAATTTTTATTAGCCTACAAAATTGTTATTTTTGTTTTCTTAAATTTTCTTTTTTTGTATTTCTGTTGAATGTTTAATTTTTATTTTAAATAATTATAAAGTTGTTACTATTAACTCACTGTTATAAGATTTTTAATGTTAAGAATCCGTTAGACAAACCGCCAAAAAGTAGTTTATCGAGACTTTTTTATCTTATATTTGTAAAGTTTGTAAAATAAAAAAATTAAATAAAAATAAAAAAATAGTAAAAATAGGGGTCATTACTTTTTAACTGATCCTCGTATTATAGATTCACGTATATTACACCTAAACTTGTTTCAAATTACGTTGCACCAATCTGTAATATTTCGAGTAAATCCAGGTATGTAAATTTTCTAACTAACAGGAGATCCACGTTAATACCTCGCAATTCATTTCTAGCCAATTAACTGTAAGCTCTCTAAAACCATGTCACGCTAAGCTTCCAACTAAAATAATGTTGACACAAACATGGAAATACAGAGGAATATTAATTCTAGTCATCAACATGGTGACGTTACAAACGAGGTTGTTTGATGCTACGAACATAACAGAGCGATGTTAAACGCTATCACAAGTTGAACGTTCAATTCGTACTCTATAATATTACGCGATAGTGTTTGTATAAATACACTTTTGATGACATTCGTTGATTTCAAGTACCTACTTTCGAAAGGTACTAAAACGTGATACCATAGATACTTTCAAAGTGTCATGTGGAAAAGCATAAAAATTGATGTTTTTAAACGAAGATCGAAGCGTTTGGTAATGGTTCTATGGGAATTGCAACATTAAAGATTCTTTTGTACATTATAATATATTAAAGTAAAGAATTTACTAAAGTAGGTGTTGCTAAGAAGGGGTAAGTATGAATTTTGTACAGTTTTTCGCAGTTGATCTTGCGTTAGTGTTTACAATTTGGGAGGCGGTTATGGGTACCGCCGCCTGGGGAAATGTTTATTAGTTAATCAAGACCTCTGCCACAGGACATCCCAAATGATTCGCTACGTAAGCTGATTTAGCAGAGGTGCCTCAGTTCATGGGGTAAGGTTTGTCCGGATCCTGGCGGTGGATGCGTCTGCCCACCAGCTGCATTGCAGGCCGGATCAGGAAAGAATGGTTGAGGGAGTCTCTTTGACTTCTCCAGCCGTGCTCTCTCGGAACATCACAGTGGGAGGGATGGATTTGTACATTCATCACTCCTGGACACAATGACCCCCAGATTCCACCCCTCACACACCCACCCCTCACGCTTTTCCTACCCAGAACTTCTTCTCCTTCCTTTCCTCGAAAAGACCCTCCATTAAAAGAAAAAAGTTTTCCGAGATTTACGAACGCAAAAATATGGAACCTAAATATGTATATGTATTTAGATTGCTGTAAGTATTAAAAACGACTGTACCAGGTTGAATCCCGCAATACATTTTTTTCACTACTTTTTCATATAATGATAATTTTTATTGTCCCAAAAACACAACTAAAATAATAAAGTTACGCTAAATACTGAAAATTACTAACTGTACGTCGCAGAAATGCACGGACGGATCCGTGTGTAAATTCTGCTCATAATGATATTTTACCATTGTGAAAAAATCAGCTGAAGATTAATTATTTGACTTTGGTTGATTTTTCCCTTCATTGAATGGGCTACAGAGCGATACTAAAAGTACCAATCTACCACTATTTGGATTCAGATCTGGTCATTAAATGCCAATTCAAGCAACGTTTTAGTTCTGAATCCAGAGCGATGATAAGAGAATCTTCCACTCAAATATGTTTGATATGTTGTCAAAAAAATTAGAGCTGGCTCCCAAACTCATGGGTAATTTCCGTCTGTATAATTTTCATGCGAATTTATTCAATTAAATACAATGTTTACTGTACCTGCTTAAGAAATTCCATTTCCTTCTACAACCAGTTAGATTTTCATCATAGTCAGTCCCAGGGTAGTTAGCAGTTTTCCGTGTTTTGAGGGAAAAGCAACGTTAGCGGAAAGAATGCTGTCTTCCCTTTTCAAAGTGACATTTTGTATAAGTTTATCACATCACGTAGCCAAAACAATAAATAAAATGTCTTCATAAATCTTGTACCGCGCTAGTGGGACTCCCAACCAAATAGTGAAGGGCCAAGATAGAAGAGAGATAAGTCTGAAAATATTAAAATATTAACATTAAATGATGATACGTCGTGTTGCTTTTTGAATATTGCGATTTCTTAAATCTTACAATTTGGGAGGCGGGTACGGGGAACACCGCTCCGGAGCAATTTATTAGATATCCCACCTCCGCCATAGATTACCCTAAGTGGTTTGCTTCGTTTGGTGACTTTGCAAGTGCAATCGAGTTCATTGAGTGAGATTTGTCCAAGTTTTAGCATCTGGTGCGTCTGCTCGTGAAATTCGTGGCGGTGAGGGAAACCTTTTGATCATTCAGCAGGACTCTCTAGACCAGAGGTTCCAAAACTTTTTTCTCGTAGACCATTTTCAAAATTTTACTGGTCACGGTGGACCCCCTGCTGGTACATTTCTACCATATTCCCAAAACTCGACACGCCTTGTAGTGAATATTGAATGAAGAAGTGTGTGGTTTGTCACAACGGAGCAGTACCGGATCTACGACTTTTTCAAACGGGGGCAAAATGGACCGTACAACTGGTGTACGCCAGTCGCTCTGTTATGGAGGGGGCGTAATGGGATATGAATATGGGGCACCTTCGTGGACCCCCATTTACTTAACTTGTGGCCAACCATTTCTTTATCGCGCCTACGTGGATCCCCGTCGGGTCTCCCGTGTACCCCTAGAGGTCCACCTGGATCACTTTGGGAAACACTGCTCTGGACCCATCGCCTTGCACCGCATTGGAAGGAATACACTCGTACAGTTCATCACTCCTGAATAGACTAGCCTCCACTTTCCCTACCTACCTATTTTACCCTTTTCCTTCCCAGAACTACCTTTCCTTAAAAAGACTTCACACAGCATCCCACAAATATGACGAAACCTAGTAGATACAGATAATATCTTGCAGATAAGTACGGCATTCCTTAATTTACGTCTATCCTGTCATCCTGTGGCAAAATGAGGTGTTCTTATTTATCGAAATCCTGTTAATGTTTTTGATTTTCTCCACATTTTATTAAATTAATTAATTTGGATACATAAAATCAATGTTGCTTTACGCAGGATTTCAATAGAGATTAAAATCGTTTAATTAATGAACGCCAATTCAAACAGCTTTGTCATTATCGTGATTTATATTTAAGGTTTCATACCGTGTTGCTCTACTACCTGCTTTGTTAGCCAACGTTTCGGGCAGCGTTATATTATCCAACATCAGGGCAGATCTGTGATTACACATCTGCCCTATGATGGACACCGTAACGATATCCGATACGTTAGCTAAAGAGGGAAGAAAACGGAAAAATACCCCAAAAATAATTCGCGATAATGCTTTTGACCGTGAATATTGAAATTAGTGAGAAAAAACTCATATTGCAATATTTAAACATTGAAAGCAATCTTGGCGACTCTCAAACGAAAGTCCCAGCTGCTAACATCTGGAGCCAGTGAGATTATGACATCCCCAATCCCCAATATGTTTTGACGCTGAAAGGAAGTGGGGAGGGTTAGGATATGGGAGAGAGGAAAGTGGCAAGTACCTGGCAATTCCGATTTGGTCACCAAATACAGCTTAGGTCATTTCAAGCAATGTTTCAATTCTGAATGGTGGTCCAGACCGATACCATGAGTATCTTCCATTCTGGAATGTGCCGCAAACATATTATTTTTAGTTATTTTTTTGTGAAATAACACAAATTAATCAAATAAAATATGCGCACGTCGGGATTCGATCCCGCAACCTTCGGATTGTGAGTCAAGAGCCTTACCTCTCGACCATAGGGGCCGTTGTTTTGCCGAGTCGCTAATATTGCCTTCAAAGATTAAATTAATTATTCAATTTGGGAGGCCGGTTAGGGTACCGCCATCCCGGGAACCATTTATTGGATAGCCAACATCTTTGCCATAGGTCACCCTTAGTGGTTTGATACGTTTGGCGACTTAGCAGGGGTGACCGGGATCATGAGGTGAGGTTTGTCCAGGTCTTGACGGCGGATGCGCCTGCCCACCAGCTGCATGCCGGACGGGATCAGGAGAGAATGGTTGAGGAAGTCCCCTTCACTTCTCTATCTATATATATTTTCTCGCAACATCGCTTTGCCCTGCAGTGGGAGGGATGCATTCGCACATCCGTCACTCCTGGACATTCCTACCAATCCCTAATACCATTTTCCTTCTCAGAACTTCCTCGCCTTCTTTTTCTAAAAATACCCTCCACACAGCATCCCCAAAGACGACATGGGCCCTGGGGGAAATTGTTTTCCTCAGAGCTTCCTATGTGGAGCTAATGTAAAAAAAATTAAACTTCTCTATCTATATATATTTTCTCGCAACATCGCTTTGCCCTGCAGTGGGAGGGATGCATTCGTACATCCGTCACTCCTGGACATTCCTACCAATCCCTAATACCATTTTCCTTCTCAGAACTTCCTCGCCTTCTTTTTCTAAACATACCCTCCACACAGCATCCCCAAAGACGACATGGGCCCTGGGGGAAATTGTTTTCCTCAGAGCTTCCTATGTGGAGCTAATGTAGAAAAAATTATCATTATTTGTTTCTCTTTTGATGTTCGTTAAGTCGTATACGTTAAAAAATTTTTTTCTTAAAATACCGGAAAAAACGATGAATTTATTAAAAATAGAGCCGTTATCAATTTTTTTATTCATTTAAGTACCACTTGAAATAATATAAATCACCTCATTTTTAAGAGATCTTATCATCTCGAATATCATTATTGAGATTTCGAAATAATTTTCTGTTGAAAATGTTTCGAAAAATATCACTGAAAAAGGAAGATTAAGTTGTCCCAAAAGCTTAATTATTATTTTTACAGAAATATTTAATACGATAAAAATTAACGATTCTTCTCTTTTCCTACAAAACATTCTAAAGTAATTTATTTCTTTAATAATATTTCTACAAAATATTCCAAAGTAATTTACTTCTTTTAAAAAATTGTACGTTATAGAGCAAGGCTGCCAGACCTTTTTAACAGTTGGGCGAAATTAACGATATAAAAATCACTGGCGGGCCACTCACTACGGACGCGTAGCATGGGTGTCTTATTTTGGTACTTCAACCGCAGATTTCAACAGCCGGGGGAGGGGGGTTACGTGGAAATCATTTTTTTTTATTACAACCTCATTTTATAATCACATGTGATGCGTATTCTTCCTATTAAAATTACGTTTATAAATTCTACAACAAATTTATAAGGTTTAAATAAAACAATAACTTCGTAAACACCAATTCACAAAGTATCTGCTTCGTATGAACGAATTTATAAGTGCTCTCGGAAATCGAGAATGTCATCCATGTAATAGGATTTTGCATCTCGAATTTTTATACTGTGTTAAGAACACAAGGCAGGTTTTAACTTTAAGGTTGATTCTGGTTAAAAGTCCCTAAACAAGAGTTTAACACGAAATAGTCAATTTCTCAGAATTTTGCTGCATCTGGTATACTACTGAATTCCTCAAATGTAAAACTTCATTCTGTTTACGAATTAAAACTACACTCAGAACATGAAAACGTATTTTCCTTGATTCTGGCAGCATATACATAGTCTGCAACTAGAATTTTATAACCGCATTTCGAATAAGAGAATGTTTTCGTTTGAAATGTTTCAGCAGATGAATCCCCAACAGAAATTTAACATTCTGAACACAAAACTAGCTTAAAATTAGTCCGTTTGCGGCAATGCGGCGAATCGAAACTACACTCAGAAAATGAAAATGATTTCTCTTTGATTCTAGTGACACGTAATAGTCTGCAACTAGAATTTTATAACCGCATTTTGAATAAGATAATGTTTTCCTTCGAAATGTGTTCGAAAGCAGATGAATCCAAAACAGAAATTTAACATTTTGAACATAAAACTGGTTAAAATTAAATCTGTATGCGGCGAATTAAAACTTCAGTCAGATGAAAATGGTTTTTCTCTATTCTGGAAGCACAAACAGAATCTACAACTATAATTTCATAACGGCCCATCTAATAAAATAAAATGTTTTAGCAGATGAGGTCAGAATTAGAATTTGAGATTCGGAACACAAAACTGGTTAAAATTAAATCTTTAAGCGGTGAATTAAAACTACACTCAGAACATGAAATTGGTTTCTCTTTGATTCTAGCATATATACATTCTAGGTACATATACATAGTCTGCAACTAGAATTTTATAACTGCACTTCGAACACCATCTATCCATTTCTAATTCACCTGGTCTATCCATTCCCCACCATGGGGGCGGATAGACCTGGTCCCTGCATCCAGTCGGGTGGCAGAACTCCAGTAGGGCCGTCCCACTAAGGCCCGTGCCTCCCCCGGCGTCATGAGCGAGCCTGAGGAATGTTTGCGCGAGTTCGGTTCCCTTTCGTCCTGCCTCTGATGATCCAAGGCTCACTTCATTCCCCAAGGTATTTGGAAGTATATCCCCCCTCCCCTCCACAAACACTTCTTCAAGGATACTCTTGGGAAACCAGCTAAGGGACGCGGGTAATTGGGCACGTTGTGGCCAGGCCGCTTGCCCACTCATTCTCACCGGGACTGCCCCGCGTTATCTTGTTAATTACTGCATATATTTTTCCTTCTTACTAACAATCATGCATGCAGGGACATTGGAGGGTCTAGACTCGTTTAAAAATAAATGTAGCTTCCTTTTTACAAAAAAAATTAGAGTCCTGACGTGTGCGGCTAAGGAGGTTAAACAATCAGTGTCCACACAGCCGTTGGCAAAGTGGTGGGTCCCCTCCAACGCACTTCGAACAAGAAAGATTGTTTATTTTTCGACATTTTTCAAATTGGCGGTTATTTTGAAAATGGTTCACGCGGGCCACTCATAATTCGTTCGGGCCTGGGGTTGGGCAGCCTTGGTATAGAGGTTTTAAGAAAATCGATGACTTTATAAAGAAATTTACATATTTCTAACTCTACTTAGTTCTGTAAACGTGCCTACATAAATTTGAATTATATTTTCCATACTTTAAATAATCGTGAACTATTTCGTTATCTTCAGTATTCTGAATGTGAAGTCTTGCATTTTTAATAGAATTCTCCATAAAGCTTTGAGTATTCCATACTCATCCGGGGTGTTATTCAAAATTAGTTGGTGTTAAGAAAATATCATTATACAGATACTCGTGTAACGATATTTGTCAGAATCGTACAGAGTATCCGGGGTTAAGGGTACTAACTTTAAGAGGTGATTCCACGATGGTAGAAGTAAAAAAGATGAATGATCTTTAGAAATTCCAAGATTAGATTTGTCAAAGAATTTATTTATAATAATGCAAAAATTATTAAAAAAAATGACTTTATATACGTGTAGGATAACGAAAGATTTTTTAATATTTATATTAAGGGATCAGTAGGATTTATAGGTCCAGTTAGGAGTTCTACCGAGCCGAACCCTCTGATATGAAAATATCTGGAGTCGGTGAATTATTTTCCCATTTGGTCTCTGGTAGGTTGACATGTTTTTCTTGTATTGTTTCGTATTTATTATACTTATATAGTGCAATTGCATAGCGTGGATTGAGTAGATGATCATTTGTGGAAGTGTGTGGAAGGGTTTAGTTTTTCCTGTGGGGAAGATTTAACCCGAAATAAATAATATTTGGATGATTTGTATAACGCCGTTTTTGTTAAAAATCACTTCAAGGGCGCTGTACAAACTTATTATATATATATATATCTTTTTAAAATCTTACTTTCAACTACAAACAAGACAACAACTCATATATGTACAATGATTTTATCAATAAACGCGATGCTGCGTAAAAATGTACATACATTTTTACAAACAATATCCCAACACAACATCCTCCATACAACAACCCTAAAGATGACAGTAGAATTGAAGGAAACAAAAAATATGCTGGTTTGTCGTTTTTAAAAATTCAATCCATTCAGAATAAGTTTATTTGAAAAAAACACGAATAGTAAAAACTGACTTACACCGCTTTACCAAAGCGTCGTAAACAATTCCTATGGAAATATGCCGAAACTCCGTAAATATTATATTAAAGTTTTTCTCCTCTTCTCTTCGTATTTTCTGTATCATTCCAAAAATGTTCTTGCCGGTGTTTTTATTACAAAGCATCCATTATTAACGTCTTCAATGAATCTTAATTCCACCAAATACTCTAATTCCAAACATTAAGACATTTTCTTTAGGGAAAGATCCTGATTGGGAAGGGACAGTATTCTTCTCCTCGCGATTAATGTACTCTAATGTTTTTAATTTCACGCAATTACACTATAAAGAGGCGATCCCTGTAGCGTAATGGTAAACTTATTTGAGTTTGTATTAGAATGCATCAATTTTGATTGCTACCGCAGTGTAAAAATTTAGCCATATTTCTATTTAAATAAACTTTTAATTCAATTTGAGAATGATTATTTTTTCAACCAAAAACATAATTTACGGAAATAATCCATACTGAATACACCAATAAAATATTTTATTATATAACATAATGAAATAAAATCTCAAAAATCAATAAATATTATAGACTTTTTTGCATCTTCTAATATTTAATGATTTTCTTTAGACGGGTGCCATACACAGCTATTTATTTATTTAAGAAACATAAACAGTCTTAGTAATATAATAAACATAAAAGGATGATAATAAACAGACTAATTATGAATGTTCAAAGATAGGTATTTAGAAACAAGACTAATTGAATGTAAACTAGAATATTTAAGAAAAATGAAGAAAAAAAACAGAACTAAGCAGCAATTAAAAAAAAATAATAAAGTACAAATCTGAATTCAACAAATGATAAACCAGTACACAATAATAAAATAAGTGTGATTTTCTGCAAAATAGGTTTTGGTTTGGGAACGGTAAGGGGAGGAGAGGGATAAGGGAAAGTTAAGGGAAAGTTGCCATGCAAGTAATATAAAAATATTAGGTATAATTAATTTAATCATCATGAATATGTGTTATTCGCACCTAGAATATTAAACAATGAAGTTCTGTAGCGACAGTAACTAGCAGTAAATACGTCAACACGTGTGTCTATATTTGCAAATTTATTGTTACAGTGTGTACATGTCCTTTGCATAAATTTATTTATTTCATTTATAGCTATAAAAGATCATCGCACGTCCAATAACGCTTTCCATACAATCCCATCAGACTTATCACACCAAATGTGGTTCTTTCATACCTGTAATAATTTTCCAAGCCCGAAGTAATGACATTGATGTTCAACTGCATTGTACGATAAAGACTAGAATACGCTTCTGCTGTTTGGGCCCCATACTGGCAAAAATACATAATACATTTCTAGAACAAATTTTTAAAAAATTCAAAAGTACGTTTTATGCGAGAATGCATTTACCCGCGATTTATGTATCTCATGGATTTGCTCTCTTAATCGCGCAACAGTCTCCAAACTTTGAATATAGGAGGAACGGGACCTTGCAGTAACAGCATTTAATATATTTAACCATGTATTTTATTGACAGCCCATGCCTCCTGGAATTCTATAAATTGTCCGTATCAAACAACTACCGCCAGGGTCAACAACATGAATTGCTCTGTATTCCACCTTGCAGAGTGTACGTTCTGACCCAACATAGCCTAAATAAATCAATTATATGTCTAGGTCTCTTGACATTTTCAGCAATGAAATTGAAGGTTACAAGAATCATTTTAGGCAATTACTACTATAACCATTTTTTGTATAAAGTTATGTAAATTGTGTCGTATATATTGTAAAAGATTACAACAATCTGAAAAACATTAAAAAAGTCAAATTACAAAGCCAAATGTGTTTTTTATAATTTTCGGAGCACATTTGGCAATTTTCTCTACGTAGGAAAATTCTTATAATTTATTTTTCCAATCAGTATACATAAAGATATGTGTATAATTGTATATCCTATGTAAGAGGATAAGAACTTAGTTCAAGAGAAATATGTTGTTATAAATCGCTATAAATTCAGAATGAGGGGTGACAGGTATTCAGGGGAGTCTTTTTCTTTATTTAGGATTTTGTACTTAGGATTTAATTTTGTAAAAGTCTATAGTATCAGTTACCTTTCGCCTAGTTACAATTTTTTCTCTTGCTCATTATGTGAACTTTAAACTTTTTTTTAATAAGTTGTTGTCATTATAAAAAACCCGGGATGGATCATTAAGTAATAAGGTCGATGTTTGATCCAAAAACATCATGAATATTGTTTTTTTTTTCGTAGAATCAATAGCATTTTCAAAAAAATGTTTTTGCAGTGATCCACTAAGCATTAAATCTATGACCTGGTGTATAAATATTTGATAAATATTATATTGTCATACCTACTTTTTCAGTATCAGTGGAAAGTTCATAAATGGCGTAATCAATTTCTTAAGTATTATTTTTATGTTTAATTTAAGAATTGCTGTCAATTTTCCCAAAAAAATATAAGAAATAAAAAAATGTAATGTGTAGATTTATGAGAAAAAATTGGAACGTATCGAGCAAGATTCCCAGCTGCTCCAAACCGTCTGGAGCAAGTGAGACTATGGCGTCCCCAATTAGATGTGTTGTGAGGCTGTTGTGAAGATAGTGGGGAGGGGAAGGAGATGCGAAAGAGGTAGATGGAAAAGAGCATGGTAGTCAGGTATTTTTTTTTACACTAACCGTACATACGAGATCCAGAAAAAGGGTTAAGAGGTTTTTATGGAAAGGAAAGAGAAAGAGGGATAAGAGGGGGGTTAGGAATCTTGCGGTCAACTTGCCCAGGAGTGACGGACGTATGAATCCATCCAAACCTCACCCTTTGAACCCGGGTGCCCCTGCCTGTGATTCTAAACGGTGGTCTTTCCCTAGAACGACTCTAAGAGAGAGCATCTGCCACTCTGAAATATGCTGTAAATAGAGTAGGAAAAAGAATTAATTTTTAAACTACTGAAATTCACTATCCAAAATTTTATTGCCCACGCCGGGATACGAACCCGCGACCTTCGCGGATGGAGGGAGAGAAGGAGAACCCCTTGACCATTCTAACGAAGACCACCATTCTAACGAAGTTGCACTGAAATACCATAATCACAAAACATAACTATTTATTGGAGATATTTTATATTTAAGTCATAGGTACCAAAGTTCCAAACCCCTGAAACCTTCGCTTAAAAAGAAGTAATCACGTCTCTTATCTGCTACGTTCTACATTTTGGCGTGATGGCCCCACCAGCGGCCATTTTGGTTTCCGAAGGCACGGCGCGTGCGTCTCGGCTAAAATAAATAATTATTATTCAGTGCGCGTCCCGACACTAGCGACATCTGTCGAGGGAAGCGCTAACGACGTGTTTTCCTTCATTATTTCGGGCGCATAGCAAACAGTGTGGGTTTGTTGTGTTTGTGAGTTTTGTACCTGTATTTTGGACATAGTTGCACAATGGTAACACCAATAATATGTTTTTGTTGGTTAGATATGCATTGTAATCGAGTCCGTAGCTTTGATGGTGGGTTTGTTTTGGTTACATCATTTGAATTCTATTTCTCCCATCTCCAATTTGATGGCGAACGATACATTATCTCAATTTTGTTTTGGATGCGTCTCAATATTTCCTTGCTGAAGTTGATGACTCTCTGAAAAGACAAACAACTTCCCCGGTCACACATCTTTGATGCGAGTACCGCCCAAGAGTCCCAAGTCCAGAATGGAAGATACTCTCAGTATCGCCCTGGTGTAAGACCACCGTTCAGAATTGAAACGTTGCTCGAAATGGCTTTAGCCGTGTTTGGTGACCAGATCTGAGTAGCCGGGTACTTCTCACCTTCCTCTTCCCCATCTCCTTCCCCTCCCCACTACCTTCAGCCTCACAACATTACCCAATTGGGGATGCTATAGTCTCACTGGCTCCAGACGGGAGCAGATGGGACTTTTGTGTGGTATTCACATAATTTTTTTTTTTTTTTAAAACTGCTCAAATGTCTGGAGCCAATGAAACCAAGGCATCTCCCTCGTTTGGATACGTTGTGATGCTGAAGGAAGTGGGGAGGGTGACAAAACGGAGAATCGGAAGGTGGAGAAGTACATAGCAGTTCACGTCTGGTCGCTAAGCACGGCAAAGGCCATTTCAATTAACCATCTTTCACCAGGGCGATACTGAAAGATTCTACCACTCTGGAACGGGCCGCAAATATACATTATCTCTGAAGTCTTTTCTGTTCTTAAATCCAATATGTCTCGTCCCTGGGAAGAAAATTGCACAGATACGAAAACCCGAACTAAATCTTTCTACGCTGGAATTCAAAATCATATCCAAATCTTGGTTCCACGTCAAAAAAAATCTAAAAGATATATATTTCCTACATTTTGAGAATGAGAATTGGTCACTGCTCCATTGCACCACATTTGTTTAAAATTCGAGTCCTCGATAGTCCACTCTGCCAATGCGGTGTGGAGCGGGAGACTCTTGACCATGTCTTCTTCAATTGTAAAAATATATTTTTCTTCAAAGGCGTGCATCGTTTGCTTATTAAAACCACCCATCATTCTCCCTTCAGCATTCCATATTTGCTGTCTCTCAACAATTCTCGCGTTTTTGCAGTTCTTTATAAGTTCATGGACTTAATTACTTCAATTTTTGATTTGTCCTGTCCCCTTATAGATTACCCTCAAAATTATTAGTACCTTAATTAATTGAATCAGCTCAAAGCTTTATTTTTAGAGCTCTATTTCTAAACAAATCACTTTATATATGTCGCAGTCCAATCGTAAAACCAAGCAGATCATGATGGGACTCGTGACATAATGATCTGCCGTATCGTGAATTGTCGGTATATTGTGATTTACCTGGGGCGCATCATGATCTGCCTGATTGGCCTGCGACATACCACTTAATCAAAATTATCAACACATTTAGAAACCAAAGGTTGCTTCCTAAATTTGTTAATTTTTGTAAATTTTCATTTTTGAACCATTGCTTTCGAAACCCGTTCACAATTTTGATAAGTGGTGTATACGAAGTGATTTATTTTAATTTAACTAAAATGACGCCATAAAGTGAATATGCGATTATTAAAAAAGTAATATTATTACTAATAATTTTATTTGTTGTGTCAATAATAACAATCTTTATTTTTATATTTCTTCAAATACTTCTTACAATAGCTCCACACAGGAGGCCCTGAGTAAACTAATTCCCTTCAGGGCTTAGGTCGTATTTAGGGATGCAGTGTGGAGGATCTTTTGAGGAAAGAAAATAAATGAAGATCTGGGAAGGAAAAGGGTAAGAGGGATGGGTAGAAATCTGAGGGTCAGTGTGTCCAGGAGTGACGGATGTTCCGAGAGATTCCTGCTGAAGCTATCGAAAGGTTTCCCTCAACCCTTAAAAAATGAAAATAGAATCAACATTAGGAATAATAATGTTTTTTATACCCCCCAAACGAATACCAAACAAATGCAAACTCACAGCAGTTTCATTGGACCTCGTACCGTAACCTTTACCGTAACCGTAATTTTTTACCGAAAAATATTCAAATGACAACTAAACTACTTCAATACATAAAGGACTTGAAGTCGTGGCTTGACAATGTAGATATTGAAACGTTGTTTGTTTAATTTCTATCACTTTATATTTCAAATATTTAAACAATACACTTATTATTACACTATGTACTTATAATTACAATACACCTTTATTATAACATTACTACACTTAATATACACTTACTATTACACTTAATTTTACACTATACACTCACTATTGCACTGTGTATGTTCATTTTGTGCACAGCTGTTTAGACAATTTTTAATCATGTTTTTGATTTATCTGCCCATTGTTTGTTCTTTTTAGGTACAATAATAAAATAAATTAAACTATATTACCCACGCACAGGCTGCGCCTTAGTGGGTTCCCATTATTCTTACTATTTCATGATAGATAGGTTTCATGTTTACATCTAATGTAAAATTTGGGAAAAATAAAGGAAATAAAAATAATAAAAAAACCAGTCTCTCCCTATCCGGCCAGCCACGCAGCTCGTGGACAGTTGCATCCACCGCCAACACCCGGACAAATCTCATCCCTTAAACCGGGCACCCCCGCTAAGTCACCAAACCTAGCGAACCACAGCTAATCCTTAAATTTCCAGTGTTATTGAACATTACGCTGACAAACAAAAAAAAAATTAATTAAAAATCAATAAAATTTTGTTGGGCTCGCTGAAATTTGAATCCACCACTTTGAAAGTCGTAGCAAAGAATCTTACCCACGATAAAAATTCTTCGTAACATATAATTTGTATTAAATATTCCTTTTCACGCTCAGTTGATAAAGGTGCCATGAGAATATATTACACACAATGAATATATTTATAAGTCTGGTCATGTCAAGAGTCGGAATAGCAGAAGAGAACATATGAGAGATAATGAAGCAAGTAGTGTGTGCCAAGACTGAGTTGTTTGGATTTCCTCATCTACCCCTGAGGGAAATGGCGTGATTGTTAGTTAAACACTCACTTAAGCTAGCTTTAACCGATTCCACCTACAATCATTAATCATGCGCGTAGCGTATTCACACAGAAATGCCAATTTCACCAAGCCAGGGATGCGCCAGGACAGTAAATATTAACGTTTTTTTACAATAGTTCCACACTGGAGGCCCCAAAGGAAGTATTTTTTCTCGGGGCTTATATCATCTTTGAAGATGCTGTGTGGAGGAGTTTTTTTATTTATTTATTGACGTCCTACTGGGCTTTTACATTTCAAATACAAATTTCATTTATAACAACAGTATAACATAACTAAAAAAGATTACAAAATATATAAATAAAACATTAACTCATTAAAATAAGTAAGTATATACCTTACGCTAAATCCACATTGATGACTTTAGAGAACTCGTATGTAGAATTCATATACCTGCTAACCAAAAACGTGTATAGTAATTTTATGTTTTTTTTTATATTATTGAAGTCTTTAGATTCTGAGAATAAATCCAAGCATTTGTAATCCCTTACTGGTAATGCTGATAATGAGGAAATTTAATTTTATCAAATTTTTAAACTTAATTTTTCAATTTTAATTTAAAAATTTCTTATTTAATTTTAAAAAATCTAATTTAAAGGAAAGGAAACAGAGGATTTTCTGGGAAGGTAAAGGGTATGAGGGTAGGTAGGAATCTGGAGGTCAGTGGGTCCAGAAGTGACACCGTGTGAATCCATCCTTCTCACTGCGATGCAAAGTGCTGCACGGATCGGAAGTGCCAATTGGAGAGGTCAAATGGTCTCCCTCAACCAGTCTTTCCCGATCCGACCCGCCTCGCAATAAGTGAGCGGAAGCATCTACCACCAATATCTTAAAAATCTCACCCCTTGAACCTGGGCACCTGGCACCCCTGCTAAGTTACCAAACGCAGCAAACCTCTAGGGGTAAGCTATGGCAGAGATGTTGGTTATACAATAACTATTCAAAGGGTGGTGGTACCGCGGTGCGCCTCCCAAATTGTCGTCAATTGTCGTTAATCTTCTAATGAGGATTTTTAGTAAAAAAAAATGTTTTCTAGTATTTCAATGATTAAAAAAACATTGTTCATAATCTAAACTCTAAACAAAAAGCCGTAATTTACTTACACGACATTCAGTGTATAACATATAATTATAATACTGACAAAAACATGCTCAATTTGAAATGTTAACTTGGCGTCATTTTTCATCAGATGACGACACACGTCTCGTCCGTAATTTCGGTATCGGATGACCTCAGAACCAAACCGGAACGGAGCGTTTAGAAGCTGCATTTTTAAAAGATTTTTTTAAATTATTAATTAACGAGTGTACAAAAACCAGAATTTAGTTTTTTTTTTTTAAATATGTAGATAATATTTCTATAAAGTGGTTTTTTATTGAAAATTCACGTACTAAATCCAATAGTAATAGTTGTTAATACAATAGTACAAGTGGTTCGCTACCTTTGGTGACTTAGGGGTGACCGGGTTCACGGGGTGAGGTTTGTTTAAAACAGCGTTTGCTTATTTACTGTATGGCTGGCCGAATCGAGAGAGACTGGTTGAGGGAGACCTTACCGAGAACTCTACTGCCGGATTCTCTCGATACATCGTCTTGCACCGCCGTGGGAGGGATGGATGCATACGTCCGCTACTCCTACCCAACCTCCTTACCTTTTTTCATTCGCAGAACTTCCTCTCCTTCATTTTTCTAAAGAGACCTTTCACACGGCATCTCCAAAGATGACATAGGCTCGTAAGGATTTTTTTGTCAGGGCTTCCTGTGTGAAGCTAACGTAAAAAAAAAATTGGTTGTAAAGTCGGTTTATGGACAATAATTTTACATAGAATTTCACAGTCACAAGCCGAACGCTTAGGCCGATCGTGCCTCTCTATCGCTTGATCCGCGCTCTCGCCGATCGCTTAGGCCGATCGTGCCTCTCTACCGCTTGTTCCGCAATCTCGCCTGCACGCTCGGCTCAGGCGGAACGTGACAACGTGACAATGAGTCATCCTTTTTCGTGAGTGCTGCCGGCCGTTCATCGATTTATGAGACGTCAAAAAAAATAAGGATTTTATAGGATAAGAATGTATTCTGTGTTATTGCCCTTTTTCAAATCTCTCCGCATTTGCCTAATGATGAAAGGATCATTCTACTTAATTAAACACTACACAAAACTCCTGCCGTATGTCCTCAATTTGTTACCAATACGTGTTCACTAAACAAGGTTTTCCGGTTCGTTATAATAACACTCCACAGTATGTTGTGACAAATGCTTGTAATTTGTGACTAATGATTTGTGACTTGTCACATATCTCCGCACTTACAATGCCTCATGTTTGATCGTATCCTCTATTATTTCCGTTCTTATAATAACTTCCTGGATTTAGGCAGGTTTTTGTAAGGCTTATTCTAGTCTAGTAGTTAATACCCAGCATAAAAAGCGCCCACTGAGAAGCCTTGAACATCTAAAAATCCCATTAATAGATAAAAATACAGAATGACACCGTACAGAAAAAAAAATTAATCTGTGATGTTTTGAGGTTTGTATAAAAGTATTTTATTATTATCTTTTAGGCCGAAATGAGAGTAATATTTAAACTAAGTTCAAACTAAAATTCTGTACTTTGGCTATTACTTATTAATTGGCGTACGTACGGTATGTGCAAGTACAATGTTATTATTAGGTTTCCATTTAAACAAAATGAAAGGAAGTCTTTTAAATAAACTTAAATTATATAATAAGAAAATAGAAACTGTGTTCCATAAAATAAGTACTTACAAAATTGAAGTTTTTTTAGGTTAAGTTTAATTAAATGCCTAACACAGTGTAAATTCTGCCTTAAGCAATGTGAATCCGGTGCGTTTCCTCAAGCAAAAATCCAATTGTATTTATATACATATTTTTAAAGAATGTGGAGAGGGTAGTGCAACCCCACACGTTCTATACACGTATCCTATATACTTATTGGGTAATATGTGAATACAGTAAATTTTAAGAAAATAATCAATTTTGTAGGGCGTGGTCTTGATTAAGCTCGGGCCCAGTACTCACTCACGAGTGGCGCTCGGTGTTTGCGTTCTGAGTTTTATCAGGCCAGCAAATCCAATCAGTCCTATTTCTGTAAACATTGTCGATGCGCTGCTGTACCCTCTGTATCCAAATTTGGATTTCAAGCGTTATTATATTGATTCCGGAATTTTTTCATCGAGCTGATTCGTAAGTGACACCGTATTTCACACGCATAAAGGCTAATACAAAACGAATTAAACAATGTTGTTTTTTATTTATTATTGCTGCAATGGAAGAATCTTCGCGCCATCGTATTAGACAATTTACTGGTACTTCTCATTTGTCGTTCAATATCACCATCGTCCAAGAGGTCTTCAGAAATGATGTGCACCAAGTATTTTACGTTCTTCGATGTATTTATATGTACCTCAATAAGTTATACGTGGAGTATCTTCTCGAAATTTCTTCCGTGATTGAGTGCGATTAGTTCCGTCTTCTGGGGGCCATGTTGTGATCATTTGCATATTCTTCACAGATTTTTAATAATATTTTCAAACCCTTGATCGACAGAGCTAGGAAAATTATGTCGTCCGCGTAGCTTTTGTGATTGAAGCGTAAAATATTAACACGTTCTGCTCTGGTTTCGGGTGATTTTGAGATGATATTAATTTAACTTACTAAGTTATTACGTTTTTAAACACATGGTATCGGCTACGCTTGTAAGTATTTTTTTAATTGGTTTTATTCCTTTTCTTTAATAGCGGTACCTACCTAATTATAATGACTGGCGGAGCACGAGCAGAATCTACTACTCGCCTCTACAATATATCTTATCCATTCTTCATTTCTTTTTCCCGTTCGCTTTTTCCGTCGGACAGTTATTCTCCGGAACAAATAATTACGTTTTATTGAAATTGATTGCCGGGATATCTGATGCCCACCGGACTGACATCACTCAAATATTTTTTTTAGACTCTCATTCTGGAATGGAATAGTGGAGAAAAGTTTTTAGAGCTTGATAGGCTTATCTTTGCAGTAGATTTGGAGATTTTGTGGAAAGTTGTGGTTGGTTTTTACATTAGATTCTCCCAGAAGTCCCTGAGGCAAATAATTTCACCTTTAAGGATCTTTTTAGGAGAGAAAGTTCTGGGAAGAAAAGGAGTACGAGGGGTGGGTAGGAATCTGGGGATCAGTGTTTACGGTGATGTTCCGAGAGAGTCTTGCTGGAGTCAAAACGTCTCCCTCAACCAGTTTCTCTCTCTCTAAAAATCTGCTAAAATGTTAAAATTCGGTACTTCATAACTTCCCATGTTCAACACATTTCGCTAATTTTGATAATCACTATGTTTTCAGAAGACAGATAGCCGCCGCTACCCGATTTTCTACCGATTTCTTACATATGGTACCTTTAACATTTGAAGTTTTGAAGCTCTTAAAAAAAAATGTTAATTTAAGATAATATCTATACATTTCCCACGCCGAAATGCAAATTATATGAAATTTACTCAAAGTATGCCCCGTAAATTATTATAAATACGTTCATTTCACTTATTTCAGAAGTTATATGTAGGAAAAAATTCACAGTCTGTCTTTAAATGCTATTGTAGACATTATCTACGAGTTTTTTGCTCTATTTTAAACGAGTCGTGTTTTATTAAACATTTTCATAATTTTCTCTCCATCATTCGGAATTACATATCTGTCCATGTTCTTCTTTTTGAGCGGGAATATGGCGCCTTAAAGTGTAAATTAACATTTTTATCCATGACCCTGCATAGATTGCATTTAATTTGGGTAGATTATACGAAGTCAGCCAATAAAAATTGCATTAAAAAAATTACGATAATTTTTTCTTAGTCGACGTACGAATCATCTAAATATGGGTCGAAGAGAATGGAATTCGCTCAGTGATTAGAACAGAGCCCCGGCGTTGCTACCTGCTAATTCCTGGGTTCAATTTTCGTTTGAGAGTCGCAAATGTTGTCTTCAATGATTACATATTCTCTTTCAGCTTGTTCTAATTGCCTGGCACTGTTTGGTGCAAATATAAAATTTAACTAGAATTCTATGCCTCTATTCATAAATCTCACATGTCTGCAAACAAACGTGATGTTTTAGTGGTAACGGTTCACAGATATACAATAATAATTCAACGTGATCGGTACAAAAAGATGCCACCAAAGAAAGTCTTAGCCACTCCGGTATATCGCCTTTGTGCAAGGTTTTTTGTCTTAAACGAACTGTAAGATTTATAAAAATGTTGTTATTTCCGCTTCGCAAATAAAACTAAATAAATTTAGTATTTCTGAACTTAGCTGAATACTAAAAACTGGTTTAAAAAATTTATAAAATAAACTTTCAAATTGTATTACTAAAAATAAATATTAACATTTGTAAATATTCAAATTTAGAATGCAACATTAAAAAATTGTTAAAAAGACTAGTGATGTGTTTATGAGAAAACGGTACTAGAATCACGGATTGTGTTAAAAAAACACTAATTTTATCGTATAAATGTATAATTAACAATATTGCCAAATCAATTTTTTACTATTTCATACAAAAATCGTCAAACGGCGCATACGCGATTTGGCGGGTGACAACTCTTTCTACAAAATAATTATTTTTACCTTTATCTATGGACATCATTGAATAGAGATGTGTAGCGTGTTTTTTAAACATAGATATTCTTTTTTTGTTTTAAGGTTGTCACTAGAACAAAAACGGAGTTAAAACGATTTCTGTGAGAAAACACGTGTTGGCTTGAAAACAAGCTTAGGGGTCGGAGTGGTTAAGATTGAAAGATTTCTAATTCTAAAAAGACTAACTGTGAACTGCGTTGCCAATGGAATACAGAACAGACCTTACGCCATACCAGAGAAAAACAAATAACAAAGTATATATTAGGTAAAGAAAACTATATTATTTAAAAAAGCGATCGCAGTAGAACATTTCTTTTTATCTCTAAGGTTCGATCTCCTATCAGAAGCTTGCTATCATTAAGGCTTTCTCCTTTAACAAAAGTTTTTCCGTGTATTTCAGGCTTTCCCGTAAAAAACTCGTCTTTAACAAATAAATCGTATTTCCCATTATTATTCTGTGTAATATGTTGACTTACAAAACTGATTGTACAAAGTTGAAACAAATTTGTCGCAACTCAATCAAACATAAATTGAACTCGATTCCAATTCCGAATTTCTTAGTGTTTTCTAGGCAGATTTTTTTTATATCTTCACATCCACTTCGAATCAGTTTGAGCTTGTTAGATTTTTCGAATTTTATTGCATAGTTACTAACTTTTTAAATAATTTAAAATTGGTTGAGACGGAATTGGATACTATTTATTATTTTTTTGGGGGACAAAAAGTTATGAAATTGAATTTCTTTGAGAATAATTTGACTTTTTTGACGTGAATATTATTGTTAGAGAGTATCAGGAATCCTCAATTGTGATGCTGTGGGGGTGAGGAAAAAAATAATACGGGACAGGGAAGGAGATGAGAAGATGAAGTTTTGCAGCGTTGGACTATACAGTCCTGGTATCAAATATGGCTAAGGTCATTTTAACACTTCCTTACCGGACCGGGGGAACGCACCTACACTAACGAGAGTTTTACGCTGTATCTATGTTGTTTTTTAAACCACGTACTCAATAATTTGAGTAATCTTAGAAAAACTATTTGGTTATCGATTTGCATTAAAAAAATTAATATCGCATTACTACTTTTCTTAAAATTAAATAGTTTATAACAAATTCCGGCGAATAATCTGTGCCACCCGCCCCCCTTCCCCTCTGTTCGGGCGTACCCCGTTCCTATCTGCTGAATGTATCGGGATAATTCTAAGCGATAGCAAGTAATTTCTAAGTTGTTAGTGGAAAGGACTAATTCGCGTTCGTTTACACTGCGCTGCTCTTTTTACAATGCTATAATGTTCGCTTGCCGGTCAAAGATCATTCGGTCTGAGTCGTTTCCGGTGAACGCCAATCGCCAGTCGAGATTCGGAAACAAGGTGTAACGTTAGCTATCGGCCCGCCTTCTCTGTTTTCTACGGAAAAATACACGTTATGGTCTAAATTCATTAGAATATTAATTATGACTTTATTTATGGAACGATTTTGAAAATGACTACTGAAATACGATGATTATACTTCCCTCTAATTATTATCATAACAAATTACAAAAAAATATGTCATTAATACCCTTTAATATGCAAAACAAATTGGGGTCCCCGAGTGACCCCCCTTCGGGTCATGTGTGATTTTTTTCGTTCCGGGACGAAAAGGTTAAGCCAAGTTTAGATTCCATTCTACGCGTATTTTATAATATTACCATCAAGTATCACGCCTTGCAAAAGAAAGATGTATGAATTACAATTAATCCCTAATTCTAATAAACTTCCCCCACTCCTAACCCTCCCCCTAACTTCTAAGCCTTCATCTCATTAGGTGATCTGTAATTAATTAGTTCATTTACTCCTGATGACGTGAACATTTTTAACGAGACATGTAGTTTGTGTATAAAATAAAGTGATGTTAACAAAGTTTGTCTTTTAATAAAATAAATAATGCCATCACAAAGTTAATCCATCATAAGAAATTGTCTTCAAAAAAATAATGTAATTTTGTTTTTTTCTGTTTTAGTGCTCTTGGATTTACATTTTTTTTTTGGTGTGCACACGAACAATAAATGAAATCAAAAGGTTTTCCGTTGCGTGAGCATGCCACATGCAGCTGTCAGTGTGAAAAGCAAGGATTTCCGAATTTACCCCCTTTTTAAATTATATCCCCACAGGAGGACCTAAGAAAAATAATTCCACTCAGGGCTTATGTCATCTTTGGAGATGCTATGTGGTGGGGTCTTTTTAGGGGAAGGAAGCAGAGGATGTTTTGAGGGGTAGATAGGAATCTGGGGACATGTCCAGGGGTGACGGACGAATGAATCCATCCTTTTTACTGCGGTGCAAGGCTATATTCCGAGAGAGTCCTGCTGAAGAAGTCAAAAGATCTCCCTCAACCAATTTCTCCCGATCCGGCCAGCCACGCTATTGGTGGGTAGATACATCCGCAGCCAAGATCCAAACGAACCTGATCTCATTAACCCGGGTTCCTTGCTAAGTCACCAAACGTAGCAAACCACTTGAAGTGACCCAAGGCAGAGTTGTTGGTTATCCAATAAATAATTCCCGGGACGGCTGTACACATACCCGCCTCAAAAATTGAGCCCCTGTTGTCTCCTCCTCTCTGCCCATCCCCCGTACTCCACCTCTCCATCATCCCTCCCCTGCGTGTTCTTTCCCATGCGTCCCCGTTCCTGCACTCGTTTTCCTCCCGCGTTCCCTTCCCACTCACGCTTTCCCCTTCCACCTTCCCCGCCTTCCCCTTTCCCACATCCCTCCTCCCGTGAACCTTCTCCTTCTTTATCCTGCCCCCCTTCCAGATTCCCCTTTCATGGAAGAAACTTGAATTTTCCAAATTTAATCCCTCCACCTAACCCTCAGTCATACCCCACCATTCCCTGCATGTCATTTCCCAAGCGTTCCCGTTCCCGTCGCAGTTCCCCCCTCCGTTCCTCTACCGTGTCCTCTTCCGCATTCCCCTTCCACCTCTTCCCTCTCTTCCTCCCTCCAGCATCTAACCGCCCCGCTAACTTTTCCAATTTTCCAATTTTTCGGAAGAATTTTTTTTAGACAAAATAATATTTTGCGGGATCAAAAATTTCAAACAGAAAATAAAAACTAGTTTTTGTTATTAGATGAACAAAATGTTATGAAATTGAAATTATTGAAAAAAATACACGGTTTCAAAAACCCGAGTGGATTCTTCAATTTCATGAAAGTTTCATTAGTGGGTAGTCGTAATTAGAAATATGTTGTGCATAATCGTCTGTGAAACATAATATTTACTTTGTGTTTATTCCATTACCATTTGTTGGGAAAATTTCCGTTCCTCGTCAACCGCTACTTTGCCTTTGTTTAGGGCTGCTTTTACATATTTGTTTAGTAATTATCACACCATTAATTTGTGGAGTGCAAATTACTAGCTCATTAATTAAACCATAGGTGGTGTCTGCTTTTACAAGATAATGAAATATGATATGTTTATTTTGTAAAAATCCTTACGGTTTGTGGTTTACGAGCAAAATAGTTTTTGATTTTTCTGCAAGGCTTCGGACACGCCAATGAAACTACCGTAAATATTCAAGGAAAAAAAATATTATTTGAAATTTTTTACGATTTCGTCAAAAATAAGGAAAAATTGAGAGTTCGCCATAGGGAAACGCCTACAACATATTTCTTATTTCTTTTCAGTGTTCAAACACGAGTGTTTTTTCTGCCTTTTTTCATTCGACACGTACGCTGCTCACAACAGAATAAAAAAAAATACAATAAACACTTTAGCCTGTTTTCCAAAACACACCCCGAGGCCACATTGGCGAAGAATAGCTCAAACTTTGATCTTTTAAAACCTTCCAGCACTGCCTCCAATTGCTGTAATATCCATTTGAATGGAATTCTAGCAGGGCGTCGTTTATTTGTGCTATACAGCCTTGAGGACAAATCACTCATTGTTAAAACGGAAAGTTTGTTTTTCGCCTACGTAAAGCGCTCGGAAGGCTCCATTTTCAGGCTTTATTCGATGAACAAAGCGACAGTTTTTTTTTACGAAACGTGACACAGTGGAATGCACATTCGTTATATGTATGTGCCAACACAACACAACGAAGAATTTTTTATTTGTATGTCAAACGTACAAACTTCAATTTGGGAGGCGGGTATGGTAACTCCAAGAACCATTTATTTAATAGCCAACACCCCTGCCGTAGGTCAACACAAGCGGTTCGATGCTTTTGGTCACTTAGCAAGGGTGCATAAGTTCACAGGCTGAGGTTTGTCTAGGTCTTAACGGCACATGCGTTTGCCCACCTACTGCGTGGCGAGCCAGATCGAAAGAGACTGGAGGTTATCCACCTTACCCGCCCAGGTATAAATAACAGATGGTTACTCCTTCAAGGCTCTCGCAAGGACTCTAATTTTTTTGAAAGAACGAAGATACTTTTTTTACATGAGCTCAACACAGGAGGAAATAATAAGAAAAGAAAATAATTTCCCTCAAGGCCTATGTCATCCTTGGGGATTCTGTAAGGAGGGTTTTTTTAGGAAAAGGACTGATGAGATTTCTGGGAAGGAAAAGAGTTTAAGGGGTGGGTAAGAATCTAGGGTTCAGTGTGTCCTGGTAATCCGCCTCTAAGACCTAGACAAACCTCACCCCATGAACCCGGGTACCACTGCTAAATCACCAGACTTAGCGAACCACTTGGGGTGACCTATGGCAAAGGTATTGGTTAACCAATAAAGTTTCCTGGGGCGGCGGTACCCATTCCCGCCTCCCAAATTGAATACATTTGATTTAGAACGAATCTAGAACACCAGTGTCCCTGCATACGTTGTTAGTAAGCAGTATGCGAGAGCGAGAAATGCAAGATACAATGATGTGTTAGTATGATAAAATATAGACAAGACAATGGGACAGGTTGGTAACAGACCAAAAGGCGGCAAGCGCTGGATAATTGCATCCAGCGCATCCTACAAGCACCTGTATGGGAGGAAGACACAGTACACGATAATAAGGGCATGGCAAACGGGTGGGAGTCCTCTCCAAAGAGACTAGTTGAGAGATATCTTTTTATCTCCCCAGCCGGACTCTCTCGATCCATCGCCCTGTATCGCAGTAGGAGGGATGGATTCATACGTCCGCCACTCCTAGACACATTGAATGCGAAATTCCTACCCACTCTTCACACCTTTTTCCTTCCCAAAACATCCTCCCCTAAGATCTCACACAGCATCCTCAAATATGAAGTAGACTCTGAGGGACTTGTTTTTCTCAGGGCCTCCTGTGTGAAGCTAACGTGAAAAAAAGATAAATATTGAAACAAAAAGGATTGTCATTACTGATATTATGTGTTACGCAAGACAAGCATATCACGAATTAACATTTAGTAATTATGTTTTTTTTTTTAATATGAAATACCGCACAAGAGTCCCAACTGCTCCCGTCTGGAGCCAGTGAGATTATGGCATCCCCAATTGGGGTATGTTGTGAGGCTGAAGGTAGTGGGGAGGGGAAGGAGACAGGGAAGAGGAAGTTGGGAAAGTACCTGGCTATTCAGATCTGGTCACTAAACACGGCTAAAGCCATTTCAAGCAACGTTTCAATTCTGAATGGTGGTCTTACACCAGGGCGATACTGATAGTATCTTCCACTCTGGAACGCGCCGCAAATCTACTACACATTATTTTAAATTAATAAATTGTGAAATAACATAAATTAATCAAATAATTTTTTTTTGCCGACGCCGCGCCGGGTTCGAACCCGCGACCTTCGGATTGTGAGTTGAGAGTCTTACCTCGGGACCACGGAGGCCGTCAAATGTGAATTAGTATTCAATTATAATAATTCATTATTTGAAAAATCCGATAAAGACGGTATCAGCAGGAAAATTGTTTGAATCTTAAAACCTTGTAGTAAAAATATTTACCAGACGACTGACAAGTGGAAAAGATTTTATAAGAAAAATGTTTGGTAAGATAAACACCACATTTGCCAACAATACAACCCTTCTATCAAACACCACCTTCCTGCACTCAATTTGTAATGAAATTAATTAACTAATTACCTAAGTATTTCTTAGTTTTAAGGGCCTACTCCTTCTTTCACTCGACTGGGGTGAACTGAAGAGCGCAACCACCCTTACGCCGACCCTCAATAGTTAATTAGGGTGGTTTTCTGTACACTAAAGAAATTCCCCTCACAACTTATACACGGTGGATGTAATTAGACACATCGCCAGAAAGGGTGTAAATTTATTCTTTCACAGGAGAAATGATTTGATGAGAGCTTTCAGAAGGGTGAATGCACGCGTTATGGGTAACCTTAAATAATGCATCTCACTATCTATGCATCTACTATAAAGCAGTAAATTTTTTTTTTTAAAACAGTTTTTTTTTCTATAAGCTCCACACAAGAAGCCAAGAGAACAATTATTTCCCTGAGAGCCAATATCATATTTGGGGATGCTGTGTGGAGGGTCTTTTTAGGGATTGAAGGAGTAAGTTCTGGGAAGGAAAAAATATGAGAATCTGGTGGGCAGTGTGTCCAGGAGTAATGTTGTAAGAATCTATCCTTTCCCACTGCGTTGCAAGGCAATGGTTTGAGAGAGTCCGGTTGAAGAGGTCAAAAGGTTTTTCTTAACCATTCTCTCCCAATTTGGCCTGTTACGCAGCAGGTGTGCAGATGTATTCGCCATCAAGACCTAGACAAACGTCACCCCCATGAACTAAAAAACGCTTAAACCTTCGGACGGTAAAATATTTCATTACAAAATTAGCGTCAAACCACATGTTTTTGTTTCTTAGTCAAAAGTTTTTAAACTCGCAGCGTCATTTACATCACGAGCTTTGAAATTTCCGTACGTCTCCTAACGAATGATTATGAATGTTTCTCTCTTAAAACTTTTCTCATAATTTTTACCAATTGCAACCTGATTTAATTCTGTCAAATATTGTTGCCTCTGACTTACCGAAAAGTGTACCGGTTTTTTTTTTAATAAAATATTTGTAAACAAGCCTATCTTGATATAGGATTCTCCTGGTGATATAGCCATGGAAAAAAATATCAACCTTATTTATATAAGTTTGTTACTAATAAGTGACCTAATAGTTATAATGATAAACTATCCAATAACAGTAACCTTTAGTATCGTTAAACTTTTACATCGTATTAAAATTAAAAAATATTTTTTACACACTACTACAGTCTGTATTTTAAATTTTCATTTCACGGTCATGAATTAGTTAAAAAAAAAACAAATTAATAAAAAAAAAACACCATTGCGTCACAGGGTAGTAATAAACGTATTTATATGTTATCAGTCATTACGTAATTATCTTAAATTCAAGTGGACAGCAAGAAAATTATTCTCACGAGTGGCTAGGTTTATCAAATCATACTTGTTTTTTTTTTATCTCGATAGTAAATTCAAAATATTTATTTTAGCAAAATGGTTGTTTGGCGATCTCTCTGGACTTTCAGAGACATTAAAATATGTTGTGCTCTTGAACAGCGGAATAACTACAACTGGGCCACTGATGGCGTTGAAACGTCCTTTTCAATACCTTATTCTATTCAAAATATTATTGTGACACAAAAAAAATTGTAATTTTTATTTGCTATAAATTTTTCTGTGATTCGATCAACTTGTCTATCACAAAATATTATTAAAATGCGCGTGTGATTCTTACTTGGACTGTAAAACATCTAAAAGGCACCTAAACGTCGCTCTATAAGGTGGTGTCTTTGTTGTAATTCAATTTTCAACTTTTAAAGTATTACGCCCAACAAGTTTAGAGTTATTTATATAGGCTCACATATTATGCTGCAACGAGTATTTAAAATATTTCCCACGAGAATTTATTTCGGTCTAACGATGTAATTCTTCGAAAAATAAATAAAAAAACATCAATTTACCGAAATGGATGCACAATTAAGGAAAATGGGAAATTAGAAAATTAAAAAATCGTGGTAGTTAATGCAAGTGATACTGTTCACTAAAACATATTTTTCGTTTAATTACGATTAGTGTCTCATGACCTAGTGAGCCTTGCAGGTATTATTTGGCTCAAAACAACAGTCAGGTCAAACAGGTTCATTCAGCCGTTAGTAGGTCATAAAGACGTAGAAACTGACCCAGGGAACAAACAGTGAACAAACGTCCAACAATTACAGATGGTTCCGAAAAAATATGGCATCGGTCCAATGGAGAGCTTTTAAGTAAGACTTATACGAATCCATGAGTAAAATAATGGAAATAATAAAAACTGGACAATTTAATGCTTTAACCATATATGAAGTCAAATTTATAAAAAACTTCATATAAAATTGTGGAGTTATTTGGCAACGTAAACTGAAGAAATAAGGCAGTAGGAAATTGTATTATTTGTCATTATGGAACGGATATAAAAGTAAAACAAAATCCTAATTTTATCGAAGATTCAAACTATAAATAGCAAAAAAGACGCAAAGCAGTCGTACAAACCAACATGAAATAAATTATAATAATGGCAATAAAATAACTTTGTTCAATTCCACTTTATTATATTTTTAACCAATCTGTTTCGGTTCGACCTGAACTTTCATCAGGGTGAATAAAATATTTTAAATAAAATATAGCAAATATTTAAATGAAAAGTAGAAGAGGGACAGAAAAAAATCAATTTTGGTGGGGGGCGTGGGGTAGGTCCCTAAGAGGGAGGGGGTAAAAGTAGGCGTAGGAATGGAAATATTTTCAAAATGGGACTGTTTGGTAAAAGTAGGCGTAGGAAGGAAAATATTTTCAAAATGGGACTGTTTGGTAAAAGAAGGCGTAGGAAGGGAAATATTTTCAAAATGGGACTGTTTGGTAAAAGTATGTGTAGGAAAGGAAATATTTTCAAAATGGGACTGTTTGGTAAAAGTAGGCGTAGGAATGGAAATATTTTCAAAATGGGACTGTTTGGTAAAAGTGGGCGTAGGAAGGGAAATATTTTCAAAATGGGACTGTTTGGTAAAAGTAGGCGTAGGAAGGGAAATATTTTCAAAATGGGACTGTTTGGTAAAAGTGGGCGTAGGAAGGGAAATATTTTCAAAATGGGACTGTTTGGTAAAAGTAGGCGTAGGAAGGGAAATATTTTCAAAATGGGACTGTTTGGTAAAAGAAGGTGTAGGAAAGGAAATATTTTGAAAATAGGACTGTTTGGTAAAAGTAGGCGTAAGAAGGGAAATATTTTCAAAATTTAGCTGTTTGTTAAAAGTAGGCGTGAGGAAGATAAATATTTTCAAAATTTGACAAATCTAAACGTTTGTTTAGTAAACTGGTTTTATTTATTTTTAATTATTTTTGAAGTGAAACTTCTTTAACCCAGTTGTGATTTGAAATTCGAATGAAATGGAAATGACGCATTACGGCACATGCGAAGCATCAGCTTTCATTATGATGTCATTTTTCAAGGCACTTATTGATTGAGATGTGAAACGGAAAAGACGCTAGGTCTTCGCTCATTGGCCGCTTTGATTATGACCTCACTTTTCAAGGCCCCTATTGGTTCATGTTGTTTTGGTAAAGTTTCGCTTCTATCGCATGTGAGCTGCACTCGATTATTTTTTTATTGTTTCAAGAGCTTCTAGATTATTAACGCGTAGACCTATGCCATTTTTATGTAGTGAATCTAAACCCGAAGATTTATTGAACGAGTGAACTTTATCTATTAGATACGTTGCGAACTTCTGAAAAACCTTCACTATTTGGGCACCTTCAGAATTCAAAAAACCTTGTTTTAACATGTCGAGCCGTTTTACCTATGTAAAATGCTGGGCAATCATTAAATTTAAGCTTATAGATGCCAGAATGGCTTAAACTATTTTCTACCCTGTTGAAGGTTCAACCGGTTGGTTGAAAAATATAATAAAATGGAATTAAACAAATTTATTTTAAAGCCATCATTGTAACAACGAATAAACTCGGAATAGAGTATTTCGTGAACAAAATTCATGTTTAAATCACTATCTTACTACGCTCACAATATGTATAATTTCTGTGCTTGAATAATTCTTAACTAACTAACCATCACGCCGTTTCCCGCAGTTGTAGGCAGAGAGGGCAGACTGCCAATCAACTCGATCTTGGCACACACTCTTTGCCTCGTTCACATTCATACATCGTCTCATACATGCTCTTCTATTATTCTGACTCTCAAGGCCCTTGAGTAACTGATTCACTTTACGTCTTGGCATCCCCGACTGATTTTACAATTCACATTTGCGTCGTATGTTCTCTTAACACACATTACCTCGTTCATTTGCTCTACATAACCAAACCATTTGAGTGTCCCTTTCTTAATCTTATTCATTAAGCTTACATCAGCCTAGAATTTTTTTTAAGTAGTGACGTAAGCAAATAAATAAAATTAAGAACTAATGCATGTTGCGAATACAACTCTTCAAAACAAAATAAATGACCATTTATTTATGTAATGAAGTCATCACAGTGTATCATATATGTTCTGAATTCTATAGAATTATTAACTCATATTTTTCTAGGTGATTTAAACCTTCAATACAGGCCCGAAAAAATTAAAACGGCTCTAAGGATCGGCCATAAGGGAAATTAATTCCTTCGGGGCAAGAAAATTAAAGAAATTTTAATGGCTCGAGGGATCAATCTTAAGGGAAATTAATTTTTTCAGGGTATTTTAAAGAGAATTAAAGAAATTTAAACGGCTATAGGGATCGGAGTTAGGGCAATTGATTTCCTTCGGGGCCTTTAAAAGAGAATTAAAGAAATTTAAACGGCTCTAGGGATCGGCCTTAAGGAAAATAAATTTTTTCAGGGCCTTGAGAGAATTGATGAAAATAAATCGGCACTTAGGATCGGCCTTAAGGGAACTAATTCCTTCGGGGCCTTTTAAAAGAGAATTAAATAAATTTTAATGTCTCGAGGTAACAACTTTAAGGGAAATTAATTTTTCATGGTATTTAAAAGAGAATTAAAGAAATTTAAACGGCTCTAGGGATCGACGTTAAGATAAATTAATTTCTACGGGGCCTTTTAAATATAATTAACGAAATTTAAACGTTTTTAGTGATCGGACTTAAGGAAAATTAATTCATTTGGGGCCTTTCAAAGAGAATTGAAGAGACAAGCGGCTCTAGGGATCGGCCTTAAGGGAAATTTATTTTAAAGGGACTTTTAAAGGGAATAAAAGAAATTTAAACGGCTCTCACGGTCGGCATTCAGAAAAATTAATTCCTTCGGAACCTTTTAAAAGGAATTTAAGAAATTAAGACGGCTCTAGGGATCGGCCTTAAGGGAAATTAATTCCTTCGGGGCCTTTAAAAGGAAATTTGCGAAATTTAAAAGGCCCTTATGATCGGCCTTTAAGAAAATTTATTCCTTCGGGGCCTTTTAAAGAGAATAAAAGAAATATTAACGATTCTAGGGTTCGGCCTTAAGGGAAATGAATTTTTTCAGCGCCTTCCAAAGAGAATTTAAGAAATCAAAACGGCTCTACGGATCGGCCTTAGTTGAAATTTGTTCCTTTGGGGCCGTTTAAAGAGAATTTAAGAAATTTAAACGAATCTAGGGATCGGCCTTAAGGGTTATTTATTCTTTCGGGCATTTTAGAGAAAATTAAAGATATTATAACGGGTGTAGTGATCGATCTTAAGGGAAATTATTTTATTCAGTGAGTTTTAGAGAATCAAAGAAATAAAAGCGGCTCTAGGGATCGGCCTAAAGGGAAATTACTTCCATTGGGTCCTTTTCAAGAAAAAAAACGAAATTTTATCCGCTCTAGGGATCGGCCTTAATGAAAACTAATTTTTTCAGGGCCTTTTAAAGACAATTAAAGAAATTCAAACGGCTCTAGGGATCGGCATTAGGGGAAATGATTTCCTTTGGGGCCTTTTAAAGAGAATTAAAGAAATTTAAACGGCTCTAGAGATCGGCCTTAACGAAAATAAAATTTTTCATGGCCATTGAAATAGAATCAAAGAAATTTAAACGGCTCAAAAGATCGGCCTTAGGGGAATTTTATGCTTTTGTGGCCTTTAAAAGAGAATGAAAGAAATTTAAAAGGCTCTAGGGATCGGCCCTAAGGGGAATTTATTCTTTCAGCGCCTTTAAAGAGAATTTATGAAAATAAATGGGGCCTAAGGATCGGCTTTAAGGGAATCAATTCCTTCGGGGCCTTTAAAAGAGAAAAAAAGAAATTTTAATGGCTCGAGGGATCAATCTTAAGGGAAAATAATTTTTTCAGGGTATTTAAAAGAGAATTAAAGAAATTTAAACGACTCTAGGGATCAGCGTTAGGGGAAATTATTTCCTTCGGGGCCTTTTAAAGAGAATTAAAGAAATTTAAACGGCTATAGGGATCGGCGTCAATGGAATTGATTTCCTTCGGGCCTTTTAAATAGAATAGAAGAAATTTAAACGGCTCAAAAGATCGGCTTTAAGGAAATTTAATTCTTTCGGGCCTTTTTTAAGAGAATAAAAGAAATTTAAACGTCTCTAGGGATCGGCCTTAAGGGAAATTAATTCTTTCAGGGCCTTTAAAGAAAATTGATGAAAATTAATCGGCACTAAGGATCGGCCTTAAAGGAATTAATTCCTTCGGGGCCTGTTAAATGAGAATTAAATAAATTTAAATGTCTCGAGGTATCAACTTTAAGGGAAATTAATTTTTAATTAAATGAAGACATTATGAGCGAAACTCAATCGAAAATCTGGAAACAGAAAAATCAGAAAAAGATATTGGCACCTCTGGGACTCGAACCCAGGACCTCCCTACTTTCCGGGTTGGGCGCTCTTATCCACTGAGCTAAGGTGTCGATATCAAATTCGGTCACTTTTAACTGTACCATACTTCGACTAAGAACCACCCATATTATCTTCATTTTTCTTAATGCATATTTTTATTGGCTGCCATCTTTACGAATGATTGCAAGATTCAACTCGAACTAAATGCAATCTAGATGGTGTCTGGATAAATTATTATCCATTTTATGAAAATTAATTTTTTCAGGGTATTTAAAAGAGAATTAAAGAAATTTAAACGGCTCTGGGGATCAACGTTAAGATAAATTAATTCCTACGGGGACTTTTAAAGATAATTAACGAAATTTAAACGGTTCTAGTGATCGGATTTAAGGAAAATTAATTCATTCGGGGCCTTTCAAAGAGAATTAAAGAAATTTAAACGGCTCCAGGGATCGGCCTTAAGGGAAATTTATTTTAAAGGGCCTTTTAAAGGAAACAAAAGAAATTTAAACGGCTCTTGCGGTCGGCATTCAGAAAAAATAATTCCTTCGGAACCTTTTAAAAGGAATTTAAGAAATTAAAACGGCTCTAGGGATCGCCCTTAAGGGTAATGTATTCTTTCGGACATTTTTAACGAGAATTAAAGATATTTTATCGATCTTAAGGGAAATTATTTTATTCAGTGAGTTTTAAAGAGAATCAAAGAAATTTAAGCGGCTCTAGGGATCGGCCTAAAGGGAAATTACTTCCATTGGGTCCTTTTCAAGAGAAATAACGAAATTTTATCCGCTCTAGGGATCGGCCTTAATGAAAACTAATTTTTTCAGGGCCTTTTAAAGACAATTAAAGAAATTTATACGGCTCTAGGGATCGGTGTTAGGGGAATTGATTTCCTTTTCCTTATCAATTATCTTTTTCAGGTCCTTTTAAAAAGAATCAAAGAAATTTAAATGGCTATAGAAATCGGCCTTACGCGAAATTAATTTTTTCAGGGCCTTTTAAAGGGAATTAAAGAAATTTAAACGGCTCTAGGGATCGGCCTTTAGGGAAATTAACTTTTTCAGGGCCTTTCAAAGAGAACTGAAGAATTTTGAACGGTTTTAGGGATCGGCGTGAAGGGAAATGATTTCCTTTGGGTCCTTTTAAAGAGAATCAAAGATATTGAAACGGGTTTAGGTATCGGCCTTAAGGGAAATTAATTTTTTCGGGGTCTTTAAAAAAGAATAAAAGAAATTTAAACGGCTCAAAGGATCAGCTTTAAGGGAAATTAATTTTTTCACGGCCTTTTTTAAGAGAATTTAAGAACTTTAAGCGGCTCTACGGATCGGCCTTAAGGGAAATATATTCCTTCGGGGCCTTTTAAAGAGAATAAAAGAAATTTAAACGATTCTAGGATCCGACCTAAGGGGAAATTATTTTGTTCAGGGCCTTTCAAAGAGAATTTAAGAAATCGAAACGGCTCTCCGGATCGGCCTTTACCGGAAATTAATTCCTTAGGGGCCTTTTTAACGGAATAAAAGAAATTTAAACGGCTCTAGGGATCGGCCTTAAGGGTAATTAATTCTTTCGGGGCCTGTTAAGAGAATAAAAGAAATTTGAACGGCTTTTGGGATGGGCCTTAAGTGAAATACTTTTCAATTTTTTACGAGAAAAACTCTCTTTTTATAACTTTTGAAGGTTATTCCCATCAACGTAATATATCATTGAAGAAGAAGATAACACTTTTAAATCTAAATGAAAATATGAAAGAAAACAAGACACAGAAAAACAGAAAAAGACAATGGTCGCAACTTGAAACGGTTAGACGAGAGGTCTGGGTTCGAGTCCCAGTTGCGACCATTGTCTTTTTCTGTTTTTCTGTATCTTGTTTTCTTTCATATTTTCATTTAGATTTAAAAGTGTTATCTTCTTCTTCAATGATATATTACGTTGATGGGAATAACCTTCAAAAGTTATAAAAAGAGAGTTTTTCTCGTAAAAAATTGAATATTCATTTAGACTTTCATAAAGTCAATAGTTCCATTTGAAAAAATTCGGATACATTTATCCGAGACGCTATTCAGGTTACAAACCAATTCTTTGAATGATTGTTTCCAATAAAAAGAGTAGTTGCCTATAATATGGAAAAAGAACTAGTTGAAGATAGTATTAATGATTCTAAATATTTGAAATATGAGATTTACAAATATGACGGTTTGACAGAAGGTGGCAATAGCGAAATTGGAAAACGCGCCGTCCCGGTTAGACGAGAGGTCTGGGTTCGAGTCCCAGTTGCGACCATTGTCTTTTTCTGTTTTTCTGTGTCTTGTTTTCTTTCATATTTTCATTTAGATTTAAAAGTGTTATCTTCTTCTTCAATGAAATACTTTTTTTTAGGGCCTTTCAAAGAGAATTTAAGAAATTTTAACCGCTCTAGAGATCGACCTTAAGGGAAATTAATTCCTTCGGGGCCTTTAATAGAGAATAAAAGAAATTTTAACGTCTCTAGGGATCGGCGTGAAGGGATATTTATTCCTTCGGGGCCTTTTAAGTAGAATTGAAGAAATTAATACGGCTCTAGGGATCGGTCTTAAGGGAAATTAATTTTTTCGGGGCCTTTCAAAGAGAATTAAAGAAATTTAAACGGCTCTTGGGATCGGCGTGAAGGGTAATTAATTCCTGCGAGGCCTTTTAAAGAGAATTAAAGTAATTGAAACGGTTCTAGGGATCGGCCTTGAGGGAAATTAATTTTTTCAGGGCCATTCAAGAGAATTTAAGAAATTTAAACCGCTTTAGGGATCGGCCTTAATGGAAATCGTCTTTTTCAGGGCCTTTCAAAGAGAATTTAAGAAATCCGAACCGCTCTAGAGATTGGCCCTAAGGGAAATTAATTCCTTCGGGGCTTTTTAAATAGAATTAAAGGAATTAATACGGCTCTAGGGATCGGCCTTATGGGAAATTAATTTCTTCGGGGCCTTTTAAAGAGAATTAAAGAAATTTAAACGGCTCTTGTGATCGACCACAAGGGAAATTAATTCCTTCTGGGCCTTTTTAAGAGAATGAAATAAATTTACACCGCTGTAGGGATCGGTCTTTAGGGAAATTAATTCCTTCGGGGCCTTTTAAAGAGAATTAAAGAAATTTAAACGGCTGTAGGGATCGGCTTTAAAGAAAATTTATTTTGATAATAATCCAGGAGTACATATTTGTGTGTTCCTTTCGACTTGTTGATGTTTTTCTCTATTATTCAGTTTGTTTTCTTTATGTAATCTCTTTCTGTTGATTTAATCCTTTTATTTTATTTGTGTATGAAAGCAAGTTGTATTGGTTGTTACATATACATTTTACAATTGATTAAAAATAAACAAGTTCCAAATGTTAAACAGTTTAGAATTTCCCACCTAGAAAAACCCATTTAATTGTAAAAAATAGCAAATTAAAGATATTTCTTGTCCCTCGTTTTGTTAAAAAAAATCTAAAAAGACTGTTGAAAGAAAATGTTGTATTGTTTTATCTTTTTAGTGTTGAGAGTTTTAGAACACCCTCTCAAAGGGAATTTGTATTACTCCAATTCATTAAATAAAAAAATTAAATTATTTATTTACGCAACAGACGTGAGATTTTTTTGCGGTTTTCTCTGAATCATTGAAAATTGATATAGCGGATATAAAAATTAAACGACTCATATTAAGAATTCAAATGTCGAAGAAAATTGACGAACCATTTTTTTAAAATAACTCCACACAGGAGACCCTGAGAAAAATAATCTCTTCAAGACCTGTGTCATTTTTGTAGATGCTGTATGAAGGGTATTTTAGAGGAGAGAAAGGAGTGAGCACGACGTTGTAGGAGGGAGGAAACGCAGAGGCTGGCAAATCGTTCCACAGCTCGCTACTTGAACTCAAGAACGAATCTACATTGCCTGTAGTTTATATTTTATATTTTTAAATAAATAATTGTGTGAAAGCTGCTTCGTCATTTTAAGGCATAATCAAAATCAATAGGTGATCAAATAAGAAAATAAAACGCTCCTGACGTCATTAAACCCTTGCAGCATCATTGCAAACAATTGATGTAAACGTATTAACCTTCAAGAAGCAAAATTTTTATTATATTTCTATAACATTCTTTAAGCTGGACTGTAAATCATTGTACAGAATTTCGTTTATTTATTTATTTATCTAGTACAGTATTATACATTATTTATGAAATGTTTTGACTGTCCAACTAGGATGATTCCCGTTTTAAAACAGTCAAATTAGGATTAGTGTGAACATATGGAACAAGATTGGTACAAAAAAAGAGGGAATAAAAAGAAGAGAAATAATAACAAATAAAGTTGGAATGTTTAAAACATAGTAACTATTATTTGTTTAGCATGGTTATTAGAATAAAATTATTTTTTTTTAGTTTATATAGATTCTTAAAAACAGGGATTAAAGTATATAGGTAACTTGTGTATGCATTGCATACTATAGTAGAAAAATAGTAAAAAAAGAGAAGATAAAGAAATTAATTTAAGATAAAATAACCAATTAAAACATACAATAGCCTTGGCTTGTTTAGCAAAGTTATTGAAATGATAATAATAATAAATATATAATGAAACGCA
The DNA here is from genome assembly GCA_936435175.1 of Glyphotaelius pellucidus. NCBI lineage: Eukaryota > Metazoa > Arthropoda > Insecta > Trichoptera > Limnephilidae > Glyphotaelius > Glyphotaelius pellucidus. Next base: position 23,538,843 of record OW386555.1, on the reverse strand, counting down.
AATGTAAAGGTTAATGGTGTTTTCATTACATATTTAAAGCATACATACGTTGTAAGTGATCTCTACTGATTTCAAACAAAACTCATAACGCAGTAATTTGCGTAACACCTTTCAACTCTTGTGACCCAGACAGGATGCAATCTTTTCAAAAAAGAACATTGATGCATTTGGAAGGCGTTTATGGGTACCGCCATCCCTGGATTCATTTATTGGATAACCAACATTTTTGCCATTGGTCACTCCAAGTGTTTGGGTGACATGGTTCATGGGGTGAGGTTTATTCGGATCTTGTTGGCAGGTACGTCTGCCCACCAAATGCGTAGCAGGCCGGAGAAACTGATTGAAGGAGACATTTTGACTTCTCCAGCAGGACTCTCTCAGAACAACGCCTTGCACTACAGAGGGAAGAATAGATTCATACGTCGTATCCCAATAAATGAGGCTCTGAGGGAAATTATTCTTTTCCTCACAGCCTCCTGTATCGGGCAAATATTAAAAAAGTTTAAAAAAAATAAAACGCTGAAAATGTTGTAAAAAAGTAGTTGACTTGAGTTACAAATTCTTCATGAAAAGGTGAAAATTTGACGATTTTGAAAAAAAAAGCATTTTCTATGCGTCAGCATTATTTTTTTTTAAATATGTGGGTATCTATTTTCAGAACTCCTCCCGCGTAAGTGTACTGTTAATGGCCTTCTCCAGGCTGCCGCCAGTGGCGTAACAAGTTCCTAAGTAAGACATGTAGGGGACGTGCGCGTTGCGGAAAACAAAAGGATTTACTTCAACGAGAATCCCAATTTACTTGCAGAACTTCCATGGATCCAATGCGCAATGGCGGCTAGCAACTTCTTAAAGACAGGGGTGAATCCAAAACAAAGTTGTACGTCTAATAGACTAAAAACCTACCATCTTTTTTACCGTTCTACAAACTTGCGAAATATTATTATTTCTCTGATTTGTCGGTTTGACGAATTAGAAAATATCATACGGATTGAATTTTTTTTTTTTTTTTAACTTTACAAAATTAATGATAACTATCGGTCGTCCAGATGATTAGTCAGATATCTCCAAAAAGTCGAAATTTGAGTTGAGCATGCAGTTACTTGTAACAGTGTACCCTCTATCTGGTACTCAGATTATTCATAAATAAAATAAATAAAACAAATACCACCAAATCAATTATTACATAGCTTGCTGTGAATAAAACAAAATATTTATTTATTTATTTACTTTCTCAGGTTCTCCATAAAACAGTTATTCACCAGAATATTATGGGGAAGATAACAAAATTTAAAAAAAAAATGTATTTGGGCAGTTTCACTCTTGTGACGTATGTCAGAAGATAATTACTGAATTCTCTGTAGGTGACATTGAAGATGTCGATGTTTAATACAGATTCATTTAGCAGTTGAATTGCTGTGATATCATTTTGATAGGAAGAAGTTCTCGATTTCGGAGCATAAAAAAGTGCGTGAGATCTCCCACGAGTGTACGCGTTGGGTACATATAAGTTAATCTCTTTCAACATGGGCGGATTCAATATAATGCCGGAGATTAGCTTAAAAAAGTGCTTACCCAAAAATGTTTTTCGGCGGGCTTCTAATGTGTTAAGATCGAACATTCCTGATAAAAACAACGATGGATACAGGAATGGCTAGTATGTATATTCCCTCATATACAGGTAACGCATAAACCTTTTTTGAACTCTTTCTATTTCTAGGATATGGTTTGGTTCAGAGGGAGCCCAAATAATGGAGCTATATTCCAAAATGCTGCGGACAAGTGCTTCATATGTTCTCCGATATTTATTGACTAGGATATTCAAAATATCATTCTATTTTATCGAACTGTTATGCATTCCGGTGTTATTTTCTAGCTTATAAAATACCTAGAACACAGACACTAAACTTGTTAATTGCTTAAGCATTACAATACTGCTTTCCTCATTACCTCTAACCCTTGTTTTTGAAGATGTCTGACTAATTAACTGGACGATCGATATTCTTTTAAAAATGTTAATACTGCGTAAGAATCCTAACTGTTCCTGAATGTCTAGAGTCAGTGGGTCTATGGTCTTACAATTGGGGAATTTTGTGAGGCTGAATTAAGCAGATTTCCAAAAAAAAAATATTTATAGTATGAATGTCGCTTGCGCAAGAACCTCAGTTCGCAAGAAAATTGTTGATTGCTCGAATGGTTATCACAAAATGAAAATTGATGAAAAAAATTGGCCTTAATTTAGCAATTACTTTTTTTTAAATAATAATTGTTTGAAATTTGAGATTCATCCGCATACAAATTAATTTTCTTTGGCTTAAACTATCATTCAAGTGAATTGGATGAAAATTCAATGAACTACAATTCCAGCCGATTTGAAAAATGTGGTTTTGAGAAAAACCCAGTGCGCGTTTAGGATGCGGCAGCATAACTTCATGTTTTTCGAATTTTAAGATAACCCATTTCATGAATCAGAATTTTTTTATTTGTTTTATATAATGTAGGCACTTATCTAAAGTTTTATTTTACTTAGTTTTTGAAGATCAAATCAGGTAGGCGCGTCCTAGGCGCACGTCGTAGGCGCGCTGGGTTGCGGTCACAGAACATCCGTTCGAAAAATAGGCATCAACGGCAAACGCACGCTCCTCACTGTTCCAACACATGATGGCGACTAAACTGTGTTGGGTCAAAACTTTATAGTTCCACCTCTCGAACGAAATCACTAACGCTCCAATACGACATCAACCGATTGAATGGCGTGCATTTTAAAAAGGAAGTTATGCTGTATATTTCAAACAAACAGTTTCTGAAAAAGGATTTCTGCATTGAAAAAAAATCCCTAATGCATCAAAATTATAAAAACTTGTACAAATTTTAGCCAAACTGCCCAAATTTACTAAACCAACAATCTAGCTCAGAACTCTAGAATATATTATATTGCATCTCAAATGACACTACCCCAAAATATCTTAATCCTCCCCTGCAGATAAAATGTTCTTAGGGGTCGGTGTTGAGAGGCTTACGGAGTTGTTGAAATTATATGTTATCCTAGAGCCCGCTTCTAGACAACATTTAGCCGGTATGTTTATGCCGCTGAATTATTCATTGCGCCCCGACTAGGACTTTGCGAACTTTGAATGCTGTAGTTTTTTCTTCGTCTATTTTGATGCAGGGTGCAAATCGTCGCTTCTTAGAAAATCTGTCCGGAAGTTTACAAACTGAAAAAAAAGCCAGATTTATGGAAAGTGACTTTTTTGATAATGTAAAGGACATAAAATGCATCAACTAAAGCAAAAAATATTCATAAATTTGTCGATGTCTTTGCAAAGTCTTCTGTTGTATGTATTGCAAAACCATTACCATCAAACTGTTCGATTTTCAAAGAATGTAATTTGGTCTTTTGTATAAATTCAAATTCAAATTCAAAAACCATTTATTGCACAAAAATACAAGTAGGTACAAAAGGTGTAGCTTATAGATACATTCTATTTCTTCCAGCTAACCAAAAAATACAAACATTATACGATACATCTTAATATATATATTTCTTCTGTCCGTGTATGTCACTGAACTCCTCTTAAACGGCTGGACCGATTTTGATGAAATTTTTTGTGTGGGTTCAAAGGGATTCGAGAATGGTTTAGATTTACAATTTGGTCCACTGGAAAATGTTCTTTTAATTAATTTTTTTATTAAACTAGATCCGGCAGACTGCGCTACCATCGCCTTATCGAATATTCAATATTATTCTATTTTAGTTTTAGTTTGTCCCGACAGTTGTGTACAGGACAACGTCTGTCGGGTCCGCTATAAATAAATAAAATAAATTGTGCAACATTACAGAACACTCTCGAATGTTGTCCTGAGCGAAGCCGGGTAACCCAGCTAGTATATTATAAAACCAAACAATTATATGTTACATTGTATGAGAAAAATAAAACTGAAAATAAAAAAAATAAAAATAAAAAAAACAGTTAATTTACATAAGGTATTCATTAAGATTACAATTACATTTGTTTAGAAGGAATGTTTTTAGTGATGATTTGAATTTGAGTGTATCTTGTATTTGTTTAATGTTTTATGAAAGGTTGTTATACATTTTTGTTATTGTTTTTGGGGTGTTATGCCGTGTTTCGCTACCTCCTTCTTTAGCCAACGTTTCGGACAGCGTTACAGTGTCCATCATCAGGGCATTTGCAGATGCAAACTGGGAAAACTGAATCTTGGATTAAGGATTCCACAGATCTAATCAGTAAGCTCAAGAAGGTAAAGACTGATGAAAGAGATATCCTTGTCAGTTTTGATGTAGTGTCTCTGTTTACAAATGTTCCTCTAGAAGACTCCATGACTTTGCTCAGGGAGATTTATGAGGATGACATTTGCAAACTTTTTGAACACTGCCTCAAAACAGGTTATTTTGCTTTTCAGGGTGAACTTTTCGAGCAAGTGGAGGGAGTTGCGATGGGCAGTCCATTGTCGCCAGTTCTAGCCAACTTTTTTATGGAGAAGTTTGAAGAAGTGGCACTCGACACAGCTTCGGCTGTTCCTAAAGTATGGTGGCGCTATGTCGATGATGTCTTCGCCATCTGGCCTCACGGAACAGAGAAACTGAACGAATTCCTGGACCATCTCAACTCACTACACAGCAAAATTAAATTCACGATGGAGCTGGAAAATAACCAAAAAGTCTTGCCTTTTCTGGATGTGGATGTGATGCGAAAAGAGGATGGTAGCCTAGGACACACAGTTTATAGGAAACCAACACATACAAATAGGTATCTCCACGCTGATTCGCATCATCACCCCGCTCAGAAGAGAGGTCTCATCCATACTTTGGTAACCCGAGCGACCAGAATATGTGAGGAGCCAAAACTCGGATTAGAACTGACCAAACTCACCGATGCACTGGAGCGTAACGGCTACCCAGCAAGGCAGACAAGGCAAATCATAAGAGCCAAATCAGCACGAAACGAAGACAGGGGTGAACAAGAGTCAAAGGGCTGCGCTTTCCTGCCTTACGTCCATAATGTAACAGACAGAATTGCCAGGCTGTTGAGAAAAGAGAACATCAAGACGGTCTTCGGAACCACGACAAAAATCCAAGACCTACTGAGGTCGGCAAAGACTAAGTTTCCTCTGGAAACAGATGGAGTATATAAACTCAGCTGTTCCGGATGTGACAAGGTCTATGTAGGCCAGACAGAGCGGACGATCTCCAAAAGGATTTCGGAACACTTTCGTGCTTGTAAACTTGGCCACCCTGACAAATCGGCAATCGCCGAGCACTTAATCGAAACCGGCCATTACTTTGGATTTGTTCCTGAAGTCCTGGGAAGACCCAAAACTTACAGAGCACGCCTAATTACGGAGGCAATTGAAATCCATAAAAACCCCATCAATATTAACAGAGACGACGGAGCTAAGCTCAATAGTTCTTGGTATCCAGTAATTGACGGCTACACCAAAGCTAAACGCAAAAAACCATGCTGAATTTTTTCTAACACCAGCTTGTAGAGAAATGGAGCTGGCAGCACGGTATCGCTTCGACACACATAAGTAAACACTCACCAATATCATTTACTCATCTGCCCTGATGATGGACACTGTAACGCTGTCCGAAACGTTGGCTAAAGAAGGAGGTAGCGAAACACGGCATAACACCCCAAAAACAATAACAAAAATACTTTTTGGCCGTGAAAACCTAAAAACATACGGTTGTTATACACTTTAATGGCCATTTAATATGGTCCTTTTTGGAACATTGTTTTGTTTGTTTTTGGTATTAATAAGTTTTCTGTGAATCTTTTAGCGTAATTATGTGTTGAATCGTAATTATAATCCTGATTCCTACCCGCACGTGGTCCCTACCTATATCTGTAAAGTCACAAGTTCAAATTTTTGACAGTCTGAAGTGTGAGCCGTCTTCTATAATCAGTATTTCACTTTTTTGATAAATAAAGAGTTCCGTGAAAAACTTCAAAATTACAACTATGTTAAAAAGACAAGTGAGACCATTATCCTGCCGGGGTTCATGTCATCCTTTTTTTCCTACCTTCCAGACAGTTTCTGACACCTGAAACAACCTGTTAGTTTAATTTCATATTTTTCCTAGAATAATTGTATTACTATCACTCAGTTGCTGTGAGTTTCGAAAAAATTTTAAATAAACAGCAGAACCGGGCGCTGAATTTTCACAACTTTTCGATTTAATGCGTTCCAACCTAATAGCAGGCGGATTACCTGTAACAAGTGAAATTTCCATATTATTTTTCATTCTGGAGAGTTGTCGTAAGTGAAAGCAACTTTCCGCTGTCTTCTGTATTTTTCGTTTTTTTTTTTTTAATTTTTGAAGTGAAACTTCTGTAGCCCCGTTATGATTTGAAATTCGGATGAAACGGAAGTGCGCCACTAAGATTTAATATTTCACAGGTACTCGGTTCTAATATAATACAGTAAATCTTCGACCTCGCGCAAGACTGCCGTGGTACAGCGGCATAAGACGTTTAAATAATGTAGCCAGACATTCAGGCGAACTTTATGTCCATACGTGTATACCCACCATGGAGGGGCGATCCTGTATACTACTGATATCTGTCGCATAAGTCTTTAACCTTTAAGATCTAATATATTATAATAAAAACATATATAAAACTTTTTTCCACTTTAATTTTATTGACCGTAACCGGTTTCAGCTCGCTAGAGCCATCTTCAGACTGGTAAAAATTATTCTTAGTCTACGGTTTATATAAACAACATATGAGGGAGGAGAAGCGGGGTGGTCTAAAGGATTTAATCAATTATATTTATTAAATTTGTTACTAAGTCGTTTAAGACTGTCGAATTTCTTAATATTTTTTTGTAAATCTTTCTTTTGGTAATTCCAAAATCTATTTAAACTATTCCTCTAAGATCTATTTAAACTTTTAATTGTTGCTTATACAATTACAAAGTTCCCTCGTCATTTTTACCGCTCACCGATTTTTCTTCCATTTTGTTGGAATCTCTAACATTTTTTTTTTCTTTTTTTCCCACAGCTGCCGAAAAGGACCCCTCAAAATTCCACTCCGATCAAGACTTCTGGAAAGACTTTCCTCTCTTCACGGAGGCCTACGACGACCTGGACCCGGAGCACGAGCTGGACCCCGACAGCCTGTTCCACCACCCCGCGGCGGAGAGCACAGTGCCGCCCATCACCACCCCCGCGGAGCCGCGACCCTTGTTCCTTGACGGGGAGGAGGCTAACGTCACCGCGCAGCTGGGGGGCAGAGCGTCCATGAGCTGTAGGGTCGAGCAGTTGGGAGATAAAACGGTAAAAAACTTGATTTTTTTTAAAACCGTTATACTTTCGGCGTTCATAATATATTATAATTAGCTTACTACAATGCCAATTATTGCCATTATCACTGAAATGACCAGCAGAAAAATAATCAAAAAAATTAATAACCCTAAAAAACGCTTTCGGTTTGGATCAAAATAAAAGGTACACAGTTTTCTAGAACTTCAATAACCGTAAACCAAGCATAACAGCAGCACTCATAAGCGTAACTACATTGCCAACTCTCCGATACAACGACTTCACATCATGGGAAATAAGTACTTGGGTGATGTTGACATATTCAATATCAACTTGGCGAGTTTTGTGGATCTTCCAAAACATTTTTTTGAACACTATTACTAGACACATCTTGTAAACCTATAAAATAGCTGTATTTTTCTGTTTTTGTTTCTGTGTTTGTATGACTTGCTGTATGACTTTCATCAAATTTAAATTAATTTTTATTATTTTCTAAGTTTTGAAGTATCTGTCAAATTAAAATTACACTACAAATCATGTATCTGGGTGTTAAATAAATAAATAAAATAAAATAAAATAAAATAACTTTAAATAAACAAACCAAACAATCCAAACACAGTTCTATATGAAATCTTGCAGCAGGCCAACTTTCAAAAGCAGTAAAAGAGAATAAAAATTAAATAAAAATACTCTCTCATCTGCGTTTTTTACATATGCTCCTTACCTTGAGGAAATACCTTAAGGTAAATAATTTCAATCACGGCCTATATTATCTTAGGGTTTGCTGTGAGGAGGCTCTTTTCAGGAAAGGAAGGAAGTTCTGGGAAGGTAAAAAGTATGAGGGGTGGGTAGGAATATGGGTTATGTGTGTCCAGGAGTGAAGGACTTATGAAGCCATCCCTCTCACGGCTGTGCAAGGCGATGTTCCGAGAGAAACAGACGCAACTGCCGCCAAGACTCTGACAAACATCATCCCGTAAACCTGGGTAACCCTACTAAGACACCAAGCGGAGCAAACCACTTGGGATGACCTACGTTATTTGGTTCCCGGACGGTGGTACCCATACCCGCCTCCCAAATTGCCTGCCAAAATTCTTTAATGCAAAAGGTCATCGTACACATGGCAGACATTTCAAAAATTGTGCCACAAAAGATACTAAAATACCCGGATTTGAAATCCTACAACAACCCTTAAGTAAAAGGGCGTGTGAAATAGGCTAGGCGAGAAAAAGGTTAAAGATAAAGAACATAAACAACGTGAAAATCTGACCCGCATCATGGATCAGAATAAAACATACACTCTCAGCGGAGCATTGTTAATTTATTTAATTTAATGCTTTCATAAGCTCCTTTCAGGCCGCCGCATAATTCGCCCCCTGGATTCAATCCCCCAGAAGAGATAATATTATCCGTAACGCACAACCCCAAGATTTGACGAGTGCCTCCATAAACAACATCCATTTTCGAGTGGATTTAATATATTTTGAAATGGTTAGCATACACTTGGTCTTAACATGAACAATAGTTAACTGTTTTGTGTACCATGTGTATCAGGAATGGATAGCCAACCTTCTCAATAAAATCTTTTTAAAGTTTAAATTTAACTTTTTTAAAGCTGGCATCATTGTAGAATTGGAATTTTAACAAGCTTCAAGAAACATAAATACTAAAAAAAATGTGTTCCACCTTGTAAGTTTTTGGTGACTTCCGTAGTCGAGAAGTAAGATTCCCAATTAGCAAGCTGGAAATCACCGGCAAATTCAAATCCGGCGTGCGCAAGAAATATTTATTGATTCATTTGCATTATTTCACAACTAACTCGTTTAAAATTATACGTTCCAGAGAGAAAGATCGTTGCTAGAAATGGCTTTGGCCATGTTTGGTCACCAGATCTGCATGGCCTGATACCTGATACTCCACCTTCTTCTATCCCACCTCCTTCCTTTTCCCCATCTCCTTCCCCTCTTCACTACTTTAAACCTCACAACATATCCCAATTGAGAAAGCAATTTTCTCACTGGCCCCAGATGTTTGGGAGCAGTTGGAACTTTTTTGTGGTTTCACATTAAAAAAATAAGAAAAAGCAATCAAAAATGTATTGAAAAATATTACAATAATTGTTGGAGGAAAGCGTTTCTAAAATCTTAAGATCGTCGACAAACAAGTGAACGTTTTTTCCTTTAAATATTGTTATAATATATTTGATAAATAATACGGGTCCCAAGTGAGAATCATGTGGAACTCCACTAGAGGCCTCAAATTGCTATAAAATGTTTTTGTGACTTTTGGACCAATTTTACACACGAATTTGAAAAAAGAAAAAGACGTTCAAAATAATAATATTACTTAAGTTGTGACTGAGACTTGAACGCGGGATCTTCACTCTATTAGAGAGCGGCTCAATGACCAATTCAACCAATTCATTCGGAAACACCATTCAGAATCGAAATAATAGTGTTGCTTGAATTGATTTTAGCTACATCTAGATATCAATTCTAACCATTCAGTCCGTTCACAACTTTCCTCTCCCCGTCTCCTTTTTTCCACTTCTTTCAGAGTCAAAACATTTCCCTAATAAAGGGTGCTGTAGAGTCACTTTCTTCGGGCAGTTGGGGACCTTAGTAACACGAAAAAAATCTAACAGAGAGGACAAATAACAGAAAACGGCTAAGAAAATTAGCCTAAAGGCAATTATAGCTCCAATCACATGCAGATTCTTGAAGGTTTCATCAACAACGTCTATTATTTGAAGAACATTGACATAAAATTGATATTGACGGTAAAACTATTATCAGCGTGCTTTTGTTAGGTTCCAGGGCTCTGGCGAAAATAATGTAGGTGTTCAAGCCTTTTCTCTATCATCTCAAAACTAAATCAGTGTCCCCCAAAGATTATCCACCCCTTACATCAAGCCTCCTTCTTGTAACCATGCAAGATCAGGTACTAGAAGTAGATACGTAGACAGTAGTAATAGACAGTAGCTAGTAGGTACGCAGTGTGAAACCAAGTGGTTGTTTATTAAACAGTAATATCTCACCAAGGCGATGTTAGGCACTTACTGTTTTACGGCAAATTAATGTAAATTACGATCTCGTAGTTACTGTACTGATGCGACGCCTCCTCAAGAGTTACGACAGTATGTTAAACAGGGATGTTTGCGTTGATTGAAGGGTTGTGAAACTGTTTATAGTTTCTTAAAACATTATTTTTAAACATCAGTACAAAAAGATTTTTTACGTGGTGCAAATTTCAAAACCTCATTTCAAACCTCTAAATCCTAATGAAGTAACGTGGTGAGAATCTGACATTTAGGTTTATTCTATTTACTCTTTTTCCTTTATCCCTTCTTCAGGAGGCCAATCACGATTAAGCCGAAAGCTTCACTATCAATCAAAATCGAATCGATACTCTTAAGTGAAGGTGTTTTTTTACCGATTTCCTAAGCATGATTACGGTCGTTAGACATATAGATAAGAAAGCCGAAATTGGCAACGAAAAAATAAGAAATTGACTATTGCCCTTGTGTCGGCTTTCTCAAACGTCAAACGGCCGCGTACATCGTATTGCTTTCTTCTACCAAGTCTTTCAACAATCCACAATAATATCAGATGTGTAAAATCATCAGATCATCTTGTTTATCTCATCTTTTACAAGCGATCAATTAGAGAGATGGAATTCAGAAAGTTGTTCGGAATACCACGAGTTTTGGTTAAATACCTCCACTTTTATCCCTTTTTCTATCATCTCATATTCATCTCCTCCAACTTTTCTCAAACTTCCACAGGGTTATTCAATTCAGTTTTTTTTGTTTTTAAAAAGGACACAGATGTTCATTCTAATGCATTTTAAAATACATTTGTAAAATAAAATTGCATAATTATAAACAGAAGGTGTATAAACTACACTAGTAGTAATAGAGCTTGTCTTTTAAAGGCTCTTTTTATTCTGTTCAACATCAAGATTGCGTTGAGCATTTCTTTTTGTTTAAAGTTTCTTTATTCTTTGAATTGTTTGTTACATGAATTGGGGATTTTTCGACCACCATACTAGACACATGCCTGTGTTGTGGTAGTCATTAGTAAGTTAATACTGCAGGCTGGGAGATAGAACAGTCTATACAAACGGTGAGGGAGATAACCATCGGGAATCTCGAAATGAATGCTTTCCGTAGCCGAGTTTTTAAATTTCTCAAAATTTTCATCTATGAACAGTCTGAAGAAATGGTAGCATTCTGTACAACCCTTCCGACCCGTAAATGGCTCAATCCGAGCATTCCCAAAAAAAGTCGGTAGGATGTAGCCGCAGGTAGAGAAACGCGTAGAGAAACATCGTAAAATTTTAAATTATCAAATGGGAAACTTACGCTCACGCTTATCTCACCTTATACTATATTTTATCTGTCATCTCTTTTCTTCTACCACGTCTCATCAATCTTCTGCTCGATTATCAGATACAGGTATATACTTATCTTCTTTTAACAGTACGCAGAAATACAATTTTTTTCTTAATCTATATATATAAAAATGAAAATATGGGTTTTGTTTGTGGCCGAGATGTTATGCGTAGCTAAACCATTCACCCGATTGCGATGAAACTTTGGGGTTTTGATGTGCGCATGTCCACAATGGTTTCTATATACAATAGTGGTTTCTGGCATCATGAAATTATGCATTGCTAACCGTTCATCCGATTGCCACGAAACTTTGGGGATTTGATGTGTGCATGCCCGCGATGGTTTTTTGTATAAAAGCGAGCTCTGCCGTCAAGATAGAGGACTGGGAAATTAAATAGGCTACGTTTTTTCACGGGAAAAACATTTCATTACTTTATACAGTAATTTCCCCCTAATCCGCGAAGCCGTGGGTAAAAGCTAGTTACAATTAAAAATACTTTTAAAACGGTTATTCTAAAGGTGGGTGGTATTTTTTGGGTGCGCAATGTAATGTCATTGTTTTGGGTACAGAATTTTAACACCTAGTAGGTGTCTTTAAATCGTGTTCCCGAAGAGTAAAATACTTTTAGTATTGGCTTGGTGAGACAACGCTAGTCGGAATTCTCTTAGGTGATACTCAATTACTGGATAATTTAGTGCATCGATATTCTCGTATAATTTAGGGATATTAAATCAATCTATTGATAGTTTCCGTTTTTCATGCGGATTTTGGAATGAAAGCGGACACCCTCAATCTTTCTTTCAAAATAACGTTTGTTTAAAACAATGGATGTTTTCGTAATAACCTTGTTTGGTTCAAATAATAAGGTTTTATGCAAAGTGCAGTTTGCTCTTTAAAACGCCCTCTTAAATAAACTGGTAACAGTGAAAAGACTTTCGTTAATTGATTCTTACTGCAGTGCAAATATTTTATAGAACGAGCATTTATTTATTTCTTATTTATTTGAAAGTGAAGCTGCAAGATACATTTTATTTTATTTTATTTATTTAATGCCCGAATGATGATGAAATCTTCGTGTTTATTTTGAATGCGTAAGCTGTTGAAATAATACAAAATAAATTCTTACGTTTTCCCAATTTTAAAATGGGCGTTCCATCAACTGTGTTGAACAACAACATTCTTTAAATGATATGAATATGCCTAAATTGTAATCAAATAGGAGAATTTTCGCAAATTTGGTATTTCTATATAAAATTTTAAATGATGTACTTTATAATCCAGAATTGCTCGCATTGATAAGCTTTCGGATTCCACTACATAATACTATTTTTTCGGTCCAAAAACTCTGGAACTAACTGCCATCCGTATTCCTCTTTGCTCAGAATACTAATGGAGGGAAATAATTATAACAAGTTAGGGGACATCTTCAATTTACCACTAAACAAATACAAAATATTGTATCATTGAAGGGGAAGATAACACTTATAATCTTAACTAAACTACGAAAGAGAACAAGACACAGACAAATAAATAGATAACGGTCGTAATTGGGACTCTATCCCAGAATCTTTCGTCTTACGGGACGCCTTACCAATTGCCACCTCTTATTTAAACGTCATATTTGTCAATCCCATATTTCAAATTACAAAAATTGTTACTGAGTCAGTTCAATTATGTTCAATAAAAAAAGAATGTGTCTGACTATTCATGTTTAAAAGCCCATAAAAGGGCGTTAATAAATAAATTCTTATTCAATTTTTTTTCAATATTATGGTATCTACATGAAAAAAGTTTGAAAAAATAATTATCATTTAGATAGTGATTTTTCTTGAACAAATTTTATAATTCCAGATATGATTTTTTTAAATGTTCTGTAAAATGTGTGGTTTATAATTAAGTAGATGGAAATTTAATTATTTCCTTAAAATTCTTATAATTTTAGAAAAAAAAATGGTTTTGATTTATTAAACAAGAGAAAATTAGGAACAAATTTTTTTGTATGTGCGGTCCGCTAAACTGTTTCTACACTAACTAGTTCTATTTTTCAATTCTTTTGATGCAACCATCCTCCTGGAAAAAACACCTCTCTAGTAAAGGTACCAACTCACGAACTACTAGAGATGCGCAGTGCAGTGCAGTGTAGTACAGGTCACTAAATCAAACGCCAGCGCAAATATAGATAGTAATATTTCATATGGTCACACTGCGTTAATCGCCATTGCTTCATATGGATTGTATCGGTATCGGCACTGAATGTCTGTTCGGTTAAATGTATGGTTTCGAAACCAGCTACTACTGTGCAAATAATGGACTGTAAGGAAGAATTGGAATAGTGATGTCAAGCGTTAAATCGATATTTCGAAAAATCGATACTTTTCCGAATATAAGTGTGATTTTTCACGCAACTTGTGGAGTGATCAGATACGTTACAGAACAATGCATTAAACAGGTAATTACGAAATCTCATTTCGAGTAGTAAAAAAAAGAAATCGAATTTTTTTACATTAACTCTACACAGGAGGCCCTGAGGGAAATAATTTACCTCGGGGCCGTGTCATCTGAGATGCTGTGTGGAGGGTCTTTTTGAGGAGAGGGAGGAATGAACATTGGTCTTGAAGAGACCAATTTTGTAGGAAAGAGGAAACACAGGGGCCGGCAAATCGTTCCACAGCCGAGTATTTGAACACAAGAACGAGTCGAAGAAGCGACCCGTTCTTATGTGACGAATGTTAACCGTGTACAAAAGTTGGGCATGCGTTTGGCGTGTTTTCCGACTATGCACCGGTGCCGAAGGGATCAATGACGCTAGTTCCTCGGAGCATCTTCCATTAAAATACCGGGAGAGCAAGGATAGCATTCCCACCCGACGCCTGTGCTCTAAAGATTGCAATCCGTCTTTTAAGATGGGACTATTCTATCAAACGGACCGCCCTTTTCTACACAGAGTCGAGGGTATTTTTCAAGTATTTTGGAGCTCCAGACCAGAGGTGGCTGCCAAATTCAACCGTGCCAAATTCATTGATGGGAATGACCTCCAAAAATTATTATAAAAGAGTTACTCAGTTAAAAAGTAAAATCATTTCTATTCAGGTTTATCCTTATATTTAGGTTTTCATATATGTTGGTTTACCATCTTAACTTCATTAAACATACTTGATCATGACATCTTAATAATCTGGCGCCCATCCGATATTGTACGACATTTATGTAGATAACTTAATTTACTGGCTGTCTGGGCTGGCTCTTTAATTCAATCCTACTTATTAATAACTTTAACTTAGGAAATTGTTGACCTTCTTTATACTGAATTAATTTAATTTTTTTCCACATAACCTCTTTCCATTGATTATTCATAATTACACACGTTAAATACATAATTCAATACACCACTTTATTAAGGTTATTTTCAAACTTCCACTTCCAGCAAATAACAACGATTCCCATAATCCTATTTCCACGATTTCATCTTTTTATCAAAATATCATAATTCAGAGTGGACTCCGCTCTACCGAAAGGGAAATAAGTTGTTTTGTCAAAGGCAAAAAACTGCCATTTGTTGTAGTTAATTGCGTATTTACTTTTGTATTAATCCATTCTGAGGCTTTAACTGCAGTTTTTCGGAAACCATAATCATAATTTATTAATCTAGAGTGGATTTTTTATTAAGGTCAGAGTTCTAAATCTATTTTGTTTGCTAACATTGGCCAAGCCCGTTTTCGTCAAGGTTCTTTGAGCAAAAAGATAAATATGGAAATCACAAAGTTTTTTGTCTGTTGGTTCTAGGACATTAGTGAATAAACCCTTTGTTGTATTATTTCAGGATTAACTTCGATCGTTTGTATGGACAAGTTTTATTTTTATGAGCAGCAGTAATTTTATTCATTCAACCCAAACATGTATTTGCATTGTACAATTGTTTATGTAAATTTGGCATTTTTTTATTTATTATTTCACCGGTAATGCTTTAAACAGTAGGAGAGGATGGGGCAAGACGGGGTAGTTAACGTTTAATGATTAATAAAATATTGTTATTCAAATATTAAAAAAACTACATTTTATGCAAATAAAATCCGATTCGATATAGTAGACAAAATACCGTATACTATATTAATATATACAACACCTATTCCAAACAAGGTGAATTTATGCAAAGGACGTGTAACTCCTATAACACAAAATTTGCAAATATAGACACGCGTGCTGACATATTCACTTCTAGTTAGTGTCGTTACAGAATTTCATTGTATAACATTCTAGGTGCGAATAAAACATATTCATGACGATTAAATTATTTGCATCTAATATTTTTATATTACTTGCATGGCAACTTTCCCTTATATCTCTACTCCCCCTTTCCGTTCCAACCCAAAAATCTATTTTGCGGTCTATTTAAGTACAGTTATAATCACACTTATTTTTATTGTTCTTTTGACTTTATGTCCGGATTAAATCTTCCCCACAGGATAAAGTTAACCCTTCTACACACTTTTTCACAAATGATTATCTAGACAATCCACGCTATGCAATTGCACTTTATAAGTATAAAATAATCTTGGTTTATCATTTGTTGAATTTAGATTTGTATGATTATTTTTTTTAATGCTAAATTACACTCAGTTAGTCTTGTTTCTAAATACCTATCTGTGAACATAAATAATTGGTCTGTTTTTTATCATCCTCTTATGCATAATAGATTATTAAAACTGTTTATGTTCCTTAAATAAATAAACTCTGGTCATGTAGCTGTAACATTCCATATACTAAAATGTTTAGGTATTTAAAAAATCTAAAAAAGTGTAATTAAATAAAACTATCGCAACGTATCGTACCGTAAGACAGGGTAGACCACCGGGCAAAACGGGGTTAAGGTTCACAGTTTGGGCAAAGAAGTATTGACTCCCAATCTTCGTTTTCGACACCTGCACAGGAACAGTTAACCCACTCTTGACACGTTTGGCAGACAATTCATCCTCCAAATCTAACTCCGAATACTTCCCTTTACAATAAAGGCAAAATTTTTCAGAAAACAGAAGTTTATTTGACCGCTTGACTTCTCTCAGTTTTTTTTTTGCTCCGTGCAGCCTTCCGTTTCATATTTTAAATAATTAATAAAAAATAAAATAATCTTAAGAAAGGGAGGCATAATGAAGAGGGCATGATGGCATTACCCCGTCTTGCCCCGCCCTCCCTACCTAATGTAATAAGTCGAGAATCAAAGATCGAAGAATTATATCGGACATAATATTCAAAACTGTATTGAAAATTGTATGTTCAAAATTGCACATGGTTGTATAGACAAACCAGTTTAATTAACCTCATTGAATTTCATGTACCTACCAAAGCTACTCGTTCCAAAATCTTGTTTAAATGTAACAACGTCAAAACTGAGCATTTCAGATACTCGCTTGTACCTAGATTACATGAAGCTTATCAGCTTATTATCATAATGCAGATTTGGTGGATCTATTACTGATTGCATATAATCTAGGTAAAGAAGGCTATACTAACATATCCTTTAAATCAAAATTAATTTAACCTGTGTATAATTAAATGTGTTTTGTTTTTATGCGTATCTCATTTACGTCCATCAAGGGCTTGTATTCTTTTTAAATTATTTTACTATCTTCTAGTGTTTTGTATTCAATCGTGGCATGAAGTTATAATTTGTGGTGTATATTTGTTCGAACGCATTGGTAATAGTAATGATTGTTGAAATAAGTAAATAAACTTTGGTTGATTTTCTGTTCAAAGTGTTCAGTGAGTGAGCTATTTTATTTGATTATTTTTCAAATAAAATGGATGCAAACTAATCTACTGAATATTCGACGAGTTTTCCAACATTTATCTTTTGAATCGTATGTTTTCAACAGATATTTAAAACCGCAGAACTTTTTTGTTGAATTTATTTTACGCTTTCCAAACACCATCCCATTTAATTGCATTACCTCGTAAAAATGCAATCAATTTATTTCATCAATTCAGTGGAAAAAATTGTTACGTTTTTAAACCGTTACGTGTGAAAACTATAGAATAAACTGAATATAAATTGTCACTTTAAAAATTATTTGATATTTTCACGGTCAAAGGCATAATCTTGATTTATTTTGGGGTATTGTGCCGTGCGCTTTTTCCTTCTTTGGCCAATATTTTGAACAGAGTTATAGTGTCCATCATAAGGTAAGCATCAAACAGACACTGAAATGCTATCAGATTTGCTAGCTAAAGGAGAAAGCGCAACACAGCACAATACTCCATTAATTAATTGCAATTCACATCATTTGTTCAGAAAAGATTTTTATTTTTTAAATTATTCCAAACAGGAAAAAAATCTCTCGTGGCATGTGTCATCTTTGGGAATGCTGTGTTCAGATTATTTTTATGGAAAGGAAGAAGACAAAGTTCTGGAATGAAAAATGTGAGGGATGGATAAGAATTCGGGGTCAATGTGTCCAGGGGTGACGGACATATGAATCCATTCCTCCCACTGCGGTGCCAGGTGATCGGTCGAGATAGTTCTGCCGGAGAGATCAAAAGATCTACCGATCTAGCCCGCCACGCAGATAACCAACACCTCTGCCAAAGCCACCTCTGCCTAAGCTTGAAAACTTAGCAGGGGTGCCCGGGTTTGTTTAGATCTTGGCGGCAAATGCGTTTGCCCATCTCCAGCCGGACTCTCTCCACCCGACGTCTTGTAAAGCAGTGGGTGTTGCTAACCACCCCTCAAACCTTAGAACCCGTCTTTCTTTTCCTTTCCCTAAAAATACCCTCCACGCAGCATCCCCAAAGATGACATACGCTCCGAGGGAAGTTATTTTTTCAGGGTCCCGGTTATGGAGCTAATTAAAAAAAATTTAAGTTAAATTTGTTTCTGCATTCAGAGTGGTACAAAAGCCATTTACGTAGTTAGTGGTGTCATTGGTGGAAGCAGAACAAATGATATTTTATGCAAGATGTCGGATGCGGACGAAAGAATTAGTTGAATTACCTGAAAGATACAGGACGGTCATTTTGATCAGGTAACTTAACTTTTTCATATTAATTCCACGCAGGAGGCTCTGACGAAAATAGTTTTCCTTGGGGCTTATGTGGATTTTTTGTGGAGAGTCTTTTGGGGATAGGAAGGAGTGAATAGGTATTTTGAAAACACTCTTGAATAGACTAGTTGTGGAGGGAAGAAACACAGATTGAAGTCGTTCCGCAGCCGAACTGTTGAACTCAAGAATAAGTCGTAGGTTTCTCGTGTGACAAATGTCAACCGTTTACGCATTTAGGGTGCGCTTGTTTTGCGAATACGCACCAGTTCCGAAGGCATCAATGACGCTAGTTCTTCTGAGCAATTTCCAATGGAACATGAACGGTATGATGCCTGTGCTCTAAAAATTGCAAATCATTTTTAATACAGAGGAATCTATCAAAAGGACCGCCCCTTTCTGCAGGTTTCCAATTCTATTGGGCTCCAAACCAGAGGCACCTACCAAATTCAACGATGGGGCGCACTGGCGAGTTGCACAGGGGTAACATTGTATATGTCCAATGCTCCCAATTTCTGAGAGACAATTGAGCATATTTTAGAGAATTATTACCAAGATCCGAAATAACAGAAAATTTTATGAGCTGGCGCAGTAATAAAGCTGTCTAGCGTCCCATCATCTATGCCTATTGCCTTTCTTAGCTGACAAATATGGGGCTCTTTGTGCTGTTATCATTAAGTTAGCAATTCCACCAACTAAAGTTATGTCAATCTTCAGCAACACATTTTGTTGGGTAGTTAAATTTAACCATACACGACGAATGCCACGAATTAATCTATTATATTCCGATAGCTTCCGAAATACACCAAAGTGCTAGATTTATGACGACGTTCAGTTCTCAACAACTTTCTTGTAACCCTATCTCCATTAATCTGTTAGTATGCCCAACTGTGCTGTAGTCTGTAGTAGTGTTGACGCTAAATTATGTAGATTGCAATACTCCTTCCATTAGAGTACTATACAATCTGCCTGACATTAGGCTGGGAACGCGATTTGACAAGATTAGTTGGGCTAAGTTCATTAGAGAAGGGCCTTGTTAAGTTAGGAAGGCTCGCTAATGTGCAGTACACATAATATCATCCCCACTCCGACAGAAAACGCTAACATGTTGGATTTAACGTTGGAATAAACGTTCTAACAGAGGAGGCCTAATGTTTTGTCTAAACTATGAGACTGTAAACTACTTTGAATAGAGATCCTCGAGTATTTGTTGAATATTTGTGTACAACAAACATAGGTATTTAGTTTGCGCAGAAACAGTGTCCCATCAAAACGCGACGCACGATATATAGGCTGTTTTTACTTAATGTTAGCTCCGCACAGGAGGCCCTAAGCAAAATAATTTCTCTCAGAGAAGAAAGGATGGAGTGGAAGATCTGGCAAAGAAAAAGGTGTGAGTGGTGGGTAGAAATCTGGGGGTCAGTGTGTCCAAAAGTGACGGAAGTTTGAATTCGTCCCTCAAATCGATTCAAATTATTTATTATTTTTAATATTCTAAATTGATTATTTTAGTGCGTTTTTTTAAATGGTAAAACTGTTTTATATGAAACATAAGCAATTTTGATATTTATTTGATATTTATTAGTGATAATATATTACAAAATTATAACATAACATTTTTATTACATTACTCCTTATTTTAGGTATTCCCTCTGAAGGTGCAAGGCGATGTGTCGAGATGGAAAAGGGTATTTCTCGACCAGTCTCTCCAAATCCGGCCTACCATAGTCAGACGCGTCCATCGCCAAGACCTAAACAATCCTCATCCGTTGAGAGACTTACCTGACTCCAGATATTAATTGGAGTAGGGAAAATAGTTATTTGGAGTGGATGGCGGGGAAATTTTGGTCTCCGGTGACATTTTTTGTGCTACCAAACTCTCATGCTGTTTCTGATAACTCTGTCAAATTACCGCTTTACCCCTCACCCTGTCCTTAGCTTCAATAACCTAATTTATAATAAACTAGCTTCTCCCCGCGGCTTCGCTCGCATGGTATTACGGGAAATTACTGTAGCGCTCGCACTTATCGATTATCCCCCTCCCGCATTCTATATATTCATTCCCTTACATTCAGTTTTCAAACATCTCGCCTACCTCCTAAATTTCATAATGCTTCTAGCTCAAAGAAAAAAAGATTTAATTATCCAATTTTGTTCATTCGTTCGGAATTTATGCGCTTACAAATATTTCGGATGTTTATTTTTATTTAAATATTTGGAAGTTTGTAAATATAATAAAAAATTACACTATTTATTATTCAGTCTTTAAAATCGTTGCGAATTATATTTTTAATGTAGGAACTTTCATCTGACATTTATTCCAAGCTTGTCAAAAAACAACAAAACATATTCTAATATTTGAATTTTCTGGAGCAGTACCTGACCAGGGGGCTGAGTACCTACCGGCTTAGAGCCATCAAATATATCAACATCGTTTCCATGGAAACGATTTTTTTCTGACGTTAGCAAAAACTCACTTTCGTTAGCGACAGAAAACGGATAACAAATAAAATATATTAATATTTATAATTTCTTAACGCCAGAGCTTGCGATCGTATACAAAATAAAGTCGTCGCATATAATTTAGCTTTCTATTGGTGAATGAATTTTTAAAGTCTTTTTATTGGTTAAAGCGTGAAAGCGTCATAAACAAACTCGAGCAGTTTCGCGTTTATAATATTAGTATGGATTATAATAAAATAATTATGGTTCCTACTTTTGAATTTTTCCAATTTTAAAATCCCAGTACTAGAGGTCATTGAACCGGTGTTACACAGGCACGCATCACCGAAATTATAATTTTTAATAAGTAGCATTTATTTTTCCAGATATCCTGGGTACGCCGACACGGTGACGGCCTGGTTCTGCTATCGGCTGGGCGGCTGACGCTGGCCAGCGACGGCCGCTGGACCCTGCAGGCGGTGCCGCCCTCGGACTGGCGCATGGTGCTGCGCCCTGTCGCCGCCCGCGATCAGGGCAGCTACGAGTGCCAGGTGTCTACACACCCGCCCATGGTCCGGCGCGTCAGGCTGCACGTTCTTGGTGAGTTAACATTGATGGATTTTTAATTTCATTTCATCCTGTCTTTATTTTATATATTTTGTACATTGCTGGTTACAGAAATAAAACAATTCACAGATTTTAAATAATATTTCATAGTAGGTACCTATAATATGTGTTGTCCAACCGGAAAATATTTATTGAATAACCAACACCCCTGCCTTAGTTCACCCCAAGTGGTTCGCTACTTTTGGTGATTTAGCAGGGTGCCCGGGTTTGTGGAATGAGGTTGTTTCTTTAATCATGGGTGTGTCTTGGCGGCGGATGCGTCTGTCCACCTGCTGCATGGCGAGCCGGGTTGAGACTAACTGATGAGGGAGTTTTGAATTCTCCAACAGGACTATCTCAACCCAAAGCCTTGCACGCAGAGGGAAAGATTCATACGTTCGACGGCCGGCGTGGTCTAGCGGTAAGGCTCCTGACTCGCAATCAGAAGGTCGCAGGATCGAATCCCGGCGTGGCAAATGCATTTCATTTGATTAATTTGTGTTATTTCACAATTAATTCATTTAAAATAATGCACAGTATATTTGCGGCATGTTCCAGAGAGGAAGATATTTTCAGTACCGCCCTGTTGTAAGACCACCATTAAAAATTGAAACATTGCTTGAAATGGCTTTAGTCGTGTTTGGTGACCAAATCTGAATAGCCAGGTACTTCCTCGCCATCCTTTTCTCCATCTCTTTCCCCTCCTCACTACATGCAGCCTCACAACATACCCCAATTGGGGATGCCGTAGTCTCACTGACGGGAGCAGTTGGGACTCTTGTGCGCTATTCATATTAAAAAATATTTTTAAAAAATTCTCCAGATCACTCGAACTGCTCTCCTTTATTTCCCTAAAAAGACCCTCCACACAGCAACAATTACGTAGGCAATGGGGTATTTTTTTTCCTCAAAGCCTCCTGTGTGGCACTAATGTTAAAAAAATGTAAAAGTAGTCTCTCTCTCTCTCTCTCTCTCCGATGGCGCTACAGCCCATATCGAGCCTTGGCCTCCTGCAACATTCGCCTCCAACTCCCTCCATGTAAAAGGAGTAGGCACATTAATTATAATTTACAAAATAATAATTAAAAATAAATTTTAAATCTCAAAACAGTAAAAATTTACTGTTTTGGGATTAGTAAAAATGACAAAAATACATATCAGATGCATTCGTTTAACTAATGCAACCATTTTTGCTTTAATTCAGGACGGAGAAATTTTGAATTTTCCTAAAAGGTCCGTACAATAAGCTACTACATGCGATATATTTGTTCATGTTTGATGTAACATTTCCCTGACGTACCTGTATATATTTCAACATTTTGAGAATCCCAAAATTCGCAAAAGCCCGCATTTAATTCCATTAATGAACTCTATCATGATTTCATCACATAAAAATTCCCATTCACTTTAGTCATTCCAATTACCAATTAGAGTCAGTGCGCCAAATATAAATCGTGAAATTAACCTGTCCAAAATGCCAATATTTTTTCCCTCCAGTCAATATAATATTGGCAAAAAAATGAGACGTGAAATACCGCCATTGATACTACTTTACGACAGACTTTTAGAAATTAATATTTTTTTCGCTTTTCGTTCATACCCGTGGTACTTTTTCGCTCCACAGCTATACCCGACCCGTAGTTATTTTTTGTCCACGATTTCAGATATTTATGGCTCTGTGCGGCGAGATAAAAAACGTAACGGAAAATGAGGGAAACAAAAGGTATTTACGGGGTGACAATTTAACCTTTTTTGCTGCTACCAGGGGTTGAAATACGTTCGATTTGCAAGCTAAATTGTACGCGTACAAAGGGGTAGATTTTATCATTAGAGCGCGATTTCACGTTCTAATTTTACAGGGGTAATTTTGGTGATGAAATTAGCAATATCTCTTTCAGCATATTGGATTTTTTAAAATCTTTTTAAATATATATGAGACCATCAGTTTGTAACGTGTACGAGTAACTAGATAAAATAGAACTGTGACAACACCGAACGTAGTAAAATAATGGGTTAGGTGAGGTTTGTTTTTTCTTAACTTTTTTCAATACTGTTGAACTCAAGTTGAACGCACCTTGGTTATTAAGGGAGCCTGCTATTCTTCAAAACAAAGTTGTCACTCACTTCTTATTGTAATGATTTGCAAATCCCAAAAAAATATGAAGGTTACTATCTCTTCACTAATTTTTCATTCTATGCAGATATAACAGCAGGTATACGAAGGATTTTAACCAGCAATTCCTGGGCATATTTGTTGCAAAAAAATTCACAATATGTACTCGGTTTAGGTATACTTATTAAACAAAATATGACTTAGGTGTTCTCAGAAAGGACGTACCATTGAATAATAAAAGTATGAACTAAATTTTTATTCAAATGCATCAAGGAAAAACTTCTCGTCTGTACACCGTACATAACAGCGTACAAGTACAAAAAATCGACACTTTAAATAAATTCGATTGATATCCAGAATAACTTATTATTAAAGATATTTTTGAAGTCGATTCTAATTTTTTTATCGGTAAACAAAGCAAAACAAATTATTATTTTATAATAAGGCATCTTCGGAAAGCCAACTGTCGGGTCACCCTATTGATATTCTGTTTACTGAAGGGCACAAAAATACCCGAGGGGTTAAAGTACATTATAGTTGAGCCTGGTCTGTTCACGATACCGTGAAATCCATTAGCAAAGTACGTATCTTCCTACTGTTGCCTCAACCGAGATTGAGGAAATGGCAAATATTGTTTTGGTGTATGCACGAAGGCTTCCATTGTTATGAGTCATAACTCTAATTATAGTAGAGAATCCACCGTAGGCAAGGGGGTGTTTATGTCGGCAAAGGTAATATTAAGTATGTTTATGTTAAGCTGAACATTTCCGGAAAGGAGGCTGTATGGAATAACATTACATAAAATCGTGACGGGGATGAATTATAATTTATTAATAAATGTAGAAAATAATGTTTGTTATTTTTGCTTCTCTCCATGTGAGCGAAAAATTACAAAACCATACAATTATTTTTTTAAATGCATATTAATAATAGGATTTCGTTCAAAATTTTAACACATAAATCTCGTAAAAAAATAAAGCAGGTGGCATGGATCTAGTAGAGAAAGGTTTTAAAGTTGCATGAAGTCTCTTTAATAAGATATTGTTGGTAGTTTTTAATCGAAGTATGGTATTAGAGGTTAGAGCATAGCCCTGGAGGGCTAAGGTCCTTGGTTCAATTTCTAAATGCAACCGAATCATTTTCTGATATTCCTTTATCAAATTTCCGTTTGAGAGTCGCCAATCTTGTCTTCTGGGGTCAATCTGTTAATATTGTTATTGAGATCTACCATTAATCTCTAAAACAATGAATATAATTCATGCAGTAAGCAATTAAAATTATTAAAAAGCTTTATCATTAACATGGTTAAAGGATTTTTTATTAAAAAGAACGGGAATTTAATTGAATGAAAACTTTCTCCTCCTGTATAATTTTCTAATGGTCGTTTGGACAATTAAGATCTAAGGCGATGAAATGTAAAATTGGGAAAAATAAAAGAAATTTTTTTTTTTTTAATTTAGCCTGAGCCTCGCTGAAGCAATTTCAATTTGAAATAACGATCTCTAGTTTTCTTCCTCTAATTTTTATTGTCGACAAAAGAGCTGAATAATCAATTTGACCCCGGAAGACTTTATCTGACAGCGTCTCGCCTATTTTTTTCTGAATCCATGTTCAAAAGAAATATATGTTCATGGCGTCTGAGCATTCAACGGATTCTCACCCTACGGACCATTAAAATACGTTGTAATGTTAGGTTAAGTAAGATTAAGAAGGTTTATTTAAGATTGGATGTGTAAAGTACGAAAAAAATCGATTACGTATATTATTCCAAACAGACTTTAACGTTAAAAGCCGTTACGTTGCCAATAAAATTTACGCACCGAAACTTTTTCCTCTCCCGATCTTTCGGTACCTTTCTAGAACCATCTATTGTTTTATTTTAAAGACAGTAACCCTAATTCCCCTTAATTACTTTCTGGAATGAATCGGATACAAGAAGGGATGGTGAGTTTTATTACTTAGAACCGAAACAACATCCTGCCTGCCAAGGATAAGTTTTTAAGTTTAATCAAATTTGAATTAATCCCTGACGATTCGCGAAAAGTTTCGAGTTTCATTGCTGTATTTTGGTCCTGTTGAGTTTAAATTTGTTTTTAAATAATTATTTTAATGGTTGGTCTCTATGGATTTGCTTGATAAATAAAGGGCAGAAAGTCCGAATAAACATTAGAAATGATTGAAATTATGTTAAAGCAATTTGAAATGAGTGAGTTTAAAAAAAATAAACAAAATTAAATATGTAATTTTAAAACCCCAAATTCGTCACATATTGTAACGGGAAGAACATCGTGAACCAACTAGTACATACCAGAAATCATCAGAATCTAGGGGAATATTCTAGAACGCACGACCTAGTAAAATTGTATGGGATAGAATCATCGAGATGCGTCGATGTTGTTTTGGAAGTACCGTTGTAAATGTTTTGACAGTTTAATCCACAGACAATTTCGTTGGATCATAGGAGGTACCGCCAGATATATAAAAGCGGCGACGTTCCGACGGGGGAGTGTGGGAGTGCCTACCGAGTGTAGTAAAAATAGTATAAATTAATACACCAGTATTAAAAGTAAGCATTTCGAAATGGATACGCTAGGTTAGTTTAGGATAAAGTTAGATTGAGTTAGACTAAATTAGAATAAGTTTGATTTGGTGGGTGTTTCATGTTATTTATTTCTTTTAAAAGCACTATTCATAGGATAATGACTACTTCTTGTGTGTGTTTTAAAAAAAATATACATGGTCCGCGTTTACTAACATAATGAATAGTTATTTTATCGAGAGGATTTTGAAATACCCTCTTTGTTAGTTAGGCTGAAAAGTAATACACACACGCGAAAAAAATAACATTTTGAAATGCACCAGGTGGAATGTGGAAGTGACATTCCCTCCCGACACACGTACGCAGGTTTGAGATCGTTGATTTTATCCAGTGTATTTTGAGAAGCGGAAGTTTGGTGGCCTGTTCTAGTGCTCTGTAAACGAAAGTTAAACAGCTTGCTATTATTGAATTTTTAACTGCTAATAAGTGATCTCCTACTGAGATTCTTCATCGCTTAAAGCAGGGGTGGGGGACTTTTTTACTGTTGGGGGCTATTTAAACTTTTGTACCATCACCCGCGGGCCGCAATCACAAGATTTTTAGGTTTTGGGGGGGGGGGGGTTGTAATATTTATATTTATATATCCCCATTTTATTTTTTTTTCATATCCGCCATGAATTCGCCGAATAAAAAGATGGTAAATACATACGTGACCAGACAATCCAGACAACACGTTCAAAACCTCTACAACTAGAAATTTATAATTGCACTCAAAGAGTGGGAATAATTTCCGTTGACTTTTTTCATCTCGAATTTTTACTTAACGCTTCAAACAGAAGACTGGTTTTAACAACCATGTCTAACACGGTTGTCTTCAAGATCTATTATCATTCCTTGTTCTCCTCGAAAAAACTCTTCACCCAGTATATCAAATTACGTAGGCCCTGAGGGAAATTATTTTCCTTGAGGCCTCCTGTGTGAAGCTATGTTAAGAAAAAAACAAACATAGTTCCGACTTTAACTGTTTAACAGTTTTAAGGTCAGAAACTTCCGGTTTAAGACGACAATATACCCTAAAATATATTCAGAATCTTAACGACGTAAGTATAGAAGCCGAGTATACAATTTGCGACTCGCGACTCGTGTATTGGACGGACCTACTGTCGAATTTTCCCAATCAAAGAAAAGAAGACAAATAATGTGCGAATCTTAACTACGTAAGTAAAAAAAGCGTGTAAACAAATATACGCCCGCGGTTTGGCGTATTAGACGAACGTACGGTCGAATTCGCCCTAGCGAGCTTGGAGATTCGACCCTTTCGCTGCGTTCATTTTAATAAACTCTGAAGAACGTGCTTAAAATATTTAAGACATTTCTAAATGAATACCTTCCGAAGTTATTAACTCATCTATACTAATATTATAAAGAGGAAGGATTTGATTGTTTGTTTGTTTGTTTGTTTGTTTGTTTGTTTGTTTGCATCGAATAGGCTCCGAAACTACTGGACCGATTTGAAAAATTCTTTCACTGTTGAGAAGCTACACTATTCCCGAGTAACATAGGCTATATTATAATTTTTAAAAAATTAGCGATCCTTACTAAAACTCCAATAATGTAACCCAAGGTGTAAAAAAATTACCTAAAATATTCTTTACATCGCGTGCGCTGCAAAAACCATTGATGATAGAATAAAATAATGTACTACGACTTTGCAGAACACATTATTATCTACAAAAAGTGTCGCGACAGCATATGTCTAACTATTATAGTTATGCCACAATAAGTGTTCTTTTATTTTAAAAATTTAATTGAAATGCCGCCGCTAGAAAAGACTCTTTATTTGTACCTTCGTATTAATTTTTATCAAAATAAATTATTTTATTTTCGAGACTGCTTTAATGCCTTTATATTACTTTTTGAATTATTCAATTCGGACATCCCATCTGAAAGATATCACGAGTTTAAAATTGTAAGTATTATACGATGTAATCGTCACTGGGGTACGGACCGTACGAGAGGACACCAACAAACAATCAAATCTTTCCTATCTTATATATAAAAATTAAAATTTGTTTGTTCGTATTTTATGCGCTGCCATACCGTTCATCCGATTGCGATGAAACTTTGGTGATTTGTTGTGCGCACGCCCGCAAAGGATAAAGGCAAGTTCTTGCGTTATTAAATTTGAATTAATGAAAATGTGCTTATTACATATATTTTAGCGGCAAGGAGGAAAGGCAGGGGGGAGGGGGAGGTGGAATATGTGGGTGGAAAAACGAGGGATGGGAAGGCGGGGAAGGTAGAAGGGAAACGTGAAAGGGGAAGGGGACTCGGGAGATGAACGGGGACGCACGGGAAAGGACATTCAAGGAGAATCAATTGATTTCTTTGCATTGCAAGGCAAGCCGTGCTTTGTGCTTTGAGTTTTAGCTTTAAGCTTTGAACTTTAAGCTTTGAGCTTTGATTTTTGAGCTTTAAGCTTTGAACTTTAAGATTTGATATTGAATTTTAAGTATTGAGCTGTGTGCTTTGAGATTTGTGTTTTGAGCTTTAACTTTAAGCTTTGAGCTTTGAGCTTTAAGCTTTGTGCTTTGAGATTTGTGTACTGAGCTTTAACTTTGAGCTTTGAGCTTTATTTTTAAGCTTTGTGCTTTGAGTTTTAAGCAGTTTAGAGCTTTGATATTAAGATTAAACTTTGGCCTTTAAACTTTGAACCTTGCTTAAAGCTTGAGCTTTAAGATTGAGCTTTAAGCTTTAAGTTTAATGTTTGAGCGTTATGTTTTCGGCTTTAAGCTTTGAGCTTTGCGCAAAACACGAGGCTTAATGCTAAAAGCTTAAAGCTTAAAACTCAAAGCTTTAAGCTGAAAGCTCAAAGCTTGAAACTCAAGGCTTTAATCTTAAAGTCAAAGCTAAAAGCTCAAAGCTTAAAGCTCAAAGCTTGAAGCTCAAAACTTAAAGCTCAAAGCTTAAATCTCAAAGCCTTAAGCTCAAAGCTTTAAGCTCAAGGCTTTAATCACAAAACTTAAAGCTTAAAGCTCAAAGCTAAAAGCTCAGCTTAAAGCTCAAAGCTCAAAGCTTGAAGCTCAAAGATTTAAGCTCAAAACTTAAAGCTCAAAGCTTAAATCTCAAAGCTTAAAGCTCAAAGTTTCAAGCTCAATGCTTGAAGCTCAAGGCTTTAATCTCAATGCTTAAAGCTCAAAACTTAAATTCAAAGCTTAAAGCTCAAAGCTTGAAGCTCAAACCTTAAAGCTCAAAACTTTAAGCTCAAGGCTTTAAGCTCAAAATTTTAAGCTCAAGGCTTTAACCACAAAACTTAAAGCTCAAAGCTTTAAGCTGAAGGCTTTGATCTCTAAGCTTAAGGTTCTAAACTTAAAGCTCAGGCATAGTGCTCAAAGCTTATGGCTCAAAGCTTAAAGCCCAAAGTTTTAAACTCAAAGCTTGAAGCTCAAAGCTTTAATCTCAATGCTTAAAGCTCAAAACTTAAATTCAAAGCTTAAAGCTCAAAGCTCGAAGCTCAAAACTTAAAGCTCAAAGCTCTAAGCTCAAAGTTTCAAGCTCAATGCTTGAAGCTCAAGGCTTAAATCACAAAGCTTAAAGCTCAAAATTTGAAGCTCAAAGCTTAAATATCAAAGTTTAAAGCTCAAAGCTTAAACCTCAAAGCTTAAGGTTAAAGCTCAAAGCTTAACCCTTTAAGCTTTGAGATTCAAGCTTTGCGCGTTAAAATTTTTAAAGCTCAAAGCTGAACCCTTCAAAAATTTTAAAGCGCAAAGCTTGAATCTCAAAGCTTAAAGCTCAAAGCTTAACCCCTCAAAAATTTGGCGTATTTTGTCAAAAGGTATAAATGTTTCGATATATATCGACTTTGCAATAAAAATTCAAATAAATGGAATATTTGTAAACGTATCCAAAAACTAAATACTGGTTTTGAAAGGTGGTGAAATACGCTTAAATATTTGGTATTATTAGAAATTACAAAAAAAAAATTAAATTCAAATTTTTTTAATGTTTTCTTTAAAAAAATTTAAAAATGCTCAACTGACATTTTTGATATTAAAATTACTGATCTATAGAAAATGTGTTTGTTTCTGTCTATGTGTGTGAGATGTTTTGCGTTGCTAAACCGTTCATCCGATTGCGATAAAACTTTGGGGATTTGATGTGTGCAAGCCCGCGATGGTTTCTATACGTGTATAGTGAGTTCTCTGGCATCATCTAGGACGAATGGGAAAGGGTTAGTAGAGCGAATTTTTTTCTTTATTGAGTGGCATAGCATATGCCGGGAACTCGCTATTGTATTTAAATGCCTATGTCAGAATTTGGTAAAATTGAATTATGTAATAGAAAGTACCTACCCTAAAATTCTAAATCTATACTAATATTATGAATGCGAAACTGCGTGTGTTTGTTTGTTACGCTTTCACGCATAAACTAATAAACCGATCTTAGAATTTTTTTCACCAATAAAAAGCTACATTATATGCGAGTAATATAGGCTATAAATAATGGTAAGTTCTGGCGTTACGAAATTATAAATATTAATATATTATATTTATTTTACGTTTTCTGTCGAAAATGGCGAGTTATTGCTAACGTCAGAAGAAAAGCAAAACAAATCGTTGCCGTGAAAACCATGTTGATATATATTTTTTTTAATTCGGGCATCGTAGTTACTATTTATCTCTAAAAATGAATCGCCGAAATGTATTTACGCGCATGACTTACGAACGACTGCACCTAATTGGATTCTACTACTGGCGAGCTCTGGCATTATGAAATATGCAAAAGGTGGCATTCGAGCTGTTTGAAAACTGAATGTACCGGGAAAGAATGCATGAAATGCGGGAGGGGGACTCGGGTAGGGGGTTCGCGGGAGGGGGAGGAGGGAAACCCGGGAGGGGGAGGGGAATCTGGGAGGGGGAACCTAGGAGGGGGGAGGGGAGCTTGGGAGGGGGGTTCGCGGGACGGGGAAAGGGGTAGTGGAGTGGGGGGAGGGAAGGTGGAAGAGGCGGAGTGGGAACGCGAGAGGGGAAGAGGACGCGGGAGAGGAAGGGGAGGCGGAAGGGGAACGGGACGAATGGGAAAGAACACGCAGGAGAAAACAATTTATTTATTAAATGGCATGGCAACGCATGCCGGGTACCAGCTAGTCGTCTATAAAAATAAAATCTGGTGCTTACCGCTAACTTTAGAGTTGAAAAACTATAACCAGTTTATAATGTTGAAAATGCAAAACTTTATAATGTTGACTTTATAAAAGTCAACATTATAAAGTTTTGAAATAGTTGTACGTAATATATATTAATGGTAAGGTATTGTTATTATTAATTTTAAATATAAAAAACTAACATCCCCAGGAGTCTGTTAGAGTAAAACAGTTATTATAGTTACAAATTCACCGTAATTAAAATGTGAGTTTTGGGCAAACAAAAATTATTAGGGCTGTGAACCGCCTTACAGAGGCGCATGCTGACTGATAGGGGAGACAAACTTGTCTCTTATTCCAACTGTAACTACGCATGTAAACTAAATTCTAATTTAAGTAGTCAGTGACTCAAAATGGAGAAAACCATTTTCGGGTCCCGAATTCTAGTTATTTGTATTCTGAAAATTCCAGTTGTTCCACTCCAGTTCCAATCTCCACTGTTAAACCATTTTTGGGTCCCAAATTCTAGTTATTCGTATTCTTAAAATTCCAGTTGTTCCAGTCGAATTCCAATTCTCAACTGTGGAGAAAACCATTCTCTTGTTCCAACTGTAACTAAAAATTATGTTGGAAGACGAAACTATTAACTACTGCTATATGATTATAATACATTTCTCCGTATATACAAAATAAATAATAAACTCATACAAACACAGAACTCATTAAAACGTCCCAAGAACATGCCCACTAAACACGGTAATACGGTAATATTAAGTTATCGAGCTTGCAGTTAAACACCATAAACTACGGTAAAATGTGGTGGTGGTAAATATGATATACAATCCATTAGTTACGAGAGGGGCAATTTATGGTAAACATTATGGTAAAATTACGGTAAACAATCCGTTAATTACGAAAGGCACAATTATGGTAAACATTACGGTAAAATTTACGGTAAACAATCTATTAATTACGAAAGGGACAATTATGGTAAACATTACGGTAAAAATTACGGTAAACAATCCATTAATTACATAAGGGACAATTATGGTAAACATTACGGTAAAAATTACGGTAAACAATCCATTAATTACAAAAGGGACAATTATGGTAAACATTAAAGTAAACAATCCGACAATCCTACACATTTCTTGAATTACATCAACAAACGCTACACAAATATTCCAGTTAGCCTAGCTGAAAATATCAAAAAACGTAGCCTCCGAGATATTCAGGAACCTTAAAACAACGCATCTAAAATCAGCAATGAAAATATTAGTAGAGACTTCATTACACTACAAAATGCCAAAAAAATAAATGACGTAATTTCCTGTAGCGGTTACTTTTTTTCCCGGTGACTAACTGTCACTGGATCCGAGGAGCTGGCTATTTTTGGAACCATTTCTATCGGATTTATAAAATGGTCAACAACCAAAAGCCACCCGCATGACCTAGCAGCAAAAACCTGCGGAACACGCAAACGACTTTCCTCCAAAATTTGCAACAAATATTCAACTAGAATGTTATACTACACTCGGAATGTAATGCGTATCATTCCCGCAATGAGTTTATTAACTCCTGGGAGTACAATGCAAAATAAAAAAAAATAAAAAAATATTAAAAAAAAAAAAAAAAAAAAAAAACATAAGAACGATTCTTCTCCACGTTTGAAGCAGGCGTAACTCTCAAAACACATCACACATAGGAACTTTGCGTTTTTTGAGTCCAAAGAAGAACATATTTTTATTAAGCATCTTTTTTTTTAAATTAGCTCCACACAGGAGGCCCTGAGTAAAATGATCTCCCTCGGGGCCTATGTCATCTTTGGGGATGCTGTGTGGAAGGTTTTTTAAGGAAAGGAAATGGAGGAGAATTCTGGAAAGGAAAAAGGTTTGAGGGGTGGGTAGGAATCTAGGGTTCAGTGTGTCCTGGTCAACCGCCTCCAAGACCTAGACAAACCTCACCCCATGAACCCGAGTACCCCTGCTCAATCACCAAACGTAATGAACCACTCGGGGTGACCTATGGCAGAGGTGTTGGTTATCCAATAAAGGTTCCCGGGGCGGCGGTACCCGTTCCCGCCTCCCAAATTCATCTATGTGAGGCACATTGTTATATTCCAAGCATATATGTGAGGTACATTGTTATATGTAACAAGTTCCCCCCTAATCATTGTGAGGGCTACTGTAAATCGATGGTTAAAAAAAGTTCATGATTGCCAGCCTAGTAAATACATAATTTTTAATGAAACGCGCAGCGGATGTCCGATTACTGCCACAGATTATAAACTTCGCAAGCTCGTTGACGATTTGTTACAAAATGATCGGCAAATCACTCAAAAGCGTATCACAAACCAAATTGGAATATTCAAGGAATATGTCGGCTTCATAAAATGTGCGCGCAATGTGTACCGCAGACGAGAACAAACAGGCAACAGCAAAACCTAAAGTTTGAACTGATTCCACACCCTCCTAACTCCCCCGACCTTGCGCCTTGCGATGTCCGATTACTTCCACAGATTATAAACATCGCAAGCTCGTTGACGATTTGTTACAACATGACCGGCGAATCACTCAAAAGCGTATCACAAACCAAATTGGAATATCCAAGGAATATGTCGGCTTCATAAATGTGTGCGCAATGGGTACCACAGACGAGAACAAACAGGCAACAGCAAAACCTGAAGTTTGAACCGATTCCACACCCTCCTAACTCCCCCGACCTTGCGCCTTGCAATTTTTATTTTTTTCTTCTACTGAAGAGAGATTTCAAGGGTAATCATTAGCCCTCGGACGATGAGGCAAAGGCAGCTGTCAAGCCCTGAATTCGAGAAAAGTTGGAGAAATTTTTTAGTGATGGATTGAAAAAACTTGTCACACGTTGGAAGACATGCCTTAACGGTGGTTATGTTGAAAAACAAATATGTGATTTTGAAGCTGAAAAATTTCACTTTTTTTTCCTTTTTGCCCGATATTGCTTTTTTTGTGTTCTACAAGAACGTGTGCATTACTTTTTAGCATGCTCAAGAAGACATGTAAACACAACTATTTCAAACTGATATTTAATCCAATGTTTTCAAATCACCTTCCTCTTTTACTCGCGTAAGCTCTAAGACTTTTCCTGGAAATGATCATACCGTAAAGCACTTTCCTTTAGCATGAAACTAGCAATATATAAAATTTAAAGCACGACTCGCATATTTGATACAGAGTACAACTTCGAAGAAAACTGTATGGATTTTATGAACTAAGTGATAGGTGCCTACTGGAGTGCTTTTAAATGGAACTTATTAAAATTTCAATTCGGAACCTTTTCATTACATTCTTCCCTAGAAAGATAATCTACGTCTTTGCGACGTAAGCAAAACGCAAGTATTGCTGTTTTTTTTGCAACGCTGCGCGATGTGTTTCTCAGTTAGCTCAGTTGCCGAGCAGAGCTTGCACGGGCTGCTGTGCAAGTACAATAATTATTGAGATATACATAAACCATACGTTCTAAAGACGTATGACTATCTTTTGTGGAATTTTCGGACTTCTTAAGTACAATAATTATTGATATATACATAAACCATACGTTCTAAAGACGTACGACTATCTTTGGTGGAATTTTCGGACTTCTTTTTATTAATGTAATTAAGGTTAAAAAATGTTACCATTTTTAAGTATAACGACTGATAAGCATTTAAACTTTCATAGCATATTAAAAAAATACGACTTAAACATAAAATAAAACATTATTTTGTATTTAGAAAGACTTAAAGACTTATGGTTGATTTGTAAGAGGTTAACAGCATTTTGTTATTTTTTTAATTACAATATATTTTTGTTTAATTATTTTGGTTTTATTTGAAGTACACGTAATCATAAACTAATTTTACAACTATCTTTAAACTGTAATATTTAATTAAATGAAGACATTATGAGCGAAACTCAATCGAAAATCTGGAAACAGAAAAATCAGAAAAAGATATTGGCACCTCTGGGACTCGAACCCAGGACCTCCCTACTTTCCGGGTTGGGTTAGGTTAGGTTAGGTTAGGTTAGGTTAGGTTAGGTTAGGTTAGGTTAGGTTAGGTTAGGTTTGGATATCGACACCTTAGCTCAGTGAATAAGAGCGCCCAACCCGGAAAGTAGGGAGGTCCTGGGTTCGAGTCCCAGAGGTGCCAATATCTTTTTCTGATTTTTCTGTTTCCAGATTTTCGATTGAGTTTCGCTCATAATGTCTTCATTTAATTAAATATTACAGTTTGAGATTTTACTCATAAAGTTAAAATAATAAATAATAATATCTTTAAACTGTTTAAGTATAATAATATATCAAATACACATTTTTAAACTTCAGTACGTCTTTACGACGTATCGTAATCTTTAAAGTAGGTCAAAATAAAAACATATTTCTAGGGTTAATAAGAAAATACATTAATTAATATTAAGAGTCGTCGAATTTTTTTGGTTTTTCAAACATATTTTTTTCTTTCTCTAACGGTTGTGGTTTGAGCGAATGGTTACGCTGATCAATGAATTTAACGAATTGTAGAGAAAAAAATGTCAGATACAACACTAGGTGTTTTTTTTTTAAATGTAGACGAGATTCAGTCTTTTTTTATCATTTTCTAAAGTACAATCAATCCCTTTAAATCGCAATTAAGCAGTATTTCAACAGGATGTTAACGTTCAATTACAATGTTTGTTCAGTTACAATGTTGGTTCAATAACAATTTTTGTTCATTTAAAATGTTTGTTTAATTACTACGTCTGTTCTTTTTTTATTATTAATGTTCAAACCTGCTAAACATGAAACAATAATAATATCCGTTTTTGTTCCAGGGTTCACTGTCCGTATTTTTTGTTTATTTTGAAACAAGCAATCCTTCCTTCTTTGTGAATCTATTATTATGTTCATGTTACACTTGCCTCTTATATTCAGAGTCAGAAATATTTTGAATCAATGTTTTGTACCATAATAATACCTGCACCGGTAAGAAAGTTAAATTCTGATAAAATAATGATATGTTTCGTGTCTGTGAAAAAATATGTTTTTGAACTAGTAATTTAACAACCAAAGGGAGTCAACTTTGCTATCCTTATAAATTAATATAGTCTGCCTATTACACCACTACATCAAAAATAACTTATCCCACGTTCATTAAAATACACTTATTTGTGTACCCAATAAGTTAATTTTTTTTAAAAGTAATATAACCAAATTGAAATATTCTGATAGTAAACAATTCATCTGTAGGAGTAGGTCATATGTTCGTGTCAACTCTGACTGCGAAACATAAAATTTGGGAGGTGGGTGTGGGTACCGCCGCCCCGGGAACCATTTATTTCATTAACAACATCCCTGCCATAGGTCATCCCAAGAGGTTCGCTACGTTTGGTTTTAACAGAAGTACCCGGTTTCATGGGATGAGGTTTGTCTAGATTTTGGAGAGGCTGGTTAAAGGAGACCTTTTGATCACTCTAGCCGGACTCTCTCGACCCTTCGAGGAATAGATTCATACCCGCCTCGCATACCAGATCTTCCTCTCCCTTCCTTCTCCAGAGAGACTTAGCCCCCGAGTTTTTTTCCCGTATGAACTCCTACGTGAAGCCAATTTTTAAAAAATAATAAATAAATGAAAGTATAATTTAATGAAAATTAATAATGACGCCACAAAGTGAATTTGCGAATTTTGAAGAAAGAAAGTATAATTAATTATTTTAACAAAAGGGCTGCAAAAAAAGCAAAATAATAAACTTTATTCTAAAAAAAAAAAAAACCAACAAAAACCGAAAAATTTCAAAAATGTTATTTTAGAAACAAAAAAAATAATAATTCAATTGTGTTATATTTTTTCAGTTGCGTATAATCTTAATAAATGGGTTTTTTCATTTCTGGTTCAAAATTAAATACTCGCGGGTTACCGAAAAAATAACAAAATTCTCTCTCAATTGCGATGGCACACAAAAATACAATTTCGAAATAATTTTCAAATTAACTCTGTGTTTGGAATGAAATGTCTTCCCTCCGTGGGGAAAATTTTCAACTCTTTTCCCATTTTATTACATTTATATTGGTTAATAAACAGAAATATAAGGTCACAAAAAAAAATTGTAATGTCGGAACTCTTTCATTATTGTCAGAGGTTTTAATTATTTTTGTTTTTCAAAGAGAGGAAATGAATTTTTTTTATATTCTAGAACCTTTATGGTTCCCAAAAAACTCGATTTAGACGTTAATTATCGTATTTCTTCCTTCAAAAGATAAAAATTGAACCCCAGGAGGTCTAGCACGTATGATTGATGAAACTCTCTATGGCCAGGTTATCTACGGTCAGTTAGCGACATATCGGCCACAAGTACGAGGTCAACATAATACGATTCCGACAGCCAGTTGACAAAAGCCGTTGTCTATAACGCGACCACTTGAGTGACAGATAAGTTGTATAATGTTGCTCCTTATGCAAAATAATTGGCTTTTTAATGAATGGATGTGAACTAATGAAGCTCTTAAAATTTAAAGAAATCGTTCACGCGATCCAATTTATTAATATTTTTTTTTAATTTTACGTGGCCGTTCGACGTTTATGAATGTACCTAAATTCACAAACAAATCCGCCAGTGCTGCCATCGTATGACGATTTCTTATTTTTTTTCCTGTTTACATCAGTTTGGCTATGAACAGCGCAACCGTGCTGGAGATATTGTTATAAAATCGTCGATATTGTTAAGTTGTCAATTTGATCGTCTTAGAACCCAAGGAATCAACAGTCATAAGGGGTCACATCAGTTATATATAGAATAAGTTTTTTGTATGAATAAAGCACAAGAGCCCCAACTGCTTCCGTCTGGAGCCAGTGAGACTATGGCATCCCCAATTGGGGTATGTTGTGAGGCTGAAGGTAGTGGGGAGGGGAAGGAGATGGGGAAGAGGATGGTGGGAAGTACCTTCTTGTAGTAGGTTAAGTGAGTAGCTTCTTCCCCATCGTTTTCCCCTCCCCAATACCTTCAGCCTAACAATATACCCCAATTAATGATACTATAGTCTCACTGGCTCCAGAAGAGAGCAATTGGGACTCATGTAAGGTATTCATTCACATGAAAAAAAATAAATTTGTATGCTTATATGAAATCAAATCTTTCATTCGTCCCGTTCCTCCCCTTCCCTTCATGCGTCATCCGTTTACCTTCCTCGCCTTCCTACTCCCCCTTTCCGTGTTCCCCTACACTCTCCCGCGTTCCATATATTCAATCCCGGTACATTCAGTTTTCAAACAGCTCGCGTGCCAACAACTGCAATTTTTTTATACAGCGTTTTCAATATCAGAGCTCACCAGTATACTCTGCTCACAAATCTATTTATTTATTTATTTATTTAAAATTTACGGCACAAAGTGCCATTTACAAGCTTGTGTATATTTAATTACAGTCATAGTACATTATACAGGCATTAAAAATAAACAATAATATCAAAAAATCATTATGTAGTGACCTCGTTAACGTATAATTGGCTGAAATATTCGATCAGTACAACCTTATATTTCAGTATGGAAATATTAAAAATATCAGCCACATTGGCATAAAAATTTCCAGTGGTGTGTAATCTATTTACAACTGAATTGGAGCCTGATATCGACATATAGTTGTCACAATAAAACAAACTAGGGAACCTTGATCTTATTGTAGGTATATGAAAGTGAATCAGTTTTAATATATCAGGGCTATCCAACTGATAGTTAACGATTTTATACAAAAATATCAGATCAAAAATTTTTCTTCTGTCACTTAATTTCAACAATTTTAATGAGTGCAACAAAAAATCATAATTTATTGATTCTAAGGGAATTCCAAGTCTAAAATTAATACACCTCAAAAATTTGTGTTGGACTCTTTCAATGGTATTGTTGTGATTGTTGAAGACAAGGTGACCAAATTGTTGAATTATATTCGAGAATGCTTCTAACAAGAGATGTGAACAGAATTTTTAATGTGTAAATATTTTTAAAATCCTTGGAAATCCTTAATATAAAACCTAACATTTTCATAGCCCTGTTAGCTATAGAAGTTACATGAGATGCAAAGCAGAGTTTCTGATCAAAAATGATGCCCAGGTCAAGTATTTCGACTACAGAGATTAAGTCAACATTACAGAGTGCATAATTATATATTATTGGATGATTAATTTTGTGGAACCTCATAACTTGGCATTTGTTAATATTTAGCTGAAGTTTATTATCTGCACCATTTGAAAAAGTTATTAAGGTTTTCTTGCAAGATTATGCAATCGTGCACATCATTTATGACTTTAAACAGCTTCATGTCATCAGCAAAGAGTAAGACTTCAACACTATGGAAAATGCTTGTGACATCATTGATGAATAGGATAAATAATAAAGGTCCTAGGTGCGAACCTTGCGGGACTCCGCTGGTGGCAATAAATTGGTGGGATAGACAGCCATTGATCTTTACAAAGAGTAATCTATCAGATAAGTAGCTGATCAACCAAGCCAAAAAATTGCCACTTAACCCTAATTTTTTTAGTTTATTTATTAGTATTTTGTGGCAGACCTTATCAAAAGCCTTGGAGAAATCTGTATAGACGGAGTCAACCTGTTGCCTGTTAGTCAAAGCTGAGTTTATATAGTTTTCATATACTGTGAGGTTCGTGAGAGTAGATCTAGATGAGACAAAACCGTGTTGGAAATTGGTAATAATATGTTTAATATTGGAGGATATTTTGCTAAGAATGATTTTTTCAAAGAGCTTAGGAATACTAGACAGAATACAAATAGGTCTGTAATTGCATACATCATTTTTTGAACCCTTCTTGAACATAGAACATAGATAGCAGGATTTCCAGGTATTGGGGAATTGACCTGATTTAAGAGATTTGTTAAAGATTATGTATAATGGATAGGAAAGACCATTGACACAATTTTTCAAAAATATGGGTGGAACATTATCAGGGCCAGAACTTGTTTTAGGTTCCAAGAGTTTAATCGAGACATTGATGTCATTACGTTCAATTACTAATTCAGATAATTGCAAGTTAATATCAGTGACAAATTCAGGAACTCTATCAACAGGGATATCATCCTCATATACACTTTTGAAAAATTCTGCAAATAGATTGTCAATGTCTTCAGTTTTGGCACAAGTCTTGCCACCATAGTTCATAATATTAGGGATAGAAGAATAATTGTTTTGTAATGACTTAGAATAATTAAAGAAAGATTTAACATTATATTTTATAGAGTTTTCAACTTCTTTTATATAATTTTTGTAACATTTATCTGAAGTTTCAGCGCATTGCTTACGCAACTTATGAAATTCAGTATAATCAAGAAATGATCTCGTTGTTTTGAATTTGTGGTGTGCAGACTTCTTTTTGAAAACTAAATTAATAAGATCATTGTTGAACCATTTAGGAAAAGTTGATATATTATATGACATAACAGGTACATGACTTGTAATAATTTGTTTAAGATAGAGTAAAATTGTTCAATATTGTCATTAAATTCACCATCATTTAGAAATGACCAATCGACCTTGAGGAGGAAATCACAAATTTCGGGGTAGTTGGCTTTATGAAAGTTGTGAGACATTTGTTTAATTTTAGGATTTTCACTTACAGTGTTGTTTATAGTTATATCTAATGATGGGTGGTAGTTGTCCAAAGGAAGAAGAGTATCTAAAGATTTGGTTACAGTTACAGACTTGTCATTAGAAAAAACTAGATCCAGGGTTCTATCGTTACTTTTTTTGTTATCGTTTAATTGATTTAAGTTTAAAAAATTTGACATTTCAAGTATTTCTCTTTCACCAAAGATTTCACCAAAAATCACCAAAGATTCAAGGCAATCGGATGAATAGTGAGTAAAATAACGCCAGAGCTTACCACTATGTATAAACATATACATATTTATTTATTTATTTTACCAGTTTCTCCGTAAAACAGTTATACACCAGAATACAATGGGGAAAATTACAAAATTTGAAGAAAAAAAAAGTGTGTGGGGGCAGTTTCACTATCTTGTGACGTATGTCAGAACATAAATACTGAATTCTCTGTAGGTGACATTCTCACTTTCAGAGCATAAAAAAGTGCGTGGGATCTCCCACGAGTGTACGCGTTGGGTACATATAAGTTAATCTCCTTCAACGTGGGCGGATTCAGTATAATGCTGGAGATTAGCTTAAAAAAGTGCTTACCCAAAAATATTTTTCGGTGGGCTTCTAATGTGTTAAGATCGAGCATTCCTGATAAAAACAACGATGGATACAGGAATGGGTAGTATGTATATTCCCTCATATACAGGTAACGCATAAACCTTTTTTGAACTCTTTCTATTTCTAGGAAATGGTTTGGTTCAGAGGGAGCCCAAATAATGGAGCCATATTCCAAAATGCTGCGGACAAGTGAATCATATGTTCTCCGAATTGCAATTCCATTAGTAAATGATCTTGCATTACGAAGAATAAATCCAAGCATTTTATATATATAAACCATCGCAAGAATGCTCACAACAACTCACCCAAGTTTCATCGCAATCGGATTAATGGTTTAGGGACCGTATAAGGGACAAACAAAGGAACATTAATTAGTATTTATGTAGATGATTTTAAATATTTATTAATGATTCAATAAATAGTATAAGTTTTAATAAAAGTGATTGGAAGAATACCAAACAAATTGAAGTAATTCCAGAAGCCTTGTTACTTATACAAACCACTCTTGCTTTATCATTTATTTATTTATTTGTGGAACACAATAGTTAAAAGGAATGATTCAATAGCCAGTAATAACTTATCTAACAAAATGATAAATTCAATCTTCGTGCCTCAGTTATTTTGTATGATGTTGGTGCACGGACGAATGAAACTGATGGACAGACTAAGTTTCTTCGTACATGTAGACACATAATCCAGTCAATATAGGGTTTCACCTCGGAATAAAACGGAATAAGCTGAATATTTGTACAATTCTTTATTTTGGCATTTTAAATGTTGTCTCAAAAGTCTCATTAGGTCACGTGTGAGCGTCCTTAGATATTTAAGGTCAAAGGTAGCATCAGTTTTTTTTTTAAATATCTCGCTTTTTTATCTCGAATCGTATTTGCACTTTGTATCATTGTAGAGTATAAAATCATCAACAAATTTTGAGATATTTCCAAAAAAACTGATTTTCGCGACCTTTGGACGCTCACGAGCGACCTTGTGAGACTTTTGATTCAATATTTAGAATGACAAAACAAAGATTTATGCAAATTTTCAGCTCATTCAGTTTTATTCTGAGGTTGACCCCTTTTTTAGCTTAAGTGTCTGAACCAACAACCACAAGTGACGCAACCACACGTAGCCTACCGATATGCTACTGTTTAATATTGATTTACATTCACGACGGTATCCGGAATGTACTGAACTTGACCTTTTTTTCCACGTGCAACTTTGAATTAATACGATGTCAAGTGACTCTTGTGATGAAGACCATAGTATCTTTTCAAGCATAAAAAACGATCTAAAGGAAGATTTTGGTTTCAACCATACTGTAAAAATCAATAACCTGTTAATATTGTCCTCTTTGAAATAAAATTCTTAATTAATATAACGTTGTATAAAAATGTTTCGGCGTTAGGCCGATCCCCTGTTGTGAATTCTAGTAACTGTTAATCAGTTCGTAAAATAGATACCTAACCCAGCTGGTTATTTCTTATTGACTGTTTTTTGTTGTTAATTTTGATTGGGTAGGTTTCTATCGCGCCTTTAATCTTCTCTCTTTTTACCCGAAGCAACCAACGAGCTACAAGTGTCTTATTTCCCCGGGACCGAGCCGTCGAGGATCATATTCCATGTAGGGTCAAAGAATAGTGCAAGTCATGTCTAAAGTAAAACTGTAAATAAATTGTCGAATATTTATTTGAAACGGAGTGATTTTCATTTGTATTTGATGATACCTTACAAAATTTTACACATACAACGAAAAAATTATAATTGTAGGCCATTTGTCGCTGCCAAGGAACTACATGAGAAAGACGTCAAATTTTTTTTTTAGCCTCAATTCACGCCTTCTCCTCTATTTTTTTTATATATTCCGGTAAATTTTAGATATGTTAACTTGGATATTTTTCCACATCAAGAACACATTTAATATTCAAATAATGTTCAAACGCCATTTTTGTCAAGCCAGTAATACCAGCACTGTCAGTAGCGTGCAACCGATGTCAAAGCCATATTCGACGCAAAGCGTCTTGTGTGAACACTAGCAAAATAGTATGGCGGGTGTTCACGGCGGAACCTAAACCCGTCTCTCAAATTATAATAGTCTAATGTTACAGTCATATCGTCGTTTCCAGCCGCATCTCCATATTTTTGTACAAAAGGCACTATAAGCGTTCACCCCGATGTTCAAAGTTCCGTGTATTTATCAGACTTCGTAATCAAACAAAACGTACCTTCATAAATACATGATTATTCATATTAATGGAGAGCCTTACAATGGAGCCCAGTTTCCCCATAATTCCCAATACTAAGAACCGTTCGTACTGATTCCTAATTCAGTATTCTTCTAATAAAATACTTCGTGGTATGTAGCATACTAAAATTTACTATGTTTCGTTTCCTCCGAACAAAAACTTTTTTTTTTTTTATTCTTCATTTTAATCACCCGCTAAACTGCCAAGGCAGTTTGTCAGCAGGTCAATTTGACAATAATAAAACACTAAAGCACAAAATATTATAAGAAAACACAATTGCAAAATAGTTGCATAAGAATAACTTTACCTAAGTACCTACAATACAAAACCATAAAATATACAGACAGACAGATATAACACAGGTAAATTACTGATAGATTAAATTAATTATAGATAGTATTTATACATAAGATTACAAATAATATCAGTACAAAAAGTTTTGATCCATTAGCCATTTTTTAACTTTTCTTTTGAGATCAGTGGGGCAATTGGATTCAATTTTGAAATTCATCGGCATCTTATTAAATATGGTGGGGACAAGATAAGTGAATGTCCGTTGGCCGTATCATCTGGCATTTGGCCTGAATCAAACATTTTGCATCAACTTCTTACTTATTTTTCCTCTAAACTCTACCTAAAACATGTCCAAGCACAGTGTAGGCTTGCGACAAAGTTGAATTTAATTTTTTTTTTGAACAGCAAGGTTTCATTTGCAATCTACGAGCAACTTTATTTTTATTTTTTATTTATATATTTAACGCCC
Source organism: Glyphotaelius pellucidus (assembly GCA_936435175.1). NCBI lineage: Eukaryota > Metazoa > Arthropoda > Insecta > Trichoptera > Limnephilidae > Glyphotaelius > Glyphotaelius pellucidus. The sequence continues at coordinate 23,494,067 of OW386555.1, read as the reverse complement.
AGGGGGCTTTTATGTGTTTGGTAGTACAACTAATTCGTGACAGATAATTTTGAAATAAATAAATAAATAATAAAGTAAAAAGAGATTGAAAAATGCACACAAGTCATAAAAATACAAAAAAATTACAAAAATACAGCGATTTGGCAGGTTTACAAAAATACAGATGTGATTTTTTTTGTTTTTGTTTTCTTTATTCATTAAAATGTTTGTTACATGAATTTTATGATTTTTCGACCACCATGCTAGGCACATGCCCGTGTTGTGGTGGTCGAATTAGGAATAGCGTTGGAATAAGTTTTTTACAAGATCGACAAAACTCGCCAAGTTGATATTAAATATGTCAACATCACCTAAGTACTGATTTCCATTAGTGTGAAATCGTTGTATCGGAAAGTAGGCAATGTAGTTCCCTTTATGAATGTTGCAGTAGAATAATATATTTTGTCGTATAGTTACTGTCGGTATTCGTAAGTTTATGAATTGCAGGAGTTCGCAGTAGTTTTGAATAAAAAGGTTTAGTCATTTATTTTACGTCTGTCTTCTGGTGTGTGTATTTTTAAAATATTTAATTGGAAATTATATTTTTAGTCTTCTAGTGGGATATTTAATTCAAAATTTATAAAACGCATATTTTTTTATTCGCTCAATGTTATTAATGTGAATTTTGTAAGATGGAGACCAAACTCCCGAGTTAAATTCAATTAAGCTTCTCACTAGAGATACGTACAATAGTTTAATGGCTTGTACGGTTTTAAAGTTGTTAGTTGTTCTTAATACGAAGCCCAGTGTTTTCATAACATTGTTCATAATTAGGTAGATATGATTGGCAAAATTACTAATTTACTTTTACAACAACATGTTTTGGTTTTGAAAGTTTTGCTAACGATTTAGATGTATCTGTCATAGATAAAATACTTTTGGAGAAAAATAGTTTCATTTGAGTTGTGCTTTGAACTTATACCCTTGGGACAACAAGAATCCATCTTCCAATTGCGTGAAATTGAGAGAAAAAAAAAACAAATTTTTGAAAAGAAGAATGTGCTGGTCAGATCATAATTCAATTACTTTTACGTTTGAGAACAATCTATACGAAATCTAATTAAAAATAATCAGAGAGATCCCTGTTGCTCTAACTTTAGCTGATTTCTAAACCAATAAGGTTCTATCAGTTTTTTTTACTTATTTTTTTTTGGCTAAATATCATATGTTTTTCGCGCAGAATGAAAAAAAATTATCATTTACGACACCTTCTTCGTATTCACTTTTTCCAAAATGTCAAATTAAAGTTTTTTATTCAGGTTTCAAACGTTGAACATCATTATCTCAGCTTCATAAAAATGGCAGATGGAACCTTGGGGTTCAAAGGGAACCATTTGTCAATATCTGGGATCTAGGGTCCGGACGTACTTGGCAATTCTATGATAACCTGGGACCGTAAAGGCTATCGCTCAAATGCCACTTTCAAGGCTTACTTACGTAAAAAGGTAACATTAAATTTCTGCCTGAATATTGCCACAATTTCATTTTAAACCACTTCAAAACGTTTCCTTTTGCTTTCGTTTAAATATTTTATCCATTTTTTTACATTAACTCTCTCAAGAGGTCCTGGGAAAAATAGTTTTCCACAAGACTTATGTCATCTTTGGAGATACTGTGTGGAGGGTCTTTTTAAGGAAATAAAGTAGACAAAGTTCTGAAAAGGAAAAAGGCATAAGAGTTGGGTAGGAATTTAGGGATCACTGTTTAAGGAGTGGTGGACACACGATTGCTCCCGCTGCGGACGAGACCTTCTAGAGAGATCGAAGACTCTCCCCAAACCGACCTCTCCTGATTTGGCCCGCCACGCAACTGGCGGGCTGGTGCGTCCGCCGCCAAGATCTGGACGCACGTCACCCGATGAACCCGTGCACGTCATTTTCTAAGCCGCCAAACTTAGCGAACCACTCTGTGTGATCTACGACATAGGCGTTGGCTATCCTATAGTTCTTAAGGCGGCGGTACCCAAATCCACCTCAAAGGCAGTTTTAACATTACAATGAGCCCAAAAATCTACATCAACATTATTAAGGATTAACATAATATAATTCATGAACTGCTCATTCATAGATGGCGCTTATTTAATTAGAAAAAAATACTTTTCGCAAGTTTTGCTTCAATATATCAGGATGAATATAGTTTGTTTACGCCTTTACAAACGGTGAATTAAGTCGAATAATAGTTTTGTTCACGTGGAAACTCAATTCTTTCCAGAAAGGCATAGATACCAATACAATATTGTATTGGTTATTCAATCCAATACTGTATTTGCGTGCCTTTCTTAAAAGAATTGAGTTGAATTCGAACAACACTATTTATCCATTTTAAAATACTGGCGAAAACAAGCAATTCATCTTAATATTTTGAAGCATAACTTGCAAAAAGAGTTTTTTCCTAAAATAATTAAATTAACGCCATCGATGAACGAGCATTTTATGAGTAATTTTGGATTTACTCTTAAAATAATATGTACGCCTACCGTGCAAAAAACCACAGCGATAGAGAAAGTGGGGGAAAGGTTATTTAACATTAAGGCGAAGCTTACTGCTAAATCACCATTTTAGATTAATCTTTACAACGAATCAGTTAACATTATAAATACAAAATAATATGCATTGGATAAATTGAAGCTTTTCTACCGTTTCCATTGAGTAGAATTAAAACAAAATTGTTAATTACTTTGCAAAAAATATAAGCGTTAACAGCTCTAAAATGTTTTTTTTTTCAAAGTACCACACAAGAAATAAACTTTAAAAAAAAACACAATTTTATGGCTAAAATCATCTCTGACGGTTTCCTTTGATTAACGTTTCTTTCTTATGAAATTATTGAAATTGAAATCGTGACTTCTAGGCTCCTTTTGCCAATCGATTTATTTAACTATTACCAATATACGTTGTGATATAAGGCACACTAATAATATATAAATTTTCGGCTTGTTACACCGATTACCCACGCTAGAGAAAATCGCACCTGCACACTGAAACGTCCCGCCTTTGTTTCTATTTACTCACCAAGCGCATAACTTTCATTGACTGTGCCCTTTTTACAGCCTTTGTTATATGCTTCCACGCCATATCTACTCTGTTACTATTATAATAAACTGATGGCTGCCCCCTTTTTATCATTATAACAAATTTCAATTGTGTATTTATTTATTTTTATTAATTTATTAAAAGAAGTTTATACAATGAACAAAAAAATTGTGTTAATTCATCCGCCATGCTAGGGATGTCCCTGTGTTATGGCGGATGAAGTTTACAGATTGGGTAGGTACAGTGTACAGTTATTAACTTATGCAATTCATTTAAGTAGTTTAAGTAACAAATTTAGTAACAAATTATGTTAGAAATTTAAGTAACACATTCAATTAATTTTTTTTTTTTTATTTATTTTATTTTATTTATTTATTTATTGAAACAAAATACATATACATTATAAACAAATACTTTGACCGTCCAACTAGGAGATTTCCCGTTTTAGGACAGTCAAATTTCCTGGTTTAGTTCACATTAGGTAGTTGTTGTTTTTTGTAAAACATAATATTGTATCTAATAATTACAAATGTAAACATCATTTCAAGTACAATGTTATAAAGGCCGTAAAGCAGTTAAATATAGTGATAGTTGTAAAAGTACTGAGAAAAGTTACAAAGTTTAAATAAATAAAATGATAATATATTAAAACTATAAAGAAAACCAAAATATAAACTCATTGTTTTGTGAACAGAAAATAAAAACTAAATCTTAAAAATAAAAGCTTAATCTTAAAAATAAAAACTAAATCTTTCATCGATACATTTCCTATCCAAATGATCAAACAGGAAATATATCGAAGTTTTTTCATTTTTTTATTTTTAAATTGTTTTTAAGAAAATATACGATAGGTTTGAGTAGAGGCAATCTCATTATTTTTATTTTTTTATTTTTCATTATTTTCATTATTTTTATGTATGAATAATTTCATGATCTATCTTATATTTTAATAAAAAAAATATATAAATATATATATATAATAATAAAAATAATTTAAACAGTAAAGTGAATGAGAGATATCGAAGAGTTCTTCTCCGTAACTGAAAATTGAGAAAGATTATAAGTCTGATAGTACTAGTAATATAATTCTGATAGGAATAAATAGTTCTATAATTCTCACAGTGTTTATTACATTGGAATCTCAATCAAAACTATATCATGTAAAAAAAAGAAGGCAGGAATCGTTATCATTTGAAAAAAAAAAAAAAAAAAAAAAAGTCATAGAAATGACATATTTGCATAATGCTTTCGTACACAATACCAAAAAAACGAATAAATAAAAATATAAATATATATTCCAGTTATTTTAATCTGTTTGTTGTTAAATTGATAATTTTGTTTATGTTGCCATCTGTTAAATTATTTAAAATTATATTACACACAGTCTTGTTAAATTTCAATATATTATCAATGATACAAATAGTAACTTTAATCTAATTATACACATTTATATAAAAAAAAATACATTCATTAGCTAATTGAATGGTTGCTGTGTGGTAAGTTTCCTAAACAAGGTGAACAGAGTAATCCAGAATCCAGGTATGTGCTAACATCAGGGAACAATTACCTTCAGCTTTACAATATGAGATATATAAATGAGGTACGGGTCACAAATTCGCTGTTTCTATGTGAATAATTTGTGTACAAATTTATTTTTTAGAGAGTTATTTTGATTTATTTGAGACGTGTTCATAATATATATTATGTAAATTTTTCAGAAGTGAGATACTAATTTATTGACTAGCTGACAGTAATAATAAATAATTGCGTGAGCGTACATAACATTTTTGTTTATCTGTTCGTAAGCATAGATTCGCATTCGGCTCTTCCTAAGCTCAGAAGCCAGTCATTAACCAATTTACGCAGAATGCGTACACCTTTCGATTTCCAAGAATCGGGTACGAGGTTGAGCATTTTCGGGCCTAAGTAATAGAATTGCCTTTGAGCGAGGGATGTCATAGTTGTAGGTGGAACTACTGGATTTCTTCTTGAATGTCGAGTGTCATGATAATGTTCGATGGAGGGGTAGTGTTGACGTTGTTTTTGTGTGTGTAATATAATTTTTCTTATGTATAGTTGTCGAACATCTAGGACACGGAACTCCTCGAATAATGCATCACTGGGGTACCTAAAAGGTTTTTTAAGGATGACCCTTAGAAGAGATTTTTGTGCTTTTGCTAAAGGATCCAGTATTGTTTTAGTACATCCGCCCCATCCTAGGGATGCATATTCAAGAATTGAGTTACACATGGCGTAGTATATTCGTTTCAGTTCATTTAGGCAGAGAATATTTCTAATAGACAGGAAAAGGTAGGTAAGTTTTCTGACCTTTATGGAAATTGAGTCTATATGTGCGTCCCATCTCAGAAATCTATCTACGATAATACCTAGATATTTTATATTGTCCACACATTCTAAGGTAACACAGTTACATGTATTTGTGTCATTGCAGTGGTGTATAATAATTTTTTGTATTTCTTTGGGTTGTCCTGCTAGAGTTGCACTGAAGCAAATGAATTTTGTTTTTTCTGTGTTGAGGGTGAGTAGGTTATTGTCTAGCCACTTTTTAACCTTGTTTATACCAACTTCTGCTTTGCTATGCACTTGATTCCAGTTTTTGCCTTCGAATAACAAGACTGTGTCATCTGCAAACGTAATAATGTGGTCGGCGTAGGAACTGTTGCACAGCTCATTAATATAAATGTTAAACAAAAGAGGTCCTAGAGTACTTCCCTGCGGTACGCCATAATTAATATTGGATGGATCGCTTAGAGTATCATTAATATCCACTCTTTGGCTCCTGTTCTCTAAATAGCTGCCCAACCACTTGAATAGCTGACCCTGTACACCAATGTTCTGAAGTTTTTTCAATAGAATTTTGTGTGAGATGGTGTCGAACGCCTTAGCTAAATCCAGGAAGAGCGCAATGCATTTATTTCCTCTATCGATATTATCAGAGATGAATTTCGTCAAGTTAGCAATGGCCGTTTCCGTACCTAAACCTGGTCTAAAGCCGTATTGTCTATTAGAAAGGAGTTTATTATTTTCAAGATAAAAGCTTAGCCGGTTTTTGACGATTTTCTCTATAATTTTCGAGACAGAATTGAGCAAAGAAACTGGTCGGTAATTGTGTATAAGCGATTTATCCCCATTTTTGTGAAGCAATATAACTATTGAGTGTTTTAAATGATTCGGGAATATACCTGATTTAAAGCTTAGATTGGCAATGTACGCGATCGGTGTTGCTACTGAGAATTTAATAATTTTTAGCAGGTTAGATGAGACCTTATCAGGACCACAAGCATTCGATGCCTTAAGGTCGTCAATTGTTTTCAGGACTTCGTTAGTTGTTGTTTGGATGTTGTCTATTTTATGGCCGAAATTAGAGACAGTTAAATTAGCGAGATCAGTTTCAGTTGTGTTACGATTATCAAGAATTTTTTTCGCAAGAGTGTCGCCAACAGACGTGAAATAATTATTAGCAAAGTTTGCCATTTTTTTTGGGTTTGAAGAGTTTGTGTTATTAATTAACAATGATTTTATTTCGGTAGATTTATTGATTTTTGTTTTAGTTATATTACGAAAAGCTTCCCACAGTCGTTTTGGCGTGCAGTTATTTTCGTAAATTAATTTTTTGTAATAATTTTCTTTGGTTGACTTGATTAAATTTTTGCATAAGTTCCTATACTTTTTGTAATGAGCTTGAACTAAAATATTTTCTGGGCACCTTTTCGCCCTTTCGTGTAAACGATTCCTTCTGTGAATAGATTTAACAAGCCCTGGAGAGATCCATGGCGCAAGTTTTACTTGATTATTTGATATGAGTTTGTCGCTGGTATGTTTAGATATATATGAATGTAATTTGGTGATAAATTCGTTCATTGCTAAGTCGATATCGATTTGATCTAATACATTTTGCCAGTTTTCCGTGAGCAAGTCTTCGAGTAAGTTATTATAATTAGTATGAGGTACAGATTTAATTTTTGCTGCTACAGGAGGCTTATTTTTGAGGCAGAGAGCTGTACTATAATGGTCTGAGATTGTAGTGTGAAAAACAAAAGAGTCGAAATGGTTAATTTTTTTAACAATGATGTGGTCTAGGCAGGATTTGCTCGTGCCCTGTTCTCGAGTCGGACTATTGATTGTGTGAATGAAACCATTTTCTGTAAGAAGACATATATATTCATTGGATTGGCGGTGGTATTCAGGAATAGTATTAATATTGAGATCACCTATAATGATTTGACGTTCAAATTTTTTTGAGTTGTTGATGATTGATTGAAGAGAACATAAAAAAGAGTCAATATTTTGGAAAGAAGGTGATCTGTATATTGCGAAAATGCATAAGTTGTCATTCAATATAATTTTCAGACAGTTTGCTTGAGTTAATAAAATTTCATCTACTTGTGCTTGAATTCCGTCTCTGATGTAAACAACAATTCCACTAGATCTATTTAAATTTATATTAGTGTGGTGTTCAGAGTAATTGTGCAACGCTTTGGAGGTGTAATCTTTATTTAACCAACATTCTGATAAAATTATAACATCAAAAGCGTAATTAAATTGATCTAGAAATATTAAAAAATCATCGAGTTTTGAAATACTTCTGATATTTTGATGTATGATTTTTAGATTATAAGATGACCAGTTATGATTGTTTAGATGATTTAGATCATAAATTACCTTCGAGTTAAAATTTAAGTCGGAATCATAAACATCACTTTGTAATTGAAACATAATAATAATTATAATAATAATAAACATAAGCAAGGTAAGTACAGATTGTGAAGAGAGATTGATGAGAATAATATGTTATCATGAAATAAATACATACATCAACATAAGAAATACACAGAGATCTGATTAAAATAGTGCGTAGGCATTTGCTGTGACATTTTATCACCGATATATAAATAATTGATATAAGTATGCTGTTTTCTGTTGGCAAATTATATGTGATAACAACAGATAAGGCAGATAAATACATATAGAATGCAATACATTGCTTACATAACATCCTGTTGAAGGTTATGAAATTACTTTTAAATGAATAAAAAAATGAATATAATAATTACCGACTTATCCATTTTAAAGGATATTAACATAATAATGTAACTCAGGGCACTGTGAATACTTATGCTGTAAATAGGTTGATGCGAGAAATAAGTTTGAAAAGAATAGGCAGCTACAATAATCTGTGATGTATACAAATATATGTCTACTAACAGGATATAGATACAATCATTAGGTTTTTTCCCAGAATTTATAAACATTTCCTCTAAGTATGAGAATACATAAAAACTCACTGAATACGTTTAAAATATATAGGCTTAAATATAATACTTTTTATATATGTTGCTGTTGGTGGTGTGACTCATAAAACAAAAACAAATAATATGCGATGTAATTAAAAAAAAATAATAATACTAAGAATAATAGTGATGTGCATTAATTTGAGCACGTGAAAACTTGTCAAAAATGAAGGTATGTCCCTTGAAAAAACAAACGAAGGAAAATATGTTTACATAATTATCCATCTTAAAGTATATATTAGTAATAAAGTAAATAATAGCAAGAAAAGTGGTAATAGATTTTTTGGTGGTAATAGATTGGTACGATAAATCAATGAGCATCAAAGACGCAACTAAATTGACAAATACATTCAATAACATTAGAAATACACAGAAATGTGACTAAAATAGTGCGTAGGTATTTGCAATTAATTATTTTTTCTGATGTACGAACAGTTGTATTTATAATGTTGTTACCGAATGTCAAATTATATGTGATAACAACAGCTAAGGGTCGTAAAATATAGAATACATTACATTGCTGATATAATTTCCTGTTGAAAATTATGAAATTACTATTAAATGAACAAGTAATGAATGCAATATTTACCGACTTATCAAACTTAAATAATATTAACACAATAATATAACTCAGAGCAGGGTGAGTACATAATACGTAAATAGGTTGGTACGATGGATGTGTTTGAACAGAAAAAGAATCTGCGATAACCTGCGAACTATTCCAAAAACTGACCATGAAAGGAATATAGATACATTCATTAATTTTTTTCCCAGAATTATATAGATTTACTATAAGCATGGGGTTACATGAAATCTCACTGATTGTGATAAAAATAAATGAGTATATAAGTATGGTAAGTATTCGATAACAATGTATTAGATATGGGAACAAAAATAAAAAATAAGAATGAATGAGTGTATAAATAATCGATAACAATGTATTAATGATTTGAGAACATGAACTGATACCTTCATTAACAGCCATAATGACAAAGTGAAATAGAAGTCAGATAGATTGACGTTTTAATCGTTGTAGGTCATTGGCATTGTTTATTGTTATGATTTTTGAGCTGTCAATTTCCTTTAGTAAGATACGACCAGATGATGACCACGCATATTTAAAATTGTTTTCTCTGGCGAATCGTTTAGTTTGTCCTAAGAGGAATTTAGCTTTTTGTGTTAGATGATCCGATACATATATTCTTTTGGCATCTTGCGATAATCCTAGATCGTATGTATTTAATTTATTTGTGCTTGGAGTTGTGGCCTTTATGTATGTTTTTAATTTGTATAAAAAACTATCCCGATCTGGAGTGTTATTAAAAGTCGCAATGATTGATCTGTGCTTTTTTTCATCAATTTTATGTCCCATTCTATAGATTTTTTTTATAGCCGAGTTTATATTTCCTGAAGAGCCCTCAAAGTTGATGATTTTTGCTATTTTATTGAGAACTTCTAAATGGTTAGTAGAGATGGATTCCGGGATGCCTCTAATTTCAACATTACATATTTGATGCATATATTCCAGTCTGTCGATTTTGACGTCTTGTTGTGAGATTGTATTAGTTAAAATGTTGTTCTGGTTTTTTAATTCAAGTATATCGGCATTATCTTTAACCTGAGATTTTTCGATAGAAATCACACGATTTTTTAGATCTTCATGTTGATCGGCTATGAATTGGAATGACTTTAGTAAATCGTTGTTTTGGATTAATATTGCTTCATATTTTTGATCATAAATGCTTAGTTTCTTGTCCACAAAGGAAATCATCGTAGTTTTAAAATTTTCAAGTTCCTTCAAAAATATTTCTAAGGTTAACAGCTGATTAGAGCCATCTGTGAATGACGGTACTGGAATTACGCTGGTTTCTGACTGTGCGGTTGTAGACTTCGCTGAATGGGCAATTAGTTTTTGATTTTTGGAAACAGGTGTCAGGTCTTGATTGATTTCATTCATGTTATTCGCGATAATTTTCTGTTTTGTTGACTTTGGAGTTTTAACACACTTTTTGCATTTCCACTGTTGTAATTGAGATTGACTTTTTGCCCCTCGGCGAGAAGTTTCCGCAATATCAGCACACAAAATGTGATATCCATCTTCACATACAGAACATGATATAAAGTCAGCCGGAACTTCAATATTTTTTTCACACGCAGTACATTGAGTATGCATTTTAATTTCGTAGAGCGTGAATGCAAACTAAAAAGAGCACTTTAGAATACTTGCTTCCTTTAACCAGTCCGACCCGTAAGCGGATATACACGTTAAAATAACGATAACAGTCAAGTACAATAAGCGTGTTTTCACGTCAACGCGTGTGTTCCCACAGGTTAAGTTACACAATTTAAGTTACAAGTTGTATTAATTATATTACAATTCAATTAAAATAGCAAGTTTTACACATCATCGTTACTGAATGTAAGGATCCATTTTGATATTTTTTTTTAAAGATATGGAGTTGGGTTTCGGATTTTAGGTTCTCGGGGAGAAGGTTAAACATTTTAGGAGTTAGGTACATGAAATGTATTTGAGCTGATGTGGTGTGTAGTGTAGGAACATTGTAGTGTCGTTTGGTTATTGTTCTGGTGGTGTAACTGTGATGTAAGAGAGCTTTTTTCTTGTATTTGAACATGAAATGTGTTAGTGTAAAATTTAGATGAAGTTGCCGTATGTTTAAGACATTATATTCTGTAAAGAGTCTATTGGAGGAATATCTTGTTGGTCGCTTGTTGATAGCACGTAAAATCGTTTTTTGGGCTTTTTGCAGAGGATCAATAAAATTAAGAGCACAGCCGCCTCAAATTATGATGCCATATGCTAACTGGGATTGGCAGAGAACATAGTAAACCGTTTTTAGTGTTATAGGAGTAAGTATATTTCTTAGATATACATAGTATATATATAGTATACTTTCTACTTTCCCCTTATTAGTTTATTATTTAACTTATGAAATAAGTGAATAATGTCCCCGGTGCTTATGATATTAGTCACTTGTTTAATAGAGACATTATATTCCACATCCCAAATTCTTGGCTAAGCAATATTTTCTAGGACATAATGCTATAAATGTGACAAATGTCCGGACGACATAAAAAAGTGGGCAAGAAATTTTTGGCAGAACAACTGAAACGAATGGAATATATCAAAAAAGACCATCAAAATTGATAAATTAGGTGTGCCAAAAATTGAAAATGTTTAATGAAAATCGTAGCCTTTATTTTCTTTTAACTTATGTGCATTGTTAACGTGTTCTTGTTTTTATTAATAAGATGATCTGAATAGCCGTGTGCTTCCAATCTTAACAAAGGGATTGGAATTTGTGCCATATTTATTTATTTTTTCATATTCTCCGCAAAACGTCTATACAGCAATATAAAACAGAGAAGATAACATATTAAAATGTTACAGCAACAGCTTAACTATCTTCTGACAAGGGATAGTTGATAGTTGATAGAAGATAGTTGCTGAGTTGTCTGAAATGACATTGAAAATGTCGATGGTCAATGCAAAATCGTTAAGCAGTTCAGTGGCTCTGTTGATTGGGGCTTGCTGATAGGCCCTCGTTTTTGGAGCATAAAAAGGTCTTGGGATCTCCCACTTGTTAGGTACATGCAAGTCAACCTCTTTCAACATTGGCGGCTTGAATATAGTCCCAAAGATTAACTTAAAAAAATGTTTACTTAAAAATGTGTTTCGGTGGGCTTCTAAGGAGTTGAAATCGAGAACTCCTGTGAAGAACAAGGATGGATACACGAATGGATAGTACTATATGTTTTCATATGCAGATAACACATAAACATATTTTGTACTCTTTCTATTTCTATAAAATGGTTTTGTTCAGCAAGGACTCAAAAAATTGAGCAATATGCGAACAGGTGTTCGTACGTGTTCCGTATTACGGATCCATTAGTAAATGACCTCGCATTACGAAGAACAAATTCTATCATTTTGTCGGCACAGGATACTGTCAGATATGTAGGTATGTCTAACTAACTAACCATCACGCAGTTGATCGCAGGGGTAGAGAAGTAGAGAGGATGGACCGCCAAACAATTTTGTTTCGCACGCACTCCTTTTTTCATTCGCATTCATACATCGTCTCATACATTTTCTTCTTTTCTGATTTTCCACGTCAAGATGTGGTTCGACTGTGATTAACCCCCGACTTCTTCTACCATTCACATTTGTGTCATACGACGCACGTTTATTCTACTTACACTCATAATATTATTTATTTATTATTAGTTCATTTATAATACATGCAATTTGGGAGGCGGGAATAGGTACCGCCGCCTCGGGAATCTTTATTGGATAACCAACGCATCTGCCATAGGTCACCCCAAGTGGTTCGCTACGTTTGGTGATTTAGCAGGGGTGCCAGGGTTCATGGGGTGGGATTTGTCTAGGTCTTGGAGGCGGATGACCAGGACACACACGATAATTGATAGTTATAGGACACGTACACGATCGCCTCAGCGATCTATTTTCTACACCATTCAGTTTGATTTCACCACCAATTCCTTGTCTTATTGCCGTACATCAGAGTCGGTACCAATACTCCAAATTGGACTGCTAGCTTCGGTTTTTTGGACACCTTGAGCGATTTCACATACAACACTAATTGTAAACAAAATTTTACTGTGAAATAATAATAAAATTAAATAAATAAACAAAAGATTTATTCTAAAGACATCTTCTGACAACCCTAGTAAAGGGTCGACCAACCAAAAATTGCGAGGACCCATAAAGAATAACTGTCAAGCCTTATTAATTAAATGGATCACTTAATTATTTTGTTACTTAAGTTTTTATTTCACGATGCCAGTTTATATTTAGGCGTATATAGATGAATAACGTACAAAGACTTGACAAGTATGTTTACAAATATATTCGTATATAACACATTTCTTTAGCCATGTTACCTTACAGTAGCCCACTGTAATTAGGCCAAGTAATACGATTTTATAAAGTTAGATATACTTACACGTTATGTGAATTTCTTTCCATGGGCAGCTAGACGCACAAATGTATCAATTCTGGAAGAGCTGGTCATACGCAGTAGACTTTCAATTATTTATTTATTTATTAACGTACTAACGTCCAATTTACAACCATGTAACACGAAATTTTGGAAATGTACTTTACAAGAATAAAGGATGGTATATGAAAGCAAAGAAAAACAGATAAAACATATGAAAATAGAAGTGTCAAGTCAAGTCAAGACTTTGCTAAAAATAAATTAATATAAAATATCTTCAATTGTTTAGTGAGCAACAAAAATCATTTAGGCTTATACCAAAAAATCAAGGTCTTGACGTGAGTTAACCATTCTACATATTCTGGATAGTGGTGAATTATAACCATAATTAGTCGAGTGTTGATTGAGGAAGAGCAGTTCTTTATTTCTGAGTCTACGAGAAGGTATATTGAATGTGATGAGTTCTAATAATGTAGGTGAGTCAATAATATAGTTGATGATTTTGAACAAACAATTATCTCTATACAACAAATTCTAACATAGTTTGGACTCTTGATCGCAAACTGAGGACTTCAATTTGGAGAACTTGGGGTCACTGTCAAAGTGGAAGGCAAAAGAAATAGACGAATGTCACCAATGTGCTGGAGTGACCAAGTATTACTGGCTTCCGGTATGTCAGTGTCTCATCGCAGTACAGAACTGCGAGGAGTGGAGGACCTTTGTCTTCATGAAAACTGAAGTAGGGGTTGTTTGGGAATATTCCTGTCCTTTATCCTACATTCCTACCCACCATACGTCCATACCTACATACTTCCTTTTACCTACTTGGTGAAATTGCAAACCAGTGCGGTGATAACTTTTAACAAGCGAGCAGTGTATTATTATGATTAAGATATATTATGTTCGTATTTTCGAATGCAAGTGAAAATTATCTGTTTACAAGGTAATTTGGTGCAAAGGTAATGCAAGTGCAAATTATCTGTTTACAAGGTAATTTGGTGCAAAGGTAATGCAAGTGCAAATTATCTGTTTACAAGGTAATTTGGTGCAAAGGTAATGCAAGTGCAAATTATCTGTTTACAAGGTATTTGGTGCAAAGGTAGTGCAAGTGCAAATTATCTGTTTACAAGGTAATTTGGTGCAAAGGTAATTTGGTGCAAAGGTAATGCAAGTGCAAATTATCTGTTTACAAGGTAATTTGGTGCAAAGGTAATGCAAATGCAAATTTTCTGTTTACAAGGTAATTTGGTACAAAGGTAATGCAAGTGCAAATTATCGGTTAAGACTTCAAATTATAACTTTTTGTAATCATAAAATCTGTGCACAGATTATGAAATGTGAATAGTATATGGACATCATCAAATTAACCAGCCTGCTATATAAATGCAGTGAGTTTTACGGCTTCCCTAATTTCCTACCTTCTAACAGGGATTACGGGCCGCAGTTTCACCTCAGACCCTGTATCTTTCAGTTGACTTTACTTGAAATCTTAGTATTTTTACACTTATTATTTTTCCATTGTTCTGAGTGATGGCATTGTTTTTCTATTTTTTTTCTACAAACTTTTGTAACATAATAGGTATTAATCATTTTTTCTTTATTTACCCCATGTTATTTATTTTATTTTATTTATTTATTTAAACGCCCATAGGGCTTTTACATAAAGTGCAGTACATGTTTTTGGTAAAGTATAGGAAATAACAAAATATAATATAAACATAATATAATATAAACATAACTGTAAGAAAAAAAAAAGATAACATAAGATATAAGAAACAAAACATAGATAACACTAGATATGACACAAAGCAGGTAAAATAGAATATATGGTCACGTAAATTAATGTGAGATAGTTATGTTATGTTGATATGTTCATCATTCATTATCATTCATTTCAATTTGGGAGGCGGGAATGGGTACCGCCGCCCCGGGAACCTTTATTGGATAACTAACACCTTTGCCATAGGTCACCCCAAGTGGTTCGCTACGTTTGGTGATTTAGCAGGGGTGCCCGGGTTCATGGGGTGAGGTTTTCCCAGGTCTTGGAGGCGGATAACCAGGACGTACATTTAACCCCAGATTCATACCCACCCCTTAAACCCTTTTCCTTCCCAGAATTCTCCCCCATTTCCTTTCCTTAAAATAACCCGCAGCATCTCCAAAGCTAACATAGGCCCTAAGGGAGATTATTTTTCTTAGCTCATGTAAAAAAAAAGAAACTAGGAGGCGGGATGCGGAGGCAAAACTAAAATTCCAGATCCGCTAATTATTAAAAGTGAAACAATTAAACTATCGTTATTTGACCGGTCTAATTTGTTTTATGGGGCCAACAAACTTAGCTATAAAATATCATTTGGTGTTTGCCTTTTTCAGCAAATCGCTCGTCATATATTCTCAATGTTTTTGCCTCCGCATTCCGCCTCTTATTCATTACACTAACTCATCACCCCCTTTTTTAGACTAGTTCCTGTTTTACAGGGACATTTGAGGATTTAGCTTCGTGCATTATAAGAGTAGCTTCATTTATTAAAAAAAATTCCTTGTGAGAGCCCTGAAGGAGTAACCTGTTACTTATACCAGGGCGGAAAAGCGCTTGGATTACCTCAAGGTCCGCAGCAATGAGGAAGCAATTCAAGAAGAAGGGTTTCTAAATCATGACAGAAAACAATCGTTGATGGTGTACTAAGCAAGTGTTGCTAAATTACCAACAGTTGTCTTTCAAGATAATGGAAAATGATTCTTCCACGCACACAACACCTAAAGAAACGCCTCAAAAAAATTATTTTTCGATCAGTTTTAACGTGTTTAAAATCTACGATTCAGAATCACAACTTGATGTTCAAATGAAAGTACTACAACCATCAGTACGTACACTAGTTCACCCCTTCACCTAAAAGCCAATTTTTTAATAAATATAAATATTGTTTTTGCATTAGATCCACACAGAAGAAAATAATTCCCCTCCGGGCCTACGTCATCTCTGGGGACGCTGTGTGGAGGGCCGTTTTAGGAAAGGAAGGAGAAGAAGTTCTGGGAATGAAAAATTAATGAGGGGTGGGTGGGAATCTGGAGATCAGTTTGTTCAGGAGTGACGGACTTATGAATTCTTCCCTTTCACTGCGATGCAAGGCAAGGTTCCGAGAGTCCTGCTCGAGAGGTCAAAACCCGGACAAACTTCACTCCTGTGAGCCCGGGCACCCCTGCTAAGTCACCACTTGGGGTAATCTATGTTAGAAGTGTTCGTTGTCTTAAATCACGCCTACCAAATTGAAATTTCACCAGGCTTCAAACAAAACTGGATCCACATGTATATGAATATATTCTGAAAAGTGAATACCTTCGTAACAAAATTACACGTTCGTAAAATTATTATTTTACGTAGAGTTTAATGTACCCGCCAGCTCTGAAACGTTGAGATACGAAAATAATGAAATTGGCGCGAAAAAACATATCCCGGAAGTAAAAATTTGTGACATCAACCGGAAGCGTTTGACTTGTAAAATCGCTCATTCTGTCAGCGTATTTCCTATGATTGAACAACAAAAGAGAATATGTACATAATAGTTTTCAATAATTCGGGAGAAAGTTAGGTAACTAAAAAAAGTGTTAGTATTTTTGAGTCGTCGAAGATCCCGCAGATACTTGTTTTATATTAACCCCACACAGGAGTGTCATCTTTGGGAATGGTGCGGGGAGGGTATTTTTGTGGAAAATAAGAAGTGAACTTAGGTTTTGAAGAGGAGGAAGAAAAGGAAGGAAGAAAGATTTGCCGCTCTCAGAGGGCAGCAAATCGTTCCACAGCCGAGCTGTTGAACTGAAGAACGGGTCGTAGAAGCGAACTGTTTTCGTTTGATAAATTTAAACCGTGTACAAATGTTTATGTTAGTATCAAATTGTTAATTTCCTTCACAAATCGCAGTCTCCTTGAAATTATATGTTTTGTTTAACTAGTGTTAATTGAAAGGGCGATGCTTTAAACATTTACCGTAGCCGTACCGTACCGTCGCCGTACCGTCACCGTACCGTCACCGTACCATCACCGTACCGTTACCGTACCGTCACCGTACCGTCACCTCACCGTCACCGTACCGTCACCGTACCGTCACCGTACCTTCACCGTACCGTCACCGTACCGTCACCGTACCGTTACCGTATCTAGCTTTGAAATAAGCTCTTTAAATACGTCACCCTCTGATTTTAAAATTCAAAATTAAATTTATTTTATAGCTAATCGAAGCATATTCGGAGTCATTAAATTTATTAAGTGGTGTTTGCGGCCACAAAAAATAAGTTCAAAATATTTTTATTATGAATGAATAAATTATTGCTATTATCAATTGACCTCTGTACATCAATATATTAACTCCAGATATGGCGTGTCTTACAACTTCGGTTGAATAATTCGACCCACCTTTGAGAAATTTTATAACCAAACTTCCCCTCTTATTCCGTCGCCTCGCTTCGAAAGCATTATTATTTTCTTGGAAGAAGAACTTGGTCCTTGCAGCCCAACAAAAATTTTTTTTTAAATTTGCTTGCGATCTTAATTCTGCTAAATACAGGCACTTTCTTTTTGATAAGTGTTTGTATGACATTATTTTCGGAATCAATAATTTTGGTTTCATTGCCATTTTTAACATCTACACGCCCTGTTTAGACTCGGTTGGCCTCAATATGATCTGATGTATTGACACCAGAACACCGGGAATGCAGAACACATAAAGCATTTATGAAAGGTCTGCGCCTGGTGTACATAATACTTTTTTATTATATAGCGATCATATTGCTGAACTCACTTTAAAACCGCTATACAATCCGCAGCTTATTCCTGGCCCGTCAGAAGTGACGACGAGACATCAATCACTCAATATTATGTGTTTACCTCCCGAAGTCATTAAACCCGACGAAGGCATTAAACTTTCACAGCCATTTCTAGCAAAATGCACGATTTATCCTCATCATTAAAATTTTTGCTAACTGGATCGTTTGGATTGTTAAAAATGTAAAGGCGTTTCTAATGATGCGAAAATGCTTCAGCAAAGCTACCGGTTGGCAAGCTATTAGATACATATTAAGCCAATAAATATGCTTAGATCTTCAATAATAAAGTAGGCATTAACTACTGCAATACATAAGACTTTACATTTAGTTTCAACAGATACCGTTAGTATTGTTATTAGTTATTTGTAGTTTAATAAGTCTCAACATATGTCAGTTAAGTATTTATTACCTTAGAAGAATAGCGACAATCGTCGTTTGTGACTACTATACGAACGGTTACGGAAATAGCCGATGATATACGATGGACAGCTGGGCTCTCTCAGTGTCGGGTTATCTGGCTTCAGAATTACTTAAACATCCAATAGGACGGACGTCCAGTCATACATTAATTGTAAACCTCAAAATTATTACAATTAATTGTGTTCTCGATGAACCTCTAACTTTATTGAAGTTTTTCCGATACATCACTTTAATTAAAACATAAAACATAAATTTAAGGACAGCAAATTGAGGTTTTATTGGTTTGAATTCAAGTAATCACTTAATAGATTTTTAACACTGGGTAACTTATATATTTAAAAGCTCGTCTCGAAAGATATTGACAACTTTGTGGTGTCATCTGATGCAAATTACCTTAAATTTTACCATTTTGGACGAGTTTGAAAAAAATTTAAAACTAAGTTGTTTTGTAAGTTCACCTAACCTAACGTTAAAATTACCAGAATTCATTTTTAACAACAAATTCATTAATAAGGAAAAATATTGAATGGGATAATTAAGAGTGGATCATTGTAAAATAAAGAAGAATTTTCAAGTCAAAGTTGTAAACAAAAAAAAACTTGTTATTGTAGACACCTGAAACAGCTAAACTTTGTCTAAAATTTATTTGTTTTTCACACATGAGTGTAGTAATAAAATAATCGCACACATAGAATCCTAATGGAAGGTTTTTGCTTTCCTTGCACATAAACAAGCTCTATCTACGCGGATGCGATCTGAATTCCGCCGGATATAGCATCACGTTTCGCACTTCCTGCGAGGAGTTGATTGGCCTATTTCTCTCTGTTTCCGGTGTATTTCGTTCTTCCGGTATACCCCAACCACCATAAGATCTCCCCGGCATGGGAGCCGGCGACGCAAATCCAAATTTGACAGCCCCAGACACGATAATTACACGGAAATATATTTACGGACAAATATACAAACAAGCTTCCAAAAAACTTTGATAATTTTGGTGAACTCAATACTATGGTTTCACTCGGGACCTATTCATTTTAACTGATATTGTATTGGCGGTATTTTGTGAAGAGGAAGTGGTAAACCATGATATATCTATGTTGTAAGACGGAGGAAATACAGAATGTGGCAAGTTGTTGTTACACGGTCACGCTGATGAGCAAATTACCCAAAATGTCGATATTGACCTTGAGGTTTCGCTCAGTACCTATTTTTTTTCTGCGGGGATGCTGCGAGGAGAGCATTTTTATCGAGTAGGAGCTGGTGATGCGACGAAGCACACTTTATTCTTATACCGATGATCTTTGATTCGTCGATTCTTGTAGTGTTGATCTTTAAGGCTTCCTGCATTTCTACCTATTTATTACATACGCTTTGAGTTTTAAAGCTCTTAAAAAATACATATTATTCTTCAAGATAATATTAATACGTTCCCTACGCCAAAACGGCAATTTTATGAAATACCCACGATAGGAAAAAATCGCAAAGTGTGCTCCGAAAAATATTATAAACACGGTTTTTTAGTTATTCTACAAGTTATATGTATGAAAAAGTTCACAGTGCTTCTTTAAAAGCTACTTTTGACAATCTCCACAGATTTTTGCTCTATTTTAAACAATTCGAGCTTGATTAAACATGTTCACATTTTCGCTTGAATATTATCGTTTTTAATATAAACGCGTTCTCTCTAATATTCGTATTTACATATTTCTCCATCTTCTTCTTTTTGAGAAAGAGAAGAAGCGTAGTTGTTCCCCATCCAATCTGCTAAACTGAAATACAATATGTTTGTTTTGTTCTAGAGTGGAATCCACGATAAGATAGTAATATCGAGACCGCCATTCAAGATCAAAAACTTTGGCTGAAACGTGTTTAGCTACCGTTTAGTGAGAATTTCGGAATCGCCACACCTTTGCCAACCTTTTTTTTACTTACTTAAAGCTGTGAAGAATTTTCAAATGACCACAACACGATGTACAACCCCAAAAAATCCGAGAACACGCTCTCGTTCAACTTAATGATGTTAACATTAATACATCTAAGAATATAAAATATTAGGGGCACATCGTTAATGAAGACCTCTCGGACGATGGTGATATTGTAAGGTAAAGGAGAAGTATCAGTCTAGTTCGATCAATCATTTGCCGAAGATTCTTCCAATGCAGCAATAATGTAAAAAAAATCAATGACATTTTGTAAAAGCCCGTACGTGTAAAACGTGGTTTCATTACCGAATCAGCTCGATAAAACAAATACGGATCCAATACAATAACATTCGCAGAATACTATATGGACACAGAAGCTGCAGCAGCGCTTCGACAATATTTACGACACTAGAACTAAACGGATTCGTCAGCCTGATGAGACACCGGGTCACTGGAGCCAGGATGCAATGAATGGTTTCCGATAACACGGTGGTGAAAGTAGCCTTCCAATACCTAGCGGCCCTCTTGAATGATCGCTAGACCGGACCACGTTCTAAACATTAAAATCACCACAAAACATTAAAATTTTCATTTCCAAATACTACTAATGCCAGCTATGTGGAATCCTTGTGCGGTGATTTAAAAAAATGACATCAGGTTACTGGGTACATCTGTAAATTTACGACCATTTTTTTCAGAATTTTTGACCTTTAACGTTGCTTCCTTTATAGATATAGGTTCTTTACAGACAGGTAAGTCAACTCCGGCATTCTGTATTTAATCTATAATGGCCCTAAACTCCTCGCTATCAACAACCTTTTGAAAAATTCTATGAAAGCTTAAAAAATAAATTTACAAAGGGTTCTTCGTTCATCCAAATATCTACACAAATAATTTTAACCTTTCTTATCCACACACACAATACATAACTTAACCCAAATATCAACGGACTGTAGGCTATACACAAGTATTTCCCTGGATTATAAAAACCCACATTCAATATCAAGTACTACACAAACCTAACCAATTATTTTTTCTTAGTGATAAGCTTATCTTATTTGCTGAAACATTTCTTCAATTTTGATGTTTGGAGGCTTGTTTATTTTAAATAGCAAATTGTAACGTTGAAAACTTTTTATCATAGCTAGCCTAGCCTTTACACATATGTACCTTTGTACATACGTGTAAAGATATTCCAAATTTAACCCATGATGTCCCCTACCGCTACTATCTCTCCTTCGAAATCCCTCTCTCCTCCCCCGCCCCTCCATTAGCCTTCCCCTGCGAGTCCTTTCGCCATTCCCGGCCCGATTTCCTCGCCATTTTCCCCCGCATTCCCCCTGCAACATCCCCGCCTTCCCCACTCCCTCGTTCTTCCTTCCGCTAATCCTCCTCTTTTCTTTATTTCCCTTCGTTTCCCTCCCTCCACCCTTTTTCCCCTTCCCATCCCGCCTGATACTGTTTTTCACAACTTCTTACTTTAAACATATTTAACTAGAGACGTAAGTGAAAACTTTATTTGTTTGGTGTTTTATTACATATTAACGTGTTTTATTAAATGTATCGAATTTTCAAAGTGCAATTGTGGTGATCTTATAGAAGTAATATCTACAATAATATGTCCGTCACTCCTGGACACACTGACCCCCTCAGATTCCTATCCACCCTTTATATCTCTTTCATTCATGGAACTTCCTCTCCTTCCTTTCCTTAAAAAATCGATCCGTACAACATCCTCAAATATAACATTAACCTTACAGGTTTTTTTTCCTCGAGGCTTCCTGTGGGGAACTAATGTAAAAATAATTTTAAATAAAAATTTTAAATTATAGCAACTGCTCGTAATTGATTTTTAAATACTGGGAATTTTCATTAGTTGCCACACTGAATCGAAGCGTTGGATTGCGCTTCTAAACGAGAGATCGGTTTTGATATAAACCGAGAATCTGTCTCGAATGTTGAAATAGCATTGTACTTCCTTTTTTATGAATACCGCACAAGAGTCCCAACTGCTCCCGTCTGGAGCCAGTGAGACTATGGCATCCCCGATTGGTGTATGTTGTGAGGCTGAAGAAAGCGGCGAGGGGAAAGAGATGGAGAGGAGGAAGGTGGGGAAGTTAATTGGATATTCAGATCTGGTCATCAACACGGCTAATGCCATTTCAAGCAACATTTCAGTTCTGAGTGGTGGTCTTACACCAGGGCGATATTGAGAGTATCTTCCACTCGAAACGTGCCACAAATATACTGTTTATTATTCTAAATGATTTTATTGTGAAATAACACAAATTAATCAAATTTATTTACCCCGCCGGGATTCGATCCCGCGACCTTCGGATTGCAAACTTCCTACGTACTAAACTCCGTTTCCCTGAATATCGCGGGCAGATGTTAAATTTAAAATAAAACAAAAATAAAAGAAAGCGGACTGTATTAGAATGCATTTAAAAAAATATATATTTAAACAGATTATTTTTGAAAGCGCTCTCTCGGGCTAAAAGAAAATTGCCAGAATTTAAAAACAAATTAAAAGTAGGTCTTACAAAATAATAAAATAATATTGGATAGCTTTCAGTGGTTGGACTACACACTACACAATTCATATCTGGCGTATCACGTTTTGATTGATGGCGGGTAGTAGATTTTAAAATACGGTTAGCTCTGGCGCTGACTGCTCGACTGAAAATATTTTTTATCAATCTTCAGTGAACCGAATGAAAATAATCGTGACTCGGTAGTCTGGTTGAGTAACCACATACTGCTAATTTTCAGAGTGTTTCATATTAATTATATTAATAAA
This sequence comes from Glyphotaelius pellucidus, assembly GCA_936435175.1. Classification (NCBI taxonomy): domain Eukaryota; kingdom Metazoa; phylum Arthropoda; class Insecta; order Trichoptera; family Limnephilidae; genus Glyphotaelius; species Glyphotaelius pellucidus. Next base: position 23,470,742 of record OW386555.1, on the reverse strand, counting down.
ATTATATTCTTCCTCAGTAACTTCATTTTAACAAAATTAAGGGGGTATTCTAAACTAGAAGCATTTTACCAACTATTATTTTGTCAAACATTTATTAAACACCTAGCTTTTCCTCGCGGCTTCGCTCGCATGGTATTACGGGAAATTACTGTAGCGCTTGCACTTATCAATTCAATTCTACACCACGTATACAAACGTTAAACCACGGAGACTAATCTTACTTCAATTTTTTTTAAAACCACTCTTTTTTATAACTTTTGAGGTTTTCTCACATCAATGAAGGTTATACCCATCTGTATTATAATATGCAATCTTGGGGCATGTAAATAACCCCAGAACTCTCTGAACGTAAAACTCAATAATGCGATTGTTAATTTACCTTGCGCGGACAATATATTACAAAAAATAGCGATCCGACAAGATCTCAAAGGAAAAAACAGAAACACTAACCTTTATATGTTGATCTTTTCATCGTGGGAGGCCCCCCAGTAATTTTAATTTATTTTAATTAAGACCAGTCCGATTTTTGTAATTTTGAAATACGCACAGGTCAGTTGCCAACTTTACACAACTTAAGTAGAAATCTCAAGTAATTGCAAGATATTCAAACTACAAGACGATGTGACAGTTATTCCACTTGTCACAATAACACCTTCAAATATACATTTCAAACTGCATTATTACTCCAAATAGACAAGTGAGCGCCATCTCTGATCCATTTGGTCGAACAAGATGATTAAGCAGTTTTTTCGAACATTACATTTCAGTGTCTCTTGTCTTGTCTTATCTCTGCCATAAGTCACCCCAAGTGGTTCGCTACGTTTGGTGATTTAGCAGGGGTGCCCGGGTTCATGGGGTAAGGTTTGTCTAGGTAATGGAGGTGGATGGCCAGGACTCACTGAACCCCAGATTCCTACCCAACCCTTAAACCCTTTTCCTTCCCAGAACTCTCCTCTCCTCCTTTTCCTTAAAAAAATCCTCCACACAGCATCCCCAAAGATGACATGGGCCCTGAGGGAAATTATTTTCCTCTGGGCCTCCTGCGTGGAGTTCATGTAAAAAAAAAATCCAAAGAGACTGCCAAAATCACCGTTTTGAAATATAAATATTTTAATTATTTTTTCGATCAAACAAAAACAAAAAAAACATATTACAATGCCTAACCACCATCAATGCAATATCGAGATAAGACGAGAGTTTCTGGGTTCGAGACCCGTTTAGATTAATATTGTAATAATGATATTATTGTAATAATTCTTCAATGATATATTAAGTTGGTGGAAATAACTTTCAAAATTTATAGAAACAGAGTTTTTCTAATAAAAATTGAATAATCATTTAGGCTTTTACAAAAAAGTCAATAGGTATTTCGCATAAAAAAAAATGGATATATTTATCCGTGCCAACACCTAGGTGATAAACCAGCTCATCGAACCTTTATTCTAAATGGAAAGAGTAACTGCCAATAATATGAAAAAAATTAGTCGGAGATAATATTGTTAACTCTGAAATCTGAAGGTCTGGGTTCGAGTCACAGTTGCGACCGTTATCTTCTTATTTTTCTGTGTCTTTTCTCTTTTATATTTTCGTTTAGATTATTGGTGTTTTCTTCTTCAATAATATTATTTCATTCTTGCGTTTTTGAGAATCATTCAAATAATAAGAAGTTATTTCAACTTTTTCAAGAATTCAATCGAACTATTTTTCAGGGTTGGCTAACTTAAGATCTCAAAAAACTTTTTCCTATCAAAAGAATGAGGACCTACTTTGAAAGGGCAGAAAAATAATTGCTTACGATTTAAATTTCAAACTTTTTACCACAGAGGGATAATATGAATTATTCTCTTTATATCTTTTGCTTTTAGAAAAATTAAAACAATTCTTAAAGAATTGTTTATTTGTTTTCACTTTATTCCAACGATAGTAAATTTTTTGAGAGTTTAGCGTCTTAAAAGAAATAAAATATAGGTTGGAAACTTGGCATCATAAAGCTAAACAATTTTACACAAATTATTTATTTCTGTTTTATGCAGTGAGTATGTTGTGAAGTTGAAGGTATTAGTTAGGAATGAGATGGGGAAGAGGACGAAAAGTACCTGGCTATTCAGATCTGCTCGCCAAACACGGCTATTACCGTATCAAGCAACGTTTTGATCAAACATTTATCAAAACGTCGGTTTTGATCAAAATTTATCAAATCAAAAATTATCGGTTCAAGTAAATATTTTAAAAAATTAATCAAACCACCCGAAGAAAGAGAAAATTTATCTTTCATTTAAATGCGTCAAAGATAAAACTACTTGTATATATACTGTATACACAGCGTGTAAGTAAAAAAAAAATTGACACTGTAAATTAGTGACCGGCCGAAGGTTCGGTTTGGGTTTCGGTTTCAGCAAGTTTCGGCAAAAAAATCTAGTTTCGGCATCGGTTTCGGTTTTGGCAGAAAATCTGCCGCACCAAAACTCTGCGTTCGTGAATTATCGCGTGTCGTTCGGTTACTTCGGGTGAGTTCGTGGCTGGCGTATCACCCGCTGAGTTCGCCGGCCGGTTAAAATACTCAATTAATGAGGTCCTTCCTTTATAATGTAAGTGTTGATTATTAACAAATTTTTATTCCAACAAAAGTTTTTATTCAAACAAAGTAGTCAACATATTTTGTTCATTTTTATAATTTTTGTTTGTTTTACAGCTGTAATTAAAACAATTTATATTTTTATTTTTTCACATACTTACTTAAATTATTGTTTTTATTTCATTGAATACGTGTTAATCGGCTGTATAAGTGTAAAAAATAAACCAAATTTCAGTATACAATAGATTTTTAACATGTCTACAAAAGTTTCAGTTTCGGTTTCAGCCGAAACTTAGACATATACCGAAGACTCAGTTTCGGTAGAAAGTCGTGTTTTGATCGGACACTACTGAAAATGAATTCATTTGATATCCATACCAACTTATTATTAAACGTATTTTTGATGTCGATTTTAGATTTGTAATCAATTTATTTAATTATTTATCAATTTCTTTATTAATAAACGCCCTTTTTTGGGGCTTTTACATAATATTGCATGGTCAGAAAATACATATTTATTGTACATAACTGAACTGCCTCAATAACAATAGTTTAAATTTGTTTAAAGATAAATTGAAGATGTTTACTGACTTGGTATAATTGTTTCCCTCCATTAGTATTCTGGGCAAAGAGGAATACGTATGGTAGTTAGTCCCAGAGTTTCTGCGCTGAAATAAATCCCGACTTCTAGTATTACGAAGTGAAAATCGGAAGCTTATCAGTTCAAGCAATACCGGGCTACCAACTAAATCATTTAGAATTTTATATAGAAATACCAATTCTTCTCTCAGACAGTTTGAGCATATTCGTATCGTTTAAAATAGTGTTGTTGTTCAACATTATTGCTGGAATACCCATTGTAATATTTATAAAACGTAAGTATTGGTTTTGTATTCTTTCAACAGCTTGTACATGTATATTATAATGTGGATTCCAGACGGGAGAATTGTACTCAAGTTGACTTCTAACATACGCAAAACATACAGTTTAATACTGTTAAATTTATATTGTTAAAATTACTAGTTAGCCTAGTTATAAATCCCAACAAGCATACATCCTAATAAATAACACACAAAAAAATATATAATTTTATAAAAATTATAATCTTGGGAGACAACTGTCGGGAGATCAACTTTTGGTCGCCACAATAGAAACACCAACACCAAACTTATATCGGTTTAACTTTTAAAAGTTATCAAAATAAACACGATGAACCAATTTTTTTCAGAAAAAATATTGTAGTTCTTTTTAAATTCTACGGGCTTATGATATTGTTTCATCAGAAAATAACATTTGAATATAAAAAGAAAAGAAAAACTTTCACATAATCTCGCTTTCTACTTATGCCTTAAAATAAAATCAAGCTTTTGAAACTTTTTCAAGTCTGGAGGTTGGAACCTCCGGAAGTTTAATTCCGCCCTTGTAAGGAAGTATCTCCACGTGCAAGGCCTAAGTGGGAACTTCAAGAACAATCTCAGATTATATTATTTTTAAACAGAGATAAGGAAGTTGTCAACGACATGAAATTATACCCCTAGGCCCAAATTCCCGTGTAAAGAGGATTTTACGGGCCTAGGTGAATTAGCGTCATAATGTTTGTTGACGTAAAATAACACAGATTGGACATTTTCTTATAAAAAAACGCACAAAAAAGGATAGAAAAATTATGTACTTTACCGTTTGATGAATAGCCTGACAATATTTTGAAAAAGTCCTACTACAATTATTACTAGAGGAAAATATTAAATGTGCGTTAATCTATTTATACTATCTTTATTAATGTTATAAATGCGAAACGGCGTGTGTTTGTTTGTTACGCTTTCACGCATTAACCACAAAACCGATTTTAAAAATTGAGTTAACGTCAGAAGAAAATCAAAACAAATCGTTGCCGTGGAAACGATGTTGATGTATTTTTAGGAAATTTTATTTCAGGCGTCATAGTTAATTTCTATCTCTAAAAATGAATCGCCGAAATGTATGTACGCGCATAACTTCCGAACAACTGCACCAAATTGGATAATTCTTTTTTTTCGTGTTCGTTATTTTGTCATTACGAAATTTGCAATGGGTGGCACGCGAGCTATTTAAAAACTAAATGTACCGGGACTGAACGTATGGAATGCGGGAGGAGGGAGAGTAAATCTGGAAGGGTATTCGCGGAAGAGGGGGGAGGAAAACCAGGGAGGGGGGAGGGTAACTCGGGAGGGGAGTTCGCAGGACGGGGAAGGGGGAGAGTGGAGTGGGGAGAGGGAAGGTGGAGTGGGAACGTGAGAGGGGAAGGGGACGCGAAAGAGGAAGGGGAGGCGGAAGGGGAACGGGACGAATGGGAAAAGACCCGGAGGGAGAAACAAGTTCTTTATTCAATGGCATAGCAACGCATGCCTGGTACCAGCTAGTATTATTATACATGTGCTAAGAAAATGAAGATAAATGAGTCGTGCCTAGCAGCTGGCAGTATCGTACAGCGCAAAGGTTCCCAACCATATCTGAAATTTATTTTTCTGTTAAGTATTTTTTGTTTAAATAAAGCAAAGCTTTTTGTGACGAAGGCGTAGTTTTTTTCCAAGAATCATTTTATGAATTTTTTCAATTATGAAAATTGTAGTCTTTTGATAATGGTTTTTTCCCTTGTTGTTTCCTGGAGCTAATGGGATTATGCCATCCGTATATGGGTTATTTTTACGACAAAAATGACTTTGTTAACCGATAATAGTTACAATTGTCTAATTCCCCTAAAGATTTCGCAGATGACACACCGTTCATTCATTTTACATTAGACATTTTCCGATTGCAACATTTTTCATTTATTCTCCAATTGATTATTTATTAATTAATGGACTTACGTCAAATTAGCAAAAGAATTTTAATTTTATTACGTCAAATTTGAAAATAAATTTTTAAAAATTATACATTACGATATTAAGGATGATAAATGAAATCAAAGACAAAATTAGAGATAAACATAAGAAAATAGAAGTGACAATTCAAGTCCAGTTTTAGCTAGAAATAAAAACTATATAGTTATCAAATATCGTTAATTATTTAGCGACCGACAAAAATCATTTAGATTTACATCAAAACAGTCAAAGTCTTGACTTCAGTTGACCAGTTTCTGGAGAGTGGTGAAAAATATCCATAATTTCTCAAGTGAATTTGAAAGTTGTAAATTATGATATTAATATTGAGTCTACGGGAAGATACATTGAAAGGGATGAGTTGTAGTAATGTAGGTGAATCAAAAATACAATTGATAATTTTGAAAAAACAAATGATCATTTTTTCTTCCGACGGTCTTTCTTTTAAATGAGAAAGGCTTAGAGTCAGTTCAATTTCGTCATGTGATTAATTGCTTCTTACTTATCCTGGCCTCCTAGCAATCCCTCTTAAGAAACTATGTTGAATTGATTCCATGTGACGAATATGGACAGCATAAAAAGTGAACCAAACAAAATTCAAGATGAGGGCGAACCAAGGAGCAGTAAGGGGTCCTAAGGAAATTTATGTTTCTGAAGTCCGACGTAATTCTAGTGATGAAGCCAAGTAGTTTGAGAAATTTATTAACAATTAAATTTATGTTATCTCGAAACGAAAGCATGCGAAGAAAAGTTTCACCAGGCTCTTAAAGTCAAGATATTTCTGTGTAGATCACAAACAATCTAGTGCCTTCTATATCAGTGCCATCAACATACATATTGTATGTTGTACCCTTGTCGTACCTTTAAACCTACTTTTGTCTAATTTATATCGGCCACCGCCTGGGGGACTAATTTCAAAGGAAAATAATTCGGTTACATCGTTTATGCAACAATAAATTACAAAATTTTGTTTTTGTTTTCTTTCATCTTCATAAAAAACTAATTTCTTGAAAATTGACTTATAAATGTTTGCTTTACAGAACGTTTTAAAAATAAAATGACGTTTAAGAATGCTTTAATTAAATTATATATTGGTTTTGATCTGCTGAAAAATTAAATAATAAAAATAGCGTCTTAAGGCGGCGCTTCTCGGCTTAAAAAGAAGAAGAGACAGAGCGCGCTTATATTTTAAGTGATATAATTGAAGCGAAAATTACGAAAAAGCTTAATAAAACATGACTCGTTTAAAATAGAGCAAAAATCTCATGGAACGTATCTTAAGTATCATTTAAAGAAACATTGTGAATTTTTTGTAAAATAATAGAAAGTATAAAAACTTGTAAAATAATAGAAATAGACTTGTTTTAAATAATTTTCGCAGCGATTTTTCTATCGAGGGAATTTCATATAATTTGCGTTTCGGCGTGGAACGTATCTAGATATTATCTTCAAAAATAACATCTATTTTTTTAAGAGCTTAAAAACTTCAAATGTTTAAGGGAGATATGTAAGAAATCGGTCGAAATTCGGATAGCGGCGGCTTAAAAATATCTTTACTAGACTCTGTTTTCTGAATGTTTACCTCAAGGGTGCTATTTGCATCAAGAAATAAACAAAATATAATGAAACGCTCAATGATAGGGAGACCTTTTTACTTCTAAGCAGGAAGGTTCTCTCGGAACCCAGCCTTGCACCGCAGTGGATAGATACGTCTTTCACTCCTGGACTCACTGTCCCTAAGATTCCTATACACCACTCAAACCTTTTCCTTCCCAGACTTACTTCTTCTTCCTTTCTTTAAAAATGTCTTCCACTCCGAATATGAAATAGGCCCTGAGGGAAATTTTTTTCCTCAGTGGCTCCTGTGTGAAGCTAATCTTAAAAATATATGCAGAAATAAAAATGTTAAGGAATTTACTTGACTTAATTTAACCAGTGATTCTTGATGTTATGTGAATTAATAAATATAGATGAGTATTAGTTGGTGATGAGTATTAGAGTCAAGGTGAGGAGGGGTTGGCGGTTAAACGGCAGAGACTGGCGAAGCAAGAGGAAGATTACACTTTTTGTTTGATATCGAAGAAATTCGTTTTATTTAAATGAGTTCTTAAAATAGGGCATATTGGAAAGGGGGTACTTGATTTACTCTTTTGGAACAAAATGTTAACAAAAAAAAAATTTCGGCTGTTTTATTAATCTGTGGGAAATAGTTAGGTTGCAGGTGAATTCTACAGTTTAGTTTTTGAATGTCTTATTTATGAATTTCTATTTTTCCAGGGTTTTCCCCAATAACAAAATAAGTATAAAAAGTTGAAAAATTTACGCAAAAAATTTAGATTTGGAGGTAAATAATTATTGTCGATTTTCGTTAAAAAAACATGCAAATAAATTAAATTAAAACTGGAATATACCAATTCATAATGTTTTACTCGAGAACTGTTTAAGTGGGATTGACTTTTTCATTTTATTTTGAAGAAATAAGTTTGAATTTACCTACGTTGTCCAGTTTCCCATTCATTACTCTCCTTTTCTTATTTCAGGTAGAAGTTAATTCTTAGCTTCGTGGTTCTGTACTCCGTCTGAAGGGTTCCATCACAAATCAGAACTCTTTTGAATAGTGATGCAGTCAGTACGGATTACCTCACCTCCCCTTACCCACTTAATCTATAACGCAATTTTTTCTTGTCTTTATGTAACTTTTATGGGTGTTTGGTAGCTCTTTGAAGGCGTAATGAATTGTTACATTATATTATTATAACAACAATTGGACAATTATATAGCACCATTTTTGTGGGAAAAAATCATCTTCAAAGCACTGTATACTACATTTTATCACATTATTTACATACAAACAAATACAAAAACACACTTATCAAAATAATTTTCAATAAATATTTACATTTACCGACATATTAATTAGTTATTATTATTTAATATACGGAAAAAAATTAGTTGAAGATAATATTGTTAATTCTAAAAATTTGAAATATGAGATTGGCAAATATGGCAAATATGACGTTTTGGCAGAAGTTGGCAATGACGGAATTAGTAAACGCGTACGTCCCGGTTAGACGAGAGGTTCTGGGTTCGAGTTCGAGTTCTCTTTCATATTTTCGTTTAGATTATTATTGTTATTGTTTTTTCTTCTTCAATGATATATTAATTAGTTACTACTAGCTAGGCCCTGCGAGCGGCGTTTGGTTTGGCTTCGCCCAGTTAGTGTTGGTGATCATTTTATAAATCTAATAGGAACTGGTTCCAAAAATAGCCCGTTCCTCGGATCCACTGTCATCCAGAGATAGCTAGTCACCGGTACAAAGTAACCGGATGGGTAATGACGTCACCTGATAATATAGTCGCCTGATAATATTATTCACAACAGAGTATTACCCTCAATTTTTCCGTATCCGGAGAGATACTACAAATTCACAAATTCGTAGTACTTAAACCTGCTTGAGGCACATCCCCATGCGACCTGCTAACGGAAGTGGCGACATCTTTCGATGAACTTCGAAACCGGATTACAATTGAAGCTTTGTTTGAAATTTCAGGTACATCGATGTTATTTGTGGTGCGGCGCGTACGGCGTGGCGTCAGACTTGCACTCGAAGGCGAGTTCTGAAATTCAACCACGCAGTTGGTAGGCTATTAATAACGTTCGATTTACTTACCAAAATAAATGCGAGCTGTGAAAATTTTCAGGCCTTTGTGTAGATAGATCGACGCACTTGCGCACTAGTGCTCGAAATAAACCCTGATTCCACTCCAATTTTTATAGTAGATAAGGCTCCTCTGCTCTTCGCGGTTCTGCGCTGCATGAAGAGCTGCGGACACCGACGTATTAGACGCTGGAGTCCAGCGCAAAGGTGACCTACTCGTGCCTCTACTTCTTCTGTTTTCCACTATGAATTTCTCCAAGTTAGAGTCCTCAGTTTGGCGACCAACGTGTGCATGATGTCTAACGTTGTAGGCAGAAAGTTGAAAACTCACTGTGGATACTTAGCTCTCCCCATTTGACCCATTTTTGAGCCTGGCTATCCATGGAATCCTTAGCAATTTTCTCCAGCACCACGTTTCGAGGACGTCTATCCGCCTTCTTTCACTGGTGAATTGTGAAACGACTTTAGGTACAAGCTAACCGACTAGTTCATCTGGGTAAATTCTACTCAACTCTACCATCTATGAATGCAATTTTTGTTTTAATTACAATTATTTTTCGTCTCGAAAGACCAAAATTGTAGATATTTAAATTTATTTTAAACAGAACAACGGCAACGGTACCGAGGATTTAAATTACAATTTTTCCAATCAATTGCTTCCAGTGAATCGACAGAAATCACAAAACCGAAGTCTTTCCAAACTCAAGTAAGACTGATGAACTGACAGATTGTTCGTGATTTTAGTAAAGATTGCAAAAGCTGATATTTTACTAGGAGTAGAGCAAAAAACTTCCACTAGATCACGAAGATTAAGCTATCCTCGTAGAAGTTGATGCTTGGGTGGCAGGGACGTGTCTTTTGCGCACGCATAATAAATGAGTTTTTTTTATTAAATAACAAGCCATGTAACACACCACTCTAATCAATTCATATAATATTTATCTATTTGCAGGGTGTTAAGGAACGTACTTGACCAATCTTATCAGAAAGTTTTTAAATTCCAAGATAACATGTGTGGCCGACTCTAGTACCGAAATTGCAATGGCGCTTTCAGTTTACAATCGAAGCTTCTTGAAGTTCTGGGGTGGCCAGTGTGTGGAAAATAATGATACCATTTTATAAATAACTAACTCGCCACATAACTGACTCGCTACACTTACTCCAATAAAAAGTTTTTTGTTCGGTTTTGACGAGAAAATTTGAAAATAAAAATTTCCAAAAAAAAGTTATCGGAGACCAAAATATCACTTTAAAGTCAAAGTAAGTCAAGTACGGCCCTTAACACCTTGTATATTTGTATATAATTATTTGCACTCGACGTTAAAATTTCGAAAAAAATTTGCATGAAGCCCGGGTAATGCTCTCCTCAGGTAGCATGGGGAATAGGGAGAGTGTCTGTGGTGAACACCAGACGGATGGCGTGGATTTGATATATACAAAAATCTATTATTTTATATATTGATGAAGAAGGTCACTGGCTACGTGATATTTTTAAAGAAACAAACCCCAACTCCTTTTAGCATCCCATAAAGCGGAATTTATATTTCTTATCTATGAAATTTTGCGGACTTTTTTATAAATTCGAAAAGAACCTCTCTACGTGTAATTTCGAAAAATTCCGATTCGGGTATATTACGAGTATTGTATTGATAGTGGGGAAAGGAAGAAGATGGGAAAGAGGAAGATGGAAAGTCCATCACCTTTATTACCTGGGGGCAAAAAGTCGTGATGGTTAATTATAATTTTCAATTTACATATAACCACGCAGCAGTAGGAAACTAATCCTCAAGTGGTTTTTTTTAATAAATTTAGGTTTGTGGTATTTAAAAAAAAAAACTGCGAAATAAACGCTTAATTAAAATATCAAAAAAATATATTAAATTAAAAGAATCAATAATAATATAATGTCCCGAATATGTCAGAATCATCCTTTATTTTTTAAGAGTTAAGAGCATATATTGAGGCTCTAATGTGGTTTTTGCTTTAAGAAAATAGTTGAACAAATAATACTGGGCAGAAATACTGCCGGCACTGTTTAAAGACGTTGACAAATAGCTATCGGTCGGTTGCGAAGAATGTAGTTTTACCAATAAACTATGTGGAAACCGCTCAAATAGCCGATACTCTTGTGGTGCGGAAATAGAAGCACACACCCCGCTTGGGTTTCGTTTAAATGTCAATAAGCTCCATGTTAAAATCGCAATGGAAATTGCCCAAGTCTCAAACCAACAACTTTTTTTAAAAATTATTGTATGTTATTAATAATTTGGTTACTTAATTTATAAAAAGTTTATTGGAAACAAGTTTTGCTGTGTAATTATTAATATGTTAAGCCTTCTGAAGGTCGTTGAATACTAGATTCAAAGGATACATACGATCGTTTAAATAATATAATAAAATTCAGTCACAATTTGCAAAACACCTCCTTGATAAAAATCTTTCACTTAGTGATAATAATAAGCCTACACGTACAAAAGAAAGTCCGTTAACTGAATATTTTAGAGCAGTTGAAAATTAATGAAAATTCTAATAAACTGAAAGCTGGTTTGATAAAAGAACAAAAAAATATTATTCGCTCGCCACTCTTCGATATTTTGAAACCAATTTCGAATGTCAAAGAGCATAACAATATTTTATTATACTGAAAAAGAAACTTTGAATCATAATTTGGAAGTAACTCACTTATAGACTAAAGACTTTCAGACAAAAATTAAATAATGCAGTAATTGGGAAAACATTAAAAGGGGTGATCATCATTAATAATTTCAGTCATTTTTCTCGGAAATCAATAAAGGAATAAGTAATAAATAAAAGTAATAAGTTTTCATTCGAAATATTATAAATGCAATGTCTGTAAGTGGTTTAACCACAGTTTGTAAATGCCCTTAGAAGGCGAAACAGCTGTCAAGCGTAATAATAATTACGAAGCAGAACTTGTTCATAATAGACTTTTTTTTATAAATTAAATAATAATATTTTTAATATACAAAAGAAATTAAAATTAAAATGGAATTATACACAATAAATTTTTTACAATAAATAAACAATCACATTTTATCCAAGTTTCAAAGCGGAGGTGTCGTATGGTATAAAAAAAAATTCACTAGTAGCGTAGTCAAAATCTTTATCTCTGCCCATTAGCTGCATGGCAGGCCGGATCGAGAGAGGCTGCTTGAGGACCGGTTGACAACTGGACACTCTCGACCCATCTTTGCATTGCAGTGGGAGGATTTAAACATACAATACTCCTGGATTCACTGCCCCCCTGATTCCTACACACCTCTCTTACCATTTTCATTTACAGAACTTCCTCTCCATCCTTCTCATAAAGAAACCTTTCGCCTAAGATGTCATAGGTCCTAAGGGATATTAGTTTCCTCAGGGCATCCTGTGTGTAGCTAATATGAAGTTTAATAAAACAAAACATGATTTTGCATTACTTTGAAGTGAATCTCCTTTAACTCCCTTTATACAAGTTCGGAAATTCTCTATTTAATTATTTTTTATTAAAGTTAAAGTTAAGCCACGTAAGTTCATAGCAATTAACTTACGTGGTTTAACTATAACTTTAATTGCTTTAACTTTAAGGTACAGATTTATTCAACTAATTTATTTTTATATTGAACATAATTTTTTTCTTTTCTCCTCTTCCGCAGTGCCCAAAGTGGAGATAGTGGACGAGCGAGGAGTGTCCGTATCCGACAAGTTCTACAAGGAGGGCTCCATCATCGAACTGCGCTGCGTCATCACGCGCGTGCCTCAACCCAGCGGGCAGGTGCTCTGGGCGCACCAGGGACGCCAGCTCAACTACGACACCAAGAGGGGAGGAATCAGGTAAGCCATCAACTATTTACTCCGCGGTGTTCAACAACTGCCACATTCTTGTCTACCTATATATTTTGTTGTGTTCTTTTTCCCCATCTGGGGTTGCGCTAGACCTTGTCTCTGCATCGACAGGAGTCGTTCGACGACGGCACGGTGCCCTCTAAAATCATTTGCGCCACCCCCAGCAACATATACAGGCTTGAGATTTAGTTGGGCGACCTCGGCTTTCCTTTGCCTTGCGTCCGGCTACTCGACGCTGAATTCCCTAACGTTTTGTGCATTCTTGCTGGAACTGCCAATCGATTGGAGAGGACTCCCACCCGTTTGCCATGCACTTATTATTTGTGTACTGTGTCTTCCTCCCATACAGATGCTTGTATTCTGGATGCAATCACACAGCGCTTGCCGCCTCGTGGACTGTCACCAACCTGTCCCATTGTCTTGTCTATATCTTATCATACTAACACATATTGTATCTTGTATGTCCCGCTAAGCACTTGCATACTGCTTACTAACAACGTATGCAGGGACACTGGAGGTCTAGATTCGTTCTAAATTAAATGTAGCTTCGTTCTTTCAAAAAAATTAGAGTCCTTGCGAGAGCCCTGAAGGAGTAACCATCTGTTATGGTGGATAACCTCCAATGCCACATTCTTGATATAATGACTATGCAATCATGGTGCCTTCCCATCTTTCTTTTCTGACTGACTTCAAACTGACATAATCCCTATACAAATATATTTAAAATATTTAATAGGGTAAATAATCGCATCGTTTTATCCCCACTGGAGATTATGGTCGAAAAATGGACCACTTTTATTTTTCTGCGATTGATAGCGGACCAAATTGGACCACATTTTCTTACCATTCGTAAAAAATTTATTGTAATTATTTAAAACATTTCCATGGCCACCCATTTATTTTTAAACGAATATATTGAAATTCTTTATTTATTATGACCGTGGATGTCGCAAATCCGAACTTTGCAGAGTATTTTAGAACGATGTTACAAATAAATTTTTAACATATTTTTTCAAGCAGAATTTCTGATCAGCTGTTTGCGGTTAAAATTAAGTAAATATGCATCTTTCAATATCAAAAATACCACAGACAACATACAGAAATCAAAAATATTCTATGTTGACTCGAATAAGTACCCCTCACGTAGTTTCAAAATAACAAACACGCAGGATTCGCGCGGTTACTTAAACTTTACGATTTTTTCATATATTTTTTATAAATTCTACAAAAACGGGATACATATATTTTTTATAAATTCTACAAATACGGGATGAACGGTAAAATACAGGTTAATTCATTGGCTTTATAGCACTATAATAACTTTTTATGTTTTCATGAATTCAAAGGTATGATTTTTGTAATTTAAAAAAATGATCTTCTGGAAATCTCGAGTAATCGAGACAAATTTATTTATTTCGCGTGGTCGCTCCAGTGGTCAATAGAAACATAATAATCGGTTATTGTTGCTAAAGAAACAAAATTGTTGAATGAGTGCGAATATGTAAGTTTGCCAGTACACAATCAAAATAAATAACTTTGAAATGGAAAACAATAAGGCAGAAACATCGAGATATTTAAGAAAGTATTTTTAGGCAGATTTAGGCCACATCGTAACCTTGAACTTTAATATTCACAGGCAGATTTTTTTTTATCTAAGAGTTCTGTGAAAACAATGCTTTAGGGAGTCTAGCACGATCAAATTGATAACTTGACAATATCAGATCGATATGCTCAACTTCCAACGATTTTATATCGATATCCACAGCACGCTTGCACTGTTGACAGCCGAACCGATTTTGACAGGGAATAAATAAGAAATCGTTATAAGATGGCAACACTGGCGGATTAATCTACGGGGTTACATTCCGAAACGTCAAACAGCTACATTAAAAATTGAAAAAAACTAAAAAATTGAAAATTTAGAATTGAAATGCTAACTTCAATACAATTGGCACATCGCATGTACTTTTTCATATTTATTAATTAATGTTGTCTTTGGTTATAACTTTTGTTTCTCCAAGCTGGAATGGAGTCAATCAATCGGGTCTTTTTTATTATAAAGACAAAGTAATACAATACGACAGAAAAATAAAACAAAAATATTACGGAAAAAAGAAAAGTCCCTATAAACTTCTTTTCAGTGGTTTGTCAATGGGTGCTTTTACTTTGAAGATAAAAATAAAACTTATTTTACTTTACTATAAACTAAGTCTAATATAAACTATTTCTTTCGGCGAGCCAATTTTTTAAGGTTATATTTGTTTTTACATTTGTACATTTTTCGATTTCGGCAGGTCACATATTTAAACCATTAGGTATCTTGTAGTGTAGCGTTCTTCATTAGATATCATGTTTATCAATATTTGTTTAAATGGTTAGGTACGATTAGTCCTTCATTTAACGTAAAATGAGTATTGTAAGTGTTGTCCAGTCTATTTATGTATACAGGGCTATTCATATGCTGAAATATAATTTTATACCAAAAAATTGCCCTTACTGAGAGAATTTTGAGATTCTGCTAAATGTGCGGAACATTACGCCTTTGTTCGTATAAACTTTTATGAGCTAATAATTTAACTAATGAATTTTGAACTGATTGAACATGATTAACATTTTTTTTACAGGAAAATCCCCAAGCTGTAATTCTGTACCATGTAATAGATTCAGCTAATGATAAATAAATTATTCGAAGTGAGCATATTGGATCGAAGAATTTTTTTATAATCTATTAATAATAGATCTCAGTCGTTCACAGACTTTATTTATTTGTAAATCCCATTGTCAATAATATCATCTAAATAAACATATTCTTTAACAAGTTCAATATTTTCACATGTATACAATGCAGGGATACCAACATGGAAGCAATCTGAACTGTGTGAATGTTGAATGACTGAAGTCTAAGTTTTTGTCACTTTTCTTATTGACATAAATAGAGAACTCCAGTCCATTTTTTTAATTTTTTTTACCTTCTCACTTAAATAACTGCATATTTATTTTTATTTTTATAGTTAGTTTTAATAGTTAAAATAAATTTCAAAGTTTTAAATTTTCAAGATCCCCCGAAAACCACCGAATCTAGTGTGACGTCATCATGATCAACCGAAGTATGAATTTTGTATGGAACTGGAATCAGCTGTTCGACTCCCGCTATTTTGAATTTCAGCATTGGAGCGTTTTACTGGGCATTATGGTCGTTTTTTGTACAGTTAGAGTTTTTGAATATTTTAAATAATATAGATAAACTAATAGAGATACTTTATTTTTGATACTGAATTATTTAGGCCTTAATAATGTTTCAATAAAAACAAAAACTATTATATGTCCAAATCTCTTTATAGAGGTTTATACCAATAACACGGAATGTCGAACGGCTTGCGTCTTACATCTCTATACAACTTTGACCCAGGTGACGCGGCGCGGTGACGTCACGCCGCCAAAATCCAGCAATACCAACTTGACAGGGTGTTTTAATGACACGTTTTAAAATGGACTTTTTAAAAAAAAAATTAAATTCTACGTTTAATATTATTTAATAAAACTTATATATTCAGAATCAGCGTTTATAAATGAACATATTTTTTTAAAGCCATAATATTTTTCTTTGAACATATTTTTTTAAAGCCATAATATATTGCACTGGAGTTCCTTTTTCTCGCAGTTTTTTCCGATTACTTTAAATTTGTCCCCAGGACAAATAAATACAAAATTCTTATTTTCGTATGCATTCACCTTCCCTTTCTAGCTACACGATTTAATGTAAAATGATAAAATACAGCTAAACAATTTAAGTGTGGGTTTCTGGCATCAATTAAAATGTTATTTGGTATTCCAACAGACGCGACAACATTTTTTTCTTTATAATTTCACATCCTTTTATTTCATTCCCTTTCATGTCCTTTGAATCTGTGTTTACCCATTCGGGGTAACCCTTTACATTAAACGTACGTTATCTCCGGTAATTAAATATAATTTTAATATTCATACAAACCCGGAACATGACATCCCACTTACTAGAGCACACGCAAGGAGGAAACTCTGATACTTAAATAATAAAAAAGTCGGCCCGTATAAAGCTTATCACTGTCCAAAAAGCGTTACGTTTTTATGTTACGTAATAAACCTTATTAATATGAAATGTCACAGGAATTTGTTTTTATCATTATTTTTCCGATTATTTTAAGAACCTTTTTTTCGGTTTTACGACTTATAAATTTTTAAGGGTCGTTTTATATTTTCGTTTGTGTGACATATTTTACCAACCCGCCAATAGGGTAGGCAAAGAGGATAGACTGCCACACTTGTTAATCAGTCTCTTGATATAATCCGATTTAAAGCAAGCCAGAACGCAAAAATGTATGTGTATATAGTGTAGCATCCCCAAATGGGGTGTGTTGTGAGGTTGAAGGTAATGGAGTGGGGAATGATGTGGGGAAGAGGAAGGTGGAGAAGTTTCTGCCTACTTTTGCGTGTTACAGACTATGCGTAGTCTAGCGGTAAGGCTCTTGATTCGCAATCTGAAAGTCGCAGGATTGAATCCCGGCGTGGCAATTATTGATTAATTTGTGTTATTTCACAATTAAAACACTTAAAATAAGTATATTTGCAACGCGTTCCAGGGTGGAAGATACTTTCAGTATTACCCTGGTGTAAGCCCACCATTCAGAATTGAAATGGCTTCAGCCGTGTTTGGTGACCAGATCTGAATAGCCAAGCACTTCCCCACCTTCCTCTTCCCCATCGCCTTTCCATTCTCCCTACATTCAGCCTCACAACAAACCATACGTTGGGGATGCCGTAGTCTCACTGGCTCCAGATGGGAGCAGTTGGGACTCTTGTGCGATATTCACATAAAAAAATAATGAAAAATACGTCCATTTACACAAATGTCACAAAAACTTACTTTTTTTTTAATACATTCTTTAAAAAATAGAACCATAACGTATAACCGTGTAACACAACGGGTAATGTGTGGCATTTAAATGCCTCTAGAATTCTTCCTAAAAAGCCAACAATTATTGGAAGCCTTATTTAATAGCGCCATGCCGCATATCATGCTAAGCCAAGCCAGTACATCCGTTCTACTATGTGGGATACATAGCAGATCATGGTGCCGTCCCTGGAGGTGGTTGTTCGGTACCAACATCTTATAGCATTCCAGTAGGCGAGGGTTACCTATTTAATAATTAATTAAATTATTCGCCGTTACTGCTAAGGCCCCGCTCCTCCTCGACTGGAGACTTTGGTAGCGAGTTTTGGCGAGCAGATCTTCATGATGCATGAATCGCGGGTACTCTCGTACATTCTCATATACAGGTATCTAAAAAACTTTTTTTATCTTTTTTAATTTCTCAATGTAGTTTTATCGGTACGGCGCCCGTACAGCAGACGCGTATTCAATTTTAGACCTTATAATGCAATTATATATAGCCATCATTGCTTCGGGATTAGAAAACTGTTGCAATATCTTATGACGGCCGGCGTATTCCAGCGGTAAGGCTCTTGACTAGCATTTCGAAGGTCGCGGGACCGAATCCCGGCTTGGCAAATAAATTTTATTTGATTAATTTGTGTTATTTCACAATTTATTCATTTAAAATAATATACAGTTTATTTGCGGCACGTTCCAGAATGGAATCTCTCTCAGTATCGCCGTGGTGTTAGACCACCATTCAGAATTGAAAAGTTGCTTGAAATGGCTTTAGCCGTGTTTGGTGACCAGATCTGAATAGCCAGGTACTTTCCACCTTCCTCTTCCCCATCTCCTTCCCCTTCCACTACCTTCAGCCTCACAACATACCCCAATTGGGGATGCCATAGTCTCACTGGCTCCAGACGGGAGCAGTTGGGACTCTTGTGCGGTATTCATAAAAAAAAAATTAAAAAAATAACAATGACCAACCCTAGAAGCTTGTAGCGTGATACTGTCAACTGTTATTTATGGTCTGAAAACGTAAATTTGCGTTCAACGACTATCCCTTGATGTCCTTGATGGATTTTACTGGTGACAATTTATCTTTTTTTTATTTTGATGGGGTTTCTTAAAAGTCAGACTGAATGCTGTAGAAATGAGATCCCTGAGGCAAATGTGTGGTAAAACCGCGTACGATTGTGTGAGAAACGTGGAGATACGCCAAGTATGCGAGGCTGATGTAAGCGTAATGAGTAAAATTAAGAAAGGGACGCTCAGATGGTTTCGACATGTAGAGCGAATGAATGAGCAAAATAGTGTAAGGAGAATATATGACGCAAATGTGAATGGTAGAAGAAGTCGAGGACGCCCAAGAAAGACATGGCACGACCAAGTGAATCAGATTCTTGAGTCGGGCCATGTCAAGAGTCAGAATAATAGAAGAGCGTGTGTGAGACGATGTATGAATGTACACGAGGCAAGGAGTGTGCGCCAAGACCGGGTTGTTTAGCGGTCCGTCCTCTCTGCCTATCCCTGCGGTGAAACGGCGTGATGGTTAGTTATTTAGCTACTTAAAAATGTATATGACATTGGTATCCGGCCAATCGACCACGACTCCCGCGAGGGGTAAGGCTCTCGACTCGCAATCCGAAGGTCGCGAGATCAAATCCCGGCGTGGGCAATTAAATTTTATTTGATTGATTTTTGTTATTTCTCAATAAATTCATTTAAAACAATACTTTCAGTATCGCCCTTGTGTAAAACCATTATTCAGAATTGATGCGTTGCTTGTAGTGAATTTAACCTTGTTTAGTGATCAGATCTGAATAGCCAGGTACTTCCCCACCTTTCTCTCCCCCATGTCCTTTCCCTCTCTTAAGCCTCACGACATATCGCAATAGGGGATGCCGTTGTCTCACTGACACCAGACGGGAGCAGCTGGGATTATTGTGAGGTATTAACATAAAAAATATTTTAAAAATGATGAAATTGAACCTAAACCGATTTTATCGGTTCTGGTCTCCAAACACGGCTAAAGCCATTTCAAGCTACGTTTCACTTCTGAATGGTGGTCTTATATCAGGGTGACACTGAGAATATCTTCCGCTCTGGAACGAATGTTTGGTACGTTTTATTTTAAATGTTGAATTTCAATTTTTTGATATTTTCTCCACAAAATTCAAGACAAGTGCCTATTAGGCATAACGGTGGATGGTGGATCCTTCATTTATAGTAAAATATGAGAAAATATTTTACGAGGCGTGAATTTATGTTTACTGCCTGTGTTCAGTAACATATTTTCCGAAAAATGAAATATCGAATGGTGTCAGGGCTGTTACAAAATAAATATTTCAAAAATAAAAGCGTTGTAAAAAATATATTTTCACTTAAATATCTGAGCCCCTTTTGGTCGGCGGTTTTGTGAAGAAATTCCAGAAGAAACTGGATGCTGGACGTAATGTATTATTTCAACCCAAAATTTGATGGCATTTTCGGTTTGCAAGGTAAGAATTTTTTTGAATTTCAACTGTCGTAGTAAAAATTTCATTTAATAATTTGTTTTCCTTGTGCCTATGCTGATGACATTTTCAAAAACGGAACTTTTGTATGAGTTATATCTGTCACCAACGACAGGTCCTCATAAAACTCATTCTATCTCAGTGGTTCTTAATCTGGGTTCGATCGAACCTCAGGGGTTCGGTGAGTCAGTCTCGCGGGTTCAGCGGAGGTCAAGACACACCCCCGACTCATATGATTTGGTTCGATTTCCAATTAGAAGGGTTCAGTGGATGCAAATATGAAATTGGTAGGTACCTCTAACAAGGTTAAGAACTTTTCAATTCCGGTCAGACATCTCTACATATTATAAATCAAAGTCCTCCGCCGCGTCTGTCTGTCTGTTCGCGATAAACTCAAAAACTACCGAACGTATTTTCAAGCGGTTTTCAACAATAGATAGAGTGATTTGTGAGGAAGGCTTAAGTTTATAATTTGTTAATGTTTTGTGTAAATTGGTTGAAATATATAATTAAAGGAGAATGTCTGTATGTGGTGGACGAGCGGGCTGGCAAGCGGGTGGTGTGAATTTTATTATTGTGATGGCGGTGTGAATTAAAAGGTTGGGTAACCATCCAGTAGATGGCGTTGTGTTTTGTTAGCCACAGCAACGTGTAGCCGGGTCAGCTAGTATTAAATAAACAGATTTGTAAAGAGAATACCAAGCTCTCTCCTCGCACTTAAATGTATATAATATTATGTTTCTTTAACTACGTGTGTTTTGTAATTTCGTATAAAATGGTAAATGCAGTTTGTAAGAAAAAAACAAACCCGTAAAAGTTTTTTACTATAAAACATTCTTTATAAATTTTTTCAAAAACATTTTTTGTTTTTTGTTTATCGTAAATTAGGTACTTTTATTGATTTTTACTTCATAAAAATACTATATTTCCATATTTGTGAGTGACTGTCACCAAAAATTGATAGTATGCATCATGGATGACGGCCGGCGTGATCTAGTGGTAAGGCTCTTGACTCGCAATCCAAAGGTCGCGGGATCGAATCCCGGCGTGGCAAATATTTTTTTTTGACTAATTTGTGTTATTTCACAATTAATTCAGTTAAAATAATACATAGTAAATTTGCGGCACGTTCCAGAGTGGAAGATACTCTCAGTATTGCCCTGGTGTAAGACCACAATTCAGAATTGAAACGTTGCTTGAAATGGCTTTAGTCGTGTTTGGTGTCCAGATCTGAATAGCCAGGTACTTTCCACCTTCCTCTTCCCCACCTCCCCCCCCTACTACCTTCAGCCTCACAACATACCCCAATTGGGGATGCCATAGTCTCACTGGCTCCAGACGGGAGCAGTTGGGACTCTTGTGTAGTATTCATGTTTAAAAAAAAAATTAAAATAAATGGATAACGAATCTGTCTCCCGAGTTTCAGCTCGATTGGATGTCGGAAAGTGGGTTAATTTCAACTTCAAAGATACCGCGGCATTCATTAATTCAATCAAGAAACAAACAGCTCAAGTCTCTCAGCATAAGTAGCTCAGTCCCTGTTTAAAAAAGTCATAGATCCGAGGCTGCACCGAATGGAACTTTCGCTATTTTTACAGCAATTAGCTATTCTAAATTCTGATAAGTATGAAACACGCTTTATGAAAGCAATGCACTTGTTGTGACTGCTGCCATTGATTCACTTGAAATTGGCTGCAATACTAACAATATCAGAAACGTGAGTTTTTTGTTTTGTTATATTTGAAACACTCTGTTTAGTCTGAGCATTTCACGTTCTCCCGCGATATATCTTGGCTTTATTATTAAATATTTCTTACACATCCGAACGCTTTTTCATCGGCCCGTCTCGTAAAGCATGTATTTATGTAAAGTGGGCCCGCGCCCCTAGCAGCGGTGCGGAACTAGACCTTAGAATAACACATAGACGGAGAAAATTGGCCTACAAAAAGTAAGAATGAAGAAAAAGACAACACGCCACTTTTTTCAAGGCTTTCAAATGATGTTTTTATGTGACACCTCACAAGAGCGCTCTTGTCTGCACAGTCTAAAGACAGGGGAAGTATCTCGCCCCCCGGTTAGGCAGCGTTGTGAAGCCTTGAAGAGGCCTAGATTTTATGAAAGAGGAAAAAAAATGCAAGTAGCTCGTTCCACGTACGATTTATACAAAAAGGAGTTGAGGAAACGACCAGTTCGCATGAAGGCCTGACTCCAGCGAGAAAAAAACGCTTGAACAACACTTTGAACAATTCGTGTTCAAAAACCCTGTGTTCAAGCTTTACCACAGGCAACGGAAAAATATTCCTCTCCCGGGTGAAGCGGGAAGGCAGGCAGGGCTGGCGGGGGGGGTGGAATATGTTCATTTTTTTATGAGAGCTGCAGCGAGCGGTTGGTAACGGAGATAAATCGAATGAGATTTGCGGTTATGTCAACCGCGCGAGCCTAATACCTAATTATGACATTAAATTATAAATAAATACTGTCTTAATGGATGATTATTTCTTTCGTGAACTCACTTGTAAATAAGGTCTATTAATTTATAAATCGGTTTCAGAGACACGGAAGAAATTGACCAATTAAAATAGGTATTCATTCTTAATCCCTGATAAATAAATACCTAGTAAAAAATCGAGGTAGGCAGGTAGTTAGGTCTAACTTAAAATCTGCGTGTTCTCCTTTATACTTCGTCTACAATTTTATAGCTAAATTTCTTATCAGAACTCGACTTTTGCATCTACGTAAGTAATTACGCATTCGAAATTCTTAAATACTAACTTTAGGTCATAATAATCGATATTAGTCGGAAATCTTTATTGATAATTAAACATCTCTTCTTCATTGGAACGCATTTTAACATCTATGTAAACGCTAAACGTCAAGTGTTCAGTGCGTACGCGTGGACAGGTCCTTACCACAGGCCACTAGCAAAATTGTATGTGACCGCGCAAACTTTGCACCAATCTTTCAAACCATGTTTCATCAAACGGAGTAGACGGAAAACAAAAAATGTTTGTATTAGTCAAGCGATTGTTCATGTTCATTTCTCGCTGGAGTCAGGCCTTGAAGCAAACATCAACTGTGAACGGGTGCTCCGCTCGTGTCTGTGAAGTTTCACGCACGTGCAGGAGTGCACCGGGGATTGTGTATTGGAGATGGCATTCGATCTCTTACAACAGATTGTCGATCAGAAGAACCGCCCTCCTTTTCATAACTAGTTGTGTGGATCCAGCCCAGGTTCCCAAAATTCATATGTCGGGCGTACTTTAGATTTGAACACGGTTAGCATCTGGTCACTTTTAAATAATCTTCTAGACCGGGGGTCAGAATTTGCGGCTCGCGGGCCGCATGCAGCTCTTTGCATAGGCGTCTGCGGCTCTTCGGCTCTTCAGACATTAATTGCAATTTCACCTCTACTCAACCAGTCTAATGAGATGGAGCCGCCGAACGATTATTTTTTTGCATTCCGAACACAAAACTGTTTTTGAACAAAGCAATCTATGCGCGAGTCTGTTTATAGAAACATTTAAACGGGCAGAAGTGTGATGTTATAGTAAGAGTGTAGATAACCCAAAGAAAATCATAATTATCGTTCCACCACATTTTTACCACAGTGTGATTACAAACCCCCCTCCCCCTGTTTTAATTTAGCTATTTGTATGATATTTTTGTATCCTGTTTCTTTGAAAAATATACTTTCTCCGAGAATGTCAACAGAGTTTTTATTGAAGAATGACGATTATGGAAAGAATATTAACAATCCTCAAAATAAAAGTAAAGAAAATAATTAAATGTTCTAATTTTATTTCACATATCAAAAGGGCCCAAGCACGAGATGAGCTAATTTGAATGCACAATTAAGTCAACCTACTGCAGTACAAAAAAATAATTAACTTCGCGGTCAAAAATATCAAATGCACGCCAATGTAGATAAAATACCTCTAGGTGGTGTGAAATGTGCGAAAAATCAATCAAACTGGAATGATTTAAATTACGTCAGGTAGATGAAATTATAAATTGTCTACGTTTTAAAAGGAAAATAATTTCGTAGTCAAAAGCATCTACAAAATATCAGAAATAGAAGTTTCGTTAACATACCAAAACTCTCCTTGTAAATCGATTTGTGAACTAACATTTTTAAGGTTTTATCTGGAAAATTCAAGCACAAATAATGCCTTGCGAATTTCTATTACATCTCTATTTTAATATATTATTTTTTCTATTATAATATCTTTTTTTTTCAGAAATTCTGTGCTTTACAGTACTAATTTTTAATAATTTTTTTAGATATAAGCAAAATTGTTCGCATTTCTAGGAGGAAAACACCTTAACACTATAAATAAATTAAGTTAACAGTTTAAGAAAGTAATTAAATTGGTTTAAAAGTAACTAAAATAATCTTGTCAAGACTTATGGCTACTTAAAACTTTAGGTCGGTAATTGTAAAGTTTTATCCTTTACATAAAACTTTTTTAATGTGCCCGTAAGCTTAGTTTTGTTAAGCCTAAAATCTCTGCACGTAATGACAAAACTCCAATCTTTAGAGCTCAAATAAGATCCCAAACAAATTTGGGAGGCGGATATAGGTATCGCCGCCCCGGAAACAATTTATTGGATAAACAACACCTCTCAGGTGTTCGCTACGTTTGGTGACTTAGCAGGGGTGCCGGGTTCTTGGGGTGAAGTTTGTCCGAGTCTTGACGGAACTGCGTGGATGGCCGGATCGGAAGGTTTGGTTCAGGGAGACCTTTGGACTTCTCCAGCAGATCTATCTTTCACCGCCTTGCCACCGGATTCATATGTCTGTCACTCCTGGATCCACTGACCCCCAGATTTCTACCCGCTCCTCTTCTTTCTTTCCTAAAAAGACCCTCCTCATAGCGTCCTCAAAGAAGACACAGTCCCAGGGGGGAATTATTTTTCTCAGAGCCTTCTGTGTGGAGCTTTTTTTTAATTATTTATTTATTGAAGCTTCACCACATTTCATAGTTGTGACAAACGTATAATTGTACATTCAGTAATTTTTATTTTTAATAATACAATAAAATAGGAAAATAAAAAAGAAATTAAAGATTAATAAAAGTCCCAATAAACTACTTTTAAGTAGTTCGTCAATGGGTGCTTTTACTTTGAAGATAAAAATTATTTAATATGCAGTTTGAAATTATTTGTTAGAGTCCAATACAAACTATTTCTTTCAGCGAGCCAATTTTTAAAAGTAATATTTATTTTTTGGCATTTAACACATTTAAACAATTAGATATCATGTAGTCCAGCGTTATTTGTCCAGTTATATTTGTTTAAAGACTTGGGTACCATTAGTCCTTCGCAAAATAAACGAGTGCAGTAATGGTCCAATCTATTTATGTATATTCATTCATATGCTGAAAAATAATTTTATACCACGGAATTGCTCTTACTGAAAGAATTTTGAGATTCTAGTAAAGTATGGAACATTACACCTTTGTACACATAAACTTTGATGAGCTAATTTAACTAATAACATTACTAATAATTTAACTAATGAACTTTGAACTGATTGAACATGATTTAAATTTGTATCACAGAAAATTCCCCAAGCTGTAATTCCATAACTTAAAATAGATTCAGCTAATGATAAATAAATTATTCGTGCATATTGGATCATAGATGATATAAAAAACATGATTTTTGAAATTCCTGTTATTTTTCTAACTTTTAACCTTTCGGATGGTAACCCTGTCCGCGTGGCGTGAGATTTTTACGACTCGTAAATGTGAACTTTTCACTCCTATTTTTTCCACGTTCCAGCACGCTTTTCCTGAAGACCTCGCGTGTTACTTGAACTAGGTACGTTTAATGAAGTGTTCCGTTGTAGTTATTTATATTACGTTTATAATGTTAACTTTCTCTAACCACAACATATCGTTTCTATGAAACTAAAAGTAGAGGTCAACACCTACGTCATAAAATTATATGGGTGAATTTTTTCAATGGGTAAATATTTTACTTGCTTTTGATTTATTATATCGTAATATGATGAAAAGATTAAATTAAAGCAATAAATCTGTCAGTTATGATTAATATTGTAGAGATATTTAATATTCAATATAAATGCACTAGCGTGGACCCGTGAAAATCACGGAATAGTCTGAATTCTTGGCAAATAAGTTTCAGTTCTGAAAATTACTATTAAAATTTTCGATCAAAAATATTATATTAGCTTGACTGCATTATTCACATAATCCGTTCCAATTTTGAAAATGACAATAAAAATTTTTTTTGTAGGTAGGCACTTTATCCCTTGTTTGAATTATTCATGCAACTAGTTCCTTTTGTTAGTTAAACTGCAACTAGTTAATTTTGAAAATAACACTTAAACTCAAAGCGCGTTTGAGTTCGAGTATCATTTTCATAGATAACCGAATTTTTTGTCGTAATAATATTTCGAAATATTAACTATTAATTATTATTTTTGCTTAAATGTTAACAACATATTTCTTTATCAAAATAAAATTATGACTCTTACTAACGAACCATGACACTGTTAACCCAAAGTAGTGGGGAGAGTGAATATACCACCGTATGACTCTTTTTCGGAAAACACTTCTTGCCTCAATCACATTTATAAATCGCCGCATACATTCTTATGCTTCTCTTATTATTAATTTTCCTTCTTCCTTGCATTGTCTCAACTCATTGTCTAGGTAGGCTGTTGGGGTCGGCTCTTCTCTTCTTCAGATGTAGACAAATTGTTCCTCTTATTTTGAATTTCAAGTGTGCAAAATTTCATAAATAAAATATCAAAAAACTGCTTTGAGCGGATGGGGTAATTTTCAAAATCTCATTTAGACAGTGACCTTTTCCTTTGTTTATGGTATAATTCGAGGTAATTTCCTCAGGTTTTAGATTAAATTTAAAAAAAATATTAACCTCGCAATAAAACTGTAGGATACAAATCGATTCATACAAACCGCCCTCCCGGCCGCCACGGCCTTTTTTTCTTTACATATTAGAGGATATACTTCGTAGATAGAGGAAACAGAAAATGGTTTCCGCCAAAGATATTCAAATTCAAGAGAAGTGCAATGGTGTCCGCCCGTCTGTCGGCGGATTACTTCTTCATGTGAATAGTTTGAATACGGAAAGTATTTGATGTTTTTAAGGTGTGCAGTAGAATTGGTGAACAATATAGTTTGAATACGGAAAAAATTCGTTAATTTGGTTAATTTTTTTAAAGTGTGCAGTAGTATTGGTTAACAATATCGGCGACACCAGGAAACACAGTCCCGACCACTAAAAACTGTGGATAGCACATCTCTTATATTTCAATTCTTTGGTTTCCACTGAACAGAAAATCCAAAGAAGTGAAGTCGACATAATTATACCGATTTGACAGAACACTGGGGTCATCATATCATATCATTTCATCAAAACCTTTTGCCTCTAATGCCCCAAACTGGCCAATGAAAATTGTGATTTGTTCAAGAAAGAAATTCGATATTTGAAAACGTTTGATCAATTTCACAATAGGTTCTTCTCTTCGGTGGTATTTTGCCCTTATATTTCAGATTTCTCTGTAACAGCCTTATCAATTCCGTATTTGAAAATTGTCTGAAATAAATGATTGGCGTTTAACTGTCAGTTTGACGTTTCGGTAAATTGAAGCGATTACACAACCTTATCGCGTACTCAAATTCGGAAAAATGACATTTAACATTCTTCTTTAAAAACATACGCCATAATTTCTTTTTGCCTTCGAACATTATTGCATGAAAAAATTTGAAGTTGAGATTTGTTCTAAAAATGGAAATTCGGGAGCAAGAAAATTTCGTAAATCGAATCTAATAAAATAAAAAATTTCCGCAATTTTCACAGTTCCTTCAAATCTGCTACAGAGAGAACTCTTTTACCGACACATTTCGGGCGTGGTGAAATAATTCATAGAGTTCGCAGCAATTTCTTTGAAATTTTAATTTTAAACGAAGATGATTCTGTATTCAAAGTCATTAATATGAAAATTGATGAATGAATTTTTTTTTTCTAGTTGTGGCCTGGTGTTCAAGGGCTAAGGCTCACAAACCGAAGGTCGCGGAACGAATCCTGGCGTGCGCGAATAAATTTTATTTGATTAATTCGTGTTATTTCACAATTACTTCAATACATATTTGTGTCATATGTTTGCGGCACATTCCAGAGAGGAGGATACTCTTAGAATCGTGTACGACCACCATTCACAATTGAAACGTTGCTTGAAATGGCTTTAGCCGACCAGATCAAAATAGCCAGGTACTTCCCTACCTTTCTCTTCTCCATCTCCTTCCCCTACCCAAAACTTTCAGCTTCACAACTTCACTTCAGTCTCACTGGCTTCAGACGGGAGCAGCTGGGACTCTCGTGAGGTATTCACATTAAAAAAGTCAAAAAGGTTTGAACGCCTAGACAAGAAAAGAGTTGTTACTCAGTGAAGTTTGCGCTGATCTGATATCTGGAAGAATGTTGCCAAATTTTGTAAGTACACATTTAATTTTTTGTTTACCAAAAGTAGTGCGAGTTATAGAAAATCGTAATCAATTTTTGTTAGTGTTTCGATGATAGCGCGTATTTAATTTTTTTCATAGTATTTATATATTATGATTCTACCTTTTACAAGAAGAATATTTTCTAATGTAGGGAAGGTTCCAGAGGACACTTGAGATCAAAGTTCATAATCTTTTTATTATGGCTTTTTGTTCGTGTGTTTTTTCGATGCTTAAGGCGAAGTCCCACGAAAAAATGCAAAATCAAGTGTTTTCGTTTGAAAGTGTGTTCGCTAAAAATTATTGCAGATGCTTTAATTAGATAGTGTGAGTAGAACTCACTTTTGTCTTTAAACTCATCTGTGATGATCGCACACGGCTATCTATTTACCAAGCACATACCAACTTATGCGCTATGCTTATCGATAGCTGACACTGCCTGTCACCACACACAAGCGGCTGGCGCGAATGACTGGATTATTTCACCACTTCTGAAAAGTCTGGACCTGCAACCCGATTAACAATACCGCGTCGATCATTCGAGTACTTTTTGGTGTACATATTGCCAGCGATCGAGAAACTACAAAACAGGTCGGCCACACTACAAAAGGCGGTGAAATCCTGAGCAAGCACAGTTTAATGAAGACATCCAATAACCAACCAGCGAACTTTATAGTACGGTGCATCTATTGTAATTCATTCATCACAATAACAACGCGTAGTATTTATTTTTACGCGCTACTAGTGAATATACTGTTGCCATTTCTTCGTAACAGTACCGATATATTTTTGACGCGCTATTTAAACCATTGTTTAAGTGATAATTTTTGTGAACAAATAAACAACTCTGTTTTCTTATATATAATTGTTTCACATTATTTATTGAACACGCAAGGTATGGTTTAAACCAGTGATTCCCAAAGTGGTCCAGGGGTCCACGGGAGACTCCGCGGGGGTCCACGAAGGCATGAGAGAAAAACGGGGGTCCACAAGTTGCAAGTGGGGGTCCACGAAAAAAAATCTTGTTTCGATAGATAGTAAAGAACAAAAATGTTGGCTTGGCTTTACCTATCATTAAAGGCATACTACTCAAAACAAAAATAAGGGAGCAAAAAAATTTTTTCGATGATTTTTGACAGGCTGTATTTTGGTGAAAAACGGTCATATTGAGACTTTAAAAAGAGCATTTTGAAGCTTTAAAATTCATATTTTCAGATTTCTGGCTAAATTATTTTAGGTGATAAGGTTCTTATGCAATCCTAACAGAAAGCGCAAAAAAATTATTTTGAAAATAAAAAAAAATAAAATTTTTCAGTTAGGCCGGCATATGGATCAGATAGCTTATTTATTTAGCATTAATTTCTTTTTTAATTCCTTTTTTTAAACCCTTCCTTAATTTTTTTGAGTAGTGTATTTTAAGAAGGTCAGCGACTGTTGCCTAAATCTACTTGTATTTCGTTGAAAAATTGTTATATTGAGACCCATCCCGCCCTCTGTCTCATATCACATTACTACCCCCCCCCCCCCCCCCCCCGTTGTGACAGACCACAACTCCAGCGTTATATTCAATATTCAGCACAACGCGTGACGCGTTTTCGGTTACAATTTTATTGAATATTTTGAAAAACTAACTTCTTTAGAAAATGATCGGAAAATATTTAAAAATTTTGTGACTGAATTTCAAAAATAGAATAAAACACGCCTTTTGGCAACGTTTTCTTTTGCATCAAATCAAAACAGACGAAAATTTAACCTTATTGCCATCTACATAATGAATATTATTATTTGTGGACCGATTCCGAATGTTACACGACGTGGTGCATCGCCTTAAGTAGAATTATTATTCCTAGCGTACACCAGTTCCGATACACTTTCGCCATTTTGAGAGAAAACACATTTTCCGATACATTTATTTTTGCCGGAAAAAAAACACAATGACGCGCTTCAGTTTGCGAGTTGCCTGGAAAAATTTCTCTTTCACCGCATTTTCTCCCTAGAAATTTTTTGGTTAGGTTCAAAAATTAGAAAAAGGAGAAGGATATATTAATAGGGAGCTTGTCCTAATTACTTTTTAAGTGATTTTTTTCCAAATTCACTTTGAAATTTTTAGGCAAGTTCTGTTTTTAGTAAATTGTTATTTCATTAATTTTTATTCCAGAAAAAAATAAACAATCTTTCGATTATTTTATTTAATTTGAGAAAGAATCCATTTTTTAAGCAAACCTTTCCTTTTTTCTTTATTAATGCCTGGAAGTCAGTTATAATTGTGTTAAAATGCATTTTTAAAACATTTTACGTAACTTTTTTTCCTCCCTTAATTTTTGATTAAAACCACTGGAGCGACAGCCGAAATCGAAACTTTTTTCTCGGATTGCTCGAAATTTTTTGGTGACCGTTTTGATTAATTTCCACCCACCTTAAAAAACTCATACCTCCTCCTTATTTTAATATAGACATACCAACTGATAACAGTTCCATGTAGCCAATGAATTCACTTATCTTTTGTTGACTACCACATACTCGTAGGATTTATAAAAAATAAATTATAAAATCGTAAATATTTGAAATAGAAATATTCTCAGGATATTTTACCTATAAACTCTCGTAGAAAGTTCAATTATGCGTTCACATTAAATATTTTCTATGAAGTTTCTTTTAAATGGAGTAATTGATTATCACGATGTCGATTGTAGAAATATCAATAACAAAACTGAATTTTGATAAGTTGTAAAGTGTTCAATGTTCCCATTGAACAAACTTTTGACAGAAGTTATGGTTTAGAAATGGCGGCACTTTAAAATGGAATTTCAAAAATAACTGCATTTCAAAAATAGATACATTAATACCTTAAATCCACAATACTAATTAACTTAATTATTTCAAATACTGCATTGCACAATTCGATGGGCAAAATCATACGCATACACAACCACAAAATTTTTGTTTCTCAAATATACACTGAATTTTAAAGATTGAAACGCCTTAAAACACGCTGAATGCATTACCATTCAGTCATTATTACACTGGCATACAAATATGTTAGCAAAATTCACAAAATCACGATAAAAAGCCGCATTTTACACTGAGGCATTTTGACAGTTGAGCGTTTTAATTAAATCTACAAAATAGATTTTTAAAAATGATTTAATTTTTAAATAACTATAGTACACTGCCATCTGTCGAATATGGATATAAGCAGTATTTTTCACCTTGTAGAAGACGTCAAAATTAAACCGCGGGCATGTTTGAAAATATTACAAAAAAAAATTTATTGCATCTAGGAAAAATTTGCTTAAAATAGGCAGCAAAGCTATCCGCGGTTTTTCAAATGGCGCTTTATTGTGGCAAAAAGTGCTCCAAAATTCATCGAATAAAAATACTTTAATTTTTTTAAGTGTACTCTCGTAATGGAAAGCATACGAAATGATAGGAAAATATTTTGTCAAATTACTTTCCTCGTTTATTTTTCAATTAGCTCAATGATTTCATCCCAAATTTCGAATTGCACCCACCAAACAAGCAGGCTTGAATAATACATATCTGCGGAAAGTAATCACTTTGTGGTTCGACATTTTAATTGAAAATTAAAACGAACTTTGTCCAATGCCGTATTGTTGTTTAATTTGGTTATTCCTAGTTATAATGATTAATAAAGTCAATGATGATAATGGTAAAATAAATATTTGAAAAGTTAATTTTAAACTAGATGTTGTTAAGTTTTACGTAGGTACCAGGGGCTTTCTCTCAGTGAAATCGAGAACTTTACAATATCGGATCGACAAACATAACTACCGATGGTTTTTACCATTTTCCCGAGTACGGCCGTACTGTTGACAGCCATATTGATAGGGAATCAATAAGAAATCTATAAACTATGGCTACACCGGCAGATCTATCTATCTATGGATTAACTTTCGTAAATGTCAAACGGCCACATAAAAATAAAAACAAAACTAATAAATTGACAATTGATAATTTTGAATTGGAATAATAACATTAATATACATTGGCGCTTCGCATGTACTTTTTCACTAAACTACTTAATAAGGTATTTAATATTTGTGCAACTTTCGTTTCTCCAAAATGGAAAGGAATCAATTGGTCGCGTCTTAAATAAATATGAAGTTCATGGATCGCGTATTCAACTCTTATAGCTTCATTAGTTTACTTCCATTCATTAATAAGCCAGTTTTTTGCATAACGAACGACATTGTTAAAAAATTTGTCTTTTTTGTCAGCTTATCTGACACTCGAGATGCTGAGCTAAAATAGCGGCTTTTGTCTACCGATCGTCGAAATCATTTATTGGCCGTGCTCGAAAAATATTGCTAACTGAAAGGCTATTCCCTAAAATTTGTGATAAGAGATCGTTCTCCCGCGAGAAGTGCTGTCAGATTTGAGTGATTTTCTACAGCTGTTAAATGAACAAATGATCATGCATACTTGCAGGAACTCGTGTTTAAAACGACCCAAACTAAAATACGTGACAGCTCACAGCTGAAATTTTGACATCGGCCGATAAAAAAAGCAAATAATAGCCGTAGAAAATCACACAAATCTGACAGTACTTCTCGCGGGAGATCGATCTCTTACAACAAATTTTAGGGAATAGCCTTTCTGACGAATAAAGGATTTAGTAAATATCGTATAGATAAAGGGTTTTATCTATCGTCCGTGCTCAACCTCCTGAAGCTAAAAATCACGTATCACGGAATAAGGGGAGTTAATAGGGTCTCCAATTATCGCAGAGCGTTCGCGCCCCTTATATTTCTTTTCCGGTAACATTTAAATTAATATTTACTACCTACCTTTTAACCGGATATTGCCCATCTCCACCCAGGAATTTAGTCGTTTAGTAATGCAAAATGGTAAAAGAGATACAAAATCGAGCATCATTCAAATATATATTATTGTAGCCCTTTCTAGTAAAACGTACATTTTACGAGCGCACTCTCGGCTTGTTTGCGGCGAGTAATTTTTAAAAAATTAATGGTGTCCAGAACAGAGGGGAGAGTAATTTCGTCCGAATTTGGTAGATATTATAGACCGGTCAGCGCATTCTTGCTGGGACTGTCAATTGATCGGAGAGGAATCCCACCCGTTTTCCAGCACCATTCCCTTATTATTTATGCACTGTGTCTTCCTCCCTACAGGTGATTGCAGGATGCGCTAGATACAATCACCCAGCGCTACCTCTTCGTGGACCATCACCAACCTTTCTCATTGTCTTGTCTATACTTAGTCATACTAAAACTTATTGTATCTTGTATTTCGCGCTAAGCACTTGCATACTGCTGACTAACAACGTATGCATGGACACTGGAGGTCTAGATTCGTTTCAAAATTAAATGTCGATTCGTTTTTTTTTAAATTTCCTTGAAAAGAGTCCTTGCGAGAGCCTTGTAAGAGTAACCATCTGTTACTTAAACCAGGGCGGGTAAGTGGTGGATAACCTCCAAAGACCGGTCAGTGGCCAAGTTGGCATCGCGTGTGGTTCCCACCCAATTTCAATTCCTCACCCTGACTAATTCCTCCATCACTATACAAGCAACATTTTTCACTTCTGTGGTGGTAGTAGAAGATTTTCAAATATTGTTAGGTTATTCGTAACGAGGGAATGTTTGTCTTTCTTGTTTTTTTAATTTTAAAAATATTGTCAATTGATTCGTACGTTTTAAAGATTCATCTAAAATAGTGATTGAACACTCAATGATTTAGAACTCTTACCTAGTACTGCACATAACACAGAGCAGTGTTTCTATCACCATTTATCTCATGGGTTGTTATTTACAGCGGCACGAAGGGGGTTATTTTTAGGGGATGTTTTTTCCCGGTAAGTTTTATCTTAGAGATCATCGTTTAAAGCCTGAGACACCCTCCACAGGCCAAGTCTTCAGTGTTCAGTCGCTCTCATAAAAACTAAACCGTCGTTTAGTTCTGAACGCTCCGGTGAGAGCTTTTATATCGAAAGTGTTAGCCGAATGGGGAAGGAGGTAAAACAACAAATAACACGAGGATGCAGTAAAATCCAAAAAGACGTGTGAAGAGATCGACTTTGAATAGAAGTATGCTGACTCGCTGTTTGACTAAAATAAGTCAATCGTGCAGATCTGGAAACAATTCCGTTCGATGCATAACATTGCACCTTTATCTTTTTTGAATAAATAACTCACTAGATCCTAACTGCTTCTCGCCATCTAAATTTATTAGGCATTCCTAATTAGAGTACGCTGTGAGACAGATGGAAGTAAGAAAAGAAGACAATGGGGAAAAGAAGGGAAGAGGGAAAGCTGGTCTACCAAATCGTGCATCATGCATTTTAAGTCTTTTTTGCAAAAATGATACAATTTTTAACTGAAATAATACAAAAATTTTATTTTTAACAATTTATTTGTTTTGATTATCATTATTTCTGTTATCACTACTACAAGCATTTCCGTCCAGTAACAATTAAACATTGATTACTCATGCTGTGAACATTTCTAATTGGAGTGTTAATATGTATCTCCTGTGTGGAGTAATTGAAAAAAAAATATCGCAACGGCAATTCTATTGTTGAAATAATAATTGTTAATACTCTTTAAATGTTTCAAACAATAAATATATAATAAATTCAATCTAGGCTGTAGATGTTTTAAAGCTAATATATTAATTACGTCGTTACAATTAATGAAATGAAGAAGGCTTTTTAAATGCTATGGCATAATCAAAAAAATTGCTCTACTCTACCAACAGCCTTTGCCATAACTGAAATGATATAGGTAATTGTAAGCGATTTTGCGCAAATAAAGCCTACTATATTACAGTCTTCCACAACTGAATTGGGCTTGGTAGATGATTTTGCACAACAAACCCTACTCCAGTGGCGGTTCTTCGCAGGGGGACAGTGGGGACAGTCCCCACAATTTTCATCCGAAACTTACTAAAGGAAATATCAGTCGATGCTTTGTCTTCACCAAAATGAACGAATTCTTTAAACATAGAAGCAATTAAAATTTGCAGAAATAAAATATAAAAAATTATTCCGAATCATTTTAATGTGACCCGCGGGAGCGGAATGATAGCGAACCAGCAGACCAGCGCACGAACTATCTCAGACCGTTTCTCAGTGCGCGTAACATACCGCGCACTTGGGGACAATCCGAGTTATCCCCCAAAGAATTTTGGTTGATTCTTCGGGTTTTTTTCTCACTTGTACATGAATTTCAAATACCGTGGGGATAATCCTATTTATCCCTTCATTCAGAATACCGAACCATTTGTCTGCGTATCGTTTAATCGCTCGCTTTCATATAAGTTCGATAATAATCTTGCAAGATGGTATGATGACCTTGCAAGGTATATTCTCCATTACGGTACAGTAGGTACAGGTAAAAAATATCAATCCCCACAATCATAGAAGTTCTCGAGCCACCACTGCCCTACTTTATTTTAGACATCACCGTTACTGAAACAGTAAAGGCTTTATAAATTCGTCCTAGATGGTTTTCTGTTAGTTGCGCCACGGGCGGTAAAATACAATAAGGCGTTACTTTGCCAGCAGTGGCTTCAGAATTAATCATTCTCCATTGTACATTGGGTGATCAAAATTCTGGCACTTCTTCATCTTGTACATTTTCATACATTATTAATGCTACCCTCGATGCCGTAAGGGTACGAAATACAAATAACCAATATCCAACCATTTCAGAAAAAAAAAACAAATTTATGTAGGAACATGTTATGAATTTTATACCAAAAGTTCTTCCTACGTATAAATTTTTCGTTTTGCAATAATTTTTTGGCAGACTTCTACATTTGCAATTTTTAGCACTGTTCAAGTCGTAAAAAACACAAATCATAAATTTCTATGGCACTTATAGAATGTATTTGGTAGTATATTATAGTTTACAATGTAATATTATAGTGGGCGGTTTGTGTTAGGAATCTACCCTTCCGTTAGTAATCCGGGGCAAATGAATAATTCATATAATGTTAATCAGGCTATATTGTGTACGGAAAATGTTGTTCTTGCCCATAAATTTGATCCTGAGTCCACGAATCACAGCAGTGTCGATGAATGGGCTGGATTGCGTCTCGGCTAATTTGGTTTTCAAGTCCTTCTATTATTATCATCTACCTACGTCTGTGGCAGGTGGGCGGGCGGCTTGGCAACGTATTTATACAAATCGGCGTTTCATTTCGAAATTAGTAAAATTTTGGACACTTGACCTTCAAAATATAAGGAAGATCACTGATTCCGAAAAACCACCCACCCATTTTTTCTATCCCTTAATGACGAATTTTGAAAATTCTTGATGAAATTTTGCACAAATGACTTTCAAAATTAAAGTAGATTTTTTAAAAAATGACGTTCAAAATAAGAGAAAAGTGATTATTTTGATGAACGTTTCGACAAAAATGACATATAATTTCTTTTCAAAATTTACTTTTAATTTCTTTACAAAATTATAATTATAAACACCCGTATAGATCTTCCCTCTTGCCCACAGACCTCAAACCAAATCAAAATCAACGTCAATCACCGTGTAATAAGAAACTCCGAAACTTTCCAAATTCCTTTTCAAATGACCACCTAGACTTTTTTCAAACTTGTGCGAATTTTTCCACTGTAACATACACTGTGTGGCAAGAATCCGGCCATACTTGAAAATGATGTGTGATTTATGAATAATACCGAGGGGTAGGGTGGGTGAGAATTTATATGGTTCTCCCATCACTTTAGCAAAGAGAGAGCCCATATTACGAATCCTCTTTTAACAGGTCTCGGCTTGTTTTTGATATAACAATACAATATATTTCTTTAATTTAATGAAAACAAATAACTTTGTGCACACCACTATCTAATTAACAATATCAACATGTTTATTTCTTTATTTATTTAACGCCCAGAGTGCTTTTACATGATTTGTAGTGTAATTTTAATTTGACAGATACTTTGAAACTAAGGAAATAATAAAAATAAAACTACATTAGATAAAAGTCATACAACAAGTCTTACAAACACATAAACATAAACAGAAAAATACAGCTATTTTATAGGTTTACAAGATGTGTTTAGTAATAGTGTTGAAATAAATTTTTTAGATGATTGACAAAACTCGCCAAGTTGGTATTGAAAATGTCAACATCACCCAAGTACTTATTTCCCATGGTGTGAAGTCGTTGTATTGGAGAATGGGCAATTTAGTTACGTTTATGAGTGCTGCTATAGAATATTGTATTTTGTCGGGTAGTTATTGTGGGTATTCGTAAGTTAATGAGTTGCAAGAGTTCACAACAGTCGAATTTAGAGTAAGTATTTTGAATAAAAATGTTAAGTCGTTTATTTTACGTCTGTCTTCTAATGTATGTATTTTTAGTTTCAAAAACAATGTTTTCTTCGTCAAGATATTAAGTTTATTAACTTATTATCCTGACGAAGAAAGAAACATGTTCATATTGTTAATTAAATAGTGGTGTACACAAAGTTATTTATTTTCATTAAAAATAATGACGCCACAAAGTGAATTTGCGAAGTTTGAAGAAACAATATATTTCTGTTAGAGTTTAAAAACTGAGTTTTGGTCTCTATTTCTTACAATGTCTTTCTGCAAAAAAATATCATTTTGCCAACAAATGTGTTGTTTGTGAATGACTTCGAGTGGTGGGCGAGAATTTCAAGAGTTTTATCGTCACTTAAACGAAGAGAGAGTTAATGTTAAGTCTCTTAATTTCCAACAGTAAAACAACTTAAGATGAGTTGGGTATCTTGCAAATAAGTTGTAGGTGTGAGTGATTATCAGTTGGTTTATTTAGTTATTGTAAATATATTGAATAATAATCTCACTAAGCTAGGCCCCAAGTAGTTCTTCCGCTGCGGCGAGCGGACCGTGGGAGCCCGCCCAATCTCACCCATGGCTTTGGCCAGCGTAACCGTTCGTATCTAAGACACGATTACGATAGATGGTACTCTTCTGATATCCTATTAGACTGCCGTCTGTTCCTCGACATATTATGTACGTTTACCTGTGACTTACATATCTAACAACATGTTTTTCCATTGCAGTGTGAAGACCGAACTGCAGAACAGCGGCGCGTTGTCTCGACTGTACATAGCCAACGCGGCGCGCAAGGACTCCGGCAACTACACGTGCTCGCTTGACGACGTGTCTGCCACTACCGTATCCGTGCACGTGCTCAGAGGTGACAATAATCTTATATGTATATTAGGGTGTATGTATGTTTCATCAAAGTGCCGGTAAAAGTAACTCTATGACGCTTTGACCGTCATTATTTTTTTAGGGCTTAAGTCATATTTTATCAATCATCGGGACCTATGTCATGAATAAGATTATGAAGCATGGGTAGAAATCTGGGGTTCAGTGTGTTCAGGAGTACATATGAATCCATCTCACCATTGAAGCGCAAAGCGACCGACGCGACGGGTCGAGAGAAAAGCTCGAGAGATCCGGTCAGCAGACGCTTCCGCCGCCAAGACCTATTCAAACATCACCCCGGAACCCGGGCATTTCTGTTAGTTGGCTATCAGTCAGCGTAATGCAAAAGTTTTAAAACACCCATTTTTGAAAAAAACCCATTAACAATGAAAAGTTTTGTCCCTGAAAGTATCGTATCATTAAACGGCGCTATAGAAAGTTAACCGCTTACAAATTATATTGTTTTGTGGCATAAGAAGTTTGAGAAAGAGAAAAAAGAATTTAGAAAGAATGAAGGAATGAAGGAATGAATGAATTCCTATATAAACCTATTAATTCAAGCCTAACCATAAATCCAGTTTGATGAAATTTTAAATATTATAATTCTCAATTTGGGAGGCGGGTATGGGTACTACCGCCCCGGGAACCATTTATTGGATAACCAACAGCTCTGCTTAAGGTCACTCCAAGTGATTTGCCACGTTTGATGACTTAGGAGGAGTGCCCGTAATCTTGGTATAAGATTTACCTAGATCTTGGCGGCAGTTGCGCCTACACACCGACTGCCGGATCGGCACAGGCCGGATTGGGAGAGACTGGTTGAGTGAGACCTTTCAATTTCTCAGGATTCAATTCAAACGTCCGTTTCTTCTGGCACACTTACCCCAGACTACCCAACCCTCAAACCTTTTTCCCTCCCAGTACTTCCTCTTCGTCCTTTTTTGAAAGACCCTCCACACAGCATCCTCAAAGTTGACGTAGTCCGTGAAGGTACTTATTTTCTTTGGGGCCTCCTGCGTAGAGTTAACGTAAAAATTAATTTTTTTTCATACTGACTATTCGCGGTGGAAACCCATTATAATATATTAAGAGCCATTAACCAGCGGCCGAGAAATTAAATTTCGTCAAACGAAATAAGAATGTAAATTTAAAAATATATATTTTAGTTTGTAAGACCGTAAATAAATAGAGAAACAGAAGTATTTTCGTCACAAAACAAGGGCGCGGATCTTTTTTTATGATTTTATTTGAACTTAAATTAAAATTCTGAAAAGTAACTTTCCCAAATAATTTATTTTACTGCATCCATACTAATATTATAAATGCGAAACTGCTCGAGTTTGTTTATGACCTTTTCACGCATAACACAATATAAAGACTTTAAAAATTCATTCACCAATAGAAAGCTAAATTATATGCGCAGACTATATTTTGTATATGATGGTAAGCTCTGGCGTAATGAAATTATAAATATTAATATATTATATTTGTTATACGTTTTCTGTCGCTAACTAAGGCAAATTTTTGCTAACGTCAGAAAAAAATCGTTTCCATGGAAACGATTGCTACTGCTTCAGAAAATTCAAATATTAGAATATGTTTTATTTTTTTGGACAAGCTTCTGTTTTGGAATAAATGTCAGTTCCTACATTAAAAATATAATTCGTAACGATTATAAAGACTGAATAAATGAACTGAATAAATAGTGTAATTTTTTATTATATTCACAAACTTTCAAATATTTAATTAAAAATAAACATCCGAAATGTTTGTAAGCGCATAAATTCCGAACGAATGAACAAAATTGGATAAGTAATTCTTTTTTTCTTTGAGCTATAGCATTATGAAATTTAGGTGGTAGGCGCGATGTTTGAAAACTGAATGTAAGGGAATGAATATATGGAATGCGGGAGGGGATGGGGTGGGGTGGGGGGGGGGGGGGAGATAATTGATAAGTGCAAGCGCTACAGTAATTTCCCGTATTACCATGCGAGCGAAGCCGCGGGGAAA
This sequence comes from Glyphotaelius pellucidus, assembly GCA_936435175.1. Classification (NCBI taxonomy): domain Eukaryota; kingdom Metazoa; phylum Arthropoda; class Insecta; order Trichoptera; family Limnephilidae; genus Glyphotaelius; species Glyphotaelius pellucidus. Next base: position 23,429,672 of record OW386555.1, on the reverse strand, counting down.
AGCTAGTGATTATATAATTTGAAATGTATGTTGTACAATTGAAAATTTAACAAATCTGCCAACAACCTATGGCAAAACCTTTTTGTACCAAAAATAAACATATTTTTTAAAAATTTAAAATAAAGCTTTACTAGATGAAAGAACAGTGTTTAGAAATCAATCTACAATTTTTTTGTAAAAAAGAGTCAAAGCGTTTAATTTGATTTAAAAATGAAATTTCCACTTTGTCTGGTTATTCCCTTATCAAGCTAATGACCAGTTTGAATATGGCCTTAACATACTAAAACCGGTTAAGATCACAAATAAATTAAGTGTAGAAGAGTTTCAATGTATTATCAACGAACAAAAAAATTTAAATAAAAAAAAAGATTACTGGTTTTATCCAATGAATTCAATTTACATTTCCATTCTGCGACCAAATACATATGTTCTCCAAGCTATCAAAAAAAATGTGTTTGTCTGAAGTGTCCTGCCAGGAAATTATATTTTTTGTTTCTGTTTGTAAGCAATTAAGAGCCTAGGATGTCTTATTTATACGGCGCCCTTGAACGTTATTCTTAAAAAAAACGAGGTTTAAGAACTATTCAATTATTATTAAGAAAACCAATTCATTACCATTGACCTTGTACGCTCAATTTTCATATTTAAAACGCCAAATTTAAAGGCTAAAGGAAAAAAATTAAAAAGGTCAAACGAAAATCTCACCAAACTATTTATTGGATCCGATATAAGCCCAACACAAAACAGCTTTCCTGAAAACGACACAACAAAAAATTTTGCTTACGGTGAATAGAATGTGTACGAAGATCATTAAATGATTAAATCGTTGAAAACATCAAAGTACCTACCTGTTTAATTTAATACGTTTCAATTTTACGTTTACGATAAAAACTTTTAATGCTGACTTAAAAGTTACTGGCTTAACAACAAATTTTGATTTTCTAAGAAACTCACAGGTATTTAACTTGGTTTGTGAATTAAGAAAAATATTTTTATGTTTTGACGTCATAAGAGGATTTTAAGAAAAATAACAATAGACAAAACAGCCTGAAAAGGCAGACCGTAATTAAATTAATAATTATTATTTTTGTAAATCCGTTTTTAAGTTGCGCTGCTTTTTATCGGAATTTTAACACTGCTTTATTTTTCTTCATTTCTTTTTAATCTAAGCGATTTTGTCAAAAAATACTTTTTTGATCAAGTCACCGTGCCTTAATTTTTTTACAACAGCTCCACTCAGGGTTTGTGTCATCTTTGGGGATGCTGTGTGGAGGGTCTTTTTATGGAAAATAGGGAAAGGAAGTTCTGGGAAGACGGGTGGGTAGGAATATGGGGGTCATTATTTCCAAGAGTGACGGACGTGAATCCAACCCTCCCACCGATGAGTCGAGAGAGAGTGTCCGGCTAGAAAGGTCGAGGTTAGGTCTCCCTCAACCAATATCTCACGATCCGGCCCGCCACGCAGTAGGTCACCCCGTAGGTGACCAATGGCAAAGTTGTGTGTTTATTATCTAATAAATGGGTCCCGGGGCCTCGCCTCGCTAATTAAATGCTTTATATACTTTTCTGATTTTACTTTATGAATAATTTATGAATAAAACCTCAAATTGTAATATTTAATTAAATGAAGACAAAATTAGCGAAACTCAACCAAAAATCTGGAAACAGAAAAATCAGAAAAGGGTATTTGCACCTCTGGGACTCGAACCCAGGACCTTTCGCCTTCCGGGCAAATACATAGTAGTCAGCGCAATTGCCCGGAAAGCGAACCTGGGTTCGAATCCGAGAGGTGCGAACATGTTTTCTAATTTTTCTGTTTCCAGATTTTCGATTGAGTTTCGCTAATATTGTCTTCATTTAATTAAATGCTATATATTCCTTATGGGAGTCTGCAGTTACGGTTTTTTAATACCAGATTTCAATATTTGCTCTTTTTTTAACTTTTGAAACATTTTTGTCACAGAAAAAAACATCAGGTTTTATATTTTGTTAACTTGTTTTTGGCCAAAGCTTTGTAGTTAATGATGGAAATGATTCGGCGGATTTGAAATTAGGTGTTTTTACGTGCAAATTCAAGAAAGAAAAATTGTGTGAACTTCATAACACAAAAACTCTCTGTTTCATACAAACATCACGTTTACATTTTCAGCTGTAGGCATGTGCAGTTAGCAAATATTACTATCATCTTTCTTGTAACGGATTAAAAAAATTTCTAACTAAAAACACTCCTTCGTTATTTCTAGAAAGTTTGTGTCGTAAAGCCGTTTCGTCCATAGGCAACTTTAACTGTGCTATTTCGTCAACTCCCCTTAATAATAATAACTTTCTTATCCGTAGAAGGCACAAATTATAAATTAGCCTGCGGCAAGAAATCATACAACTTTGGCCGTTCTGTTGAGATGCTAAGTCGATTGGCGAATTGGGGGAAGGTCCTTCAAAAGTAGAATTATTACTAGAAGAAGGTCCTTCTTATCAAAGTCTTCTTTATGTCTCGAGTTTCGCGGCTTACGAAGGCTTAGAAATGTTAAATTGGAAAATTACTGAAATGCGCGTCTTATTTTGAATTTAACGTTTAATGAGAGGAGACTTTATCGATGGATTACTTTTAGTATTGACATGATGTTAAATCAAATACCACAGTTAGAAATCAAGAAGACAGTTGAAAAACCAAAACTTCAAAAAATATCGACCTTTTTTTAATATATATGTACATGTAGGGGGACGAACTTGACTTACTGCAACCAGTAATTCTTGAAAATATTTGGAGGAAAATATGTAAGTGAAATTTTGGTCTTATTTTAATGAACTAAAATAATAACTTTGTTTGCAACCAAGATTTTTTTCTAAATACCGACCGGTTTCGCTTAACACAAGCATCTTTATAAAATTAAACCGTTAAAAAATACATCGTGTGAGCTTTTAATTTATACATACAGAAAGAGACAAAACATAAAATAAAATAACAGTGAGAAAGCATAAATTGAGATCTTACATAGTAATAGAGAGAAAGAGATAGATGTTTACAAAGTGGGTTTATGGTACCATTTTACATCTATAGGAACAAAACGTCACATGAGTAGGTGATTAAGGGATAACGGGGTTTTTATGAGTCTATGAGAAATTTCCCTAATACAGGACTATTTTTCCCCAACATAGGGCTACATTTAACTGATTATTCAGAATCTGGGTTTTGATTTTTTTTTTTCAAATAAAAACATTTAAAAAACGGCTGCTTTGGTTTTCATGGGTCCATTTTTAAATCAAAACACTTTTACATCTAAAAATACGCACTTCGCCATAATCGCGATATGTTTGACACAATCCAATTATGATAGACATGGTGGGGCTGCCCGAAACACTGGCTAAAATGTATGTTTTACTAGCGACAGGTTTTTTGCGCCGTGGACGACGTAATAGGCAGAGCGTTTCACGTCACCAACTCTTTTCAAGAAACTGAATGGACGTGCTAGACAACGTATTACGTTGGTATGGAACGTATTGCGCCGACGCGATAGAACCAACCGCTTCCAAAGGAGTGTATTGCGTTGTACGTAGCGTTTCTTCGCCAATGTTAGTGCGTTTTTCAGTGTCCTGAGGGTTTCAAAATGTCACAAAGAACTGACAAATTGCTGACAGTGAGGTTTCCTGCCGACGAAGACTTGTACAGATTGAAGAGTTTGTACAGAATCACGCGATACTTCATGGTATGAAAGATCCGAAATTTAATAATATCATGAAGAAACATGATCTGATCGTGATCATCAATAATTTCTTTAAGTAACATTGCTACAATCTTTCTCTTCCTGTAGATAGTCTCCATTTTGTGAAACTGTCGGTATGCCGACTGAAAACACTAGGAAAACACTTTCACGCCGCGTAATATATTTCAAGTGAAAAAAACCTGTCGCTAGGAAAATATACCTTTAAGAAAAAGGAAGTTTAACATAGCATAATGCCTCAAAAATAAATGTATTATAATATGCGAGCCTGGGGCGTGTAAATAACCCCAGAACTCTCTGAGCATAATACTCAAAAGTATGATTATGAATCTACCTTGCGTGGACAAAATATCACCAAAAATGTACGATCTGACAAAATCTCAATGGAAAAAACAGAAGCACTAACCTTGATTGTCGATTTCTGCGACGTGCGGTATTCTAGAAGCATGAATTGTAGGTATTTTTTCAGGTGCAAAAAAAAAACAATAATATTTTTACAAGAGATTATTTTACCAAATATTGATTAAACATTAAAGAATACATGAAAAAAAAACTCAAAAAGTAACAGGATGTTGATGTGGGGGTCTCAAAGAAATGGCACGCCCTAGTTGACACGATTGCAATCTTCCCAGTAACCTAAAAAAACGAATTAATTCTTAATCCACACAAATGCGGCTATAGCCCGATCTAAGGAAAAGTGAAAAAAAAAATTGCAAAATGGCGGCTGTCTGAAATAAAAAAGACATTTTTAACAGTTTTTTATTGGCTTTCCAAATTTTTTAAAAACAGTAAAAATTTAAATTTTACTATAGTTTAAGTTAGCGCCATAGAATAATTAATGTATAGAAAAAACTCACACCAAATTTCAAGTAAATTGGTTCCGTAGAACTTCAGATATCGTGCCAATCGTCCCGAAAAAAGTAGTTTTGAGAAACATGCATTTAAAGTTTTGCTCTTTTTAGATTTTTGTTAGATTCCGTATAAACCGGTCGAACTATAATGGCTCGAACTTTTAAAATAATTGAAATTGAAAAATCCTTTTAAGGAGATATTCTTGAATAATAAAATCATCGAAATACGAAGAATATATTTTTTTTCTAGACAATCAGTACAAATAATTTAATAATCAGTACAATTTTTTTTTATTTTAAAATATGCACAAGTCAGTTGTCAACTTTACACAACTAGAGTAGAAATCACAATGAATTGCAAGACATTCAAAACACAATAATAATCAAGGTCACAATAATATTTGTAAAATAAGTACATTTAACACTGCATTATTTTCTCCAAGCGGACAAGTGAGCACCATCTGTGATCCATTTGGTCGATCATGATGATTTTAGCACTTTTTTCGAACGATACATTTTAGTGTCTCTGGAAATCCGAGGAGATTGCCAAAAATCACCACTTTTGCAATATAAATATTTTAATTATTTTTCGAACAAACAAAACAATGCCTAACCAATAAACCACGATAAAAAAGCTTCGTTCTTAAATAAATCCTTTAACGCCGTAATTAATTTATTCTCCTATACGCTAAAAGTACTAAATTTATAATTAAATTTTCCCTCGTGTGTGGGAAATTCATTGCTCGTCTTGTGTTGATTTTGTCGTCAAAAGCCTCCTTCAGTAAAGCCACGGTAACAATGGAGGTGGCTGTACTTGTTGTTCAAAGAAAAATTTTCATACGTTTTCTTTTCATGTCACATATTCCGTCGTAAACATCGACACCGCTTGGGAAGGGAAAGGGGGGGGGGGGGGAAATTCTGCGAACCAAACAAGAAAATCATTAAGCTGTGAAAAATGTTAACAAACTTTTACAAAATTTCTTTTGAAAAACTACGAAATAAATTTTCACATTGAAAATCTTGTCTGGTAAAATGATAAGACTGATTAAAATTTGTATATAATTGGACTGAGCGCATTATCAAGTAATAAATAGTACAGTAAACATTAGAATCCTTCGAGCTATAAAAAGTTCAAGTATTTCTAATTTTCTCTTTTTATGTAAATCGAAAAAACCAATTTTTTTCAGAATTCGTAAGACTTGTAATCTGTTAATTAATTTATTTTACTTTTTTTTACACAGGGGTTAGTAATAAGCAATAGGTTGATGAAAATAATTTCTTACATTACATTGCAATCGGAAAAATGTGAAAAAAAAATTATGACAATAATAAACTGAATTTTCAGAAATAATCCTACGTTGACATAAAAAAATAGTTTATTATGTAGGAGATAATAAGGTAGTATCCAACACGACCACTATCTTCAAACAGAAACAGAATGTACAAACAAATATATAGACGGATAAAATGCCAAACGGTCGAGTTAAAACAGGAGATGAGATTTATGTGGCGCATGTGTGGTTAAACCCTTTACGAACGCGTTGCAAATGAGGTTATCTGAAAATAATGCTGTCAATGTAAGCATTATAAATTAGTTTAAGAAAGGGATGCTTGGATAGTTTAGACATGTAGAATGGAAAGAATAAAAAAGGAGTGTCAGGAAAGCTTACGAGGTGCGAGTGAATGGTAGAAGAAGAAGGAAAATGACCTGGCATTATCAAGTGAAACAAGTATTGAAATTTGGTATGATATATGTATTTTCAATTTGGGAGGCGAGTATTAGTATCGCCGTTCCGCATTTATTGGATAACCAATACCTCTTCCACAGATCACCAATTGCTATATTTGGTAACTTAGCAGGGGTGCCCGAGTTCATAGGGTGAGGTGTGTCCGGGTTTTGGCGACGGATACGTCTACCCAATAGCTGCTTGGTGGGTCGAATCTGGGGAGACCGATTTGGGGAGACCTTTGACCTTTCCAGCTTCTCTTTCGACACATTGCCTTGCACCGCAGCGGGAGGAATGGATTCATCCATACGTCAATCCTGGAATAACTGACCGCTGGATTTCTACCCACTCTTTATAGCTTTTTCCTTCCCGGAACTAGAATGGTCTCTCTCGACCGACAGCAGCGGGAGGGATGGATATTCTTTTGTCACTCCGTGACTCAGATTCCCACCAATCACAGTTTTTTTTCCTTTCCAGTCTTGGCGGCGGATGAGCCTAGCTGGCTAAACAAAAAGAAAAAAATATTTGACTCTCAAGTGGATAAAAGATAAATCGGCGGATAGAAAAACGTGGCACAATCAAGGCAATTACATACTTAAGTCGGATCACGTCAAAGGACACAATAATAGAAAAGTTTGTACAAAACGGTGTATGAACTTGAATAAAGCAAGCAGTGTGTGCCAACAATGAAAAAATGGCGTGACGGTTTGTCAGATACTTATTTTTCCTTTCGTTGAGGTTATTAATAGCATAATGTAATAATGGGGCTCAATGTTTTAATAATCTGGTTCATTAATCTTTTAACGCTCATTAACACGCGATGTTAAATATTCTTGTTAATATAAGCTTTTATGGTTTTCTAGTGCGTGTTATGGTACCTCGTTATCTTAATCAACTTAAAGTTTTGCGTTGATTTAGACTCTTAGATTGATTTATAACCTTTTTTCCACCACTCTTTCCGTAATATTTCATTCTTATTATTGTGATAAGTTGAGTACCTCATATACATAAGATGCGCTACAAATGTCACGTAAAAAGTTTGCCAACTCATAAAATATATTTGTTCCAACTCTTTTTTCGGTATAAGTACAAATGTTTTGTATTGCAATTTTTTTAAGTGAAAACTTCTTTAGCATCATTGTGATTTGAAAATCAATGAAACGGAAACTAGTGACACTAAAAAGAGACAAACACGTACATCTATAGGATTTAGCAATAAAATATTTATTTAAGGCTACTTCTTGGTGTAGTGATATAAAGCTCCTGACGAATCTCAAAGGCCCGGGTTCCCCAACCCCTTCCCAAATTCCATACATTCATTCCCGGTACATTCAGTTTTCAAACAGCTCGCGTGCCCCCTATTTCAATTCTTTTATACAGATTTCAGAGCTCACCAGTATATATAGAAACCATCGCTGGCAGGCACACATCAAATCCCCAAAGTTTCATTGCAACCGGATGAATTGTTAGCAACGCATAATTTCATGATGCCAGAACTCACTATTGTATATAATAAGAATCTTGGGCAGGCGCACATCAAATCCCCAAAGTTTCATCGCATTCGGATGAATGGTTTAGCCACTGATAGCATACATACATACATAGACAGACGCAAACATACTTTCATTTTTATATATATAGATAGATGCTATTATAAATAATACATTACATACACATTTGTACAGAAGTTTTTGTCCAAGTTGTACAAAACGCAATTGTAAAATTATTAGTTGTCCCTAATATTTTCAAACAAAGACACAATACTCCGTTGCTGTTTCAGAGTGCAAAAATTTTACCTGTGAAGGCAATACTATGGTATAAAATTATAATTCAGCATATTTACCCCGCAGCATAAAGAGAAACTAGATCATAAATACAGCACTAGATTCACGCGTAACGACGGGTTAATAGTTCCGAAATTTAATAATAAGTACGGACAGAGAACGTTTGAATACAACATACCGAAGATATTTAATTTATTACCTGACAATATAAAGCAACATCATTCTATGAATAAGGTTAAATATATGGTGAAAAATTGGTTATTGGAAAAAGAATATTTATTTTGATACTTATGATAAAATTTATGAAAGAATGTTTAAACTGTGGATAAAAGATGTAAATTATAACCCTTTAAATATATTTGTAAGTAATTATAAGCACCTGCTGTCAAGCCAATTGCAATTGGCTTAGCGGGACTTGTTTGGTGATCTATAAAAAAATTTTAAAAAAATTTCAAAAATAAAAAAATAAAATATTTCTTTGGAACCTGAAAGAAAAATGTCATGATAAGCCACTGGTGACTTCGCTTTTAAAAGCACGTAATATAATGTGTTCGATGAAAAATGTATGTGACTAGCAAGTTGTCAACACCACTCCCTATATCATTATTTATTGATTTAGTCTTCGTAGTATTTTCAAGAAATTGGCGCAAAGTTCAGAAGGTTACAAAATATGTACAATAAAATTCACTGCTATCGATAATATTTTAAGAAGTTAATTTTAATTCATAATGATCAGATCGTGTTTTAATCGGAAGTTTGTAGCAGGCCCAGATTTTATTATTTTTCAATCCATTTCGCATTAGGAATCGAGGAGGATAATATCGGTAAAGCGAGATAATTCAGTATGTCAGGGGAGAATTAATGGTAATTGCTTTTAAATAGAGCCTCCACGGTTTATTGGCTAAAACAGTTTCATTAAACCTTGGGTTCGTAGGTTTTGGGGATCCATTCGAGCCGCAAAACTTAACGTAATCATTTTTCAATCAAAAAAACAATATCTTTTTAAATTTAATAAATTAGTAGCAGAGTGGTTTCCCACCTCTGCATTCAATTCTTCGGCTAGCTAACCGTCACTATACAAGAAACATGTTTCACTTATTGCGATGGTAGTAGCAGTTTTTCAAGTGTTGTTAGGTTATTTGTCTTTCTTTAAATTAAATAATTGCATCCAAACTTAAGAATTCGTACAAAATTAATTTTAAATTCCGTCTTTTCTGGTATAAATAACGATATGGAGGTCTAGCACAATAAAATCGATAATTTTACAATATTGGATCAATAGGTGTAACTTTCGACAACTTTATATCGATATCCTGAGCACGGTTTCCCTGATGACAGCTGAACCGATATTGACAGGGAATAAATAAGAAATCGATATACGCTTGCAACACTGAAGGTGTTTTCTATGAATTGACTTTTCGGAACGTCAAACGCCAAAAAATTACATAAAAATATTATTAAATTGGCATTGTTAAATTGAAATACATTATACCTAGCTCTCTCATTCAAAATTTAGGCTTATTTGATTTCTCAAAGAACCTTTATATAAAAATGCAAAAATCAGTCATATTAAATACATGTAGCATTACGAAACATTTTTATAAATATTTATATTGAGGGATCAGTCGGATTTATCAGTCCAGTTAGGAGTTCTATCGAGCCGAACCCTCAGGTATTAAAATATCTGAAGTCGGTGAATTATTTTCCCATTTGGTCTCTGGTAGGTTGACATGTTGTTCTTGTATTGTTTTGTATTTATTATACTTATACAGTGCAATTACATCGCGTGGATTGACTAGATGATCATTTGTGGAAAAGTGTGTGGAAGGGTTAAGTTTTTCCCGTGGGGAAGATTTAACCCGGACATAAAGTCTAAAGAACAATTAAAATCGAAATATGCATTGGCAATCTGCATTTTCTTTTAGACACTAAAAACAGAGTTAACAAATTGCTCTACTTTCGATTTTCCACGCCCGAACCAATATATTGGCCCGAACGGAGTTTGTGCGTGTATGACTTATTTTGATTCTAAGAGCATCTTTATTTCAATTCAGTTCATTCATAACCCAGTAATTTTGCACAACGAACGACATTATTAAAAAATATGTGGATATTGGCAGTTAACCGGAAATTATCTGATATTATGGAGGCCGCGCTTATATTTATCAATCGTCGGAATATTTTTTATTTTATTTTATCTGGGAGACTAACAGTTTACATTGAAATGAAGCAAAATAATATCTGGGTGACATTAATTTAACCTTTAAGATTTCCACATGGGTATTATAATCTAGAAGTGAGTTAAGTAATTTGAAAATGTATTTAAGATAGATTTCATAATAAATGGTTTAAGTGGGAATAGGGGGGGGAAGGATGGGGGGGGGGGGTCTAGTTGAAGTATTGCTTGTAAACTAATAACAAAATGCGTAACTCAAAAAGGAAGTTTATTGAATGGTGGCAGCATTCTATGAGTATCTATAGTTATTAAGTATCGGGAGATCGCCTGTGTGACTTTAAGAGCCATTAACCAGCGGCCGAGAATTTAAATTTCGTCGAACGATGATCTTGCGATCGTTCCCTTGCAATGGTACAGGGCGGTTCCGGTGAAAAAGATTAATTATTCTCCATACCAGCAGATAACATAATAACTTAATATCGATTTTATTTAATTTCAAATTTGCTTTGATAAACACCCACATTCAAAAATTCTCAAACTCGTGGTGATAAAACAATTAAAATTGTGTACTTTTTGTAACTATTTTTTGATCATAAGTATTTGTAGTTTTTCAAAAATGTCTAAGCTAAATACGAATGTATTTTTTTTTAATACATTAGTTTGAAAGACCGTAAATAAATATATAAACTTTAGTATTTTCGTCACAAAACAAAGACGCGGATTCTTTTTAATGATTTTTATTGAACGAAAATTAAAACTCTGATTAGTAGCTTTCCCAAATTATTTATTTATTTATTTTACTGCCTGATTATATGATTTGAAATGTATGTTGTAAAGTACAAAATTTTGTTTGAAAATTTAACAAATCTGCCAACGACCTACGGTAGAACCTTATTGTACTAAAAATAAACATATTTTCTCAAAATTAAAAAAAAAAGCTTTACTGGATAAAAAAACAGTGTTTCGAAATCAATTTATAGTTTTTGTCGAAAATAGTCAATGCGTCTTAAATTTGATTTAAAAATGACATATTTACGGTTTCGTCTGGTTAATCCCTCTTAACTGCAAGATTCGTGGTGTTTGATTTGTAAGGTTTGTTTTATCTCAATTGTAAGGTTTGTTTGTTTTTCTTTTCAGGAGAAAACCCCCTGGCAATGCAGAGAGGCTGCGCTTCGCTCTTCATTCCGCCTCTTCTTCTTCTAATGGCCAGCTGACAATTAATATCACTTGCTGATCACGGTTTCCAAAATCAATCAGTTTGGTGATATGAAAAAGAAATACTTAATTTAATGGTGATTTTTCAAAACTTTCAGAATAAACAAATTCATGATTACATTGTGATGTATATAGTATAAACACATAAGCGTTTTCTTATTTACTTATTTAAAATATTTCTAACAAGCTTGGTTTATTTGAATAAATAATATCTGTCGGCATTTTTGGCTTTAATAAAAATCTCTGCTTACATATTTTTTCATATTTTCACAAAGAAGAAATGCACTCGTTCCAATTCCTGAATGGATTAGAAATTATAACCCTGCGTTTTCAGTTATTCAGATTCTTTGCCTCTTAATTTTTTAAAGATATTCAGATTTTTTTAAATTATTTTCATAACGTATTAAATATCTTTTTTTAATAACTTACAAATATCATCTTTTTTTAATAACTTTTGAATGTAATACCCATTATTGTCTAATGGTCTGAATTGGTTACTGGCCGAGTTGATTAAGGTATTTGTCCTGGTTAAGAGATCCTGTGTTCGATTCCCAGTTCCGACCGTTACCTTTTTATTTTTTTGTGTCTTGCATTGTTTCATGTTTCGCTTAGATTTATTGATATTATCTTCTTTTTCAATCATAAAATATTATTATTTTAATATTATGCGTATATATTCAAAAAAAAATCAGTAACTTTCGAATGTAACTTTATTAAATTAAATGCCGTAACTTTGGGTGCATAACTTTATTAAAACCGTAATGCAAAACTATTACAACACAATCATGACTTCTTCAGGGTAGATGTGAATTGAAAGAAACTTGTCTTCCCTGACAAATAGAGGAATACTGAAACCGGTTTGCGTGTTCGTAGATTTTAGCAAAGTGACATCCCTAAAATAGCAGTATCTATGTATTAACTTTTATTTTTTTACGCATAACCTGACATCACATTATTAGAAGACATTCAATAAAATATTACACACTTCAAAAAAGGAATTCCATACAACGTTACACACTCCGTTTTAAGGAATACAATACAACATTGCACACTATAATAAAAGGCAATAAATACATCGTAACTCATTTTGATAGAGGTCATTCGATACAACAATAAACCCTATAATAGAAGGAATTTAAAACAATACAAGAAGAAATGCAACATATAATTACACACTTTAATAAGAGGCATTAAATACAACATTATTCATTTTAATATTCAATACAACATTACACACTTCAACAGAAGTAATTCAATATAATATTACATACTTTAATAATACAAAATTACTCATTTTAATCGAAGGCATTCAATACCACATTACACACTTAAACAAAAGGAATTCAATACAACATTACACACTTTAATAAAAGGCATTTCATGTTCATGAATAGAAGGCATAAAAAACATTACACACTTTAATAGAAGGAATTCATTTGTTTAAAATCCGAGAGTCTTCATTTATCCACTCTGCCAGTGCAGTGTGGAGGAGGAGTCTCTTGACCATGTCTTTTTCAATTTTAAAAATCATTCTTTCTTCAAAAGCATACATCGTTTGCTCAATAAAATCCCCCACCATTCTCCCTTCATTATTCCGTATTTGATGTCAATGCAATTCTCAACAACAACAATTCTCGCATTTTTCCGTTTTATTTAAGTTCATAGACTTGAATGACTTCAATATTTGATATGTCATATTCTCTTATAGATTATCCTCAAATTTTAACTATCTTTCTTAACTTTTTCGGCATAAAGCAATCTTTTTAGGGTGAATTGCCTATTTCAAGAAAAATACTTTATACCAACACTTTACACGCTTAAATAAAAGGCTTTATATGCAAAATTAATAATTTTAATCGAAGAAAATCAATACATTACACAACTTAACAGAAAACATTTGACACAACATTACTCAACAAAAAGCATCACGCATCACAACAAAAAGCATCAAATACAATATTAATAATTTAAATAGTAGAAATTCAACATAACATACTTTATTTACTACGAAGGAATGGGCGGCTAGGGGAAGAGAGTACCATTTTTTCATGGTCCGAAATAACGACTAGAAAAAGTGGTTTAAACCGGTAAAAGGGTGTAGGATGATAGTACGAAAACATACAGCTAGAAGATGTTAATGTTAAGGTTAAGTCACAAATTATTGCCCTTCCGTCAGGTGTACCTCAAGGCTCCATACTGCGGCCGCTGTTGTTCTCTTTATGTTTTTTTTTTTTTTTTTTATATCAGTATTCGTATTGTAAAATAAGTTTGCCCTTTTTATTGCTAAATAAACGAGAAGAGTATGTCGGTTAATAGAATACTCATGTAAATATGAATGAACTCTTGTTATAAAACTAGATTTAAGAAATATATATGTAAAAAGAGTAAGTGTCATATTAAATAATAAATTCTTTTGCTGACACATTGTGAGACGTTATTTTTTTTATACTGTATTTAGTTTGTCCATGATAAATTATTAATTATGAACATTTTTCTAATTCATTTAACATTTTCGCATTGCAACTCAGACATGTACATTTGAATAATTGTTTAATTTAGTTATATAATACTTTTTTCTTTTAAATATCATAATGTGTTAAAAACACCATCATTAATAAAATAAAATGTATATATCTGCCATAACTGTGCAATTGTGTATCTTAATAGTAAACTGTGTATGTAATATTAAGAAATCTACCTTAAGATTATTTGTGTGATGTACAGAATATCCTTGATATTGAATAAAATTATAATTGATTACATTGTTTTTATTTCATTTTACACAGTATACTTTTATGCCACAATACTTGGAATATCGACAACATGAAATAAGCAAAGTTTTAATATAATTACGATGGCACCAATGCCTTATTCAGGTTTTCAAATGACACTTTTTTAAATATTTTTGTTAATGGCTTGTATCGAATGCTCAACCAAATTACCCGCAGCACGCCCCGCTACAAGTTTCATAAAACAGATTTTCAAAAACGTTCTGTATTTTCAGGCTTGAAACTTTTCCTGAAACGTTGACCTGATTAGTTTTCAAGGTATCAGAAAATTGAAAATATTTTAAAAGGAGTCCAACTTGAAAGGAAGAGACCTGAAAGAATTTTGTTTCGAAAATCATAAAAGGAATCAAAGATATTGCATTCAAGAAAAAATACTAAAAACCTGAAAAAAAATTATCAATTTGGAATACTACATTACCAAATTGCACAAATTTATTTTAACCGTACTTAATTATGGAAGAGCAGTTAATCATTTCCATTTTTTTAGAGAAAGACTAATATTCCACACCTGACAACGCTGGTGCAAAGGTCACCCCAAGTGGTTTGCTACGTTTGGTGATGTAGCAGGGGTGACCGGGTTCATGGGGTGAGGTTTGTCTAGGTATAGGTGGTGGTTGCATTTGTCCACCTACAGCGGACGGATCGGGAGAGACTGGTTGAGGGAGACATTTTGACTTCTCCAGCCGGACTCTCTAGACCTCGCATTGTACCGAATTCACACCGTCACCCCCTAGATTCCTACCCACCCCTCATAACTTTTTCCTCATACCAGATCTTATTCCCCTTTCTTTATCAAAAAAAGCCTCCACACAGCATCCCCAAAGATGACACGTGTGGAGCTGATTTCGCAAAAAAATTTAAAAAGCTTGAAAAATTCCTTCTATCATCGTTTTAAACGGAAGTATTGCTTGTGCAATGGTGGAGGACTTAGCTAGGATAGAAATTGTACCAACTGGTTGGAAACCAAACCCAGCCCAATTTTTCAGCCCAGCCACTAACCGGTCACGATTTTTTAATTAATTTTTATCTTGATTAACTACTTCTCACTGAGCAATCCAATGAGAAAACTTGGCCTTCGAAAGCCTTACGCAGTTGCTTAAGTTCGCACGCAATTTATAAACGAAGATATTGTACGTTTCCCCAGAAACAAATTGTTATCTTTTACAAAACTTTGCATCTTTCCCCAGTTTCCTTCGAACAGTGTGGCCATTCAAAGTAATGTGGAAAATTTTCTTTTGTGCGAGAATGAGCCCGGTTTTGCGTTAACCTCTTATTTTCTCGGGAAAGGCGAATTTTCCCGTTATTCATCTCGCTGTGGGAAAATGCTCTAAGTGCTATACATCTTACGATCTTGTTGGAGCAAATGTGTTAAGTACGTTCCAGTGAAAAACAACCATGTTTACAAATCGTTTTATTTACACGAAGGATATTTGGAGGAATAGCCTACTAATCTAGCTTTCTAACGTGATTTTCGAGCAAAGTGGAAATTATGATCTAAACCGAGATGTTTTTTATGGGAAATGTAAAAGTGGGCTGCCTTCTTCGGATACCTCTGGAAGAAAAGTAGGAACATTAGGCAAAGTGAAATCATGTAAGGCATTATAAAGCAATGAAAGCACGGAATATAAGGCAAAGTGAAAATAAAAGAAATGGGTGGATGGACGACTTCAAGTAATTTCTTTTCAATTTGCGAGGCCGCTATGAGTACCGCTGCCTCGAGAACCATTTATTGGATAACCAAAATCTCTGCTGTAGGTCACCTCAAGTGTTTCGCAATGTTTGGTGACTTAGCAGCGGTGCCCGGATTCACGGGGCGAGGTTTGGCCGGATCTTGGAGACTGGTCACCACCTGCATGGCAGACCAGATCGGCTGAGACTGGTTGAGGGCAATCTTTTGACCTCTTCAGCAGGACTCTCTCTGAATGTGTTAAGGAATAGATTCATACGTCCGTCACCCTAGTCACACTGACCCCAGATTTTTACCCACCCTCCATACTATTTTTCCTTCCAAAATTTTCTCTTCTTCCTTTCCTAAAAAGACCCTTCACACAGCATTCCCAAGTTAAAGTAAACCCTGAGGGGATTTTTTTATCTCTATAACTGGATTTTTATCTTTATTACTATTTCTGTGTAGAACTAGTGTTAAAAGAAAAAATGCCAATGGTAATGGGACTATGTTTTAGAAGACTTAATGAATGTGGGAAAAATTTTTGTCAACGCAGTGAACGAAAGTAGTTAGTGGCGTTCTTCAATCAATATATGTAATTAGATTAATCCCTTGGGTTTGTGTTGAGTTGCCGAATACAGAAATCCAGAAAACTGAAATCAGGAAGGCATCAATCCCAAAAGTCGAAATTCCTAAAGTCGTAATCCCAAAAGCAGGAGTCCCGGAAGGCAGAATCCCAAAAGCTTGAATCCCGAAATCCGGAATCCCGAAAGCCAAACTCAAAAAGGTCTACATCTCGAAGATTGTAATCCTAGATATATTAAAGAAAAATAACGGTTAGAAACCTTTGGGGTTTGAGTCATGTTCCCAAAAGACAAAATCCTTAAAGCTGACATTGTTATAATAATACTGAATGACCGACACCCTAAAAACAACATACTGAAAGCTGTGGCCCAGAAGTTATAAACAAACAACTATACTAAGATGTAGGATTAGTAACTAAACAATTATCGAAAAAAAAAATAATATCTATTTTTTTTAATTGTCACGTTTGAGGATTTTATCCTAGCAAATTGTTTGTGGCCTCACTAGAAACATCATGAGTGACATGATGAGTTATAATGGAATCATCGCCAAGATCAATTCGTTGTACTGTCGTAAGTCGTAAGCGCTTTTGAATGAATGATGAATATAAACTTTTTCCATCCATCATATCAACAAGATTATCACAACACAAGTTATTTATTGACAAATAATTTCATAGCATCACCAGGCTTAAACTTTACAAATAGTCTCATGATATACTTGAAAAGCAATAAAATGCTGGAGGAGCTGTCGAACAATAAATAATCGAAGTAAATCCAGTCAAATTGAATGTTATCATTGTTTTGTACTGGCTGGGAAGTTTGGCTTTGTATTCATTTATCACCGTTTAATTTTATCGGTAGCACCTACAGGGTGAGATTGTTTTAAACACTTTAATTTTTTTCTAGAAAATGGGAAGATTGACCAGTCAGGTTCTAATTTCAATCATTGACCGGATTCAATAGAAATTAATAACTAAAAAAATGTTGAACCAAATCATGATTTGTCGACTTTAGTTATATTTTAACCGTATAAAGAATTATTCACAGGTCTGTAATACCTCTAGTTATAAATTACTTGTCGTGCTTAAGTTTTGTTCTGAGCTGGAAATTCTAGAGAAAAGCAGTGCAAACCAAATTTTTTTTTTTATTTAAACGCCCACAGGGCTTCAACATTAAGTGCAGTACATATTTTTGACACAATACAGGAAAAAAACATAAAATATTATAAAAAAACAAAATATAGGTTACATATAATAATAAAGTTGATACAAATTTATAATGAATGTTAATTAAAAATAGTTTATGAAGTAGGTAGAAATAGTTGGTACGTACGTCGTTAGAAGTTTGCCAAATTTAAGTTATTGTCAAATACATCCACATGGTTTAAATATTTGTTATAAAAACTATGTAAACGCTGTATTGGAGAATGCAAACTATAGTTGGAATGAAATGTGCGTATATAAAATGTTAATATCTGTCCAGTCATTCGTGTAGATAAATTAAATGAAGATTTATTAATTGCAAGAATTCACAACACTGGAATTTAGAGTTTAATAATTTTAATAAAAAGATTATGTCTATTTATCGCCTATTTTTTAAAATTGGAATATTTAGAATTTTTATTAAGAATGGGTAATTTATATGATCTAATCGGATATTATGTATAAAATCTACGAAACGTAGAAACTTTCTTTGAATTCTTTCAACATTATGAATATGAATTTTGTGGAATGGCGACCAGACTATGGAGTTATGTTCCATTAGGCTTCTTACAGGGGATGTGTATAACAGTTTAATGATTTGTAACGATTCAAAGTTTTTAATTGTTCTTAATTCAAACTAATATTTTCATACCCTTATTTACAGTTTGTTGAACGTGGACCGTGAAAACTAGTTTCGCACCCATCATTACGCCAAGATATCGCATTTCAGTTACTCTTTCTAAATTTATTTAATTTATTAATCATAGTTTACCATTTGGGATTTTTTATGATCTAGGTGTAAAAAGGATGTCCGACTTAAAAGCTAAGAAAGAAAGCCAAAATAAATTCTTCCTGACCTCATTCTCTTGGCCTCATTCAATTGCTATTTATTAGCCGACATACGTGTACTAACTACCCAGCAAAAATATGTTAATCGATGTAAAAAGAAAATTGGGTGTTGTTAATTTTATAAAATTAATCATTAAAAACATGATGGAATACTATATAATTGGTTTATGGTGTTTTAAAAACAATGTTACCGTGTCTAATCTGCTTATATATAAAAATTAATATTTGTTTCTTTTTTCGTATTTTATTCGCTGCCTTACCGTTCATCTGATTGCGATGAAACTTTGGTGATTTGGTGTGCGCATGCCCTAGAAGGTTATAAGCTGTATATAATGGTAAGCTGTGGTGTTATGAAACTTGTATCTTTCATACGTTTTAGCGGCAGGAAGGAAAGGCAGGAGGGGGGGGGTAATGTGAGAGGTGGAGTTCACGGGAGGGATGACGAGCGAGGGAGAAGGCGGGGAACGTGAAATGGGAACGCGTGTGGGGAAGGGGACTCGGGAGGTGAACGGGGACGCACGGGAAAGAACATGCAGGAGAATCAATTCATTTCTTCGAATGGCATTGCAACGCAAGCCGGGTACCAGCTAGTTTTATACTAAATGTACACGCTTTACGCACACATACTGCATATTGAATATACCACATAATTGCATACATAACTTAACCTTGCGAAGAAATTGTGGAGCGTTTTCACAAAGAGAAATTTATACTCAAAACTGTTTTTATTTAATTTTTATTCTTACTCCTAGCAGGAGGTGTCTTCGAAAAAGCAAATTGAGATTTTTTAAACAATATATTTGCGTACTTTACGTCCATGAGTAAATGAAAAAATTTCACAAAGTGAAACACCTATCAACTACATCTATCTACAAGTGGTATAACTAAGAAGATATCAAATTCCATAACACTTTGTGGAGAACAGTTATGTAGCTGCTTTTTTGTCATACCCTTTCTTTCTTTCTTTTTTTTCTCTTTCTCTGCAGGTTTTGTATTGCATTTGATACTACTATGTTTTATATTTCATTTTGATTATCATTATTTCTCTTATCACTACAAGCATTTCCGTCTAGTAACAACTAAACATTGGTTACTCATGCTGCGAACATTTCTAATTGGAGTGTTAATATCTATGTACATTGTTAACATTCTGTTAATGTTTCAAACAATAAGTCATAATAATATAACGTAAAAGGTCCATGTTAATCTAATTTCAGTGAATCTGAACAGGCTCCCTGTTGTAATATAAAAAATATGATTTTCTGATTCCATGTCAAAATTTTTGGTTAGGTATGACGTGTACAGTTATTTATTATCCACGTACCAACGTTACTCATTATTTTTTTTATTAATTTTATCATTTTGATATCGTATTTGTAATTTTTTTAGGTAGATTGGCACTTTGTAAGTTAGAAAAACGTTTACAATTAATTTTCGAAATGAAAACTTCTTTAGCACCGCTGTGATTTGAAACAAAAAAAGCGACACTGAAAAGAGACAAACACATACATCTACAGGATTTAGCCTGTAGATGAATGTGTTTGTCTGTGAATGAGATAGAATAATCGATCTCCTCTTTAGGCGGTGCTTCGTAGCCTCCCCACTCTTGTCTACTTTAGTTTTCTGAAGGTTTCATTTCTACCGCGTGTGAACTGCACACTTAATATATTTTTTTAATTTATTAATAAAATATTTAATTTAATCGTTTCAGGATATTTTTCTATTCGTGAAAACTTTTATTTTCAAATATTTAGATGGAGCCTTGAGGAAAACAATTTCCCTCAAGGCCTATGTCATCTGGGATGCTGTGTGGAGGGTCTTTTTGGGGAGAGAAAGGATCTTCCTACACATTGGTCTTGAAGAAACCCATATTGTATGAAGGAGGAACACAGAGGCCTGCAAATCGTTTCACAACCGAGCAATTGAACACAAGAACGAGTCGAAGAAGCGACATATTTTTGTGACAACGTGACAAATGTCAACCGTGTACATATGTTGGGCACGCGTTTGGCGTGTTTCCTGACTATGCACCGGTGCGGAAGGGATCAATGACGCTAGGAAATTAGCTTTTCAAAAATTAATTGAGAAAAAAATTAGTACAGATATTAGTTACTCTTTATGAAATCGTTCATCAAATTCCTAAGGTAACGGCGTTCTTAACACTAACAATTGCTGTATTTGGCAAGATTTAATCAGAAGAGAATACTTGAGACAATTTGAATGAAGCAAGAATTGCGGGCAAATACAGAATTATTTACATCTTTGCCTACCCCATTCTTATCTTCTACCTACCCTTGCGAGGAAGCGGATTGTTGTTTAGGTTATGTTTACAAGTTGGTTGTAATAATTGTTGCTTTTGGCAATGTTTCACCCTGGATATGAGGCGGCCACACCGCGATCTGGTTTTATTCGAGAGCACACAACATATAAGCGAGAGCGCCATCAATAAATCACAACCTGAATGTAAGCAAGACAAAATCCCATAGCTTATGCAAATCCAAGGATGAGGCACCCCGCCGCCTTCTCTGAGAAGAAGTGCGGATCAGGGTTCACACATAAACATACTGGAAGAATTCAACGAATTACAGTGGTCAAATTTATGTGTAATTTTATTCGACGTTCACAAAAGGATTTGAGATTGGGGTAAACAGTAAACCTTCCGAATCAGGAGTCATTTGGACGCGTGTTTTCACCGTTTTTTTTAATCTCGATAAAAGATTTAAAAACTTATGAAATTGGAAGTATTTTTATTTTATTTTTATGTTGATGAATAAATTTTCTGGAAGATGTAAAATGTGCTATTTTAATTTTCCGCCAAAACGAAATGTTCGTTTTTATTCGTAAATTTGCGGGTGTTGACGTCACGTCGGGCAACGTTGGTCTTACCAGCCAGTGGCGGTTTCTGTGTCATAATGACGTCATTGGACGTATGAATCCATTCCTCCCACTGTGGTGCAAGGCGATGTTCCAAGAGAGTGCCGCTGGAGAAGTCAAAGGGACTTCCTCAACCATTCTCTCCCCATCCGGCCTGCCATGCAGCTGATAGACAAATGCATCCCGGACCCGGACAAACCTCTCCCTACGAACCCGGGCGCGTATTTCCAAAACCTATACCGGTTCAGTCGCGAAAGCGACAATTTACATTTTCAATATCAAAATTTTAATATTAAGAAATAAATTTTTTAATTTTTAATATACACATTGGAAATATTATTTTATCTAGTTTCTAGAACAATTTTTGTTTCTGCAAAATGATACAAAATAATCAATATAGAGGTGTACATAGAATATATGGGAATAATATCAAAATTAAATATTTAGAAATAAAATTATAAATTTCTAATAATCACATTGGAAAGATTATTGTATCTACGTTTTAGGACATTTTTTTTTTGCAAAGCGATAAGAAATAACCAATATAGAGGTGTATTTACAATTTAAAATGTCGGTTTAGAAATACGCAACCCGGGCACCGCTGCTTAGTCTTCAAACGTAGCTAACCACTTGTAGTGACCTAAAGCGCGCCTTTAGGGTGCGGCAGCATAACTTCCTTTTTTCAAAACTTAATAAAACCCATTATATGAATCAGATTTTTTTTTATAATGTAGGCCTCAAGTTTTGTTTTACTTAGTTTTTGAAGATTAAATCAGGTAGGTGACGTCCTAGGCGCACGTCGTAGGCGTGCTGGGTTGCGATCACAGAACATCCGTTCGAAAAGTAGGCCTCAACGCCAAACAACGCTCCTCACTGTTCCAACGCATGATGGCAACTAAACTGTGTCAGGGCAAAACTTTATAGTTCCGCATCTCGAACAAGATTATTAGCGCTCCGCTACGACATCAACCGACTGAATGGGGCGCATTTTAAAAAAGGACGTTATGCTGTCGCACCCTGTATATAAAGATAAAAAATAAATTTATACAGAAATTAAAAAATATATAAAAGTACCACCAGTTAAATAAAGTATCATCATATTCTACAACCGTTTGAATAAAGTAGATACATACCAATTATGTTATATTTTAAAAAGACAACCATTTTAATTGTCATATTCGTAATTGCAAATGATTTGTCGAGAATTCAAATTGTGCGTTAGTACAAACTATTATTGTTTTTTGCACTATTTTCTGTTTAAGTTTGTGACAACCCTGTTTTAATAGAGTCGTAGATCTCCCAAATCAGGATGGAAATTTATTACCGCTTATGCCAACCGATCAGTCCCAGGGTCGGTGACAATCCCACGGTACTGATATATCTGCTAGCTGATATACATTCCTTATCTAGGAGATGATGTATTTTCTACAAATATATATTTAAATCCGGAAAGCGATATTTATCTAGAATGATGAATTACACGGGTGATCTGACGTGTTACTTGAACAAATATGAGTTTTTTTGCTTTAGGTGGTAGGGTTACTGTTCTGTTTTAACGTGATCATTGGAATTTCACCTTTCTGTAAATTTGTTTGTTAGGTTCCGGTTCCGGTTTAAGGTGGTGACCTTTTTGGATACCACCGTTTTATTCCATCAGATTTTGCTTGCTCGTGATTCCCACTACGAGCAGACAAATCGGAATAATCAATACTTGCAGTTAAAAACCCGATCCGCAGGTTTTTGCTGCTAGGCCCTGCTGGCCGCTTTTGGTTCGGCTTCGCCCTGTGGTACTTGGTTACCATTTAATAAACCTTATAGGAACTGGTTCCAAAAATAGCCCGTTCCTCGGATCCACTGTAGCTAGTCACCGGGACAAAGTAACCGACAATGACGTCAGATGTAAAAATATGTACAGCCGCTTGATACAACTATGTATTACAATCTTTCGTCAACCAGAGAGATACTACATATTCACCAATTCGTAGCAGTTATACCTCTCCATGTCCCAATCCGACCTGCCGACGGAAGTGGCGACATCTTATGACGAATTCTTGAAATCTAAACAGAATTACAACGGTAGGTTTGTTTGAAATTCCACGTACACAGATGTTATTTGTGGCGCGGTTGCGGCGTATGGCGTGGCGTCAGGCACTCGAAGCCGTGTTCTGAAATTCAACCACGCAGACGCAAGCCTATTAATACTATTCGATTATGTTAGGCGGTATCTGCCTGAAGAAAGTTTGAAAAAATAATTGTAATCGAAATCCTAATATTTCTCTAGACAAATTTTATAATTCCTAAATTGAAATTTTTTTAAAAGGTTAAGTAAAACATTTACAGTTTTAATTAGGTTGGTATGTATTTAAGTATAATCTAAGAATTCTGATCATTTCAGGGGAAATTTTGATTTTGATTAATTATAATTAAAGTTAAAACATAATTTTTTGCCACGTCGAGGTCAACTGTTCACAGAATTATAGTAGTAGACATTTAGTGGCCGAGTAGTCAAAAGGGACAGGCTCCCTCACAGGCTTCGCGGGTTTAACCATTTGCTGGTAAGTTATCCATCAATTGACAAGTCACAATTTCCGCTTACAAAGACGGTAGTAGAATGAAATATAGATTCAATTCAAACTAAAGTAAATAAAAAATCAAAGTATGCGATTCACACGCGGTAAAATTGAAACTAGAAAGTCGCTAGATGTCGCTTTCTTTTCTTTTGCATGTTTATTTTAAAGTGGTTTGAAGATTGGATATTAATTTAAGAAAAATAAAAAAGTTTTTTTTTTGGATTTCGTAGGATTCGAATTTCGTTCGCTGGATTTCTGCCTCTCTGGGCCGCTTGGATTTGTCAGGCGCCTTAGAGAGACCCATCATATAATAAATTTTAGTGACGCACTTCCGTTTCACCCGAATTTCAAATCACTGACGGGGCTATAGAAGTTTCACTTCAAAAAGGTAACTAAATAACTAGCCGTTTACCCGCGGGAATAGCAAAGAGGATGGGCCGCAAAACAACTCGATCATTCACATTCATACACCGTCTCATAAATAGATTATCTTTTGTTATTCTGACTCTTGACGTTGCCCTACTCAAGTTTTGGTTAATTTGATCGTGCCATGTCTTCCTCGGGCATCGGCCTTGCATCATTTGCAAATATCTGCATTTCTCACAAGATCATCGATCTCACATTTCAATTTAGGAGACGGGTATAGGTAACGCCGCCCGGGAGCCATTTATTGGATAACCAACACCCCTGCCATAGGTCCCTCCGAGGGCTTGCTGCGTTTTGGTGGTCAGGGGTGCCCGGGTTCATGTCTAGTTCTTGGTAGCGAATGCGTTCGCTTGCCTATTGTGTGGCAGGCCAAATCGGGAGAGACTTGTAGAGGAAGCCTAACTTAACCTAGATCTTTCCAGCCGGGCTATCTTGACCCGCTGCCTTGCACCCCATTGGGAAGGATGGATTCATATTTTATTTATTTATTTATTTATAGATAGATACAAATGAAAGTACAAATTACATATTAGGAGTTTTGCCTGTCCAACTAGGAAAATTTCCCGTTCCAGGACAGACAAATTGACATGTTTAGTTCATATTATTCGTGAAATGTACATAATTACATAACAAAAACAAAAACAAAAACAAAAAAAATTCATTTTTCTCTGAAACTAAGGTGTGTAATAAAGAAAATGTATATAATATAAGTAGGTACGCATACATTTTTTTTGTGACAAAGTAGAAAAGGTAATCTGGTAGCGTATATAATAATCGGTTTTACCGAATTAACCTAGTAACCTAGTAATAATATATTAAGATTTACAGAGTATGAGATAAGTAGGTATGTTAGTAGCATTGAGAGGTGTAACATGTACTTGATAACAAGATGGAGGAATTACAATAAGATTTACAAAATATAGATATGAAATTATGTTAGGTAATGTGTTTAGAAGTTTGAACTTTTAATACATAGTACACTTATAGGAGAAACTATATTCAAATTTACAATGTTAGATATAATTTATGTATGTAATTATCCATATGATTTTTTTTAAGCGTTGTAACTATAATGTATAATAAATTATGTCAAACATGATATTTTCTCTGAATTAAAACATATGTCTGTCACTCTTGGGCAAATTGATCTCCAGATTCCTAACCTCCTCTCATTCAATTGTCCTTCCCAGAAAATCCTCTCCATTTTCAAAGATTTTTTTCTGGGGTCTTTTGAATGGAGCTTATGCATATAAAAGAAAATCATTTATTTATGTATTTCTTTTTCATGTTCTTCGTAGAACGGCTATACGGCATTCAGTCCACGTTCTTTTCTTTTACTTTGAAAAATAATTTTCTTAAACGTAAAGCGTCTGTGCGAGCAGGTATGAAAATACCAAGAGAAATCTTTTGTTCTTGAAAATTCCAGAAAATTCTGGAAAACCGGAAAAACTAACTTCCAGACACTAAACAATTGCCAGCGGGGTGGTGGCACACATCCAGGTTAATGCACTATAAACTGCTCAAAGCCGTCGAGATTGGAAAAAATAAACATGCCGTGTGTATTTCCTTAGAGGAAATTCTCGAATAAATTGTTGCGGATTTCCATAAACAAATTTTGCTCGAATTGATAGTATAACGTTGAAAATCGTAAAAGTGCATCTTCAAAGACGTTTTAATTATTTAAGATTTGTAGTGTAATGTTTTTAATCTCAATGATTGAGCTTCTTTTAAATATGTCCGGAAAACCTCGAATAAAGATTAAGGTTCGTCACCCCTACACAAGCAAGGGTCTCTGCAGTGATTTTTTCTGTATCTTTGATGGTAATTTAATTTAATTATTAAAATAATGTTTTTAACTTATGTAAGTTTGACCCACATACAAAACTGTGAAACGTCCTGAATTCGTGAACCGTCCTTTTATAAATTTGCAATAGATCGTTATTTCAACAATTTTTTTTTTTTTATTTCTATGTGTTACAGTATTTACCTATCAATTGACGTTTTTACATAATAGATCAATTTTGAAAACATTTTTACATAATATATTTTGCAATTTTATTATGTTGGGTGTAAGGTAGGTTTGTGAAGGTGAAACTGTGGATAGGTATTGTTGTATGTTTCGTGAACACCTCACTAGGAGAACCTGTGCTGAGGTGTTTACGAGTTTATTTATGTTTATGTATGACAAGTATTTATGTGTTGTAATAGAAAGTTTTATATGGATTTTATTTTTTTTTTAATTTTAAATAGTTATAGTACATTGGTTATTTAGAAGAGAAAAAAAAAGGATTTATATATATGAGGAATATAAAAAATATATATTTATATATAAACATACACATACATACATATCCATATAAATACATGTACCCGCACACATGCATGTACATATACATATACATACGTATACATACGCATACACATTCACATACACATTCACAAACACATACATATATGTACACACATATAAATTGTAAGTGTATGTATAATAAATCAATGATTTGCCTAAATAAATTATGTTAATGATTATTCTTCATTTTATTTGTATGGTGGGGAACGACGATTTTTTTTAATCATTATCATAAGCGCCCTTGAGGTGATTTTTCACAAAAACGGCGCTCTACAAATTGTCCAATTATTATTATCAACTCAAAAAAAAAAGTCAAATTTGTCTCTAAAATCATGAAAAATTGTATTCTCTGATTGCCTATATTTTACAAATTAAAGCACAAATAAATGCAGTAGCATAATATATCCTGTACATTTTGATTAATTTGGCCTCAAATTCAAATTTAAGTTTTTATTTTTTTTTCAGTTTTTAAAAAATTTAGTTAAAATTTTGACTAGTCAAAAGATAGTTTTGATTAATTAATAATAATGTTTTATTCCAGGATATGGAGAGCATAGCGCAATCCCACACGTCCCATATTTATACGAATATGAGAATACAATAAATTTTAAGAAAATAAACAAGTAGAGTATAAAAAATAAATCCATAATATATCAATAAAAAAATCAATTATACATGGAGTGGTCTGGGGTGAGCTCAGGCCCAGCGCTCACTCAGGAGTGGCGCTTGGTTTTGTTTCGTCTTGTTGAAGGTTATTTCCATCAATCTAATAGATGTTTTTACAGAAAAATAAAAAGGTAACGGCCGTAACTGGACTCAAATCCAGAAACTCTTGTCTTATCGGAAAAAATTTCAGAATTAACAATATTATCTTCGACTAATTTTTTTCATATTGTTGGCAACCACCTTTTGAAGTGAAACTTCTTTATCCCTGTTAGTGATTTGAAATTCGGTTGAAACGGAAGTGCGTCACGAAAATTTATTATTTGATGGTTCGGTTCTAATATAATGCGGTAAATTCACGCCTCGGCGCGAGGTAAGGTACAGCGGGTAAAGCGCCTGACAAATCGCGGCCAGAGAGACAAACATCCAGTGAACGGGGGTTCGAAACCTACGAAATCCAAAAAAAATAAACATGTTAATTTTTTTTAAATCAATATCGAATCTTTAAACCACTTTAAAATAAACAGGCAAAAGAAAAGAGAGACGTCTGGCGACTCTAGTTTCACTTCTACCGCGTATGAATTGCACACTCTGTTTTTTCATTGGAAACACGTGTTGTAACCTAGATAGTTACTCGGATATCCGATTTTATTTGAACGGAAACCTTTTAACCTTTTTTTAGTTTATAAATTAATTTGTAATGATTGTTACTTTTTTATAATGTGAACACTTCTAGAAATTTTAACATTAGAGTTAAGGAACATCTTAGATGTATAATAATAATTTTTCAGAATTTGCCAACCACATTTTAGAAACAAGTCATTCTTTTGACATTAATAAAGGTTAAAAATTTTACACACTAATACAACGGGTATACAATTAGATAATTTAGAAATTAGGAAAAGTGTTAATAGTAAATTAAATATTTTAAATAAACAAACGTTTTTTAAAAATAGTCATCTTTTAAATTTATTTTCGTATTAATACTTATATTTATAATAATTTATTTTTTTTTAGACTTCCTGTCTGTTTTAAAAGATTTTTTATGTAAATGTTATTTTTCACCCGTCCTAAAATAATTTTTAGGATATTTTTTATTTTAAATAATTGTTTTTGAAGATATTTTAAGTAATTTAATCACCTCTCTTTTCTAATATTTTGTCTATGATCTTATTTGTCTATACTTGTTTGTCTTTTGTTATTTTTTATTAACATATTATCCTGACGAAGAAAACATAGTTTTTGAAACATGTCGATATTGATAATTAAATAGTGGTGTACACAAAGTTATTTGTTTTCATTGGATTATTTATTTATTTTCTGGAAATCGACAGTTTATATAAAACATTGATGGGAATAACCTTCAAAAATTGTAAAAAGAGAGTTAAAATAAGAATTGATTCATTTTTTCGTCCAAATATAACAAAATCAATGATCTGTTTTATAATTTGGTCTCACCTTATTAAACTTTACAACTAAGCCTTTGCGGCCTTCAAAAATGTAAAGTACAATCACATCTACAGAATTATTACATTAATAACCCCGAATACCCTTCTGGTACAAAGGCAAAGCCTCTCCATAAACAGCTTTGTCCATAGAAATCCCCATATTTTAGACCGCTCATTTTCATCTTAATTACCGAATTTGCATATCTATGGACTGGCCAGTGGTTCCACGGGTACTTGGTGAGTATTTCTAACGGCTTAAGTAGGATATAATTATGATTATTGTATTATTATTTGAAGACAGAGGGCGCCCAATGTCGAGCGATGTTCCTAATTCAAATATTTTCAAATTTTAATGAAATTCTTAGTGGAAGGTTTCTTAATATTTTGTTACATTAGTATTAATTAAAGTTGGAACATTTTTTTTAAAATTAGAATACCGCACAAGTCCCCACCATCTGGATCCAGTGAGATTGTGGCATTCCCAATTGGGGATGAGAAAGGTGAGGAAAACATGGCTATTCGGATCTGGTCATAAACCGCGGCCCAAACCATTTCAATCAAATCAATACTGAATGGTGGTCTTTGGTCTTACACCAGGGTGATACTGAGAGCATCATCCACTCTGGAACGTGCCCTTGACATGAATATTGGTAAATGTAAGCATTTAAATTTTATTTACGCAAAATTCCGAAATTCTTCTTCTTTCGTATGGTGACATCAAAGGAGAAAATCGAGGTCTGCAAGCCAGTCTAGGGACTCAGGTGTTGCCCTGAGAAGCTTATCAATCCCGCCGGGGAAGGAATAGAGCGGGCATTGGTTGACCACATGTTCGGTGGTTTGCACCTCACCACATTCAACACCGCCGACTCTTTAAGGCTCCATCTTTACATCTATGGGCATCACTCACATTCATTTTTACGTGTCGCATCACCGCCCCTCTCCGAAAATATCTCGGCACCGCTTCGAGAATGACCGTGCAGATTATTCCGTTCCTATTCTTTCAACATTGGTAATCCCGACGCTCAAAAACTACTTTCAATACATCATATGGGCACAACGACTAAGGGAGCACCTCATCCTCTTGATGGCGGACTAAAGTTTGGGCCCCAGGCTGTCTCTCGTTGGGATCTTGTACGAGATGGGCATTTTTCACGTTGGCCGATTTCCATTCAAGCTTTCATCTATCTTCTGGGGTGAGAGGAAATCGAAGGAGTCCTTTCTCTTTTTGCCCAGAAGGGTTTTCGGGAATACAAGTGGCATGCCGGGTGAGAGACGACATCATCGTGTAAAGGTAGGTATTGCGCTTTTTTGCAGCGCCTTCTTGTACTCCCTTAGTGCTGCAATCTCTCGCCTGATGGTTATGTTTGTAAGTACGGGGAGCCAAGGGAGAGGAGTAGATTTTAATGTTCCGCTGATGGTTCGCATTGTGGCGTTAAGCTGAACGTCGACCATAGAAGTGTGGGCGCTTCTGACCCATACTGGAGCACAGTATTCAGCTGCTGAGAACACCAGGGCAACGGATGCCGTTCTGAGCGTGTTGGATTCGCATTTTTTGTATTTCTTGGGCATTAACTATGTAACAATTTTGTTTTGAATAGTTTTATTTTCTAAATATAAAAATGTATATATGCATTTGTTACTTAATTTATTTTTTTTTGCTACCGGATTCGACACACCCGTGTCATTCACTAGAAAACTTAAAACTAACTAACCTAACTAAAAGTACAAAATTGATTGTTTTTATTAGGTGGGGGTAGTGGAAGGGGTGATTTTGGGGGAGGAAAGAAAGGTGGGAGGAGTCGACATTACATGGAAACATTGTTAATACGGGCGATTTGCAGGGTGGTATTATTTTAATAACTAAATCGATTTTTGTTTTTATTTTTTTTTTGTTTATTTAACTTAAGTTTTCTAAAATTAAAATATTTATTTATATTGGAACATTTAAACATTGTTTTTTCTTTGACCTATGAAGCTATGGCCTCTATTATTTATTTTCCTATTTTTATGTCGTATTCTCGATATTTCTATAAGTGTTGACTTATGTGACCATATCTGAAAAACCAGATACTTGCAACCTTCCTCTTTCCATTCTCTTTTCACTCCCCTTACCCTCCTCCGCTCCTGAAAACATTCACCAAATGAAGTTGCCGTAGTACCACTGACACACGGCAGTTGGAACTCTTAAGCGGTATCCCTGCAAAGATCAATAAATGCGTAAACAAAAATAAACTATTTTTTCAGCAGATGACGTCATCAGAAGGCCTAAATTTATTTCCCTTAAAAAAAATATAATAAGACCGGCTGGGCGATTAAAAGAAAAACGCGCTGTGCCATTATTATTTTGTAAAATATTGAGGCATTAATAATAAAAGGGAAATGCTCCGAAAAGCCGGCAGAAGAGCCCGGAGTTAAAGTGGATCCAGTTTATAATGCCCTTATAAATATTCTCGTAATCCTTTTATATTTTTGCGCCATGAATATATCTGGTACTCAGCTAAAAATTTATTTATTTATGCAACGATTTCATTTACAGAAATATTATCGTGGCAGCCTTACACCTGCGATACTGTAGAAGGCTCTATTTCAGCGATCGGCAATTGGCGGCCCGCGAAACATAAGTGGACCGCGGGGCCAGAAAGGACAATCCCTGGTCTGAATTATTCCTTCCCACCATACTTGGCTCACCATCGGTCTTCAATAATTTTTTTCATATCTTGTTCTTTTGAAGAAAACATAAACGTATTTTTTTAAGAACCCGCAACGTCCGAATGGGCCTCAATAACAACCATGCTACTAACTGGTTGGTCGTGGTATTTGAAATTGTGTAATCACCACCAAATTTTTTTTCGCCTGCATCGCATTATCCGTGTGTGCTTTTATAGGTATTTTCATTATTATAAGTGGAAAATGTGGTTTCTGTGATGTTGAAGGATTAAACTGATAGAGGATCGAACCAGCAACGCCTGGATGGGAACCAATAACTACCACGCTACCAACTAGTTGGTCGTAATATCATATTCAAAATACGTAATTTCTTACTTTTTTATGCACAGGGAGGGGGGGGGTGCGATAAAAAAGGTGCTTAAGGCGGTACACAACTCTCATAATTTTTGTTTGCTCAAAACTCACATTTTAATCATTTCCGGCAAATTCGTAACTATAATTACTATTTCACTCCAACCTATACCTGGGAATGTAAGTTCTTTATATTTAAAATTTATAAAAACATTTATGTATTTTACGTACACTATTTTAAAATTTTATAACCAGTTTTTCAACTATAAAGTTAGCGGTAAGCACCCGATTTTATTTTTTTAGACGATAAATTAATAACTTCGGGAGGTATTCATTTAGAAACATCTCTAATATTTGTTAACATGTTTTTCAGAATTAATTAAAATGAACGCGGCGGAAAGATCGAATCTCTAGGCCCGATAGGACGAATTCGACCGTGCGTTCGTCTAATACGCCGCGCCGTGAGCGTATATTTGTTTACACGCTTTCTTCACTTACGTCGTTAATATTCCCATATTATTTGTCTTCTTTTCTTTGATAGGGCAAATTCTATATATAGTAGGTCCGTCCAATTCACGGGTCGCGACGCAATTTGTACATACGGCTTCTTTACTTACGTAGTTAAGATTCTGAATTTATTTTAGGGTATATTGTCGTCTTGAATAAAGTTGGCTCCTCTGCGCAATACAATGCTGCTAGGCACAGCACGAGCACGATGACGACGGGCAATCGATCAGACGGGCAGTCACAAGCGCATTGACCATACAGTTCAGTTCAACCTCCGGTTGGCGCGCAAACTTTCGAATCTTGTCCCCTTTTTAATTACAAAACTCTGGTAAAAGATTAATGTAAAGCAAAATTCGCAGTACATTCGTGTGTAGGGACATTATCCCCTTCACATCAGTCTGTTTTAAGTGGATAATCTTCAAAATTAACCAATAATCTTCAAAATTAAGTGCGACAGTGACGTTTGTATGTGGTGAAGAACAGTGATTACAAGTGTAATTTTACAACTTTAACATAGGTTTTAAGAATTAAAATAGGTTTATTTAGTTTTAAAAGTAGGTAATACAGTGTCTTAAGTTAATCATATAAGTTTTTAGTGATTTAAAAATAATAAGCAGGTTTAGGCCCAAGAGTCAAACCTTGCGACATACAATTTTTTTCTTAGTGACTATTTTAACAGTAATCTTGCAAAAGTTCCTAAATAACCAATACAATTCTAACGCAGTTTTGTATTCCGAACCGACCAGTGAAAATCCCGTCTAATTCAATAGCGAAACAAAAAAGTTATTATACCTTATAATATTGTCATCTGACGGTAGTGAATATTTCGAATTCGCAAGTGATCACCCACCAAGTGCTAATTCATCAGATGACTTTTCATCAACTTTGTAAATAAGACAGCTCTCAATAAGTAATTGATTTTGAACCAAATTTTATCAGTGCATAATGAACACTATAGAAAAGGGGCGTTCCCTGATTACCTTTTACATCGTCTTCTTCTTCGTTTTTAGTGGTTTAAATATTTTTATATTTTTGTTTTAAATTTAAAGTAGTCAGTTTTTTTTGTGTTTTTTTTTTAAATTATTATTTTTTTTTTAAAACCGGTGGTAATTGAATAAAAATGGCGTCCTCTGACTCGGACGACCAGGATGAACACGTGACAGGTGATATTCTTACCAGTTTCAAACTTTTGGCCAGGGAGAACTCGGAACTCAAGAGGGCACTTCGCTCAACTCAGGAAATCTCTCCTAGGACAATGGCCATTGAAAAATCGCTGAGTGTACGTGACCCTATACTACCATGAGTGAGCAGAAGCGCAGAATCCCCGTTTACTAGTATCCACGGCCGGCGCCTCAGTGAGTCTAACGCGACCACTGAGACACAAAAGGAGCCAATTGTCGCGCCAGCAAAACCTGTCAGGTCCTCGCCTAATCAGGTAAATAGGAAACGGTTGAGAGAAGAGGACTCCTTACTCTTTGACGACCCCACTGAAGTTAGCGCTGAGACGCTGGACCCAATTTGGGCCCAGCTAAACATTATCTCGCACACCATTTCAGAAGGTAAGAAAAAATTGAATAAGGAAGACAGATCCATTGTTCTAGGTTCCCTTGAAGAGATCAAGAAAGGCCTTCTAAACCTCGCCATTAACCATGCTGCGGCGATTGCCAAAGCCCAGACGCTGTCCGCAATTTTAGAGACCCAAAAGACCATGTCTGCTAAGTTAGATAAAATTTTGGAAAAACCTAATTCGGCCCCAACCAAAACTCAGGCGGAAATTCCTTTAGCGAGAAAATCATACGCAGGCGCTGCCGCAAGTGAGCCTGCCTCGAAAACATTGACGATGAACGGATATGAGCGACCTCTTTCGGCACTACAGCCTACCGTTTTATTCTACCCTGAAGCACCAGAAGGTAAGACTTCGGAAGAATTGCAGAAAAAATTAATTTCGGTTCTGGATCCCAGAAAAGACGGTTTTCAGGTCGTGCGTACCAGAAAGATCAAAGGAGCTGGTATTGCCCTGCAAACCACCACACCTGGAGGGCTATTAAATATCAAAAAGGCTGCAGAAAAATTGTCTGAAAAGGGTATTAAAATGGTATCTCCCCAAGGTAAGTTGCCCAAAATAGTGGTGTACGATGTTCCCAAGGGCGAACCTGACAACGATGCATCTCTATATAAAGAAATTTATGAGAATAACATCTTGGGTAAATGTAATCTCACAATGGAAGACCACCTTCGCACAATGAGGAGAGTCTCATTATTTGGGAAAAAAGACAGCGGCACCATGAATATGGTCATCACGTGTCACCCTGAGGCCAGAAAAATCCTCATCGACAGCGGCCTGTGTTTTCTTGGCTGGAATGCGTGCAGAGCCCGCGACTATCTCGGGGCTACGCGGTGCTTTAAATGTCATCAATATGGTCATATCTCCAAGGCCTGTACCCAAGAAGTAATAACCTGCCGCCACTGCGCCGCAGCCGGCCACGATTATCAAGATTGCCCCAGGAAAACACATGCTGCTGTATGCGCTACGTGCACTAGGTTTAAGAAGCCGGCGGATCATGCCACAGGTGACAGATCGTGTCCTGCTCAGAAGGCAGCCATCGAAACTCAGGTCCGATTGACTGATTATGGGTATTGAAAATTTCCTCTCCATAGGTCAGATTAACCTGCAGAGGTCACGGGCGGCCACACTCGAGGCGCTGCGGGTCATGACTGACCTTAAAATCGACATTTTGCTAATCCAGGAGCAATACACTTGGCTAGGTAAGACACCAATTAAGTATCCAGGTGCTGTACTCGAAACTGGCACCTCACCGGGGGCGGGTGTTCTGGTCAATACTTCATTGATCAGCCCCCTCCTTCTAGTGGGACTGTCAAACGAATACCAAACCTGCGTATCTATTAAATTTGGGACAACTGAGATCTTTTTGATCTCAGTTTACTTTAAATTCTGTAACCCAGTTGGACCACATATCTTGAGTCTGACGCGCGCCCTAAACGCGCTTAAAGGACGTAACATAGTTATCGGAGGAGACTTTAACGCTCGCTCACCTCTGTGGTTCGATTACTGTAACTATAGGACGGAACGTTCAGACGCCGTCGAAGACCTCATTGCGGCGCAAGGTCTGTCAATAATTAATGAACAGAGTGTATATACCACTTTCTCGAACACACATGGTGAGAGCAACATTGATCTAACTCTTTGCTCTGGATCTGTTGCGACCAAGATTTCAAAGTGGACAGTTCATGAATGCGCAATTGCCTCCGATCACAGGCTTATAACTTTTACCGTGGGTGTCAAAAAGACGGAAGCTCCAAGATCCTCCTGGAACTTCAAAACCACGAGGGCGAACTGGGATAACTTTGGGGAAGCTCTACGTGATACCTTAAGGGGATTTCACGACGTAGCAGCAAGAGATCCGGATAATTTGGGGAACTTTTTTAATGCAGCCGTGGTATCAGCTGCTGAGCGGTCCTTGGGAAGATCAAACCCAAAGACGGTTATTAGGACGCCGTGGTGGTCGAGTGAGCTGATTTCATTGAAAGGGGCCTACAAGAGAGCCTATCGAGCTCTGGGCGTGTCCAGACGTGGCGGGTGTACGCAGGAGGAGACACACGCCCTTCAGTCACGACTCAGTTGCTCACGTAGAGCTTTCAAACAGGCCGTCCTCTCAGCGAAACGAGCTGCATGGCATAATTGGGTACAAGAAGTGGGCAACGCCAACCCGTGGGAAATCCACAGCGCCATAGACAAAACGGGAAAAGGCTCTGACCGGTATTTATCTAGCGTAATAACCGAAAAGGACGGTAGGAACGTTGAAAGTGTGGATGTGGCTTCCACTCTCAATACACTTCTGGGCAAGTTAGTTCCTGTAGATTCAGTAATTGGGGAAAGCGACCACCACAAACAGATTAGAGATCTGTCACGGCTCCCACCGAGAAACCTTGCCCAGGAGGATAGGATGACACCAGTAACTAGAGCCGAAATCGAGTTGATAATCAAGGGTTTGGGTCCTAAGAAGGCACCAGGGCATGATAGGCTCAATGGCGTAATAGCGAAGCAAGTATGGATCTACGCCAAGGAAGAGCTCTTCCAGGTGATGAATACATGCATGAGAAGAGGAACTTTCCCTTCTGAATGGAAGAGGGGCGTGCTTAGGATTATACCAAAGGGGAACGACAAACCAAGGTCGGACGTGAAGGCATACCGTCCAATCACCCTGTTACCTGTCCTGGGGAAGATCTTGGAGAAACTGATTAGGCAGCGCTTGCGTCAAACCTTATCCCCACCCTGCGAGCGGCAATTTGGTTTTGTCCCCGGTATGTCCACTGAGCACGCCATTACGTATGCGCTTGAATGGGTGAAGGTTTGCCAAAAGAGGTACGTAATAGGAATCTTCCTCGATATTACTGGTGCCTTCGATCATGCGTGGTGGCCGATGATACTTGTCAAGCTCAAAAATAGGAAATGTCCACAAAAGCTGTTCAAGATCTGCGCTGATTACCTCTGTGACAGAACGGTCATCCTTTCTTTTGGAGACCACCTGATTGAACAAGAAACGGACATGGGTTGTTCTCAGGGTTCAATCCTTGGACCTGAGTTTTGGAACATTGTGTTTGACGATTCTTCCAGGCTACCCTTCCCTGAAGGATGTATCTCGGTGGACTACGCTGATGACAAACTGTATTTGGTCTCGGGGAACAGTAGGAAGGAAGTTGAGAGAAAGTCTGAAGAAGGTTTAAAGATGATTCTTGAATGGGGTAAGAGAAACAAAATGACCTTCGCTCCCCATAAGACCATGGGTCTCCTAATGAAGGGCTCTCTTAGCAGAGAAAGAAACCCTACCATTAAAATGGGAGACTCCAATATCCGTTTTGTTGAGAATGCGAAATACTTAGGAGTCACTTTAGATCGATCGTGTTCTTTCTTGGCCCACATAAAAGAAGTTTCCAGCAAGGCCCAGGCCCTCTTCTTGAAACTGAGGAGAATCTCCACAGCTGAGTGGGGTTTGCGATCTCCAGCGCTCCGTATCTTGTACAGGGGGGTTTATGTGGCGCAAGTTACGTACGCCGCCTCTGTGTGGGAGCACCGCCTGGAGAGTGCACTCATTGTCTCGGTACTTAAGAGAAGCCAGCGAATCCCCTTGCTGGCGCTTTCGGGTGCTTACAGAACAGTCGCTTCGGACGCCTTGCCAGTCTTGGCCGGCGTCTTACCTATTGATCTTGAAATTAGGGAGGTGTTAACAAGGAAGCTTTTAAAAAGAGGAAGAACCGCTACCCACCATGGTATTGAGCTAATACCAGGTGGAGCGGTTTCTCTCCCAGGACTTCTTAGAGAGATGCGAGCAAGAACTTTGAGAGAATGGCAGGAACGTTGGGATAGGTCAAATACGGGAAGATGGACTTTCTCCTTCTTCCCGTCAGTTAAACTCAGAATGGAAGGGGCGTACATCACTAGGGATCATCATGTGACCCAACTTCTGTCCGGTCATGGGGAGTTCAGAGGGAGACTTCACAGTCTCTCTCTATCGCCTCATTCTAACTGCGCTTGCGGTAATACTGATCAAACAGCCGAGCACATTCTGTGGCACTGCGAGATTTTGACGGATGCCCGAGAGGAAATGCTAGATGGCTTGCAAGTTACTACGAGACCAGCTTGGAACGCGGATCTCGTTTCGAATAAGGTGAACTTTGAGTGCTTGAGGAAATTTACGAAAGTTTGGGTTGAGAGATGGCCTGTTCTTAGAGTCGCTGATTAGCTGTACAATCATGTAGGTGCCATGTGTATCTGCTCCTGAATCCACGGACTTCCTTATTTCATGTTTACATCTACTGCTTGAATTTTATGTTTTATGCCTTATCCCTACATATATATTTTTTCTTATATCATCTCAATCTTATGTATCTTTATCTTATTCTAATGGATACATTTTGGATGCGTTTTTGTTTATTTTATTTTTGTTTGACTTATCTTTTTTTTTTCTTATTTTATTTCTTTTCACATTGTTTATTTTAGATTTCACTAAGCTATGCTATGCGATGTATTATCAAGATACCTGTTTATTATTTTTGTATTTTATTATTTGTGTTCCGGTTTCCTGTTCCAAGGAACACTGTTGTGATCCAACCAACATTTTCAACTTTGTATTTATTTTTTTCTGCGTTTGTTTTGGTTTCTTTGTTCTCTTTTTCTTTTTAGTCTCACAACCTCCACTCTGCTTCGCTCAAAAGGCTGAACCGAACTGCACTTATCTATTTTGTTATGTTTCTTTTTCCCCATTTGGGGGTGCGCTAGACCTTGTCTCTGCATCGACAGGAGTCGTTCGACGACGGCACGGTGCCCTCTAAAATCATTTGCGCCACCTCCAGCAACATATGCAGGCTTGAGGTTTGGTTGGGCGACCTCGGCTCTCCTTCGCCTTGCCTCCGGCTACTCGACGCTGAATTCCCTAGGGTCGTCGGGCATTTTCCCCCAATCTCCCATTTACTTTTCTTTGAGGCATCACCGAGGAACCGGCTAAGGGGCGCGGAAGCTGAGTGTGGTTTACGGCTAGACCGAACGTCTTGTGCATTCTTGCTGGAACTGCTAATCGATTGGAGAGGACTCCTATCCGTTTGCCATGCCCTTATTATTTGTGTACTGTGTCTTCCTCCCACACAGGTGCTTGTAGGATATGCTGGATGCAATCACCCAGCGCTTGCCGCCTCGTGGACTGTCACCAACCTGTCCCATTGTCTTGTCTATATCTTATCACACTAACACATATTGTATCTTGTATTTCCCGCTAAGCACTTGCATACTGCTTACTAACAACGTATGCAGGGACACTGGAGGTCTAGATTCGTTCTAAATTAAATGTAGCTTCGTTCTTTAGTCCTTGCGAGAGCCCTGAAACAGTAACCATCTGTTACTTATACCAGGGCGGGTATGTGGTGGATAACCTCCAATGACCATACAGTGACTGAACAGGCTCGCAAGCGCATAAATATGACATATTTATGCGGCCCGTCACTAAAACTATTTGCCGACCGCTGCTCCATTTAATTATATAGTCCTGCTGTTTTTGTACTGCTTCGTACTGTCGCTGCTCGAATCCCTAGAGACGGGTTATCCTCTTGCAATTCAAGGAGGAGGCCCGACTAGAAGACGACATCTCTGGGAAAAAATTAGAACTATGCTTAACATAATATTATGATAATACGAAATGAAGATATAATCTCCTGCGTTCAGAGCCTTGGCGTTTTTAGCAAAGCGTGTGTGCCTGTGATCCTGATTGCCTTAGTTTCTTAAGCGACAAAAATGTTATAGTTATTTTTTTTGTATCTTATTTTGTTATCTTATTCTTAAAATAACAGTGTTTTAGATGTAGACCATGCTTTTAAATTTCATATACAATTAATTTAATGTACATTATCAGTTAATCTCATTTATTTTTATCAATTTTCTATTTTACTTAACATGTGATATCACTTTTCTAACAGATTTAATCTCTCAGACTTTTCCGAAGAACTCGTGTAGATCTAGTAAAAATCGTTTTCTTCCTTACGTGTCAATGTTAGAAATATTATTTAAACGTCGCGGCGTTAGAAAGAAAAAATACAACAAAATAATAAAAATTTAAAAAAATAACAATAAGATGAGAAAAAATTATCAATAATTTTTATACGAAACGGCAAAAAGGTGAGTTGATGATAACGTTTATTTTAAATTTTCTAATAAAATACGTGTGTGTTTTTTTCGTTATGAGTAATTTTAGTTTTTAATCCTTTTTTTATTTTGCAGTCAAAAATTTTACATTTCAAATATTTATTCCGAATTATAAAATTTGAAAGCGTATTCCATCACATTTCAAAAACATTTTTTTTTTAATTTTCGGACGTGTTCAGGGATATTAGATTTTATTGCGAAGCGGAAATATTTTAAACATCCGACAAAAAAGGCCCGTAGCCTGAGAGGTTAAAATTAACAGCCTGAGAGGTTAAAATAAGCAATAAAGCAAAAGTACTTTTTCTTTTCTAATTTTTCTGTACGTTATAAAAACAATAACAGAATTCATTTTATACTCCTTTTTTGTTTGAGACCAATTAATGGAAAAATAACCTAATGCCTATATCTTGCTGAAGAAAATAAATCCTTTAATATTCGTCAAATAAAACAAATTTGATGAACAAAATCTTTTAATCTAATTAAGATAATCCTCCATCACATATTTACGTCAAGAGACTTCAGTTTTCAATCCAAAACCCTAGATTTATGACCCTCGGGCCAGAACTAAGGTCTGGCTACTTAAACATTGGTCCTTCGAGCCGGATTTCAACCAACGGCCAATTGATTTGCAGTCCAACTTCACCTAGTTTTCAGTTAATTATAACAGCTCCCCTGGGTCTTGAACGTGTATTCATTGACGAATATTTCTAGGCCACCAATATTTTCTAAAATAACATAACCTTAAATCTATATTTTTTTCTTAATCAAGATCGGATAAAGAATTCTTTCTTCTTTCAACGCACACCCACAGCTTACATGTCATTCAAGCAAGGTGTTTGTTCTGAATGGTGGTCTCTCACCAGGGCGAAACTGATACTGAGAGTTTACCACTCTCAAAGAAGGCTCAAAGATAAAGTTGCGTAATTCCACCTCGTGCACACATTTATTTTAAAATAACACTTCATTTCAACTTAGTTCCTGCAGAAAATATCTATTTGTGTCGAATTAGATGTTAAACAAGCGCAATTATTCAGGTTCATCATAAATTATTAGGATTTTATATTATGTAGTATGTTTGTAAATAATAATGTTCGTAAATGTTAGCTTGTGTATAAACGCCTGCAAAGGCCCTACGGCCATTTAATAAATAAACTAGTTTAGGTTATTTAAATTTTTTATCCACTGGAGCGCTTTTTTCCATGATATGGCACTATTTAAAATACCTCGGATTGCTTTGTTGCCAATTTTGGCAAATTTTCCCTTATTTGTAAGTAATTAAGTACAAGTTTACGATTTTGTAATTTTTTTTTTATAAATCCTACGAATATGTAATAATCGACAAAATGTAGGTGAATTTATTGGCCGTATAGATCTTTAATCAGTTTGTATTTCTCCGTATTAAAATTCGGAGGTTTGATTTTTTTTAAATTTGGACGAAAAATATTCAAAATGATCACCAAAAAATGTTGTGCAATCGGAAAAAAAAGTTTTAAATTGCGATGTCGCTCCAGTGGTTTTATGTATATTTTCTATTTTTCAAACTTAACTTTCATTGATCTTTTACGTCGTCTCTCGTAATAATTTAATTAAAACCAAACGTTATTTAAATTTTTTTGCCTAAAGCATGAGATGGAATTTGACTTATTTACCGACTCAAATTTATACTAGGTTTACATTTTTTAAATTTTTTGTAAAAAATCCTGGAAGAAATCTTTTTAAATTTGGTTAAAATGAGCCATTATTGTGTTTATGCTATTTCATAAAAAATGAAAATATTTTTTTTATATATGCTGTGATTTGAATTGGGTTCTGGGTCCGGAGTTAATGAAAATTACTACCGAGGTCATCAAATGGAATTCTGACCTATTTAGTCTCAAAGAAGCGATTTATATTTTCACATTAGAGTCTCTGCGATGTATTAAGATCAGACGGAACATGAGTGAACACATCAACCGGTACCATTATATAAATATTAGGGTTTAAAGGACATTAGAAAGTTTCTTAATTTAGCGTTCTAACAGAATCTTAAGACAGCTTTACCGGTCCGTATGTAAGCTGTATGTCTCCTGACAAATCTAACTTTCAGAATTTACCGGTATCATTTAGTTAATAATTCATCTTGAGATAACTAAAATAATTTGACTAATACCATTTCTTCCGCCCACATTAGTAATTTCATTAAACTAATTCTAGAAATTTATCTATTTCTCAGAAAACGAATTAATCAACTCAGATTCACTATCAAATTATTATTCCCGGGAGAGCGGATGATGTCTTTTAATTATTTAGATGGAAAAGTTACACGAATCGACAAAGTTTTTCAACCATTTGATCATAAATCAAAAATGATGACAATTTAGGCTCGTGTTGTTTTCGAGTTGACCGATTCAATTAGAAGTTGTTAAACTTTGTATACTCGAACATGAGAAGTTTTTATTTATATTGTTTTTGACAATTATTCACTTCAATTAGTCCACAACGGAGTGCTAATACCTACCCTAATGTACGGCAGTGAGTGGTGGAACTGGCAGAGGAAGGATGAAATCAGAATGGGCTGTAAAAATAAAATTCCTGCGGCGTATGTGTGGTAAACCGTGTACGATGTGGAGATCCGTGTGAGAAATGCGGAGATCCGTAAAGAATGCAAGGCTGCTGTAAAGTAAGATTAAGAAAGGGATGGTTTAGACAGATAGAGAAGTGTAAGTAAAATATACGACGCAAATGTTAATGGAAGAAAAAGTCGGGGACGTCCTAGGAAGGCGTGGCACGATCAAATGAGTCAGATACTTGAATCGGGCCATATCAAGAGTCAGAATAATAGAAGAGCTATGATGAATATGATGTATGAATGTGAAGTAGGCAAGGAGTGAGTGCCAAGACCGAGTTATTTGGCTTTCCAACCTCTCTGCCTACCTCTGCGGGGAAACGGTGTGATGGTTAGTAAGTTAAGTTATTAATCGACTTATTTATTTAATATCAATGCCGCACGTGGTCGGGGTCGGGGTAAGGCTTGCAGACCGAAGACTTGCAATCCGAAGGTCGCGGGATCGAATCCCGGCGTGCGCAAATAATTTTTATTTTATTTATTTGTGTTATTTCACAATTAATTCATTAAAAATAATATTTAAAATATTTGCTGCACGTTTCAGAGTGGGAGGTACTCTCAATATCACCCTGGTGTTAGACCACCATTCAGAATTGAAGCATTACAGGAAATAACTTTAGCCGTATTTGGTGACCAGATCTGAATAGCCAGGTACTTCCCCACCTTCCTC
Source organism: Glyphotaelius pellucidus (assembly GCA_936435175.1). Lineage (NCBI taxonomy): Eukaryota > Metazoa > Arthropoda > Insecta > Trichoptera > Limnephilidae > Glyphotaelius > Glyphotaelius pellucidus. Next base: position 23,386,265 of record OW386555.1, on the reverse strand, counting down.
TTTCCCATCTCTTTCCCCTCCCACTATCACAACACTAATTGGGTATGCCGTAGTCTCACAAGCTTCAGACGGGAGCAGCTCGGACTCTTGTGAGGTATTTAATTAAGAAAATTAAAAAATTAATATCAATGTTTTTACAAATCTACAGTTTTATTAGAGAGTTGTGAAATTTTACGAACTTCATCTTCAAACAAAAGAAAGGTCACTGTCTACCCTCATCCCCCTGCCCCACTCCTTTGGATTTTGGTATCCATTGGTAAAATTTCGCAAACTTGAAGATAAAAGTTATTAAAATAGGATTATTGGATGAAGGTCCGCCTCAAACACCCACGTGACGCAGCTTGTTAAAACGCATAAAGTTATAATAACTATAACCCTAAAGTTATCCTAATAATGTTGATGTTTTCGGTTTTATAAAAATAATACAGATATTTAATTCCTCAATTTTACTCCCAAAATAAGATACATCTTTTGGCCAGAAAAACCGTAATTTTCGTGCTACAATGTTATGTAATTCCCTTCCAAATGAAATTAAAAACAACATTGTGATAAAAAAAGGTTAAAAACGAAATTAAAACATAACACAACTAATTATTTTTTCCATATTATGGGGAACTAGGTACTGTTTTTGTTTGAAACGATCATTCTAAGAATTGGTTTTTAACCTGAATAGCGTTAGACGAGAGGTTTGGGTTCGAGTCCCAGTTGCGACCATCGTCTTTTTCTAGTTTTCTGTGTCTTGTTCTCTTTCATATTTTCGTGATTATTAGTGTTATCTTCTTCTTCAATGATATACGTTGATGGGAATAACCTTCAAAAGTTATTTTTTCTTATAATTTTTTTTTATTTTTTTTATTCTTTATTTTGTGGAAATCAACATACATGATACATATTGATATACATCGTGTACGTACTCGTAATATACAATACATTTGTTTTGTTTTGGAGGAAGGAACTTCGTAAATAATAAAGCATCTTCAGGAAACTTTTAAAGGACTCGTGACTTTTATTTGCTCTATTCCCAATTACATTGTGAATGTTCAGGAGCTCCAAACTACCCAAACCCAAACCAAGGAGTTTTCTTTTACTTATTAAGAAGGTAGGATGATGAGACGAGAAGAGAGAGAAAAAACCTAAACATAGGCCTTTTATACTGCTCTTAAGCAGAAGGGAGTTTGCATCTCCTGACATCTATGGATAATTTCTTCTATTAATTAATCAACTTTACATAAACCAAAAAATCGAATTATCTGGAGAGGTGTGAGTCCTAGCTAAATAGATTAAATTTTATACAACATTCATAGCGGCATCTCCGCTAGCCTTCCAAAATACCAAACTGATAAACTTCAATCCGTTTTTAATGCAGCGGAACGGCTCATAACCGGAGTCTCTAAATATTCACACATTTTAGAACACCTCCGTAAACTTCACTGGTTCTTGGCCCTGAAAGAATCCAGTGCAAATTTTGATGGATGGTGTTTAAATCTATCAGTGCAATAGCCCCACCTTACATTTCTGAACTATGTGTCTGGGAAAATACTGGTCCGAAACTGTCAATCCTTAGCAACATCATCAGCTGTGGGCAGTCTAATAGAACCTAAACGCATGCCAAATTAGTTTGGAGATCGCGTTTTCGGAATATCTGGGTCAAGGGGTTGAAATAAACTCCCTATCGGAACTAAAATGCATAACAATCCCAACAGAATTTAGATCCAAACTAAAACCTACCTTTTTAGGTTCTCATACCTTTAAATTAAATACACCTATCTGAGAGTATCATACTTGTTTTATTACAATTATAATTATTTGAATCCTTAAACATCGATCTGTCTCTTACCGAGGGATGAATCGCATTTAGGAAGACAAATATTCTGATAAAATCCTTGTATTATTGTACCGACTATCAAAAAAAATTGCTTTTGCTTTCCAAAATCCGCTCATTAAAGGTTATATTATATATTATTATTAAAATACATATCCAGATTAAATAACAAGTGTTCCCAATTTTGTCATCTGCGTGCGAACTGTATCTAAAAGTCTTTAAACAAACAATGAACAGTGTTAATCTCAAGTGACCTCCAAGGTAAGTATGGTACAATATATTTTCTGCCTGTACAGAGTACGAATAAAACAATATATGTCCGTTTTTACGCAGCATTGCGTTAATTGGTCAAATCATTGTACAACATATAGTTTCGTATCAGCAGCAACCTACAGTCCGCCTCGGAACAGGAATCTCTAGTGACGAGGACTGTGAATTTTCGTATTTTTTTTTAAACTTCATATTTTTTAAAAGTCAAAATAAAAATAAATCAGAGTGCGCAATTCACACGCGGTAGAAGTGAAACTAGAAAGTCGCTAGATGTCGCTTTCTTATCTTTTGCCTGTTTATTTTAAAGTGATTTGAAGATTGGATATTGATTTCACAAAAAAAAATTTTTTTTGATGTCGTAAGATTCGAACCTCCGACCGATGGATGTCTGACTCTCTAGCCACGACTTTTCAGGCGCCTTAGCCGCTGCGTTATCGGAGGCCTGCGCCTAGCTGTGAATTTAACGCATTATATTAGACCCGAGGACCCGCCAAATAATAATTTTTAGTGACGCTCTTTCGTTTCATCCGAATTTCAAATCACATTGGGGCTATAGAAGTTTCACCTCAAAAAAGTTTGAAGAAAATTATTGTCTACACCTGATTTTAAAAAACTCTGCACTAATATTGGGCAACGCCGGGGATTTCAGAGAGTATAATATATTTTTTAAAGGACTACTAATTGAATCTTGAATGGCTTCTTTTTGGGTCCATTCAAGTCGATTGGATAAATCTGCGTTTTCCCCAGATATTCCTCCACACAACGTTAACCTACATACATATTTAATATACGGTTCGTGGACGATATAAGCGGGTGTCGGGTGTCGGGTGTCGGGTCGCTTTCCATTCCAATTTATCCTGGGAGTCCGTATCGATAATGGAAATCAGCCGATATTATTTGTCACACAAAAGTCGCTACAGCCGAGGGAAGCGCCGAAATTATTTGAAAAATTGATCTGTATTTCGTATTGCGTTGCAAGTTCAGAAGAAACGAAGGAATTTATTTTAAAAGTGGACAGGATTATGATAATCTAAATCTGGTGGTTGATGCTAAAAGTTCCTATGCCAGTTTCTAACAATTTTTTTTAGGTACCAGAAAGTATGGGAGAAGTGGTGTGAAAGAGCCAGTTTACGAAACGGATTAAAAAAAAATACTTTTAATGAAAGAAATTATGTTTTTTTTGTTCAATTGTAGGTAATTTCATACGAAAAAATCTTGAACACTATAAAAAAATCAATGAAACATTAATTTTTAAAAGATGTGTCTTTTGGCTCTTTCATAACATTTCGGTATTGATAGAGCTACTAAAAGTTTTGAAAGAGCCAAAAAGAATTATGATTTATTATAAAGCGTAATTATGAAAATTACGCAAAATAATAATAATTGCACTATTTAAAAAATAAAAAAGACAATTCTAATAAATCCTTTTTAGAAACTGATGATGATGTGAGTCATTTTAAGTCATTCTAACAAACGCTTTAATCTTAACATATCTATTTTATATGTAATCTTAACATATCAGAGGCGGATTGTTTTTTATTAATAACGATCTCGAAAATTAAATAATATCTTCTATGAAAAACGCTAAGCTTTCTTATGGCCCATTTGCCCGTCTCCTTCATAACTTATTCGTAAAAGAAATATAACATTCAAAATAACAACAATATCAAAACTTTTGTGGCTCAGTTTTTACGCAGCTGCAAGGCAAAATATATGCACAAACTCAATCTATAATCCATTTACCTATACTTTTTTACAATAAAACACCAAAAAACAACTTTAACGAAGCAAAATACGTCGGCATCCGTTGGTTTTGGCAAACTGTCAAATGTTTGTGGGTGATGGAAGATCGGTGTTGTCACTTAAAAATAAAGTTACCAACCGCATCCGTTCCTAAACTACCAAAATAATGTGAGTGGCTCTTTCAAAACCTGGCTCCTTCACACCACTTCTACCCTACTATAAAACTTTCCCTATTTGAATGCTACTGATACCTGTGTCTGGTGCTCTAGTTTGATGAAATTGTGGCCTATCCAATTGTGGTGTATGAGATTAGTCGTGTAGTTTCAACATCCGTGGTTTTGTGGTGTCTCAGCTGATGTCAGTTAAGTAGTACCTTAGAAGAGTATCATCTATCATCGTTCTTGACTAATGTACGAACGGTTATAATTACAGCCGAAGGCATATGGTAGATGGCTGGACTTTATTATTGTCGCAAATCCAGCCGCAGAATAACTTAGAGCCTCATTTAGAAAGAACGTCTGTTCCAGATAAATATTAATTGAAAACATTACGATAAACCTAAAGTTTCCGAACACAATTCAAGTAGGTAATCTAAACGTGATTAAAGAACAAAATAGTAATGTAGAATTTCGAAGAATTCGACGGCCTCCGTGGTCGAGAGGTTGAAGGTCGCGGATTGAAATCGCGGCGTGCGCGATTAATTTATTGAAAATAATATATAGTAATCCTGAGTGGAAGATACTAGTATCGCTGCGACGTGAGACAACCATTCAGAATTAAAACATTGCTTGAAATGGCTTTAGTCATGTTTGGTGACTAGATCTGAATAGCCCGGTACTTCCCCCCCTTTTTTTCTCAATCTCATTCCCCTTCCCATTGCCTTCAGCCTCACAACATATCCCAATTGAGGATGCCATAGTCTTCCTGGCTCTAGACGGGACTCTTGGATATTATCAAAATACTGATTCAACGTTTTTTACGTCAAGAAATTTGACATTAGCCCACCTAGTAATAAGCCCCAGAATATTGTCTTACTGACCTACTCGTTAGCGACCAAAATTTTTATTTTTTTACCTTACTACCACATTCGAGGCCCTGAGGAAAAAAAACCCTTCAGGGCCTATATCGTCTTTCGGGGTGTTGTGTGGAGGGTATTTTTTGAGAAAGGAAGGAGAGAAAGTTCTGTGAAGAAAAAGGTTATGAGGGGTAGGTAGATAACTGAGGATCAATGTGTTCAGGAGTGACGAACGAAAGAATCCATCCCTCCCACTGCGGTGCAAGGTCGTGAGTCGAGAAAGTCTGGCCGGAGAGGTCAAGTTTAGGTACCCTTCAACAAGAATCAGTACTACCGTTTTATTTGGGCAATACTTCGACCGCGGCCCAATTCAATACACCACTACACAGAATTCAAAACTTGGGTAATATGTATGCACACTAAGATGCATACGCTGATAGAGTATAAACACGAAATAATAAAATCGTTTATTCGTAAATTTATTAAACTACATCGACAAATTTACTGTACATATCCCTACCAATTGCATAAATGCATATTAAGAATTGATTTTACGAATAATATTACATACCTACGATTAAAAATTTTCAAGGTACTTCTTCCTTATGTTAAGTTATTTACATAAATAATGCAAATATATTTTTTTGTAAAAGCTATACGACTAATGCGCCAGACAGTAGGTGGGCAAAAAAAATCGCTGCCAAGACCTAGACAAACTTCACCCACGAATCCGGACACCCATGCTTAGTCACCAAAGGTTGCGAATTACTAGGGATGACCAATGGCAGGGGTGTTCGTTATTTGGCTATTTAGTTTGTAGCGAACATTCTACAAGCAGCTTTGCATTTGTTTACATTTCGCGCCAGCCGGCTAAGTACTGTCGCCGCCGGCACCTACCTACCTGAATAATATTTGCCACATTCGGAGTCCGTTCCCTCAAGTTGGTTGGCGGCGGTACCCACACCCGCTTTCCAAATTACAATTTCCTTGCTATTTTGAATCATTTTACATATCGTCATTAAATTACCCACGCCACAACTACGGTCCAACACACAGGCGCATGAAAACACCGATATTTGAAACTTGAGTGACATCTACTGATCCATTTACACACTAAATGACAGAGCGATGAAAATGGTTGTGGTTTGGTAACCCCTATACCGTATTTGCCTAATTTGCTTTTTTGATATATGTTTTTGAGTAATTTGCTTTAAATCAGATCAGAAAAAATTACGAGTACGTCTCACAAAGAGGACTTTTTAAAAAAACATGTGTTTGTTTTTTTTATGGACACGTAATCTCATAAATATTTTACAGATAATAATGTAACGGCAAGGAAAACCTCTTTACGACGAATCAGTTTACATTACGAACATCAAAAAATATGCTACGGATAAATTGAAGCTTTTACTAGCTTTTCAATGTATTGGAATTACAATAAAAATTTTATTTACATCACAAAAAATATAAGCGTAAACCACTAAAAAAATGTTTTTGTATGACTTAACTATGAAGTAATATAAGAAACTTTTTTTTTTAAATACCCCTTTATGGCTAAGACTATTTTTGAGGTTTTGTATGTTCTTAATTTTTTCATTCTTATAAAATTATGCACAAAATAAATAAAAACCACTTTTTCGCTTTCTTGCCTCGTGCAAATAAGACGCTCGATTTTAAATTTTTAAGGCATGAGAATCGAAATATTTGTAGCGTTTATATTCCTCTTAAGGGGAAAACGGGCGGCGTTTTGTTTATACGAACGTATTCCCCAGGGTCTCTCAGGATTTGAACTCTACTTAAATATTAAATATAATATAGCGTGTCGGTACGTTTTGCTTTTTTTAATAAGTTACATCTTATAGGAGTTAGGAACCTCCAAAAATCTTTGAAATTGCATTCTTTACGCCGTCGACAAACGTTCGTGCAAACTAGACAATGTATTTTTAAACAACGAGCAAAACTTACAGACATAGAGTGTTTTCTTCTAATACTGTTGATAAAAAAATCTTAAGAGCCATTAAAAGCGGCCGAGAATTTAAATTTATTCGAACGATGATCTTGCGATTGTACCCTTGCAACGGTACAGGGCGGTTCCGATGAGAAAGATTAATTATTCTCCATACCAGCATTTTAACATAATGACTCAATATCGATTTTATTGCATTCCTAATTTGCTTTGATAAATACCCACATTCAAAAATTCTCAAACTCGTCATGATAAAACAATTAAAATTATGAACTTTATATAATTATTGTTTGATCATAAGTATTTATAATGTTTCAATAATGTGTAAGCAAAATAAGAATGTAATTTTTTTTTAAATATATTAGTTTGGAATCTATACTATATAATATTATAAAGAGGAAAGATTTGATTGTTTGTTTGTTTGCTACGCTTTCACACTTAAACCACTAAACCGATTTTAAATTTCTTTCACCAACAGAAAGCCACTTTATCAGCGAGTAACATTCTCGTAAGCTCTGGCATAATGAAATTTGTATAAATGAAAATGTGTGTATTTCATATATTTTTGCAGGAGGGAGGAAAGGTAGGGGGGGAAGGTGGGGTTCGTGGAGAGGTAAGAGACGAGGGAGGGGCAAGGCGGGGAAGGTGGAAAGGAACGGGGACGCACGGGAAAGGATAAGAAGGGAGAGTTCATTTAATTCATTGAATGGCATAGCAACGCATGCCGGGAACCAGCTAGTACTGTAAATAAATAGAAGCATTTTCGTCACAAAACAGGGGAGCGGATTTTTTTTTATGATTTTATTTGAACTAAAATTAAAATTCTGAAAAGTAGGTTTCCCACATTAATTATTGATTTTTTTACTGCATGATTATATGATTTGAAATGTATGTTGTATAATAGAAAATTTTGTTAGAAAATTTAACAAATATGCCAACGCCTACGGTTAAACCTTGTTGTACTAAAAACAAACATATTTTCTCAAAATTTAAAAAATAGATTCACTAGATAAAATAACAGTCTTTCGAAATCAATTATTTATAATTTTTTGTGGAAAAGAGTCAATACGTCTAAAAGTTGATATAAAAATGATATATTCTCGGTTTTGTTTGGTTATTTCCCTCTTAATAATCGATCCTGCTTTGGAGGAGAAAATTGGAGAACACAAAACCTCGGCCTTGATGATTTTTATTCATGCTAGGAAACCATGAGAGGTTACCGAAAGTTGTCATTTTAATCCTCAGCGATCACTGTGTTAGGAGGCCAGTTACAACACCTTTTCGCGTACATTTCTGGTAGTAAAAAATAGAAACATGTGGACATAAAAGTGACGTTGTATTTAATGGGGTTAGTTTCAATTTTGTGCTGTCGCTTGTCCGTTGGGTTTCGAGTATATAAATCATTCTCGCCATTTTTATGGGATTGGACGATTTAAATTCAACTGTTCCAATCAAGCGGCGCTTGAAATTGATTCGGATTTTGAATTAAGAATAATAGAATGTAATTAAAATTTTAATTACATTCGCTGCGGTGTGGTTTAGCGAGAGAGATTTGGTAAATAATAATTTCGTTTGGCGTAAATTACGAAAAAGGATTACTGCGGAACTAGTTATATGGTAACCCATTTGATTAAGCAAATAATTAGATCGTACATACTTCTGTATAATTTAATCCCTCTGGCTTTTCAAATTTTTTGGCAACTTTGCAATGTTTTCAATGTTTTTTTTTAAATGTTCTGAATATTTCTTTTTTTTGTAAAAACAAACACTGATTGAAAAGCTAGATAAAATTATATTTAATATTTAAAATAAAGAGTGGTTTGGTTTTAAAAAGATTTATTTTCTAAGGACATTTGTTACACATCCGTGTCATAGTTTGCTAGTGAATAAATAACACGAATGTGTCGAAACCAGCAACAGAAAAAAAAATGAAATTAAGTAACAAATGAACATAGATTAATAAATGTAGATTCATTGAAAACAAAATGACTATAAATTGTTACACAGTGTTAGTGTTTTTGAATAATAATATTTTAATATTATTTTATACTGATAATTTCACTGCTACTGACCCAATAATAAAAAAAACTAAAATGCTAGCAGAACTTAATAATATCATTACACGTTTTTCAACCTGGTTAACAACATGTTAAAAAAAAAACTGTACAACCGAATTCGCATGCACCTTGTCCTATTTTTAAAAAATCCAGTGTCTATGGCACCACGCAGGGGAATTTCGATACCTAAAAAAAAGAAAAAATGGCGGACCAGCGAATTTTATTTTCGTTTTTTATGGAAAATTTTCATCGTTCATAAAAAAAAGGAGGCCCTTTATAAAAAAAACATCCCTATGTGGTGCCATAGTGAATGGATTCGAACAGTAAGACTTAGTGCATGCAAATCGGATGAATAGTTTTTCTAATGTGTTGTCAACCAGGTTGAAAAACGTAGTTTCGAGAAAAACGCGTTCAAAGGTTTGCTGAAGGATAGTTCAAGAAACAAACTGTAACAGTTTCATATAAAATGCTGTATCTCCGTCAATTTTGTGAATTTCCAACATATGGTGAGAGTATTATTAACAAATGCATCTTTCAGAAAATTAAATTTAAAAAAAAATGGCATTTAATCCTTGTTTAGGATTTAATCAAGGGAACATAGAGGTGTTTGGAGACCCCCAGAACCAGAGGCCCGTGCGAACTGAATAAAAAGCTTGTTAAATTATATCAACTTCTTAAACTAGGGGGGGAAATCATTCAGCTTTGCCGCCCCGGGCCTTTAACGGGCGATCTTACGAACTTCATTCAACAGGGCGGATTCCCTCTTAGTTGAGATAGCGAATAATTGAGCGAATGCGGCAAGATTCGACAGCGGAGCGTCGTTCGCAAACGGACAAAAAGATTGCACTGAAGCAGCTACCAAGCCGGATCACCACTCGTTTTTAGGGGAAAATCTGAGCTACACACTAGTGGCGCCATATTTTGAGTAATAATATCCACGTCGCCGAAAATGAGGAACGGTCTTTAATTCTTGACAACCATGGAACAAAAATGAAAATTTCAAAGAACTGAATTTATATCCAAGTCTATCTAATATTATGGTAATATTAATATTTATGTGCTTAGCGTATAAAAATTATTATTTACGATAGGTATTCCGCCACATAACTTTTGTTTTTCTAAAAGGGCTGTATAAGTTATTTGTGATCTTTGCGCTAGATCACTTACCCGAATCAAATCCGATTAAATATGTAAAAGTACCGAGAAAGATGTACCTAAGTTTTATCAAGTGAATAAGTTATTATTCAAATTTATCCGGTAGTTTGTTTTTGTTTGTTGCCAGGGAATCTGAACAAAGAAATTTCAATAATTTAAAACAATTTTATTAGCATGTTTATAAATTATTTATTTTAATCAATTGATCTTATTTTTAATGTACCCATCAAGCTATAGCGTGGGCAATATGTTTGCAAATTTAAAATCGTGTCGATAATGTTTCGTCTTTGGAAATAAATAAATTTTCATAAACCATAAATTAAACGTTTAAAAAGAAGAAGAAAGAGAGATAAGTAAATACGAATGTAAGAGGGAGCGCGTTAATATTACAAAACAATGGGGTATTTTCACAAACCAGGTATACCGCTAAAAACATGTGGAAGATTTAAAGATTATTTTTCTGATCATGATTATCGCATTAAAAATGTTTTATTTTAATATTTTCATTCATAATTATTGATTTCAAAATGCGCGTAAACGGAACGAAACGTAAACGGCCCATGGCTACTTGTACGAATCATGACGTCACAAGAGTCGCCGTTCCGAGGTTTGTCACCGTGTTACTATCAAAAATCTAAACATTCTCGACTTGTTCGGGGTAATGGACGGTTTTATTTCATATTTAAGATGATTGTGTTATGTTTCTACAGTTTTATATAATATTGTCTAGTTGTAATGACGACAGTAGTATTTTTAACGGCGTAATCCGACAACTTGCCTAAAATAGACGCTACACTGAGAAACAGTAATTTTCTAAGCCCTAAATTTCGGGATTCTAAGACGATATGGTAATGAAAACATTTTGTTTACACAAACTCTCATATTATATACGTTATATACTGGTTTCAATATTTTGACAAAATAGGGTTAATTCCGGCCATTCTAAAATTAAATTGGAACCAAACAGCAAGTGTCAGTTCGTCACATAACTTCCCTGTCATAAAATGACGTTTAAAACTTTGGCCATTCTACAAGTAAATTTCCATATTTTAAGTGAATACCGCACAAAAGTCCCAACTGCTCCCAAACATCTGGAGCCATTGAGACTATGGCATCCCATTTGGGAAATTTTGTGAGATTGAAGGTAGTAGGGAGGAAAGAAGATGCGGTAGAGGAAGGTGGTGAAGTACCTGACTATTCAGATCTGGTCACTAACCATGGCTAAAGCCTCTGACACAACGTTTCAATTCTGAAAGCTGGTCTTACACCAGGGCGATACTGAAAGTATCGTCCACTCTGGAATGTGCCGCAAATATGGTACATATTATTTTAAACGAATAAATTGTGAAATGCAAAATAACTTATTCAAAGACCGGTCAGTGGCTGATTTGGCATCGCATTTGGGTTCTCCATCACGACACAAGCAATATTATCCTGTTTCCTGTGTGGTGGTAGTAGGATATTTTCACATATTGTCAGATCATTCGTAAGTCAGGAATGTTTGTCTTGATTTAAAATAAATAAAAAAATATTTTTTAAACGTTTATTATAAAATTTATATTGTGTATTATATACATACATATATACATATTAACGCCGGGATTGCTAGTCGAGAGCCTTACCCCTCGACCACGGAGTCAGTCATTATTGTGTAGATATCCATCTTACGACTGTATACAAAGGTGTTTCCTCGTTAAAATTATGAATTTAAATAGTCAATAGCGAAAGGTTTTTTTTTGTAGTTTAAAATTTAAATCTGAAAAAAAAGGCACCTTCTTCTTCTTCTTACTGTACTATAGGGCCAATATATGCTGCAGATAGTACACAACTGCTGACCCTGTACAAATCGCAAGTCCACCTGTTGAATTTGGCAGCCACCTTTGGTCTAGAGTCCCAAAATACTTGAAAATTCAGAAAGCATAAACGGGCGGTCCGTTCGATAGATTTCCCTCGTTACAAACGGATTGCAATTTTTAGCGCGCAGGTTTCAGATGGGAATGGTGTCCTTGTTTTACCGGTATTTCAATAGAAGATGCTCCGAGGACCTAGCGTCATTGAACCCTTCGGCGCTGGTGTCAAACATATTAAACGCATGCCCAACATTTGTACACGATCGACATTTTGTGTCGCCTTGGAAAGGGTCGTTTAAACATCTTATTTTGGGTTTTTCTTGTAGTATTTGTGAACGTGTACCAAACTATACATGTTTTGCAAGTGGGAAAGTATAGGATAAATATAAAGATATAATTTGAGCACACTGGAAGTCAATAAATAACACCAAGTACAACTTACGCACTCACTACAGTCACCTACGGGCGGCGATCGCATGATGAGAGGCGCCTGTGACGTCACAGAGTGAACGGGGGCAAAAACAGCGTTTTGGGGGCATTTTAATAACGCGTATTTTAAAACGTTATAGAAAGTTAAGTCGTCGTCATAAAAATAAAATAAAAATTCCGTTATCATCGTAATTTTTTGCTTAATTTTTTTCAATATTAAAAAAAATGTGGAAATACCCCATTGTTACTAAGCGAAAATATTTAATAAAACACGATTCTTTTCAAATAGAGCAAAAATTTCTCGACAAATGCTTAAGTTGCATTTAAAGATACACTGTGAATTTTTTCAGAGCTGTAACATGTTAAATAACAGAAAAAAATGTGATTTTAATAATTTTAAGAGCATGCTTTGTGATTTTTTACTATTTTTTACTTTGTGAGTATAATTACCGTTTCGGCTCGACAAAGTAGGTACAGATATTTTCAAAAATAAGACATATTGTTTTAGGAACTTAAAAATTGAAATTGTTATTAATCGGTAGAAATGCGGAATGCCACAATTTTTTGTATTTCTTGGGCATTAACTATGTAACAATTTCTAGACGTTCTGTTTTGTTATTTACCATGTTAAGATTGGTAGTGAATGACAGAGATCTTGAAAAGTGTCGAAACCGGTAGCAGATAAATAAAAATTAAGTAACAAATGTACATGTGAAATACAAGTCTTCAAAGCAAAATGTTGATAAATAGCCAACAAGTTGTTAATTTTTAATCATTGTGCATTATAATTATACAAGCATGGGGTCTGTAAACTCCCCAGGCTTCCTGAGATATTGATCTCAGAACTATAATAGTGATTCATGAATCTAACTTTGCGCGAAAACATAATATCACAAACAATGGCAATCCGACACATATCTCAATGAAAAAATCGGTTCCACTAACCTTAATGGTTGGTTTCTGCAGCATCGGAAAAGGCCTTCAGAATGATTTCATCCACGCTTGGTTCAATTTCAGTAATTTTCGTAACTTGAAACCTTGCACAATCCGTTGTCAAAGTTTACACAACCAGATGTAATTTCAGAATGAATTAGCAAAATTCAAAAACCACAGATTGATATAAATCGATTCACATTGTCACTACAATATATTATTGAAAAAAGTTCAAACTGCATTATTTATGCAAAAACAACAAGCGAGAGACATCTGTGAATCTTAATGGTGATAATTAGCAGTTAGTGATAATTAGCAGTTACTGGAACCACATTGTAGTGTTGCCAATCATTCAAAGAGGGCGCGCCAAGCACCATCATTGTGATTTGGATTAATTAATAATAATAATTTTTTGATAAGGAAAACAAATTATAATGCATAATCACATTGAATACAATATTAGCGACTCTGGGACGAAAATTTGGAACGGAAAAATCATAAAAAGAGAGGTCGCATCTAGTAATTGAACCCAGGACCTTCTAAAAGTAGACATTGTGACATTTTTATTCTCAATCGACATCTTTGTGTAAGAACTGACGTCCCTGTTCATTTCAACTGATCACTCACGTCAATTTACACCAACTTACAACACGCGTGCTGAGGAGACTGACTGTAATAATATATTCCCGTTGAATTTTTCACGAGGACGTGCTGAGATATTTTTTCGAATTATCGGAAAAAAGTTTCTGGTTGGTGTTTATGGCCGCAAATCTGTTTTTGGAAGCAGCAAAAATTCTTGAAAGATAAGCTCTGTCGAAAATATTAACAGAATTTATAAGTTCACGGCATTATATTAAATACTGCTTTGAATTGCGCATTTAGCTGTCTAAAAATATTCTTTGTTTGACAATAACTATATAACTTAATTCAAAAAAATTAAAGTTTCTTTATTGAAGAAGAATATAACACTAATAATCTAAACAAACATATGAAAGAGAACAAGACAAAGAAAAATAAAACAAGACAATGGTCGCAACTGGGATAAATTTGACAGTTTTTTATTTCTACATTAACTCCACACAGGAGGCCCTGAGGGAAATTATTTCTATGTCATCTGGAATGCTGAGTTGAGGGTCTTTTTGAGGAGAGGAAGGAACGAACATTGGTCTTGAAGAGACCCACGTTGTAGGAGGGAGGAAACGCAGAAGCCGGCAAATCGTTCCATAGCCGAGCTGTTGAACTCAAGAACGAGTCGAAAAAACGACCCGTTCTCATGTAACAAATGTCAACCGTGTACATATGTTGGGCGCGCATTTGGCGTGTCTCCCGATCATGCACCGGTGCCGAAGGGATCAATGACGCTAGTTCCTCAGAGCATCTTCCATTGAAATACCGGTAGAACATGGATAGCATTCCCACCCGACGCCTGTGCTCTAAACATTGCAATCCGTCCGTTTAGGTGGGAGTATCTATCAAACGGACCGCCCGTTTCTGCACAGAGTCGAGGGTATTTTTCAAGTATTTTGGAGGTCCAGACCAGAGGTGGCTGCCATATTCAACCGTGGGGTGCACTTGCGATTTGTACAGGGTTAGCAGTTGTGTACTATTAAAGTATCTGCGGGCCCTGTACAGTACGCCCAGTTTTTGAGAGGCTAACTTTACTCTGGCTTCGATGGAGCCCCATACCTGAGCTGGTCACTTAGGACGGGTTGTTTCAAAAAATTTGATGGATTCATCAAATATTTGAAGTTAATTTTCACGTTTTGTGTAATTTCTATTCAAGTTCTGTGATTATTTCAGTTTTGTGAAGCAACTGTCCTATAACAATGTAATAACAGAACTTGGATAGAACTTACACAGAACGTGAAAATCAACTTCAAATATTTGATGAATCCATCAAATTTTTTGAAACAACCAATCCTTATAGTTACACCAAGCAAGACAGAAGGTGGCAATAGCGAAATTGATTAAAGCGCACGTCCCGGTTAGACGAGAGGTTAGACTGGGTTCGTGTCCCAGTTGCGACCATTGTCTTTTTCTATTTTTCTGTGTCTTGTTCTCTTTCATTTTTTGGTTAGATTATTAGTGTTATCTTCTTCTTCAATTATATATTACGTTGATGGAAATAACCTTTAAAAGTTATAAAAAGAGAGTTTCATAAAAAATTTAATGCTTCTTTGTTTCTCCCTTAGGCTTTCCTAAACCATTCATCTGACTGCGATGAAACTTTGGTGAGTTGTCGTGCGCACGCCCGCGATGATTTCTATACACACGTATTTATTGGTGAGCTCTGGCGTTAGGAAATATGAACAAAAAATTTGCAACAGGTGGCGCGCGAGTTGTTTGAAAAATAAGCGTGGTTCATGTAGTATAGCGGCAGGAAGCGAAGAAGGGTTGGGAGGGGAATCTGGGAGGGGGAAGAGGAACAAAGGAGAGGGTTTTGCAGGAGGGCGACGAGGGATGTGGAAGGCAGGGATGGTGGAGGGGAAGGGGAGGAGAAGGACACACAGGCAGAGAGATACAATTTCTTTATTTAAGTGGCATTGCAACGCATGCCGGGAACTCGCTAGTTATGCTATAAATAAGAATGGCTGTTGGTGGGTGGCTGTGATTTTTATACAAATCTACAATTTTATTCTGAGATTAATAAAAACTTGCACATTTCACCTTCAATACGGTATAAAGGTCCCTGTTTACGTGAAATTTCGAAAAATCACCCCCACCCCCTTTTCCCACCTCAAAGAACAGAATTTTGATAATTCCTGACGAAATTTTGCAAATGTGATGATCAAAACAGGAGAAAAATTATTGTCAACATCTGATATCGAAAAACTGCCTAAATCCCGGGCAACGTTGGAAACTTCAGTTAGTTTTTCTAATATAGAAAAATATGTAGGAAAGGGAGTTTCGCTAACAAAGTTCTTCTTGGTTTATTGAATCATCAATTTGTCTGTTTTTTCCGAGGCTTCGAAATTATTGCAAAATTTTAGAATTGGTAAATTGATCGACATAAAAAAAATGTAATTCATCTTGGTATTTTCTTTAACCGAGCATTTTTTTAAATAGTCTTTTGAAATCAAAACAAGTGGCCGGCATCAAATGCAAACAAAATTTTATCATCACTAGCCTAAGGAGTGCGAGATTTCGTTCCAGTTGAAGAATTGCATCAGCCAATTGATTTTTTCAAAATTATGCATTTTGAATACCTACCTATTTTTTCTGATTGTTACAATAGAATATTTTATGATTCTCGCGCTCTGTAAATAATGAAATTAATTAACCATTTCCAAACCCTTTCGTGAGTCTTACTTTTTTCATCAAAGACACGCTTATTTCAGTGTGACCGTATTTCTTCTTCATTGGGTCCCTCTCATCGTTGTTTTGCCACTTGATCTCTTGCCATCCATACATCCCTTAAGGGAAACCAATTTCCTCTCCCAATACAAGCACAGCCATTTATCATTCTTACTTTACCATAATTTATTGATGGGTTTGCTGAGAATAATACATTCGCTGGGTTGAAAAAATTCATGAAACAATGATACAATAATATTATTGTTATAAAAGTTTGTTGTTCTTTTAGCGTCTTTAATCCCCTAAATGTATTCGGATACTTAGGTGGGTATGTGGAAATTTGTGATGAACAATAATAATTGTGAATATCCATTAATAATAATACATATTAAGAATGTTTGTTAAGTGTTCCATGTATCTCAATTGTAGCGAACTTAATTTTTATCGATTTCAAATTCTTTATGGAGGTGCATCCAAACCTTCCCTCAGGAGGAAACATTTTGCCAAAATACTCATACTGCCAAGTGACAAAAAAGATTAAAGTATCATTAAGTCGTTTAAGGTAAATTTTGCCAATTCGTCGTTTTTCAACACATGTGGTAAATTTTGTAATTGGAACAAATATTGTCAAAATACTACCAACTACCAAGTGACAAAAAATACCATTGTTACAAAAATTACCCAACATGACAAAAAGGGTAAAAATAACCTTAAGTCGTTTGTGGTAAATTTTACCAATTCGTCGTTTTTCAACACTTTTGTTAATTTTTATAATTCTTTGGACAATTGGTCTTTCTCGGGTGTTTTTTCGATTTTCGGACAATTAAGTTGTTTTTTTTTTATTTTTTCGTATGGTAATTTTCGTATGTTATAAATATTTTATTATTCTATTACTTATAATTTTGCTACACACCGACCCCAATGAATTAAAAAAATCATTTCAGTACGGGAGAAATCCACAAAATGTAACTCAAATTTTCGTATTTAAGAAATCAAAATTATTTATTTCATTACAATGCAGTACAAAAATAAAGAAGAGAGGTAACAACAAGAAAATGTATAATAAAGTTTTGGTAGTACATATCCAAACAGTGCCGTAAATAGGGCGGTGCCACCGGTGCCCAGGCACAGGGCGTAGACTCTGGGGGGCGCAAGAATGGCCAGACTAGGCAGGACTATTATATTTTCGTTTTGCTCCTGATTGCTCCTGATAAGTTCCCGGCCCGGCTACGCCCCTAGTGCTCGATTCCAACACATACGTACCTACATGCCAGTATCATCAGGTGATGCACAGGAAGGTTTTAATGATTGGCGCAATTTAAGTCCGCGTGTACCTGAACACGAAAACTCAGCATTTCATAAAGAAAAATTTATTAAGTGGAAAATGCTTGAACAACAAATCAAAAATAAAACCACCATAGATGTATCTTTACTAAAGGCTAATGATCAAGAAACAAAAAAGTGGAGACATATTTTAAAAGTGTGTACTAGCATAATTTTATTTTGCGCGGAAAATAATTTACCTTTCAGAGGCTCATGAGCATATTGGAGAAGCAGGATCTGGAGTATTCTTAAGTGCCGTGGATATGATTTCAAAATTTGATCCTGAACTTAGAGCGCACGTCACTTAATAAAGGCAATATTACGTATTTTACGCCATATATTCAAAACGAGTTGATAGATATTAGTACCCTTTACACACAGAGTTCGGAGCGGGACGTGCCCCGGGCCACTTTAGGCCGCCGCGCAGAAAAGTCTCACAGCGAACTGCGCTGTAAACCGTTATCTTACTTTCGGTCTTTACTTTTCTGTGCGGCGGCCTGAAGTTGCGCGGGGCACGTCCCGCTCCGAACTCTGTGTGTAAAGGGTTATTAATTATTATAAATTCCCGCTTCAAAGCTCAAAAAACAAGTCATAGACGAGGTTCGTGCCGCGAAATACTTCTCTATTATTTTTGATTGCATGCCAGACGTGTCGCATCAAGAACAGATGTCACAAATTTTGAGGTTCGTAAAAATATTTGAACACGCAGTTCATAGATTTTATTCATGAACTTAAGTCGGGTTTGATGACTAGAACTGAATAGTCAGGTACTTCCCCACCTTCCACGACCCCACTTCCTTCACCTCTCCACTACCTTCAGCATTTCAACATACCCCAATTTGGGATGCCATAGTCTCACTGACTCGAGACGTGAGCAGTTAACTCTTGTAAAGCGTACCTATAAAAAAAAAACATTTTTCCGTCTCAGAACTTCCTCTTTTTGCTTTCCTTAAAAGACCCTCCAAAACCAAAAGACGGGACAGTTCCCGAAGAAAATTATTTTCAGCGTCTATTGTATGCGCCCAGCTTTGCACCTATCCAGAAACGTTGATTTACATCGTTCAGTGTGTTTGACACTGTTTAACCGTGTTTAATCGTGTTAAACCGTATTTTACCATAAGAAGAGATTGCGTTAATTTAAATTCTTTAACCGTGCTTTACCGTGATTTGCCGGGTTTTACCCTGCTTTACCATGTTTTACCATGTGTAACCGTTGTGAACGTTGTTTTACCGTTGTGAACGTTGTTTTACCGTGTTTTACCCTGTTTTACCGTGTTTTACCGTTTTTAACCTTGTGTAACCGCATTTAACGGTGTTTTATAGTGTTTTACAGTGTTTAACCGTTGGTAACTGTATTTGTAACGGTGTTTTACCGTGTATAACCGTAATTATCGGTATTTTACCGTGTTTAGTTGTATTTTACCGTAAGAAAAGATTGCGTTAATTAAAAAAATTTAACCGTGTTTTACCCTGTTTTACCATGTTTTACCATGTGTAACCGTATTGAACGGTGTTTTACCATAATTTACCGTATTTTATTGTGTTTTACCCTGTTTTACCGTGTTTAACCTTGTGTAACCGCATTTAACGGTTTTTTACCGTGTTTTACCGTGTTTAACCTTGTGACCCGCATTTAACGGTGTTTTACCGTGTTTTGCTGTGTTTAACCGTGTGTAACTGTATTTGATGGTGTTTCACCGTGTGTAACCGCAATTATCGGTATTTTACCGTGTTTAGTTGTATTTTACCGTAAGAAGAGATTGCGTTAATTAACCATTTTTAACCGTGTTTTACCCTGTTTTACCATGTTTTACCGTGTTTTACCGTATTGAACGGTGTTTTACCATGTTTTACCGTATTTTACCGTGTTTTACCCTGTTTTACCGTGTTTAACCTTGTGTAACCGTATTTAACGGTGTTTTACCGTGTTTAACCTTGTGTAACTGAATTTAACGGTGTTTTACGGTTTTTTTTACTGTGTTTAACCGAGGATAACTGTATTTGATGGTGTTTTACCGTGTGTAACCGCAATTATCGGTATTTTACCGTGTTTAGTTGTATTTTACCGTAAGAAGAGATTGCGTTAATTAAAAAAATTTTAACCGTATTTTACCCTGTTTTACCGTGTTTTACCGTATTTTACCGTGTTTTACCGTGTTTTACCGTCTTTAACCTTGTGTAACCGCATTTAACGGTGTTTTACCGTTTTTACTGTGTTTAACCGAGGATAACTGTATTTGATGGTGTTTTACCGTGTGTAACCGCAATTATCGGTATTTTACCGTGTCTAGTTGTATTTTACCGTAAGACGAGATTGCGTTAATTAAAAAAATTTAACCGTGGTGTACCCTGTTTCACCATGTTTTACCGTTTGTAACCGTATTGAATGGTGTTTTACCATGTTTTACCGTATTTTATCGTGTTTTTCCATGTTTTACCGGGTTTTACCGTGTTTTGCTGTGTTTAACCTTGAGTAACCGTATTTAAAGGTGTTAACATGTTTTACTGTGTTTAACCTTGGGTAACTATATTTAAAGGTGTTTTTTTATCGTGAGTAACCGCAATCATCTGTGTTTTACCGTTTTTTACCATAAGAAGAGATGGCGTTTTTTTAAATTGTTTAACCGTGTTTTACCGTGAATTACCATGTTTTATCCTGTTTTACCATGTTTTACCTTGTGTAACCGAATTTAACGGTGTTTTACGGTTTTTTACTGTGTTTAACCGAGGATAACTGTATTTGATGGTGTTTTACCGTGTGTAACCGCAATTATCGGTATTTCACCGTGTTTAGTTGTATTTTACCGTAAGACGAGATTGCGTTAATTAAAAAAATTTAACCGTGGTGTACCCTGTTTTACCATGTTTTACCGTGTGTAACCGTATTGAATGGTGTTTTACCATGTTTTACCGTATTTTATCGTGTTTTTCCATGTTTTACCGGGTTTTACCGTGTTTTGCTGTGTTTAACCTTAGGTAACCGTATTTAAAGGTGTTAACATGTTTTACTGTGTTTAACCGTGAGTAACTATATTTAAAGGTGTTTTTTTTATCGTGAGTAACCGCAATTATCGGTGTTTTACCGTTTTTTACCATAAGAAGAGATGGCGTTTTTTTAAATTGTTTAACCGTGTTTTACCGTGAATTACCATGTTTTATCCTGTTTTACCATGTTTTACCATGTGTAACCGTATTGAATGGTGTTTTACCATGTTTTACCGTTTTTATCGTGTTTTACCATGTTTTACCGTGTTTTACCGTGTTTTGCTGTGTTTAACCTTGTGTAACCGTATTTAAAGGTGTTAACATGTTTTACTGTGTTTAACCGTGGGTAACTATATTTAAAGGTGTTTTTTTTTATCGTGAGTAACGGCAATTATCGGTGTTTTACCGTTTTTTACCATAAGAAGAGATGGCGTTTTTTTAAATTGTTTAACCGTGTTTTACCGTGAATTACCATGTTTTATCCTGTTTTACCATGTTTTACCGTGTGTAACCGTATTGAACGGTGTTTTACCGTATTTTACAGTGAGGGCACGGAGTCCGGTGTCGATAGAGACGGGTGATAGAAATGAAAGGCATCTGATTGAGTTGTGAGTCTAGTCGTTTATTTAGGAGCTACGTAGCTAAGGTCGGTGCAAGGGTGTACGCAGGATGTA
Source organism: Glyphotaelius pellucidus (assembly GCA_936435175.1). Classification (NCBI taxonomy): domain Eukaryota; kingdom Metazoa; phylum Arthropoda; class Insecta; order Trichoptera; family Limnephilidae; genus Glyphotaelius; species Glyphotaelius pellucidus. The sequence continues at coordinate 23,364,749 of OW386555.1, read as the reverse complement.
CGCAGAAGTGCCGTAGAGTAAGGTATTGCAGGTGCACGTAGGTGATGTTGATGGGTGATGTCAGGACGCTGTGGTGGAGCAGGCCCCGGGCCTGCAGGTCACGTGGCGTTAGCCACGTTAAGCCGCGTTGCTTTCGCTCGAGTAACTTTCCGTTTGCTGAGTAATGTGTCGCTGGAAAGTACGATAATGACTCGCCACCGTAATCGTAAGTGCACATTTAATTACTTCGCGACCTTTCGAGTAGGTTGCAGAATAACTAGCCAGCCGATGAAGGTACTTAATATTTTACGGCGCTCTGCTGCACACCAATATAGGTAGATAGGTAGCTGGCCGGTGCCGCTTGAAATGTAAACAACAGGTACTCAACGGCTTGCAGATTATTCTAGCGTTTTTTGTGGCGAAAAATAATAAATTAAATCTCATGAAAAAACGGGCGAAGGACTGTCAAAAGAAATTTTAACAAAATTAGAAGCTGACGGATTGAAAATTGATGATGTTCGTGGCCTAGGGTACGATAATGGCAATAACATGGCTGGTAAATATAACGGAGTTAAAGCCAAAATAAAACAAATTAATGTAAATGTTGAATACCTACCTTGCAGCACATTCTGCACATTCTGCAGAATTTGTCTGGCGTACATGCCGCTAGTGTAACACCGAACATGATTACAATTTTTGGAATAATTCAGAAGATATTTGTGTTTTTTTCGAGTTCTACCATCAGATGGGAAACTTTAATGAAACATTTAAAATTTCTTTAAAGAAACACGCCGACACTAAATGGGCTCTAAACCTAGGGCCGTTAAATATGCAACTGCTCCAAATCTGGTGCGTACTAAAGATTTTAATTACCAACGATTACAGTGCAGAAACAATAGCTACAGCTAAAAGCATTATGGGTCAAATAAACTATAAATTTATATCTAAATTTGGGATCAAGTTTTGGAGTCTTTTGATAGGATGAACGTAGTTTTACAGTAAAATACTATTGCTATCGACAAAGCATCTGAATTAATCAAGAGATTAACAAGGCAGATTCAGAATATTCGCAAGACTGTAGATAACGTTTTCGAAAAGGCAAAAAAAGTTTGTGAAGAATGTGTAATTGAAGACGATTTCCCGGAAAAACGTAAAAAGCGAATAAAAAGACACGACCTAAGAGAAAGCTCAGACACCGGCTACGATATAACACCACAGCAAAGTTTTAAAATTAATATGTATGAAGCAATTGATAAAATGATTTCTGAATTCACATGGCGGTTTGAGAAACTTCACAACATTCACCACCTTTTTAATTTTTTGACAGTAGAACAGATTGCTATTATCCAGCCGAAGAACTAAAAAAACATGCCACTGATTTGAGTGTCAAATATTCAGCAGATATTAATGCTTCTGAATTTTGGACTGAATTAAACACTTTAAAGTGTCAAGTTGAAACGACTATATCATTTGATAAATGTGACCGTAGTTCAAGTCTGGGTCTTCTTAAAGCTATAGTCGAACTAGATTTAAGAGAGATGTTTCCCAATGTAGTAGTCGCTATAAAGATTTTTTTAACAATGCCAGTGACTGTAGCTTCTTGCGAAAGATCATTCAGTAAGCTCAAATTAATAAAAACTTACTTGCGCTCGACGATTGGCCAAGAAAGGTTGACCAGCCTAGCGATTTTGTCGGTTGAACGCGACATAGGACGGTGCCTGTCGTATGAAAAGGTTATCAACGATTTCGCAATGAAGAAAGCGCGAAAAGTAAATCTTTAAAAAAGTTTATGGCTTGCTTTAAATCTTTACTACCTGAACTTATTCATTTGTGGTCTCATTCATTTGTGTATTGTGTTTTGTGTATTTGTGTATTGTGCATTTTGTAATCTTTGCAAATATTTTCGGATAAACGTTTTTTCACCAATTCATACTTAAACGCAATTTATATTATGCTATGCTACCTTCCTTATTCAAAACTCTACCATACCAAGTACTTAAAAATAAATTAATTTACAGTTTAATGAAACTTTGGGTATTTTATTATAGAAATATGAAGACCAAAGTGGCCCAAAAATTAAATCTTAAGCATCAGGGTGGGCAACGCATTTGCACTAGTGAACTTGCGTTTGAGTTTTAGTGAGTGAGACACAGTGGGTGGTATAATAGGCGAAGGGTCCACTTAAATAGGGCGCAGTTATAGAAGCTCGCACAGGGCGCAGAAAAGGCTATTTACGGCACTGTACCCAAAGCAGGAATTATTTACAACGAACAAATCAAAACTCGTGTATAGCGTTTCAATTATAATATAATGGGCAGGTATAAAAGAGCTACTGATTTACCTACCAATGGACAATGTTAGTTGAAAACTAACACTTTACTCAAACTGTTGTTGAGCGATGAATTATCTTATTGCGGCAAAGATCGACGATTAATTTCATTCATTCGTTTCTTCCATTGACATTTATACTTTCCTTTAAATCCAGCTAACCGACTAAAACCATTTTCACAGCCGTGTTATAAAATTGTAATATTAAATAAAATAAAATAAAAAAGCAATCTTCCTTCTTCTTCTGGCGCAAACAATATTAATATTAAAAAAGGGTAAATAATAATACGAACAAAAATAATAAGAATAAAAAAGGGTATAAAATATGTTGAAAATAATATGTTTTGTAGGTATATATAAACTGCTTCGACTTGCAGGAATAGCTTACTTCTGTGTTAGCTGTTTGTACTTATACCTATAGAGTTTTGTTTATTATTTGGTTTTTAATGTTACCTGGCAAAACCGAAATATTTATTTTTAAATGTAAATACCTATTTTAGTTGTAAATCTCTAATTGTCACGGTTGCAAATATATATGTATTTCACTAGGTTTCTTCTTCTTCTTCGTGTGCCCTACTATCAGGTCCCCCTGACGTTGGCAATCACTCTGGAAAATGTATCTCTATCTTGCGCTGCCCGGAATAGCTCCTCCACACTTCTAATATCGGTCCACTCCCGTACATTTCGCAACCTAGACATTTGTCTCCTATCAGGCCCTCGGCGACCCTCTATCTCGCCTTTTAGTATTAATTGGAGCAAGTAATATTTCTCCCGTCGAAGTATGTGAAACACATATGAAATTTTCCAGATTTATCTGCTCTAGCCCGCCTGAGAATTTCTGTGTTCGTAATCATGTCAGTCCACGGGACTTTGAGCATTCTCCGGTGAAGCCACATTTCAAAAGTCTCTAACCTGTTCATGGTATTTACTTTCAAGGTCTATCAGATACTTTATTGTGAGCAGTACCCACTCTTTCAATTGGCATTTAGGATGTGACCTTCCTGAGAAAGCAATAGGAAGAAGTGGCGGTTGTTGAAGGAGGCTGAGTTATACTAGTCCCAGCAAGAGCTCCTATTGACGTCATCGACGTTCGTTCTCTTCCTTCTCATGCATCTTGTTTGAAAACGAATAAGATAGAAGATACTAGAACTATAACGTCATGAATGGCCTGATATAATGGGACTAATATACAGTTTTTGGACTTACAGATTATAATTGTCAAATATAATGAAAAAAAAAGAAGAAAAAATCTCAATTTTATTTACTGACCTATTTATTATTCAAATAATTACATTTCACTTGGTGTATATTTACAACAAAAAGTTACATAATAATAATATCATACAATTTTTATGTTCATTTTCGTTTTAAACACAAAGATATTATTATTCTAAATTAGTTAGCGTAATTCGAATTTTTTTGCAAATTGCAAAAATTGTAAAAAAATGCAAATTTTTCAAAAAAAATTTTGTAAAGATGAAATATTAATTTATGTGAAAGTGAAAAATATATATAAAAACGCAAAATTGTAGCATTATTTGTGATGTTATGTATATAATATATTTCAACGGTTTATTTGAATATTCTAGTTTTTATGTAAGCTTTTAATCATAGAAAGCAAGAAATTTCAAAGTATTTTGACAAGACTTTTATAATATTTCCATATTTAACAATTTCAGAACACAATCTGTAAATCCTTGAGGTAGACTTGAAATATAAGAAACCTATACATGAAATATTTGGCTGTTAATTGTCGATAAACATTATAATACAATAATACATGAACAAATCATTTTTGAGTCATTTAAAATAAATAATATCTAATTTCGTACATTTAAAAATGGACGGCTTAAATCTTAATTAATTATTTCTTCACCAAAAGAATATTATTTGTGACATAATTGGTATGTATCATAAGAGCCTTGGGCATTTATGGTGTGTCTCATATTTGAGACAGTTGTGATCTAAGGGTTAACATACAAAATATTATTAACCATTTCGAGATGGCCCATATTCTACAAACAACTACAACTGTGTGGTAAAACATTTCTTTATGAACTTAAAGATTTTGGATTCGTATCCAAAGAATCAACCAATAAATCAATTTTGAAATGTTAAATTTACTGACAAAATTATTATTCTGTGTTTTATAATATAATTAATTATTATCAACTGACTAAAAATATTTTAATAAAAGCATTTATTTATATAGCTCTTAAAACTATTACAAAAATTAACATATGTAAATTATAATATTTAGAATCTATGTCCAACGGAATCTTTAGAATAAACATTTTATCAATCGATCAACAACTATTTATTTTATAAATAGAACCTAAAGCCGATGTAAATTATTAAAAATTTTGTGTTAAACAATATTTTATTCTAAAAATATTATGAGTATTAGAAAAATGGTAAAATTGATTACATTATGTTTCCCAAATTAATATTTTTATATTGTCTAGTCAATTATGTCGACAAGTCAATTATATGGTCAAAAATTTATATTTTCCCAAGTTTGATAGAAACCTTGTTAACCCATTACATCCCAACCCCGCATCTCTGAAGGGTTAAAGACATATTTGTGACATATAATAGTCAAATGATGTTGTCAAATTACTTTGCCCAAATTAATATTTTTTATATTGTCTAGTCATTAATATTGAAAGGGCCAAAAATTTATTTTCTCCAAGTTTAACAGAAACCTTGTTAACCCATTGCACCCAACCCCGTATCTATGAAGGGTTGAAGAAATATATGTGACAACTAACGGGCAAATGATGTTTGCGAAGAAAACTTTGTTAAATTACTTTGCTCATATATACATTTTAAATAATTAACTATTTATCCCATTTTAGAGTAATTATTTCACCTTTCCAAATTTTAGCATCATGGTAATAATAAAAAGTCAAATTATTATTTTAAAGCACTGATTTCATTAATTTATTTTTTATATGCTTCCCAAGTACTTATTTTTATCCCCTTCCTAAAATTAAATAAATTACTTTTAATTATAATGGAATGTACTGTACATAAAAACAGGTAAATCATTTATCCCTTTGATTAGTGAGTTATTTTTTTGCTATTTACATTGTGGGAGTGAGTTATTTTTCAAGTTTTTCTTAATTTTGCAATCAATTAAATTAATTATCTTCTTACCTTTTTTTACTACACAAGTTCATTTCGGAGCTTTTTTATTACTATAACCTTTTCTTATTGCATTATAAATTATAGTTGGATAAATTCAGTGCTTCTCAACATTTTACTAATAATGTTTTTAAAAAAGTCGGCGATACTCTACCTGGATCGTCCGAGTGCCACCGCCTCATATGTGCGGCGATACTCCTCAAAGGGTTAAAGAGATTCTTTCTTGAATAGTGGTATACTGGATGGATATAATGGTTTTTTAGATTCTTTTTTAATGCTTGAGGTTTGGATTCAATTCAAACTAAAAAAATTCAATTAAAATATAAATTAAGTACCAAGTGACTTGTAGGTACTACCATTTCTCTCAGTTAACTCATTTTTAAAAAATCACAACATAATTAAGAAGCTGAGGTTGAGCCTAAGATTGATTTTTAATATTTTTTAAATGACAAATTTTTCCTGGTAGAATTTTTTTTTTTTTTTTGCTATTTCGTAGAATGAAAAAAATCAAAGAATTGCTATTTTAAATTGTATACTTCTAAAAGTTCAGCGGTAAGTGTTGTTGCTAGCTAAAAATAATAATATAAATGACAAAAGTTGCTAAACGCACCCACTTTCATTAGGCCATTGCGGGGCAAGAGGGGACTCCGGGTGGGTGTTCCAAACTAGTTTCAAAAACTTTTGATACGGGTGTGCACAAATACATTCAAATGTACACATTTTTAAAGTGACTTGCTTATATTTGTAGCATGTGGTAACGGCTTTAAATTCGATTATGAATAAATATTGGTTCCTTTTAAGCTTATTAATTTAAACAATAAAATTACTCACGAATTCTTTACTAATCCACAAAATATATATACAGGGTGTCTGGGGGTAAAGTGCATCAACTTCGGGAGGTGATTCCAGTGGCGGTTCTTCACAGGGGGACAATGGGGACAGTCCCCACCAGTTACATCCGAAACCTACTAAAAGAAATAACAGTCGATGCTTCGTCTTCACCAAAATGTATGAATTCTTTAAACATAAAAGTAGTTAACATACAGCAAACAATGTACGGCGCATGAAAACGGCGGGTCCAGTGGGATCAGTGCGCAGAATGCACTGCGCACTTGGTGGACAGTCCGAACTCCCCCATAGGTGATATGGTTCATTCCTTGCGTTGTTTCGCGATCGTATGGAACCGCGCATGCGCACACGTATGTGAATTCAGATACCGTGGGGATTGGGCTTCGGATCCCTACTAAATCACTTGTTTGCGTAGTTATGAGCGAGAATCGCTCGCGTTCAAATTAAGTTTGATAATAATCTTGCAAGATAAAGCTTTATTTTTAAAAACTATATTGTAAATTGGCATATATCAATGGACATTTTATATTATATTATCCGATTAGCATGATTAGACCATCAATTTTTTTTTTTGAGAATTTTTATATTATAAGTTGAGTAATTTTTAGGTAAAATGATAAAATTTGTCTGGCATATGCGGCTAGCGTTATTATTTTCCACTGTTATGATACGGGCCAATTGCAACCATGCAACATTGTCACAATTGCGCCCGGAATATTTGTCAGGTAAGTTTGTACCTCACACTTAGGATTTTCAGTAGTTTTGTCTTTTTGTATGGGAAAAAAAGTTGGAATTTCAGAAAAAGTTGTCAATATTTTTTACTCCTACCGTCATGCAGAATCACCTCCCGAAGTTAATGCACTTTAACCCCGGGGACCTTCATAAATTAAAACCCATCCTGCTTTAGATCATTTCTGAATCCTTGGCAATAAACAAAAAAAATAAGAAAAAAAAGAAGAAAAAAACTAAACCTATTATAATTTTTAATTATTTACAATACAATCTAGAATAATTTCCTCTATCTATAAATGTCTTATTTCAAATAAGATTTCATTACATTGGCTCAAATACTTCTAGAGAAATTATTCGTACGAAACCGTTTTCAATTCTCTAAAAGATATTATTATTTTAAAAAAACATACTTAAATTAAATTTTTAAAAAATAATTTGATCAAACAGTTATGTTAACATGTACTTATAACTAAGGTAATTCTTCATTAACAATTATTTGTAATTACTTCGTTGTAAACTTCTCTTAGAACTAATTAAATTAAATTGTCTTTATTCTATGAACTTGATTGCACAGTCACATGTTAATAACATACACAACATAATTCTTTTATCGCTAAACATAAAGAAGATTAAAGTTTTACCAAAACAGCATATCGATCAAAAGAGCACAAAAAGTGCTAAATCACCGAAGATGAATAAATTGTTCAGGAAAGCAATTTTAAATAACACATCACAAAAAATTGTAAAGAATTGTTGAAATCACCGTCATACAAGTGATTTATTTATTATCACCGAAAAATGAACACTTTGTAGTTAAATAAAAATGCAATATACATATACTATGAATGATTTATCTGCAAATCGTGTATGGGTGTGGTTAGGAAAATATCTCTAGATTTCTAGTGAAAAAGTTCATTCAAGTTTTATGTGAATTTTTTGACGTGATAACTTCATATAAATCGATGAATGCCGGCTACACTCACGAAAAAGCAAGACTCATGGTTACGTTCCACCTAAGCCGAGCGTGCAAGCGAGAGCGCGGAACAAGCGTTCGGCTTGTGACGCGTCTGTCTCTCTTGCACTCCAACATTATTATATGACGTTATCACGTAAAAATTATCGTCCATAAACCGTCTTTACAGACAACCAAATTTTTTTTTTAAATATGTACTGGAATTTTAGGTAAACCGTTCGAAGTTGCATTCCCTGCTTTTCAAACTGCACCTTTTACAGACATTTTGGTGCGTATTTCGAAGAAATTGTGAGCATTTTTGTTCTTAGAAACCATATGAATTTTCTTAACTACACAAATAGAGTAAATCACGTTATTGTTTGAGTTACCAGATTAGAGAGTAATATTTAGGGCTATGTTGAGTGCTGGCACTCCTAAAAAATTTAATTAAAACTCGGAAAAAACCCTTTATAAATTTTGACAAAATTTTTGAAACAATTTTGAATTTTTCAAACACATTTCGACAAGATACGCAAAAACGCCCCTAGTTCAATAATTCTATGACTTCACAGCAAATTAAAATTGTGACATTACTCGGCAATTTGCTATAAAACATCAAATTCCTTCAAAACTGACCTATAAAACACATACTCCACTGCAGAAACAATTATGTATTATATATGTACATATTTAAGACTCTCTCGTGAGTTATAAATATGACGCTTATGTTTTTGAAGGGTTAAAAAAACACAAAAAAAAATACTTCACAAGAACACAAATCAATTTCACAAAATATACTGTTTTGGTAATACATTGACCAATCTTCTGTTTTTTAACTATTTAGGCTGGTTGTTATAATCGACGTAAACCCTAACTACCTCTCCCTCGTACTTCCTCTGCGATGGCATGAAATAGAAGTCGGGGTTGACGTTCTGAGCCCCATGTGGGTGGTGTTGTGGCTGAGAATGATCGCGGTCCCGATGTTGGGAATGTTCGCGGTCCCGTTGTTGGGAATGTTCCCGATCCCGATCCCGGGGCTGGGTGTGCTGGGAATGTTGGTGGGGCTGCCTAGGCCGGCCCTGTCCCGGCTGACGGGGCAAGGAGTAAGCTGCTCGTTCATTGGCAGACGGATAACTAGATTAAAAAAAAATGATATTTTTAGGTTATATTAAGATCAGATAACAGAATATATGCTCTAAACATGTCTCAAGGGCACCCCTACCTGTACAGACAGGTAAGTTTAACGGAGGGACTTCTGAAAGGGATTTTTAAAGCGGTTCTTGGAGAAACCTAAATTATATCTTCATATAATTTAGGTTTTTAGAGCAGAGGTGGCTGCCAAATTCAACTGTGTGACAGACTTGCCATTTGTACAGGGTCAGCATTTGTATACTATTAAAGTATCTGCAGGTCCAGACCATACAGAATGCTTCCAAGAGGTTAACTTGACTCATGTTTCAATGGGGCTCTAATACCTAAGCTGATTTTTGTAAAAATTCATACAAATATCATCTTAAAGGATTGAGAATATCATCCACTCGGGAATAAGTTGCAAATACGTAAGTGCGTTTTAATTTTTTTAAATTCTGTACAAAAATCCACAAAATAAAATGCCCAGGCCAAGTCCAGAACAGCACTGTGCTTTCTAGGGATTTATCCCTAGATCTTTGGAAAAACAAAGAATTCTAGGAGAGAATGGGAGTTTGTGATCAAATCTGTGATGATTTCAGTGTGAAAACTTAATTTTTTTCTTGGGGTGCCAAATTCTGATGATCAGTTTGCGTCCCCCCTATATTATATAATGTAGGTTAGTTACTTGTAGGCTGCAGGAGCCCTAGGCCTCTGCAGGGAGCGGGTGTCCTGGTACTGCGAGTGTTGAGGCGGGGGCCCCCGACTGTTCCCGTTATTTCCGTTGCTGCCATTGGTATGGCGCGGCTGGCCATTGCTGCCAGCGGGCATGGTGCTTGCCCGGCTATCAAACAATTAATAAAATTAATACAAATGAAACTTACTGAAAATAATTACATTATGTGTAATTGTTTTGGTTCCATGTAAAAATCTTTGGAATGGTTTAACTATAAAGCCTAGTTAGAGAAATATAAAATTACCGTGGTAGTAGACCGTGGGTAATGAATGATTCTAGGCACAGGTGGTAAAATGTGTGAGAAAAATGCTTCTCTGATGGCGAAAATACAAAAAAATGGCATCCAAACCAGCAATGGTACAGATGTGTGTGCATTTTTATTTGTATTGTTGCATCCAAAACTGTTTACGAATTACAGCTACAGATTGGACTGGAAATACTACAAAATAAAACAAGACGAAATGGTGTTATTTGGAATTGAGTGACAGTACTATCTACGATAAGGTTGGTTTACGCTTGTGTTATCTGCTTAACTGAGAAACCACTTGAAGAACTCCTTGCTATACAAAAACGTTGAACTTAAAAAATTATGTATTTAACTAACTAACAATTATTACATTTATATAATTAATAATGTTTCGTTACGCCGCAGCGCGCCGTGCATTTGTGCGTACATTTGTTGGTTTGACCAGGTAACAGCAGAAATTCTACGGTAGAAAATTTCGCACAGTCGAATTACCGACACGGGCAAAGCGGGAACAATAATCGCGAGTTGAGTTTGAAGATCGGATCCCTCAGGACATACAAAAGTGTCAAGTTATCGTAAATCGATCGTACTTCGCGCATGGAACTAAACCCTATCGTCTGCTATCGTTGTTCCATGTTTCTTTCCATCGATCCATTTAACAATATCGGGTGCCCGTGGCTCTTAAAACAGTGAACATTGCCGTGTCTGTCGACCAAAGAACGAGGAACGACCAATGAAGAAACATATCTTCCGTGAGTATTTCTGACTTGTGTTTTACTGTTATTTGGTTGAACCGGACGGATTATCGAATCGCGTCCGCGGGCGCTGTTTCGCACGGAGTGGCCCTAACAAGGCATTCTGACCCCGTGATTCGTCACGATTCAAATAATATGTACAAATTTCTACTATCGTAACATGGGCATGTGCCTAGTGTGGTATATGTAGGAAAGAATAAGGTACGGAAGGAAAAAGGGATGACTAATCACTTACCACTGTATCTCTGCAAAGGAGTACCCAACACAACCATAATACAGTTGTATAGTTCCACCGCGATACATCAATGTAATTATTGCCAAAACAAAACTAATTAATATGAAACGATTTTACATCCCAAAATCCTTCTTTTAACGAGACTGTGTACACAATAAAAACCAACAACTTTCTTCCAAGATAGTTCCAAATTTTCTTTTGTTTTCAAAGCAAATGCACTCGAATTTTCAGTATTTTTCTTGCCATTTTTTCAAATTTCGAATACTTTTTCAGCAAGGAGATGGTTAGGGAGAAGTAGGAACTGGATAAATGACATCCTGGTAGGAACTAAGCACATTCTCATTTCAAAACCAAACATTTAGGTAGTAATATTGAAAGTTGGGAAAGCTTTATTTAACCACTCCGGTATTTTGCGATTATGCAATTTTTTTTGCCTTTCGAACTGTCAGATTTATAAAAACTTTGTGATATTTCCGCTTTGCAATTAAAGCTCTATAAATGAAACATTTCGGAACGTAGCTGAATACTAAAAACTGTTTTTGAAGGTTATGAAATAAGCTTTCAAATTGTAATTTCACAAATTAATATTAACATTTGTAAATATTAAAATTTAGAATGCAAACATAAAAAAATTGTAAAAATGACTCACGTGATGTTTTTATGTGAAAACGGTACTAAAATCAAGGATATGTAAAGAAAAATCCTTATTCTATTCTTTAAATGTACAGTAAACAATTTCGTCATCTCACTTTTTTACCATATTGTATAAGAATATTTAATAAAAAATTAACAATATCTAACTGCGCGTAGGCGACTGGCTGGTGAAAACTGTTTCTACAAAATAAGTATTTTTATGTACATACTTCTATGGACAACTTGGAATAGAAATGTGAAGCTTGATTCAATATGGATCTACCACCTTTTGTTTTAGGGTTGTCACTAGAACAATAACAGAGTTATAATGATTTCTGTGGTAACACGCGTTAACGTGAAAACAAGCTTATTGTACTTGACTGCTATTGTTATACTGCCTTGTTAACACGCTTACGGGTCGGAGTGATTATAAAATGTACCACTTTATTGTATGTTTATTATATTTTATTGTTATGTGATTTGAAAGACTAGTTGCTATTGAATGGTCGTGGAATCAGCACTACCACTTGCAGCTGGCATCAACTCTCCAACCAACAATTTGTATTTAGAAGCAGAGTGAATTATTTAAAACATACCTATCTCTTCCTGCAGTGCTTCCGTTAAACTTTTCTTCATTCTCAAAGGATTCAAAGGCATAATTTGTGTTGGCCACGGAGTAATCCTTCCAGGCTGCATTGGGAATCAGCTGATCCTTTAGAAAAAAACAATACATTGTTTATTATAATTACATACTAATAAAACTGCGTTTATCTGAAGTAATCTGCCAGGGAAGTATGTTTTCTGTATCTGTTTGTACATTTAGATAGAGTCTAGGAAGTTATTATTATCCAATTATTATTATATAAAACTGTTTTGTAACTAATAAAAATCACTCCACCAAAATTTAATTTAGTTTCAAAGTCATGTATGTAACCAAAAAATGATATTTAAGGCCTTCGCTCACGGAGAAACTCAAATGAAACCAGTTGTCAACGCAATTCGAAATTCGTGAGCGCTACCGTGGCAACCTGTTAACAAGGCAACTGAAAAGCAACTGCCACACAACCGTTGACAACTGGTTCCATTTCAGTTTCTCAGTGAGCGAAGGCCTTTAATAGTAGGTTTCATGATACGAGATAAGAAGAATTTTTAATACTTATTCAAAATTCAGATCACCAAATTGGCATATATAAAAGGAATACCAAAACATCAAATTGCGTACGATGTTTGGTGAAGTTTTGTTGTTTATTAATGAGAATTGTTTATTCACCTTGTGTGTTCCTTTGCTTTGTTGGCCTGAAGGCATAGCTTTAGGGTCTGTCAGCGGTAGCTTTACCCAGAGCAATAAATAAACAAAAAAATATTATAATAAAAAAAGTATTAAAATTTCAATCATTTCGGCTTTGAATATTTGGAGGAAGTAAATGGGTTGAATCCAAAAGCAGGGCCATTATTACTGTCTAGTATAAATTTATTATAACCACTGGAGCGTTTTTTGCAAAGTAGCAATTTGCAAACGCGTTCGAGCGTCTGCTGGCCAAAATGTGGCCAATTTCAAGAGATTTTTAAAACATTTTTTTTGATTTTGTTATGAATCGTAAAAATATGAGATAAACAATCAAAAATGGATGCATTCAGTAGCTCTCTAATACTGTAAGCAGTTTATATGTCTCCCTAATAAAATTCCGAGGTATAATTTTTTTTTAATGAGGGCGGGAAATTTTCAAATGAATCTTTAGCTATTTCCTAGCACTTGAGGCTGAAACTGATCATATTGCGAACACTACAGTGGTTATCGGAAATCTCAATAGTGTTCCTCAACAGCATTGCTTTTTAATAAAGAGTTTCTACTGCAACTGGTTCGACCAATGACAGGCGATAAAAGGATTGCCATTTTTGTTACAAAGAGATTCTATTGGACATGGGTCCCCGACCCGAATAGGATAAGGCAAGGAGATGTATCTGTCAATTTATCACTTAATGATGCAAGTTAGTTTCTCACCTTGTTCACAGATGGCACTGTCCTGGCGCTTTTGTAAATGGTGCAACCAGCCTGTACGATGGCCACAAAGACCAGCGCACAGACACAACCGAGGACTATGTAGAGTTTGGTCTCGGACAGACCAAAGAACATGCGAGCACTGGAATCCGTCTCTTCCACTGGTAGGGTTGAGACCACTGCAACAATTAAAATAAACATTATTTTATTACGATAAATGAATAGTGAATTCATGTAATTCAAGTCGGGTTACCTCCAATTTTTTTTTTTATTTGTGAAAATGGATTATATTTAAAGAGATAATAATGACAGGAAAATAAGTTTTTCAAAATCTCCAAAAATGATGAAGTTATGAGCTTTCAAAGAGAACTTGGGTAAATGTGACCCATACGCAATTGTCTCTCGTGCAGTTTCACGCAGTAGGTACAATTAATAATTCGAATGGCAATGCCACAACAATACTGCATCCAGCCGCAAATATTATATTCTATTAATATACGTGATAAAACAGGGGGATGGCCTGGCTCCCACTCTTCAACATTGTGCTCGAATATTGTGCTCGTAATTAGAAAAACGCTAATAGACACTGGCTCCAATATCTATTTCAAGAGCAGTCAAGTTGTCGGATATGCGGATGACATTAACATTGTCGGAAGAACAATTTCAGCCGTTAAGGAGGTCTTCGACCCTTTAGAAACAGCGGCACGGGAAGTAGGACTGCAGGTTAATGTTGATAAAACGAAAATGATGATACAGAGCAGAAACCCTTCGCACAGAAGAAGAAGTACCGCACAATTTAAAGACAATTACTCGTACGAAGTGGTTGATAAATTTACCTACCTGGGCTCCAGTCTGACTAAGATGAGAATAATGAGGATCCAGCGGAAATCAGAAGGAGAACCACAGCAGCCAACAAAACATACTTCTCTTTGCTCCCAGTGTTTAAGTCACGTAGCGTCCACAGAAAAACCAAAATAACCATATACAAGACCATTGTTAGAACCGTACTGGCATATGGATGTGAGGCGCTGACACTGACAGTATAGATGGCTGAAATGTTAGATACTTTTGAAAGAAAAGTGCTGAGAAGAATATGTGGGCCCGTGAAAGAGAGGGAACAGTGGCGCATCCGGCACAACAAAGAATTGTATGATATATATCAGGCCCCTAACATCTCAGCCCACATGAGACTCCTCAGGTTGAGATGGGCTGGACATGTACAGAGAATGCCGGATACACGCGTCCCCAAGAGAATTTTGACTGGACACCCAGGTGGAAAGAGAAAAGTGGGAAGACCCAGACTGAGGTGGGAAGACGAGGTGCGACAGGATGCAGAACAGCTCCTCCAAATAACAAACTGGAAGTCAGCCGCTGAGGACAGGAGGAGTTGGAGGCGAATGTTGCAGGAGGCCAAGGCTCGATATGGGCTGTAGCGCCATCGGAGAGAGAGAGAGAGAGAGACTATACGTGACCCCTATTTCAATTTCCATGGTGGACAAAACCCCTCCACTCTTCGCGGTTCTGTGCTGCATGGAGAGCTGCGGACACCGATGTACCGGATGCCAGTGATACTTGGTCCCTCCAGCGCATTTGTGACCTTCCTCCGCCTTCTACTTTGCCAGTGATGATGAGTTTCTCAAAGTTGGGATTCTCAGTTTGGCGGGCTACGTGTTCAAAGGATCTTAAAATACGTTGTAGGCAGATAATGGAGAGCTTATTGTGGATGCCTAGCTCTTCTAGAATGGACACATTTGTGCGTCTAGCTGTCCATGAAATCCTAAGCATTTTTTTCCAGCACCTTTGAGGGTGTCTATCTGCTTTCTTTCACTGGCTTTAACCCATTGGCCTCAAACCCCGCCATCCTTGCGGGTTTACAATGCAATGTCGTAAACACCAACCACGCTAGCCTGGCGGGACTGAAATATGTCGGCTTTAAGCCAAAAAATGGACTCGTAACATCTGTTTTTTTAATTTTAAATGCCAAACGCACTATAGATATTTAAGCATTCTTTTTGCAGTATTGGCAATAAAATGTTCCTAAAGTTTTTACCTGATATTTACGAATGAGTTTTTGTTAGCGAGCTGCATCATTGAGAGTAAATCGAGATTTAATTGTATTATAATTTTATTTTAAAACACAAAATATATTTTTTACATACCTTTGTACAGTACACAACAAAAATTTTTAAAATTATTTCGATTAAACATGCAGTCTAAAAGTTATATTCGATTTAGTACACCACTAAAGATTTAAAATATTTGGTACAAAATTAATTCAGATGTGAAGGACAATTTTTTAGCTTGAGGCCAATGGGTTAAGTGTCCGTGTTTCCACACCGTATAGAAATATGGGGAAAATCACCGTCCAGACGAAACTCATCTTGGTGGACTTTGTTTCGCCTCTGTCACTCCACATCTTTTGCGTTTTACTTATTTTGTAAATAACATGAAATTTCATTATAGGAGACAACCTCATTCTCTACTAGATACGTTTTCCATTGTTTAACAAACAGCATTTTTAACTTATTATGATGGTAATAGGAGAAATTCTAACATATGTCAGATTATTCACAACCAGAGAATGTCTATCATTTAAAAGAAACTTATTATTTTTAAAAACATTTTACTCACATCCCTGTGGCTCAAAAACAAAGAACTCTGGATCAACGTTCAGAGCGCCCACCCTTCCGCTAAGCAAGGTGTCTCTGAACGCCTGCTGCCATCTGTTGGTGGAGTTCCCAATAACGTTGCTGCTGTCGGCCTTGCTATCAGTGCCCTTGCTGGAGCCACCGACGCCACCTACCGATGCCCCGAGGGTCCTTGCGGTGATCGAAGGTTCTAATTCGTTGGTTTCGTCCACTTGCAGAAGAAGTTCGGCAAGGATTTGATTGCCGGCTTGGCTGTAATGAATTAAAATTATTGTTAGAAAATCAAGAAATAAACACAAATAACACATTGAACACTAGCTGAAGACCCGGACATTGCCCGGGCTTTACACATAGCTTTTCAAAATCTAATTAAATTTAGTTTTTTAGTAATTAATAGAAGGCGGAAATGAGTACCGCCGCACCGAGAACTATTTGTTGGATAACCAACACCTCACCCCAAGTGGTTCGCTAAGTTTGGTGATTTAGCAGGGATGCCCAGGTTCATGGAGTGAGGTTTGTTTAAGTCTTGGCAATAAATGACCTGGACACACGGAACCCCAGATTCCTACCCATCCCTCAAACCTTTTTCCTTCCCAGAACTCTCCTCTCCTTCCTTTCCTTAAAAAAACCCTTCACAAAGCATCCCTAAAGATGACGTGGGCCCTGAGAGAAATAATTTACCTTAGGGCCTCCTGTGTGGAGCTCTTGTAAAAAAAAATATGTAGACAGTAATTTCTTCTTGTTTTGAACATGTCAAGTGTGTTCAAAATTTCATCAACCTCGGAAAAAGTGTAGATTCCCATTAAAGATATTCTATAAATAGATTAACAGCCCAAATGAATTTTACAATTATGGTTTAAAAAAAATTCAATAAAAAACTTGCAGATAAAAGAACGAAGGAGAGTAAGAAGAATGTATGACTTGAAAGTGAATGGTAGAATAAGTTATGCGTAAGGAGATGCCTGAGGAATGCGGCCAAACGAATCAAAACTTGAGTCATGTCAATTCAGCATCGCAGACGAATATATATAAGACAATGTATAAATATGAATGAAGCAAGGACTGCGTACCAAGACAAAGTTGGTGTTTCGTGACGCCGCAGCGCGCCGTGCATTTGTTGGTTTGACCAGGTAACAGCAGAAATTCTACGGTAGAGAATTTCGCACAGTCAAGGTACCCACACGGGCGAAGCGGGAACAATATTGGCCAGTCGAGTTTGAAGATCGGACCCATCAGGACATACAAAAGTGTCAATTATCGTAAATCGATCGTACTTCGCGCATGGAACAAAACCCTATCGTCTGCTTTCGTTGTTCCATGTTTCTTTCCATCGATCCATAACAATATCGGGTGCCCATGGCTCATAAAACAGTGAACATTGCCGTGTCTGTCGACCAAAGAACGAGGAACGACCTATGAAGAAACAAATTCTACCGTGAGTATTTCTGACTTGTGTTTTACTGTTATTTGGTTGAACTGGATGGATTACCGTATCGCATCTGCGGGCGCTGTATCGCACAGAATGCCCTACCAAGGCATTCTGACCCCATGATTCGTCACGATTCAGTTGGAGTGTTCATTTTTTCAGTCTAACTGTGAAATTATATTTTGGTGAGTTAGTTGGGGAGTTATGGTCTGTAACCTGAGAAGGTTTGCCATTCTTTGAACAACCCATGTGTTATATCAGAGATGTTATAACACAACTCTCAGCAGCAGTCAGGTATTTTTAGATTTGAAAGTTTGAAATTTGAACAAAACATAATCTTCAAAACAGTGCATCAATCCACTCACTCTTCCAAAGTCTCGACAGACAGTTTGTGATATCCGGCATGGCTGTCCAGCACTCCGGAGAAGCTCTTGGCGATGGTGTTGGCCAGGTCTTCGAATTCCCTGGACCCCTTCTTCGGGGCGTTGTAGTTCTCTGCCAGGTTCACTATCTTCACCTTCATCATGTATGCCGACAGACCGGGGATGTTGGGCTCCGTAGGGACTACATCTTCCAGTTCTACGAATATTAGAGGCATTATCAACTAAAGGAACTTAATTACCTGGTACTTATCTATATATATAAAAATGAAAATATGTTTGCTTCTGTCTAGGTATGTACGTAAACTATGCGTTGCTAAACCATCCATCCGATTGCAATGAAACTTTGGGGATTTGATGTGTGCTTGCCAGCGATGTTTTTTATATTTACTGGTGAGCTCTGTCATTATGAAATTTGTACAAAAAAATTGCAATAGGTAGCACGCAAGCTGTTTGAAAACTGAATGTACTGTAAACAAATGTACGGAATGTGGGAGGGGGGAGGGGAACTCGGGAGGTGGGTTCGCGGGACGAGGAAAGAGAGCAAGGGGAGCAGGGAGAGAAAGGGTGGAATGGGAACGCGTGAGGGGAAGGGGACGCGGGAGAGGAAGGTGGGGCGGAAGGGAACGGGATGAACGGGAAAAAACACGCAGGGAGAAACAATTTATTTATTAAGTGGCATGCTGGGAACTCACTAGTTAATAATAAAGATGGGTACCATTCTTCCAATTCTTGGAAAATAATAATCACTTTTAGCGCCTCCGTACTACTTACAAGCTATTCGAGCCTGATGCGCGTAGCACGCACACCGCTCGTGGGTACCCGCCATACAATTTTGCTGGTGTTCGTACACGGCGCTACGCGACGGATGTCAGGTTGAAGTCGGTAGCGCGCTAACGACGGTGCTGGTAGCGCGCTACGCGCTGCAGCATTCGTGTCTACTACTTTCGTTTGACGTTTGACAGAAATGGCGTCTGAACATGAAAGTAATGTTAGATTTGTTCTGGAAGTGAAAAAAAATGCGTGTTTACATAACTTTACATTACCAGAACACGCAAGAAAGGATTTAGTGAAGAAGGCATAGATTAATGTTGGAAAAAAAGTCATTTGACATCGTTCGACATCGTGTTAATTCCACGGCTGCACGTGAAAAATGATCAAGTTCCGTATAATTCGGGTAGCGCCGTGTACGGAAACCAGCTTTAAAAAGTAGTACATCTGCAGGGTACTTGTGGTTGTGTCACAATCACGTAGTTTGTAAGTATCTCCATGAATGGAGGGCCTTAGATTTTGATTTGGAAGACATCTTTTATTTTTAATGTACATTTTGGGGTTTTTTTATGTTTATTTTGTTTCGATTCATCTGTATCAGTAACAAGTATTCTTATAACTAACCTAAAAGTTTCGAAAGTATCAGATAATGTTAGGTGGGGATAGCGGGGGTGGAGAGTTGAAGGGAAGGGGAGCTAGGAAGGAGGAGTTTATAAAAAAATACCAGCTGTACTACAAACAATCTTACCTGGTCCGCAAGACTTGATGCAAACACGTCTGGAGGAAATGGCCGGAATGGTGGTGTGCTTCTTGGTCTTCTTGCTAACTTCATGATAGGCACCTCCTTTCACTGGGAACATGAGGTAGAGGCATTTGCTGTCCGTAAAGGAGAGATCCTGAAAGGAAAATATTTTCAGTATGACAAGAGATAGGGAGTGGGAGCTTACTCTAGCCCTTCAAAATTTTGGCATATTTTTCAGATGGTCAAAATATTTCCGTTTTTCAATAAAATGCAAATAAATTGAATATTTCTGAACATATCCCAAAAATAAAAACTGTTTTTGAAAGGTGATATAAATACGCTTTCAATTTTTATAATTCAAAATAAACATTTAATTTTTGAAATATAAAAATTTTGCATGCAAACATAAAAAAGTTTTAAAAATGACTCACCTCACGCTTTTTCTAACTAAAATTACTAATAACAAAAAAAAATAAAAACACATATATATTTTATTAGACAAATTTATTATAAGCGTTACTATTATCACATTTTTCTATCCTTTCATGTAAAAATAATTGATAAAAAATTCTCAAAGTTTCAATTTTTTTTTTTCAATTGCGATTCAAAACTTTGATTTCATAAAGGTGTACGTTGTACTTTTTTCGTCGTTGTTTTTTAGATTAGACTAAAAAGCGTGATGTTTTGCCTTTTTAACACTGTATAGAATATAATTCTCACTTTGATAGTAATGGAGTTACAGCGATTTATACGAGACGCATGTGAGCTGGGACAAATCTGGTCTCCTGCCATTCAAAGGGCTAGAATCGTTGCAAATCTCAACACTTTTTGAATTAAATCGAAATTAACCACAGAACATCCACACGTGGGGATAGCCGCCAATAAAACATTTTTAAAAATGTAGTAAAAATTTTAGTGTGTACAAGTTTTAGATAAAGATGTACATAACACTGATAGATCCTGTCTTAAAACTTGTGAAAAAACGCTTTTTAGGCGTGCACATTGTTTTGAACAGAAGAATTTAATTTTATGAACTTGTATATGGCATCGTACTAGTAGTATGATGCAATATAATTTCCTCTGAAATGTCAATGTATCGTCTAAATGTCTACGTTATTATGACATAGAAACTGCCATTGGCTGATAAGAAGGCTGCCACCAACATTACCCGGTGAGATGTCAACGCCGCCGAAATCACAAATAAAAACAATCATGCCATTTTAGCAGCAAATCAAAAATATAAATTGTTCATCAGCATAAAAGTAAAATAAAAGTACCTTCATTATCATTAATTTTCTTATTTTTTTGAGAAAAAAAAATGAAAATACTCTATTGTACAATATGTCAAAAGAAATGTCAGTCTCTCAATGACAATTTTTGACGTGATAACGTCTTATAAATCGATGAACGCCGGCCGCATTCACGAAAAAGCACGAGTCATTGTCACGCTGTCACGATGTCACGTTCCGCCTGAGCCGGGCGTACAAGCGAGGGCGCGGGACAAGCGTTCGGCCTAAGCGTTCAGCAAGAGCGCGGAACAAGCGATAAGGTCGAACAAGCGTTCGGCCTAAGCGTTCGGCTTAAGCGTTCGGCTCGTGACATTATCGCATAAACTTATCGTCCGTAAACTGACTTTACAGACAACCAAATTTACTTTTTAAACTTGATTCTTGCAGGCACCATAAAATTGATGACACCGATTTGACAGTTCGCCATGCTCATGCAAACTCTGTCAGGATAAAAAGGTGGTGTCTAACAGAGTTTAAAAAAAACGGTTGAGTTAAAACAGTACTTCGCTGTGCTCTGACAAAAAGGAAAGTATATTTTAAATCTGATGATAGGACTAAATTTAGCAGAAATTTTAAGTTCTTATCGCATTTAATTTCTGCAACCTAACCGAATGAAAACAACCTTCTTTTCAAATAAAATAAAAATATTAGTGTTTTTGTTACCCTAGGATCATTGGTGGCACGCTTCCTTGTGAAAGCCAGAGTGGTCACCCCATCGTTGGTGTTCCCGGTGACGTCGTATATATCCTGACTGGTGTCCAAACCGGGAGGACTGTAGCCGTTAATCCACGTGTCCATGAGGAATGGTCGCCCCGACTTCTCTATCCATCCAAGAACTACGTCGGTTTGAGACTGAAAATATAAACACGCAATTAATAATTATATTCAGAGTTCCAAATGCTCCTCACCGTCTGAAGCCAGTGAGATTGCGGCATCCCCGATTAGGGTAGGCTGTGAGGCTGAAGGTAGCGGGAGGGAAGGAGAAGGTGAGGAAGTAACTGGCTATTCAAATCTGGTCACCAAATACGGTTAAATCCATTTCAAGCAACTTTTCAATAATGATTGGTAGTCTTCTAGAAGCGCGATACTGATATTATCTTCCACTTTGTAACAAAAGCCATCCGTCACGAATCGCACAAAAACTTGAAGACCAATGACATCATTCATTTTCTGAAGTTTTGGCCCGAATTTTATTAAAACAATCGATCGGAATATTCAAAACTTGCACATTACCTGGATATCGGACAGTTCAAGGCATTTCTAAGGTTGTCTGTTAATGATTTTGTTACGGCCTATAAAAAGATTTGCTGACGCTGAAATTTGCTGGTAGACCGAATTTTTTTTGTTCTTAAAATATTGACCAAGCAAAGTTTCTGAAAGCAAAAGTCTTGGATGAGGATGTTTGGACTGTGGAATATCTTTTTTCTTATCTGCAATATCAGTGGTATGTGTGTTGTAATGTACACATAATAAAGAAAAATATAAAAAAAGAAAGATAGAACCTTCCGGGTTAGGAAACCTAAGAATATTTTAATTCCTCTTATTACCATCATTATAAACGAAATATGTTGCTTGTGCAATGATGACGGATTAATTAGCAAGGAGAGGAATAATTGTACTCAGATGCATTTGTCAACTCAGCCACTAACCGGTCAAACTGGTTTCGTCCCCTTTGTTTATGACATAAAATAAGGAATAAAATGGCTACTTTTCGCGTTAATTCACTGTTTCAGCTACTTTTGATCATCGAGAAATTTAAACAAAAATGTATTTTGATCAAAAAAGAAAGTGACTTTTTTAAAAAAAGAAAGAAAGTGAATATATTATTATAACAATTACATATACCAATGACTTACCATCTTCATATCATCGCTGAATCCAATCCCCGTCCACTTGTTATTGATATCCTTGGTGTGGATGGTAAAGCGTACCCCATCCTTGCCCCTCTTGGCCCCGAGGTACTCCCAGGAGGCTGCATACTCACACTCTCCCTTGGCCACGTTACAATCTCGGGGCAGCTTCCATTCTCCTCCGCATCGCCCATCGGCCAGTTCTCCGATCTCTCCGGATGTTGAGGTTCCTCGACTAACTTCCTCTGTGAAGAAATATAAGATATAAGTTACAAAAGATTTTTTTGATATTAATTTTTTGAAAGAAATTTTTAATTTTTAATTATTTAAAAACATCTTGTGATATTAGATCCAAATGGCATTAATCTCTTACTTATCCCAAAGAAATTTTAGATTTTTTGCAACAAAGCTAACAATGCACTTCCACTGTCCATTAGACAGAATGCAAATTGCGCTAAATATAAATAAGACCCCGAGTCTTGGATCACCAGACATATCAAACATGAAAGTTTTTTTTTACTTTATAAGCTTTTTTTTCCTTGGAAAACTTTTTCTAAAAGCCATTCGCTTTGTGATGACATTATTTATTTTATCAAAAAGACAAATAAATTAGTTTACATTACTTTATTTCATATGTACACAATATATAAGTTTCGTGTATAATATTTACTCTTGAAGATCGTTCACGAAACACGTAGATTGTGTATATATAAA
The DNA here is from genome assembly GCA_936435175.1 of Glyphotaelius pellucidus. Lineage (NCBI taxonomy): Eukaryota > Metazoa > Arthropoda > Insecta > Trichoptera > Limnephilidae > Glyphotaelius > Glyphotaelius pellucidus. Next base: position 23,341,209 of record OW386555.1, on the reverse strand, counting down.
TAGAGTGACGTAAACTAAGTTATTTGTCTATTTAATAAAATTCTTTATACTTTTTTTAAAATGCACGCCATTCAGTCGGTTGATGTCGTAGCGGAGAGATAGTGATTTCGTTCGAGAGGCGGAACTATAAAGTTTTGTCCCGACACAGTTTAGTCGCCATCGTGCGTTGGAACAGTGAGGAGTGTGCGTTTGTGTTGTAAACTACGATGTTGATTGACTTTTTTATTTTGATTGCAGTATTTTTTTTTTTTTTTTTTTTTATTTAATATAAGATATATAAGTTTACAGTGGTGTTAATATAAATTACATATTGGTTCAGAAATTCTTTAAAATTGCAGTCTCACCAAAGAAGAAGCTAGTTCTTGTGCTTGATGAGCGAGTTACACTAATTATGACAGAAATAGAATAACATTATGCAATAGGTAAGTATATAATGGGAACAATTGAAACTTCTGGATCATCTATATGTGAAGATGTACATACAATGGGATATGGTTACATACCAAAATATTGTGCACTTTAGAGAAATTCGAAAAATCTAAATTAAATAGAAATGAATATAGATTGACAATAAATAGAAAGAAAGAGAAAAACAGGTAATTATTTAATTAATTATTCCTGATGAAGTGTTGCTTCAGTTTGAGTTTCAGTTTATTGATGTCTTTGATTTTTTTTTATTTCAATCGGAAGATTGTTGAAATATATTCCTAAATAGATGTAATTGTTTTGCATTAGTTTGGTATTAAATTTTGGTATTTTGATGTTGTCTTGATATCTTTTTGATTGGTGGGTTTCAAATTTTTTGACGATATTATCTTTGTAAATTTGGATAATTGCATTTTTCTTGAAGATATTCTCTACTCGAGGCACCGTGAAATCTGCGAAAAGTGTTTCTGTTGGTGATATCTTGTAATATTGTGTTATGCAAGTTCTAGCGAGACATGCACATTTGGAGGGCCCACCACTTTCCCGCCCTGGTACAGGTAACTTAGATTACTCCTTCAAAGCGAAAAATGCACAGTATACACAGTAGTAATAATGCTTCATTATTTTTCGTCTTGTCAGTTACAGATGGTTTGGTTTGTAGAAATCGAAAACCAAGTTCTAAGAGGATAATTCTTCAGAAGAATTTGTTGAATGTCATACCGTAAAAGTTGATGGTGGCGACACCTCTCTGAGCGCCATGCCCATGGTACTTGAGTTCGTCCTGCCGGTAGAAGTCGGGTTCGGAGGCCTTTTCTTTCTCCAGGCCAGACTTGGGCACATGGTTGTACTGCCCTGGCTCCTGACCGCGAGCCCAGATCACATGCATCAGGTCGTTCTCGATGGAGTGGTCAGTGTTCTCTGTAGCCTGGAGACAACGTAATGCACATATTATACAGGGTTTTCGGAGGTTAAGTGCACTAACTTCACGGTGGTAAATCAAAAAAAGATACTATCATACATTATATTTTACACAATTTTTAAAAATTAAAATGACAAACGCTTCCAGTTAGAATAATAACCAGACGATATTTGAAAAGCTCCTACAACCACCATTATAAACGGAAGATGTTACTTGTGCAATGATGGAGGACTAAGCTAGGAGAGGAATTGAAACAAAAAAAAACTAAATTGGGAATCAAAAGCTTTTATCAACTCAGCAACTATGTAATGTATAAGAAAACCTTTTTTTATGTTTTTGAAAATGAATTTATGGAATGGAAATTTGAATGACTACTTTCTATGGAATATTTATTGCTTCATTACGTTTGAGTTAGTAACATTAGATTTGTTTCATTTCTGGATGGTCACGATTGCCTAACCTTGTTTTTTTCTAAAGCATCACTCTTTTTGATTCTAGGGTTTCCTGAATTTCCCCAAAATATAAAAAAATGATTACCTGCAACTTTTTGCGGAATGCAATGGTGGTAACTCCATTTTCTTCAAAGCCCATGGCTCCAGTCAGATCATCATTTCCACCCCAGAAGCTGTCCACTCGAGGAGTGGATCTGAAAATAACAAAAAATACTTCAATCAACATGTACTAAATTTTTTGCTCAAAAGGGCAGCAATTATTAGATGCAAACTACTCATTATTTCTTAAGAATAACTTAGGAAAATACAGTGACTAAATTATAAACGTTTTTGTATTAGGATCTGGGGAAAAACAGCAGGAAGCCAGCGTAGTAGAAGTGTTTTCTAGTGGCTGCCAGAACCTCTCCAAGGATTTTAGATTATATTAGCATTTAGGCAGATGACTCTTCGAAGGTAGTTTCACAGCACTTAGAGAACAGTCACCCACATCCAAATGGTTCCTCTGTGCGAGACCCTGAACAGGTCACAATATCGACTCGGCAGTAGAGGTTTGGTACATACAAATCATAGCATCCCAAGAGAAATGGGCTATTTTAAAGACATGATTGTAAGCCTTGCTTTCCATCTGGTTTCCTGACTCACAGAATCAGTTCACTCAAGCAAGTCAATATCAGAACCTTGGATAGGCTCCATGCGTCTGCATGCAGTACCTGAGGAATTTCTTCTAGATTTGCTCTAACATATCGATGTACATCCGGTGATATGGTGCCCAAACATTGCTTACATACTCCAGCTTGCTTCTCAATGCTGTCTAGCTTGTCAGTCTTCAGCTTACAGATGTAGGCTTCAACATTCTAGGGAACTTTTGTTTAATTACCTGTCTCTCGTGTAATAGTCCATGATTCTGAAATTCTTTCCACGGGCCGATCCAATGACCAAATCAGTGCAGTCCATTGGGTTGAAATCATGTTTCGGCGTGTAAGCATGCTTCGGGAAATAACCTAAAATAAATTGGTCAACCAAAATTACTAACAACTAGGCAAAATGTTGTATATTAATCAATAAATTTCAATATCTACAGATCTTGTGGATACAGAGTTAGGCCCTTCTTCCACAGGGATACGCAAATATCCAATTTTCGATGATTCAAACTTGGCAACCACCACCATGCATCTGTGCGGAGGTTTGTAAACAGACACATGTTGCTGACATTTTGTAAACTATGGGTTCTCCCACGACTAGCCAAGAGAGATTGTTGCCACACACTTCATTGAAAAATATGGCATCACTTATGTCAAACACCATGCATCAATGCATGTGCTTTAGATCAATTTTAGGAACAAAATAGTCAACAGATTGACAGGATGTAAAAATTAAAACTATTTGGTTGTGAGTGGGATTATGAAAGCATTCTAATTTTGATGTTTCGATAATTCAACAATGATTGGTGGTAACGCGGGTGTCGTGATTTCATTATTGCACATTTTGTAAAGTGGACTGTGGGCAACAAATTATTTGAGACATGTATGTAAACGAATATGAGTATCAAATACTTGCATACACCTCTGAAAGAAATGATCATTTTATGTATATCAATCAAGTTTGATATTAATTTGCTTTATCTAATAAATCAAATACCTTTACATTGTTTGTTAGCAAAGCTTCATTTAATTTTGCAAAACCAATTGTGCATTGCCTTAGTTTATTTTATCTATTTTTAAGAAGTCAAAGATTATAAAATACTATGAATTGTTCAATATTTGCGTGTTAGTTGGTTTCCTTTTTTTAAGATCACATTCTTTCTACAAAAATAACTACAAATTGTATTAAAAATACTACTTCTGGTGAACTTTGTATTACATAAAAGTAATAATTTCTCAAGCAATACTTTTTTACTGTTTTATTAGTGTGCTGTGCTTTAAGGTTAGATATTATCTCTTTCTCCCTCTAATAGATTAATAAAATATTATTTTTTATTATATGTACAACATTTTAACTATATTTTATGTTATTAATTAATGTTTTGATAAAAATATATCATTCAGCTAAGTAAATACTCAAGTAATACAGCTTTATATATACGTCAAGTTATTTTATTAAATAATTATTGATGGAATAGTATACCCTCTGCATCGGCTTTGACACTTGATGGTTCGAATGTCGGCTCAGGTTCGGGTTTTGCGGAAGGTTCGGAACTTGGCTCAGGCTTGGAATCAGGTTCAGAAGAAGGTTCAGGTTTGGAGTTCGGTTCAGAGCTGGGTTCTGGTTTGGAACTGGGTTCAGAACTGGGTTCGGGCTTGGAATTGGGTTCGGAACTTGGCTCAGGCTCAGAAGAAGGTTCCGGTTTTGTGCTGGGTTCAGAGCTTGGCTCTGGCTCGGAACTAGGCTCAGAACTGGGTTCTGGTTTCGAACTAGGCTCAGAGCTAGGTTCTGGTTTCGAGCTAGGTTCAGAGCTGGGTTCTGGTTTAGAACTAGGTTCGGAACTAGGTTCTGGTTTGGAGTTGGGTTCTGATGAAGGTTCCGGTTTTACTGTTGGTTCATCTGAGAAATAAGAAAGAAAACACATGCAAAATAAACCGTCCACCTATATTATAAAGATATTGAATGCAATTCTAAATACTTTCAAGGGAAATACAAATAATTATTATATTGGTGCAACAAAATCCATACATATAGTGCAATGCAAGTGTATGTACATTACATCTGTGCTAAAGGCAATATTCTGTACTCCTGAAAACCACCAAAAGACATGTTCATATACCCCCCCCCCCATTTTTTGGCCCAGATCTGTCAGAAAACATCAACTGTAATTGAGGCGCTCAGTGGAAGAGTGGCCCAACCCACAAAAATTATAAATCAGCAAAAACATACATTTTTGTCATTTCTATGAAGCCACAGTGGCCCAATTTTAGTTTTCACTAATTTCAAAGGATCTTTGAAATGATGTTTTCGCTGATTACGAATTTTCGTGGGTTAGGCCACACTTCCGCTGAGGGTCTCAATTAAAAACAGAATGAGATGTATCTCATAACCCACGTTAAAATGTATTAGGTTCACTAAACTGGCGTTTTAGTGTGGACCTCATTTGGGAGTGTGGAAGTTTTGTGAAATATAATTTATGTTATGCAAATCATGTATGTATTTTGACTTAAAGACAGCGGATGTGCGCACGTAGTTTGATATAAAAGGACGAACAAAAGTCAAACTATGGGAGAAGCTATCACTTTTGCAAATTGTCTCATGTCTTCACAACTTGATTAACCTTTTTACGATAATGTCCTTAAAGAATTTGCAATACCCGTGGACGGATTTTTCAAATTCTCACACATACACGTCTTGTATAGATGACGCTCATCTTTTAGGCACACAATCGGTTGGCATGTATACATGACGCTCAACTCAAACAGGTTAATTTGTAATCAGAAGTTGAATACAGATTGATAAATCATGGGTCACAATTATTACTCCCGAAGAACATGAAAAAATCATGTCAAACCAAAAAACAAATTGACTGCCTTATGAAATCAGTGAGAAATTTTGCACAATCTTTTATGATAGATTATTGAATTTTTAAAAATTATTTTTGTGGGTGTCCAAATTCATGCATTTTTGTGGGGGTTAATTTTGATTATGAGTTTCTTACCTTCTTCTGATAAATTCATCGCCCTCTTTCTGCGTCCTGAAATGTAAAAACATTTGCTTAAGATAAGAAAATTTACAGTCATAGGGGGTTTATACTATTCATACAAAGATTGCAATCACATTGCATCATAACCTGTAGTAGTCTCATCGAAAGGTTGTACGTGACGTCTAGTATCTTCCTGTCTATTTCGATTTGATACTTGTATATTTGAGAAGGAAGAGGACGATTGTTAACGATGTTCAAGCTGGGATTAGTATATTTTGAATGTAAATTATTTGTTATGTTTTCTACTGAAATATATTTTAATTGTCTTCCTTTGAAAGTTTTGAAGAGGAAGTTTATTTTAAAAAGACAGGAACAAACTAGGATCAAATATGGCAAACTCTTCTAATCTGATTGAAAATTTCAGAGCAGCAATGTCAGAGTTCAGTGATAGTAGTAATTATTTTGTAGAGTGAAACTCAATTTATTTGCCTAGCTCACATTTTCTAATTTTAATTAATCTGTCAATGATTTACCTTGTTTGCTAGAAACCTTGTAGGATATGCTTGTTTTGACTGTGACATCATCGCCAAACCTTTTGAAGTTAAACCCACCGGGCGTATTAGAGGCAACCCTCTTATATTTCTTATTAACATCGGTTCTATTCGCTTTGATTGTGGTCGGTTCTGCACTGGGCTCAGTCGTGGGTTCTGGTTCAGAACTTGGCTCTGGTTTGGAACTGGGTTCTGGCTCGGAGCTTGGTTCGGGTGTTGAATTCGGTTCAGAACTTGGTTCAGGCTCAGCGCTCGGTTCCGCCTGGCTTTCCGGTGATTTCTTGAAGTTGGGCTCAGAGCTGGGTTCTGGTTTGGAGCTTGGCTCAGAGCTGGGTTCTGGTACTGAGTGGGGTTCGGCTTTGGGTTCAGAACTAGGTTCTGGTTCACTAGCAGGTTCAGGTTTGGCATCTGGTCCTAAAAGAAATAAGTAATAATGAATAAATTAGTACTAAACTCATTGAAGAATACAATGCTTTGTTTAACATTATATTTAATGAATCTCACCATCCAAAGGTCTTCCTAAAACGGGGAAGTTTCTGCAGGCAGCCGTCAAATGCCTCGATCGCCATCCCAGACCTAAAACCAAGATTAAAGCCTATGAATATTTATTTAAAAAAATAACATTATACATTGAAAAAAAAATTGTGTTAATTCATCCGCCATGCTAGAGGGATGTGCCTGTGTTATGGCGGATGAAGTTTACAAATTGTATACAGTTATTAAATTATGCAATTCAATTTGATAATAATAGTTATTAAAAGTTATAGTTATAATTATGCAATACAATTTAATTTAGGTAACAAATTGTAATTATTATAATTGATTTCAATTTAGGTAGTAAGTTTTACGTATCATAGTTTCTAAATGTAAGGATCCATTGTGATAATTGTTTTTTAAACGTATGCGGTTGGGTTTTGGTTTTTATGTTCTCAGGGAGAAGGTTAAATATTTTAGGAGCAAGGTACATGAAATGTCTTCGCGCTGATGTGGTACGTAGTGTAGGAACATCATAGTGTTGGTTGGTTATTTTTCTGGTGGTGTAACTGTGATGTAAGAGGGTTTTTTTCTTATTTTTGAACATGAAATGCGTCAGAGTAAATTTTAGATGGAGTTGCCATACGTTTAAGACATTATATTCAGTGAAGAGTCGAGTGGAGGAATATTTTGTCAGTCGCTTGTTGATAGCACGTATTATTGTTTTTTGGGCTTTTTGTAGAAAAAATAAAATTAAGAGCACAGCCGCCCCAAATTCTGCTGCCATATGCTAACTGGGATTGGCAGAGAGCGTAGTAAACCGTTTGTAGGAGGAAGTATATTTCTTACAGTTCGAAAAACATAAGAGAGCTTGCGAATTTGGGGAGTTAGACTGGCTAAGTATTATGTACTAGTAATTGATACTAGTAAAGCAATGATATTCAATTTTACATATATCCAAGTTGAAGAAAGATGTGTTGGGAACGCCCTGAAGATGACACGGCAGGCAAACAAATGAATAAAAATGATGGAGTCGAGTCATGTCAATAATACAAATGAGATTAATATCTGATATGATGAGATCTTCTCACCCAAATCATTTCAAATCTATTAGTATGTGCGTCTCACACTCGAGATGGACATTCCGAGGTGACCCACAACATTTTATATTTATTGTCGAAAAAGTCATACACGATCAACCTGCTTTCCAATTAGTGTAGGTATAAATATTAGTTGTAATACGTAAACAAATTAAATACATGTGGAAAGGGAGAAGTGAAATGAAAATGATGAATGAAAAGAAAAGTAAATGAGAAGTGCGTAACGTGACAAAGTTGTGTGGCATTCCATTCTCTTAAATGGACTAACACAGGGTACTCTAATTCCTGATTTTACTGTGAGCATCTTACCTTGACTAGTAGTGCATTCTTACATATTTCAATTATTTTGTATTACAGGAGTTATAATTTTTAATTGGGTACCTGCGTAAGAAGTTCCATTGACGACCATCACAATTTCAATTTCCTTGTCTTCTTTAAGAATCCTCCAGTGAAGTTTGAAGTCCTTAGACAGTTCCCTGGTGGTGTAGATACTGAGATCCAGGGCATTAGATCTGAATGGCGATCCTGGAAAGACAATAATATTAATTTCATTACAATTAATATACAATTTGGGAGAGCAGGTATGAATACCTCTGCCCTGGTATCATTTATTGGATAACCAACACCTCTGCTATTGTTGTGACTTAGCAGGGGTGCTCGGGTTCATGGGGTGAGGTTTGTCTTAGCAGCGGATGTGTCTTCCCACCAGCTGCAAGGCAGGCCGGATTGGGAGAGAATGGTTGAGGGAGTCCCTTTAACTTCTCCAGCCGTACTCTTACGGAACATCACCTTGCATCGCAGTAGGAGGGATGGATTCGTACGTTCGTAACTCCTGGATACACTCACCTCCAGATTCCCACCCACCCCTCTTACCCTTTTCCTTCCCAGAACTTCCTCTCCTTCCTTTCCTAAAAAAGACCCTCCATCCCCAAAGATAACATGAGGGAAATTATTTTCCTCAGGGCCTCTTGTGTGGAGTTAATGTAAAAAAAATATTAAAAAATAATTTTTCAATTTTTTCACTGCATTGGAATTTTTTTTTTTAATTATCACCCTTGTATTGGACGCTCACACCTGTGACATCAACTGTAAATTGCTGTCTTCCTCTTGAGGGTACCTTGGGTAAGGATTTGCAATGAAACGCAGATTTACAAATGTCATCGGACAACTGAGTGATTGATCAGTTGCATCCGTGTTTATTGGGCTAAAAGTGCACAGCGTCTACAAGTAGGATAGGATTGGTTATTTTTGTCTCTGAAAGAATTTCACAGGATGCTTTTAGTGCCTGGCTACATGCATATACATGCCAATACATGCATTACAGGTCGAAAATTTATTACTTTTGTCCCACTGTTTGTTGTGCGAGTAATTAAACTTTGCAAAGGCATCTTAACATATGCACGGTGATAAAAATTTTATCAAGATGCTCTGCTGTCCGATACAAGCCTAATTACATATTGTTATTTCTTAAGAAATCACCCAACTACGATGCAATCAATTCTCTTGTACAAATTTGCCAGAACTCAGAAATTATAATAAATTATTGTACTATTATACACGTAAACCATGCAAAGGAAATATTGTTGTTCGGCATGCAATATATACTGTGGTTGTGACAGCTATTTTGGGAGTGTTATTTTAAAACTGTGGGTACGTGAGTTGGTAGAGATAAAGTAAAGTCAGTTTATTTGTAAGCACTTAATTATTTTATTGAAGAAGAAGATAACACTTATAATCTAAATGAAAATATGAAAGAAAACAAGATACAGAAAAACAGAAAAAAACAATGGTCGCAACTGGGACTCGAACCCAGACCTCTCGATAAGACGAGAGGTCTGGGTTCGAGTCCCAATATATTACGTATTAAAAAAAAAAAAAAAAAAAAAAAAAAAAAAAACAAAAAAAAACAAAAAAAAACAAAAAAAAACTTAATTATTTATTTCTTCAAAATACGCAAAATCACTTTGTGGCGTCATTATTAATTTAATGAAAAACAAATAACTTTGTGTAACACTTAATAATAAGTTAAGACTTCGTAATCCTGACGAAGAAAACATAGTTTTCGAAACATGTTGATAATTGTTTATTAAATAGTGGTGTTACACAAAGTTATTTGTTTTTCATTAACTTAATTATTTATTTCACAACAGGTTACAATTTTATTATGAGAATAATTGTCGTTGTGGAACGGTACGCAGGTAGCACTGAGTTTGTACTCGATAGGTAGGAGAAGGTCGCGCCGTAAAGACTACTAAGACTGAGACTGGCTGGTGTCTGCAGGTTCATCGTTTATATAGGTGTCCGCGCGGTGCAGTATTTGTAGAATGTTCCGGAAGAGTCTCCAAGCTTCCCGAAGGTCGGCACATATCTCTGCGCGTCTCGAAACGGCTTTATCAGCGTAATATGATATTTGCGCAGTTACTAAAAGATTCGTTGCAGGGCTGACACAGGACCCCCTTCCCAGTGACGAAGTCACAATATACAGAAAATTGATTTTCTCCGAGTATGTACATCCACAGATTGCCGAAAACTTGTTTGAATGTTCATTTTTTAGAACAACAAGTTTCAACACTTATTTGCTGTAGTTTGTTTATAACATTAATTTGCTGTATTACATGACAAACAACAATACGATACACATTCAGCAGTCAAAGAGTAACCTAGATGTTTAAACTCCCTTCGTATTTGACATCCTAACAAATTGAAGTGCTGAATTTATGACTTTTGAACAGACCTGTTAATCTCAAATTCTAACCCCTTCAGCATTTTATAATGTCGAATTGTAAGCAGTTTTGTTTGATTAATTGTTTATCTAAGCCGTCAACTTACTCTTCTTGCATCCGGCCCCGAAGAATCCCGGCTTGCAGTAGCACTGTCGCGAGGGGGCCGACGTGGCCTCGATATTCTCGCACACGCCGTGGTCCCCACAGTCTGAGTTTTCTTGGCACTCCTCATGGTACTGGCAGCGGGGCCCGTGAAACAGGCGATCGCACTTGCAGCGTGCAAGAATGTACCGTCCGTGTCCACTGCAAGTCTCCCGGTACTCTTTTTCTAGAAAGAACGAAAATTGTGATAATGAATTGTGGATAAATCAATGATACAGACTTATAAATTAATTGAAAGAAGATATGTTACTTGGACAATGCGCATGGTTTCACTGAATCCAGTAAATATACTTTAGCGGGCCTTTTATATAGCTATTCCATTCATACCCACATATTCTTTGAATGGCTATCCTTTCCATAAGCGGTGCAACATTTTTTGTTCGACAGCATGAATATAAAGTGCCTTTTATTTTTATAACATCATTGGTGCTTGGAAAAAACTCTTGACTCTGTATGAAAACGGGCAGTCTGTTTGACACATTTAGAGCAAAGATATCAGAAGGGAATGGTGTCTTTGGTAGTAACAGGTACTTCAATGGAAGATGCTCCGAGGAACTGAATTAATTAGCACAGGTACATAGGCGGGAAACACGCCAAACGTTTGCTCATCATTTGAGCATGGTTAACGTTTGTCACACGAGAACGGGTTGTTTCTACGACTCTGTGTAACGATTTACTGGCCTCTGTGTTTCTTCTTTCCTCTCCTCAAAAAGAACCTTCACACAGCATCCTCAAAGATAAAATAGGCCCTGAGGGTAATTATTTTTCTCAGGGCCTCCTGTTTCGAGTTAATGGAAAAAAACCTTACGTCAGGTAGAAAAATGATTAATTTCAGCGTAAACTCGTAACATGCTTTGGATTTTTACAAATATGCTTTTATGAATATGCAATGTGTGAAAAAATATTATTTTACTTTTAATCCAAAATAAAATGTCAGCTACATTTTTTACTCTGAATATGGATCAGGAATCACTGGTTAACCCCTTACTGCACATGCAGTGTTGAAGAATCTTGCCAATTGGGGTGGTCCGCTCCGGATGCCGACTTGCTAAGGCACCAAGCAAATAGCACTGCAATTGCAGTTTGGCTTTGTGTATTATTTATTACCTCTTTTGAGTTAGTTAAAGACAAAAAAAAGTAATTTCTTCAAGTATTACACTGTTTTGTCGAATTAAGGCCTTCACTCACGGAGAAACTGAGATGAAACCAGTTGTCAACGCACCAGCACTTTTGCTTGTGTGGCAGTTGCTTTTCAGTTGCCTGGTTTCATTTCAGTTTCTCCGTGAGCGAACGCCTTTACAAAGATATCTTTTATTTATTGAAGTTTCTTTTGGCCCCTGAGGGTTAAAGTTAAAGTTTTTCAGGCTGCTGATACACCCCGTTTAGCATAATTAACTGAACTTACTGGTAAGAATATCGACATCGGCACAGGACCAGAATCTATAGTTGGTGTTCCATTCATCTGCCTGCCTCTGAAGCTGCAGGGTACAGTTCTGACAAGTAAAGTCCGAAGGTAATCTCACTTGGAATGACTGTGCGCTGGAAAAAATAAGTTGTTATGTTACTTAAACTTTCCTTAAATTCGCTAAATACTTTCATAAAATAATTCTTGACGATTGTTGGGAATAAGTTTCATTAGGAGGTGGCTTGATATTATGGGTAACACTATATCCTCAGGCGTTATCCTATCCCAGAGATAGGTAGTTCATCTTTCTATTAACTTCTATCTTTTTCGATTTCATGCTAGATTGATGTGTGAGAAGGAAAAGGACGAACAACTGTGATGTGCATATTTGCTCTTTTTCTCTCTGGGACTGCTTTAGGAACTGGATGGAAACAAGGAAACCAATAGGTTTGGAGGTGTATTTTGGAGGCGGCCAAGACTCTTTCAGGGTTATCGTTATTGTGTTAATGATTAATCCTGGAGCGATCATGCACTACCATAACTACTACTAACATAACCCGCTCGCAAACCACCAATGAGCGATCAGGTTGCTTTTTCAAAAAAGATTCGATCATCAGCACCCATGTTCACGAATTTTGTAGATTCATCTCGAATCTCGTTGTCGCGTCTGTTGTCTATCTATTAGTGTAGAGATGGTAGATACCTAAAATAGGCTATCGTTTATCTACTACCTATCTGTATTAAACGAAAGTACTTGGGTCTAGGGTACAATTGGCACATACAACAAGTGGCGCGTGCATCGATCTATCTTCTCTATAGCATTTTTTCCATATGTAAAAGATCACTTCGCCAGTGGACGAAGTGATCTTTTACAGAGAGCGACCAGAGCGACCCAGGACATGTAAAATGATTGATCGACCCAATTCTACTTATGATGAATTATTTATTGTATTGGCGCTTTGGTTGTTCAGGGTTGTAACTTTACTTTATCTTGTTCTGAGATATGAGGTGTCAAAGTTTTAAAAGACGATTTCTCGTAATATGTTTACTGTTTTCTGATTTTGAGGTTGAACCTTTTTTAAAGTATTTTAGATTAACATAATATTTTAAAGGAAAATATTTTTAGAACATACCTGTACCCGTATGTGCAGATAGAACCATATGCAACCAGAATAATAATTCATTGCGTAAGGTTCTATTACATTTACTTAATGCCATTCTAAGATAGGGCCACATCCCAACAAAAAAAATCCTTTAAAATATGTTAGACTAAAATGCTAGACACAAAATTGATCCCCAAAATCAGAAATTGTTAAATAAATTCGACTGCTCCAATTAAGACTGCAGTAACTCACTTTTTATCATTTTGCAGGAGAGCGATTTTAAAGTTCAAAAAATTCTGCATATTCTTAGATGGGGTTTTTGAATTTTATTTAAATTGAATAAGTATCGTTTTTTAATACTCTTTCTAACTAATTAATATTTTCTTAGTATTTCTTTCGAATTCGCCCTAATTTGAAGGGTTTTGGGACTTACTACTCTTTTCCTCGGAGTTTATATAATATCAATAGGTTGTATGTTGAGCTACTTCTTTGTTGCAGGGAAAAGTTAAACAAATTATAGAAGTAGCGACGAGCTGTTTTATTTTAATAATAAAAAAACATAATTTAAAGACATTTAAATCACACAGTTGAGAGTTTTTCAATAGTTATGGTGTCTCAGTGTTACAAACAACAACATAAAAAACATTTTTAGTTCGATTAACTGATAAAATAAAATACATGTTCGTTTAGAAACCGTTATCCAAAAAAAAGATATTCTTATCATTACATAAAATTAAAGAAGAAAAAGAACATTATAAAGTTTTATTCGCTTTCTGAATCATCAGACACCTCATCTCTGGCATTAGAATGTCCAATGGCAGTTTCTTCAATGGAAGAATTTAGTGAAAGATAGAAATTATGGTAAGCCTTTGGAATCAGTACGCTGTTAACTTTACGTATATTTTTTTGTTGAACTAAAATTAAATTTTTAGTTAACATGTAACAATTTCATTGGCACCTCTTTTTCCTTCTGATTCATGCTAAATAATGCAGTGGCCCTCTTTCTTTCCGATATCATAAATTGTGAAATTGTACATTGCTTACTTTTATTTGTAATAAAAACTACTCACTATCTGTAAAACCTTTTGCAAGTCAAATACTGCTGCTTAGCTGCGAATCATTTCCAGCATTCTCTTTATTCGAGGCTTTTAAGACCCTGGCCTGGTCTTTATTTTTCTGATGCGTTTCACAAGCGTCTTTACAATAATTTTTCTTCTTTTTTTTTTTTTTACAGTTAATACCGCACAAGAGTCCCAACTGCTCCCGTCTGGAGCCAGTGAGACTATGGCATCCCCAATCGGGGTATGTTGTGAGGCTGAAGGTAGTGGGGAGGGGAAGGAGATAGGGGAGATGAAGGTGGGGAAGTACCTGGCTATTCAGATCTGATCACTAAACACGGCTAAAGCCATTTCAAGCAACGTTTCAATTCTGAATGGTGGTCTTACACCAGGGCGATACTGATAGTATCTTCCACTTCTGTGGCTATTAGAAATTTCTCACACACCTCACACTGGTCTCTTTTAGGCTTGTGAAAAGCGTAATTATAATCGAAATTAAAAAATATCTGAGAACTGTCTCAGTGTAGCAGATGTTTCAAAGCCTCTTTCTTTCTGCCAATCTAGATACAGCCTGTACATTTTGGAAATGCTCAGATTTCTTTCCAGGTAAAGCTTCTTCGACGATTTCCTGGTGTAGTGTGACTCCACTACGGGAAAGGCTTGGATGTGTTTGTGTACGGATGCATTTGAAAACGTAATATTTTTATAAAAATAAAGTTTTTTTCTAAATATATAAGTTTTATTAAATAATATTTATAGAGTTTTAAAAAAATTATTCAAAAGTCCATTTTAAAAGGCCTCATTAAAAAACCCTGTCAAGTTGGTATTATTGAATTTGTGAGGCGTGACGTCACCGCGTCCGTAATTCTCCAGTCACTTGGTATATTTGTATTGAAAAATGACAAGCTATTCAACATTCCGTGTTATTGGTTTATAGAGGTTTAGACATATAATAGTTATTGTTTTAATTGAAACATTATTTAGGCCTAAATAATTCAGTATCAAAAATAGAGTATCTCTATTAGTTTATCTATATTATTTAAAATATTCAAAAACTTTAACTGTCTAAAAACATCCTGTTATGCCTATCGCAAGGCTCCAATTCTGATTTTCAAAATGGCTGACGACGAACAGCTGATTTCAGTTGCCTACAAAATTGATGCTCGATTTCCATAATATTGATTTCGATTCGTAAAGCTAAAAAAATAATAATTTCAAACAATTTTTATACCACTCTCCCTTAATAATATTAATAATATAATAAATGTAATATAGTAAATAAATAATTCCACCTAAATAACGTTTTACTTCTTGACTAGTTTCATAGCTTCTTCCATACAAAATGACAAAATCTGTTGAAAATAACTAAAGCTTTTGGTCATGATGACGTCACACTAGATACGGTGGTTTTCGGGGGATCTTGAAAAATTGAAATTTATTTTAACTATTAAAACTAACTATAAAAATAAAAATGCAGTTATTTAAGTAAGAAGGTCATTATTCATTTAAAAAAATAAAAATAATTGGACTGGAGTTCCTTATTCAAATGATAATATCGATATTTCTCCATGGAACAAAGAAGTAAGCCTGACTTGACTATAGATAAAAAAAATATTCCGATGAAAAGGGCAGTAACTCAACTTACTTCTTTAGTACATGGAAAACTGATGACTTAGTGACTTACAACAATTTTGAAATGACTTTTTCTCAAAATGTATAACTGTTAGAGTTACAAATGTCTTCTTAGGAGATAGATAATTATTTATGAAACCTGAAAATGTAACTAACTCAAAAACACCAAATTATGAGTTACTGCAGTTTTAATTGGAGCAGTCGAATTGTGAAATTTCTCATTTGCAACCTCGAATCATGAAGTTAGAACCCTTTCCAAGAAAATGACGAACTATACTACGCCTCGTAAAAACAATCAACTTGTCAGATACAAAATGGCAATTGCAATAGGTTCAAAGTTATGTTAGAACCTTGAAAAATAAATGGAGCTTTAAAAACTTGATGTTAGAACTTCGTCACACAAGTATCTACAGAAAAACAATGCAGATGGTGCTGAAAATTATTTTATTTACAGAAATGAGCAAAAGAAATGATTTAGCATTCAACGGTCATTTTTGAAAAAATTTTAGTTAGAAGGTTAGAACCTTGTCCAACTGAGGTAACGGTATTCATCCAAAAGTAATCGGTGCAGGTTTTATGTTATATTAGTAAGACAACTTAGTATAATGCTTAGTTCACACTGAGCTATATATCTGCGAGCAGATATCTGTTGATTCGCGAGCGCTTATCTTTTGTCCTTTCACACGAGACTATCAAATATTTCTTCCTGTGGTAGGAGAGGGGGTCAGTCGAATTAGGGAGCGGCAACGGAATGCATATTTTTTGTACTGAAATCTGTCAACTTGACATCTGTCATCCACGGGTCTAGGCAGCTCCGTAATTACAATGACCCCCTCTCCTGTTTTAGTCGGAGAAGGGGAGAGTTATATTCGGGATTCGCCTCTGGAGCGGTTACTTCTGAGATGTGTATTGTCTATGATTGATCTGCGCTTAAAAACGCTTAGGTGTGAACGGTCTGATGGGATTGTATGGAGAGCGTTATTTGGCGTGCTATTATCTTTTATATTTGAAAGCGTAGTGTGAACCAGCTTTAAAGCTTTCAAGATCTGACAATGTTGTAATACAATTAATCTTAAGGAAGATCACCATTCAGAATGGAAGCGTGCTTGAAATGGTTTTAGCTATTAGTGACCAGATTGTACAAGCCCAATCTTCCTTCGCTTTCTGAAATTATTTTGGCTCCTCTCAGTTGGAAATCTTGTACAGTATAATTTCTAACTATCTGCATGGTCAATCAATAGATTTATTTATAAGCTGTATGACGAATCGATGAATTATTTCATAATATAAAACTCGGATAAATGGACATAAAATATTGTTAGCTGAATAATTTGACTGAATTTATTAAAAAGAGGTTTTGATACAAGATATCAATGTGCAAGAAAAACTGAAGATGTCGCCTCAAAAGATATTTAATTGTTTATCAGTAAAGTAAGAAGAATAATAATTCTATTACAATAGTAAGCTTTTTACTTACGTGACGTCATCCTTGACGAATTTAGATCCGGCAACAAACGGAGTGATATCTAAAGCAGAACGATCCAGTTCATCCAAAATTTGTAAACTAAATCCTCCCTAGAAAAAAAAAATTAAATTAAAAAAATGAAAAGCAAAAACTATTCGCCCAACGTGGGGCTCGAACCCACGACCCTGAGATTAAGAGTCTCATGCTCTACCGACTGAGCTAGCCGGGCTGGTGAGCTACGTGGCAGTTTTACTCATTAAGAACTTACTCTGTGGGCGTACGCAAGATGCCACGTGACGTTTATAGTTGAACCAGCAAGAAGAGACGTCTTTATGGATCCTGAAACAAAGAAAAAGATATATTTTATTAGTTTCAATTTATACTGAACTAGGCATGTGTGTATTAAAAAATAGAACAAAAAAATGCTTATAGAGAAGAAGGGATACCCTAACCTAATATTTTGCACAGTGGAATTCCGAACATTCGGTAAGTAAAAAATGGACAGCGCTCGCCAATTCCTAGTAAAAACCTGCTTGAAAAAAATCTAAAAGGATAAAAGCTTTTGAATTCCAAGTAAAAATCTGCTTGTAAAAATTCAAAAAGAGGATTTATGCGACCGTGACAGGACTCGAACCTGCAATCTTCGGATCCGAAGTCCGACGCCTTATCCATTAGGCCACACGGTCTGATAACGCGTTCGCCAATATTATCGTATAAAAGCTCACATCGTAGCTTGCAGGTACTCGCAAGGATTTCCGCGAGGAGCGCGCAATAAGTTTTGTCGTAAAAGTTTTGTAAAAAAAAATCAATGGTTAAAAACAGGGATTGACTTTCACGAATAAAATAATCTGTCGACCCTTTTTATTCTCAACGCTTTTTTGAGGAAAAAAATTTAAGGTTCTTATAATAAATTCGACAAAGATATTTAAATTTTTATTTTTATTTCGTGGGGTAAGGAATGGATACAATTATTGTTAATATGTTCTGACATTCCTTTACAGATAAGAAATTTAAGTGTGTGAGAAAATTTGTAAAAACCCAGTGTAAATCTTAATATACATTATGTGTTTAGGTAGGTACCTTTTAGATTAATCTCGGTGTATACCTATATTTTTATTTTATATATTTTATCTTTTTTAAAACTATTTAACAAACTGTGTACATTCTATTAGGATTTATGACAAACAATATGAGCATGAATGTCATAAAAACCATTCAACAAATTGAAAACAAAATCAGAAAAATAAAAACAAATTAAATATACCGGCCCTACCACGATCTTTATTGACATAACATATCTCTGGGTAAGAACATGTTTATTTTTATATCATGAACCTTATCGTAATAATTTTTTTACGACGTAATAAATATTACGAAGAAAAAATCACTGAATCACAAATGTGATTTATATGTACAGGGTGTAAACAGCGCATAACCGAAGGATTTTAAACTTTTGAGCAAATTTGGAGTAAAAAATGTTGATGTCATTTTGTTGTCCGATGATATTTTTTGATAACATAATGTCTGTCCTATGCTATTTTTTTCAATTAAAAACAATAAAAATATTCTTCCATCACACCCGCGAGTCTTTTCAAGCTTACCACTAGTCTAAATAAAATATTTACAAAATTGCGGAAAAGAATACTCAACTTTTGTTTTTATTTTGTTTGTTTATATTCTTTTGCAACAGATTTTTGCGGAAAATTTCAGTATTTCTTTAAAATTTTGAATATGCCACTAAAAATATCTTTTTTTTACGTTTCCTAATTAATATAAAGACAAAATTTCGTATTTCGACCAAAATCCCCTTTTCTTGTTGAGATGTTTGGTACATTTTAAGGGTTCTTGACTAAATTTTGTTTAACTTTAAGATTTAGTTGCCTGAAATTGCAAAAATCTATTTTTAATGTTATTTAAGGAAGGGGTAAGGTTTTAAAACATTTTTACATTTTTTATCTTAATGAGTATTGGGTCAAAATTTCAAGTAAATCGGAGCAAAACTAACGAAGATACAGCGTTTCAGCCCAACGTCCCTCACGCTAGATTCGAGCGTATATTTTGGTATAAAAAAAATTTAAATCGATTTTCTCGCAAACAAAATTTTTGAAGTTCGTGAACATCATAACTCTAAATCTACTTGACCGATCTGTTTGGTATTTTGTACACTATTTTGACACTTATCAAAAGATAGTCACAGAAAGTTTTTTTTTACCATTTTTTTTCCATTTTATAATGACAAATTCACCGAAATTTTAAGCGAAAATCGCGTTTTTCACTTCAAAATACTGCCAAAAATAAAAAAAAGTAAAATGAAAAAACTCTCCCTCATTACCTAGGAAAACACATCACCTTTTAAATGCATTTCGACTTTTTTGTTTCAGATCATCCGGTATCGAGTTATGGAGTTCACCGCATAACAACTTTTTTTCGAAGCGCCTCCGGAGATTCGCCTTCACTGACTTATTTATTGATATTTTTAATGGAAAATATTTTGAAAGATACTTCGGATATTATACTATAACGTGTATATAAAATAAATAAACAAAAATTACCCATAACTCCCAAAAAAAAATCATGAAAATATGCCTTTTTTCGCCTTTTTTTTTTTTTTTCAATATTCAAATAGGTTTGTCATACCGCCGACTGCAAATTTAATCCTACCTACTGCGGCTCGCGAGCAATTTAAAAGTGGATAAATTGGCCCTACGGCTGAAAAGGTTGATCATTACTGCTCTAAATAATAATTAAAGTATATTGAACAATTACATTTTAAAAGCAAAAAGTACTCATTTAAAACATGTCAAAAATTGGTGAAAGTGAGAATTTGGCATAGTAGAAAAAAAAGCGAATCCAGTTTGTACATTTTATCATGCCAGACTTTTGAATTCGTGTTCAGTTCGTTTACTTTACATTTCCTATTCTATTTATATATTCACCCCTTTAGTTCCACATTGAAAGCATTAAAAATGCACACGCAAAACCATTAAATTTGCAGCTATCGCCCAGACACCAAGTCGCCATTGAGCTATTAGTGTTGTCTATAATTTACTTCAGCGATGCACAACCTGTGGCTCAATTTAACAATAGTGTCAGTTGTTGATCAAGCGATCCAAAAAGTCGTATTTTCACCCTGGCGTCGCGGTTTCAATCCTCTGTTACCCGAGTCCTACATCATTGGGCAAGCAACATTGAGCGCTTTTATTAATTATTACCGTGACTACCCACGTTTACGGTACCGTGACGGTAAAAAAGGGCAATTAACATACGTTCCTTAACGCTATAATGTTGCAGCTCTTTCTTACACATTAAATAATGGTGAGACAAAAGATACACAAAATACGTGTGATTGTTTTCTCCAAATTACTACTTTTTTCCTTTGGAGGAAACAGATATAGAGCTACGGCGACGGGGATTGCGTTTCATTTCCTTTCCTTTATAATGATTGAATTTTTTCCTTTGGGGGGGGTGCAGACATACGTTCACCCTTTGCTGGCATTTTTGACTGTTGTTATTTAGTGTGTAAGAAAGAGCTGCAGCATTTTACGTTTAAGAACAAAAGCCAAACCATCAGCGCATTGAAATTTGACGTTTTGATTTTTTGGAATTCACTCACACTTCACTATTATCCTTATAACTATTTTCCATACTTTCAAAATTATCGTCACAGCTAGTAGTATTGTAGGGGTCTACGGAGACGTCACGGTGCGGTGTGTGAGAGTGATCCAAGAAAAAAAAAAACCTTTGGAGGAATTAGACCTACGTATATTGTGCATCTCATCTTTTGAAAGAGCTGCAGCATTATTGTGATAAGGAACGTATGTTTATTGCCTTTTTTACGACGTCACGGTACCGTAAACATGAATCGTCACGGTAATAATTTAATAAAAGCGCTCATTATCTGTTTGTAATGATGGTCACAAGACGAACTAAAATAATGTCAGGTTATTCGTAAAGTGGGAAAGTTATTCTTTCTATTTTGAAATCAATATCATGTATCTGAAAGTTTGCGTCCCACCGAAGTAATTTTTCGAGAACAAAAAAACTGTTTTGGCGATAAATATTATTTTTATTTCTCAGAGATATAATTAATACTTAAGACCATTAGGAATCAGTATACTTTGAACGTGTAACGTCCGCGGCGCCACCAACGGGAGACAAAGATTTTTTAGCTGAGATTCGATACCTTTGACCTGTGAAAGACTGACGCTTTAATCAGGTAGATGGCCCGATTAAAATATAAATATAGCACACGTAGCACACCATCCCAATATGGAGTTTGGCAACCACCTCTGGTCTGGAGCCCATAAAATCCGGTAGAATAGGGCAGACCGTTTGATTGATGTCCCTGTCTAAATGGATGTAGGTATAGTAATACCTACATCCATTTAGACAGTATTTAGAACACGTACATACGCCGGGTGGTGATTCTACGCTTTTCGTAGTATTTCAATGGAAGGTGCTCACAAGATGCTAAATGAAAATGGTAATGGTAAAAATACTTTTTACGACACATTATTCCACACAAAATCCTCAAAACCCAGAAACACTTCCCCATTTGTTTATATTTATTTAAAGAAAACGGTTGACCATGACTGATTTAACCCCTTGCTGTGGGGAAGGATATAAATGATTCATTCAATTGATTGATTCCCGATAAAGTGGGATAATTTCGGGTCATTGACACTTGGTACGATACGTGCAGGTGAAATTTCACAGGCACACAATGCTTCACGTAAACTCCAGAAATTCTAGTTGTCTAAGTTGTACGCCCTAAACTGTAATATTTACATATTTAATCCCATTATATTAACCTAATTCAAAAGGTACGTATTGATCTGTGTATCTCTGTATACATGAGTACATAAAGATAATAGAAACAAGGGGAATAACATGAGGAAAAAATTCCCCCCAGGATCTACGTCATTTTTGGGGATGCTTTGTGGAGGGCCTTTTTAGGGAAGGCAGGAGAGGAAGTTCTGGGAAGGAAAAGGCTAAGCGGGGTGGGTAGGAAACTGGGGGTCAATGATTCCAGGTTCAAGGCGATGTTCCGAGAGATTCCTGCTGGAGAGGACAAAACGTCGTCAACCAGACTTTCCCGATCCGACCTGCCAATCCGGACAAAGTTCCCGGGGCGGCGGTACGCGCACCCCCCTCCCGAAAGAAAGCGTGCTGACCATGGCGCTGACTGTCGTCCGGCTACGGCCACACTGCCACGGACGCATTACGCATTGAAAGTTATGCGTTCGATGTGTAGATAGAAACGAAGGCGGCGTTCCGCTGTTTGCAGAAGCGATGTGCATTATGGGTTAATGGTGTTGGCGACACTTTTGTGCACGCGATTTCACACTAATAATGTTTCACGGCTCGTCTCGTTATTGACTATTTTCACAGTAAGAAAATAACAACCGATCTTCACAAAGCAGAATTTTTTGTGCAGTGGCAAAGGCACCATAGATCATGATGGAAAATAACATTCCTGGCTGAAAAAAGATGCATTGACCTAGACATTCAAGAGAGAAAAATCTGTTTAATTTTCATGACATCAGATCTCGCCGTTGGAGAATTTTTGCGACTGCAGACAAAACAGGTTATTTGGATTTTTCGTAAAATGAAGAATTTTTAATGAGTTTTGCACAATTTTAAAATGAGAGTTTAAAAAACCATTAAAAGAAAGCTGTACGGTAATGAAATTGAAAATGTGCATAATAAATATCATAATGTTCAAAAACCACAATATCATCCTTCAATTCATCTTCTTTATTTGTTATCAGAATTTCGGAGTACTTACTAACATTTAACTTCCCAGTAAGCACAAAAATTTTAAATTTTAGTAACTCTTTTGAAGTTTTGTAATAAAATAAATGTAATAAAAAAGTAAAAAGACAAAAAGGATGCGCAGCCGGTAGGATTCGAACCTACGCTCCCAGAGGGAATCTGATTTCGAGTCAGACGCCTTAACCACTCGGCCACGACTGCTGATAAGAGGGGCGTCATTATGTCTCTACAAGAACACAAAGCGGTAAAATGATACACCAAGAAAATCAAGCCCTGTATAAAACTACATCGATACTACATGTAATTTTTCTTTCTACAGATAGTAGAAACATGACATATTCCTTACGAAGAAGTTGCGCACAATTTATTTACGTCGTATAAAGTAAGTTATTGATCACCTTCATTGAATTATTTATTAATATTTTATTACGTATTTAATTAGCATGAGTGTACCTAGCATGACACAAAGATAAAGGCAAGTAAGTCATTACAAGTTAGTACATTAGTAGTTTTAGGTTACATATGTTGTTGTTCAGAGATCAAATGGAACAAATTACTTTGCTAATCTATGTAAATATGTATTAAGTTTAACAATAACATAACCTATACCCATTCGTTTCGCACTCTGAGTTCAACAATTCATCTATTGTTTAACAGCCTTCGCTTTTAGCTAAGTTATGCATAAGTTAAGCAACATTGCACATAATTACATTTACAACTTCTGCAAATAGAACCGTTAATTATTTAGGCGAAAAAGTGGAGAGTACCCGTTTTAGGAAGCCATTGTTTGATGCCTACCTAAGGGGCTATTTCACCAATCTCTTTAAATGTTGCTCTTAACTACCGGTCACATAACTTTATTGGTAGGAGAATCATGCTCAAAAACCCGTGCGCATTTCACCACAGAAAATATGGTGCCAAGTAGCTATTTTGGTCTACTGCCACGCCTGTCTTAGACGCCATTGTTTCTATGAAATCACAAACGTCAAAAGTGTCAACATGGTGTCAACACAGTGTTCGTTTATTGTTGTTTACGAACGGGATTGGTTTATTTATGCAAACTATAAGGTAAGTTCAACGGGTTTTTGTTATGTTTTATTGATTATTGAGTGATATTACTAAAGATTTTAGTTGAATTTGTAGATTTGTCTTAATTCATGCGTCACAAAATGTTTTACTCTTTCTTCTTTCCTCATTGCTATTTTTTGTGATTTTCTGCTGTTAAATCGTTTAGGTACAGTGTCTTTAACATCTATTGTGTATTTGTCTGCAGAGCCTTCAGGTGAACCAATACATTAAAGTGAAATATGGGGGACTGGAGAGACAAAAGTGCACCCTCATCAGATAGGGACAACATAGAGACGATGATAAAATGTACGATCTCCCTCACCAGAGGCACCACCAGCGGCTGGAATATCGATGCCTCTGCTCTAGGTAAAACATTTACATTGCATATTTAAAAATCAACCTGTACATTTCCTATTGTATTTATTAAAACGCTTTTTAGGGAATTTTACACAGAAATAGTAAAAAATATACAATATTATGTACAACTGAGCGACTTCAGTAACAATTTTTTGTATTTGTTTAGTGTTAAATTCTGGCTTGCCATTGAATTAAAATAATGCATGGTTTCATTGCGCTTTTACAAAAGCAAGAAACTTAAATTTTGGGTCGCACAGTTTACAAGCGTTTCACACGTTGTGCAAGGGGGTCACAAAGCATCGGACCATCATAAATTGAAGACTCGGCATAATTATTTCCCTCCATTCACAAATCAACTGGCTGTTGATTTGTGAGCATGCTCATTGATCCACAGGTGGAATGTGGCAGGTGGTTAGTGTTTCATGAATGTTTTATCCCTTATTATTACTTTCAGATAAACCGAATGCAATTGAGGAGTACACCGCTGTGCGTTGTGGATGAGGAAGACTAAAAGAATAGCCATCAGCCATCCAGAGTCTCCAGAGCTGCTAACATAATGATTATATAAAACAGAATGTATTGTTTACTTTACAATCTAGAATATTCATTTTAGTAAGGTGTTCCCAACACGAAGCTAGTTATTCTCTAGCTAGTTCTAGTTCATTGAAATTTTTGTAATGTTTGTAGTTGAACAAATGGGTGTAGCTAGGTATTGATTTAGGGTGGGACAAAAAATAAAAATCTAGAGTAGATACCGAAAACAGTAGGCTTCGACAACATATTCATGCTTTGGGCTCTATCAACATGAACGGAAGGCGGAAAAACCGTCATTTGAAGTGCTGTAAATTTGAAAACGCAACTTGGTCTACAATCTAAGAGGTCATGCATCGCCCAGCCAGAGTTGGCAAATGCCCCACCTTGCCCCACTGTGCCTACACATGGGGCAACATCTACTAAATGACCTTGCGTGAGAATAATTATAAATAATATACAATCACTTGTCTGTACCATTCATATTCATCCATACAATATTATAAAATATTATGGCTGCCGTCGTCCCACTGACTCCTGATAATGTTGCCATATATTTATAAAAACTAAATATAATCTACCGTATTAGGTATGTTCTTACAAAGAGAAATGTTTTTCTCTCACATGTTATTAAAAAAATATATTGTACAGATATACCAAAATATTCTGAAGTTTTATTACAGTTTCCATAAAACTAAATAAGTGTTTTTCACAATAAAAGTACAGGGAATCTACTCTTTAAAACACAGTTGTACAAAATTTCTAGGGTCTCATACAGAATCACTTCAAGCAGCACGTCCACCTGGAGAAGACACCTTTTCTGTAGCAGTTACTGGTTAAGGTTACTTCGGCATTTTCTCCGTCTGAAAGAAGAAAGTCATTTCAGTACTTGGTTTTTTCAGTTGGGGAAATCGAATACTGTTGGAATAAGGAAATGAATACTACAGGTATGTAGTGAGGATATAGGTACATTTTATATACCTTCCCTGTTCCTGTGAATTCATTTATAGTACAAATATTGATTGTAAAAATATACGTTACAGTAGTATGATATTCAGAGGTACTTACTTGGTCACATTGCAACATGATTGCAGTCCATAATCCCTTGACCCTCGGGAACTGGGTCAAATTATAAAAACCTTTTAAAAGAGCCGGGTCCAGAAGGAAGCGAATACACGTTGGACGGCTATATCCAATAGCCTCCGACTATCTTTTTATAAATCTGCAAGCAGACACCAACAAAATCTCCGGCTGACAACAATGAAATTATTATGGTACATCTTTGTTGGAAATTATTGGAATGGAATTTATATGGTTATAGAATGACATAAAACCTAATATACTTGTTATTGTTGTTGAAATATGATGTAAGTACTACAATTCTGTATTATTCTTCAATATATATATATTAAAATAACACACCAAGTGGTTGAGAGTTTTTGTCTTTAGGCTGGTCATGGATTACAAGAACGGCATTTTCGTAAGTAGAAATCGTGAAAAATTCGGGTAATGCAAATACGATTTGACAGCAGCTGTCTGTCATATTTATTGAACCCGTGGTAGAAAACTTTGCTAATATGGTAGAAAACTTTGCTAATTTGTACCCGGTAAACGTTACTGGCTGGTCAAAGTACCAATTAATAAAAATAAACTTTATCTACCCACATAAGCATCCTTGAAGGATGGTGAAATCGAAAAAATGCTTTATCCTATTGGTAGTGCTTGTGAGCAAGATGGTGAAATACCCCTAAATAGAATAAATTAAAACAAGTTCTATCTAGCTCAGATAAACAATATTTAATTATTTTAAGGTCACATTCAATGTTTACCTAAGCATTTAGCATTTCCTGGTACCGTAATGTTGTAAATGTTGTAATGTTGTAAATTACGCAAAACTATTTTTATATATTTATTTACTAACGCCCTTTTTCGGGGCCTTTACATATGAATAGTAATGTTAGCAGCATATTTAAATATTGCCGCCTCACGTTTGGTCCGCCGCCAGAGGTACTGCTAGCGCCTCTGGCGGCCAACAAGGAAACTACTCCAGCTACTGCTGTCGGTAAAGGAGGGAACTACTAACTTCTCCTGGTTGGCAAGACTGGCGGAGAGCTACCAACAGAAGAGAAAGCCAACGGCTGTGAATTCGAATGGTGCAACGTGATGTTGTTGATTATTGGAATTTATTATTGTCATGTACCGTGGAGACAATATATTTCATTCTAAATACTTAATTAGCGTTTTATTATTGCTAACAGTAAGAAATAAACAATATTTATTGTACACTAGCTGGTTCCTGACATGCGTTGCTATGCCATAATTGACTCTCCCTTCTTATCTTTTCCCGTGCGTCCCCGTTCCCTTCCACCTTCCCCGCCTTCCCCCTCCCTCGTATCTTCCCTCTCCACGAACCCCACCTTCCCCCTACCTTTGCTCATCTGCCCGATTTTATCCTTTAGCATGTAATATCATCAAACATAACCGTTTGATTGCATTTATACACGGGCCTCTACGTAACATAAAATATGAAAAATTGATTTCATATGTAGAGTAGAATGTAGGTAGGTACCTAGGTAGTAGTAGAATCTATTTTTTTTATTTTTTTTTATTTGTACCCATTGATGCTCACCGACAAGGTCTTGAATGTATACAAGAAAAACATCAATACCATCTATTCATCCATACAAGATATTCTATAAACACTGTTCGGCCAAGCAGGTGTAAGAAAAAACTATAATATGAAACTAAACAAAAATAATAAAAAAACTGTGCTTTCAAAAACATACAAAAAGCAACGACAATGACTAACTACACCAATTAAAGAGATTATGAACAAAAAATACAATGGCATCATGTCTATCAATGGTAGACACCTCATAAATAATTATGGCAGTACGTAGACTAAAGAATTTAGTATTCTGACGCAAAAAATGAGCCAATCTTTCAACTGAGCGGGTATTCTGAATTGTGAAGAAAGATTCTCTGATTCAAACGGAGCATCCGGAACGATGTTCCGGTTGATGGAATTCATAATCATTCTAACCGTTCTTGTCGACGAAATAAATAAAAACATACTACTCCGGTGAAGGAGTACCTACCTAATATACATTGACATACCCTGCATAATATACACTGATATTTTGCAAACAATTTCAAAGAAGTAAAAGTGTAAAAAAACTCTGCAAAATCGCGGAGAACATTTTTTTAATATGCGAACACTAATTTGTATGTCCGTGGGGAGCACCTGTTTACAATTTTTATCAGTAAGATGTGAACGAATCGTTTTTACGATCAGTTCTTATATAAATTGGCACATTTGGGAGTTGACGTATTTATGACGCGCAAGTTGGATGAGAATGCAGTCCTTGTTCTTCCTGTATTTAAGGCGGCACTATTCGAATTTCTACTGATTTCTTTCAAATTTCCCTTGAACATTTGAAGTTTTTAAGATCTTAAAAAAATATATATATTTTTGAAGATAATATCTATACAACCCCCACGCCGAAACGCAAATTATATTAAATTCCCTCGATAGAAAAAAATCGCTAAGTTTGCTCTGAAAATTTGTATTTTGCCTGTCTCTATTATTTAACAAGTTATATATAAGAAAAAATTCACATCGTTTTTTTTAACGTTGTTTTAGACAAACCCCACGAGATTTTTGCTCTATTCTAAACGAGTTGTGTTTTATTAAACATTTTCACAATTTTCGCTTCACTTTTATCATTTGAAATATTAGCGCGCTATCTCCAACATTCGTAATTACATATCTCTCCATCTTCTTATTTTCATGCTCGGGTACGGGGCCTTAAATGGAAGATGCTCCCGAAGAACTAGCGTCATTGATTCCTTCGTGAACGTCGGAAAACACCTCAATACGGTTGACATGGTGGAAAATACAGTCACTACGAGAAATAAGAGCGGATCATTTCTACGACTCGGCATTGGAACGATTTACCGACCTGTGTTTCCTCCCTCCTAAAACAGGAGTCTCTAAAGACCCAATAAAGGATCGAATACTTTAATCGAGATTAAATATTGTCAACTGTAACGTCCATAATCATATATTTTTATTTATAAATAAGTGATCGATGCTATGCTCGGAAAGCACTCAGTTGGACAGAGTTCGATACCCACAGCGGGTACTTCTTTTTCATAACAAGTTAAATTTATTTAACAGGAAACCGGGCGCCGTTTTTTCATACAAAAGTATTCACTAATTTCCTCTAATCTAGACGATGCATTTTTAAAAAAGCAAAATGTACAGACACAGAAATTTTTCTTCTAATACTTACAGTTAGAAAAAAAATTTAAATCGGTCTAGTTTTGGTGTAGAATAATGGGGTACACAAAACTTCGATTTTGACGATTTTATTTAGGTAGGGGGGGGGGGGGGGGGGTAACGGCGACAGCGATAGCAACAGTTCGGTAGAATACCTATTATCACTGACCGTGCTTCATCTTAAAAGGTCTGTTCTATAAATTTACTGCATGTAGGTTATTTTTTTTTAGTTAAGGCGCCGTATCCTGGCTCGAAAAGAAGAAGATGGAGAGATATGTAATTACGAATGTTGGAGAGAGCGCGCTAATATTTCAAACGATAAAATCGAAGCGAAAATTGTGAAAATGTTTATTAAAACACGACTCGTTTAGAATAGGGCAAAAATCTCGTGGGGGTTGTCTTAAACAACATTCAAAGAAACGCTGTGAATTTTTACGTAGATACTTGTTAAATAATAGAGACAGGCTTGAAAATAAAAATTTTCGGAGCATACTTTGCGATTTTTTTCTATCGAGGGAATTTCATATAATTTGCGTTTCGGCGTGCGGATTGTATAGATATTATCTTCAAAAATAACATACATTTTTTTAAGAGCTTAAAAACTTCAAATGTTCAAGGGACATATATTATGCAAGAAATCGGTAGAAATTCGGGTAGCGGCGGCTTAATGCTTAAGACGATATAAAAATGCGAATTAAGCAACAAATCAGTTCAAATGTCGAATTTTTATGTCGGTCCATTCTCCGCCAACTAAACGATATGATGCTTAGTAGTTTTATAATTAGATTTTAACCCATTAGCTGCCGATCAGATTTCAGCCGTGACACGCAAAGGGTTAACACAGGCTTCTCGGCTCCAAGGTCGGCGACATTCCTGCGTAGGGTCACCGCGACTCGCAGTCACATTATTACATATAGATCTACCTACATATATGTATACAATATAATATATCTATCTACGTATATATATGTTATACTATATATCTTAATACTATGTAATAGGCACAAGCCTTCGCAGCTGCCGGGAGATGCAGCTCAACTCTGGGCGTCTCTAAACGCTACGGTAAATATTATTATTGTGTACTCGAATAATCAAAGGCCACACGAAAGTCAAATTTGCGACGACACGGGCGATGAACCTGTTTTTGGAAAATTATTTTTAGCTGTTCGAAAAATTTCATATGCTAAACATAATATTTACTGTCCGATTTCGTCCGTGTCAACATGTTTTCATTATTTAAGATTTTCAACCGTTTCGACGGTCATAAAAAACATTGTTGTAACTGCTAAAATTTGAAAATCGTTTTGTTGGCTTACTTTAATTTTTATTTTAACTTTTACTTTAACTTTTGCTTACTTTAATTTTTACTTTAACTTTTGTTGATTTAAAAGTCGTTTTTTTCGGAATTACATACATTTCTCATTCGCCATATTTCTTGATCTCAAAAACAGTAAAAATGGAAAAATGAAACTTTAAACAGCTCTATTGCTAAACTACAACATTGCACATCCAACATTGTTCTACGAGACCGTTGATTTCATGACGCCAGAGTTTATCGTTCGAAGGTTTTTAACAGGGCATACAAACATGTTGTCTGCTTAGTAGGTAAGCTAAGGAGTCACTACCCGGTTTCGCATCAATATCAAAACGCCTTTTCTCTTATTAGAACAATTGAAAAGTACGATCTTGACTAATTTTTTGACGGTGACCGGACAACTTGGAATGATATCAACTCAGAACCATCTCAGATTAAAAAATAGAGAAAAATAGAGTGATAAAAAAATATACATAAAAAATTGGTTAAATAGGTCTGAGTTATCGGCTAATTTAAAATAATTTTTTTCATAGCTTTTAATGACTTTTCAAGGAGGTGTTGAGTTGACTTTATTCTCAGTTGGCAAGGAACCTTTTTTGACAAATTAATGGAAATTTTAAAGACTATGAAGCGTCTGTTTTTTAAAAGCTTCGCAGTTTCGTTCACCTCACAAAATTTTCCGATTGGGATACATACAAAAAAAAAACAAGCGTTACATTCGTAATCCAATGAGAGTATCTGACGAATATAAATGGTAGAAGAAGTCGGGGAAGCCGACTGTCACAGAGTCACTGTCAGTCTTCTATGTATCACTGTCAGTCTTCCTCGGACCATTGAAATTTGCTTCATATATCCTCCTTACACTCGTTTCTTCGTTCATTCGCTCTTCGTGCCCAAATCATCTATTCTATCAAACTACATAGTTTCGCCTCCCATGCTCTCCAGGGATCTCATTTCTACTGCAATAAGCCTTTTTCATCTTTCCTCTGCCAGTTCACCGCCTCACTGCTACACATCAGGGTGGGTACCAGCACTCCATTGTGGACTGCTAGCTCCGCTTCTTTGGACAGTTTTTTGTTAGCGCCGCGTTTTTTAGTAAGCACAGCGTTCAGTCTTCCATTAATAAAATTACCTGTATTTACCCTTCTTTCAACATCTCTATCAGCCTTCCTATCTCAATTCTTCCTACCAAATACAACCTAAGAAATCAATACCTTCATGGTACCACAAAATCATCGCGAGACAGACAAATGCTTTTTTGTTCACGTTTTTAGGTGCTAGTTATTGTACGGGTATAACAGTCTCGTCAAAGTAGCTGTTGATGCATCTCAAAAGTTTATTGCAAACTAATTTTATAAATAAAATGAATAACAGTTTTTTATGACGGATACCTATCCTTGAAGAAGGCCTAACCTAGACCTCTCTAGCCGGACTCTCTCGACCCATCGCCTTGCATCGCAGTGGGAGGGATGGATTCATACGTCCGTCACTCCTGGACACGTTGTTCCCCAGATACTTTCCCGCCTGTCGCACCTTTTTCCTTCTCAGAACTTCTTTTCCTTCCTTTCCCAAAAAAACCCTCCTCACAGCGTTTCCAAAGATGACATAGGCCCTGAAGGATTTTTTTTCCCTCAGGGTCACCTGTGTGGAGCTAATGTAAAAAAAATATTACTGGTAGAAGCCATAAAATAAAGAGATTTCAGATGATTTACACAGGTTTTACTCATAAACCGCAAAACAGGACGAAGCTATAGATATATTGGATGATCGGGGTCTCCAAAAAGATATCCACAAGATGAAGTTCACTGAACATTTCATCTCCAAACCACTACAAGGTCTTCCAGAATATTCACATTTGCTCTTGAAACCTATGCCTATTTTCTAAAGATTTATTTATTATTTAGCAAAGACGTAGATGACGTCAGGCATTTTACTCTGAGAGAGAAGGACAGTGTCAGATTTACGCAGAAGCTAAAGAATCCAAAATAAAGCTTAGCTTTTCAAAAATCTAAAAAACGTCCGTAGAATTAGAATGGAATGCAATAACACGTAGTTTACAGTGTACATGTTTTTTTTTCAATGAGTGTGTAGTACTACCACTAGTCAGTAGTTGTCTTCTTAAAAACATTATTTAGACCACAATCATGGCCTTTTACAAGGACGTTGTGACTAAATTAGACGTCCTACGAAGTCGTGAAAAGAGTCAAGCGGGGTATAATATCTTTGTGAGATTGAAAGACTTATTGATGGATTAGGAGTAGTCAATATTACCGTAGCAATCCCCACACCCAAGTGGAACTATAATACTGGACACACAGCACTACTAGCAGAACACCGTTGAAACACAACATCACCGGATGGCGTCATTGGTTGGAAAGAAGAAACAGAGGTCTGGCAGATGAGAATTTCTTACTTCAGATGGCCGAGAACTTTCATTGATCGATATTGAAATCCATAAAAGATCGACAAACTGAACATTTTGCAGAGCTGGACGATTGAAGAAGACTTGCCTTTAGGCCACTTATTTCCTATGCAACAAGTCGCAAATCGAATTGCCAACTTCAAGATGTCTAGGGAACGTTCTTTGGTCGATGCTGAGAACTGTAAAGGACCGGAAAACTGAACATATTTGAGGAAGGCCTAATATTCAAATCTGGATTTGAAGACTTGCCGTTAGGCCAAAAATTTCCTTTGCATCAAGTCTCAATTAGATGGTCTTGTGTAAAATTCTAGTCATTCGGAAATTACCATAATCATTTTGGAATTTGATTGTTAGTTTGCATGGACTCTCAATTTACAAAACAGGTTTCATTGGATTGATTGGTTGGTTGTCTGGATTTCGTGATGTCGATTGTCATTACGCAATGTTTAAAAATTAATAACATCAATTAATAGAAAACAAAAAGCTAGTTCGGTGTTGATATGCTAGAATTGGCAATCGGCTAAAATACAATAACTAAGTATTTACTATTCAAGGTTAGTTTATCGTATCTAATGATTTCAAAAGATAACAATATCACCAACGCTCAACAAAAATATGAAACAGACAAAGAGACGATAAGAAGGCAACGGTCGCAATTGTGACTCGAAGCCAGATCCTTTAGTCTTACCGGGACTGGCGTCTATTCCAATTGAGCTATTGCCGCCTCAATATAGTCCGACATTCTCATTATGTATTATCAAAAGCATTCTTCTATTTTCAACACTATCCTCTTCAATTATTTCCCTTTTTATGGCTGCCATTTTTGTGGCGTGATTGCATATCTTGGTTCAACGTCCAGTTGCGGCCGTTAGCTTTTTTATTTATTTCCTGTGTCTTTTCATATTTTGATTGCGAATAGCTTTTTCAATGATGTAATAAATATTTAATTACAATGAAGTTCGTTATCCCTTATAAAATTGAGTGGTTCTACGAGGTTTATGAACAGGCTCAATTAATGCATTATTTCTTGATTGTTGTAAATGTAGTCGAGTTTGTAACAGTAATTGATTACATCTGAGTAAACGTGTTTCTAATTATATTAACCGTAGCCTTAACAGATATCATGAAGAGGAACGGCTGAGTGGTCTTTACATAGAAAACTTTGGATTTGAGACCAAAATATCCAACAAAACTAAATTTCTTCAACCAAAAAATATACAAATATCTAGACTATGGCATCCCCAATTGGGGTATGTTGCGAGGCTGGAGGTTGTGGGGAGGGAAAGGAGATGGGAAGAGGAAGGTGGGGAAGTACCCCGCTATTCAGATCTGGTCACCAAACTCGGCTAAAACCATTTCAAGCAACGTTTCATTTCTGAATGGTGGTCTTACACCAGGGCGATACTGAGAGTGTCTTCCACTCCGGAACGTGCCGCAAATATACTATATATTATTTTAAGTGAATTAATTATGAAATAACACAAATCAAACAAATAAAATTTATTTGCCACGCCGGGATTCGATCCCGCGACAAGCTACTAGTTATGATAAATGGGCCATTAAAAAATCCTGTGTTTCGTGATTTTAGAGGCTACTTTTTCATTTTTTGTGAGTTCATTATAATTATTTCAAAAATAATCTTGCCATGTAAATATAATTAAATGTAAAAAAATTTGTAACTAAAGCTTATTTAAAGCAAAAGCTTAGGAAATACTTTTAAATTCTGTGCGACAAATTTGTATTCCAACCTAAATCGGTCGTCTGTAATTTTAATATCTCATTAACTCGCAAATAAATGCCAAAGTTGCCTCTAAAATCATGAAAAATAGAATTTTTAATGGCCTTTATTTTACATGTATAAAATACCACATTTCCGTTCTAGATATTTGCTATACCTTTTGATTAAAAAAACTATTACTAGGTATGGTTGGATATTTTGGCATCAAATCCAAAATTAAGTTTTGTGTGAAAACGGCCGAGCAGCCGTTCTCCTTAATATTTATAAAATCTATCAAATTCCGACCAATTATTTATTGACGTTTTTCTTACAAGAATCATGTCGAATTATTAGAGAAAGACATGACACAGATGTCGTGTTGTGAGATGTATATTTAAAATATCGATTGTCGATGCTATCAACACTACTGTTTGCTGTCAAAACACCGTTGTATCGACATTCGACGTCCTACTGATCGATCTTATGATCTCACTGATGAACAGGATAAGATTTTGACGAAATAACAAGACGTCAAGTTAACGGTAAAATGTTGTATGTTTCTATGTTCAAAAGCGTAATGTAATTTTCTTATATGAACATCACCAACAGACAAACCACTAACGCAGATTGAATTTTTGAATAATAATTGTTGTGGTCCAGTAATGGAATTTTTGACCCGAGCGCATTGGTATAGATTGGGAAGAACTAGTGCAGACCCGTGAAAATTACGGGATATTATATATTATAGGATTTTAAAGTTGAAATTTTAGGGAAATTCCAATTTTGAAAATGACAATAAAAGTATGTTTCTTGTAAAATATTATTTATATTATAGTTAGAAACTTTCTGACACTGTTTTGTTCCATATTATATTTTTGTGTTCCAATTTTAAAAAATGACACACACAGCAAATCCGAGTTACGGAGTTCATTGAAAAGAAGTTACGGGACAGACACACAACCGAAATTTTTTTTTTGATTTTTCGTGATGATGATAATAAGGCGAATTTTTAAGTACGAAAAGAAAACAGAATTATTTGTTACTCCCTCGACGCCTGGATGAGTAGGACTGCGGCAAATGTACCGGGTTCCGCCACTCCGAGAACCATTTATTATTAAACCAGATTTCAGGTCGCTCAAGTGATTCGCTACGTTTGGAGGCGTTCATGGGGCGAGACGGTCTTGGCGGTGGATGCATCTGCATACCTGATGCAACTGCGTGGCAGGATGGATCGCGAGACACTGGTTGAGGGAGGCCTTTTGATCTCTCCAGCAGGACTCTCTCAGAACATCGCATTGCACCACAGTGAGAGAGTTGGATTCCTAAGTCCGTTCCTCCTGGACACACTGACCCCAGATTTATTCCTACCCACCCCTCATACCTTTTTCCTCCCCAGAACTTCCTATCCTTCCTTTTCTAAAAGACCCCCCACACTTACCCCAAAGATGAGGTATGCCCTGACGGGAATTATTTTTCTCAGGGCCTCCTGTGTGGATCAAATGAAAAAAATATAGTGTGCAATTCACACGCGGTAGAATTGAAACCTTCAGGAAACTAAAATAGACAAGAGTGGGGAGGCTACGAAGCACCGCACAAAGGGGAGACCGATTGGTCTATCTCATTCTTTCGCAGGCTAAATCCTACAGATGGATGTGTTTGTCTCTTTTTAGTGTCGATCTTACGTTTATTCGAGTTTCAAATCACAACGATGCTAAAGAAGTTTCAATACAATTTTTTAAGAGTTATTTCTAAGTTCTAATCTTATCTCACTCTCAAAATGGCATAGTGAACTGCAAGTAGTTGAATTTATTTTGAAAATGCAGGCAGTAAAAACTGTGCAAATTTAATGAAGCTAAAAGTATCCATTTAAGTGTTTTTCTGATGCAGTCATCAGACAGATAGATTGCTGCACTTACAGTTATGACTTCATCATCATCGGGTAGGTATTAAACTAAAATAACCTATGAATATCTAATTTCATTTCAATATTCACAAAAGCGCATAAAAGTCTTCGCAAATACACCACACATTATAGCAGATGACTTAAGATTAAAGGAATTCAAATCCTTTTTTATGGTGTTGAGATTTTAGTTTTGTATAGCGCCCGAACAAAGGAAGATGAGATCACGGTTTGAAAATCGAACGAACCTTTTTTATAGACTGATGAACGAATCAAATGAATACACATAAAGGTTCGTTCATCTATAATACATCAATGGATATAAAAAGTATTTATAAAAATGTATTTCTATGTATTGAAATGGCTGACTCCAATTTTCTCTTTTCATGGCAGTTTATTTTTAGTGGTGTACTATTCTCCCTTTCTCGCTAAAAACAATAAAGTGGCGTAAGTAAGAAAAAAACGCCGTTTCTCAGTGACGTTTGGCAAGGACATCACTTTAAGAATTATGTACTTGAATATGCACCAAAACTCGCAATTAATCAGGATCAGGAATTGTCGGTTGATTCTCGGATGCCTACAGAAGATGATGCATCAATAAAAAAAAACATTTATTGATTTACTACTAATAAATAAATTCCTTAGAAATCAGTCGGGGTCCGGTCAAGGTTATTTGTTTTATTTATTATCCGACACAAAAACAGCAAACGTTTGACATCTACGTAACAGTGCAAATTAGCATTATTTCTTATAAAGAAAATAAAACTGTCGGAAATAAAAAAAACTAATGACAACGACCTTGGAGCTGGCAGTCATTATCGTTAGTCATTACAAGGAAACAAAAAATGCATTAAAATCACAAGTGCAGTATTTATTTTGTAGACCATTGCGTAACCGAATGGTTATTACTGGAATTATAAAGATGCAACGATTTTAAACATTCATTCGATTTTAAACAACCAGCGGCCGAGAATTCAAATTTCGTCTAAAGATAGTTTTGCAATCGTACCCTTGCAACTGTACAGGTCGGTTCTGATGAGAAAGATCGTTTATTCTCCGTATCAGCATTTTCAACTAATAACTCAAGGTCGATTTTATTTCATTCAAAATTTGCCTTAATATTCAAGTTGGCCATAAAAATGCTCAAACACATTATGATAAAATTATACTTTTTATAATTAATTTTTGATAATAAGTATTTATAATTTTTCAATAAAGTCTAAGCAAAATTGTGTAAAAAGGAATCTGTAATGTATTAGATACGTTTTTAGATTTTCACGGCCAAAAGTGTTTTCGTTATTTGTTTTTGGGGTGTTATTTAGAGTGTAGGCTAAAGAAGGAGATAGCGCACCAGGGCATAACACCCCAAAAACAAAAAACGAAAATGTAATGTATTAGTTTGTCAGACCGTAAAAAATGGAGAAACCGAAATATTTCTTTTCTCGAAAATATACCAACTTACACAAATTGGCGAACACAACACCATACTAAATGTTGAAATGGGGATGGGGGCGTGACCAAGGGTTAGTGAAGAGTAATCCTTTCATAATAATTATCCTTTATCCATAAACAAAAAAAAAAATTACAGTCCCGTCTTGGACATGTTCCCTTTCACCGTCTGTTCTATCTTCACTAATCCCTACTCACCCCCATCTCCATCTCAACTCATTGTTTTTAATTTCAAGTTTGTTTATTTTTCCTTTAGAAATGAACGATCGTTCCGAAACCGGTCGGCGTACGTGTGAATCAAAACACAGATTTGACTTGAGTTTGAGAATACCTTCTGATTATGTGTCTTTTTACACGTATGCCAGAATTCCTGTAATTGGCAAATTACAAGTCAATTTGCAGATTGTTGAAAGTTGAAATAATATAGGAATGTACTTCGAACTCTCCGCCAAACCTTAGGAAGGCTTCTATTACCGTTATATAATGTACACGTTACAGGCTGGTAAGGTTAGGTAGCTTCAAACATTACATCCACACTCGAATAATCCAATCAAATCCTCTAGCCGGTGAATAAAGACGACATTCTTGCATAATGTGAACAGGTTTTGGAAAAAATCTCAATAATAAGACGCGTTGAAAAAAAAATCTCTGGGTTTTCGGTCTCGAAGACAACTAGTTACGTGCATACCTGCTTATCATCCTTGGATAACATTAGTTCGGAGATGGGCTAAACATATATTATACCTACCTAAAAATATTCAAATAGTGGTACAACGATTATTTTGTGACAGTGATTACGGTTATTGAATAATCGTTGGTGACTACTTATAGGATCATTGAATTTGAAATTTTGTTAGTAGATGTGCAACGATTATTTTGTGGTACGATTATTGAATATTTTTGGATAATATTAGTATGGAGATGGGGTAATGTGATTTGTGATAGTGATTACGATTATTGAATACGTTTGAATAATTTTATGATGGAGATGGGCTAAATACAGTACATTGTACGTAGGTACCTAAAGATTGTACAAATAGTGGTAGAACGGTTATTTTGTGACAGTAATTACGATTATTGAATAATCGTTGGTGCATACTTACAGGACCACTAGATTCGAAATTTAGTTAGTAGAGGTGCAACGATTATTTTGAAATAGTTATTACGATTATTGAGATTATTGAACAATCGTTAATGCTTACTGCATCGAAACATATTTAGTAAGTTGAGGAGAAATGATCATTTTGTGATAGCTGTTAGGATGATTGAATAATCGTTATTGCCAACTGTGTATACACGCAGCTCGTGTTTGTCACCCTCAAAAGGCATTTTAGGCCTCCTTCGCCCGTTGCTACAATTTCCCCTCTGAGATCCAGAGAGATTCATTTACACTAAAAACAAAATGTGACAGAGCGGTGGAAATGTGACAGAATGGTAAAAGTTATGTAGGTTAAAAAGAAGAACAACCCGGGTAAGGTTTTCTGAAGATGGCGGGTTCAAATCCCGGCGTGCGCAAGTAATTTTATTTATTTGTGTTATTTAAAAATTTAATCATTTTAAATAAGGCATAATTACGGCCCGTTCCAGAGTGTAAAATACTCTCAGTGTCGTCCTTAATACAATCATTTATAATTTAAACGTTGCTTAAATGGTTTTAGCCGTGTTTGGTGACCAAATCTGAATAGCAAGGTAATACCGCACCTTCTTCTTCCACATCTCCTTCCCCTCCCTATTACCTTAATTATTACAACATAACCCAATTGGGGTTGCCATAGTCTCACTGGCTTCAAGCGGTCGGGAGCAGTTAATGCACTTGCACGGTATACACATTAACAAAAAGCCGTATACGGAAATTTAAAGAAAAAATTCAACACACCGTAATGATTTTCAATTGGATTGTACAAAAAATTGTTTTGAGATTTTCAAGGCCAAAAGTATTTTCGTTATTTATTTTTACGCCGCGTTAGGTTGGC
Source organism: Glyphotaelius pellucidus (assembly GCA_936435175.1). NCBI lineage: Eukaryota > Metazoa > Arthropoda > Insecta > Trichoptera > Limnephilidae > Glyphotaelius > Glyphotaelius pellucidus. Next base: position 23,301,322 of record OW386555.1, on the reverse strand, counting down.
TAAAGAAGGAGGTAGCGCAATACGGCATAACACCACAAAAACAAATAACGAAAATGTACAAAAAATTGCTAAACTTCTATCTTACTTATCTGAACTGTGCTTCTCTGAATGTATCAATTTACAAATAATTTATTGTTTTATTCTATTAAAATGGTTTTACATTATTATTTAGCTGGTTACCGTTATATCTCATTAGAAAATAAATTCACCATCCATTGATTTAAGCAAATGTTCCTTCTATAAGCTTTTTATTGCTTCATTTTACCTATTTACGATTTATATCGTTTTATAACCGCAAAGTTAATCTACGATTATGATAATCTTGAAGGTTCTTACCAGTGTAATCTGCGGTTACGATGCATCGAACTCGTAATCGTTGCATCACTAATATTGAGTAACGGATACCTTGTTTTACCTGAGATGATAACGAAATAAAATAAATCTGACTTTTTTAATTATTTAAATTTAAACACCGAAAATTTCAATTTATTATTGATGAAAGTGCAAAAAGCGGTCATCCATCCTATTCCAAAGAAGGGTGATCGCTCCAACCCGGCCAACTACCGCCCCATAGCGATCACATCAGTTTTGTCCAAGGTGATGGAACGTGTGATCAACGACAAACTGCTCACATATCTCGAGAAGAACAAAATCATTAACGACTGTCAATACGGATTCCGGCGGAACCGCTCGTGCGGCGATCTTCTCGCATATGTGACGCATGATTGGGGGCGGTGCCTGGAACGTTTCGGTGAGACCCAAACGATTGCACTGGACATTTCCAAGGCCTTTGACCGGGTTTGGCATCGAGGACTTGTCAACAAACTGCCATCTTACGGACTTCCCAAATTCCTGTGTACGTGGATTGCCGACTTTTTGAGGGAGAGGTCAATTCAGACGGTTGCTGATGGTTTCACCTCTTCCTCGCATCCAATAAATGCTGGCGTCCCACAGGGATCGGTCCTTTCCCCAACTTTGTTTTTGATGCACATCAACGACCTTTTGTCATGTGCACCAATTCATTGTTACGCGGATAACAGTACAGTCCATGACAGCTTTTCGTTTGACAAGCCCCCAAAGGGCACACAAACTCCAACGGCTCGGAGGGCTTTGAAGCAAATAATGGATGTTTACCTCGAGAGTGTTTTCTCTTGGGGTAAGAATAACCTCGTCGAATTCAATGTTTCAAAGACCCAATCATGTCTGATTACGTCTAAAAGGGATCGAAATGAAAATCTAGTCTCCTTCAACGAAAGCAATCTTCCGAACAGACCTTCCATTGACATGCTTGTGTAACTATAAGTGACCAGCTCAGGTATGGTGGCTCCATCGAAGCCAGAGTAAAGTTAGCTTCTCGAAAACTGGGCGTACTGTACAGGGCCCGCAGATACTTTAATAGTACACAACTGCTAACCCTGTACAAATCGCAAGTGCGCCCCACGGTTGAATTTGGCAGCCACCTCTGGTCTGGAGCTCTAAAATACTTGAAAAATACTCTCGACTCTGTGCAGAAACGGGCAGTCCGTTTGATAGATTCTCCTATCTTAACGAACGGATTGCAATCTTAAGCGCACAGGCGTCGGGTGGGAATGCTATCCATGTTCTACCGGTATTTCAATGGAAGATGCTCTGAGGAACTAGCGTCATTGATCCCTTCGGCACCGGTGCACAGTCGGGAGACACGCCAAACGCGCGCCCAACATATGTACACGGTTGACATTTGTCACATGAGAACGGGTCGTTTTTTCGACTCGTTCTTGAGTTCAACAGCTCGGCTATGGAACGATTTGCCGGCATCCGTGTTTCCTCCCTCCTACAACATGGGTCTCTTCAAGACCAATGTTCATTCCTTCCGCTCCTCAAAAAGACCCCCCACACAGCATCCCAGATGACATAGGCCCTGAGGGAAATTATTTTCCTCAGGGCCTCCTGTGTGGAGTTTATGTAAAAAAAAATATATATTTATATATTGAGAAAAATTATGTTAAAATATGATATTAAAAATCAAGCTTTCAGAAAAAGATGTTTCAAGACTACTGGAGTCATTGCATCTATGGCATTCCATCTTAGGGTGTTTGATGAGGCTTATGGGGAGATGGGGAGGAGAGGGGGTTCTGGGTTGGCTCTTCTGATCACTAACTTTACTGAGCACGCGACTTCGCAATCAGAAATGATAAAAAAATCTCTACCGAAATTTAACATAAAATGTATTATTTTTTAAGACAATATCTACACATTTTCTGAGTTGAAAAAGTAAATAAATGAAATCCCCTTAGTAGAAAAAATTTGCACAGTACGTGAAAATTATTTAAAGACTTCTGCATCATTTTTTTAATCAAAGTATTGTTGTGTATGAAAAAATCACATTGTTTCTTTAAATAATACATTATTTGTCGAAACATTTTTCTACAATTTTATTTCAGTCATGTTTTATTAAATATTTTTGTTTACGCCTTTTAATTTTATAATTTTTTTTTATGTCTCTAATAACTACATCTAATAACTACTAATATTTACATATTATCTCCATTACCTTCTCCATAACCTTATTTTTCTTCTATTTGAACCCTTGCTAAGGAGTCTTGATCTATTAATTATTTTTGTGTTTAATTCGTAGAATTCCATTTAATTTTTTTTTAAATATTTCATTAGTTAGTTACAGCTATTTCGGTTTATAAATAAGTCACCTAACAGTGGATTTAGCCACAGTTTGAAAATGATCTTGAAAACCGAAACAGCTGTAACTAAAATACTTGCAGAACTTCGTAGAATCATTTCCGATTTAACCTGTTTGTATAAAATCGTAAATTCCATGTTTGAAACCCCTGATTTATTATATGTTATCTCTTTTCATCTGCAGGCAAATCGGTTACAAGACAGTACCTAACATATTATTGTAACAACTCTTCATCAACTTCCTAATGTTACATTCCTATGCGACGGATTCAACAGCTAGGAAACAAATACTCTGAGGTTGTTGATATATTTAGTACATCAATTTTAATATATAAGCATACCTTATAGAAGTTTTTTTTCATCAAGTAGGGGAATATTTTGGTAAAGCTATTTAAATTGACTAACACATTAACAGTATTTTGTCGGCTGAAAGAAAAACAAAAAACCTATTTTGCTTTTTTATATTTTGTACCTACATACTGTGTGTATCAAATTCAATAATATTCTTACTTTATATTTATTTTTGTGCAAATGTGTTAAACAGTCGTTTCCTGCACTATTTACGAGTATAATTTTGTAAATATTATATATGTATATTATATATGTAAAAGCCTAAATAGGCGTAAATAAATAAATAAATAAATAATAAAACTACCAAATTTAATCTACATAAATATTTAAAAAAAGTCTTAATCTCGGAGTAAAGATGTAAATTGAATTTGTGTATATTTTTAAACTTACCTCTCGGCATTCCACAGGGTGCTTTCGTTCTGCTGTTGTCCAGAAAGTCCAGATCATACTTTCTCGCTGGTGGAAACGTCAAAGCCACGTGACCGCTGACATTTTCCAAAAAGAAACACCCTAAAAACGCCACAACTGTCGCTAGCGACCACACCACACCGCACATAATCCTTGAATTTGACGACATACTTATATGTATGGCACACACTCGATGTTAACAACGTTGCTTACAAGCAACGACCCCGAAATCACGACACTTTTAAACACAACATTTATAAAAATTTTATAAATGAAAAAAACACCCCTATTTTAACAAAACAAAAATCTTCCAATCAATTTGTCGGTTTACCAAAAAACTGCCTGTAGTTTTGTACAAAAACCCAAAAAATCACTGTCACAAATATTTTTAAATCACTTTTTAATTTGTAGATGGCGTTATGTATTAAAGCTTTTTTTAAATCACTCGTTCGAAGTTCCTTATTTGAAAATCACAGCACTCCGCTCAGCGACACCTCGACCTGCGAACAATAAACAGAAGAATGTTAATAATAATCTCACCGACCAATGAAAATCCAGCAATTGATAGTTCAAGGTTTCACCGCTAGGTGAAATTTAAATTTACAAAAAATGCCGATTCGCTTGAAACTGGTTTTGAATATTGACCCACAAATTATTATTGGGATAATCGAAAAAAAAACCGTTTCGGTATTTTGATGATATCAAAGATAATTATTTCGAGATGTCAGGCATCCATTAATATTAATTAATTGATGGTTTTAATTGGATTTTAGAGAGAAAGATTTTCTGAAAGCGTAAGCAAACGTGATTTAATATTAACAAGCAAAAACAAGGTTATTTATCAATTTGATCATCTTTATGTTATATTTAGAGAGGTATAAAAAATAGTAGGCAATAAATATAAATTTCTGAAAAACATATCATTACTAACACATTCTTACATTTAAATAAATGTACATTATTGAATTTATGCATTTGTGAATCAATTTCTTACATGGAAATAAATCTTGGTAATTGAATTTATTCATTTGTGAACCAATTTCTTGTATATAAAAGTAAATAACTTAATTTCTTGGGCATTAACTATGTAACAATTTCTAGACATTTTGTTTTTGAAAAGTTTTATTTTACAATGTACAATTTGTTACTAAAATTTATTTTTTCCGCACAACCGTATCATTCACGAGCAGGATTAAAAAACTTGGTAAAATTTGGATATTGGTGGCCACGGCTATTACGAATAATTTTTAGAAAAAAACTTTAGATTTGCCTTAATCACTATAAAAGGAAACTTATTGCATCACGGCTGGCGGAAAATAATGTATTTTAATTTTCAATATCGTTAAATAAAATTTCACTTCGCCAATCGATCTACGACAGCCCGCCCGCTGCCGGTTGCCGCCCGCCATTTTGTCATTGTTGGTATCCCTGACCTCACAACTAAATACGATTGTAGGCAACTTCGCGTGATACATGATGGGCGCGTAATTATGAAAAATGTGTATAATAATAATTGTAATAAATATTGTGTAGCGGGCTTGTGTATGTTATCTTTACTTTAAAAAACAGCCTACGTTTTTGAATGGTTTGTTTGGCTACGCAGGGTTTGTGTAGCGGGCTTGTGTATGTTATCTTTACTTTAAAAAACAGCCTACGTTTTTGAATGGTTTGTTTGGCTACGCAGGGTTTGTGTAGCGGGCTTGTGTATGTTATCTTTACTTTAAAAAACAGCCTACGTTTTTGAATGGTTTGTTTGGCTACGCAAAGTTTGTGTAGCGGGCTTGTGTATGTTATCTTTACTTTAAAAAACAGCCTACGTTTTTAAATGGTTTATTTGGCTACGCAGGGTTTGTGTAGCGGGCTTGTGTATATTATCTTTATTTTAAAAAACATCCCAGGATTTGAATGGTTTGTCTCCATTCCAGTACCTACGCGCTTCCAGTACCTACGCGCCTTATTATCTATCCCGCGAAGTCGACTACAATCGTTTGTGTGAAGTCAAGGATACCAACAACACAACAGTTGACAGAATGGCGAGCGGCAGCGGGCGGGCTGTCGTAGATCGATTCGCGAAGTGAAATTTTATTTAACGATATTGAAAATTAAAATGCATTATTTTCCGCCAGCCGTGACGCAATAAGTTTCCTTTTATAGTGATTAAGGCAGATCTAAAGTTTTTTTCTGAAAATTATTCGTAATAGCCGTGGCCACCAATATCCAAAAATTACCAAAAACTTAAATTAAATTTAAGTATTTGTGAATCAATTTAATTAATCTGTTTTAGTTGATTTTAAGTGGAGTTTTTGATTCACTTTGTTTTAATGATGCTTTCATAAAAATTATGTATTACACAAAATTTTATTTTATGACGCTAGTTTTTCGTTCGTGCGTGTACATTTTATCCTTGTTTATTGTTAAATATTCTATATGCCTCGATTTCATTGAACGAATTTACAAGCTACAAGCCGGCGAATTCATTATCTGCTAGTAAACCTGCTCAGTGTAGTCATTTATACTAGCTCACTAGCAGATTTTACGCTGAACAAGTTTACTAGCAGATAGTGAATTCGCCGGCTAGTAGCTTTGAAACTCGCTCAATGTAATCGAGGCTTTACGCATGACATGAAAGGTAGTCTAAGAAACCCATTTAAAAACGGTGACTGATCAACTTAGAATGAATTCAACTCAATGCGTCCTTTAAAAAGTCATTAAAAGTGATGGAAAAAAAAAAAAAAATTATTAAAAGGTCATGTCATGGGGTTAGGTTACGGGTTATTTTTCAAATTTTTCAAAGCTTTTATAACTTTTCAAAGAGGTTGAGTTGAGTCGAGTTGATTCTGAATTGTTGATAGTAAGATAGTTTAGGTTAAAATGTAGGGTTTGGTTGGTTAAAAAAGCTTGTGAACACTTCATTTTCTGAATTTAACACAACCATTTAGGTAAATAATGTAACAATTTACCGGTAAAACCCAAACATTTCACATTTTCCGTTGTTTTCAATAATATCCTTCCATCCTCCGAATACTCAGCGAAAGGAACTTACTGCACATGATTATATCTAAATAAAATCGTCAAAATAGAGATTTTGTAAACTCCACTTCTCTCCTCCAAAACTGAACTGATGCTTAACCTGTGAAATGCCAAGGAGGAAACCACAAAAATTTCGCAATGTTTTGACTTAAACGTAAAATTTTGTGGGTTTATTTTGTGCTATCGTATATCATATTTACCGAAACACATTCCTTGAACAATAAACTGTGCATAAAAACAAGCGTTTATTTGATTAATTTTAAGGTTTTTCGCTACCTACCACGCTTAGAGTTTGACAGTTCAAATCGCGGCAAAAAATGATGCTCCGACGCCATAGATTATTTAAGACAACCGAGTGGCTAGGCGTATTTTGGGTACCTGTCACGTCAAGAACGAGAATGGCCCAAGTGATTCTGACATTGTCCTTCATACAGTTGCTTTATACATAAGGGTTAAAATCACATTTAAAAATAAAAATACATTGTATATTTTGTGTACTGAACGTCTGTTGACGGTGTTCAAACCAGGCAATTTCAGCAGGCGATTTTTAGAGGGTCCTAACTTCTTTAAGAAGTGAATTAACAAAAAAAGCAAAACGTACAGACACGATAGTAGTCGATATCTATATTATATTAAAAAATCTTTGGACTAGTGTCAAAATCCAGAGAGTAAATTGGGCAATACGTTTGAATTGTGAAAACGCCGTCCGATTTCCAAAACCTGGTGATGTTCGTATCAAACTCAACATATTAAAAGCACCGGGCGTTTATTGACTTGTATCGAACAGTCACTTCTTTTAGTTCGTTGTTCTCAGTTCACTTTCTCCGCATACCTCGGAGGGGATCGGCCAATTACATGAATAAAGTACTGTGTGCAGTACAGTCGGCGTACATTCCGTGGTATGGTAATAAGTAATAAGCGACTCTGGCATCTAATAATAAATAATAACAGATACGGCGAATGTGTAATTAACTTGCAAATAATGTGATTATTGTTTGAATATAACTAAGGTGACCATTAATCTGTTTCCTTTAGATTTTACGTGATTTTTCTCGTTTAAAATTCTGGATCAGGCTGCTAACAATAATACTCCGTATGTAAAGGGTTTTCCAATAGGAACTTTGACAGTTGATGGCGGCCATATTGTTAAAGCGACATCTGTCAAATTGGCTGACATTTATTCAGTCAATGTTTTGTCAAATCACCATGGACGGATATAGCGTTCATCAACATGCGCAAATGATTAAATTGTTTTAAATTTAATTAATTATATAATTAATGAAAACAAATAACTTTGTGTACACCACTACTTAATAAAAATGACGCCACAAAGTGAATTTGCAAAGTTTGAAGAAGTAATTATATAATTGTTTAAAATTGTTTAATCATAAAATCTCACGTGGATGTGTGTGAACTGGCCACCGAGATCGTGCGATTTGACCCCGTTAGATTTTTTCTTGCGGGGTTTTCTTAAGTCGCAGGTCTATGCGAATAAGTCACAAACCACAGCGGCCCTCAAAGCCAACATAACCTATGCCATCGGTCAAATTCAGCCTGATTTATGCGCCAGAGTCATGGAAAACTGGACATTTCGGATGCGCGCCACCCATTACGCCAGAAGCAGCGGCGGACATTTGCCGATGTTGTTATATTCCAGACATAATGGAATTGATAGGCCTTTCAAACGAATAAAAAATTTCGATGATATCTCACTCACACTTTGTTTAATTTAAATTTAAAGATAGGAAGCGCTTAATGATACCCTTTAGATGGCGGTAAAGTTTAAAGTCTCGTTTATCGAAAGCTACTTTTTTGTCTTATTTAAGTAAAAAAAAACGCCAAAAAGCGCGTTTTGAGAAGCTCAGGAACGAATATTTAAATGTTTTACGAGCATTTTCTAAAGAATTTAATTTTCCACATTATACAAAAAACCATAACCGAAAACGGGTTCTTAAGCAGGAGATTTTGAACTTTAAGCTGTTTTTATAGGCAAGATACTTTATTTTTTTCTAGACTTATAAAAAGACTAATCAAAAAAATACTCGATTATTTTAAAGACAAATATGTGTCCTACTCGCAGAATTTAATTAAAGCATCTATAAAATATTAGTAGGCAATTGTAATTTTCAAACAAAAATAACATGATTTTGCATAACTTAGTGCTTCACAAAATATATAAAATAAATAATTCTCTCCCATACTACTTAAGTAAATGACACATACGCGGTTCACAACGGTAGTATTTTAGGTATTTCAGATAATTGTAATCCTGAAATAGGCGTTTTTTTGTTTTTAAATAGTAGGTTTTGCCTTTGCTGAAACAAGACAATTGTTTGAATTTTTTTAATTCTTGGACCTTATAGATAATCTTGCAGGGTTTTGAAGAGAGACGCACCTAACTTACCAGTGATTCCTGACATTATTTGAAATGAAAAATTAATGAAAATTTGATTTTAATGAAATTTGATTTTATTTTTTTAACTAAAAACTGTAAAGTAAAACCTCGCTTAAAGTGAGTCAGTTACGTTTCATAAAAACCTTTCTCACTCTCTCTCTAAATAACCGCCTCTTAACAACATGTGTTTCCAATTACGTGCGAAGTGGTGACCGGACAACTCAGAATGAAACCAACTGAGAACCATCTCAGAAAAGTCATTAAGAGTCATTATGAAAAAGTCATTAAAATACAAAAAAAATACTTAAAAATTGGTTAAATAGGTTACGTTAGGGTTATGGGCTATTTTAAAATTATTTTTCTAATTGCTTTTTTCTCTTCAAAGAGGTGTTGAGTTGACTTTATTCTCAGTTGGCATGGAACCGTTGTAATAGTTTGTCTGTTCTATAGTTAGAAATAAGGTACCTTATATAAATATATGTGTAGAGTTGTATGGCGCCCTAGAGGTGATTTTTCACTGAAACGGCGCTATACAAAAATTCCAAATATTATTAATATAAGCTATACAAACAGGCGCAAGCGAAATTAGTATTTTTAAATTCAATAAAATATCTACCCGTCTGTATTTTTTTTACATTAACTGCACACATAAGGCCCTGAGGAAAATAATTTCCCTCGGCCTATATCGTCTGGGATGCCGTGTGGAGGGTTTTTTTGAGGAGAGGAAGGAATGAACATTGGTCTTGAAGAGACCCATGTTGTAGGAGGGAGGAAACACAGAGGCCGGCAAATCGTTCCATAGCCGAGCTGTTGAACTCAAGAACGAGTCAAAAAAGACCCGTTCTCATGTGACAAATGTCAACCGTGTACATATGTTGGGGGCGCATTTGGCGTCTCCCGACTATGCACCGGTGCCGAAGGGATCAATGACGCTAGTTCTTCACGGCATCTTCCATTGAAATACCGGTAGAACATGGATAGCATTCCCACCCGACGCCTGTGCTCTAAAGATTGCAATCCATTCTTTAAGGTGGGAAAATCTATCAAACGGACCGTTCGTTTCTGCACAGAGTCGAGGATATTTTTCAAGTATATTGGAGCTCCAGACCAGAGGTGGCTGCCAAATTCAACTGTGGGGCGCATTTGCGATTTGTACAGGGTAAGCAGTTATATACTATTAAAGTATCTGCGGGCCCTGTACAGTACGCCCAGTTTTCGAGAAGCTAACTTTACTCTGCATACCTCCCCATCAATGACACATTTAACACCAAATGTGTAGAGATGTCCTCTTGAACTTTTTATTGTGAACATTTTCTAGGCCACCTGTGCCTTCATAAAAGCCCACAAACCTGCAATATCTACCTCATTCCCGCACAAGTCGAATAAGAAATAAAATAAAAATAAATAAATAAACAAACTAAAAAAATATCACTGATTCTACTGGCCCAATAATTTCGTCATGTGGTTGATTCAAGTACGTTAGATCACCACAATGTTATTTATTGTGCCGGCCGATATTAAAAAAAACTTTCTCCTTGCCATGATTATTATAATAATGGCAACCATGACAACGATAAGCTATTAAATCCCCCTCGATAAGAGATGGCCATTAAGATCGGCTCAATTTCTCCGAGCGCAAAAAAAGAGGCAAAAAGTATTACGTGCGAATAATTGTAAAACAGAATACAAAATACAGGTGTCCGGGCGGAACGAAGAGCAAAAATACCTGCTTTGCGTAGACATGACTTTATTACAGGGCTGCTAAATATAAATGTAAATATGTTGCTAAAATAAAATCGCTTTACAAGAAGAAGAAGAAAGACTTACATTTCGTAAGAAGTCATTTATCGCAAAACTCTTACATACATACAAAATGTTCGGAAATTCATAATACAGGGTTTTCCAATAAGAGGTATTATTTTGAAATTTAAAGAAAAATGCAATTTTTTTAATATAAATGATCGGATGCTTATTTTATTTTAAAGTAGAAGGTATGCCGTTAATAGTGGAAAATAACATCAGGCAAACTTACAGGACATCAAGCAAGCTTACAGGAACATATCCTTTTCATGAAATTTTCCATAACCAAATCGCAAAGTGGCTGCCCTATGTCCTCGATAGCCTCACGAATTCCATCTTTGAGGTCTTGAATCGACGCTGGGCTGTTGGCGTAGACCTTCTCTTTCACGTGGCCCCAAAGGAAGAAGTCGCAAGGTGTTAAATCACAAGATCTCGGTGGCCAATTGTGATCACCTCTTCGAGAGATAACACGGTCCGGAAACTTTTCCCGTAAAAGATCAATGGTTTCGTTGCTTGTGTGGCACGTAGCGCCGTCTTGTTGAAAGTAAACGTTGTCCAGATCAATACCATCCAATTCCGGCCATAAAAAATCATTAATCATCTCTCGATAGCGCAATCCATTCACCGTAACTGTTGCTCAGCCTCAAAATAACACCTCTTATTGGAAAACCCTATATAAGCGTGGATGGTGAATCTATGTGTACCGCCCAAAGATATTGAAATAAACGTACCGCCGAATACAAAAGTATTTTCATTCAAGTGCATCAATACTGTACTAGCAGTTAAAAACCCGCCCCGGAGGTTTTTGTTGCTAGACCCTGTGAACGGTTTTTGGTTCGGCCTCGCTCAATTAGTGTTGGTAACCATTTTATATATTCAATAGGAACTGGTTCCAAAAATAACCTGTTCCTCGGATCCACTGTCATCCAGTGTAGCTAGTCACCGGGACAAAGTAACCGGGACAGGCAATGACGTCATATGTAATATATAGCCGCTTGATACAACCATGTATTACAGTCAATCTTTCCGTATCCGGAGAGATACTAGGTACATATTCATAAATCCGTAGCAGTTATACCTAGGCGGGACACGTCCCCATCCGACCTGCTGAAGGCAGTAGCGACATCTTATGACGAATTCTTGAATTCGAAACCGAACTACAACGGTAGCTTTGTTTAAAATTCCACGTACATGTTACTTGTGGCGCGGTGCGTATGGCGTGGCGTCTGACATGACACGAAATTCAACCACGCAGACGTTAAACGTTTGCATCCCTTCCCTTTCTATTCTATCAAAGTTTCGCGTTTAAAAAGATTTCTTTGCTGTCATTTTATTCTTTTTATTGTATAGTTTGACTTTTGCGTGAGTTTAGTTTCAATCTAGATACCTTTAATTACTTAGTTTACTCAAGAACCTAATAACCTATTTTGTGCTTATAAATAGTTGTTTCTTTTAGTAGTTGTTAAAATGAAGTGTAATTTCCAAGATACGTGCCTTAAAGTTCGCAGGTTAGTCAATTGTCAGGGGATCAACTGCCGGGTCACCAAGCACAATCTAATATCCTTACGCTTCAGATTTTCAGATTTTCAAAGCAGTGAATTTTTTCATGAAAAAAAAAATCTTAAAAAAATATTAAAATTTTATTAATTATACTATCACTAGCAGACCCGGCCACACGTTACTGTACGAAATACAACGCTTTTACCCAATCTTCATAACCAACGCCATCTGTTAATTTGCATACATATCAAATCCACACCGCCCGCTTCCAGCCCACTGCCGGAATTCAATCTTTGAATTTCTTGGCTTTTCTCTACTATAACATGCATGTTTTATACATATAAACCTTCCTCTGGAATCACTATCTCTTGGTGAAAACCGCATGAAAATCCGTTGCGTAATTTAAAAGATCTAAGCGTACAGACATCAGGAGCGACTTCATTTTATACTACGTAATGATTCGGAATCTCTACCGCACTCACTGCACTTTACTTCCAAATATTTAAAAACAATACTAAAAAAAACAGGAATCTACTTGGGTCCATATTTTATACCACAGAAAAATTATTCTATTTTCATGTTGTTCTTGACACCGCAATCCAGTTGAAAAACAGGCTTACTGAATATAGTTTTGTTAAATGATTTAATGTGCTATTTCTTTACATATAATAAATAAAATATAACTTAGATAAAATATTTGCCAGCCCTGACGTAAAGTATACGTTCGGGTGTGGTCATGTTTGGCGCATCATCATCACAGCGTGTCACCGCAGAGAAAGGCAGTGTAGATCTAAAATAAAATCAAATAAAAATAACCGCTATACAATATTTGCAATGCTATTTATTATACACGCAAAGGTCGGTTCGGAACAAATAATAAAGATATGTTAATTTGTAGTAAGGGGGCGTCATAAATTACGTCACACGAATTTCATTATTTTTTAACCCCCCCCCCCCCCGTCCCTGTCACACATCGTCACATTTGTGAGACCCCCTCCCCCTAGTGTGACGTCACGTATTTTGCAATTTTACGTGTAAAAATAATCAAAACAGTATAGTTGGTAATATTTTAAAGTCTTTCGTCGACATTTAAGTTACTATTGTAACGATCATATTATTTACCATAACGGGGGGGAGCGTAATGGTATATGATGGTGGGGGGCGTAATGGATGGGGGGGGGGCGTAATAGGATGGGGCGGGATGGGATAGGGAAAATATTTTTGTGACAAATGCACTGCATGAGACGTCACAAAGCTGATGACCCCCCCCCCATACCACTTGTCGTACAATGTCACGCTTCTCTACCCCCCTTCTTAATGTATGACGTAATTTATGGATGGCCCTTAAGAACACAAACAATTAACGAACTTTTGACGTGCAACGTGCAAGGGTGTGGTTGAAAATTCTGTGGCATAAATGATCGAACAATGAATATGTACTCAAAAACTCACTTTTCATGGTAAAAATATTTAAGAAAATTTTTGAGAAACATTTTTTTTTGTGTGAGTACCGTACAAAAGTCCCAACACACACGTGTGCTTCTACACCACGAGCTAGTAGGATCTCTATGTCATCTTCAATTGAAGTATTTTGTGAGAATGAAGAGTGAGGAAGGGAGAGAGCTGGGGTAGTAGAAGGTCGGAATTTACTGCTATTCAGATCTAATCATGGCCATAACGCCATTCAAACAACTTTACGATTTTGAATTGTGGTACATCACCGGGGCGATACTGAGAGTATCCAGTACTCTGGAACGTGCCGCAAGTATAATGTATACTTTATGTACAATTATAATTTTGTTTTTAAATTTCACCACCTCTGAGAAATATGTAATAATATCTGTTTCAACACCCTTGATTAACGCCACCTTTCAAGTAAATATCTGCAACAACTCGGTACTCATTCTTACGATTAAATTCTTCTTTCGTATGGTGGGGGGTTAGAATGGGACATCTAGGTCGGTGAGCTAGGGCCTCAGGCGTCGCCCTGTGAACCTCATCAATCCCGCTGGGGAATTAATGCAGCGGGCATTCGTTGATCACACGTTCGGTGGTCTGCACCGTATTGCATTCACTGATCGCCGACTCTTTAAGGCCCCATCTATGCTTCACAACGGCTATGGGAGCATTTTATCCTATTGATGGTGGACTAGAGTTTGACCAAGCCCGCGGGTTAACTACTTGCCAAACAAATATTCAAACAACGGGTTAAGTAAAATCATTCGAGTGGGTGGTGTGATAAACTGACATCAGATTCACCCAGACAAGCTATGAGACCACCGGAATCGAGCCGGTTCTGCCGAATGAAAGCATAATACAACTTAAATAAATCTACTTCGTTATAAATACTATCAGTATCGCCCTGGTGTAAGACCACCATTCAGAATTGAAACGTTGCTTGAAATGGCTTTAGCCGTGTTTAGTGACCAAATCTGAATAGCCAGGTACTTCCCCACCTTCCTCTTCCCTATCTCCTTCCCCTCCCCACTACCTTCAGCCTCACAACATACCCCAATTGGGGATGCCATAGTCTCACTGGCTCCAGACGAGAGCAGTTGGGACTCTTGTGCGGTATTAACTGTAAAAAAAAAAAAAAAATCTTATCGTTAATAAGCACTATATCTACACTGTCTTCGTTAATTTATTCAATTCAAAGTTTATTATTTCAAAAACATTACACAATTGATAATTGAATGCGTTTTTAAATGAGTTTGCGAAAGGATAATTACATACGTACAATGTACATATGAAAAGAGGATATCAACTATTTATACTACTAACAACAGAGCTTGCCTTTTAAATTTTTAAACTTCTTTAACCAACTCTCAACTTTCTTAATTTGAGTCAACTCAAAACAGTTTACTTTTCAATATGTCAATCTTTAATCGAATACGGTATTATAGCCCGGGGAGGAACAAATGCTGCCGAGATTGATCCAATCTTTAAAGCCCAGAAACTAATTATGAAGACTTTTCTAAAACTATCGATCACACGCAGTTCGGATGAAATCTTTAGGAGAATAAGTTTTCTGGTCTTTAGACAACTTTAAACCAAAAACATTCTAGCATGTCTCTTTCAAACACAGAAATGTTTTTGTCAACACAGGCATGTGCCTAGTATGGTGGTCGAAAAATCCCCAATTCATGTAACAAACAATTCAAAGAATAAAGAAACTTAAAAAAAAAAAAAAAATGTTCAAACCCAAAACTGTTTTTGATAATATTCAAACCCAGAACTGTTTTTGATGTAAACAACTTTGGCCAAATAAATTTGAGATACTGTGCAACAAAGCTCTACAATGCTCTTCGACTGGCTATTAGAGAGAACACAAGCAGGGTCTTATGCTAAACTGCGCTTGTTATCAACACAGGAGTTCTTAGTGAGTCAGGCAAAGCACATCGGTGTAATTTGATTAAGGATGAATAATAAAAAAGGCAGCTTTGTTGATGCTACATACGTCGATTTCGAACGAAGTGATTCAATTCAGCAAGATAGCTCTTCCCACCGGCATGAACATGCAAGTTAGTTCTGCTGGCTGGGATAGAGTACAAGCTCTCGACGACAACGCCCTTCATTATAGCTGAGTTTTCAAACCATCCACGAATCAGTCTGAAGAAATGTGTACATCCCTTCTCACTCAAAGATGGCCCATTCCTGACATACCTAAAAGACAGTCGGTAGGATAGATCCACGGTAATATCCATACTCCCTTATGTATAGAAGTCTCAAAAACTTCTTCTAAAATCTCTCCGACATGGGGGAATACCTTACCTGGTGTGGATTCCAAATTTTCGGCCCACCCTCAAGTCTACTAAGGAATAAAATTATGAAAACCGCCAGGATGTCTTCAAAATTCCTCACAAAGAAGTGCTACAAGCCATCTTGCCGTTCAAACTCTGCTTTATTATTATTCGAAGGGTTTCTATTTAACAACAAGATAGCTCTCCCCACCGGCATGCCCATTGGCATGTTAGTCCTGCAGACCGGGAGATAAAACACTTTGTGCAATTTGATGTTTGGTGATGCAGATAACCATCGGAGACATAGAAATCATTGCTCTCCGTGATAGTCGAGATTTCGAACCATCCACGAATCAATCTAAAATATAATGTCTGGTATTACGATACGCTAGTCCAGGAGGAGTTAATTTATCACTTCGCCACTAAGATCATCTAAAAATTTGAATACTTGAATGACCTCACTGCTTCATTCAACAAATTTGCATATTCTCTTCGTAAATTTCATATTACCATAATCTCAACTTCTCACTCAGCAAAACAACACTCAAAACTCAATGATAGTAGGTACTAGGTATTTCTAATGCGGCTAGCTACTTCACCGACAATAATAACCCAAGTCTCTTCACTTACATTTGCATTGCGACAGGAAAAATCGAGTTATTCAAATTCGTATCAAATTATCATAAGTACAAAAGGCAATATCAATTACGGGTCCGACTTTCACCCGCTCTCTCCGGGTTCGGAAGACCACATGACAACAGAGCTTTAGAAATTATTCCAACGTATTAATTGACACCTCTACAGCTCGAATATACCCGTAATTAGGGTTGCCAAATTGATTAAAAAAATCTGGTCTATTGATTTCAGGGTTGCTGACCATGAAACAGCTAGAAACAATGACTTATTGGCGGCTCGTGTTCAGTGAACTTATAACATTTTATTGATATATTTGCTGCATAATGTAATGTAAGAACAAGGAATTTACTGAATATAAAGAAATGCATCGAATTTCAGCACGGGATAGAGGATAGATGTTGTTATGTCCAGTAATCAGTGTTGGTCGGTCAGAGGATTGTGATTGAGCTTATATAATTAATAAATACCAAAACAACAGCGGTTGCAGAACAGGTCCTTGCTGGACACCGAACTAAAAATTCTGGAAAACGAGAGCTTTTATAAAACACATTGTGGAAAAGTCAAAATTTGCTAGTTTCCTCAATAAAACATTGACGTCAACCTTTTCGAAAGTTTGAACAATGTCAAAGTATGTCTCATCTACTTAATTTCGTTGGTTAAGAGTTTTTGATAGTAAGTTGGAATCTTCACAGACATACACTGTAGCATTGCAGCAAATACCTATTTGTTCGTTTAAAATAAGCAAGAATATATTTCAATGGTCAGTATTTTAGTTGGTGGCACTTTTGATTGAAATATTAGTCACCGCTGGCGTTGATTCTTGCCAATTTAGAAAATGTTCCTACAAGTCGATAATAACATAAATTCAGCCTCTTTAGCACTTGTTAAGCTGTCAACCAATAACTAGCTTGACAAGCCGACAGCGGGATACTAATTGGTAGATGTTTTATTATTCTACTCCTTTAATATAATATAATAATAATATTATTAACATTAAGGCAAAATTCTAACATTCTGAGCGGACTCCCGTAAAACCCAGTCTGAAACAAGAGGATTGGATTTAATTATTACACACAGGATTGTCCAAAAATTGATGGCAACCCTGGGCCAAATATGTATTTGTCTATAGAGCTGGGATGGTGGGCGTTGATGATTTCCAATGTACACATTTCGTTATGTCCAATATTGTCTATACGAAATGTGCGCACGTTCCGCTACGCAAATATCTGACAAGTAGTGGCCGTGGAGATGCTAAGTGCTTGCGGAGATTGGAAGATTGGTTTGTAAGTGAATCCAGAGGCGTGTAGGCTTTAAGGTAAGAACAGCAACTAAATGCTTAGTAAATGGCTGTCGTCAGTCGTTCTCTCATTGCTGAAGATCGTGACCCACAAACAAAATGTTCAGATGAAACAGGCTTCTTCACTCCCCACGGTCCTGCGTTGCATCCAGTGACGTGAAAATTCATTTTTTGGATGCTTTTTAGGCAGGAACATTTCCCAGTGCGTAGTTGAGCTTCCTATGTACCTATTGCCTCTTCTTTTATCGTGTTTTTAATTCAGCGAGTTATATAATATCCAAAATATCCTGGGGTACGTTCTAGGTAAATGGTTGGCAGCTGGATTGCTTAGGTAACTCTCTCAGAATCGGTGCATTAATAAGTTTGGATGTTCATGTTAATTTACTGAGCATTTTTGCGAAGACTCCTTCTCGAAGAAGTCTATCCATTATCTGGAATCTAAAATGTAAAATTGGATGAACTGATAACCAAAAGAGTATAATTGGTATTAGATTAATTAGAGCTGTCAATATTAGATTTCTATGTTCAATCTGAACTCCAGAAATCTGAAGAAGAAGCTTTACAAATAATTATACAGAATTAGCTGAAAAAGTACGGTAGCTTCTTTGACACAAAACTTAGAAATCTGAAATAGGTTGAGTGTGTTATGAAATATAGTGACAAAAAAAAAAACAAAAAGGTAATGCTTATAACCTGATTTCAAAACAATCACAGGTGCGAATCATAAAAGGTTTATTATCTCCACATCAATTAATAAAATATATATCGTGGGGTAATTATAACAACTAAATAGTTCCGAAATCAGCTTCTTGAGAAATTTAATTACAAGATGGTAAATTAATTTGACAAATCTTTTTTTAAAATATTTATACTGGTAAGTCTGATTAAATCGTGGATTTGTGTGTTGGGATCCGTATATGTTATATTTTGGAAATAAGAAAATGGCTGATCATTTTTTTTAAGTATTTATTTACAAAAATAAAATGAATTACCTGGATGTTACATACAAAAATGAACGAAATACAATGAAAGCAACTTAAGCAATTCAACAAATTTTAGTGCTACAACTAGCTAAGTCACAGATACAGTTGGGCGAGGCAACTCCAGAAACTGTGTAAGGAGAGGATGGGATTGCCATGGACGAAGGCCGAACAATCAGCAGAAGACAGAGACGTATGGGGGAGCCTTGTCGATAAAATGGGTCCCCAACCCGAATAGGATAAGGGGAAGAAGAAGAAAAACTAGCTAAGTCTAATTGCCTAATTGAAACGAAAAACGCTTGTGTTAACTAGAGTTACCTAATTATAGAAATAAACGATATCGTATTTTGGAGATACTACAAAAACATATTCAAATAACTTGATGACTCCAATGCGTTACAGCTTTTCTGTTTGAGGCTTTCGTAACTCAAAGCCACTGATTTCGGAGTTACCTAGTTGCAGTAATTATCCCATGATTTATATAATGGTCTTCGAAAAATCGTCACGCAAAAGAACTGTTTACGATGACAATCGAAAAGAAGAATCAATAGAAAACAGACCAACGAGCAACAGGTAATCCAACAAAACAAAATAAAGGAAAATAATGGAAATATTAGACAGAAGACGAATGAATGAATATTATCTTTCAGAATCAAAATCTAGAGTGCTTCATAGCACGCCTTGCACCATTGTGCAGAGATGACTTTCACTTTTTGATCCATCCACATCTTCACACGCACACCTGTTATTACACGGCTACGCACACAAATAAAAATTGAATATGTAGATTATTCCGCGTATTCCACGTGTCTCGCAGTAAGGTAAGATGAACGATGAAAAATATGTAGAGAACATTTTCATTGAAACTGTTTCCTTAATCTGTCTGGTAAAGAATTGGTTAGATGATAATCTCCTCACCCTCAATGCTGGTAAAACTAAATTCTTAACCTTCAGTCTATCTGCTGCAACCCAACCTTCTATCAATCAGAAAATAACAATTCACTCCTGTCCAAGTCCCTACTCTTCCTGTACTTGCCCAAATTTGGAAAAAGTATCTCATATAAAATACTTGGGGGTCCTAATTGATCACCGTCTTCGTTGGGATCAGCACTTAGCCAGTCTAACTCCCCGAATTCGCAAGCTCTCTTATGTTTTTCGAACTCTAAGAAATATACTTACTCCTATAACACTAAAAACGGTTTACTATGCTCTCTGCCAATCCCAGTTAGCATATGGCATCATAATTTGGGGCGGCTGTGCTCTTAATTTTATTGATCCTCTGCAAAAAGCCCAAAAAACGATTTTACGTGCTATCAACAAGCGACCAACAAGATATTCCTCCAATAGACTCTTCACAGAATATAATGTCTTAAACATACGGCAACTTCATCTAAATCTTCATCTATACAAGAAAAAAACTCTTTTACATCACAGTTACACCACCAGAACAATAACCAAACGACACTACAATGTTCCTACACTACGCACCACATCAGCTCAAAGACATTTCATGTACCTAGCTCCTAAAATGTTTAACCTTCTCCCCGAGAACCTAAAATCCGAAACCCAACCCCATATCTTTAAAAAAAAATTATCAAAATGGATCCTTACATTCAGTAACGATGATGAGTAAAAATTTGCTATTTTAATTGAATTGTAATATAATTGATAAAACTTGTAACATAAATTAATTTAATGTGTTAATTAAATTACTAACTTAATTTGTTACTAAATATGTTACTTAAACTACTTAAATGAATTGCATAAGTTAATAGCTGTACACTGTACCTACACAATCTGTAATCTTCATCCGCCATAACACAGGGACATCCCTAGCATGGCGGATGAATTAACACAATTTTTTGTTCATTGTATAAACTTCTTTTAATAAATAAATAAAATAAAAAATAAATCAAAAAAATGTAATGTCTCATGAATAATAATTGCTCGTAGATGGTACAAACTGCAAACAAGTCAGGCAACTATAGATAATAAGAATTAGAAACTTATCGAAGGAGCTTTATAAAAGAGAATGCACATTAGAGTGCTTCAAAACACATTTTTTTTTAAATTTTCTATGCGGCACCCTTTCATATGTTTCCAAATGCTTAAAAAAAAATTCCGATTTTTTTAAGGGGTTTTATGGGTCACTACCAGCTGTGAAAATTTAGGGGTTTGACCAAAAAGTATAAGAAGTTTAAACTGAGTATTTATTTTAAACAAATTTTTAACACAAGATTAAAATCATTTGGGAGGCGTGAATGGGTACCGCCGCCCTGGGAACCTTTATTGGATAACCAACACCTCTGCCATAGGTCACCCCAAGTGGTTCGCTACGTTTGGTGATTTAGCAGGGGTGCCCGGCTTCATGGGGTGAGGTTTGTCCAGGTATTGGAGGCGGATGACCAGGATACACTGAACCCCAGATTCCTACCCACCCCTTAAACCCTTTTCCTTCCCAGAACTCTCCTTTACCATTTTTCCTTCAAACCCCAGATTCCAAACCCCAGATTCCTACCCACCCCTTAAACCCTTTTCCTTCCCAGAACTCTCCTTTACCATTTTTCCTTCAAAAACCCTCCACACAGCATAGCATCCCCAAGGATGACGTAGGCCATGAGGGAAATTATTTTCCTCTGGGCCTCCTATGTGAAGCTCATGTAAAAAAAAAAAAATATATTATAAGAGACACATATGCTTGTAGGCGTCATTTTATGTCACGATTGTAAGTTCACACTAAGAACAAAAAGTACCTTAATATTTAAGGGCTCTAATTGCGATACTAACACGTTTATTGTTTGGTCGCGGGTTCGAACCCGGCGTGCGCAAATAAATTTTATTTGATTAATTTGTGTTATTTCACAATTTATTCATTTAAAATAATATATAGTATATTTGCGGCACGTTCCAGAGTGGAAGATACTATCAGTATCGCCCTGGTGTAAGACCACCATTAATAATTGAAACGTTGCTTGAAATGGCTTTGGCCGTGTTTGGTGACCAGATCTGAATAGCCAGGTACTTTTCTTCCTTCTTTTTCCCCATCTCCTTCCCCTTCCCACTACCTTCAGCCTCACAACATACTACGGGGATGCCATAGTCTCACTGGCTCCAGACGGGAGCAGTTGGGACTCTTGTGCGGTATTTACTGTAAAAAAAAAAAAAAACATGATTTTAAATTACTTCGCAAATACCCTTTTTAGCGAGAATTTCAACCGAATGTCACATCGCTTGCTGAGGATTGGTTTGTACTATGTCCACAAAAACTCGTATTGAAAAATAAAAGTTTCTGAGTTTCAAAAAATTATATTTTTGTTTCCTTTATTTCAAACGAATTGTTATAAATATTTTTAATAAATACAAAGTTTAATCTATCTATATTTAAAATAACAACATATTTGGTTGAATTTTGAACGAACTAACATGTACTTCAATTCACACCTTAAAAAAAACCTAAAAATACAAGAGTACAAACCAATCCTCAGCAAGCGACATGTTGAGGTGGATTTCCTTAAAAAAAATGATTTCATTGTGATGATGCTGCATCATCTTCAGATATATAACCAAGATGAAGATAAATATGAGTAAATAATACGGCAATAGAAGTAATGGATAGTATTGGATAGCCGGGCATTCCGGCCTTTTTGTATTAAAGGTAGTTTGCATAATAATGCGACGGTTCTACGAATAGATAGCTGACAACCTTTGAAGGTATTCTTCGGTAGTAATTAAGGAAATCTTTGTATAATCTAGTAGAAGATTACACCAGAAACTTTCCATTTTAAGGTGCCTCTTACTGTTTACATTTCTTCTCTTTTGTGATGGTAATTAATTGATTTGAAGAGATTAGAATGGAATGCCAGGTAAACTCAGGTGTAACTCTTGTTTACTGTAATAATGCCGTACCAAATTGTTCATGTACAGAATAATATCGAACGTGCTTGAGATCTTAAAAACCAGGAACTTCCCACCATTTCCCATCTCCATCTCCTTACCTTCCCCTCTACATTCAACCTCACAATGTACCCAACTAGGGCTACCAATTTAATTACACTGCATTATAATTTAGGAGCATTTTAATAGCTCTTTTGTTAAAAATAAAATTGACAAATTCGTCGTATGTATTTGACGGCCATCTTTTGTGGATTTTGAGTATTTTTTAAATTTACCCCAAACTAAGAATACAAAAACTTTTTATATATTTTGTTAGTTTTTTTTTTTAACCTAAAAATGTATCTTCGTATTGTCAAAACATTACGTTAACAAAATAAGATAAATTATCCGTAGGTATATTAATTTGAAAGAAACAACTAAGTGTCTCTATATTTAAATGTATTATTTTTCTTCTCCGGAGATTGAAATAGGCGCTCCTCACTCTTATTAAACGGAAGTGTTTTTAAATTTCAGCGTATCTGACCATTTACCAAAAACATTCACTCTACATGTCTAAACCAACAAAAAAAACATTTTCAAATTCATCAAACAATGAAGGAAATATAAAACAAAAATAATTTTTCATTTTGGTTGGGTTTTATTATTAATTAAGATTTGTATGAAACGAGCCGAAATGGGCCGCGCATACGTCCCTCTTAAAGAAGTATATTATTTTTCTTTTGACTGGGGTTTCAAACTTCCTTCTCAGTGATCGGAATCAAACGCGCAACCAATATTGCGAAATTCCGGTTTTTAAAACCAACATTTATTTCGTTTATTACAAGATTTCTTCGAATTTATGTTTTCTTCTTCGGAGTCGCTAGATGCCTGTTCGTTTTAGAATGATTTGAAGATTGGATATTGATTTTACAAAAAAATATATATATATACAAATATATATTTTTTTTTTTGGGTTCGTCAGGCGCTTCATACCACTAGACCAAAGGGGACTTTCGCGGGACCGTGGATTTATCGTATTGTTTTAGAACCATGTGTTTTAGAACCTACCTGTTTTTTTTTTCATGAGCTCCACACAGGAGGCTCTGAGGAAAATAATTTCCCTCAGGACTTACGACGTCTTTGGGGATACTGTGTGAAGGGTTTTTTTAATGAAAGGAAGGTGAGGAGTGTTTTGGGAAGGAAAATAACCGTTACCCCAAAATATTTTTGCATAAGTCGATATTACCCCTTCCCCCCATTTTGAAAAGAAGACAATCAATGTTTTTTGCAAACACACACAACGCGCGTCTCTTACTTCTCACGCACACACCTGAATTGATTAAGTTTGTAAAAATACTAACACGTTTATGAAATAGCAAACTTGAAAAATTTTCTTATTACCCAAAAAAAAAACATTTTTACCCCATTTGGGGTAATTTACCCCGGTTCCCCGACCGCTGGTTTAAGGGGTGAGATCTGGTAAATCTGGGGTTCAGTGTGTCCTGGTCATCCGCCTCCAAGACCTAGAAAACTTCACCCCAGGAACCCGGGCACTCTTGCTAAATCACCAAACGTAGCAAACCATCTTGGGGTGACTTATGGCAGAGGTGTTGGTTATCCAAAAAAGGTTCCCGGGGTGGCGGTACTCATTCCCGCCTCCCAAATTGAATCAAATAAATATTCAAATCACAACGGTGCTAACACTTCAAAAAAATTTTTAAAAAATGTCCATGGGTTGTGCGTGATTGCAACCAAAAGTTGAAAGAATGCATTGTCATCAAAGGAATGCATTGTCATCGATAACGAGTTTATCTTTCGAGTTTCAGCTCTTTCAAAGAAACAAACAAAAACGCATTCAAATAGATATATTAATGCCTATATTCTTAGAACAAAACCAGCAACAAAAACGCCTGCAACTCTGTATGGATTCTGAGGCGCGATAGACTCGCTTGGTTGAAAACGCTCTCGTTCTCGAATCTAGATCTACGGACACTAGAATGAAAATAACAATATTTATTATTTATTATTCTTCTCCGGTCAGAGAGAGAAACTACTTCGAGTCTTCCGCTCGATGTCCGTCGAAATCGAAGCGCACTTCGCTGTTTGCTATCTGCAGGAACACTTTCGGCTTCACGCTTCGGAGATGTCGGCTTTATAAGAATTGATTGGTGTTAATTGCAATGATTTAATAATTAAGAGTGGAAGATGAAGAATAATGAAGGCATTAAAGAATACCCATTAATATGCATTAGGCAGAAAACCGAATTTGTTATTTGGACTTTTTGACACTACGTCGCGTTCGTATTTGTCCAACAGACCATATTAAAATTTCATTGAAGGAGAAGGTTTTCTTTCATTATTTCAATGAAACATTACGATAAGTGTTTAAGATAAAGCTATTTCCGTAAAGGTAAAGGTCTCATTAGTTTAAATAATTCTTAGTTTATTGATTAACTATCATTTTTAATACTTTATTTTCAATTTTAAAGTGGAGTTTGAACAAAATCTAAAATGGTCTGTTGGACAAATATGAACTAGTCTAGTGTACCCCAGCCCTATTTTTTCATTCAATTTGTACTTCTTTATAATGTTACAGATTTAGGATCCAAGTCGTTATAATCGTACCGTTTGAACCAGGCATGCCCAACCTGCGGCCAAAGGGCAATTGAAGATTTTTAACGGTCCAAAATGAAGTGTTCAGCTTTTAATGTTTTGGATTTTGGTACATTTTCATACAAAAAAAAGAAAAAAAATCGTGCTATTGACCTGATTTTAATGGGTGGGTGAGTGCAAAAGACACACAGGCGCGTGTATAGTCAGTAAATGCCTTCTAACATTGAAGATCGCGGTTTCACAATAATAACAATTTTGGACCCGTAAAAATTAACGGCAACTTTCGCTGTTTAACCCCCCCCCCCCTCACTGAGTGATCCCCCTAAGCTTAGTAAATGTTTTTTTTGGCCCATCAAACGATTTCGGTTTGGGCACCACTATTTAAACGATGTATTTGCAATGCCAGAACCCAGCAAATGCGTTAAACGTAAGTCAAAACTACATCGATTCTTTGATCCACTGGGAAGTACGTGGCTATTCAAATCTGGTAACCAAACACGGTTAAAGCCATTTCACTTTTTTATTATTTTGATACTAATATTTTACATTTAAGCCGCCGCTATCCGTATTTCCACCGATTGCTTACATATCTCCCTCAAACATTTGAAGTTTTTAAGCTCTTAAAAAAAATTATGTTATTTTTTAAGATATTACCTAGATACGTTCCACGCCGACACGCAAATTATATAAAATTCCATCGATAGAAAAAATTCGCAAAGTATGCTCCGAAAATTATTAAAAAAAGTCTATTTCTATTATTTTACAAGTTATATTTGTGAAAAAATTCACAATGTTTCTTTAAATGATACTTAAGATACCTTCCACGAGATTTTTGCTCTATTTTAAACGAGTCATGTTTTATTAAGCATTTTAGCAATTTTCGCTTCAATTTTATCACTTAAAATATTAGTGCGCTCTCTCCAACATTCGTAATTACATATCTCTCCATCTTCTTCTTTTTGAGCCGGGAAGCGCCGCCTTAATAGTATAGTTTAATATTGTTGACCTTGCTGGGGTGGCTTACCCGTGCCGAGGTCCCCATTTTATTAGGGTTTCGTCACGAAACCAATAGAAACAATCTTCAAAATACAATTATTCACTCTGCAATTATTATCTTTTTTTTTCTGCCTCCTAATATTCAACTTCTATTATTCTTTCATCTATTCCATTATTCCTACGTAGGAAAGTGTTTGGAAATAGTACTAAGTACGATTAGTGTATGTGCACTTTCGATTTATCTCCAGAATCACTGAGACGGTTTTATTGCCAGATATGTAAAAGGAATTATAATTAGTGTTAATTGCTCGAGTGTGGAGTTTAATCGTGAGAAAGGGGAACGATAGTAGGTGCCACAACAACTGGAACGATGTAATTTATAACTTAACATGTAGAAAAATACTTGCATACATAATTAGGTAGGTATTGTTTACACTTCTAGTACACTCGTATATATCGATCACGGAAATTTGGAATGCTTCAGAGGACAAAATGTAAATTTTTCAGGAGAGCGAAAATAAAGTTTTTTACTTTTTCAAAAAATCTTGTTTGCTGTTTTGGTAGATCAAAAATTATGATTTTTTGACAAAAATAATTTTGAACAGATCTTTTTAGCCTTAACGTTTTTTTAATTCCTTTAATAACAGTATTAAATTTTGTTTTAATTTTTCCGAAAAAATATCTTCTTAAAATGCACGTCGCAAAAGATGCACTTATTGTCCTAGAAATATTTCAATGACGCAGGTGGAAAGAGAAAAAAAGCAGAAAAAGTCCTTTTTCCTCTATCGATGTATTTAGGTGTTGAAGTGAGTGTTCATTAAAGGGGATGTACGTGTATTAGAGGTGAAGCATTCATAAATATTGCAATCGAGTGATTTCAAACGAATTTACGTTGTACGTGTGTGTTAATATTATATTTATGACGAGCCACAAAGTAAATGTTTTCTTCGACGAAAAAATATTGTTCGTTTTTTTTAGAGAAATTCACAAAGTGCGATAGCAAAAAGCACTAAACCACGAACGTTATAAAATTACTGTTGTTCAGATGAGCGAAATAATCGCAAAAGTCAAGTTCACCGATTCCGTAATCTAGCATTTCAAATCTAACTCATAATAGAAGAAAAATTTTATGAAAAAACTGCAACATTTAATATGTTTAAGACGAGTGAGTTCAAAAAAAAAGATTTTATTGTATGCAAAGTAACAAAATAAAACAATATTAAGTCCTATATCAACAATGTACGAGGGTCAGTCAAAAAGTAATGCCTCCTATTATTCTCCTTTAATTGAAAAGAAATAAAAAATGCAAAAACATAGGTCGAAAACCATACTACTGACGATTAATTTGTCACTTTTCAATATAATTCCCGTCCATTTCCAAAGTTTTGGTCCATCTTTTAACAGAGGCATGTATCCCAGAGTGGTAAAAAGCACGATCGTGCTTCCTATAGCCACCCGCAATAGCTTTTTAATTAGCATCCCTGCTCCAAAAAATCAACCATAATCAAATCCTCTGCATCCCTGATCACTATCGCTATAATTTTCCCTGCCGATGCACAGTTTTGAATTTTTTCGTCCTCTGTGAATTTGTGTGATGCCATTCCATTGACTGCATCTTTGATACAGGTTCCATCAAACCCATGTTTCGTCTCCGGTCACAATTTTTATGCAGTTGCATCACCATACACATTTTTCAGTCTCTCATGAATGCAAAGGATCTGCAATCTCTAGGAACTTCTTAGCCTTACTAATGTGGAAAACAAATCTCACTATAAACTACGTAAAACAGTATTTGTGGACCTCTCTTGTACTGAGCAATGTGCATTAAGTACCTGCATATTTTATTTTGAGGTGGGTTTTCAAGTAGAGAGATTATCTTATTATTTGAATAATTTGGTACTGATGTCACATTTTATTCTAATTCGTGCCAAAAAAAAACTAGCATCAATATTAATTAGACAGAATTATAATAATAGTAAGCAAGTCATCTTAGAGAGTTTGATTTTGTACTATATCCACTCCCCTCTCTCACTTCGTTCAGTCTCACAACGTAGGTACTCCAAATTGGGGATTCCACAGTCCCACATTCATGCAAAAAAGAATTTAAATTTTTGTCTAATTTATTTAACCCAGCTTTCTTTCCTAACTATCTTCGATGTGTTTTCGAAATATGAAATATTTTGTTTTGGTATTATTACACAATCATAGGTGGGCGTAGTGCACGCCAAACTTTAATGCCGGCCTGAACCTAATACGATTCATTCTCGCGCAGTTACTGACTTAAGCGAAAGTGAAAGATGCGTAAAAACGTAATTGCGACAAAGGCGTGGACGGGGAGGCATGCCACTTTTCTGATCTTAAACCCGCCTATTGCGTCGATTTCTGTATCATCGTTAGGCCGGTATTCATTAGAGAAATATGCGTGAAACATTAGTGCGTCAGAGAAACGGGTGGTCGGGGAGATATGTCACTTTTCTGACCGTAAACTCGCCTATTGCGTCGATTTCAACGTCAGGCCGTTATTAAAGTTTGGCGTATACTATATGAGTTAAGCCGCCGCTATCCGAATTTCGACCGATTTCTTACATATCTCCCTCAAACATTTGAAGTTTTTAAGCTCTTAAAAAAATAAATATTATTTTTGAAGATGATATCTAGATACGTTCCACGCCGAAACGCAAATTATGTATACGAAATTCCCTCGATAGAAAAAAATCGCAAAGTATGTTCCGAAAATTATTTAAAACAAGTCTTTTTCTATTATTTTACAAGTTATTATTTATTTGTGAAAAAAATCACAATGTTTCTTTAAATGATACTTAAGATACCTTCCATGAGATTTTTGCTCTATTTTAAACGAGTTGTGTTTTATTAAGTATTTTCCCAATTTTCGCATCAATTTTGTCATTGAAAATATTGGAGCGCTTTGTCCAACATTCGTAATTACGTGTCTCTCCATCTTCTTCTTTTTGGGCCGGGAAGCGTCGCCTTAAGTGGGCAATAGATTTGAGCCATTAAACACTAATTTTTTATGAGTATTTTGAAAATTGCCATTGGCTCTAACACACTTAGATGAAAACAGTCAATGGCTACAAGCCGCATAGATCTTTGGATTTCTGAATAATTTAATACAAGTTAAAGCAGTCTACGACGACAAGCCACATAAGTAACATCACAAAATACCTATGTCCAAAGTTTCACCCTTCTATCTTTAAAAACAAAAAAGTTATAACAAAAAAATGTGATTTTTTTGTAACCAAAAATCTTTGAGGGTCGTTTTCTCAGCTTTGTGGTTTTGTGGCTTGACTTCCTTGAAATCTACGGTGATGAATGCAAAATTAATACATTTTACCACCGAACGTGATGCTGCGTTAAAATACTATTATTATTGATTTGTATTATTAGGTAGATAGATTCTTACTTACCTGGCGGCACTTGAGATTAACACTGTTTATTGGTTTATAGAGAAATTTAAATAGTTGGTACGCAGAGAACGTAACTAGAAACATAAGTTATTGGAGATGCTATTACTTATTCCTGGTTTTATTTTAATAATAAATATTGTTTAATGAACATGTTTAGGAAAGGAAAATCAAATTTTATGATGGGCGGTAAAACAATTCAATTTAATTGATATTCAATTCGATTCGAGATTAGCATCAATCAAAATTAGAAAACAGATTGACATTTAAGTAATTAAAAACAAATTAAAAGCACACGTGTTGAGCGAATTATGAAATTAAAAGATATAATATAATTGTATATCGAGTTTTTCTTAAATTACCACCTAGTCCAATTGAGACGTGATACAGAGCCTAGTTATCAACCTGGTGAACAAGTGTTTATATCATCAGCTGTTGAATATAATTTATCCACCGAGTAAAGAATATCCCTTGCGGCGCATTAAATGTCAAATAGAGTGAGAGGGTTGGGAGTTGGGAAACATGAAAGAGACAGAGAAGAACAAAAAACACTAGAAATTGTGCGTGTTTTGTGTGCCCGAATAAGGTCAAATTTTCTGCCAAAATTTTTCCTTACTTTCAACGATACCCAGGAGCCCTGGCCGAGTGAAATCGACAAATTCCGACGATTTTATACCGAGCACGGTTTCACTGCTGACAGTCGAACTAATTTTGATGGAATAAATAAGAAATGGATATACCCTGATAGCACCGGCGGACCTGTCTACGAATTCACATCCCGAAACGTCAAACGCCAATCAATTACGTAAAAATATCAATAAATTGGCATTGTTGAATTGAAATACTAACCTAAATAAGCACTTGCAGTCCGCGTTTACTTTTTGACATTAAACGGGAGTTTATTAGCTAATGTGGTATTTAGTCATATTTCAATAAATTGATGAGTCTTAGATGTATTATTAAATCTATGTATCGCGTATACGACTTCTTTCATTTCTAAGAGCTTCGTTAGTTCGATCCGTTCATTAGATAAGCCAGTAATTTTGCATAACGAACGACATTATCCAAATAAATGCGTATATTAACAGTTAACCGAAACTTCTCTGATCTTTTGGAGGCATTTTTTATCTATCCTCGGTCGAAATTTCTCTAAATTTCGTGATCGCAAATATTGATAATTGACCAAAGATGAAGGATTAAGTCAATGTATATAAAATAATAATTTGTACTTCACCGAGATCCGAGCTCGTGAATTCGGGGCCCAGAGGCGAAATTCTAACAGCCAGTTCGTACATAAAAATAACATCATAATGTTATGAAATTACATTTTTTTACGAGCAATGATTCCTCACACATTTCAGCGCCCGACCGAAGCGAATTCATAACGCGACTAATTTGCTGTTCAAATTGGTTCAAAAGGTTCGTTAGGCGAAAATTATTTCGCAACTGTTTTTATTTTATTTACTGTGGCGTGGCATTATATAATCTGCGAGGATTGTAACGCAACTAGACTTATTGCAGTAATTACTCTTCTTGCAAGCACCAGACGGGAACGAGGGCCTCCATAGTCTAGTGGTAAAGCGTCAATATCATCATCATCGACGTTTCATTAAATGAAATACCTAGGAGTAAATATTAGATTCCAAACTAACCTTTAACAAACATGCTGAATATACCCAAAAGAAAATTGGGAAAAAGTATCTTTTTGGGAAGAATTCGGCAAAAACTATCTAGAAAAACTGCAGTCACTATTTATAATTCAATTCACACTTTAACTACTGCTCAACTATCCTTTTCCTGTGTAGCGAACGAGAACAAAATAAGTTTCAAATTCTCCAAAACAGGGCCATGAGAATAATACTTCGGCGAAATAGATTCTCAAAAGTAAATAAAATGTTAAAGGAACTAAATTGGCTAACCGTGAAACAGATGTTGACCCATGCACACGATGATATTTATCCATAAAATAGTGAACAACATGTTACCAAAATACTTCTCAAACAAAATTATATACAACAAGGACATTCACAGACACAACACAAGGACTTGCAAGGAAATCAGACTACAAAAAAGGACAAAACGAATACGCAGAACAGTTTACTATACAAAGGGATGAAGCTATACAACACTCTACCAGAAACTTTAAAGGCCGCACCAATTGGAAAGTTCAAAATGTATTGTAGGAGATACATAAACTAAGAAAAAATATTGTTTGCAATATGAAATGATATAATTAATTAAGAAATCGTAAACTTAAATGTACAATTTACTAAAATAAAACTAATAAATAAATTCACCGGTAGGAAATTTTATTGGACCTCTGCCGTAGGTCACATTGAGTGGTTCGCTAGATGACCGGGAAGGGGCGAAGGGTCTTATCCGGATCGGGAGAGAATGGTTGATGCAGACGTTTTGACCTCTCCAGCAACACTTTCTCGGAACATCGGCCGGCGTGGTCTAGCGGTAAAGCTCTTGATTCGCAATCTGAAGGTCGCGGGATCGATTCCCCACACTTTCAGCCTCACAACATATTCCAATTGGGGATGCCACATTCTCACTCTAGGGACTCTTGTGCGGTACTCATATAATTTATTTTTTTTAAATCGCCTTCCACAGCATTTGCAGGAATGAATACATACATCTGTCACTCCCAGACAAATTGACCCCCAGACCCACCCCTCATACCTTTTTCCTTCCTTTCCTCCCTGTTCATTTTGTAGTGGTTTGAAGATTGGATATTGATTTTACAAAAATTAATTTGTTTACTTTTTTTGGATTTAATAGGATTCGAACTTTGGTCCTCTAAATGTATGGCCGCTAAGTTCATCAGGCGCTTTATACCACTGGACTAAGGGAGGCCCGTGTGACACCATGGATTTATCGTATTACATTGGAACCGAGCACCCGTGCAATAAATAAATATTTTATTGCTATCATTCTCTCGCAGGCTAAATCCTATAGATGTACTTGTTTGTCTTTTTTTAGTGTCACTCGCTTCCGTTTCATGAGTTTCAAATCACAACGGTATTAAAGAAGTTTTCACTTACTTATATTAATTTGTATTGCATAATTTTTAATAACTTATTATCAAATTAAATTGCATAATTTAATAACTGTATCCAATCTGTAAACTTCATCCGCCATAACACAGGGACATCCCTAGCATGGCGGATGAATTAACACAAAATCTTTTTCAAAGTATAAAGTTCTTTAAATAAATAAAAAAATAAAAATAAAATAAAATCTTTTTTGTACATGACATAAGTAACTAGAAACATTGAAATTACGAGATGTTTCTATTTGTACTAACGACATCTGTTGAGAGACATTAAAACTACCTACATATTCACAGTACACACTACGACAAATATTTGAGATACGCCACTGCTCTACAATCCGTTCGATCAACGTATCACTAGCACTACGACCCATAACCGGTACTAGAAGTTCATAGTTATTACCTAAACAAGGGCGTAACCGCAATAATAAACTGTGCCCGCGCATGACATGTTATTAATTGTAACTAGAACTAGTTTCGCATAACAAATCAGAAAATTAATCAATTGATTCAGCATTCCTGATCTCACCGTTAACATTATATTATAACTCGGATAACTAACAGGTGATGTAAGCATTACCATCAGGTGCATCGTAACGGCAGGTTGTGAGAATTAATAATTTGCTGTACCAAGTAACAAACTGTATTACTGCATACACTTAATGTGCCTTATCTCAGTGATTAAAGATTTTCGAAGCTCGTCGTGATGACAAGTTGCTTGTAAATATTCAACTGGACCAAACGTCCTTACTCTAGGAAGCTCGTTTTTCTGAAACTGGGCGCGCAAACACTCCAGTAGACCAGCAATCCATCACAGGCTATCGGCTATTTTCGTTCATGCGTTAGACACGAACGACGATAGATGATACTATTCTAAAGTACTACTTAACTACCATCACTGGCATTAAGGGGATCCAATAGTCCGGGGAAAAATCGAAATCGGAATTCACGCCCTTTGTGGGAGGAGTTTAAAAATATTTGAGAAAAAGCTTTTGAAACGGTTGAAAAAGGTATTTGAGAATTTTTTTTTACAGGTTGATTTCGTAAAGGCCTAAAAAAAACATTAACTCCTTTTTTACACATTGTTTATTGTAATAACAAGGAAATTTAAAACTGATTTCACGGAACCGAGCTACGTGGAGCCTACGCGTCTGTTCCCTGCTCCGGCCAGGGCGGTTCTGAAAGGAAGTGGGGTGTGGCAAGCCAGTAGGCCTTCGGTGAACGACATAAGGGTCACTTTGAAAATCCACATTCGTCGGCTGCCAGCCGTATTGTGAAATAACAACGCAAAAATGCATATTTTATTTTATTTTGTGAATATCGGGCGTAAATATCAAATTTTTTTGCGATTATCATAAAAGAAACTAAATTTGCTACAATAAACAATAAAACCATATCCGAAAAGATGTTCATAAGTAGGAGAGTTTGCACTTGAAAGTGTTTTTTTATAGACCTGTTACTTTATTTTTTTCTAGCTTATTAAAAGACTTGACCGATAAAAAAATGACCGATGTTTTTAAGGGCCAAGATATGTTCTACACGCAGTATTTAATTGAAGCATCTTTAATATTTCTAAGCAAAAACACATGATTTTGATTTACTATGGCTTCATCTTAACCAG
The DNA here is from genome assembly GCA_936435175.1 of Glyphotaelius pellucidus. Classification (NCBI taxonomy): domain Eukaryota; kingdom Metazoa; phylum Arthropoda; class Insecta; order Trichoptera; family Limnephilidae; genus Glyphotaelius; species Glyphotaelius pellucidus. The sequence goes on along the minus strand of OW386555.1, from coordinate 23,266,926 downwards.
TGATTCCTGAAATTATGTGGGGTAAAAAATGAAAAGAAATTTTGGTCTCCGGTGATAACATTTAAAAAAATTCAAACATAAAATATTTTTTTGGTATTGAAGTGAGCAGGGTCAGTGTGGTTTTTTTTGTTATTCGGCTGAATGACCAGGGATGTTAGAGTTTGAAGAAAAAATTAAAAAAACAACCAAAACTCACCGGAGACCAAAATTTCCTTTACATTTTGTAATCTTTAAATATTGTCAGGAATCACTGTTAAGTAGGTCCCTGCGTCCCTTAACACCCTGTTTATTTAAAGTATCTTATATAGATACATAATATAATAGTATAATGAGGAAATCTATAATTGGTTTTTCAGATAGGTAAATTAAACATGTATAAATTAAACAAGCTGTAAACTGTTGATTTCCCTAAAATAAAATAAATAAATAAATATAGTTTACATGTTAAAGTACTGTAAAGAGTCTAATGAAATAAATTTCACACCAAATATAGTATTTTAATCATTAAAATGAATCACGAATGAACAACAATACCGGTGATGAAATATTATTGCTAATATCTAAGTAATTTCAGATTATCGTTCACATGGAATATTTCTTATGTAAAAATATTATGTGCAATAGTAATCACCAGCTATTGCCGCAGAGAAAAACTGATTTCGCGAATAGAATACATTCCATTCCCCGCAGCCCAGACTTGACACCCCCTTTTTTATCGGAATATCTTAAAAGGTTTACATGTAAGGTTTGCAAATCAGCCACTTAACCTCTCAATCCTCGGAAGGATATTACTAGCCTCAAACATCTTACTCCATTATTGCCTCTGAAGTACAGATCTGAGCTTTGAATCTTTGCATTATAAAAATATTTTAATCTTTTTTCTGTAATGCGGAGATATGTGATTTCTTCGTCGTTGTGTAGAGAAATAATTCTTCTTCTCAGTTTGTCTCAAATGTTTACACTTCATTCCATGTATAAAATCCAAAAAAATGTTAAAATGCATGATTACAAATTGGCGGGATTTTTTCGTAAACAGTAAAAATTATTTATTTTTAATTTGATGAATGGTGTAAAAATCGAAGTGACAGTTTTCTTATTAAGGATGGGTTGTTTCAAAAAATTTGACGAATTCGTCAAATATTTGACGTTGATTTTCACGTTTTGTGTAAGTTCTATTCAAGTTCTGTGATGATTTCAGTTTTGTGAAGCAGCTGGCCTATGACGATAAAAAAACAGAACTCGAAAAGAATTTTACACATAGCCTGAAAATTAACTTCAAATATTTGATGAACTCGTCAAATTTTTTGAAACAACCCGTCCTAAGTCTTATGTAAAACGAATACGTTACCTAAATATGGAATTTTTTGAAAATTATGGACGTTTCGAGATAAAATGTTACGATAAATTTTTTTGCCAACATTTTCATGTTTGATATTAAAATTATACCATTTAGAAATGTCAATTTTTCTTTCAAATTGAAAATCTCAAAGATAATTTTATCTAGTTTCTAAAAAAGTATTTTTTGTTACGATAACTTTGAAAAAAGAAATAAATAAGACATTTAGGATGGGTTGTTTCAAAAAATTTGACGAATTCGTCAAATATTTGAAGTTAATTTTCACGTTCTATGTAAGTTCAATTCAAGTTCTGTAATGATTTCAGTTTTGTGAAGTAGCTGGTCTATGATGATAAAAAAACAGAACTCGAAAAGAACTTACACAGAACCCGAAAATCAACTTCAAATATTTGTTCCTAGAATGCGATTTAATACATTTAGTCTGTAAAATAATATCATTTGTAATATTCATTATTTTAGTCATTTAAGTTACGCGTAGTTTCTCCTTTTAAAATGTGCAAACAAAATATTATCTCACGGTTTCATGAATAAGGTCCAAACCTTGAATAATATGGCTGGTATCATATAAATGCATTCCCTTGCAAATTTGGGACAAATTCTTTTATTATTTGTAAAGTCGGTACTTTGAATAAGTACCCTAAAATAACACCTACTTATGTTTATGACACTCCCTAGGAGAAGTGTCTGCTGGCGGCATTTTATAACACCCTCAAGGATAAATGCACCGTCGGCTTTAGCCCTAAGTGAAAAAAGTAATAAAATTTTGCAATATTTGTTAATCCCTGTAATATTAAGATGTATTTTTATTGGTAGGCCTCTAGGGCCGACTTTTAGGTAATTGTTTTATTATTGTCTGTAAGTTAGATTTTAAAATTAGTGTGGGAACTGCTAAAATATCATTTTCTCACCAATTTTTTATGTACCATGTTTACTTTAAATAATAGCGATATTGATATGGAGAGTTAGTATTGTTTTGACGGTGAAACGGGAAGGTACGTGTTGTACCTTCGGAGTTATTTAATCAAACTCGAGCATGGGGGGTACATATAGGTGCCTATCTCCAGTAGAGTGTTGTAATCAATCTTGATCTGAGGGGTACATGGGTGCCTGTCTTCAGTAGAGTGTTGATAGTATTTGTTGTGACGGGAAACCGAGAAGGTACATGTTGTACCTTCGGAGTTATTTAATCAAACTCGAGCGTGGGGGGTAAATATAGGTGCCTATCTCCAGTAGAGTGTTGAGATATCGAGGGAAATAAAGCCTTCGATATTTGTCGGTGTGGTGGGGTCTTGGAGATCACTATTGTCACCCGTATTGTATTTTTATTTAATAAATTGTGTTAAAGAATAACAAGAAGTGTTTTCCTGCAAATTCCATCGAGTTGTGCTTTCGTACCACGATAGTAAGAAACATTCACATTAAGAAAAAGAAGAAGATGGAGAGATGTGTAATAACGAATGTTGAACAGAGCGCGCTAATATTTTAAGTAATGAAATCGCAGCGAAAATGGCGAAAAAGCTTAATAAAACATGACTCGTTTAAAATAGAGCAAAAATCTCGTGGGAGGTATCTTAAGTATCATTTAAAGAAACATTGTGAATTTTTTCACAAATATAACTTGTAAAATAATAGAAATATACTTGTTTTAAATAATTTTCGGAGCATACTTTGCGATTTTTTTTCTATCGAGGGAATTTCATATAATTTGCGTTTTGGCGTGGAAAGTGTCTAGATATTATCTTAAAAAATAACATATATTTTTTAAGAGCTTAAAAACTTCAAATGTTTAAGGGAGATATGTAAGAAATCGGTCGAAATTCGAATAGTGGTCCCTTAAAACACAGAGCCAACATACAGCGATCAAAAAACCTTGGTCCCGAATTCGAGGAATGCCAGCTGCGGTATGGTAAATTTTTAAACATTATTAAAATGAATACGTTTGTCTACTTCTAAAAAAATAAAAATTCGTTTTAATACAACTTGTAATTTTCCTTTTATAGAGTTTTCATAGGTGCAAATCTTATGACGCATTCTATATAACAATATTTATATAAAACCTTCCGTAAGTTATTTAACAAAATCATTATTTTCATTTACGTTTCAAAACACCTATTGTTATAACTTGATTAAGTTACTTAAGAATTTTGTTAACATAACTAAAAATTTCATTAAATAATGCAAGTGAAACGTACCGTACAATTAACGGTGTGCTTACGTAACATAAAATGATGATTCGACGAAACGTAGGTAGATAAATTAAATATCAATGACGTATAATTTGGCTCTTATAATTATGAGAATTTCTTCATAATAGCGTGATGCCGTCTATCGAGCATCTTTGTTACTGTAAGCTTAGTGCTCTAGATTTGGCAAACAGTGGAAAATTAATGAAAAGGTGAAATTCCTTGAGAAATACAACATAAATTAAAAGGTCTCTTCAAGATAAGATCTTTATTTTATTACCGGAACCGATCACTTAAGCCTCAATTACATTAAGTTAGTTGACAAGCTACTAGCCGGTATGTTTAAAAGCGGGTGAGTGAGATTGTCACGATGACACACAAAACTGTCCACTCGCTCAGTAGCAACAGTAGCAGCTGAGGTAACGACTGCCGCGCCATCCAACTCTGTCGACATTTTATAGAAAACAGACATCTCGTAGCTAGCGCCACACGCTAGCCAATAACAGCTTCTGCCCGAACTAATTCTGACGAACGAAATCAGTTGTTGGTGGGCCGCCATATTGAGGCTAAACCAGCGAGTAGCGAGTAAAGTTGACCACCTTTTAACTCTTTTCGTGGATTGTCCACAATCTGCTAGTTAGCAAGTAATAAGATGACACTGAGCGAGTTTACTAACAGATAGTGAATTTCCCAGATAGTAGCTTGTAAACTCGCTCTATGTCATCGAGGCTTTAGATAAAATAATAAGGGTTATGATTTAAAACAAAATGTGAACCTGTTTTCCCATATGTTGCTGCTACTGATTTCAGCTTCTCTGTGGTTGATGCTGCGTTTGAAAACCTAGTTTCGGCTCTAGAGCAGAGCTCCAGCAAGGCTAGGATCCTGGTTTAATTCCTGTTTAGAGATTTACAACTAAAATATGTAATTACATTTAAAAATGCTTATTTAGGTTTTGCCAGCGTTGTCAGTGAAAACATTCAAAACCAAACAATAAACAAGCTCTGTAGGTACAGGTACATATACACGTAACATAGGTAAGTTATTGCTGCGAATCGAATTACTCATTAAGATTCCAAAAATAAAATAAATAAATTATCATCCTAGAATTCTAGAAAAATCAATAGATGTAGCACTTTAAAATAAAAATGGATGTATTTATCGAATGTACCGTTTAAATTGAATTTAGTTCAGGAAGAATCATACGTAAAGACAGCAGCAAATAAAAATATGCATTAAGAAAATGAAGATCATGTTGATAGTCCTTAGTACGAAATACGATTCAGTTAAATGCGACCGAAGAGGTAGGGTCGATTTAGCTCAGTGGTTAGAGCAAATCCAGGCAAGGTCCTGGGTTCAACTCCTAGATGCGACCGAAGATTATATATTTTTTTTAAAGAAAAAATATCATAGAATCAGACAGCAAAATAGAATCGGACAACTCGGAATGAAACCAACTCGGAACCATCTCAGATAAGTCATTTTGAGTGTTAAAAAAATATACATTAAAAATTGGTTACGTTAGGTTAGGGTTATCGGAAAATTTAAATTTATTTTTATCATAGCTTTTAATGACTTTTCAAGGAGGTGTTGACTTTATTCTCAGTTGGCATGGAACACCCGGATTCATGGGGTGTCTGGATCTGGCGGCGGATGACCTGGACACAATGAACCCTAGATTCCTACCCACCCCTCTTACCTTTTTCCTTCCCAGAACTTCATCTCCTTCCTTTCCTTAAAAAGACCCTCCACACAGCATCCCAAAAGATGACATAGGCCCTGAGAAAATTATTTTTCTCAGTGCCTCTTGTGCGGAGCTAACGTAAAAAATGAAAAAAATCATTTAAATTTTTAACTCAAAATTTTCTCAGGAATGGCTGGGTTAAGTCTTTCGGATACGCGCTAATGCGCCTTTGTATGTACGCGAATACCTGAACCATTTTTTTTTAGGAACGTTCGAACACTATGCAAGAATTATTTCTAGACCTAGCTTTGAAGCGCTAATCTATCAATATATGTCGAAAATGATTTACGCACCACAATTTTCAATGCAAATTCCCATCGAACAGTATACGCATAATAATATATAATATTTCTTTCACACACTGAAAGAGAAAGGCAACTTGTACTACTGCATTCATCAACTCGTGGGAAAATTCCAACGGAAAGTGATAAGAACCCGAAGTTGCGTTTGAAAAAGTAAAATTGATGGCTTCCCTATGTGAATTGACTTTACATGGATAAATGATGGATGGCGATATATATGCATATTCCCTCAGGATCTAATTCGTCTATGAGGATGCTGTGTGGAGGTTCTTTTTAGGGAATGGGAATCTGGGATTCAATGTGTGAGTCCGATAGGAGAGGTCTAAGTTAGATATACGTAAAACGGTCTCTCCCGATCTAGCCCGCCATTCAATAGTTAGACAATCACCCCCGGAGGATGGTAATCACTTGGGGTGACCAATTGGGCTCTATTAATATTCACAATTTTACGGCGACGGTACAAAAAGGCAATAAACATGCGTTCCTTAACACAATAAAGCTGCAGCTTTTTCTTACGCATTACATATTGGTGAAACAAATGAAACACACAATGCATGTATGTCTGTTTGCTCTTAAGGAAAGTTATATTACTTTGGAAGAAACAGACGTACGTGCATTGTATGTTTCATCTTCTGTCTCACCGTTATTTAATGTGTAAGAAAGAGCAACAGCATTATTGTTATAAGGAACGTATGTTTATTGCATTTTTTGAACCGTCGAAGTTCCGTAAACGTGAGCATATTAAAAGCGCCTAGAGGCACAGACGTTGGTTATTCAATAAGTGGTTAGCAGGGCGGCGGTACCAATAACCGTCTCCCAAATTGAAATGGTAATTGGATAATTGATGGATAATTCGAGATGACGATAGTTGATTGATGGAAAGAATTGATTTCGGAATGGAAAATTTATGGATAATTAGTTTAATTTATGAATAATTGATTAATTAATTGATTGGACAAAGTGCAAAAAGTGAAGATAATAGATAATTTCAAGAAGAGTCTGAAGATCTTTTGATTCCCAGGCACCTACCAAACAAACCAATGAAATTAATAATCTACACCAAAACTAAAACTAAATTTGACGGCCTCCGTGGTCCCGAGGCAAGACTCTCGACTCACAATCCGAAGGTCGCGGGTTCGAACCCGGCGTGCGCAAATAAATTTTATTTGATTAATTTGTGTTATTTCACAATTTATTTATTTAAAATAATAAATAGTGTATTTGCGGCACGTTCCAGAGTGGAAGATACTATCAGTATCGCCCTGGTGTAAGACCACCATTCAGAATTGAAACGTTGCTTGAAATGGCTTTAGCCGTGTTTAGTGACCAGATCTGAATAGCCAGGTACTTCCCCACCTTCCTCTTCCCTATCTCCTTCCCCTCCCCATTACCTTCAGCCTCACAACATACCCCGATTGGGTATGCCATAGTCTCACTGGCTCCAGACGGGAGCAGTTGGGACTCTTGTGCGGTATTAACTGTAAAAAAAAAAAAAAAAACGCAGAAATCAATTTTAAATCATAACGTAATACCAGCTCTTGGAGGCTGGTAACACGGTATCGAATCTAAGTACACAAGCACACTTCACCACAATCGATTACACATCTGCCCTGATAATGGACATTTCAATGCTGTCGAAAACGTTGGTAAAAAGGACTTAACGCGACACCCGAGGAAGACATGGCACGCTAAAGAGAAACGATATATGAAACGATGTATGAATGAGGCAAGAAGTGTATGTCTAAACCGAGTTGTATAGCGGTCCGTCCTCTCTGCCTACCACTTCAGGGAAAATGCGTGTCGAATAGTCAGTTAGTTAGTAATGTTTTTTGGAAATATGAAATGAATTGAATTTGGATAAATTGAAAAATTAAATGAATTGAATGAAACAAAAAAAACAAAACAGTAATAATTCATGCAATTTTGGTCTCTTCTGATTCTTCGTTGATGCTGCGATGAGTTCACTGCCTACCTCCAAGGGGACAACATTTAATAAATTATGTATATATGTCAGTCATATTCTTGAGAAAGCGAATTTCGTACTTTCGTCTCAGTATCTTTAAAATCTCACGTACACTTTGCTCATAAAGACTTCAGGTACCCAGTTTCGAAACGAGCACTTCGTTATAAAGTATTTCACATGTCTTCGTTATTAAAAGGCGAGTTATTGTTTGAATACATTCAATTTACGTCATAAAACTGCTACCTGTGAATATTGTATACAGCCTGAAGAGTTTCACAAAATATTATATTGTATAAATACCACAAAGCCCGCCAAAGAGATTTCAAAGTGAAAAAAACATGAGAAAGAATTTATTACAACACGCGATATTCTAAATCTAGTGTGTTTTTGGAACAATTGATCTTTTGACCTATTTCAGAACGTCTTACGTCTTGCTATTGTAAATTCACTATTAAAAACCTGTTGGATAGTAATTATTGACGATGTGTTCAATTATTCATAGCATTTCGAAACACTCAACAATTTAAGGGGAACTGCTGCGCTGCCGTTTTCAAACAAAATTCAATTTTGGATTTAAGGCCAAAATTCCAGTCCGAACTGAAAAAAAAAAATTTTATTAAAAAGATGCAGTAAATTTTATAGTACGGAATTGTGATATTTTTGTATGTGTTTTAATTACTACAAAAGAGGCCATTAAAGAAATCAATTTTTCATAATTTGTGTACAGTAACGTGTTACTGAAACTGGCCGATCAAAAGTTTTCTTTTGGTTAGGTCTGGTGGGATTAGGTTAGGTGTTACGTAAAAGTATTTGTAACGAGGTGTGTGCACCCTTTTGTACGCACTTTATTTATGGTCTCGGTGTGTGGCACCTCTAGTGCTTGCCCATTGACATTTGGGCATTGGTTATATTGCGAGCCCTGCAATATTTTGGAATGCAACAGTTGTTAATCCTGCACAGATTCAAATCAGCAGATTTGAAAAAAAAGCCAGTCATTCTTTGCGGAACAGCTGAGAGCTTTGGGCGGTCCACTCGACCGCAACACGACAGAATCTTTTTTTTGAAGATTGCTACGATTCTGATCGTCATAATCGAGGACGGGAGCTGATTGGAAATCATCCTGGAGGGATAATTGGCATCGAGAATCATCCGCCTCTACTGGAGGGTGCTTTTGGCTGGGAGCCGATTTTTTGGAGTCCTTCTCACGATGTGAGATTCGTTTCACAAAAGAAGATTTCATCATGCGTTATCTCAAATTACCACGGTATCATCCTGAATTATTTAAACCTAAGCAAGCCCTTTGCCAGACAGTCTTAGTTTTTTTTAGGGTGTCATTTTTGTTTTAATATATTTTTGTATTTAAAATACCTTCTTTTCTTTGAAAAATCATTAACCTACTCCTTACCCGCCATGCGAGTCATTTTTGCTCATAGTAATCTACCTAGTACATTGTTGCCACCTCATCCCAGATAACATAGGTTAGTTTAGGGATGATCTGCTTCTCTTTAGGCCGATTTCTGTAAATTTTATGGTTACTTAGTAAAACCTAAGATGTGCCGTTTTAGAGTATACATCAAAAATACAAATTTAGTTGTGTCTGTCTGATCTCTGGTTCACTGAACTTGAAACTCGGTTTTGCTTAAAAAGAACCGATTGTAACAAAGCGATAAAATGACGACCTACCTATAATATATAATTTTTAAAATAAAAATATTATTATTGCCGTTTTCAAAATCGTAACTGATTTGCTGAGAATTTATTTTATTCGTGATTTTTTATGGTGTCCTTGAGCCGTAATGTTTCGAATAACTTGTATATGTAGTTCTCAAGCCGTGAAACAGAAGCAGGAGAAATGATGTCAACGGAGCCCTAAGGAGTGCCGACTGGTTTACCTACTTTCTTTAATTCGTCAGTTGTTTTCCCTCAGTGCTATTAAAAAAAACGCCGACCAATTCACATCACAAATCACAATGTAACTATATAATACTTAACTTTAACTCTGTACTAACCAACTAAGCAACTAAATAACACGTACAAGAAAAGGATTTTCTTTCGTAAACATATTTTGGAGTCGGGTAAATTTGATCGAAGATTATCACCATCAAAATCAGTTTTTCACTTTTCAGGCTCTGGTAAACGAGCAACTGTTTACGACAATTTCCACATTGTCGGTCGAGATTGCGCAAGATTGTCGTATATTGTATTGTCGACGTATTGCCCAGTTTTGATGTGAGTTTCCTCGGCCACCGATATTAATACAATATTACCGGATCAAGCCTATTTCCTTCCATTACCCTGTTACATGCATTCATGCGTCCCTGTTCGTCGCACATCCGCTACCAAAACTGCCTTTGAATGCGATTCATATTAATAAATAAATACAAAATTGTGATTTGTTTTGTGGAGTTATTGCAAGAGATTATTTGTGTGTTTAGAAAATTTTCCACATTACGGTGATCTTGACGGGACACGACAATATAGACAAACCAACATCTTGACCTGCAAGACTATTGACGACAATACAATAATTGTTCATCATTAGAGCATAATGGGCAATTTTTCTTGCTCCATTTCCAGCACCTTTACCAAACGTTTCGGGCAGCCTTGCAGTGTGCACATCATGTACCAAAAGTATGTCTTCAAATTTAAAGTCCTCATCTATCTGCCGATGTCATCAATTTTTTCCAGGGTTAGATTGCTCCTCTCTGAATTCACACACTATATCATCAATTTCATTTCCATTGAAAAACCTCGAACTTTTTTGGGTAACTAAAAAAATGTATCTTACGTACATTTTTTTAACACAAGTTCCACAAAGGAGACCCTGAATAAAATAATTTCCCTCGGGGTCTGTATCATATCCCATTCCCATGGAAGCAGTGCAGAGGGTCTTTTGAGGAAAGGAAGGGTTTTTTGAGGAAAGGAAGGAGAATGAGTTTTGGGAAGGAGAAAGGTAAGGAGATATGAGGGGCGAATGGAAATTCGGGGTCAATATCCTCAGGAATGACGGACGAATAATTCTATCCCTCCCACTGCTGTGCAAAACGATGTCCCGAAAGAGCACTGCTGGACAGGTCAAAGAGTCTCCCTCAACGAGTCTCTCCGGACCCGGCCTCCCACGCAGCTGGTGGGCAGATGCATCCACCGCCAAGGCCCGGACAAATCTCACGCCACGAACCCGGGCACCCCTGCTAGATCAACAAACGTAGTGAACCACTCGGGTTGACCTACGGCAGAAGTGTTGGTTATCCAATTAATGGTTTCAGTGGCGGCGGTACCCATATCAGCCTTCCAAGTTTGTAACATTGTGAAATGAAGAAAAAATATCTGACGTAGATTGATCTTGGCAAAAAAAAATTACCTTGTAGATAATGATCCATGTTCTGTTGCCGTAATAATAATATCGTCACGGTGTGATTTTATGGATTTCAATATTCTACCTTTTTTTAAGGAAAATTATTAACACCAAGGTTAAAATAGGCACCAAAACATTTGTGGGCGCTTATTGAATTGTAGAATTGTCAAACCTTCCAGAAAACGGTGACCGGACAACTCGGAAAGAAACCAACTCAGAACCATTTCAGATAAGTCATTTAGAGTGATAAAAAAATATTTATAAAAAATTGGTTAAGGCCCCGTAACCGCTCTCGAAAAGAAGATATATAATTACGAAAGTTGGAGAGAGCGCGCTTATATTTAAATCGATAAAATTGAAGCGAAAATTACGAAAAAGCTAATAAAACATGACTCGTTTAAAATAGAGCAAAAATCTCGTGGAACGTATCTTAAGTATCATTTAAAGAAACATTGTGATTTTTTTCCAAATATAACTCGTAAAATAATAGAAATAGACTTGTTTTAAATAATTTTCGGAGCATACTTTGCGATTTTTTTCTATCGAGGGAATTTCATATAATTTGCGTTTCGGCGTGGAACGTATCTAGATATTATATTAAAAAATAACATATATTTTTTAAGCGCTTAAAAACTTCAAATGTTTAAGGGAGATATGTAAGAAATCGGTCGAAATTCGAATAGCGGCGGCTTAAATAGGTTACGTCAGGTTAGGGTTATCGGCTAATTTAAAATTATTTTTTTCATAGCTTTTAATGACTTTTCAAGGTGTTGAGATGACTTTATTCTCAGTTGGCATGGAACCATTGTGAATATCGCAAATCAATTAAATAAAATTTACTTGTTAACTCTAGGATTTGAGCCCGCGTCCTCCGAATTGAACCCTGAAAACGAAGTTTTGAATCGGGTTAAGTAAGGAAATTCAGGAAGATTCTACGACACAGTTCTCGTGAATAATAAAATAAACAATTTTTGAAAAAAGGGTACAAGAACTCCTCTTTTCTGACCAATAATGACCTTAAATATATTATTTTCTAAAATATATTTGTATAAATGTAGCTCATATATTTTACATTACGATTTAATTTGATTTGGGTACAATTAATAAACTGGCAACATTGCATTTTTTTTAAATGATCACGTTCGACATCAATTTATTATTAAGTACGAGTACCTATGTACTATTTATTTATAATACAATATTAAATAACGTACCTACCCGCAAAAAGAGAAATCTGTATTGTATAATAACATTAATAACGAAACGAGTGGATTGGTTGGACGATATTAAGAGTAATATAGACCAAAATCACAAAACGTAAAATTTTCGACGTTACGACACTTTCTCACGGGCTGTAATAGAATTCTGGTTTCTACGCCAAGTGTGGTAAATGAAAAGTAACCTTTCCATCGCTAAAAGTCACCGCAAGAGCACGCAGATAAGATCGAGGGACCAGTTTACATTTAATGTCCTAATTTCGACGTAATAAAATATTATTTAATAGTTAAGTCAAGTCAATTTGAAAGGCTATAGTGAGGTTATGCAAAAATACTTTTTGAGATCGAAATCTTTTAGCAATTCAACTTGAAAATGAGGCTCGGTGGCTTTATTTTCCGCCTTTAAAATTTTTAATATAATATGTATTGTGGTTTTCCACCTTCCTTTGCCCCATTTTCTTCCCCTCCCTTTTTCTTCAGCCTTACAACGTACCCCAATTGGAGATGTCTTGGCCTCATTAGCTCCAGATGACTGGCTCCAGTTGAGACTCTGGTGCGTTAACTCAACAAATAAAAAATAAAAAATTCTAAATTCTCCATCAATGCACAAGCAACTTTCCGTTTATAATGATGGCAGAAGGAGTTTTCTAATACCATCAGGGTATTTTTATCTATGGAATGTTCGTTTCTTAAAAATAAACTCGGCGATCTTATCAGGCAAGTACATTTATGGTGTTTGTGTTTTCTTTGTGAACATTTTGAAGAGGAAACTTGAGACATAAAAACGTATTCTTATGTTTTCTATCTGGATTTTGAAACTAGTGCAAATATTTGTTAACATTATAAATTTACCTAAGTTACGCTTTTTTGTTAAGTTACTTCTTATAGGAGTTTGGACCACAAAAATCCTTAAAAGTGCCTTGTTTGATCGCCATCGACTGACGTTCACGATACAAAATGATTAATGTTTTTTTTTTAAAGGCAGTACGCACAGACGTAGAATATTTTCTACTTATACAGTTGGCGAAAAAAATCTTAAAATTCTGTTCAGTTTTAGAGGAGAAAACAGAGGAATACAAAACCTCGATTTTGACGTTTTTATTTAGGTACAATCGGCCTGAGTTGCTCTTTCGCTCATCGCCTATTCGAGGGGTTTAACAGTGATAGTGAGAGCAACAGTTTTTTATATTTGTTGGATAAGGTTCTAAGTGACATGATTTCCAAAATTGACCTTTGAATGCAAAAACAATTATTTGACTTATTTCTAAAACCAAAAATATTTTCATAGTCATCTGTGCTGTGTTTCTGTAGAAACTGGTGTGATGAAATTCTGACAGTAAACATATATTTATTTTACAAGGTTCTAAGTTCTGACATCACTTTGAACCTTTTGCAATCATCACTTTGTTTGTATCTGTGGTTTAAGTTCGTCATTTTACTTTACAATTATTGTCACCGAATTCTACAATATACCCTTTCTTTTTTCTCTTTCTCTGCAGGTTATGTATTATATTTGACACTACTATGTTTTATATTTCATTTTGATTATCATTATTTCTGTTATCACTACAAGCGTTTCCATCTAGCAACAACTAAACATTGATTTTTCAAGCTGTGAAAATTTCTAATTGGAGTGTTAATATATGTGTTCATCCCAACGGCAATTCTATTATTTTAATAATTGTTAATTGTTTCAATTCATTGTAAATGTTTCAAACGATAAATAAATAAATAAGTCATTATTATTCAAATACCTCGGCGCCCTCGTTCCTTTTATACCACATCTCATCGACGACGGTGAAGAGGTGAACCAAACTCATAAAGAACCCAAGCAATGGTGTTTATTTTTAAAGTATACAGTTGTATAATTATCCGCAAAACGACCGTGAAATTCTGTGGGTAAAAAGTTGAAGAACGAAAGCGTAAGCGACCACGATGAATATGATTATTAATTGAACACGCGCGGAGTCAATTAAGCTTATAGAGATTTTTTTTTAATAATTACATTACGTCATAAAAAAATGGTACGTAAAGTGCGCATCGAGAGAAAATGGAAAGTTTTGTATGATTTATTAAAATTTGGTTTATATTACAAGCTTATGGTGCAAGAAACTTGCCAATACAAAGCTTAAAAATTGTTTTCATTGTGAAAATCTTCTTTAAAAAATGTACAGCATGCTGAACCGAAAGTAAAAGTAAAAACACAGAAATTCATTTTTTTAACTTAACTCCAGACAGGAGGCTCTGAGAAAAATAATTTCCCTCGTGTCATCTTTGGGGATGCTGTGTGGAGAGTATTTTTTAGGGATAGAAGGAGAGGAAGTTCTGGGAAGGTAAATGGTAAGAGAGGTGGGTAAGAATTTAGGATTTAATGTATCCAGGTCATCCGCTGCCACATCCAGACAAACCTCACCCCATGAACCCGGGCACCCCTGCTAAGTGACCATACGTAGCGAACCACTTGGGGCGGCCTATGGCAGAGATGTTGGTTGTCCAGTAAATGGCTCCCGGGGCGGGGGTACCCATTCACATGGGAGTCATTCTCCAGGAGGTCGAATCTTCAATGTTTAGTTTAACTTTTTGGCATCAGATGAATGTAAAATTTAGGATTGTAATAAAAATGTAATAAAAAGGTACTGTTGTACGTAAAAAGATAAAAATTCTACTATCAGGGATAGGACATCAAAACGCCGCCTGCAGAACCTATCAAAACGGCAACGAATTTTTATCTGCTAGGTTTATAATTGGCATAATGGAAATTTTTTTTTTCGAAAACACTTACAGACACCACTTTTATTTTAAAAAAATGTGAATTATATTAACATTTGTTAAAAATGTATTTGTTAATTATGTATTACGTAGGTACACTAAAAAAACGGGCAGAATAGGGAATATACAGGCCACTTGGCGCCACAACCAACTTTCCTCTTGCCCACTTCCTTCAGTCTCACAAGATACTCCGATAGGGGATACCATAGTCTCATTGGCTGTTCATGAGCTGTTGGAACTTTAGTGAGGCGTTAACATAAAAAAGTAGCCTTTGGCCACGAGTTATATTTAAATTTAAATATCTAACGACGACACGTTCATGGGAACCTTTTTAAAACTTTTCAAGTTAAAATCACATTGAAATAACTACAAAAAATGCACAAAAAGTAATTATTTTTTTAAAAATTTATTTTGAATAGAAATGGTCACCTAATTTACTGATTGAGAAATATTTGTTGGTAGCTCTTGCCTACGTTTAAAATAGGGACGTTACCCAATAATGGGTATTGTGGTCTCATCTCGTTCAAGTCCGCCGCTCTCCATTCTAGGTGATTTGTTATGGACAGGGTACTTGTATCGGTTATGGAATCATTAAGAATTAGGAAGGTAAGTACTTTATGCTATCTCTGAAAAGAAAAACCTAAAAAGTCTATATTCACTTAAAAGCTACGCTTACTGTTTAGAGAGCCCGCCGAAATCATGATGTTATTATTGTCAAAGCACAAAACTTGGGTGACTCCAAAAATGTAACTAATTTTATGGACTTTACGTGTATCTCTGGAAGTTATTGCTCTATGAAGTTTTACAAACCATAGAAAAACACTGAAAAAAAAACATGGCGTTTGGTCTTATTTTTTGGGTTAAGTCGTGATTTTAAAGCTCCATGGCTCATGGTGGAAATGAAATACATCGAAAAGTAACGGTGTCCTAGAAATTCCAGACAAAGACTGTGCAAAGTTCATAACCTCAGATTTCTCAGATCGAGAGATTTTGTTCATCGAATAATCTTTTTAATAATGGCCGTTTTTGCGAGATTGTTGGTAGAGATCTAGAAAGAAGGGTAAATGCAGCTAACTCCATTAATGGAGGACTGAAGTACTGATTTCCCGTAGTGTGAAATCGTTGTATCGGAGAGTGGGCAATGTTGTTCCGCTTTAGAATGCTGCAGCAGAACGGTGTTTTGGCCGTGTTGTTACTGAGGGTAGACATATGAAGACCAAATTATTTTGCAATCCGTTTCTCTGCCTACCCCTGTGGAAACGGCGTGATGGTTGGTTAGTTAGTTACCAAGTTTACCCGCAAGACAAGTGACATTACCGCAAAATAAATCTATGAACAGAGTTTTCACAATTACATTCAAATAATTATTTTTTGTAATCAAAAATATTGTTCATATTTGGTGATCACACCTCCACAAGCTATCAAAAGATGTTAACTATACAAGTGTGTAAGCTACTCTGTTGCAATCGCTTACATGGAGATCGCTCTAATTCTGATAAAGAAGGCCTTCATACCTTTTGGGATTGGATTCTTGATTAATAAGGAGATCTACGAATAATCAACAGCCAAAACGATCATCTATCTACGCTTATAAATCAGTTTTAACCAGTGCTTTAATATATTAACCGGAACGCGCGGGTCTGATTTTTTAGCTGAAATTTTCAATTTAAAAAAATGCATTCTCATTGTGCCTTCCTGTCTAAAATATTGTTGGATTATTTTATCATTCGGAAAAACGCTACCGCGCAATTTAAAATTATCCCTTATTACGGCTTTTAAATTTTATAGAAAAAATCGGTGGAGACTTTTCTTAAAGATTTCAAATTTAAGCGTAATTTTTTAAAAATTAAATTGTAAAACTCATGTTACCAATACTAATTGTAGTCTGAAGATCCCTGTTGTAAGGCGAAACCGATAAGGTCTAAAATAAATTAACGGAATTAAGTATAATTAAAAGATTTCTTTTTGAAATCACTAATTTATATCAACTTGCGCAACAAGCGCATTGGACTCTGTTGGATATTCTATGTTTTCCGCAAAAAAGTGTGCGAAGTGATGTTTATTTTAAATGTTTTTTTTTCCGGCAAATCTGGTTTTTTAAGTTTTTTTTAACATTATCTCCCTCTACTTTTTTACTATTAAATCCGTTCGGGCCTGTGTCATCTTTGAGGATGCTGTTTGGAAGGTCTTTTTAGGGAAATGAAGGAGGAAAGGAAAAAAGGCAAAAGGGGAAAAAGAAAAGAAGGAAAAAGGATATGCGAAGTGTCAGGAAGATTCCTGAACACACTGGATCCCTAGATAGGGGTCAGTATATTCAGGACTGACGAATATATGAATCCATCCCTCTCACTGCGGTGCAAGACGATGGGTCGATAGAGTCCGGCTGGATAGGTCAATGCGTCTCCCTCAATCAGTCTCTCGCGATCCGACCCACCACGTAGTAGGTGAGCAAAAGCATACGCCACCGACACCAAGACAAACCTCATTTTGGAACCCTGGCACCCCTGCTAAGTCACCAAATGTAGTCACGTCGGTCTCCAAAAGTGGTTCTCTAAGTGGGTGTTTATTATCTACTAAATGATTCCCCGGGCGGCAGTACCCATTACCGCCTTCGAAATCGAGAAATTGCTGAGTTAATAATTTAATTTGCTTAATTAATATTTGTCAAAATGAGCATTGATTTCGCGACAGATGTCGTGAAACCGGAATAGCGTTCCGGTTTGCTCCTATTTAAATTCAAGCGCTGGTTTACGTTTAATTATTCGTCTTAAACTTTTTCAGTTGCCATTGAAAACTGCATCCAATCAGACTACAAGAAATAAATAACGTATTTCGTTTAGAATTCAACTGACACTAAACCCATTTTCATAATATATCCATTTATAGGCGCTTGTTAATGGGATTAAAATTATCCGAGGCTGTCAGAGTGACAGTTTTGTCGATTATATTATAAACATCGTAGTTAGTTGCTCAGCCTGTTTGTCAGTGTCCGGTGGAATCAACACCTTCTCACACAAAGGCCTACAACCAAGGTCGCAGTGGATCTATGTTTCTTAAAAGGTATCCCAGCAAAAATTGCAGCGGAAAATTCAAATTATAAGATGAAAAACAAATTAGCTAAATAATAATCAGATCTGGGAGATATATTTCATCAACTAATCAATCGTCGCCTTAGTTCGTATTTGTCCAACAGACCAATAGAAAATTTTACAGGAGGAGAATGTTTTCTTTCATTATTTCAATGAAACATGGTTAAGTGTTTAAGATTAAGCTGTTTCCGTAAAGGTAAAGGTCTCATTAGTTCAAATTGTTCTTAGTTAAGTTATTAACTATCATTTTTTGTACTTATTTTGCTTTTAAAGGGGAGATTGAATAAAAGCTAAGATGGTTTATTGGACAAATAAGAACTGAGGCGACGCAATGTAAATGTTGTTTATTCTAAAACCATTATTTTCTTTGCCACAAATAGACTTTTATTAATACTTTTTTGTTATTTTGAACATCTATTTACGTTAGGAATCTTGGTTTCTGTTCACATTTTTACCTTCGTATTTTATTTCATATTTTTTGTTGTTATTTTTATCATTACATTTATATTTTCTTTATTATTTTATTTTTTAAGTCTATTCGATAATAGTCAAACAAACAATTTTAAAAAAAAGGATGTAAAAGCCCACAAAAGCGTGTAATAAATAAACAATATTACAAAATGTTTAATTCGCCGCTTACTAACGCCTAACATCGCCAAAACCTTTCCTGTAGATTCGCATGCGCGTCCTAACTAAACCCACTCTTCAAGCAGCATCGAGCTGCTCAGATTCGGACCAGTTGTTTCAAAGAATTTGAACAATTCATCAAATTTCAAAGTTAATTTAAAAAAAAAAAACATAACTTTTTTATCTCTGGCTTGCCATTGAAGTAAACTCATGTATGGTTCATGGTGCTTTCGCACAAACGAAGTATTGAATTCCGTGAGTCTAAACTTAAACTTTAGGTCCCACAAGCAGGTTCCCCACAGAGCGTCGGTTCATCCAATATCAGAACCGAGTTTTAATATTCTCATGACGAATATTAGAACTCAGTTCGGAAGGGTGCTTCCGAAACCGGTAGAGAATAGTAGTCGGTAGAGTGTGAATAAAATTAAAGTGGTCTATAACAAATGTGTGTGTTTGTATTGTAAATTATGGCGAACCACAAAGTTAAGTTTCTGTTAGAGTTCTAGCTCGCAGCTCGCTAGCAAAGCAATAGCTCTTTTCATGCATTTCATTTTCGTTGCATTTTAGATTCAAATATCATAAATCAATGTGTTATTTGATAATTATGTAGTTCTCTCCAAATAGTCACTTTCTACTAACGACAAAAAATATACCAAAAATTCGAAATTAATAAAATATATTTAAAAGCGTGGGTTAAATTTCGAACCACTTTGTGAACGAAACAAACTAATTTGATTATATGGAGTGGTTTAGGTTAACGTGGGGAACTATTAAGGAAGTAAGATAGAATTTTACAGATCGTTGAAAGTTATTGCTGTATCGTTATGATCTGAGATACAGAGATACGAAGGTATTTATTTGCAGCAGATTAATGTTAATTGTGCAATTATTACATGTACAGTGCACAGGTGCGGGGCTTGGCAATACTTGTGGAGCTTACCTTTGAAAGGTTACGACACATATTTTGCAGCAAAAAAAGACATTTATTTTTATGAGAAATACCTTATTTAGCTCAGATGCATTAAACACACCTTCAAACATGGCCTATCAGCAAAACTCCAGCTTATTTCGAATTAAGGTTAATTATAAGCATTAAAATATTCTTATCATACTATTTTTCAAATCGAAACCTATTTATAAACGATCTATTTAAGAATTTAGCTAATCAAACTGAGCGATAGTTAGGACGGGTTGTTTCAAAAAATTTGATGGATTCATCAAATATTTGATGTTAATTTTCACGTTCTGTGTAAGTTCTGTGATTATTTCAGTTTTGTGAAGCAGCTGTCCTATAACAATATAATAACAGAACTTGAATAGAACCTACTTGAAAATCAACTTCAAATATTTGATGAATCCATCAAATTTTTTGAAACAACCCATCCTATAACTAAAACGCCCAGTGTCACCAACGTGAATAATCATTTTTTGGTTATGGATGAACATTCTGTTAGATGTGATTTTAGATTTTCATGGTCAAAAGAATTATTATTATTTTTGTGGATTTGCCGTGTTGAACTATCTCCTTAAATAAAAGCTCCTACCTCACTAAAGTATCAAGACTCTCTTTGGAACCACGACTAAAATTCAAGACCTTCCAAGGTTCTCAGCTGCTCCGGATGTGATAAATGATGAATCCATCAAATTTTTTGAAACAACCCATCCTATAACTAAAACGCCCAGTGTCACCAACGTGAATAATCATTTTTTGGTTATGGATGAACATTCTGTTAGATGTGATTTTAGATTTTCATGGTCAAAAGAATTATTATTATTTTTGTGGATTTGCCGTGTTGAACTATCTCCTTAAATAAAAGCTCCTACCTCCCTAAAGTATCAAGACTCTCTTTGGAACCACGACTAAAATTCAAGACCTTCCAAGGTTCTCAGCTGCTCCGGATGTGATAAAGTTTAAATAGATGAGACAGAACGGACGATCTCCAAAAAGGATATCAGAACACTTTCCACCATGTTACTCGACTACAGTGACAAATCGGAAATTTGCCGATCATTTAATTAACCGGCCATTCGTTTCTTTCACCCTCGGAATTGTTTCTGAAGTCATGGGAAAACCCAAAAAGAATAGAGCACACCTAATTGTGGAGGCAATTGAAATATTTTAAATGACTGCGGAATCAGTCATTTAAAATAGTTTTAACAATGGCATTCTTGTAAATTAAAACCAGTCGCCTGTTGATTTTCAACAACAATGAATGATGATTGATATTAAAACAAAAAAAAATAAACAACATCATAATTGTAGGCATCGCGTGTTTGACCAAAGGAACAAAAACAAAATCAGTTGTCTTGTATAAGTGCATTTCAAAAAATTGATAAAATAATGTTAAGTTAAAAAATGTTAAGTTGGTATGAATTTGTAAAGGTTCTATGTTCTGACGTACCAATTTTCTTATTTCTGTTCACTGAAATGGTTTGTAGAGTGAGGTTTGGCTAGGTCTTGGTGGTGAATTCGTTTCTCTACCTAATACGTGACGGGCTGGATCGAGAGAGACTGGTTGAGGGAGGCCTAACCTAGACCTCTCCAGCCGGAATCTCGACCCACGTTTTGCACCACAGTGGTAGGGTTGGATTCATACGTCCGTCTCTCCTGGACCCATTAGGCTCAGATTCCAATCTACCCCTCATACATTTTCTTCCTTCCTAAAACTTCCTTTCCCTTAAAGACCTTCCACACAGCATCCCCGGTGAAGACATCGGCCCTGAGGGATTTTTTGTTTAGGGCCCTGGAGTTGTGGAGTTGTCTTTGTGGAGTTGTTGTAAAAAAAAAACATACTACAAACATCTAAAACAGAAAAAGCTTTCTTAGAAGCAAGCGACCAAAATAACAGTTTTTGAAACCAAAACTAATGTTTTCAAATCGGTAGTGCTATCAAATTCAACAACAGTAACATGAAAGCGATTCATACTACAGTTTTTCAAAATCAGAACTGCTGTTGCCAAAAGCATAACTTATTCTTACAAACTACGATTTCCAAAATCATAGCTAATGTTTTAAAACTAAATAACTGCTTTAAAATTTGTAACCACTAACTGCTTATATTCAGAACAACTGCTTTCAAAATCACAAACACCATTTTAAAAATCAGAACCATAGCTTTCAAATTCGTGATTATTATTGTTTTCAAATTCAAAAGGCAGCTTTCAAGATCATAATCTTAACTACAGATCTTAATTTCACAATATTGTTAGGTACTGTTTATAAATTCCAGATCATTATTATCGAGAATGACGTGCTGCGACAGAGAAATGAAAACCAAGTGAAATGAAGAGAGTGCCACTCGTATTATGCACTGGTCGCATGCAAACTGCAAACACGCTCAAATGATCACTGAGCAGCAGTAACACGGAATTCCGACACATACAAGGCGCTGACAAAAAGAAATGATTGACTTTGCACATTCTGCGTAGCTGCTCGAGTCAGGTAAACAGAGGGAAGAGCGAACTCAGGCATGACCACAAAAGATTAGAAAAATTGCCTGTTTTCAAGAAAACGTCATTTTTGCTGATACCATCCGTTTACAAACTACTAGATACGGCGGAATATCATTCTCACAGAGTAATAATTTCATCGATTTCAACTCTCCATCGATACTTGGTCGATGATTTAAGAAATTCCAAATGTTGTTTTTAATTTATTTTGTGATGATTTCGGGGATGTTTCTGAAGCACTGTTGAAACATTTAATTGTATTTTTAGGATTGTTAAATATAATTGGTTTAAGACTACTTCCAAGCGTTGTTTTTAATTTATTTGATGATGATTTCGGTGATATTTCTGAAGCATTGTTCAAATATTTAATTGTCTTTTTAGGATCGTTGAATGTAATTGATTTAAGACTACTTCTAAATGTTGTTTTAAATTTATTTGTCGATGATTTTGGTGATATTTCTGAAGCGTTGTTCAAATATTTTATTGTCTTTTTAGGATCGTTGAACATAATTGATTTTAGACTACTTCTAAATGTTGTTTTTAATTTATTTGGTGATGATTTCGGTGACATTTCTGAAGCGTTGTTCAAACATTTAATTATCTTTTTAGGATCGTTGAATGTAATTGATTTAAGACTACTTCCAAATGTTGCTTTTAATTTATTTGGTGATGATTTCGGTGACATTTCTGAAGCGTTGTTCAAACATTTAATTGTCTTTTTAGGATCGTTGAATATAACTGATTTAAGATGTTTTCCAAATGTTGCTTTTAATTTATTTGATGATGAATTCGGTGATATTTCTGAAGCGTTGTTCAAATATTTCATTGTCTTTTTAGGATCCTTGAATGTAATTGATTTGAGACTACTTCCAAAGTTGTTTTTAATTTATTTGTTGATGATATCGGTGATATTTTTGAAGCGTTGTTCAAACATTTAATTTTCTTTTAAGGATCGTTGAATATCAAGTTAATCACTTAGAGGTAGTTATTTTGACATTGGCATTTTATCAACTTGATTCGCGAGTTTTTTTTTTTAATATGAATATTGAATAGTAAAATATCATAAATATGTAAAATATAATATATGTGTAAAATATAACATTAAGTAATAAAGTAAGGAGAATTATTTATTCCCCACTTCTCAGTATGTACACAAGACGTAAACAATGTAACACATTTAAATAAGTTAAAGCAGTCGCGCCATTGTTAAACAACATATTTAATGCGGGGAAAATAGATTTCAAAGTACCCGCGTAATGGAGAATCTATTTTCACAAGTATTTTGTCAGTAAATCGATTTAACCTGTAATAAATCAATTTAGGCACCATAAAAATTGAAATTCGGTAAATAAATCACACAAATAAGTCGTCTCAAAGTGGGTTAACCACAGTTTGAAAATGGCCTTAAAAGCCGAAACAGCTGTGGCAAAAATAAAAAAAAATACTAGCAGAACTTAAAGGCTAGTGAAATATCAATTATAATTTTTTTTAAATAACCTTTGACGGCTTCAACTAGGTACTTAATTTGTTGTTTATGGAAAGACTAGCGATGTGACTTGCTATTCACTTAAAACCTCTTAAAATTAGTATTTGGCCAACGTAAACTTGAAATTGATTTTACACTAAACAAATTCTAGATGTTTGATGTTAAAAAACCTTAAAATGTTAAGAAGTTGGTTAAAACATCAACGATATCCCAGTGTCGACTAAATTTTGCATCAATGAGGTTTATCTACCAATCAAAAAATCATTGACCAATATCCGTTGAAACTAACCGATTTTACGTTTTGGCACGTGTGGTCACAGCAATTAACAGCTTTCCAAAACGTGTCGTATCTGGTTATCACCTCTACGCCACAATGGAAAATGGTCCATTTCATCAAATTATTCTCGTGACTTCAGACTTCGACTATTAGGGCTGGCAAAATCCCATTAAAAACACTAGTTATTAGTATTTAACATATTTTTGAACACCTACAAAAGAAAGACTAAACGGAGTTGCATGGATTAAAAAAAAACTTTTACTTTAGTTTCACCCAGGAGGCCCTGAGGAAAATAATTTATATCTTTGGGGATGCTGTGTGGAGGGTCTTTTCAGGAAATTAAAGAGATGGTGTTCTGTAAAGGAAAAACGTATGACGGGTGGATGGAGATATGGGGGTCAGTGTGTCCAGGAATGATGAATGTTTAAATCCATCCCTCCCATTACGGCGCAAGGCGGTGTTTTGAGAGAGTCCAGCTGGAGAGGTCAAAGGGACTCCCTCAACCATTCTCTCCCAATTCGGCCTGCCGTGCAGCTGGTGGGCAGACGCATCCGCCGCCAAGACCCAGACAAACCTCATCCCCTAAACCAGGGAATCTCTGCTATGTCGCCAAACATACCAAACCATTCAGGGTGACCTGTGGTTATCCAATAAATGGTTCCCGGGTCGGAGGTATCCATATCAGCTCCCAGATTGAGGGAAAAAGAGCATCAAATGGTATTTGAATTTTATTGAAGGCATTAATACAAGCAGGTCTTGTAATTTTTTGAGGAGCAATTATTGGAGTAAGCCATTCCGGGCGGCATTTTGCTGGAGTGTCGTTGTCAAGAGATCACCTATTAACTATGGGGCTGGTCATGGAGGTCATGACTGAATAAGCGGTACCTCGGTACCTCTCGAAAACACCTATTGTTTGAAACAACGCAATACTAATATTGCTACTTGAAATTTACTTTATAAGAATTCCAAAAAAGCGTTGACAACGCCAAAATTCACGCTGCTTGCTCCGTTTGGCTCAAGGCCAGGGTTGCTAACATGCCAATAAAGCGATGAATGTTGCCAGGCGCACAACTTCAAACACGAATGTGGCACCTTAAAAACCCAATATTTGTGCTGCTTCCAACATTCTTACACGCCAAAAGCACTGTCGAGACCTGGCACAAGAGGTGGTTGATTGACATCAAGGTCGTGAAGGAGTGGACGAATAATTCAATGAAGAGATTAAGGCTTGTCTCAGATGTCAGAAACTAGTACGGAACTCCTGCTTGCTCAACTTCAAAGTCAAAACAATACCTGATAATGTTTAACGATGTGTCTGTTCCAATAAAACAATGTTCACTTTACAAGAAAACAAAAAAGCCTTATTGCCCCCATCTGAGCATATTATGTTTCAGATAAAATTTTGTAAAAAATTTAATACGTAAGCCATTAAAAAGTCCAAACATCGGTGGAGATTCGGAATTTCCTTAAAAAATTCTACGCGTCATATGCTGGCATTCCCATCCATAAAAACGTTTATAAATATGACTAGCCCCAAGCGGTATAGTATGAAAAATGTTTCCAAAACAATTCCTCTGTAAGTATAAGTAAATATCTTCGTCTGTAATGTTACTCCCTCCCCATAAGGGGGTGGAATAGCTCCCTTGTCCCTGCCTGGCACAGGTGGGGCCTTAATTTATATCTTCTGCAAGCGCTTAGTTTCCTGCACTGTCCACTGCACCACCCCTGATGTAGCGGGAGCAGTGAGAGGGGGGGGGGTTCCCTTCGACCCTGATCTCCAGTTCTCGTGTGGTCCTTATCGGCTGGAGTGAGTTACTTAGTCCCCTGGGTTCTTCAGAAGTCTTTTCTCCACTATCCCACCATCTTCATAGGGGTCACATCTGGCCAGTGTGCTGTCGGGGACGGTGTGAAGAGTTTGAAGGACCAATTTTCCTTCCACTGCTCACTGTCTATCCTCGGGACTGCTTGTGGCTTGTCAGAAGCTCTAGATGCTGCTCTTGTGTTGTACTCTGCCGTGGGATACGTTTGAATTTGCTTTTACTTTCTAATGTAATTCCTCCGTATAAATGCTGTCTCTCCGCCAGCTTCAAGAACAGGAACAAACTGCCTCGGATGAGAACACTTAAAAGTTTTTGGTATAGATAAATGTATGTTGTGCCGTGTAGGGACAGTCGGAGGCTTTTAGAATCATTTCATAGTAGCTTCGTTTTAAAAATAAATGTAGAGTCTTGACGTAAGAACCGATAGAGGGACCAATCTGGTCCTTAAAACGGTTCGGGAAAGTGGTGGTTGCCCTCGACTGTAAGTATAAGTTTGCTGAAGCAATTCCCGAAATTTTGTGTATAATATGTTCTCAACATAAAAGGACACGTTTCTAAAATCCACAACTTATAATAAAACACCCTTTGGCCTAAAAAGTAACTAACCTAAGAAAAATGTTAAAATATTGAATAATACGGGACGATGTGCTCAATTCTAGAACAACCGTCAATCAAAGATGATAGGCAACCCTAGCATGTTACAGAGGGCTTGGAAAAAGCGGATACGAACCAACGCACAGTTTTTTGCCTTGTGAAAAATAAATACATTATCATTACAGAGCCATGTAACTGAATTATAAGCGTACGATTTCTTCAGGATGTCAACGCACCAATGATCATCGGTATGAATAGAGCCGATTTAAAAAAAATGGTTTCCTAGTTCATTGTGTATGTCGATAAGTACAAGGTGCAGGGGAAAGCATGAAATACCTATGTTATTATGTAATAATTGTTAAGTACTACTTGTGTTTACTTACAGAGTGCTTTAAAAATTACAGTTGTAAGTAGTACCAGCGCTGAAAATGCAGCTGGAATGGCAGATAATAAAGAATTTCATATAATTGTGGTTTGAAATTTGATATGGCTTGAAAATTTGTAAAACTAGCCAAGATTTAAAAAGATTACGGCAATTTTCTCTCCTTCAAGACATAATCAGATATCTGAGAAATGTCTTTTACTTTCTATTACGTTAACTGTTCTCTCTTTCTTCTTCTAGTGTAATCTCTTATCGGAGGATGATATCATCAAGGAAATCTTCATCCTTCAGGCTGCAACCCGAAACAACTAAACCCTCTGGCATGCTACTGGTGTTTTAACAGATTCTTATGTTCACGATCTTCACAACCTTCTCAAATTTTTTCATCTTCTTTAAAACCAATACCTCTGTTGTAGGTCATCCCAAGTGTTTCGCTAGGTTTGGTGACTTAGCAGGGGCGCGCGGGTTCATGGTATGAGGATTGTCCAGGTCTTGGCGGCAGATGCGTCTTCCCACCGGCCCATACGACTGCGTGGCGGGCCGGATCGAGAGAGACTGGTTGAGGGAAACCTTCTGACTTCTCCAGCCTGACTCTCTCAACCCCTCGAATTGCATCGCAATTGGATGGACGAATTCATACGTCTGTCACTCCTGGACACTGACCCCCATTTTCCTAACCACCCCGCATTCCTTTTTCCTTCCCAGAACTTCCTCTCCTTTCTTTGCTTAAAAAGACTCTCCACACAGCATCGCCTTAGAAGGCATAGGCCCTAAGGGAAATTATTTTCCTCCGGGCCTTCTGTTTGGAGCTAACGTAATATATAATAAAAACGATTTATTAAAATATACATTTTTAATGCGAATACCTCACATGAGTCCCAGCTGCTCCCGTCAGGAGGCCAGTGAGACTATGGCATCCCCATTAGGGGTATGTCGTGAGGCTGAAGGTAGTGGGGAGGGGACGGAGATGGGGGAGAGAAAGGTGGGGAAGTACCTGGCTATTCAGATCTGGTCACCAAACACGACTAAAATCATTTTCAAGCACGTTTCAACCCTGAATGGTGGTCTTACACCAGGGCGATTCTGACGGTATCTTCCACTCTGGAACAAGTCGCACACAGGATATATTACTTTTGAAATAATTAATTATGAAACAACTAATAACAACAGTAAATTAATCAAATAAAATTTATTTTGGCACGCCAAGATTCGATCTCACGACCTTCGGATTGTGAGTCAAAAACCTTACCCCTCGACCGGGATCCATTTTACTCAAGTACTGTAAGACAACGGGTCCATTAAAAAACAATTTCTAACTTTGTGTTCGATGGGTTTTTGCGAAATAATCCGTTTTAAGAGTTTAAAATTTAGTTACGAATTGATAATGTTTGTGATTTGCCTTAAAATTTTGTAAGTCTGTTCATACGGTAATTTTATTCCAAGCTTTAGCAGGTATCTGTAGTTTGCTTCTTTTACAAAATTGCAAAACGAAAATATTTTTAAATTTCCGTTAGAATAACTCGCGTTCACTCTGTGCAGATATTAAAAAGTGAGAGTTTAATTGCTATTCATTATTCAAAAGTTATCAATAAGCAAAAAGGTAATCACTTTTTATAGAATGTCCAACGAGTGAAGACGCGGAAATGAAATTGTAATAAAATACCAAGTCTAGGAAGTGTTTCTTGGCAAGAAAGAAAATTCTGATATACACATTGAATTCGTACTACGTAAGGTAGTATTATCATACTTGCATTTTTTACATCATCCGTGTCACCGAAGGCGTAAGTAATGATTACGTTACATCTTTACCTCATTTCCTCGATTTATGAAATTGTCATTGGAAAAGTATACATGTATATAGTAGAATAGGATGTTTATAATTGTCAGTTACAGAGAACACAGGGAAATAATTAAGAAGAAAATGGCATGTTGTGATGTTAATTTCTAGGTTTTGTTTTGTAGCAGAATCTCCTAGCCTACGTTTAAATTTGCCGCGAAAACGTTTAGTTTGCCGCCCTGACAAACCCAGCGTCGAATTGGCGTAGCATCAGAAAACCTCCACCATCCAATACATTACAAAATCTGGAATAGAAAACCATAATGAATTAATGAAGGTTCCTTCACATCAATCTATTGAAAGGTAAGTTAGTTAATAATCTTCTTTTATGTTTGTTGAAAATGTTGCGAATAGATAAGAGAGCCGTTATGTAACGATCATACATACACCAATATATCAGGGAGAAGATTACAAATTTGAGGTAAATGTAAGTATAAAAAGGTATGGGGTCAGTTTTTCTATTTTGTGACACAAGAATACACTTTTGTCAAAAGATGGTTGGTGGATTGTCTGCAAGTGGTGTTTAAAATTTCGACGGTCAATGCAGGCTCGTTAAGCAGTTGGCGCATTCTGATAGGCAGAAGTCCTCGCTTTCGGAGCATAAAAAGTGCATTGGATCTCTCACGAGTATACTTTTTGGGTTCGTATAAGTTAACTTTTTTCATCTTAGATGGATTGGCTTCTAAGGTGAATCGAGCATTTTGAAGATGCCCCCCACCCCCACGTAGAATAAGGCATCAGATGATGTCTGCACTGACCAACTTCTACCGAACAAGAAACATGTTGATGACTACCCGAAATTTAAGTGCCTCCTCCAATATTCGGGATGCTGGCAGGTGCAAAGGGAAGACTTCGATGAAAAAATAAAAATACCCCCT
This sequence comes from Glyphotaelius pellucidus, assembly GCA_936435175.1. NCBI lineage: Eukaryota > Metazoa > Arthropoda > Insecta > Trichoptera > Limnephilidae > Glyphotaelius > Glyphotaelius pellucidus. Next base: position 23,237,599 of record OW386555.1, on the reverse strand, counting down.
TTACAACCGTGAGCAATTCAATGGAAACAAGTGTAGCAAATTATTAAAAGTTTTACATGGTCTCATTAAAAGGGGCGTCTTTATAACCAAATTCCACTTCTATTGTTATTGTCGATGATTGAATCCTGTTTAAAAGTAATAAACATAACATTTTTCCCTCTGTGAAGTCAAAACTCTGAAAGCCTTTGGTTTGGTACTAAGCTGAAATTAATCACTATATGGTCAAGAAGATTTCTCCTTTTGTAAGTCGGTAATGAAGGGCATTATATTTATTTGTTTCACAATACTCTGACAGCTGTGTTTTTTTACTCCAGTATTAGTTCTTTTAGAGAATTCTTTGTATCCGTCTCTTTTTTAATTAGCAAGCGAACCAAGTAATTTCTACAAAAATGCAGGAGGACTGAGCCGTGTGTTTTATATGCACAGATTTAAAATTTGTCAAGCCATCATGAAAACATGATTTATGAAAATAAGCCAAAATATTTGTTTTGAACAGAGTGATTTTTACTGATCGTGACCTGACCAAATTAAACAAATATGTGTAAATTTTTGTCGTGAAAGTCACTTTGTTAACAAACACATGTTTTTCGTTAATAAAAACGTCAAGTTGTTCACTTAGCAAATTTCACGCTTGTCGAAAAAATTCACTAACCCTTACAAAAAATCCATTTCAATAATTTTCAATGTCCCCATTCAGCAGTCTAGATTACATAATGTCACAATGTATGTATAGTATTTAATATCCGTATACCGTTTAGTGTCACAATGTCCAATACGTAGAATAATTTATAGTCACGTTTAGTGTCATAATGTTCAATATACCTTGTTGTATGCTAGCGACTTATATGTGTATGTGACATATGCGGCAATTGAATAAGAAAGTGACCATATGTGAAGTGTGCGAGGCTTCCATAACAGGTTAACAAATTATGACTGCATTATGAATACGAAGCGGTGTAATGAGCATAATCGGCTTCGTTTCTCAACGGCGAGCCACCACTGTCCATTTTGCGAAACTGTCGCCATTTCTGTGTCAATGCGTTTCACGAATTCCGCGACTGCGTGATAAATATGTGTGCAGGGAATTTGCAGTGGAGTACCAATTACATTTTTTAAATGAACTTCTTTAGTGATTTGAAACTCGACGAAACAAAAAAGGGAGACTAAAAAGAAGGAAAGAAAAAAACACGTACATCTATAGGATTTAGCTTGCGGTAGAATGAGATAGAATAATCGGTCTCCTCTTTGTGCGGTGCTTCGTTTCCACTCTTGTCTAATTTAGTTTTCTAAAAGTTTCATTTCTACCGAGTGTGAGTTGCACACTCAATATTTTTAATGTTATTCCGTACCAAAGTTCCAACTGCTACTGTCTGGAGCCAATGAGGTTGAAGGTAGTGGGGAGTTTCACATTTCCTGCCTGAAATATCTCGGTAAACGTTACTTTAATCAGTATTTATTGTCAGATTTTCTTTGCTAATTGTGACCCTATATTAATAAAACATTCGAGAATTTTGTCCGGATGCTTTGCGAAAGAGATTTGAGTATTTTCAATTGTTAATTGGTCTGTGATCTAGTAATTAAGGGATGATTTTGCATTTGTAATTTCATTAATGATCTTTCATAACTTGCGCGGGTCATTTTTAAATTCGTCTATTTTCTTCTTAAAATAATTTTCTTTGGCATTGCGTCTAACATTTTTGCAGATATTTCTGTATCTTTTGTAGCATCATTGTATAAAAATATCACAAGGATTTAATTTAACTTTTCTGTGTAATTCATCTCTTTTTCTTTTGCAATTTATAACTTTTTGAGTTATCCATGGTTTAAGATGTTGGTTTTTATGTGAAATCTTTTTCTATTGTTTTGGTATTTGACATGATGGTGTGAGTTATATATTCAATGCATTTATTCCAGGCAATATTTGTATCAAGGTTCTTCAGTAGGCTTATCCAGTTTGTTTTAAGTACCTGTTGTTTTACTTCAATCCATTTGGTTTCTGTCTTTTGCGGGATTATTGGGTAGGGCTGCGATCTTTGCATTTTCTGGTACTTTTGAACTTTAAAAAAATGATGTTTGATTTATTTGGACGAAACGAACTTCTTTTCGTCCGAATAAATCAAACGAAGGAATTCGGACTTTCGGACTCTAGAAAATTATATCAAATTATGAAGAGAGATAGAAGGTGAAATTATATTAATATAATTTTTTTCACTCCAGCGTATTGGTGACCAGTTTGGCGAGCAACGTGATCAAAGTATCTTATATAGATAGTTGAAAGCCTTTTGAGGATGCCTATTAATTTAGAGGGACAACCAACGTGAACTAAAGTTCCCACTTTTAGACAACCGAATCTGGGGACTAAAGCGCGTGAATTTTAAAAAGTTGAAAGGGAATGGACCAATATCCAATTATTCCCATTCGAATAAGTGAGTAAATTACTATTTTTAAATATTTTCATATAGAAATTTTATTTAAATTTCTGCTACAAAATTGTGAAATTGTTGAAACCATGCTTTTGATGTGATGGTCGTAATTTGGTATATAAATCAATTTGAAAATATACCCGAACGCCACTGGCTTTACGTACTACGTGAGTGCCTTGCGAATTTTTAGCCTTTATTCGGAGCGAACGCGAATGTGGAATCCGTAATGAGAACTTACGACTTCAAAGCGCTGATGCTCAATCTCCGCAGGGCACCTTGGTCGTGCCACGTTCCGATTTGCGGCGAGAGGCGCACTGTCCAAAACGGCGCTTGACCCAATATTGGGACATACATTATGTACCTACTCGCGATAACTGATAACGGAAAGTTGAGGAAGGTACTTGTTACTTGTTCAATTTGTATGGCGCCGTTTAGGGAATCAGTCACGTCAAGTTCTGACCTCAGACTAACTCAGTTTCTGACCTCACACTAATAGACAAAGTTTTTTGGTAAACTTTCGAAATCACTGGATACGCTTAGGTAATACAAAAATATTTTAGTAAAAATCTTTAGATTCCCCTTAATTACTAAAAAAGACAACTATTTGCAATTGGGGATAAATGCAGTATTTTCGATCGCTCCGAATGCAAATGTTGTCTTTTACAGTTATTAAGGTGAATCAAAATGTTTTTTTTTTTAAATATATACATATTAAGCTTGTCCAGGGATTTCGAAAGTTAATCCTTTTATTTTTTTTTAATTATGTGAGAGGAAATGGGTGACCAGTGTTGTTGGAGGGAGGAAACACAAATGCCGGCAAATCTTTCCACAGCCTCAAACATAGCCTCACAGCCTGTTGAACTTAAAAACGAGTCACAGAAAAGACCCGTTCTCTGGTGACAAATGTAAACCATGTACAAATGTTGGTCGCGCAATTGGCGTGTTTTCCTAGTGTGCACTGGTGCCGAAGGAATCACTAGTTCCTCGGAGCGTCTTCCATTGTAATATCTGTAGAAAAAGTACGGCATTCCCACCTGACGCAAGTTCTCTAAAGATTGAAATTCCTTTGTTGATATAGAAGAATCTATCAAACGAACAGACCGTGTCTGCACAGACTTGAGGTTGTTTTGGAGCTACGGACCAGAGTTGGCTACCAAATTCACCTGTGGGGCGCAATTACTACAAAGTCGAAGTATACAGGTAAGAAAAAGGAGGAAAGGTAATGGAAGGTAAAACAGTAAATTGCTAATGCAGAACTTACCTGATTACTAAAGGCAATCAATGACTGTCTTCAATCAAGGTCTGTTGTCTGAATGTCATCCCTCACCAAGGTGATACTTATAATATATTCAACCCTGTCCCTACCTGGAAGAGATTGATTCGAAGATTGCTTAAACCAGCGACCATGAAAATCAAAAACTCAAACACGTCGTGGGCAGACGAAATTCCGAGAATTGCAAATAAACATAATATATGTAGGAAGGTGGGTATTTTGAATAATTATGCACGCTGCATTGTATTGCACACTGCATGACTAAATTCCTGCAGCTGACCTTGTTGTTTCTTGACTTATTCTGTCTATTGACTTTTGTTGACTATGACATGTGGTTGCTTAACCTCACAAATGCTATTAATGTTTAGAAACTGTTTGCACTAAATTACAAAACCAAGCAAAAAGAGAAAATTGTGTGCGTGCGGGCAGGAGTCACTAAACCCAAAAACCCAATTGTGAAGTTATCACCGTTTTGAGATTATTTTATTATTATTTCGATTATCTTATTATATTCTTAATAATATTGTGAAAATTATTTATTTATAATCTTAATTTAAAGATTTTTTGCAGCCTATAAGTGCATATTTTGAAGCGTGTTTTTAAAATGGATATAAAATCATCATAATCTCTGTACGTAATACTGACATTAATGATAACAGAAAATATCTGATATTAAAAATTTAAATAAATGTAATGACTAATGACTTTTGCCAGTCGAGTAGCTTCACTTTTTCTACATTTATAATGACATTTTCAAATCTCAATTTCATAAATGGAGGTAGTGCTATTGCTTGTACACCCACAAATAATGGTTTTGGTAAATAGAAATTTGGTTTAGAAAAATTTGATTAACGAAATTCGAACCTCCTCATGAAAGATCTGTATTTGTATCTTATTTATTTCGTTATTTTGCAATTCTTGGTGTAATCCGATTCAAGTATTTTATTAACTTTATCATTTAAAAATGTCGTCAAGGGGCGTCTCCGACTTCTTTCATTTTCTTACGCATCATACAATACCCGGATACTCAATATTTCTCTATCCACACAATCTATGTATCTCTTTCTGCCAATCTTGCGTTGTTTCAGAACTTCATTTTTAAAGGTGAGCGGACAGCTAAGAATCTACTCAATTCAACACCTTCTTTGAAAAGTCGTTAAGAGTGATAAAAGAATGATTAAATAGGTTATGTGAGGTTAGGTCACGGGCTATTTTTCAAGTTGTTTGTGTTTTTTTTTTTTATATGAATACCGCACAAATGCTCCCGTCTGGAGCCAGTGAGACTGTCATCCCCAGTTGGAGTATGTTGTGAAGCTGAAGGTAGTGGGGAGGAGAAGGAGATGGGGAAGAGGAAGGTGGAAAGTGCCTGGCTATTCAGATTTGGTCACCAAACACGGCTAAAGCATTTTAAAGCAACGATTTAATTCTGAATGGTGTTCTTAAACCAGGGCGATACTGAGAGTGTCTTCCACTCTGGAACGTGCCGCATATTTATTTTAAATTGATAAATTGTGAAATAACACAAATTAAATTCCAATTAAATTTTATTTGCCACGCCGAGATTCGATCCCGCGACCTTCGGAATTTTGGAATGCGAGTCAAGAGCCTTACCGCTGGACTACGCCGGCCGTTTGTTAGCTTTTAATGATTTTTCAATGAGATGTTGTTGAATTGAATTGATTCTAAGTTGCCATGGAACCTTTTTAAAACATCCTTCGAAATTTTGCCATGCACACATCTAAATGATTTCTTAGCTACTGCATTGCATTGACCTTCATGTTTCCTATTACTAGCTCATGTACATCAATAAATCATATGTTATGTTTTTATCAGCAATTACTGCAGTCACCAGTTCGCCATTAAATTATTGTTTTCACTATTATAAAAATCAAACTGATTGGTATAAAATTTCTAAAATCATTATTATTTTTTAGATCGAAATTTTAAGGTCACAGGTGAGATAGACACCGGGTCTGATCAAGTTGATTGATTTCGTTTTGAAACAAGTATCAAAAATTATTTAATTCTTTGGCAGTGAGAAACCATTACAATTTGTGCACGCAATTTATCGAGGTTGAAAAGCGGATCATTCGAAACTAATTTGATTTCCAAGGTGCTATTTTGTTTCAAGCATCTAATGGTGCGTGCACATTTGCGAATAGAAGTGCGGTACGAGTACTTTCTCATAATTCGTGGTTGGGCTCGGCTCGCCTGAACTTGCGTAGCATTACAGTTTGAGTGACAAAAATGAACGTCCCAATTACGCTAGTTTTTTTAAATTTTTTTGATGAATTTTGATTTTTTCGTACATTTCGAAAAAAATCGGTCCGTGACATTTCAGTGAGTGGTAAGATTGAAAAATACGACATTATTGCTGATGTTGTAGGTGAAAACATTTTTTTTTTTTTTAATTTTTTTGTGAGGATTTTCACCATTCTTTCGGGGAATCGCAGCATCCCCAAACTGAAAAATCTTCGAACAAAAAATTTAAATTTTGAAATAAAAAAGGTTTTCCTTAACAACTTCATTCATGTCGTATTTTTTCAATTTTATCACTCTAGCTCACTGAAGTCACGGACCGCCACTGAATGCGTACCTACCTTTAGATACCTTCCTATATTTTTTTTCGAGAGTTCGTGTGTACACTTAGAAACCACTGAAAAGATAAAACTTTTATAGTATGCAATGGGCGTGTATGTGTGCCCAATGTATTTTTGACGGGATAACGTCTTATAAATCGATGAACACCGGCTGCATGCACGAAAAAGCATGCCTCATTGTCACGTTCCGCCTGAGCCGAGCGTGCAAGCGAGAGGGCGGAACAAGTGATAGAGAGGCACGATCGGCCTAAGCGTTCGGCTTGTGACGCATCAATGCAATTTTTCATCAATGTTTTCTTATCACATTATCACGTAAAATTATCGTCCGTAAACCGACTTTACAGACAACCAATTTTTTTTTCACTTCAGCTGAAATTGATGGAAGGATTTTTGGGTTGCCGAATACCGCTGCACGCTTGAATACCCGAAAAAATTAAAAATAACACTTGCTTTAAACATGATTACCTCAAGAAGTAACTATTTACGTCGGGAAGCTGATGTTTTAATTAAATACTACGAGAAGAAGACATCTTAGTATTTATCGGTACAAAATTTAAATACTTTTAAGGGTAAAATCTCCTAATTACGAAACCCTTTTCGGAAACTCGTTTATTGTATAGATTCTTAAAATAAGTTCTTTAGATTATGGTCGGAAAACATTTTCATATTTGTGACTGAAAATCACAAATATAGTAAAATATGCATTTTTGCCAATGACATTATAATTTGCATTTGCCATTGACCTGTTATATTCATACAAGTTGAACAAAAATGTAGCTATCACTGCTAATGAAAAGGACGGTGTTGTCATTTTGGAATCTGCATTCCCGCTAGAACCCGGAGACATAAAATGATGTACTTACTTTGTGTTTTTATTCGATTTCGTTAGGAAATTATCTTCTAAGTCCCGCAGGGCACAACATTCACCCGTTTCGAGGGCATTCCAATCCGCCAGTTGTTGTTCCTTTCCAAATGTTGCCATCTTGACGGGAAATCCGTCAAGATGGCAACACTTGGAAAGGATACCCATTCAAAGAATATGTACCTATAATGAACGGGCCTCTAAATGATGTCCAGTATAGTATTTTCACTGTTTTAATTCGTCAAAGAATTCATAAAAAATAGTCAATTTCAATATTATCGCCATGCGCGTAAGGAATGCGTAATTTTGCCCGATTCGAGTAACGATAACGAGTAGTTACAGTGGAATTCGTCCTACACATTAATAAATCTGTCGCCCGTGTTGTGCACTTATCCGGTAGTAATTGTCGAGAGTTTAATGTGATACAATGACACACACTTAATGTACCAAGAATGTTTACGAAATAATTATAAATTGTCTAACATTCCTCACATAGTTGGGCGAAACCAATCGAAGAAAAAACAATAGAAAATTAGTAATCTACATTGTTTTCTTCCTTCATCAAAATATATTATAAAAGAAAGTCCAAAAAAAACGTGCGGCTCGCAAAAACTCAGAAACAAATTACGGTACGATCAAGGGAGTTATATGGTGTGGTAGATCTCTACCCCCCCTCCAGGATGACGGTTCCCGTTTTGACCTAAAATGCCTGCTTTTAAAGATATAAGGGCTGGAAGTTTTGCCCTCTTGAAATTTCTAGAAGGTTCCATAAGAACTCCAGAAAGTTCTGGAAGGAGTGACGGAGTGTGTCGTGGAACGTTGGGAATAGGGAATCGGAAACATTATTGTGGAACATTCGATGAAAGTTCTCAAATTCTCGAATGTTGTCCTGAGCGAAGCCGGGTAACCCAGCTAGTATTTAATAAAAGTATGTACCAACTTACCTATTGCAATAAATTACAATGAAAATGTTGTTCCAAAATAAACCAATAAATAAATGAAAGATCTTTATGTTTTGCAGCCAGAGTAATATTAATTTATACCACCCATGATAATTAATTAAAAACATGTTTAAATTCTTTTATTGCATTCTCACAGTTCTTTCAAAAACTAAAAACCATTAAAAAGTCCAGAATGTCAAATGATTTCAACTTTATTATCGCCCGTTTCTTTTAAATGTATTGTGTTGAAAATGAGTTATATTGAGGATTTGAACGATTCATCCAATTTCAATATTAAAATTAAGATCTGTGAGAGTCTTATTCAAGTTCTGATATTATTTCATCATGGACGACATTTCACAGTATTTTGTAAATAACAGATTTGAATAGGACTTAACAGAACTTGAAATTTGATGAATTATCAAATTCTGAGAAACAGTCTTAGTTTGATCACTGTTGGGTGTGATTATTTGGTGACCGGACAACTCGGAATGAAACCAACTTAGAACCATCTCAGATAAGTCATTGAGAGTGATAAAAAAAATATATAAAAAATTGTTTGACTAGATTACGTTAGTTTAGGGTTATCGGATAATTAAAAATTATTTTATTCAAAGCTTTTAATGACTTTTTAAGGAGGTGTTGAGTTGGCTTTATTCTCAGTTGGCATGGAACCAGTTATTGTTACACGAATGAAGGTGCTATATACTCTGCACATTCAATGACTTGCGATGGATCTCTCATATTCTCACTGCTAGATACTGTATTACTAACTAAAATCATAAAAAAAGAATTTATTGAACATTTTATAGAACTGCTGGATCTAATAAAAGTTTTTTTTCATCGTTAAGATGCATCCTTTTCAGTCTTCAATCCAATATGAAACCGTTCGCCTAGAGGAATTTCTATTACAAAATCTCAGATAAACCAACTATGCAGAATTCAGAATAATTATTATTTACATGTTCACAGTTGAACTACGGAAACCTATTCGTCTCTATTGCACCAACTAATTTGTAATACATTCATCTGACTCTCTCAAAGTTACACAACACAGTATTATGGTGTTGTGTGAAGATAATTTAGCCTAGATACATGCTGCGAATAATGAATTTGATTTGCAATTAGCAATAATATGTTTAAATTTCATTTTTTTTTATGTATATCTAACTAGCGAGTTCCCGCCATGCGTTGCAACGCTATTTAAATTTAGAAATTGTTCCCCGCCCGTGTTCCCTTCACCTCCCGTGTCGCCCCCTCCCCCTCCCGGTTTTCCTCCTCCTTCACGGGCGTGCGCACAACAACTCACCAAAGTTTCATGGCAATCGGATGAATAATATAGGAAATAATTTCATGCCGCCAGAGCTCACTATTAGACATAGAAACTATCGCGGGCATGCGCCATCATACCCCCAAAGTTTCTTCGCAAGGGGCAAACAAAGACGGCCGGCGTAGTCCAGCGGTAAGGCTCTTGACTCGCATTCCGGAGGTCGCGGGATCGAATCCCGGCGTGCCAAATAAATTTTATTTGATAAATTTGTGTTATTTCACAATTTATTAATTTAAAATAATATATAGTATATTTGCGGCACGTTCCAGAGTGGAAGATACTCTCAGTATCGCCCTGGTGTAAGACCACCATTCAGAATTGAAACGTTGTTTGAAACGGCTTTGGCCGTGTTTGGTGACCAGATCTCAATAGCCAGGTACTTACCACCTTCCACTCCCCCATCTCCTCCCCTTCCCCAATACCTTCAGCCTCACAACATACCCCAATTGGGGATGCCATAGTCTCTCTGGCTCCAGACTGGAGCAGTTGGGACTCTTGTGCGGTATTCATATAAAAAATATAAAAATTCATTTTTATTTTATTTTAGATTGCTTAGAGAATATTTTGGTGTGAAAAGATTTGAAGAATAATAAAGTAAAGTTGAAAGCGGTGATAACCCAGCTGTTCAGATTTAATCACTGTCTGGATCCATCACTCGGGAGATACTAAAAGTACCTACCTACCTTACTCATTCCATCGAACGTATTAATAAAGGTTAAGGTTATAGAGGTTGTTTCAACTTTAACTCAAGGTTTACTTTAAACTTCACTTTTGAACTCTGTTCTATGATTTAAAATTATAACGTTGAAGATTTTGAAATGTTTAACCAATGTTTTTTTGTTGTTGTTTAATTTAAGTGATTGAAATGTAATTAATGTTTTAGGCACATTATAAATTTGGCTAAATCTTGGCATTAGGTTGAAACAACCCGACCTTAATATTGGAGAAACTATGCGATAGTTGACAAGGCCAATTATAAATTGCCAAAAATAGTAATTTTTTATTTATATATCTAATATCAACGGTATACATATACCATAAGCATTGTTTACATATCACAAAATCATAGGAAAAATATTAGAAATAATAAAAAATAAAAAAGAGAGTATAAAAGATAATTGTGGCATTTGAATGAGACAATGACACCAGAGATACAATTACATACAAAAATATATAGGACAAAAAGAAATAATATTGATTGAAAGGATTTGATAGTATAGACCTCTTGTACCTTCCGTGCAGTTAAATAGATCTGCCACATCTGTATATCTATTACTTACTTCATGGTACCTAGGTACAAGCGAGTGTTTCGTATACGTTCTGTTATTGTTGCATTTTAGAACGAGTGGCTCTCGTGGGTATATGAAATTCAATGAGGTTAGTTACATCAGGACTGTCTATTCTACCATTTACAATTTTGAACATAAATATTCTTAATTTATAATTTGCGGGACTCCTATTAATCATGCATTGGAAATATTTAAAAAAATGTACAAAACTTACGTTTATCGCATGTGTCCTAAATGCAGGCGGTAACCATCAGACCTGAAAAAAAAACCTCCAATGAAAACACAAAACATAGACAGTCCAAAGATTAATTTTTCGAAACATGATATCTTAAAAAAAAACTCTTTCATGCAGTATTTTCGTAACTGCATAGATTTCAGAATTGATATAAATTGAATAAAAATTGGCAGTTTTCGTTTTCCAATTGCTTGTGGTATAACTGCCTTCGAGCGCTATTTTTAAATACTTGAATTTCACTTGAAATGATTTGTAAATTGATCTCTTTGAATTTCACTTGTTTTCTTGGTGGAATGAATCTTGGAGGTAGAAATTAACCCACTTCTCGACATCCGATCGAGCTGAAACGTGGCAGTTAGAATCGATGTAATTGACAAAGCACTATATAAACTTTTAGTTGCAATCACACTCACATAAAAGCATTTTTCTGAAAATCGAAGAAATTAAAGTCCCGGCTTTCCGCATTTCCACCGATTTATAACACATTTCTCTTGAACGCTTTAATTTTTGAAAGTTCCTAAAAAAATGTTATTTTTGAAGATTTAAAAAAAAATGTATGTATGAATACCGCACAAGAGCTCCATTTGGAGCCAGTGAGACTATGTCATCTCCAATTGGGGTATTTTGTGAGGCTGAAGGCAGTGGAGAGGGGAAGGAGATGGGGAAGAGAAAGATTTAGGAAGTACCTGTCTATTCACATCACACCAAACACGGCTAAAGCCATTTCAAGCAACGTTTCAATTCTGAACGGTGGTCTTACACCAGGGCAATACTGAGAGTATCTTCCACTCTGGAACGTGCCGCAAATATAATAATACTAGCTTTTCCCCACGGCTTCGCTCGCATGGTATTACGGGAAATTATTGTAGCGCTTGCACTTTTCAATTATCTCCCCCCCCCTCCCCACCCCCACCCAATCCCCTCTCGCATTCCATATATACATTCCCTTACATTCAGTTTTCAAACATCTCGCCTACCACCTAAATTTCATAATACTATAGCTCAAAGAATAAAAAGAATTACTTATCCAATTTTGTTCATTCGTTCGGAATTTATGCGCTTACAAACATTTCGGATTTTTATTTTTATTTAAATATTTGGATGTTCGTAAATATAATAAAAAAAACTCTATTTATCATTCAGTCTTTATAATCGTTACGAAATATATTTTTAATTCAGGAACTCTCATCTGACATTTATTCCAAGCTTGTCCAAAAACAAAAAAACGAATTCTAATATTTGAATTTTCTGCAGTAGTAGCCGACCAGTAGACTGAGTACCTACCAGCATAGAATCCAAAAATGTATCAACGTTGTTTCCATGGAAAAGATTTTTTTCTGACGTTAGCAAAAACTCGCTTTTGTTAGCGACAGAAAACGTATAACAAATAAAATATATTAATATTTATAATTTCATAACGCCAGAGCTTACCATCATATACAATCCGTAGTCTGCGCGTATAATTTAGCTTTCTATTGGTGAAAGAATTATTAAAGTCTTTATATTGTGTTATGCGTGAAAGCGTCATAAACAAACTCGAGCAGTTTCGCATTTATAATATTAGTATGGATTATTTTAAATTAATTAATTGCGAAGTAACACAAATTAATCAAATAAAATGTATTTGCTACGCCGGGATACGATCCCGCGATCTTCGATTGCGAGTCAAGAGCCTTGCCGCTAGACCACGCCGACCATGAAAAAAAATCATGGTTCTTTAAATGCAACTTAGGCGTTTGTTGACAGATTTTTGCTCTAATTTAAAAGATTGGGGTTTCATTATTTTTTTACAATAATTCTCATTTCATTATTTTCGTTTTTTTTTATATTAGCGCGCTCCCTCTAACGTACGTATTTATATGCCTCCTTCTCAACCCGTCTACTTATTTTTTACCGCATTTGGCCCGGTTTGTATCTTCTGTCATTATAAAATATTAAATGATTATTGTGAAAGATATTCGATTTCACATTTTAAACGGCACGGATCATCTGCGGTATTCACTGGAAAAATATCAAATAAAAAAGAGAATTGTTCAAAATCTTCTCAAAAATTAATTTCTGTATCGGGGGCAACGATTAGATTCACTCTCGAAGATGAAATTATTGGAGGAGACAGATTATTCGGCACTTATATAAATAATTGGTGATATTACGTAATAATAATAGTAATTACGATTTAATATATTTTCATTATTTTATACGCTTCGTAAAACAATAACTCAGTCATCATGAAGTTGTTGGATGATTTGACGTGGTAACTTGATTATTAAAAGATTTTTTCGACTTTGTAAAGATCAAGATACGAAATGAAAGTTTTTTGATTTTTTGTAGTAACTCTACGTGTTATCAATTTGGGGCGGATATGAGTACCGCCATTTATTGGATAACCAACACCCCTGCCATTGGCTTTTTTTCCTTAGGGCCTTTTCTTCTCTCGGGGCCTTCATCTTCTTTGAGGATGCTGCGTGAAGGGTATTTTTGAGGAACGGAAAGAGTACCTACATCTGGATCTTTAAGAAATCAATTTTGTAGGTGGGAGGAAAATTTTGATAATAAATTTTGATAAATAAATTTTGGTCGATGGAGAAGATGGACTGAGAAAGGAGTGTCAGGAGAATACACATAATGAAAAATTGGATGGTAAAAGAAGTGGTGACATGCCCGATGAAGATATTGTCAAAATTGTTGAGTCTGCTTACTATCCTCAATTAAGCTGATTTTGTTACCGTTCAATGTGTAATTGTTTTTCTGAAATTATAAATACTTGAAATTGAGGAAAATGTTCGCAATTTTAAATTGAAAATTAATTGACAAAGATGAAAGAAAATAATCACGTGCTCAGTGGTTAGAGTGTTGTCCCGGTATGTCAGAGGACCTGGGTTCGATTCCCACCTGCGACCGTTACTTTACGACTGTTCTGTTTCGTATTTCGTCTATATTCATCAATATTATCTTCTTCAATCAAATATAAAACTGCATTTGACAACCAACAGAGCAAACGATGAACAAATTGCAATAAATACATCAACAGCTACTTCAAAAATCAAGATGCTTTTATAAAAGATGAAAAAAAATTGATTGAGACTACCACTTGTACTTCAAATGGAAATCTTAATTGATTGACATGTTCGTTAGATTATTCGGGTATTACATGTTTTTCAACACCAATCAGTCACCTGAAGGACGTATTATAAATTCAAAATAATTAATGATATATCAAACATTCAAAAGAAGCTTCAGGTCGAAATGATTGTTGCAATTTAATCACTTAAATATCAATGATTAAAATATCTCGACCTTTTACACAGACAGGTATTTACAAAAGTCTAATTTCTTAGTGAATCTAGCTGTACAATATTCACCAGTTTAACGAAATGTTTAAGTGATTTTTCGAAAGAATAGGTTAAGTCTACAAATTAATAATAAAAAGTTAACTTGCTTATGAAATTTAAAGTGATGTCACTCTTACTTTCGAATTACGAAATCTTGTCGAATTCCTAATTTATTTGACTTTACAAGTGGCGTTAATGATAGTTAGTACTAATTTCACTGTTTCGAAATAATACAATTTTATGTGAGCAATAAAGTTATTAATATTACTTTTTTCAATTCAAACCAGTCGAGAAATCATCGGCGATATTAGAACAACGCATGCAAAGAATGATGCGACCAAAAAGATTTATGGAGACAAAATATTTAAACGGTTTACGGAGACAAAATATGGAACATAAATAAAAGTTGACATAATCAAAAATCATTACCAAAAATAACAGCAAGGAACATAGGAATAATATCAAAACTACGCTGATCGAATCAAAAGAGATATAGTAATATTGGATTAACATTACTCGAAGCCGTACACCTCTTCATCTGTCTCCTACCGAGGATTGAATCACATTTAGGAAGATAAATATACTAATCAAATCCTTGCACCTCATGTCATAAAATTTTGCTTTTGCTTTCCAAACACGTTTATTACAGAACATACTTTACATTATTGTATAAATAAATATGTACCAGGGTTAAATAATGGCATTTACAAAAAAATTGTTCCCAATTTTGTTCTCTGCGTGCAGACTGTATCTAAATTTCTCTAATAAACGATAAACAGTGTTAATTTCAAGTGACCTTCCAAGTAAGTATGGTCATGTATATTTTCACCTTTAACGCAGCATCACATTCATTGGTCAAATAGAAATAAGTTGTTATAATAGTTGGTCTGGTATGTAGTTAGAAGTAAGATAGAGCATTACAGAAATATATTAAAATTTTTTCACCTCCCTTGAAATGATTTAGCACAAAAACGGCGCTATCTAAATATTATTATCAATATCTACAAAATAGACCAACGGGTGTAAACAGGCATTATTCGCTAAGTTAAGGTTGCAAGAATGACAAGATAGGCTACAAATAGGACAACCTCAAGCGACGCTGGACATAGAACTAAGAGACTGCGCACTGATGCAACATGATATTTGACAAGAAAACTTCACAATGACAAGATAGTTATGGAAACAACAACAAAATAGACTACACAGTGGTATTGCCAGAACATTGACTTAAAGGTTTAAACCCCGAAGCAAACAGATATGCTTTACAAAAACAATAAAAATATTCAGGACAACAGACCATACGCTATTAAATTCTTACCAGCGTTGATGGCTGCTTGAATATAATTACTGTTTCTCGAGCAACGTCGGGTATTAATGCAAGTCTATGCAGAACATGACAGATTTTACGAGAACATTAATAATTGAATATATTATTTTAAATAATGCATACCGTCCATTAAAATTAATAAATGGCAAAAAAACATCAAACCTCTATTCAAATGTGGCTATAAACACCTACTTAAAAAACGCAGTGTAAATACATATAAAGAGCAGCATAAGGTCGGAATTGTGAATGACTTGTTCGCATGGTTAAAACGGCCTTAAACCAGGCTTAAAGCATGTAAGAATCTAATTAGTAAGGCGGGCATTGTTTTATGCACTAGTCTGGTAGATCAATACCAGGGACGTGCAATGGTACTTTGTTTGAAGTTTTTCAAGTTTGGTTATGATTTACTAATTCCAGCAGGACTCCCTCAGGATCTGGCTTTGCTTCTCAGTGAGAGAGATGTTTTCATACTTTCGTTACTGCTGGGCACACTGACCCCAAGATTTCTACCTACTCCTTATATCTTTTTCCTTCCCAGAGCTTCCTCTCCTTTCTTTCCGAAAAAGACCCTTCACTTAGAAAATTTGACATAAGCCCTGAAGGGAATTATTTTTCTCAGGGCCTCCCGTGTGGAGCTAATGTAAAAAAGGCACAGCTTTTCAGCATTTACGGACTGCACGCTACTGATCAAAATAATCTTTTTTGAGTGCTAATTAAATGCAAATTTTAATTAACATAAGACATTTCAATTCCGAGGTTGCATTCTACAAAACAAATCCACTCTGTTACTTTATTACAATCGTATAAAATATATAATACAAATTATCATTTTTCAATATTTATGGTTTGAAGATTCGAATAACACTGCACCTACACTGACATCAGAAACGTTTACAAAAGTTTTTAATACGCCAATTCTGCTTTTGACCTCCGAAAGGGTAGAAAAGTTTGAACAAAAGAATTGACCACCACCTCGATAAGATTCGCGTCTAGGATAGGTCGACGCTCCGTGATCAGCTCCACCATCTCAGAAGTTCAAACAATTCTGATCTCGGCCAAAGTGGAGTTAAATAACTATCTGACGCACTTTGATGAAAGCATTTTCCTCAACAAAGATCCATTCAAATGCTTGGAGCAAGCATGCATCTTTGACCAGCTCAAAAATTTAGGCACAAGTCTGCTTTCTAAAAAGCTAGGCGTTCTACACAGGGCTAGCATATTTTTCAACGGTGACCAGTTGCTGACCTTGGGACAAATCTCAAATTTACGCCCAACAGTTTAATTTAGAAGCAATCGCTAGTGGAAGACAAAAAACATTTATTTAACCTATTTGAATATTTGCACAGAAGATTCAGAAGAGGGCATATCATCCATTGTCAACAGATCAATTAACATCAATATTGCACAAATGAATTGCAGACGTGCAGATTGTGTCGTACTGGTACGACGGAATGCCCGGCTGGGAGCTATCAAAATTGATCACATTGGAAAAGGGTTATATCCGTTCACAGATGATGTCAGCAGTAAATGTGAGTTTTCTATTTTTCTAAATGTATAACTCTTACATATCTCTTCTCTTTATTATTACTTTCTTACAGGCATCTTATTAAAAAATGCTTTATTTATTGTTAATTCTATGTTTATTCGTACAAAGGGATGGTGTTTCAGACAATCAAATAAATTTATTTGGAAAAACAAATCTTTCGTTTACGTATTCGCGTCAAACAGATCAGTGTCCAAACAGAAAATAATGAAATAATAAATTTCATAAATTTCAGGATTAACTTATTGAAGTTTAGATCTCATTATAATCGTTACAGCGACAATACAGCTGATTTTTACTAACAAGTATAATGTTTGTATTTTATGTTCGACGCTTTTTTATCGTATATTTTAATTTAAAGGTAGGAGCAGAATCCTACATTTTAAATCGATTAGAAAAAATGCAATTTTATGTATTTTAAACCAGTTATAATATTGTAATATTGTCGTAGCATTCTGCATTGACGCAAGCCAATTGGTGTCTCTCTTAGTGTAGGCGTTGACGGAGACGTCTGGTCTGTGCTAAAAGTCATTGTCTGTTAAATATGTTAGGTAGAATTATTGTTAGTCGTTCGATATTGAGATGTGGTGAATCAAACGACATCAAAATGTCACGAGGCAAGATTAATTTATGATTTGTACGCAAAATTCAGAATGGCAGATTAAGATTAGGAAAGTATCGTAGTTAAACGATACGAATGTTTTAAAGGGATTAACGACTAAAGAACTGAATTTTCAAAGCTTAATTCATAATTTTTATGCGAAATATTTTAAAATAAGAAATCTTATTCAAATATCAAAATTGCGAAAAAATGCCTTACATTATTGTCAATATTGGCACCCGTAACGTTTTGTTTTGTTGTTGTTGTAAATTTTGATATCGTTGAAGGGAATCGAGTTTTCCCGATTTCTCCTTTTTTTTGTTAAATCAAATGTGGAGAATAAACTTCAAAGAAATTATTAATAACTTGGTGTTGCCATGGTAATAAAAATGTGTAGTACCAATTGAACACTTTCTAGAATATTATACTTACCTGTACCCAAAGTTCGTAGAAAATGTGTTATGTTATACATTTTCTATCAAACTTCATTTAACAAGCATACAGCTCAAGAATCGTCATTTGTATTTCGATTTTGTAAAAATAAAACCTGTTTTCCGCCACTTTTTGCTGAAAAAATTGTCCCAAAATTTCTTTAAAAAAATAACACGAATTTTTCAGTTCCCTGATAATGCGATGTTAAGTAATTAGATAACTTTGTAATACCCGCCAAATGCCGACTAAGAACCTACTTACGAAGATTACAATATAAATTTGTTGATCTAGAAAATTCAAACAGATATTGGTATCGTTTTAATAACGTTTTAATAACGCCAGACCTCACCCTTAGAGAATTTTTGCTTCTTTAAAAACTATGACCTTGTCAGCTTTGCCGATACTATTATTGTGAACAGAACATTTTGAATTAAGACGAAATGAAAGGAAGCAACAAGTCAAAAATGTATGTATTCTAAATGTGCCTTATACAGCCACGAATATGCATAAAAATTGCATGACAAACTGAGTTTAGTCACGGTTTCAACCGCAAAAGGGGTTTTTATTTATTTTTTGAAAAATTTAAAAAAAAAAAAATAAAGTTAATAAATGATCTCTCACAGATGGTTTAAGCCATATTTTTAAAGTTTTTAAAGGTTGTTTCTCACATGCGTTCAAACATTTCTAATGAAAAAATACATTCTTTTAGTATTTAATTAAATGAAGACATTATGAGCGAAACTCAATCGAAAATCTAGAAACAGAAAAATCAGAAAAAGATATTTACACCTCTGGGACTCGAACCCAGGACCTCCCTACTTTCCGGGTTGGACGCTCTTATCCACTGAGCTAAGGTGTCGATATCCAATTCGGTCACTTTAAACAGTACCATACTTCGACTAAGAACCACCCATATTATCTTAATTTTTCTTAACGCATTTTTTTTTCCTGTGTTCGCTCGTAATGTCTTCATTTAATTAAATATTACAGTTTGAGGTTTTACTCATAAAAAGTTAAATTAAAAAATAATAATATTCATCCTAGACTTGCAGAAGAGTCAATAGATGTCGCACATTAAATAAAATGGATAAAAATTTATCCAGACACCATCTAGATTGCATTTAGTTCGAGTTGAATCTTGCAATCATTCATAAAGATGGCAGCCAATAAAAATATGCGTTAAGAAAAAATGAAGATAATATGGGTGGTTCTTAGTCGAAGTATGGTACAGTTAAAAGTGACCGAATTGGATACCGACACCTTAGCTCAGTGGATAAGAGCGCCCAACCCGGAAAGTAGGGAGGTCCTGGGTTCGAGTCCCAGAGGTGTAAATATCTTTTTCTGATTTTTCTGTTTCCAGATTTTCGATAGAGATTCGCTCATAATGTCTTCATTTAATTAAATATTACAGTTTGAGGTTTTACTCATAAAAAGTTAAAATAAAAAATAATAATATTCTTTTAGTAGTTTATGCATATGTTTTTTATAAAGTAATCAACAAATTTATTTTAATTCTTCTCAGCGAAAAAGGTAACATATTTTAATAAAATTATAATTTCAACCAATTCTTGGTAAAGATTAATCTAAAATAGTGATTTAGTATTTGAATTGTAGGTAATTTTCTAACATTTATACAACAGTTGGGCTCATCTTCTCTGGATAACCTTAAGCCGACAGGATGCTGCAGTGACATGACAGGACAAGGATAATAAACAATAATCATCAGCAAACGACTAAACAGCGCGAAATGATGGATACCTCAAAACGATTAGGTAAACGGTTCCACCTTGGGCGTTGAGTTGGTTCGTAAATCATGATTCAACATCGCTCAGATCTCGACCCGAGTGCAAGCAGGGGCGTATCATCAAGCCATTCATACTAATTACGTGTGCCATGCACGAGGGCGGCCGGTTTTAGGGGCGTCAGCAGCACATACGTCGAGTTTTACCCTTCATTGTAGAAAAAAAAACATTATGTTGCGACTGTACTCGAATATCGAAAATTGTGACATTCAAAGTTTTGCTCGCAATGAATTATTAAGTACTTTTTTCATTTTGGGAGGCGGGTATGGGTACCGCCGCCTCGGAAACCATTTATTGGATTACCAATACCCTTGCCATAGGTGTCCCCACGTGGATCGGTGTCTTAGCAGGGGTGCATGGTTTCATAGGGTGAAGTTTGTTTAGGTCTTTGCGTTTGCCCGCCTACTGCGTGGCGGGCCGGATCGGGAGAGTCTGGTTGATGGAGACATTTTAGCTCACCAGCCGGACTCTCTCGACCTTCGCCTTGTACCGCAGTGGGAGGGATGGATTCGTACGTCCGTCACTTCTAGACACATTGACTCCCAGATTCCTACCCACCCCTCATACCTCTTTCCTTCCCAGAACTTCCTATCCTTCCCTTCCTAAAAAGACCCTCCACACACCATCCCCAAAGATGTCGTAGGCCCCGAGGGGAATTATTTTCCTCAGGGCCTCCTGCTTAGAGCTAATGTAAAAAGAGGTACTACGGTTTTTTTGTGTTGTTTCAAACTCCATCTCTTTTATAAATGCCAAATCGATGATAAGGACATTTTAATGATACCCGTAAAACACCGATTCTCGGTCCGTTTGAGCTTTTGATGAAACTGCCATCAGCTGTCAAACTAAATTATCATATTTGAAAGCCTCAGCGGAAGATAATTTGTTTTTTTTTTGTATTTTTTCGGCATTTTGTTTTGAAGAGTTGTATTTTACATGTAAATTTGTTACTTAATTTTGATGTCATTCACTAGCAATCTTAAAACTAACTTAAAAAATTAATACATGTAGGCAATTATACAAGATCTTCCCCTCTCCAAAATCACTACTTCCACTACCCCCACCTAAAAAAATCTGATCACTTGTATATTTTTTTAGTTAGTTCTAAAATTGCTAGTGAACAACACCGATGTGTCGTAACCAGTAGCAGATAAATAAAAAAATTGGTTGTCTGTTAAGTCGGTTTACGTACGATAATTTTACGTGATAACCTCATATAATAACGATGGAGTGAAAGAGAGATAGATGCATCACAAGCCGAACGCTTGTTCCGCGCTATTGCTTGCACGCTCGGCTCAGGCGGAACGTGACAATGAGTCATGCTTTTTCGTGCGTGCAGCCGAAATGCGTTCATCGATTTGTAAGACGTTATCACGTCAAAAAGTAACAAATGTACACGCAATAAAACTCGTAAACACAAGATGACAAACTGATTGAAACTGGCAGAAAATAGGCGTTCAACGAGAACCGTTCTCATGTCAAAAAGGGGACAATCATCAAGTTTTACGATACCTACGGGTATTTGAAAAATAACAACATCTTTTCCAAGCTGACTGAACTCTGTTAAAAGTATTATAAACAATTGGGACTCCCTCTAAACGAAAGCATATTGTATTCTACTTTATACTCTCAAAAAACTGGGCATACTGTACAGGGCACGCAGATACTTTAATAGTACACAACTGCTAGCCCTGTACAAATCGCAAGTGCGCCCCACGGTTGAATTTGGCAGCCACCTCTGGTCTGGCGCCCCAAAATACCTGAAAAAAAACCCTTGACTCTGTGCAGAAACGGGCGGTCCGTTTGGTAGATTCTCCTAATTTAACAAACGGATTGCAATCTTTAGAGCACAGGCGCCAGGTGGGAATGCTGTCCTTGTTCTACCGGTATTACAATGGAAGATGCTCCGAGGAATTAGCGTCATTGATCCCCTCGGCACCGGTACATAGTCGGGAAACACGCCAAACGCGCGCTCAACATTTGTACACGGTTGACATTAGTCACATGAGAACGGGTCGTTTCTACGACTCTTTCTTGAGTTCAACAGCTCGGCTGTGGAACGATTTGCCGGCCCCTGTGTTTCCTCCCTCCTACAACATGGGTCTCTTCAAGACCCATGTTCACTCCTTCCTCTCCTTAAGAACACCCTCCACACAGCATCCTCAAAGATGACATAGGCCCTGAGGGAA
Organism: Glyphotaelius pellucidus; assembly: GCA_936435175.1. Lineage (NCBI taxonomy): Eukaryota > Metazoa > Arthropoda > Insecta > Trichoptera > Limnephilidae > Glyphotaelius > Glyphotaelius pellucidus. Next base: position 23,215,423 of record OW386555.1, on the reverse strand, counting down.
ATTATTTTCCTCAGGGCCTCCTGTGTGGAGTTAATGTAAAAAAAAAAAAATCTCTTTGTAATTTTTTTTATTCAATACATGAACACTAAATGACATACTCGTAGATCAAAAAGTAAGTTGCCATGCTTTGTGTAAGTAAGTTGATCTGTATGGTAATCAATATCTGATGCTGGTTGATTTTAGTTTCGTAAGAAATACGTAGGTGCTAAATTTACTTACAATAAAAGAAAGCCTTTTTTTATTTACGAGGGATGGAAATTTTAGTTGTCGTACTTGGACATCGGTAGCCCTGGATGCGGCCCTGGGTGCGAGTACCTGTTTCTCTGCCTACTCGGTGTTGCGAAAGGAATGGGTGTATGGTGTACAGGTAATCTCGGTGTAGGTTGGCCGGCGTTGTGTTTATGTTCGCATGCTAATATGGTGAGAGGCGATATGCAAACAATTCACAGTACTGCGTACGATAGGGGTCGACAACCGAATTCACTAATCTTAATGCTATATTATGATAATTTTGTAATAATCGATTCAATTCATTTTAGTGTTAGACGAAGCTATTAGTGAAATCATTAATTTCGATTAATTTTTAGTGCGAATCGGTTTACATTACGAATACCAAAAAAAAGTTTACGATAAATTGATGGTTTTTCTACAGTTTGCAGGAGTAGAATTAAAATAAAATTGTTAATTATTTTAAAAATGTAATTTATTTTGTGACGAAAAAGGATGTCGAACGACGCTAACCACTAGATAGCTCGCGTTAATATTTTAAATATGTGTACAGCGTCCGGGATATCTGGGTGTCCGATTTGGAAAATTCCCGCCCTCATTAAAAAAACATACCTCAGAATTTTAATACGGAGAAGTAAAACTGTTTACAGTGTTAGAGAGAAATTAAATGAGACTGTATTTAGCCGTTTATTAGATCTTTAGTAATGAAAATAATTCCCCTCAGGGCCTATGTCATCTTTGGGGATGCTGTGTGGAGGGTCTTTTTAGGAAAGGAGGGCGATGAAGTTCTGGGTAGGAAAAGGTAAAAAAAGTGGGTAGGAATCTGGGGGTCAGTGTGTCCAGGAGTGAAGGACGTAAGAATCCATCCCTCTCACTGCGGTGCAAGACAGCGTTCTGAGAGGTTACGGCTGGAGAAGTCAAAGGGACTCCCTAAACCAAGAACCGTATAAACCTCAACCCATGAACCCGGGCACCCCTACTAAGCCATCAAATATAGCGAACCACTTGGGGTGGCCTATGGCAGAGTTGTTGGTTATACAATATACGTTTATATTGGGTGGCGGCAACCATACCCGCCTCCTAAATTGACTATTATAATTAAATATTATGATTTCTTTACGTTGTCTATAGCCTTGTTGATAATTGCAGGTATAAATTTAAATTCGAACAAGCATTTTTAATATAACACATAATCAATGATTAAAAAATGTATTATTACTAGAGCTCAACTTATGGAGTAGCAGAATCAAAAAATTAATTATTATGTAAACCAAGGTAATAATATTATAAATGTTAATATTATTGTTAAAATAAAATAAAAAATAAAATAAAAAATTTGTAATAAAAAATATTTCGATAATTTCGGCTCGCGAAATGTCAAAAACAAATAATTCAGAAGAGACGTGATACATCTTTTATTGAAAAATGAAAATACCAAGTTGGCTTTGTGAATAATCGAAGTGCAAAATGCGCGGGAACTTTTGAAATAATTCCAATAAATGTTTTAAAATACCCCTTGAAATTGGCCATATTTTGGGTAGCGAACGCTCGAAGGTGTTCGCGAATTGGCCAAAATCTCTCTAATGGCTGCTAAGGGCTCGAAAATTAATTAAACTTTTTTTACAGGTTTCTGAACCCTGCGTTGTAGATATCTCGCTGGCAGGACATATATACGCTTAAGTACCTTCATAAGTCGTGACAAACCTTCAAGGTAGGCAGATGGTGCATGCATCATACGTTGTTCTTCAACTGCCTTCCTGGAGAACGAATACTTATTACCTAATAAGCTAGTCGTTAAAACCTGTAGGCATACAGATTTAAGACTAAGGTTAACTTGGGTTAGATGAGTGCTGACACTGAATTAATAAAACGATATAAGTGAGCTGCAGTCGTGTCCGTGTGCCTAAAGTAGTAGATCATATTTCACTATTTTTTTATTCAAGAGTTTCCAAGAGTTCCTTTCAAGAGTCCCAACCGCCTGGAGCCAGTGAGACTGTGACATTCTAGACTATGGATGTTGTGGGGCTGAATTTAGAAGGGAATGGAAGGAGATAGGAAAGAGGAAGGTGCGGAAGTACCTGGCTATTTCTGAATAGATCTGTCTAGTCACCAAACACGGCTGTAGCAACAATTTCAATTCTGAATTGTGGTCTTACACTAGGATGATGCTTAGAGTATCTTCCCCTCTGGAACGTATCGCAAATATACCTTATATAATTTTAATTAGTTAATTGTGACATAACACAACAAATAAAATTTATTCGCGCACTCCGAGATTTGAACTCTCGTCCTCATGATCGCTAGTCGAAAGCTTTGCCGCTCGACCACGGAGTCTGTCAAATATGTTAAAAACGTAATATAAGTCATTTTTTGTATTATAGTGATATATTTTTGTGTTCTAATGATGCCGTGTTGCGCTACCTCCTTCTTTAGCCAACGTTTCGGTCAGCATTACAGTGTCCATCGTCAGGGCAGATGTGTAATCTTAACCTAATGTTAGAATTTTATTGAACAAATTAAATTCCAAAATTATATATACAGTATTGATTTATTCTCCTTACACTCCTTTCCTCATTCATTCGCTCTACGTGCCCAAACCATCTGAGCGTCCCTTTCTTAATCTTACTCATAACGCTTACATCAGCCTTGCATTCTTTGCGGATCTCCACATTTCTCACACGATCATACATGGTTTTACCACACATACATATATGACGCAAATGTGAATGGTAGACGAAGTCGGGGACGCCCGAGGAAGACATGGCACGACCAAGTGAATCAGATACTTGAGTCGGGCGATGTCAAGAGTCAGAAAAATAGAAGAGCATGTATGAGACGATGTATGAATGTGAACGAAGCAAGGAGTGTGTGCCAAGATCGAGTTGTTTGGCGGTCTGTCCTCTCTGCCTACCCCTGCGGGGAAACGGCGTGATGGTTAGTTAGTTAGGTAGTTAGTTAGTATTGATTTATTTTTTATTTATAGTTTTCATGAGAACAAATTTAATGTTCCTTACAAATAAAGGTTGCAATTTTTAATACGTAAGTATTTTATTTCCATTGAGTAAATCCTAATTTATGCCTTTGCTTTAAAAGAATTTATTACATTTTCTCAAAACTTCAAATTTTGACTGTTTTTCGAAGAATACCGAAAGACAAAAAAAAATCGTTGGCCTTTCTGGGAAGAGTCGATAATTAATAATAATTCGATTCGATAATATTTGATTTCAGATCGGATTTGATCACACTTCCAGGAATATTTTGTTCAGTGGATGCTGAATTATCATCTTATTATTTACAGATTACGATAAGAATAATAATCTCGTGATGTCCGTTCGTTACAACATCCAAATAAGAATTTTTACGTCGAGTTTCATTGAGAATCTTTACAAGGTTGTTTTAATTAAAATTTGATTTAGGTTTTGAAGTTGAATTTAAAGGTAAAGTAAAAATAAACAGATTAAACACGGAAGAAAAAGAAGGCTTAAGACGATAGATTTCGCTTTTCGGCCCATACAAAAAGGACGCCAGGGAAAAAACACTTTTCAACATCGAAAATTGCACGAAATGAATATTTTTTATGTTGCCTTTTTAAAGGGCAACATAAAAAATTTCGGTATGTTTTTAAATTTTTGTTGCAATTCGTATTGACGTAGACATTTATTGTCAAACATGTATAATTTATCGGGAAATATTATTTAAGGAAAAAGGGCTGCTAACTCAATTTTCACAAAGAATTACAAAATTGTAAAAACACACCGACATAGCTTCTTCTTTTGAGAGAATATTTTTGTTTTTAATTTACAATTTCGTGAAAGTTTCGGTGTAGAAAATTGTTTTCTCCCTAAACTCCTCTCTGAGCGATTCCTGTACGTAAATTAGAGAGTTTACGGCAGTTGTCCCGTTCGCACGTTTTACGGCTAGGCTTGTTTTGAGCATGATAGAGTATATATATTGGAATACGTAAGCGTTCCGCGTTTCCCGAACCCGGGCACCCCTGCTAAGTCACCAAACGTAGCGAAAAATACATTATTATTATTTCAACGGCGTAAAAGCCAGAGATGATACTGGGAGTAATTGCCGCTCTGAAAAGTTCCACAAAAAGATGAAGATTCACCACATCCCGCTTGTACTACGATTTTCCGGACACCGTCTATAAAAAAAACTTTTACGATTTACATGATAATATCACCAAGATGTATGTCCGTATAAATTTGTATTGCTTTTCCAAGGTTTTCAAATTGGTTGCATTGTGTGAATGCATACAAATATTCATTTATCACTCTGACAGCCGTTTTAGAAATCCATGCAATAATCTCAGCCAGAAGGTCGTCTGTAACAAAGGTGGTCTATCCTTCCTTTATACGGTAGGTAATAATCTGTTTTTTACATTCATTTGTTGATTTTTAATTAATCATCGGTTTGAGAGCCTCACAGCCGTCAAACAAAACTGTTGTAAAACGGTTTAAACTTTTTGTGTTAACAGTCGAATTCATTTTAACTAACTAACCATTATTCCGTTTCCCGCAAGTGATTTCAAATTTGCGTTGTTAACAGTTAATCCGATTGCGATGAAACGGGATTTTGTTTGTGCCTGCCAGCGACGGTTTCTATATACAATGGTGAGCTCTGGCATTATGAAATTTGTTTAAAAAAAATTGCAAAATGTGGCGCGCGAGCTGTTCGAAAACTGAATGAATGTATGGAATGCGGGAGGGTGGTTCGCTGGAGGGGTAGGGGGAGGGGAACTTGGGAGGGGGGAGGAGAACTCCCCTTCCTAAGTTCTAAGCTATTATAGGTGGAGGGTTCGCGGGACGTGGGAAGAGGGCGAGGGGAGTGGAGAGAGGAGCGGAGAAGGCAGAGTGGGACCGCGAGAGAGGAAGGGAACACGGGAGAGGAATGGGAGGCGGAAGGGGAAAGGGAAAAATGGGAAAGGACATGCAGGGAGAAACAATTTTTTTATTAAGTAGCATAACAACGCATGCCGGGAACTCTCTAATAATAAATAAAAGGCCGGAAAAACATAGTATGAATGGGACATGGATGCAATAAATGTGAAAAAAGCAAGGAGTGGTTCCATGATATTGTGTGGCGTTCCATCCGATCAGAAAAGTACTATAAGTAGTAATTATACAAAAAATACAATAAAATAAGCATCTGTCCTGGAATAGTCACTATACGGTGTTTATAATGTAAATTAAAATAAATATGTGGCGTAGCTCTTCAAAGTTTTGTACCGATTTTTTTATTTATTTTCCCTATCCTTAATGAAATCTTAATTAAACAAGCTACGATACCTTGTTTGTTAGTTCAAAACCGTTACTGTTTTTCGATTGCAAGTTGATTGAATTGCAGGAGGTCCACAAGAGTCGGCTGCAGATCTGTCCAACTGTTGAAATTATTTCTTGATCAAATAATTAACTTCATTGAGATTGAAAGGTCGTATATAAAATGGTTTGAATTTTAATATTTTTCTTTAAAAAGTTTTTTCTGTAGACCACGAATATCTTGATTTTCTATTTAGTAGGTTTAGCCAACGCACTTACAAAATTTCGATAAGGAAGAAAAATTACGGTGCTAATAAAGTCTGATTTTAAAATTTTATTTTAATGGAGAAACATAGTTTTTTTTAATAAACTACCTAGAGGATGTCCATCATACTGGGAATTCGTCTGTGCTGAAGAGCAATGGTTTTCAACCTGTGAACCCCTACGCGAACCCCTTGTGAAATCACTGGTTAAGCCGCCGCTATCCGAATTTCGACCGATTTCTTACATATCTCCCTTAAAAATTTGAAGTTTTTAAGCTCTTAAAAAAATATATGTTATTTTTGAAGATAATATCTAGAAACGTTCCACGCCGAAACGTAAATTATATGAAATTCCCTCGATAGAAAAAAACCGCAGTTTGCTTCGAAAATTATTAAAAACAAGTCTATTTCTATTATTTTACAAATTCTATTAGTGAAAAAATTCACAATGTTTCTTTAAATGATACTTAAGATACCTTCTATGAGATTTTTGCTCTATTTTAAACGAGTCCTGTTTTATTAAGCATTTTCGCAATTTTCGCTTCATTTTTATCACGTAAAATATTAGCGCGCTCTGTCCAACATTCGTAATTACATATCTCTCCATCTTATTCTTTTTGGGCCGGGAAGCGCCGCCTTAAAACGCCCGAAATCGTGTTACACTTTGTGTAAAATTGCATTGATTGTATTTGTATGACTAGATTGTTAAATTCATGTAATAATGAGAGTATTAAAAATTACAAATGAAACATGTCTTTCATTTTACAAGTCGCCCCGAGAACTTTTATTGGATAACCAACACCTCTGTTGATCACCCAGAGTGGTTCGCTACATTTGGTGATTTAGCAGAGGTGTCCGGGTTCGTATGGTGAGGTTTGTCTAGGTCTTGGAGGCGGACGACCAGGACACACTAAACCCCAGATTTCTACCCACCCCTTAAACCCTTTTCCTTCCCGGAACCCTCCTCTCCTTCCTTTCCTTAAAAAACCCTCCACACAGCATCCCCAAAGATGACATAGGCCCGGACGACATCCCCAAAGATGACATAGAGGGAAATTATTATCCTTAGGCCTTCTGTGAGGAGCTCACGTAAAAAAAAAATGTACAAAAGATAGATAATGGGTACGCAGGCTTAAAAAGATTGACAACCGCTGACCTAGAGTAAAATATCCACCACTCTAGGAATTCATCTGTGCTGAAAAGCGTTAATTGAAAAATAATAATAAAACATTTGTTAATTTTTTTTCTCCATTAAAAAACCTTTAATTTATTAAAATCAATTCTAGTAGTTTTGTGGGTAGTTGCTTATCGCAGTAATTTTGAAGGAGTGTTGTCACCTACTGAAAAGAATAAACCATAAAGATTTTTATCTTAAACAGTACTTTTCCGTTTTTCTTGTTAAATAAAACAAAAAGAAAATTTCCTCTTTAAATCATAAGATTTGTAAGTAGGTACTTAAATACTATTTACTTAATTATATTCCATGAATAAGAAAGGATTCAATTATTGACAGAAATGTCACCATTTTGTGACCACTCTCTTCTTCTTCTCTTCTACTTCTTCTTACCATTACCATATTCAGGTCGCGGACTCATTGTATCGACAAGGCTCCTCCATACGTCCCTGTCTTGTGCTGATTGTTCGGCCTCCGTCCATGGCAGTCCCAGTCTGTATTTTCCTCGGAATTCGGTCATCAGACATTCTTAGGACATGTCCAAGCCACTTCAGTTGCGATTTTTCTATGAAAATTAGCAGTGGTTCGTCTCGGATCGTCGAGTTCCTTGTATGATCCCATTTCGTAGCCCCTGCCGCACCTCTCAAGAACCTCATTTCGCCAGCTTTTTACTCTAGAGCATGTTCTTTCGTTTAGCATCCATATCTGGTGGCCGTAAGTGGCCGTAATTGCGGCAAGCGGTGTGTTGCGTCCTCTCTATTGCTCAGCTATAAGGAAAGCCGAGCTCAGCATCAGGACAAAGATGGCAGTGTTCAAAGACAATTTTTTTTACACTTTCTTCTGGCCGGAAGTATCGTAATATTGATTATTCTGAAATGAAGGTTCGTAAAAAAAACCACGATGCGAACTCTAGCGGGATAAAAGGTAGTATCTAACAATGCCACCATCTTGAACGTAAAAAACAAATTTACAGATATAATATAATAAGCTAAATGATCGTTTGTGATCTTCGCTACGCTCAGTCAATAAAATAAGTAACTTAACGCATTCGAATTTTTTTTCAAACCCGCAAGTGGGCCGCATCAAATCACGCGCGGTCCGAGCTTAGACAGCCCTGACCTACAGAATAGGCCATACATCATTAAGATCCTCGTAGATTATGATGTTTAGAACCGTTCCACATATAATAGCAGGTAATAGAATGGTAATTAGTAGTTAGAAGACGATTGTTTCGAAACTTTTGCGGTAGAAGAGTACGACCTAAATGGAAAAGCTAGTTGTGTTGTGATTACATATTATTTACTATGCGGTTATAAATAATTTTATATTTCATAAACTTGAAGGTGTTTATTGTGTTTGTAATACAAAACTGTGATTAGCGTGTACTGAAAAACACATTAGAAATGCCTCCCACTTAGACATGGATGAAAACCAATGTCTCCATGTCGGCGTTAACCTATCTAGCATGCATTCCGACTCTCTTTCACTTCATTGCCTCATTATAACTCTGCTACGATCACCCCTAGTGTTTCGCTACGTTTCTTTATTTAGCAAGGGTGCCCAGGTTTATGGGGTGAGGTTTGTCTATGTCTGGCCGGCCAGATCGGAATAGCCTTGCACAGCAGTGGGAGGGATGGATTCATACGTCCTCCACTCCTGGACACATTGATCCATCCCTCATACCCTTTTCCTTACCAGAATTTTCTTTAAAAATACCATCCACAACATCACCAAAGATGAAATAATAGGCCTGAGGGAAATCATTATCCTCAGCACCTCCTGTGTGGAGCTAATGTAATATTGCTTCGTAGAGCTTTCACAAGTGCAAGGTTCCCTGCAGAGAATTGGACCATCCGATTATATATATCGCCATCCCATTTATATTTAATAATGAATGCTACTTTGTTTTGAAAATTTAAGAATGAATCTTCATCGAAGGTTTATAAAAATACATAGTTACTGATTATTTAAAGGTTTAATCGTCTGGCCAGTGGTTGAGTGGACATCGCGTTTGGGTCCCACCCGGGCGTCCCGTGTTCGATTCCTCGGCTGGCTAAATCCTCCATCACAACACAAGCAACATTTTCGGCTTTCTGTGGTGGTAGTAGGAGATTTTCAAACATTGTTGGGTTATTCGTAACCCGGGAATGTTTGTCTTTCTTTAAAAAAAAAAAAAAGAAGGAGAGAGAACATCACCTGCTTTAACCCCCTCTCTCTAACGTATCTGCCCTTCGTCCCCCACCAAAGTTGCCGTTCTCTCTCCCTCTTCTATTTCACCTTTAAATACTACATAACTGTATAATTTATTTAATGTTTTTATACAATACTGGCCTGAAGGCCCACTGGAGACAGGACACGGTCAAATGATCTCCATAAACGGCTGCTTGCATTCATTACTATTTTTAATGTTTTTTCAGTTTCATTTTTTATATTTTTCATGTCTATTCGTTTTCATTTTTTGTGTGTTTTGTTATTTAATTTTTCTTATAATTACATATATAATTTCGAAATATGTAATATATTTCATTGCAGTACCCCTGCGTACAGTCTGGAAAGAACTAGTAGGAACTAGTTCTAAAGTAATAGTAAAGATCTAGGGCCATGGTAACCTGTCAACAATGCAACTGAAACTCCACTGCCGCGGTGACCAGCAGTGATTTTGTTAAGGAAGTTGGTTGCAATTGCGTTGAGAATTGGTTTCTTTTCAGTTTCTCCATTAGCGGAGGCCTAATATTATTATTATTATACACCCTTGGTTCAGGTTGAACCGAAACCGGTTGGTTAATACATATATTAAAGATATACAATACAGTGGTATTCAAACAAAGTTATATTATTGTAATCATTATAAATGTATCATGAAAATGAATAAATCATGATACCTAGATAATTTGTGTACGTAAATGAATAAATTTGTTTTGCGGCACGTGCAAGGTATTGAATACGATCTTAACCTCGAACAGTTTAACCATCGCGGTTCATTTTGATTGGTCGTGGCACGAATTTGCGGAAAACGTGCGCGGATTTTTTTGTTCATTATTTTAATTTAGAATTATAAAAATCTGTAAGTAAGCTGTAAGTACTGCAATTGCAAAATAAGATTTAACCCTGATATAATCAACTAGTAGGTGTAAGGCAAAGAGGATGAACAACCACATAACTCTAGATGAGTGTTCTTGCTTGATTCGCATTTATACGTCGTCTTCTATATATCGATTTGACGCGGATAGAGTAGAAGCAGAAAAGTCTAACAGTAGAATATTACAAAGGGTAGAATTGTAAATTTGAATACATTCAATATTGTCCTGTGAAGAGACTTCAAATCATATGTATTTTACATTAACTCCAAACAGCAGGCCCTTTGTAGGAGGGAGGAAGTATAGAGTTTCCAATCATTTTATAGCCGAACTGTTGAACTCAAAAACGAATAGAAACGACCCAATCTCATGTGACAAATATTTTCTGTTTACAAATGTTGGGTACGCGTTGGGCATGTTTTCCAAGTATTTACCGGTGCCAAGGGAATCATCTTCCGAAAGGAATTCTCGGAGCATCTTCCATTGGAATACCGGTAATTATTGTGGTAAGCGGCAGCACTTTCACGACAGATATCTTTTATTGGCGGATCGTAGGCCAATAGTAGATACGGACCAGTATGGACGTAGGCCGATAGTAGATATCACCAGTGACGCGACAGGCCGAGCTAAAAAGCGAATAATTCTGTTTCCGATTGCCGTCGACGCAACTTTTCGTGAATTTGAGTGTTTGCTTCCCAACCTTCTGATAAAAAATCTCATATTTACTTAATTACAAGGTTGAATATTGTTTGATAATTAAATAATATTAAGTGCAAAGTCTTGCTTCTTTGATTTACTATGGCAATTGTTCATATATCCATAAAGGTTACAAGCTACATGATAAGAGCAATACAACAAACAATATTTCCACATTCTCCTTCTCTCAGAGACAGCGCTACCAAAGATCGGAGAACACTCTCGTCCTGGCCGTGGCCCAGTGGCAGGGCGCGCCTCTTCACCAAACGTGGAGAATTCATCTGAAGCCCCCGTAGTAGATATACGAGTACTAAATATGTGGCGCTGTTCGGCCTACCTTGGAGATGCAGTGCCTCGCAGATGTTCGCAGAAGGAAGGGTACATGGGTTCGCTGCTTGCGCCACAGAATAGCCGGGACGAGTCAGCGCTACCAAAGATCGGAGAACACTCTCGTCCTGGCCGTGGCCCAGTGGCAGGGCGCGCCTCTTCACCAAACGTGGAGAATTCATCTGAAGCCCCCGTAGTAGATATACGAGTACTAAATATGTGGCGCTGTTCGGCCTACCTTGGAGATGCAGTGCCTCGCAGATGTTCGCAGAAGGAAGGGTACATGGGTTCGCTGCTTGCGCCACAGAATAGCCGGGACGAGTCAGCGCTACCAAAGATCGGAGAACACTCTCGTCCTGGCCGTGGCCCAGTGGCAGGGCGCGCCTCTTCACCAAACGTGGAGAATTCATCTGAAGCCCCCGTAGTAGATATACGAGTACTAAATATGTGGCGCTGTTCGGCCTACCTTGGAGATGCAGTGCCTCGCAGATGTTCGCAGAAGGAAGGGTACATGGGTTCGCTGCTTGCGCCACAGAATAGCCGGGACGAGTCAGCGCTACCAAAGATCGGAGAACACTCTCGTCCTGGCCGTGGCCCAGTGGCAGGGCGCGCCTCTTCACCAAACGTGGAGAATTCATCTGAAGCCCCCGTAGTAGATATACGAGTACTAAATATGTGGCGCTGTTCGGCCTACCTTGGAGATGCAGTGCCTCGCAGATGTTCGCAGAAGGAAGGGTACATGGGTTCGCTGCTTGCGCCACAGAATAGCCGGGACGAGTCAGCGCTACCAAAGATCGGAGAACACTCTCGTCCTGGCCGTGGCCCAGTGGCAGGGCGCGCCTCTTCACCAAACGTGGAGAATTCATCTGAAGCCCCCGTAGTAGATATACGAGTACTAAATATGTGGCGCTGTTCGGCCTACCTTGGAGATGCAGTGCCTCGCAGATGTTCGCAGAAGGAAGGGTACATGGGTTCGCTGCTTGCGCCACAGAATAGCCGGGACGAGTCAGCGCTACCAAAGATCGGAGAACACTCTCGTCCTGGCCGTGGCCCAGCGGCAGGGCGCGCCTCTTCACCAAACGTGGAGAATTCATCTGAAGCCCCCGTAGTAGATATACGAGTACTAAATATGTGGCGCTGTTCGGCCTACCTTGGAGATGCAGTGCCTCGCAGATGTTCGCAGAAGGAAGGGTACATGGGTTCGCTGCTTGCGCCACAGAATAGCCGGGACGAGTCAGCGCTACCAAAGATCGGAGAACACTCTCGTCCTGGCCGTGGCCCAGTGGCAGGGCGCGCCTCTTCACCAAACGTGGAGAATTCATCTGAAGCCCCCGTAGTAGATATACGAGTACTAAATATGTGGCGCTGTTCGGCCTACCTTGGAGATGCAGTGCCTCGCAGATGTTCGCAGAAGGAAGGGTACATGGGTTCGCTGCTTGCGCCACAGAATAGCCGGGACGAGTCAGCGCTACCAAAGATCGGAGAACACTCTCGTCCTGGCCGTGGCCCAGCGGCAGGGCGCGCCTCTTCACCAAACGTGGAGAATTCATCTGAAGCCCCCGTAGTAGATATACGAGTACTAAATATGTGGCGCTGTTCGGCCTACCTTGGAGATGCAGTGCCTCGCAGATGTTCGCAGAAGGAAGGGTACATGGGTTCGCTGCTTGCGCCACAGAATAGCCGGGACGAGTCAGCGCTACCAAAGATCGGAGAACACTCTCGTCCTGGCCGTGGCCCAGTGGCAGGGCGCGCCTCTTCACCAAACGTGGAGAATTCATCTGAAGCCCCCGTAGTAGATATACGAGTACTAAATATGTGGCGCTGTTCGGCCTACCTTGGAGATGCAGTGCCTCGCAGATGTTCGCAGAAGGAAGGGTACATGGGTTCGCTGCTTGCGCCACAGAATAGCCGGGACGAGTCAGCGCTACCAAAGATCGGAGAACACTCTCGTCCTGGCCGTGGCCCAGCGGCAGGGCGCGCCTCTTCACCAAACGTGGAGAATTCATCTGAAGCCCCCGTAGTAGATATACGAGTACTAAATATGTGGCGCTGTTCGGCCTACCTTGGAGATGCAGTGCCTCGCAGATGTTCGCAGAAGGAAGGGTACATGGGTTCGCTGCTTGCGCCACAGAATAGCCGGGACGAGTCAGCGCTACCAAAGATCGGAGAACACTCTCGTCCTGGCCGTGGCCCAGTGGCAGGGCGCGCCTCTTCACCAAACGTGGAGAATTCATCTGAAGCCCCCGTAGTAGATATACGAGTACTAAATATGTGGCGCTGTTCGGCCTACCTTGGAGATGCAGTGCCTCGCAGATGTTCGCAGAAGGAAGGGTACATGGGTTCGCTGCTTGCGCCACAGAATAGCCGGGACGAGTCAGCGCTACCAAAGATCGGAGAACACTCTCGTCCTGGCCGTGGCCCAGTGGCAGGGCGCGCCTCTTCACCAAACGTGGAGAATTCATCTGAAGCCCCCGTAGTAGATATACGAGTACTAAATATGTGGCGCTGTTCGGCCTACCTTGGAGATGCAGTGCCTCGCAGATGTTCGCAGAAGGAAGGGTACATGGGTTCGCTGCTTGCGCCACAGAATAGCCGGGACGAGTCAGCGCTACCAAAGATCGGAGAACACTCTCGTCCTGGCCGTGGCCCAGTGGCAGGGCGCGCCTCTTCACCAAACGTGGAGAATTCATCTGAAGCCCCCGTAGTAGATATACGAGTACTAAATATGTGGCGCTGTTCGGCCTACCTTGGAGATGCAGTGCCTCGCAGATGTTCGCAGAAGGAAGGGTACATGGGTTCGCTGCTTGCGCCACAGAATAGCCGGGACGAGTCAGCGCTACCAAAGATCGGAGAACACTCTCGTCCTGGCCGTGGCCCAGTGGCAGGGCGCGCCTCTTCACCAAACGTGGAGAATTCATCTGAAGCCCCCGTAGTAGATATACGAGTACTAAATATGTGGCGCTGTTCGGCCTACCTTGGAGATGCAGTGCCTCGCAGATGTTCGCAGAAGGAAGGGTACATGGGTTCGCTGCTTGCGCCACAGAATAGCCGGGACGAGTCAGCGCTACCAAAGATCGGAGAACACTCTCGTCCTGGCCGTGGCCCAGTGGCAGGGCGCGCCTCTTCACCAAACGTGGAGAATTCATCTGAAGCCCCCGTAGTAGATATACGAGTACTAAATATGTGGCGCTGTTCGGCCTACCTTGGAGATGCAGTGCCTCGCAGATGTTCGCAGAAGGAAGGGTACATGGGTTCGCTGCTTGCGCCACAGAATAGCCGGGACGAGTCAGCGCTACCAAAGATCGGAGAACACTCTCGTCCTGGCCGTGGCCCAGCGGCAGGGCGCGCCTCTTCACCAAACGTGGAGAATTCATCTGAAGCCCCCGTAGTAGATATACGAGTACTAAATATGTGGCGCTGTTCGGCCTACCTTGGAGATGCAGTGCCTCGCAGATGTTCGCAGAAGGAAGGGTACATGGGTTCGCTGCTTGCGCCACAGAATAGCCGGGACGAGTCAGCGCTACCAAAGATCGGAGAACACTCTCGTCCTGGCCGTGGCCCAGTGGCAGGGCGCGCCTCTTCACCAAACGTGGAGAATTCATCTGAAGCCCCCGTAGTAGATATACGAGTACTAAATATGTGGCGCTGTTCGGCCTACCTTGGAGATGCAGTGCCTCGCAGATGTTCGCAGAAGGAAGGGTACATGGGTTCGCTGCTTGCGCCACAGAATAGCCGGGACGAGTCAGCGCTACCAAAGATCGGAGAACACTCTCGTCCTGGCCGTGGCCCAGCGGCAGGGCGCGCCTCTTCACCAAACGTGGAGAATTCATCTGAAGCCCCCGTAGTAGATATACGAGTACTAAATATGTGGCGCTGTTCGGCCTACCTTGGAGATGCAGTGCCTCGCAGATGTTCGCAGAAGGAAGGGTACATGGGTTCGCTGCTTGCGCCACAGAATAGCCGGGACGAGTCAGCGCTACCAAAGATCGGAGAACACTCTCGTCCTGGCCGTGGCCCAGTGGCAGGGCGCGCCTCTTCACCAAACGTGGAGAATTCATCTGAAGCCCCCGTAGTAGATATACGAGTACTAAATATGTGGCGCTGTTCGGCCTACCTTGGAGATGCAGTGCCTCGCAGATGTTCGCAGAAGGAAGGGTACATGGGTTCGCTGCTTGCGCCACAGAATAGCCGGGACGAGTCAGCGCTACCAAAGATCGGAGAACACTCTCGTCCTGGCCGTGGCCCAGCGGCAGGGCGCGCCTCTTCACCAAACGTGGAGAATTCATCTGAAGCCCCCGTAGTAGATATACGAGTACTAAATATGTGGCGCTGTTCGGCCTACCTTGGAGATGCAGTGCCTCGCAGATGTTCGCAGAAGGAAGGGTACATGGGTTCGCTGCTTGCGCCACAGAATAGCCGGGACGAGTCAGCGCTACCAAAGATCGGAGAACACTCTCGTCCTGGCCGTGGCCCAGTGGCAGGGCGCGCCTCTTCACCAAACGTGGAGAATTCATCTGAAGCCCCCGTAGTAGATATACGAGTACTAAATATGTGGCGCTGTTCGGCCTACCTTGGAGATGCAGTGCCTCGCAGATGTTCGCAGAAGGAAGGGTACATGGGTTCGCTGCTTGCGCCACAGAATAGCCGGGACGAGTCAGCGCTACCAAAGATCGGAGAACACTCTCGTCCTGGCCGTGGCCCAGTGGCAGGGCGCGCCTCTTCACCAAACGTGGAGAATTCATCTGAAGCCCCCGTAGTAGATATACGAGTACTAAATATGTGGCGCTGTTCGGCCTACCTTGGAGATGCAGTGCCTCGCAGATGTTCGCAGAAGGAAGGGTACATGGGTTCGCTGCTTGCGCCACAGAATAGCCGGGACGAGTCAGCGCTACCAAAGATCGGAGAACACTCTCGTCCTGGCCGTGGCCCAGTGGCAGGGCGCGCCTCTTCACCAAACGTGGAGAATTCATCTGAAGCCCCCGTAGTAGATATACGAGTACTAAATATGTGGCGCTGTTCGGCCTACCTTGGAGATGCAGTGCCTCGCAGATGTTCGCAGAAGGAAGGGTACATGGGTTCGCTGCTTGCGCCACAGAATAGCCGGGACGAGTCAGCGCTACCAAAGATCGCAAAACACTCTCATCCAGGCCGTGGCACAGTGGCATAGCGCGCCCTTACATCAAACATGAACAAATTACTTAAAGCCTCTGTAGTATACAAATACTAAATATGTTTACCATTATGTTTTATTTTAGATTTTATTTTATTATGTTATTACATCTTATTATGTTTTTTTTTTTTTTATCCTATCTTGCATATCCCATTTAATGTAATTATTTAATGGAATTTTATAAATGTATGCTTTTATATGGCTGACAGAGTATTGCACTCACCGCTCTGTTCGGCTGAAATAAACACTATTATTATTATTATTATTATTATTTCCTTCTATCTCACAAAATCCCTAAAATAGAAACACCAAATCCCAACTGGCTCAGGATAGAAAAAACTTAATTTCGATGGGAAACAAACCTGCAATCTCAGGTAAAATCTTAGAATTGTTTTATTTATTATTAAAATCATGCAGCCGTTATTGCTAATTATTTGTAGGCCAATTTTCACAACTCTGACATTGGGATATCAATATACAGTATTTTGTAATACAAACTACATGATTTTACAAAATCAACCTTCATTAGAAACGAATTGGTTCATCCCAGTATCCTACCAATGCCAAATCAATAAAAATCGGACCATCAATAGAAACACATGAATAAAATGCGTGAGGAATCTACGTACCTGCTATTTACGGTGAGCTTTATTAATTAATGAACGCTATCCGAACGTGAAGGAAAATCGTACAGATTTTTTTATAAATCGTGGACATGAATTATATAAAATCCATCGTCTGGTTGGTAAGTACAAGTTAATACCAAGGTCAGCACCATCAGGTGTAACATGATAATGGTTGGAATATCGTTTTGACTGTCATTTCGAATGCGAGGAAAAATTCTTAACACAGGCAATAATGAATTCATGATATGTTTTATTATATAATGTCCTTCAAAATTGTGTTGATAACCAACTTAAAAAGAACAACACCAAATATGGTAAAGTATGAAGATAAGGAAATCATAAAAATAAGAAGTAACACCAACACAACAACTGACAGTCAACAAACGATTCAACAAGATGAGATCTGCAAACAAGAAGATGGGAAAAGCAGCATGAAGATGAGGAGATCTACAAATGTGAAGATGAGGTAATCATCAAAATTATGATATATACCAACAAAACAGCTTACAGTCCGACTCGGAATAGGAATTTCTTGTGAGGAGGACTGTGAATATACTATTTTACTTTTAACCTATAGTTTTAATTTTTTTATTTTTTTTTATTAATTAAAACATCTATTAAGGTTACAATTTTACAACATAATGTAACAAATATTTCAATCACTCTCCTAATAAAGCAGCTGTTTGTGTTTAGGAGAGGACAAATAAATATTGTTACATCAGTTTAAATTACAAATATTATTAGAAAAGCTATTAGTAATTTTATGGGAAAATACGAAAAAAGTAATAAAAATATAGCTTCGTTAGTTATGAATAAATACTACAAAATTAACCTCTTAAATGCCACGGGAGGAAACTCGAAAATTTCGCGATGTTTTGACTTTGACGTAATATTTTGCGGATTTATTTTATGCTATCATGTATAATATTTACCGAAACACGTTCCCTGAACAATAAACTATGCTTACAAACAATATTACTTGCGTTTATTTGACAAATTGATAGTTTTATCGATCTTTTCATGACATGCGACGCTCAAAGTTTGACAGCTCAAATCGCGGCAGAAATGTCATTTCGAAAGTCATAGATATGTGCAAAGATGATTATTTGAGAGGCTAGGTGTGTTCCTTATATCCGTTACGTCAAGAACAAGAATGCCCCAAGCGATTCTGACCTTGTCCTTCATACATTTTCTTTATACATAAGGTGTAAAATCGCATATCAAATTTTTTTTTTTTTATGGCGCGTCCCGGGCGCGCAATCGGCAAACCAGTGATATAAAACAACCAAACCCAGATTTATTGAAGTGAGACGTGGAACTTGCAGAGGGATGGCGAAAGCAGAATGAATATAGCAGGAAGAAGATCCCTTAGAAATCTGGTTAAATTGAGAATTTTAAATCAAAATCTGGATAAATAACCAAATTACGAACGAAGTTTTTTAATCGTAATTTTCTGTAAATTAACAATTATAACAAATATTAATTAAAAAAATAAATATTTGCTGTGTTCAGCCATCACTGCAGCTTACTGAAAACATGTTCGCTGTAAATCCTCAAGTGATATGTGTGGAATTTGTACATACCACAAATCGTTGCTCCAAAGTTTAACTCTCAAGATCGTGAGACAAAACAAAACTGTTGGAAATAACCTCTTACTAAGACTGCTTACAAACTCAATCTGACCTTGATGCCGTAACGGAGTGGTCAGAGAAAAACAAATTAGAATTTAATATTTATAAAATGTATAATAATGACCTATTCCTGCTCCCAAAAGTCTAGAAGCCCTTAATTTTTAGTACAGAATAAAAGGAAACACATTTAAAAAATTCAACAGCATTAATAATCGTATCGGTATCGTCTGTGATCCCAAACTAAAGTTCTCGGACCACATGTCACGGCTCACTCCTGCCTGCTGCAAACTCTTGGGTTTTATCATACAGAACATCTAAATAATTTAATGATCAAGAAAGCAATGTTCACAATAATGGAATTATAATCAAGCTGGAGTATGCTAGTGCCGTTTCGCCCCAGACTAAACACATAAACATGCTAAAACAAGGTATGTTTTTAGGTTTTCACGGCCAAAAAGTATTTTTGTTATTGTTTTTGGGGTGTTATGCCGTGTTTCGCTACCTCCTTCTTTAGCCAACGTTTCGGACAGCGTTACAGTGTCCATCATCAGGGCAGATGGCTTGCAAAGGGGATGAATTATGCAGTTGCCCCTAAAAAGATACCTATAGAATCTATCGTATGTGGTGTAGAGACGGCATTACATACAATGATGAAAGTCCACAAAATGACAGAGACGCAAGCAGAGGACATACGTCAAGAGACTTGCCATATTTTGAAAAGGGCAGAAATACCCCGCCCAAACATCACAAAAGGAGAGTTTGCGGCCCTAAAAGAATTGCGCGCCAATGAGGAAATCTTGGTTCTGCCAGCCGACAAAGGCAATGCCACTGTCGTGATTAATACTGTAGACTACATCAAAAAGATGGAAGACCTCCTGTGCGATGCCGGCACCTATAAGAAAATAAAAAACAACCCCACCAACAAGATTGACCTGAAGACAAGGGAACTAGTTAAAGCTTCCAGTATTAGGAAAGAGGATCGATCTGGGCTTTTCGTAAAAGCCTCCAGAACTCCTGCCCTATACGGTCTTCCGAAAATCCACAAAAAGGATATCCCAATGCGACCGATTGTCAGTGCTATTGGTGCACCGACGTACAAACTTTCCCAATACCTATCGAGATTGTTGCAGATGCAAACCGGAAAAACTGAATCTTGGATTAAGGATTCCACAGATCTAATCAGTAAGCTCAAGAAGGTAAAGACTGATGAAAGAGATATCCTTGTCAGTTTTGATGTAGTGTCTCTTTTTACAAATGTTCCTCTAGAAGACTCCATGACTTTGCTCAGGGAGATTTATGAGGATGACATTTGCAAACTTTTTGAACACTGCCTCAAAACAGGTTATTTTGCTTTTCAGGGTGAACTTTTCGAGCAAGTGGAGGGAGTTGCGATGGGCAGTCCATTGTCGCCAGTTCTAGCCAACTTTTTTATGGAGAAGTTTGAAGAAGTGGCACTCGACACAGCTTCGGCTGTTCCTAAAGTATGGTGGCGCTATGTCGATGATGTCTTCGCCATCTGGCCTCACGGAACAGAGAAACTGAACGAATTCCTGGACCATCTCAACTCACTACACAGCAAAATTAAATTCACGATGGAGCTGGAAAATAACCAAAAAGTCCTGCCTTTTCTGGATGTGGAGGTGATGCGAAAAAAGGATGGTAGCCTAGGACACACAGTTTATAGGAAACCAACACATACAAATAGGTATCTCCACGCTGATTCGCATCATCACCCCGCACAGAAGAGAGGTCTCATCCATACTTTGGTAACTCGAGCGACCAGAATATGTGAGGAGCCAAAACTCGGATTAGAACTGACCAAACTCACCGATGCACTGGAGCGTAATGGCTACCCAGCAAGGCAGACAAGGCAAATCATAAGAGCCAAATCAGCACGAAACGAAGACAGGGGTGAACAAGAGTCAAAAGGCTGCGCTTTCCTGCCTTACGTCCATAATGTAACAGACAGAATTGCCAGGCTGTTGAGAAAAGAGAACATCAAGACGGTCTTCGGAACCACGACAAAAATCCAAGACCTACTGAGGTCGGCAAAGACTAAGTTTCCTCTGGAAACAGATGGAGTATATAAACTCAGCTGTTCCGGATGTGACAAGGTCTATGTAGGCCAGACAGAGCGGACGATCTCCAAAAGGATTTCGGAACACTTTCGTGCTTGTAAACTTGGCCACCCTGACAAATCGGCAATCGCCGAGCACTTAATCGAAACCGGCCATTACTTTGGATTTGTTCCTGAAGTCCTGGGAAGACCCAAAACTTACAGAGCACGCCTAATTACGGAGGCAATTGAAATCCATAAAAACCCCATCAATATTAACAGAGACGACGGAGCTAAGCTCAATAGTTCTTGGTATCCAGTAATTGACGGCTACACCAAAGCTAAACGCAAAAAACCATGCTGAATTTTTTCTAACACCAGCTCGTAGAGAAATGGAGCTGGCAGCACGGTATCGCTTCGACACACATAAGTAAACACTCTCACCAATATCATTTACTCATCTGCCCTGATGATGGACACTGTAACGCTGTCCGAAACGTTGGCTAAAGAAGGAGGTAGCGAAACACGGCATAACACCCCAAAAACAATAACAAAAATGCTAAAACAAATCCAAGATTACCTTGTATGTGGACGCATGTTACTTATGCGTGGTTCTTGCACTACATAAAATTACTTGAGGCAACGAATAAATTTGGCCAGAATTAAACCAGACGTTCTGCAATTCTTGCTATACTTAGTTTTAGCATTTATTGAGAGCTCATTCTGTTATTAACTGACTAAGTATGCGTTTCCAATGGTACGATGCTGATTGTCTTATGTTTTAAATTTAATATTGTGTTGTTATTTTTATTTCTTTCATAAACTTCGACTGCTCTCAAAACAGGAGTTCCTAGCGAGACAGGCACACTCCCCAACTGCAATAGAATGAATAAAGACGAATAAAAAAAACACTCAAATGCTATGACTTCTACGTGCCTGAAAACTTAAGCTATAGTATTCAGCATGACTTGTTCAAGAAGACAGAACAGATGTTCTTACAAAGCATAGCATGATAGCATGACAAGAGGAATGGTGCTTTTGAATTAAATTACTAAAACAGCAGTCAACTCAACCCAAATTTCAAGAATCAACTAAATTCAGCTCTTCTAACACTTGCTGCGAGTTGTGATGCAACCTCAATCAGCTCATTCAACAACTAACAATATAAATCACCTACAAGTGAGTATGAGTAGAACAAATAATGCCACCTCCCAACAATAAAGATTCACAATCACCTTACGCCTCGAAACATCTTGATGTAATTTAATAAAACAATTATTTGTAATGGAGAATGAAAAAAATGATGGCTGAATGTGTTGAAAACTTTTGGGCACAATGAGAACTGATTTCAACACTAGTAGTGTTGTTAGCAAATATTAAGTATGGTACAAGGAATTGGCATCCCATGGTGTTTTTCTTTTGGATGGAATTTAGATAATTATATTATATTACCCAAAACACTCGAGAGAAAAGGAAAAAGTCTTTTCGAAAAGAGACGCCTCTCAGATATTAACATGAAAGATTGTAAAGTTGTTCTTCTTTTTTGGTCATCAATATTATACGTTGTTATTTTATTGGTCAATGATATTATTACAAACCTTTATAAAACTGTCAAATGTATATTTACAAAGACTATTCATAAAGCAAAGATTTAAAATGCTTACGTGCCATACCAGATTTTTCACCACTTTTTCTTAGTCCTATTTATTGAGTCGCTCTGCTTACCTGGAATGAAAAAAATACATATTTTAGTTTTAAAATCATGCCGGAACATTGATAGGAATTACGTGTATAACAAATAGTAGTTAAGAATTATACATACATAGAAGATTGAACCTGAATTTTAATGACCGCTTAAAAATTGAGAAAGCTTAACGTCAAGTTTGTTATAAATATTTTGTTTGTTAATAATACCCGCCGCCCCGGGAACCCGGGTTTATTGGATAATCTCTGCCTTAGATCATTCAAAGTGGTTCGCAACGTTTGGCGATTTAGCAGAAGTGCCCGAGTTTATGGAATGGGCTTGTCTAGATCTTGGCGGTAAACACGCTTGCCCAACAAGTGCGTGGCAGGCCGGGTCGGGAGGTACTGGTTGAGGGAGACCTAACCTAGACCCCATTGGCTTGCACCGCAATGGAAGGGATTGATTCAAACATCCGTCACATGGACACATTGACCCCAAATTTCTACCCACCTATCTTTTTCCTTCCCAGATCTTCCTCTCATTCCTTTTCCTAAAAATACCCTACAGACCCACAGCATCCCCAAAGATGACACAGGGTCGTAGGGGTATTTTTCTCAGGGCCTCCTGTGTGGAGCTAATGTGAAAAAAACTTGGAAGGATTCCGTTTCACTTATGTTTTTTTAGCGTTCCCACATTTCCATCGCGTGTAGGGTTACCATCCGTCCGCATTAATCCGGACATGTCCGGACTTTGTCCGGCCCTTTAATTTGTCCGGATTTTTGGTTTAGATGGAATATGAGTAATAAAACTTACATAATTAATATCAAATAAGTTTTTAATCTTTATTAATTTCCCACTCATCTAAAAACAAAATATAAACCTTCTTTAACTATCAACTCATGGACATCAAACAATAAATTTTAATTGCAGTTGCAAACAATCAACAACTTCAACATAAAATATCTTCTTCAAAACTTAAACTTGTTTTCGACAAATATATAAATTTTAATATTTTTCAGCGCGAGACACTTGACTGAGCAGATCCTGTTCTTTCAAAGTTTTCTTATAGAATTCTTCGCATCTCATAGTTTTAAGGTGGTATTGAATCATCAATAACCAACTGACCGAGGGTACAGATAATCTATTACGCTCTTTTGTCCACTGTGCTCCCATTAGAGAAAACACTCTTTCTATACTTGCGGTTTGAGCTTGGATAGCAAAAATGAACTCGCAATACTCAACAGAAGGGGCGTTCTGGCGATTGTGAAGTTTGTAAAAATGGTAGCCCACATTTTATGGACCATCACACTGAAAAATACATCGTTTTGTTGGGATATGAATAAATTGACGGTTTTCATTTCATTGAATAGCTTTACATCATCGATAACAACACCTTTGCCTCTAATATATTCAACAGAATCCATGATCTTTTCAAA
Organism: Glyphotaelius pellucidus; assembly: GCA_936435175.1. Lineage (NCBI taxonomy): Eukaryota > Metazoa > Arthropoda > Insecta > Trichoptera > Limnephilidae > Glyphotaelius > Glyphotaelius pellucidus. The sequence continues at coordinate 23,191,791 of OW386555.1, read as the reverse complement.
CTCAATCAGTTCGTTCTTTTTTAACAGTATCCAGTCAAAAACTTTAAATGTAGACAAAAATGTCGTCCATTTATCAACGTACTGAATACAAGTTTTGTAAATCATTTTCACATCGTTAAAATGTCCGGACTTTTTTTGGACAGTCAGGCTTTTTGCCAGGACTTTTCAATTTTCTAAATGGTAACCCTAATCGCGTGGCACAAAATTTGCTTCTTTCTCATTACTGCATAAAAATAAAATATATGATCGTCTATATACGATTCCCAATATTGTTCGTCTCGGTTGTTTCATTATCTCAATCATGCCATATGGTCTCTAGAGTCCAGGGAATCAATTAATATAACATGTTAAACAATTCTTAAGATCATTTCAACGCATTCATTCTGAGCAAATATATCAAGTAACCTTTTAACACTGAATGGTGCGTGGATAATACATGCTAATTTCTTTGCGCTCAAGTCGTTAGAAAAACAAACACAGACAGAAAACAAACGCACACCCACTTGCACTAACAAACCAAACACACCTGTGACCACTTGCCATTATTCGGTTCCGTGAGAAGATAAGTGGCCACCTCCCTAACGTTGCAAAATCTCCAAAATTACGATTCACATTCTGGTGCTCTGGTTACGCAATTAGACCAAGTGTTGGTTATCTCAATGGTTTTGGTAATAAATTTTAAAACATCGACTTACATAATTCTGGATGGTCACAATCGAGCAAAATTAAAGCAAAAAAAATAAGATGTCCGTATTTATTTTTGTTTTGCAGAACGCCATTTAATTTTATTACTAACTGAAATCTCCAGCGCTTTCCGAGCTTTTAGAAATCAGATAAAGACTTATTTTTCCACTTATCTTGAACGTCAAGTGTGCAAAATTTCATCAAAAAGTATCAAAATTCTGCATTAAGGGGGTATTCCAGTCTAAAAGCATGAATTGTGGGTATTTTTTCAGGTGCAATAAAAAAAATAATATTTTTAGAAGCCATTATTTTACCAAATATTGATTAAACATTAAAGAATATATGAACAAAAAAACAAATGAAAAAAATTCGAAATTCAAAAGGTTACAGGGTGTTGACGTGGGGGATCTCAAAAAAATGGCGCGCCCTGGTTGACACAATTGCAACCCTCCTAGTAATCAAAAAAAAAATTCTTAATCCAAACAAGTACGTCTATGGCCCGAACTTTAAAAAAAATTTAAAAAAAGTCGCGAAATGGCGGCTATCTGAAATAAAAAAGACTTTTTTCAGCAGTTTTTTTACTTTCCAAATTTTTTAAATTAGTAAAAATTGAAATTTTGTTATAGTTTTAGTTAGCACGATAGAATAATGTATAGAAAAGGCTAACACCAAATTATAAGTAAATTGGTTCAGTGGAACTTGAGATAACTGTAACCGTATTAACCGTCTCGAAAAAAGTACTTTTGAGAAACACGCGTTTTAAGTTTTGCACTATTTAGATTTGGGTTAGATTTCGTCTAAACCGGTCGAACCAAAATGGCTTTAACTTTTAAAATAATTTGAATTTTGAATAATCCTTTAAAGAAGATATTCTTGAATATTTAAACCATCGAAATCTGAAGTTTTTTTTTCTAGACTAGAATACCCCCTTAAGGGTAGGAAAAGCATATTAACAGTAACCTTCCTCTTGTGTTGGTGGTCAAGTGTGCAAAAATTCATCAGTCTCCGAATAAAATTGTAGATTTGAATATAAACATAAGTCAAGCAGCCCGCTACAGACAGATTTATTTTTATGCCGTTAATCATATTCACAAACTCGTCTTTCGAAATTTTCGTTTTTAAATACGTAATGTAACCTAAAACCCCAGAAACAAAGTTCTACATATTCAGCTCAGCACTATTTTCTAGTGTATTTTGTTTCAATGGCAGCCCACAATAAAACAATTTGGGAATGGGCGCGGAGTTTTTTGGTCAATAAATCAAATAAATTTGACCCAAGGCGTGACCCAAAAGTTGTATGACTTCTTTGAATTTGGTGTGATCTAATACAAAAAAAAAATTATACATTTTTAAGTTCATCATTTGGCCTTTCACTTTTCAAAGATATTTCAACTAAATAAATACGTGAAAAATAATAATCAAGTAAATTGTTGGTTTTTAATTCTTGAAATACTAGCAAAACCTAAGTGAATTTACTAGGAACCCACCGCACTTGCCTCGATTATATTGTATTTTGAAACTTAAAATTCCTTAAAGTTCCTGACATACTAAAATTAATTGTATTTACGTGGCAAGGACATGTATCTTAATATAATTTAAGCTTGTCGTTTAGTCACTTGCAAACATAATTTTTTTTACTGGTGAAAAGAAGATTTATTTTTATTTCAAGTCAAATGTCAAAAATTTATTTCAAGTCAAATGTCAAAAATTTACATTTTTTGAAGTCGTAGTAGTGTATTAATTTATAGGAATGCCCTGTATGACTTATTTCATTGAATATTTCTTCAAATACAGCAAACTTATTTTGTGGCACCATTTTAATTCAAAATTAATAGAACATTTAGTTTTAACCAACATGTTTTATGAGTAATGCTTACTTTATCAAGGTTTACTTCAAACCCAAGTAAACAAGTTTACTTAAAACTTAAGGTTTTTTTTTAATAATAATTCATTGCCTTTATAGGATGTCTCTACGTTTTTGTCCTATTGAGTTTTTGGATGGATGTCAGGACAAGATGTCTATATTATTTTTGTCTCTTGAGTTTTAAATGAACCCTGATGAAGTAAGCATTGTTTTCGAAACATGCTGTCTTTTTAAACAATAGATAAAAGTTGTTAAAACTAAGTATTCTATTAATTTTTAACTTTTTTTTGCTGGAAAATATAAGAAAACCCGTGAACATTATCGTATCTTTTCATTTAATTAATTTTTTTTTATAACATTAGAGAGAAATTAATATCTCTGAATGCAAGTAGGGGGAAACTACAAAGTATATATTTACACGATTTTTATAAATATTATCATGACATATTATCTGACAGGACGGTACAATTTACATTAGCATTTTGTAAAATACAATTAAGTTATTACGAAAATAGTGTCAGCCGGCAAACGGCGGGCGGCTTGCTATTTTAGCTTACACACAAAGCGTTCAAACACATAGGCGGAAACAACAAAAAACAATTAAAAGCTTAAACAATATTTTTAATTTCAAAACAATATGAAGATATTAATGCATAAGTACGCGCAATGCACGTTGCATGACTTAATGTAGTATCTGTGGTGATTACGAATTAATATTGTATGTACTCGTAGATGCATCTAAAATGGTTTTGTATGCACATTGCATATTGTTCATGCACCTGCGAAGTATTATCATATTGATTGATTTTGTATGTAGAAACATGGACATGGATGCTTACAGAATGACTTCATTTCTATTACTGTTACAACATACAGCATCGATAATAATATATAGAAGATAGGTACTAATGCAAGGTTGTAAAGTCATAATCAAGGAATTTTGATTTGCTTTGCATTCGCCGAAAATGTTATTATTTTTCACGAAGGAAATACCTCAACGGTGAGTCAAGCGCGAAACCTGAGGAACAAAATAATATTTATTCTGAAAGCTATTTATTCTGATTAGCCATGGCATTCCGAATTTCTATGGTTTTATTTTTTAAGTTTCTAAAAAAATACGTTATTTTTTAAGATAATATCTATAGATTTACGAAATGGTAATTATGAAATTCCCTCGTTAGAAAAAAATCACTAATTTGCTCCGAAAATTATCATAAACATCTTTCTGTTATTTTTGTTATTGTTTTTGGGGTGTTATGCCGTGTTTCGCTAACTCCTTCTTTAGCCAACGTTTCGGACAGCTTTACAGTGTCCATCATCAGGGCAGATGAGCGTTGGCTAAAGAAGGAGTTAGCGAAACACGGCATAACACCCCAAAAACAATAACAAAAATACTTTTTGGCCGTGAAAACCTAAAAACATATCTTTCTGTTATTTAATAAGTTATTGTATGAAAAAAATTCACGGTGTTTTTTAAATGCTATTTAAGACATTTACGAGATTTTGCTCTATTTTAAACGAGTAGTGTTTTATTAAGCATTTTCACAGTTTTCGCTTTAATATTAACATTTTTAATATTACCGCGCCCCCGCTAAAATTCGTATTTACACACCATTACAAGAATTATTAATGAAACTTTAGGAGGTCATTCTACGTAATGGTAGAATTAAAAAAATAATTAGCTTTTATCGAAATTTCAACTTTTTTTCCCCACTCAAAAATATTGATCCGTAGAAGTATATTATTTTTCCCTACAAACAATTCAACTTTTTTACCCGAAAACCATCTTAAAACGTTGGAATTTCGAAATAAAATTATCTTTTTTACTTGTAACTATCGTGTAGAATCCCGCTTTATCCCAAGGCATCCGAAATATGAATATTTTTGGCTTACTTGTTACCTTCCATGTATAGATGAAAATAATAACCTTGATACTATTGAAACACTCCACATCTTTTACACAGGATCTCTGATAAAACATTGCTTGAAATGTTTAATGACCAGATATGAATAGCCAGATTCCCTCTAAATAACACTCTTCACCACACTATCTTCAGCCTCAAAACATACCACAACTGGGATCGCATCGTCCCACTGACTACAAATTGTTGGAAGCAATGGGGTCTCCTTATGCAATATTCACATAAAAATGCCACATATTTTTACTCAAAAAACATTGGCTTGCGTATTTCTTGTTTCAATATTTAATTATTGAAAATAAAATAGAGAGGCTTGCAATATAAAAGCCACCTGTGTCATTCAGTGTTGTCATAATGAAACAATAAATAAAAATAAAATTACACCGCCACAATACCTACTTGTCAAACTCGTAGAAATATAATATTATTTTATACCACGAGATGTACTTCAACCTTGCGTTTGGTATTTGTTCAACTAAAGCAAAGCAGGTTTTCTACCTGTTGTGTTTATTAGCAACAGGTAGTATTATAAGTTATCGTTAGCTATAAATCTATTATGTAAGCAATACCTGCGAGAACGTAACCGTAACCTATCTCTCGGCTAATCTACATTTCACGTTCAGGTGGCACTGCTCTTAATAAATGAATGATACAAGCAGAATTAGTATCTACCTGCCTTCTTTTATTTTCAACAAACCTCAATCATTGCCTAATTTATATACCGCGTATAAAATATTTTTTATGTTACGCACTTAAAGATTTATTATCATTTTATGACAGATGGATAGAGTAGATAAAACGTAATAATATACTAATTTGACTTTATAGTTGTTCAAAAGATCATATCAAAATCTTTGAATTAAAACACTGTTTTAATCAGAACTCAATTGCTACAGGGTATGCCAAATTTACAAGACCATTTAATCTGTTATTAACGTTATTTTTATTTAACATCTACAAAGGTACTTTGATTTCCTAATTAGATAAAATTTTCCATTATCCTTAAGGCCCCGTAACCGCTCTTGGAAAGAAGAAGATGGAGAGATATGTAATTACGAATGTTGAAAAGAGCGCGCTAATACATAAATCGATAAAATTGAAGCGAAAATTACGAAAAAGTTTAATAAAACATGCCTCGTTTAAAATAGAGCAAAAATCTCGTGGAACGAATCTTAAGTATCATTTAAAGAAACACTGAATTTTTTCACAAATATAACTTGTAAAATAATAGAAATAGACTTACTTTAAATAATTTTCGGAGCATACTTTGCGTTTTTTTTCTATCGAGGGAATTACATATAATTTGCGTTTCGGCGTAGAACGTATATTGATATTATCTTCAAAAATAACATATATTTTTTTAAGAGCTTAAAAACTTCAAATGTTTAGGGGAGATATGTAATAAATCGGTCGAAATTCGGATAGTGGACCCTTAAAACACTGTTTTAATCAGAACTCAATTGCTACAGGGTAAGCCAAATTTACAAGACAGTTAAATACGTTATTTACGTTATTTTTATTTAACATTTTCAAAGGAAATTCGATTTCCCTATTAGATAAAATTTTCCATAATCCTTAAGGGTCTCACTATTCTGGTACCTGTGTAAATTTTATGCAGACTGCAGACACCAAATACCTGATATCTCTTTATAAAGAAGAGTTTCTGGGGGGGCATAGCATTATTTTTTAAATAAATGTATTGTTTTAAATTTTGCATACTTCTCCTTCAGTACAAGTTGGAAGGTTAATGTCAGCGTGAGGTTTCTAAAACCATCCTCCATTCTCATTTAATCTTTCTTTAATGCGGAGTTTTGATACTTCTTGATGAAATTTTGCACACTACACTTTTACTTTCCACATCCGATTTCGAAAAACTCTGCGTTAAGGCGATGCAACATGTTGCAACTATGTGCATCTCTTCAGGCCGCTAACAAAAACACTCCTTACGTATATGGCAATAAAGTTTAAATTCTGGTTTTGTTTTGATTTATTCAAGAAAAAATTAGCTCCAAAAAATGCATTATTTTATCTTCAGAAATTCAGTCACTAATATTTAAATGTTTTAGGATCAATTTTTAAAAAATCTAATAAACCATATTTTAGAATAAAATTATAACGAAAAGGGGGTTCTTAAAATCTTAAGTACAAGTTTTTGAACTAAAAAACATTTTTATAGGCCTTATACTTATTTTTTTTTGGGCTTGAAAAAATTGGTAAAAAAAAATCTCGATTATTTCAAAGTGTTTCAACATGTTCCACTCGCTGTATTTAATCAAAGGATCTAAAATATTTCTAAGCGATCTAATTTTGAAACCAAAAACACACGATTTTGTATTACTTAGTGGTACGCTGGGGAGTCCTATTTGAGAATAAAACTGTGAGGCTTTTAGCGTGGCTGTATCGACACGTTCACGATGCCAATGTATGTGCCTTTTGCACCTTACCTAACAGCATTCCTGTTTTTTTTTCCCCACATGTCTGATACCCACGTACAAATAATCTGTTGGGCTTAGGTTAGGTTAAGATGGGCGTACACACAATGAGATCCTACCTTAATATTTTAAACATTGTACAATAGTCATGAAGGTACTACAGGTCTCTGTTATCTGCTACTAAATATGAATCCTTGAAGACTTACATATAATTTTAATAAATATGTTTCATCTCATAAGTCATGTATTATTAATTACATGGTAGTGTTGACATACCTTTCCTTATATATGTACCTTTGCATTCCTACCTATTCTACATACCAACCTAAACTTTTTCCGAGCTGACAACAATACTCAGACAAGTGTCATAAATGACAATAATAATTTCTACCAGTTTGGAGTCTAAGTCTGTTATGTGCGGCGCAATGGTCCATAGTAACCTATCTGAGCATTCAACATCCACATTAAGAAGTCTAAGTGTATTACGTGCTTGCAATAATCTACATTTTACATTGATCCCTTGGTGCATTCAACATCCACTATTAAGAATTCTACTGTCTGTGTTATGTGCTTGCAATGATCTACATTGATCTCTTGATGCATTCAACACCCTCCTGAATTAATAAATGTTAATGAAGTATATTGTAAGTGCTTGTGCAGTGACAACCGCCAGAGGTGTCCCACAGGACTTATCATCACGAGAAGGATTTAACATTACAACTGAATAACATTTGTTGAATCAGATCTTGCCCAATTCCATATTATTATCCCAAATATTTTGTGTCAGCATCAAAGTCCACAAAACAAATTTAAATACAGTTCACTTTTTGAATCGCAGTAAATCTAGATTACATTGTTTATTTGCGATAACATGGTAGTATAACATCCATCAAGCCCTTGTAAATCAAAGGTGAAATATTGCTACAGCAAGGTGAAATATTGCTACAGCAACAATAAATTAAAGTATTTAGGTGACTAATTAACAAAAATGTTAAACAGTGATTTGTTAATGTGCGGCCCTGATTACATAAAGAAGGAATGCCGACAATTCTATCCACATACGCATTGAAGGATGAGGGTCAGAGTAACTAGGAGCTCTAGAACAGAGGCGGCTACTAATTCAAATGGTAATCGCCTTTCGAAGATTGCAAAAATCTAAGACATTCTAATTACTGTTATCTATCTTAATTACGACATTTTAAATCAGCTTAAATAATAACCGCAGCGATATTAAACATTTTAATTATTAATATTTTGACATGCCACAAGATCAGAGATTATTTCTAAAGCGTTTTTCTCAGCATCGTAAAATTGTAATCAGGCGTTTTGCGGTGTTTACTAACATCATTAATAACCTAAAGATTGGTCATTATATTTTCGCTTTCGCAAGGCTGTGAATTCTGGGGTTTGGAGTTTGGACGTGCAACTATTATGATAGATTCTGCACATAACTACAAAGATGAAAGAAAATTATTGGTAGTCTGTAATTTTGTTAAAAAATTATTTTAGTAAAATTGGTATTAAAAAAATACAAAAGCTAAATGAAATGATTTCGAGTTTAATCACGGATCACCAAGTAAAATTGTAATACACGTTGGAAGACAATAATCTGAGTAGGTAGTATTTTGTTAGTCTTTGTGTTGTACAAGTACAGATACTAATTAGAAGTTACTGATTAGAAAAACGAGAGGTAGAGCAGACACCCTTTTATATGTTGTATCATGCTACCTCTTTCAAAAACGGGCGTCTCTTTCATACCCTTAGACATACCTTCATTCACACTAAATGAAACTTTTTGTTTGTGTTTTTTCACGTTGAAAAACCACAAAACAATTATATGAAATTTAATTAATTTTAATTTCATTTAAAATAATTTAAGGTAAATTTCCAGCATGTTCCAAAGTGAAAGATTGAAACCTCGATTGAAATGGCTTCAGCCGTGTTTGGTGACCAGATCTGAATAGGCAAGTGCTTCCTTCACCTTCCTCTCCCCGTTTCCTTCCCTTTCCTCAGAACGTACCCCAATTGGGGATGCCATAGTCTTACTGGCTTGTTGGTTGGGAGTAGTTAGAACTCCTGTGCTGTGTTTATATTTAAAAAATAAATAAATTTATTCGTAGATGTTATTTGCTATTGTGCGAGTAAGCGCTTCCAATCTTTCAATCCTGTTTGTCTACCCCTTCGTGGAAATTGTAATGTTTTGTTAAGTTAAGGTTTTCGGAGAAATAAATTTGATTTGAGTCATATTTTTTAATGAACCTTGATGATTTTTTGTTGATTTTAATAAATATTTATTTTCCAAAACATGTACGCAAGATGTTATGTAAAAGGGTGCTACCATACAACTGACAAAGTTTATCGAGTCAATCGTAGAGTACCTGTATACCCACCAGATGTTTTCTACATAATTTCAACGCTATGCCACATCCTCCTCAATGGTATAATACAAATTGTGAGCATGTGATGAATATTGCAGGTTATATTAATAATGTGAAACAATTAAGTTACTCAACAACTTAATGATCAGCTCAAGGTTGTATTTTCAAAATAATTTTAATGATCTTCACCGTCATCAATTCGCCAGTTCCAATGATTTAGAAAATTGAACGCCTTGAAATCTGTTACTTTATATAACGTGTCTAATAAATCACTGATGAAATTACAAATTAGTCAAATAATTACTTAGTGGTAGGTTGGTACAATAATTGATAATTGCTAATGGCGTATGGCGACATACAAAAAAGACATTTAATCTTTAGAGGAGTCAGTGCGTGCTTTGAAATCAAATAAATTGTTTAATTAAATGAAGACAATATAAGCGAAACTCAATCGAAAATCTGAAAACAGAAAAATCAGAAAAAGACATTGACACCTCTGGGACTCGAACCCAGGACGTCTCGCTTTCCGGGCGAACGCGCTAACCACTGCGCCACGGTGTCGATATCCAATTCGGTCATTTTTAACTGTATCATTCTTCGAGGAAGAACCACCCATACTATCTTCATTTTTCTTAACGCATATTCTATTGGCAGCTACCTTTAGTATGATTGCAAGATTCAAACCCAAACTAAATGCAATCTAGATAGTGTCTGGATAAGTCTTTATCTATTTTATTTAATATGCGACACCTATTGACTTTTCTACAAGTCTAGGATGAATATTTAATTTTTATTTTAACTTAATGAATAAAACCTCAAATTGTAATATTTAATTAAATGAAGACAATATAAGCGAAACTCGATCGAAAATCTGAAAACCGAAAAATCAGAAAAAGATATTGATATTTGTGACGATTTCCAAACACAAATATAGAAAAACTCAAAACTAGGACAACAATTTCTGAAATGACGGTATTAGGAAGAAATTAAAGATTGTCAGGATATTCGTAACGAAATGCTTGTATTTCATTAAAAAAATACTTTCATTTCAGGAAGGATCATGCGACAATTGATCTCCCAACGGTTGGCCCCCGATATTTTAAATATTATAATACTATATTCCTTTGTGCATCATTTACCAATTTCAAACCTAAAATCGACTTCAAAAATGCCTACAATAATAGGTTGGTATGGATATCAAACTTTTTTTATTTACAGTGTCGAATTTTTGTACTTTTTCTACTACGCTGGCGTATACAGTATATGGACAAGTAGTTTTTCCTTGACGCATTTGAAAGAAAATATGTTTTACACTTTCACGTTATTCGGCGGTTTATTCTCTCTGTATATCCCTCGGGGACACTTAGTTATACTTCGTGTAAGTTATATTACAGTATATTTTTCTCTAAACCTGGCCTATTGTAAATAAGTATTCCAGGAGGTCAATTGTAGGGGGAACAACGCCGTGGAACCTTCAAGAAGGTATCCAAGCAATGTTGAACGTCAGTAACATCCGTAAAAAGAATTATTTTACACTGTAGGATTTCCTTGTTAAATTTCTCTGGTGGAATTTTCTTGTTAAATTTCTCCCCGTACAAGTTTGTCTTCCGATGACACTATCAATCTGAAAACAATATTTCTTTTTTCGATACTCTCAATTCACGGTGGAATTCCATTATTTTAATAAATAAATACATTATTAACATTTTTTACAAAACAGCTTAAAATTGTTTTTATTGTTTTAGCGGGCAACAACAACCTTATTAAAGACCTTGACATTTTCTTGCCCTTTTTATTTGAAAACAACACTTCGAAGCCTATTAATTTGTCTATCAACAAACAGACGCCTACCTTATAATTGTCTAAAAATGCCACTAAAAACCGTTCAAGTCCAGAGCTCACAGATGTACGTACTTTTTTTTAACTACACCATGAAAACAACTGCCCGGAACCAGGGGGGTTTGTTTGTTTAATGTGTATTTACAGTCTGTAAGATTTTTTCGCACTAATTAACTTCCCCACATTCCGAAATGTATAAATTATTAATGTTATTATAAAACTTAATCCGATATTTTAATGAAATGCATACAACGGAGTGGTTACATTATTATTTTTTTCTTCCTTTTTTATAGATACCGCATTAAAGTCCAAAACTGCCCACAACCAGTGAGACTATGTCATCCTCGAATTTGAGAATGATGAGAATGGAGAGAGGAGGAGATGGAGATACAAAGGTCTGGAAGTACCTGGCTCTTCAGATCTGGTCACGAAACTAAGTTTTTTTTATATGAAATAACGCACAAGAGTCCCAACTGCTCCCATCTGGAGCCAGTGAGACTATGGCATCCCCAATTGGGGTATGTTGTGAGGCTGAAGGTAGTGGGGAGAGGAAGTACATAGGGAAGAGGAAGGTGGGGAAGTACCTGGCTATTCAGATCAGTCACTAAACACGGCTAAAGCCATTTCAAGCAACGTTTCAATTCTGAATGGTGATCTTACACCAATGCTATACTGATAGTATCTTCCACTCTGGAACGTGCCGCAAATATACTATATATTATTTTAAATGAATAAATTGTGAAATAACACAAATTAATCAAATAAAATTTATTTGCGCACGCCGGGTTCGAACCCGCGACCTTCGGATTGTGAGTCGAGAGTCTTAACTCGTTAAAGTTATAAAGCCTTATGGTGTTCATTTTGGGTTTACTATGCCGAGCTTCGCTTCTTCATTCTTTTGCCAACGTTTCGGACATCCTTACGATGTCTACTATCACGGCAGATGCCACAAGTCGTAATAACCAAAAAATTAATCGCGATGATACTTTTGATCGTGAAAACTGAAATCATAGCTTATAAAGCAATTTCAAGATAGGTTTTGATTACAAATTGAGGCAATAAGATTTGTCGACAATATTTTGATATCTTGTTAACTCCTCCTATCACAGAACATAACAAAGAAACAAAGAACAAAGTGACGCTCCGTGATTTTGCTGTTTTTTTCTCACATACTTGTTTACATAGTAACACAATGTTAAAATGAAATATTTAAAAAAAATCATACACTTGTGAATGATAATTAAATAATAATAAATACATTAGGTATTATTATTTTTTTCTTGCTATGAATCAAGGAAGCTCTGAAAAAAATATTCATAGAAACATACAGAGAAAAAAACATGACCTTGAAACTGATTGATTGATCAGGTTTCTCAACAGAAATAATAATATTGCTTTATGAAGAGTAGGCTGCATGTTATTACTGTACATCCGCACACCGATTGCTAAAATATTCATTACCTTAGCCTTAGAGGTTTAAACAATCTTGTAATGTGAAAATAAACATTAAAACGATACCGAATCAATCTATTTTATATGTAAATAAGAGTGTATGTGGTTGGGTGGCGTTTTTATCCGAGATTGGTGAAATTTTGCACACCCGATCTTCAAAACAAGAGGTACTGTTCCAGTGAGATTTCGAAAAACATCCCATTCCGTTTTTCAATCCCTTAAACTAGTATTTTTTCACATAGATATATTTTATGTATAATATGGAACGGGATTGCACCACCCTCCCCTGGATCCCCGAGATCTCGAGTTAACGAGAAAATAAAGAAAGAAAAAAAAACAGGATTTCTGTACTTCTTGGTGATTCTTTGTGATTATGGGTACCTCTGCCCCAGGAACCATTTATTGGACAACCCACACCCCTGCCATAGCTCACCTAAAGTGGTTCGCTACGTTTGGCGACTTAGCAGTGTCCTGGTTCATGGGGTGAGGTTTGTCTAGTGTCGGATGCGTTCGCCCACCTACTGCAGACGATAGAGAGACTGATTGAGGGAGCCTTTTTGACCTCTCTAGCCGGACCCTCTCGACCCACAAACTTACACCGCAGGGAGAGGAATGGATTCCTACGACCGTCACTCCTGGACACGCTGTACTCCAGATTCTGCCTACCATGCCTTTTACCTTCCCAGAACTTTCTCTCCTTACTTCCCTCAAAAAGAACCTCCACACAACATCCCCTTAGAAGACGTAGACCTTGGTGGAGATTATTTTCCTCGGGGCCTCCAGTGTGGAGCTAATGTTAAAAAAAACTCTGGTTTTTCGTGGGTTCCATGCCAATTGAGAATAAAGTCAACTCAACCATCTTGAAAAGACATTAAAAGCTATGAAAAAAATAATTTTAAAATAGCCGATAACCCAAACCTAAAGTAACTTATTTAAACAATTTTTATACATTTTTTTATCACTATCTGAGATGATTCTGAGTTGGTCACCTTTTTGTGAAGATAACCCCGAACGAAACCGTGTCCGTACCGCTATTAGGTATATTTCCGTTTGTGTGATCTGTACTTAGTTTATTGGTATAACTATACTACGCCATCCTGAAAACTAGTAAAATCCTGAAATTAGCCCCGCACGGGGAGGCGTCTTGTCGGAGCGATGAATCCCGACTCAACCAAAACAAGGGGAAGAAGATGAAGTTGAAGCGAGACATCAAATATTTTTATGGATTGTTTTTTTTTAAACAGCAATGCGTTATGACAGGAACGGTGGGAGGAAAATATGCGAGGAAGACAAAAAAATGGCATTTTGATAGTACAATATTTTGAAACAACCCACTGCCAAAATTCTTCATTAAAAGGTTTGGAACCAACCTACGACAATTAAAACTATTCATTGCATAAAAACCGATGAGTCGTTTCTAAGAGTGGGATGGTAAATCGACCCACTTCATTCCACACAAAGAGACCAGAAAGAACATGCATATCTAATTTCTAGTTTCGTCTATTATCATAAAATTGCATTCATCCTGACGTGAAAACGCGTGTTCAAATTTTAATATTGGACTGTTACCAAAACCTCTTTCTTGTCAAGACAAGGAATACTGGACGGGTTGTTTCAAAAAATTTGATGAGTTCATCAAATATTTGGAGTTGATTTTCAGGTTCTGGGTAAGTTCTTTTTTATCATCATAGGCCAGCTGCTTCACAAAACTGAAATCATCACAGAACTTGAATAGAACTTACACAGAACGTGAAAATTAACGTCAAATATTTGACGAATTCGTCAAATTTTTTGAAACAACCCATTTATTGTTAGAATACATGGTTATCAATTCACTCAAATTTATGAAAATCGACCACGTTTTGTTCAAAGGCGTTGTTTCACCATACCAAATTGCCAAGTGAGCTTTTTCACTGTTCATGATGTGAATTTACGATACAGCACTTGTTTTCTTTTAATGTTATCTTCTTCTTCCCCTTATCCTTTTCGGTTCGGGGACCCATTGCATCGACAAGGCTCCTGCATACGCCCCTCTCTTGTGCTGATAGTTCGGCCTCCGTCCATGGCAATCCCATCCTCTCCTCACACAATTTCTGTTGTTACCAATATTTCAAAATTCAAAAAATATCCAAATTCTAACGGATATTTATTTATAATTCAACCAAGATGTTTACTAAACAAAAGTGTCGAATATCCGCCTTTTGTTAGAATGTTTAATGTTGGATGTTTGAATTAATAAAATTTCAACGCGAATCAGATATAGTAAGTACGTAATAATTTCAAAATTACACAAAGTCACGTTAGAAATACAGAATTAGGGTATGCGTGTGGTCTCATTTGGGAGGCGGGTATGGGTACCGCCACCCCAGTGCCGCCATTTATTGGAAAACCAACACTCCTGCCAAAGGTCACCCTAAGTGGTTCGTTTCGTTTAGTTACTTAGCAGAGATGCTCGGTTTTATGGGGTGAAGTTTGTCTAGACCTTGGCGGCAGATTCGTTGGCCCACCTGCGAAGTAGACCGGATCGGGAGGGACTAGTTGGGGAAGACCTCTCGTGGACCTCTTCAGGAGTTTGTCACTCCTGAACACATTGACCCCCAGATTCCTACCCAACCCTTATACCCTTTTCTTTCCCAGAACTTTCTCTCCTTCTAATATAAAAGAGACAGAATATTTTCTTAGTCCTACTCTCTAGGAGATCTCGTTCTCTGAGAGAAGAGGGACTAGATTTTGAATGGAGGGTTTTCAGCGACTTCATGGTTTGGGTAGGGGTTTTTAATTAACCTCTATGGTTTTTTGCCGATAATCCTAGCCAAGATTCGATCTACTTAATGTAGTTTTTGTTTTAAATTATAAATCTGAAAAATCTGAGCTTCTTTGTACAAAGGTTGTATCACACTTCGGTGTATTTAGCCTGCCAATTTGCTTTGCTCTGTACAGATTTTCTAATACCGTGCCCACAAATGAAAAAAATATTAATTAAAACGACTCACTTTAAGAACACCCAGTTCTGAGTAAGAAGACATTAATACAGACACACTTCGGAATGAATCTGGGTTATCTTTGATATCGAAACGCTTGAAGGCGATTTCAATAATGACCTGATCTTAAATTCTCAGCTTTGACTTTTACTCCACATGTGGGCGTGTGAATAATAACTCCAACATTATTTGATATTGTGGAAGGCTTAGATGTAATAATATTAGTAATTAATGTTTACATTTAAAAATTTATAATTACACATTTGTAGCGGTGATAAATAATTATCACCATGTTAGGGAAAATGCACGTGCGTTTTTGGACATCAATTATTTGAACATGTCGAGAAATAATTCATTGATGTCTTATTTTTAATACGCAGGTGCCTACATCAAACAAGTTAGAAATCAACAGACTCAGGACTCCATTGCAAGATTTTTAGGAATATTTCATGTTAGAAAGAACAGGGGAAAGGAAGGTGAATGATTGTGACTGCATAGATCCGGTCTCTAAAATATAAAATCACCATTGAGAGGTTTGATTTATCGACAAATTTTTGAGTGGATTAGAAGGTTTTGAAGGTTAAGTAAATATTTTTTAATTACGCCCAATAGAGTTGGTTAAATTAAGATTGTGTGCTTACGAAGATTCGGTCACAAAAAAAAAATTATTTTGGCGCAAATGTCATTTATCCAGCATCATTTTAGTAGTATTATTTAGTCTTTCACCGGACTGATACGTAATGAAATATGTAATTTTAAAATCGAAGCAATAAGCCAATTTGTAAAATAATCGAACAGCATTAATAAGTCAACGTCTGCGGGGTTGAATTTCAGAACCCGGCTTCGAGTGCATGCCACGCCATACGCGCCGTACGCGACGGCACGCCACGCCATACGCGCCGCGCCACAAATAACATATGTGTACGTGGAATTTCAAACAAAGTTACGATTGTAATTCGATTTCTAATTCAAGAATTCGTCACAAGATGTCGCCCCTTAAGTCAGCAGGTCGGATGGGGACGTGTCCCCCCTAGGTATAACTGCTAAAAATTTGTGAATATGTAGTGTCTCTCCGGATATGGCAAGATTGACGGTAAAACATAGTTGTATCAAGCGGCTATATATTACTTATTGACGTCATTGCCTGTCTCGGTTACTTTGTCCCGGTGACTACCTACACTGGACGCCAGTGGGTCCAAGGAACGGGCTATTTTTGGAACCAGTTACTATTGGATTTATAAAATGGTCACCAACACTAGCTGGGCGAAGCCAAACCAAAAGCCGCCCTAGCAGCAAAAACCTGCGGAGCGGGTTTTTAACTGCTAGTTAATAATTATTATGTCTCCTAATCGGAAACTTCTAAAACTTCCTTTAAACTACACATCTTCTCCTCTCAATCACTTCTACGTACATAAACACACATTACACCACACTCAACGCATCTGCCCTGACGATCGATACTGTAATGCAGTCCGAAGCGTTGACTAAAAAGGAAGTAGCGGAAATGACTAATTTTCATTGACAGTTGGACGTTGGTCGTTGGACCTGTTTGTGCGGTGTCAATGTTTTTATTTTATTTGGGGTTTTTTTTGTTTAAGGCTTTTTAATGATCCCTTATGATCAAGAGTGTGATTTCACCTAGTCAAGCTAATAAACATATCAAAATGTAAATGAACAAATAATTACTATTTCATTAATAGCGGTTCAACTCAGTGTTTCTCAACATGGGGGCATGCATTTATAGTTAGTTGGTTTGTTTGCGGTATTGTGCTTTTATATATTATTCGTAATAAAATATACTAATTTTTTAATTATCCGCCTAGGAACAGACTTTGACTAGTGAGGTGGGTAAAATAAATCTATGTACATAGATGAAAATCAAATATACCTACGCTCAGGATGCCGGCACTGAAACTGAACTGAATTTCGGTTACATGTCGTGTGCGTTATTCCTGCACGTAATTATTTCAGTTAAATCAAATTTTTCTTATAATTGAAGTGTCATTTTCAAAATTGGAACTGGTTGTTTGAAAAATAATTCAGACTTACGGTAAAGTGCGTTAACCTATGATATAATTAATATTTTAAAGGAAAATATTTTATCATTGAAGATATAACAATAATAATGTAAACGAAAATACGAAAAAGAACGCGATACAGAAATATATAAAAAAAACCATGGTCTCAATTGGGACTTGAACCTAGACCTCTCGTCTAACCGTCATATTTGTAAGAGTAGTTGCCTATAAAGGACCATCCATAAATTATGTCACACCTTAAGGGGGGGGGAGTAGAGATGTGTAACATTGTGTGACAAGGGGTATGGGGTGTCATCGGCTCTGTGACGTCACATGTGAAAATCTAAATTATTAAAACGCAAAAAAATTTTGGATGTAAAATTGCAAATTATGTGACGTCACACTAGGGGGGGGGGGGGTCTCACAAATGTGATGTGTGACAGGGGGGAGAGGTCAAAAAATCATGAAATTCGTGTGACATAATTTATGGATGGCCTCTAATATGGAAAAAAGAATTAGTTGAAGATGATATTGTTAATTCTAAAATTTGAAATATGAGATTAACAAATATGAGATTAACAAATATGAGATTAACAAATATGAGATTAACAAATATGATGGTTTGACAGAAGGTGGCAATAGCGAAATTGGTTAACGCGCACGTCCTGGTTAGACGAGAGGTCTGCGTTCGAGTCCCAGTTGCGACCATTGTCTTTTTCCATTTATGTATGCGTTTTGGCGGGTGAAAACTGTTTCTACAAAATTAGTATTTTTTTATCTATTTCTGTGGACAACTTTGAATAGAGATGTGAAGCTTGGTTTATTATAGCTGTTTTCTTTTGTTGTAAGGTTGTCGTCACTAGAACAAAAATGGAGTTATAACCATTTCTGTGGGAACACAGGCGTTACCTTGAAAACAAGCTTATTGTACTTACTGCTATTGATATATTCTCTTCCAAACAAGCTTAGGGGTTCGAAGTGGTAAAAACTTCCCCTACAAACATGCAACTTTCAAATATGTATATATTGGACCCTTTTCAATTGGTGTTGGCATTTTTGAGGGGGGATTTTTCTCGAAGGCATGGCACTAAGGTTGACAAACGCTGGTTTAACTGAATGTTAAGATCAAAAGCGGTCGGAGAGTGAAAGCGCGTGAGTTGTGATAAGGGTCACTGGATCGATACCGGTTATAATGAAACTAATGAACGTCTGACAGAGTGACTTGGCACGATCAAGTGGACTGAATACCTGAATACTGCTAGTCAAGATCAGGTTAACTAAGATTTAAGTTTTATCGAATGTACTCAATAATTACTAACTATCTATTTCAAAAGTGCCACAAACACATACACATAAGGTAGGTTCCATGCAGAACCTTCGAAGACCTCCATGGTCGAGGGGTGAGGCTCTCGACTAGCAATCTCCAGATTGGGGTCGCGGAATGAAATTCCAGCGTGCCCAAGTAAATTTTAATTGATTAATTTGTGTTATTTCACAATTTATTATACGTAGTATGTTGCGTATTGCCCTGATGTAAGACTATCATTAAGAATTTGAATTGATTTAAGTGGCTTTGGTCGTGTTTAGTGACCAGACCTGAATATCCAGGAACATTCCCATCTTCCTTTTCTCCAACTCCCTCCCCACTTCCTTCAGCCTGGCAACATTCCGCAATTGGGGATGCCATGATCTCATTGAATCCAGACGGTTGAGAGCAGTTGGGACTCTTGTTACGGTATTCACACAATTTATTTTTGAAGTGAAACTTCTTTGGCCCCGTTGAGATTTGAAATTTGGATGAAACGGAAATGACGCATTACAGCATCAATTGGCCGCTTTGATTATGATGTAACCATTCATTCTATTTGTTGTGATATGAAACGGTAATGACGTTAGGTCTGCGATCATTGGCCTCTTTGATTAGGACCTCACTTTTTAAGGCTTCTATTGGTTGAGATTGTTTTGGTAAAGTTTCGCTTCTACCGCGTGTGAACTGCACTCGATTTTTTTTAAATATTCTTTTGTGCCAAAACGTTTGCTTAGTTTATCGTAACTGTACTTACAAATCTGAAATGGAAAGGTTACAATTTTAATTTACCCATTTCACGATATTAAATAAAACACCTGTGCTCAAAAATACCAAAGCATTTGTACGACCGGTTAGTGACTGAGTTGGCATGGCGTTTGGGTCCCACCCAGGCGTCGTGGGCTCGATTCCTCGGCTGCTAAGTCCTCCATCATGAAACAAACAACATATTCCGCTTACTGTGGTGGTAGTAGAAGATTTTCAAATATTGTCAGGTTTTTTGAAAACCGGGAAAGTTTGTTTTTCTTTAAAAAAAATGTCTTGAAAATGTTATTTTAAAGTGTTAAAAACTTTCATGTCCATTGGTACCACTTAAAAAGACGTTGAATAATGCGTTATTTCGCATAATATAGTTTATTCATACGCTATAATGTGTCCCGTGTTCGTAAATTAGAAAGGGACATACTGTTCCGCCTGTCGAATGAGATCACTAGCGCTCCGCTATGACAGCAACCGACTGAATGGCGCGCATTTTTAAAAGGAAGTAATGCTGATGCAACCTATATATTCGTTTAGTTTTTTTATAAAAGTTTAACACTTGGCGCAAAGACTACCTACGGCAGGGGCATTTTAAACGGAAATATGATTTGTGCAGTGAAAAGGGCTTAAAAAAAAAGTACGAAATCATGAGAGGCCACTAGTTTTGGCTGTTGGCGGGCGTAAAGGTTTAAAAATATAATACACCACACTATCTTTTTGAAACTCCTAAAAAAATGCCACTTTCATGATCTGTGAACAAATCCATTCCAATATTATTCACCATTCCGGCAGGTTTAACATAAATGAAAGTTAGAACATCTTTAAGGTGCTAGCCTCACACAACCTGCTCATTCGTTCATATATCGAGTGGGTATCTACTCCACACCTGATGTTAGACATTACATAACCAGTACCTACATAACTACATCCACAGTGGAATACTTTCACATCGCCGTAATGCACAACCTACCATATCACATCATTATTTTCCGCATAATCTGAACAACAACGCTTGTCCTGATTTATATTTCAATCGATTTTGATTGTGAAGTACGTATTTTATACAGATATAACTGCAAATTCAAAAAGCTGGTAATAGTATTGAATAATGAGCTTTAAAAATAAAGTATTGCATCTCATCAAATAACCCAAAAGAGGGAAAAATAAATGCCTATAAAACGGTTATAAAATTTGAAAGCGTTTTTTATCCCTTTTCAAAAACAGTTTGTGGTTTTTGGATGCGCTCATAAATATTCCATTTATTTCGATTTTATTGCAAAGCGGAAATATTTTGACCTTCTGCAAAATAGGCCCGAGGCATGAGCGATTAAGTTGGCATCCCAAAAGCTGGGCGTATTATACAAGGTACGCAGATACCTTAATAGAACACAAAACCTCACCCTGTACAAATCGCAAAGACTCTCTGCAGAAACGGGCGGTCCATTTGAAAGATGCACAGGTGGGAGCGCTGTCCTTGTTCTACAGTTATTTCAATGGAAGATGCTCTGAGGAACTAGCATTATTGATTCCTTCGGCTCGGGTGCACAGCCGGAAAACACGCCCAGTTGACATTCTCATGAGAACATTTTCACGACTCATTCTTGAGTTCAACAGATTGGCTGTGGAACGATTTCGTTCCTCCTACAATATGAATATCTTCGATACCCAGGTTCACTCCTGCCTTTCCACAAAAAGACCCCCCGCACAGCATCCGCAGGTCATATCCTCATAGGTCCTGACCGAAATGGAAAGTGTTTCTCAGGGCCCCCTATGTGGAGACAAGGGAAAAAAATATAAACGTGTACTTTTTATGTAATCAACCTAAAACATTTTTATCTGGAAAATCAATATAACCGATACGGAATTTAAATAAAGTAGAGTTAATAAAAGTCAATGGGTTATAAATATACTCGATATCAAACTACATGCCAATGTGCCAAATCACACCATTAAAAAAACAGCCACATACCTAACTTTTCAACTTTGAACTATAACTTTTGGGATCGCTTGGTACAACATTTTGGCAACAGTGCAGCAAAACTTCACCTAATGAGAATGCCATTGTGCCTGACGTATTATGGCATGTAATGAATCTGCTCATTTTTCTACGTTTGATCTATTTTAAATTGCTGCCATTATAAAAAAGACATCGCTTTGTTGCTAATTCTAAGCCGTGCTTTAATTGCTGCAAGAATCTCACAGGTGGTCTGTTAAACGATATCTACAAAAATGACAAAGAGGAAAGAAAAATATTTTATTTTTCAATTTGTATTCATTAATATTAAATTAGAAGCAATACCTAGTCGCTTTAATGAAGTGCAGGGAATTTGAAGCCAAATGGAAGAAACGGTAGAAGTGAGATTTTAGCGAAGGGTATTGTATGATTGTTAGGAACCAAGAAATATTAACGTGACTAATGGATGTTAGGAAGCCGAAAACATTGACCAAATCGGTGTCTCAGTATAAGCGACCCAGAGTCAGATCAAAGAAGAGGTGGATGAACTGTATGCAGGACTAAGGACGAGAAACGATTGGCCCACAGCCGGTGGAGAATATCATTTATTTGTGAAGGAATCAATCGACTGGAAGCTTTTGATTTGGCTGTGTGGGAGATTGTTGAAGACAGCATTGAGGGAAACATAATTTTATTTTACAGCTAAACAAAAAAAATGGAGTGTTTGAAGGGAGGCTGAAGAAAGAAAGAGAAAAGCTATTCAGAACTGGTCACGAAACATAATTTCAGCAGATATTTAGATTCTCATTGGTGGTTTTCCATAAGGTCGACCCTATCTTTTAAATCACAAAATTTACACAAGAGTAAACTAATAATTGGTTAAATTTCTGCCAATTACATATAAATAGATTAAGTTTTGTAGATAAAACCCGGAAATCATGTGTGATGGAATTTACTGATCTGCCAAAGGGGTCGTCGCGTGTTGCAAACAAACAGGTGCTAAAAGGGCTCAACGAGGAAGCAGAAACCATTGACGAGTATAAATAAAAGAAAAAAGGCATAGGCTTGGGCACATGTTACGAGAATAACACGTTCTGTATTTTTTTTAAATAGGTCGTAAAAGTAGCAATAGGTAAAAGACCAAAGCAGGACGTTTTGGAGAACTTCATGGGTGTAAAACATGTTTTTTCAGAGAACAGCTGGTGTAAATGTGGGAGCTCTTTCGGATGAATGAGGATTGGGAGATATTTTGCAGGATGGAGATTGAAAAATATTATTTTTGGTAAACAAGTAGGAAATACTTATGAAATTTTTGTAAAGATTAATATTGTCTAAAGATTAAGATTTTATTGTGGAATTGGGATGGCAGATAAATAGTCAGTAGTAGATGACGAAGTGAGACTGGATAACCTGGTAGGTACTGTTATGATTCGAGCTATGAGACGTAGATGGTTCTTGAAGGATAGATCGTAGACCTTATGGCGGTAGTATATAAGGTCGTCCCTCCATGTTGGGTACCAAGTACCAAGGTACGGGAAGTATAATAGAGAGGAAAATAGTCTCCAGGCCGTCCCATACCAGTTCCTGATTATGTGGGTTTTTGGTCTAAATAAATTCAAAATGTTTTGTTGTGAAGAAGAATTTAGTATTTCGAGAATCCGTGTAGTCTAGTCATCACATATATAAGTATTGATAAACTTACGTACAAATACGAACGGGAGACAGTTCGCTTGCTGAGGATTGGTTTGTACTCCTGTATTTTTAGGTTTATTTTAAGCTACGAATTGAAGTATATGTTAGTTCGTTCAAAATTCAACCAAATATGTTGTTCTTTTACTTATAGATAGATTAACCCTTTTTTTAAATAGTTATAACAGTTAGTTTGAAATCAATGAAACAATAATATAATTTTTTGAAACTCAAAAACTTTTATTTTTCAATACGAGTTTTATGGACATAGTACAAACCAATCCTCAGCAAGCGAGTTGTCTCTCTGATAAAGTACAAGTACTGACCTCTGTTGAGACAACTTAAAACTACATTTAACTACCTATACTAACGACATCTGTTGAGAGACATTAAAAACAACATACAAATTCAAAAACACAACATAAATTAAAAAAATTATGCCAATAATCTTGAATTAATTATATGAAAAATCTGCTGCATTCTAAACAGTTTTATTGACTAAGGATAAAAACCAACGTTCTTTTTGTTAGAAAAAAATAACGATGTTTAATTTCCCCTTCAGGGTCATTCTAATAATACGATGGTTTAAAAAAATGTTCCACTTTTAATTGTTATAATTATTCTACGTATGGAAAAATAATGTTATACCGAAGAATGTTAATCGAACCTAACGAGTGTTATTATTTATATCTGTAAGTGTTATCGTACCAGAAATAATTAGTTTAATGAATCGAGACTAGGAATATGTATAACACGTATTCTCTAGAATAAATTATAACAATTGTATGGGTATTTGTAATTGTGATGTTCGTAGTTATGTAGATAAAAAACGTAATATAACGATTATGTAAGATTTTGCAGGTAATTGAATAATATAATATCGGTTGTGATTTTATTTTATTTATTTATCAACGGACAAATTCATTCATGAAATTTGTAAAAATGTAAATTGTATGGTGTATGATGGTGGTATAGGAAAAGACAAAATCAGAAATCCTGAGTCGACTCCTGAGCCGCAGATAGGCCAATGCAATTGATTATTTGTTCCAGAAAGTATTTCGACACTTGAAATTTTTTATCAATTTCACCAATAGTCTTTTTTTTACATTTAAATAAACAAACAAATAATGCTGCTGGCAGACGCATCTACCGCCATGACCCGGACAAATCTCACCTCATGAACCCGGGCCCCCCTGCTAACGTAGCGAACCACTTGGGATGATCTATGGCAGAGGTGTGGGTTATCCAATAAATGGTTCCCGGGACGACGGTAACAATACTTGCCTCCGAAATTGTGAGAACAAGTCATTAATAGGCTTAGGTTTTTCTAGTTAGTTGCATTATAACATGTTAAATCACGATACAAAACTCTTAAGAAAATATCTGAAACTATTCTCGTAATTTAATTTCAACTGTGTATATGCTAACCTTGTTCTCAATTCAAACGATATCAGAATAAACAGAACAAAATAAAATAAATATTAAAAAAATCTAAAAATGTAAAACATCGCCTTCCGCGTAGCCATCTTGCAAAACTGTATTATTTATTTAGCAAGTATTGGCCATTCAAGCCGTGGTCAGCCATATTTGCGGAAGTACAATCACCTCGTTCCGGAAGCCGGCGAGCGCCATATTGGTAAAATGGCGGTGACGGCCGTTTTAGGCGGGAATATTATTATTATTATTGTTGTAACGTGGAAGCGGCGTCTGCCCGCTGTTATTATTTATGTATAATTTATTCGAGGATGAGATCATCTTTATTGTGATAATGATAATTAAACTGAATTTGTAAAAATAGTTAAAGGCAGACATAGTTGTGATGTCGTAGACATTTTTCCTTATTGGCACATAAAACAGGAAAAAATTTATTGATTTAGATGGCAAAATATATAATTATATAAAGTATTCCGGTTAAGTTTGTTTTTTATGCAAACCTACATTTTTATTTCGAGACTGGTGAAATTTTGCTCACTTTGTATCAAAATATGAGGAAAGTCGCTGTTTATATGAAATTTTTAAAACCAATCCCACCCCATTTTCTTATCCGTTAAAGGGGAATTTTAATATTTTTTTATTAAATTTAGCACACCTGACGTTCAAAATAAGATGAAATTTATTGTTTTGTTACATTAGGTTCACACAGGAGACCCTGAGGAAAATAATTTCGATTACGGCCTATGTCATATTTTTGGATGCTGTGTAGTGTTTTTTTAAGGAATGAAAGAAGAGGAAGATCTAGGAAGGAAAAGGGTATGAGGGGTGGGCATGTATCAAAGCGCAGTTTGTCCAGGAGTGAAGGACATAATATGAATTCATCCCTTCCACTGCGTTGCAAGGCGATGGGTCCAGAGAGTTCTGCTGGAGAGATAAAAGTTTTCCCTCAACCTCTATTTACT
The DNA here is from genome assembly GCA_936435175.1 of Glyphotaelius pellucidus. Taxonomy (NCBI): domain Eukaryota; kingdom Metazoa; phylum Arthropoda; class Insecta; order Trichoptera; family Limnephilidae; genus Glyphotaelius; species Glyphotaelius pellucidus. The sequence continues at coordinate 23,166,120 of OW386555.1, read as the reverse complement.
TTTATTTACATTAATTTCTAAATGCACTGCATAAAGTCAGTTGCAACACTAGGGACTTCAGCTTTTCACAATAAACTTTTTTTTTTTCTTCGTTGTCAGTAATTTTAGTTAGAAAAAACGTAAGGTAGGTAATTATTTTTTCGTTATTTGTTTTTGGGGTGTTATGCCGTGTTGCACTACCTCCTTCTTTAGCCAACGTTTCGGACAGCGTCCATCATCAGGGCAGATGTGTCCGAAACGTTGGCTAAAGAAGGAGGTAGCGCAACACGGCATAACACCCCAAAAGCAAATAACAAAAATACTTTTGGCCATGAAAATCTAAAATATTATCTAAATTATAATAATATTTAATGTTTATTTCTAATAATAACGTTTTAAAGCATATTTTATCACCTTTCTAAAACGGTTTTTAGTTTTCAGAAATAACCCATTATTTGCATTTTATTGCGAAGCGGAAATTTTCTGACCATCTGACAAAATGTTCCAAAGGGCCTGAGTGGTTAATAGTTTTTAATTATAAAAAGTAACCGATTAAAGAGAATGCCCTCAGTAATTTTTTTACATTTTTTTTACAAACAAAAACATTACAAGCTTCCTTTTAATGTTTTTGTATTTTTATAACAAAAATAAAAAAAATAAATAAATACAAAAATTTAAAAAAATAAAAAATAAAAATAAAAAAATAGTCTCGTGTTAATAGGCAAAAAAACTATCCAATTATGCATATTCAGTACATAGCAAACCTATCCAGTATGAACTTTTACAAAACATTGTTGTGTTCCGAGATATTTCTGTGAAGGATTACATCACTAATCATAAAAACAGAATGCGTAGAGGTTATGACATGTATTATGATAATTAAAAACTTTAGTAAAGCATGATTCGTAATTCATAACCCATTAATATAGAATTATTATGATAATGTAAACTGCGTATTCCGAACCCACTTTTACAATAACTAAAATGCCTCAAATATTATTACCATTATAAGTTGTCGATTAGATTTTAATTATGGTATTGTAAATAATAATTATTACAAAGCGCGCATAGCTCTAAGAATACTTAGAAGGCCTTATTACAAAACCTTACTTAATTTGATTTTGAAAATGTAATTGCTCGTGTATTTATTCATTGGTTTTATATATGCATTTATCTTAGTAAATATCGAATTGTAATCGGACCGCAGTCCTATTAGAAAAAACAGGAACGTCGCTCCGGTTTATGAAATGTGACTCTTACCGTTCCGGTCCGTGAATGCGGTTTGATAATTTTTTTTTTTTTTTTTCATTTTTATTTAGTAAAATATTTACACATTTATGTACATTATTTATAAAATGTTTTGACTGTCCAACTAGGATGATTCCCGTTTTAGGACAGTCAAATTAGGATAAGTGTGAATATATATGGACCATGATTTATACAAAAAGGGGGAAAATTGAGGAAATGAAAAGAAGAGAAAGAATAAAACATAAAATTGGAAAGTTAAAAGCGTATTAACATATTACTTAAAAAAAAAGGTTTATATGTATAGGTTCTTGAAAAAAAAGGTCAACAAAATAATTAATAATAATTTGAAACTGGTCAACAGCCAGTAACGCTGTAATTGCAAACCAACTTGTCCGTCTTTACTCAGTCAAATACGTACACTAAAGACGATTTTTTCACATTTTCAGATATCATATTGCGAAAGGATTCTGATTTTAAGAAGTATGAAACAATGAATCTGGATAGATATTTGGTTTGTTATGTCAACGGCCGATTTATTTATATATTTAAAGTGAAAGATACGTTCGGTGTTGTCATGTTATCATTCAGAAATGTTAAGTTATACGAAACGGTGAAGTGTGTGCTTAGTGACCAGATGTTAATGTTAACCGCATGTTTTACGTCACTTTTTACTTTTTGCTTTTACCGAAAACAATGGTTACTCCAGAATTACTCCGCCATTTTGATAAACTTGACAGTTCTGTTGAAGTTATGGTACGAAATTGCGCGCTTTAACATTGATTAGTGATGATGAGCAATCAATTATAGAAGATGATAGTGACGATGAATTCTTCATCGAATATAATTGTTGGATGACTTTTATAGCGCCATTTGCGTGAGAAAATCACGTCAAGGGCGCTTTAAAATAAGTCTTGTATTACAGTTACTGTATATTAGATTATATTTTTCCCATAAATATCGCATGATATGTTATATTAGGATATCAGTCATCATTTATCTTAAAATACTATTGTAATATTTTTGAACAAAGGTGTCAGATCCTAGAACGAGGCGAAACAAAACACAGCCGGATATTTCGACAGTTGTTCTGGTTTTCAAATTTAATGTATGGTGTGGCCGCACCAAATAATAATTCAGTGCGTTTTCACGGGGAATTTTCTGCTTTTCAAAGTACACTTGAAACAGCGCGTGGTCTCATTTAAGATTCTTGTTATTTTAAATGACAGTTAAAATTAAAATTTAGGCCATACTCAAGTTATAGTTCCGGTTGTTAAAATACCCACATATGAGCACTGGAAAATACCAAAAATAAACATGTTATATTTTTTAGATACATTTGATACTATCATAAATTACTAACCTACATAGATACTTTCAAAAGCTTTCGGATCACAATCATTAAATTCTATGATTTTACATTTGTTCACGAACATTCTGAATAAAACCGTAGAAATAGCGCAATTTTTAACGGTTCTCAAGAAATGGAGGTGAGTTCACTGTAAGTAGTGACTTGGTTCATTATAAAATATTAAGTTTTGTAACTCTGATCCTACACCCATTACCCTTACACCTAACATTGTTATTTGTAACAGAGCAATAATAAATTGAGGTTTACAAAGTACGACCATAAAGTTATATTGCAGGGAATGCTATTAGCAATAACAATATTATTACACTACAGCATTCCAACATCCCACAATAATTGCATCGGATGAATGGTAATGAATACATTGTTCAATATGCATGAGCAATTGAATTAAGACTTAAATGATTTTGAAAACATAAATTCTTAAGTTTCTACCCACCTTTGCGATGCAATTGTTTCACCTTCTATACAAAAATTAAACCGCAGTTTAACGAAATCAAGATAAAACTATCCTCGCATTAAAATTACTTTTCACATAAATTAAACAAAAACGAAAGTCACCAATTGAAACATTGCTTAAATTAATTTGTCATTTTTTTAAATAGTTTGATGAGCAGAGGTATTTTTTGCTTACTTTTTTTTTTATAAAAAAAATTGTACATTTATATTTACATTTTTTTTGTATTATTTTCCCGCCATGCTAGGGATGTCTCTGTGTTATGGTGGATCAAGTTTACAGATAAAAAAAATTTATATTTATGGTTGATGATAATAACTGATAAATTGTACAATTACAATATAATCCAGATTATGTTTAAAATATTTTATATCATTATTAAATTAGGAAAATTGGATAGGGAATTTGAAAAATGTGTGAAGGGAGATTAGTTGGTTGATTACAGATGTAAGGATTCATATTTGTTTTTTGAAAATATGGGGTTGGGTTTAGTTTTTTAGGTTATCAGGAAGAAGGTTGAAGATTTTAGAAGCTTGGTAAATGAATTATCTTTGTAGTAATGTAGTATGTAGCTCAGGTACATTGTAGTTTCTGTTGGTTGTATTTGTGATGTTGTGATTGTGTTGTTAGTGTTTTTCTTATATTTGTCCATGAAATGTATTAATATAAATTTTAGAGGGAGTTGGCACAAATAAAATACATTATACTAGAAATAGCCAGATACTTTCCGACATTCTTATTGCTTCCTTTCCACACCACATTTAGTTTCACAACATATCCCTTAATGAGGATGACTTAATCTCACTGCCTCTGGGCAATTGAAAAAACTAGTACATAACTCAACAAATATGTAGAATTCACATATTTACAGGTGTCATGTGCTGTGAAGGTGTTCAGACTTATGGGACAAACTATCATGAATGGACCACGTACTTAATTTTTAAAAAATACTATAATTTAATAATAACTACCAGAAAAAGAAAGAAAGCAGAAAGCAACTATTACGGTACTGTCCTTAGTACCCGAACACATACATATTTTCTAATAGGACTCCAGGAGTTAAATCTATTTCATTGCAACATAATTGTTAAAGCATATTGGGAAATAGGTCGTTCCGGTTTTGCTCCATTTCAATTCAACCACTGTTTCATTTGTTAAAAAATCGCATAAATTTCTGGCAAGCAAAGGTTTAATTTCAACGAGATTCTTCAGTCTCCATCCCACACAGTGCCCCATACGTCTTGCTATCATGAAGAAAGATTTCATCACAACAATTTCACCTTCAGTACATTTTTGGCTCGTGCGAAAAGCGGATCTTCGTACAGCATCTTGCTAAATGAAAAAATCTTCATTGAAGTTTGTTACATGTGATTCTTCTGGAAGCAACTGGTTTTGGGTACAGTGGTTGGGCAAAAGAGAGAGCCGTCCAACTGCTCAAGTAGGCTGTAGGCTATTACAGTAGGTGGCAAATATTAATAAAACTAAAAATTTGCATAATTTTAGTAAAAAGGCAAGCGTTCTTTCCGACATATGGTGTTAATCATTGCGAGACTTGATTTCAAATACGAAGAATTTTTTGGTAAATCTGATAACTTATTTACTTCAAAATATAAAATATCAGAAAATTGTAACTTTAAAAACGAAAATATGTGTGTTTGAACTCAAAACCCTGATGTCTTGAAATTTTGGAACGTTTTTTTTTTCTGAATTATCTAGGAGAACCCAACTATTTAGAAGACATGAAAATAGCTTTAATACGAATTATCCCATTTTTTTAAATGTGAATAGGTTACAATTAGGAGTCCCAACTGCCCTAAGACAGTGAAATCCAGTTGGAATTAACAATTGGGGTATGTTGTGAGGCTGAAAGTAGTGAGGACTGTAAAGAGATGGAAACAAGGTTGGGTGAGAAAAACTTGGCTATTCAGTCAAGGTCTGGACAAAGGACACATGAAAGCATCTGCTATTTACGTTTGCTCTCCAGCCGGACTATCTCGACACACCGCCTTTTAAGAGTGGGAGGGATGTATTCTTACATCCATCATTCCTGGACACATTGACCCTCAGATTCCAACCCACCTCTCAAACCTTTTTCCTTCCCAGAACTTCCTCTCTTTCCTTTCCCTAATAAGATCCCCCACACAGCATCACCAAAGATGACAAAGGTCCTGAGGGACAATTTTTTCCTCTTGGCCACCTGTGTGGAGCAAATGTAAAAACACTTGTTATATTTTTTTGTTAATATTTTAAATATCAAAAGAATTAAACATGCAACATTTCCACATAATACAATTAAGCAAAACAATGGCAAACGACAGTTTTCAAACAATATCCGCCATCTTAAACTGTTCGAAAATCGCCACCAAAATATAACCTCTTCCCGAATCCATACAAAAAGACGACCCATATGGAACATGAACGAAAAAAAACCATCGTGTAAAAGGCTTATTAGTTCAGCCTCAAAATATTCCACAAATGGGGATGCACCTGCTACCTTGTTCATAAGAATTACGTTGACTGAATAGTTCGAAGAATTTAAGCAACAAACTTTCCCTCGTAAAGCTGGTTTTATTTCATGAGGCTTAACACAAAGCAACGTTTATTCTAAACATTGAACAAGCCAATAATGTTAGTGTTTTAACAATGAAATAACTAATATTAAATGTTTAAACGGCGGAGAAACCGATGAAAACGCTTCGTCCGCTTTCTTTGTAAAACATTAATATTTCTTTGAGGCCGGTTTCACAAACGCCTAAAGCATTTAAAAATTCCGATCTTCGGTGAAACTTCTTCGTCATTCCTTTTTTGCTGTTAAAGTTTAAAAGTGGTTAAGTTGTCAATATCAGTATTTTTAAATTGTATAATAGTGAAGGAGTTCTGCTTAGAATTAGTGTTGCACCGAGGGAGGCTAAATACGCGACTGAATCTTGGTGATTTAAGTGGTGGCGGTAGCTACGGAAATCTATCGTAGAAAATGATTTTGAACACATTCCAGATTGTCCACGTATGATTTGTATTGCGGGTTCCAAACTTGTGACACATATTCTGGTAAGCTGCGGACATAAGCAAAGTATAGGATTTTCATTGTTCTAAAGTTATTGAATTTTTTAACATGTTCTAAGAATGAATCCTAACATTTTCGAGGCTTTTGATGTTACTGGGGCGGTATGAATATCAAAAATAAGCTTAGAGTCCAATGTCACTCCCAAATCTTTGACTTCTATTTTGTTGATATTAATATTGAGCCGTTCAGACCATACTCATTGGTAATGATATTTTTATTTCGTGTGAAACACGACGAATCACTTTTTAACAATGATTTTAAGGTTATGCTGTGAACATTAAACATGAGGACGGTTTAGGTCCTCCTGCATTTTTTGACAGCCAGCAGTACATCTGACAAAAAAGTAGCCAGCAGTACATCGGATAAAACACCTTCATATCATCTGCGCAAAGTAATGTTTTGGAGTGTTTGAAGCATTGGCCTATATCATTGATGTAAATATTAAAAAGTACGATCCCAATAGAGATCTTTGAGGCACACCTGACGGGACGGTTACCCAGTCCGATTTAAAGCCACCCACAACTACGACTTGACTACGGTTTGAAACATAGGATGAGAGCCATCTGAGAAGGTCACCGTGGACGCCGATTTGCATAAGCTTGCGTACTAATAAGTCGTGGTCACTAGGTCAAAAGCTTTGCTATAATCCGTATATATTGCGTCTACTTGTACACGTTGATCCATATTATGTTGCAAGAATTCCGTGAATTCTATTAGATTAGCTGTTGTTGATTTTCCACTCATAAACTCATGTTGGATATCATTGAGTGAGGATTTCAAAGCGGGAAACATCTGATCGTATATTATATTTTCAAACACCTTGCTGAAGATATTCAATTTTGAAATTGGACGATTGTTTTCAACGTCAGATTTTTGCCCGGTTTTGAAAATTGGTGTCATGAATGCTGTTTTCAAAGTATTAGGCACCACACCCTCTTTCAAAGAGCGATTGAATATAATAAATAATGGCTTAGAGATATTACTTGCGCACTTCAGGATGAAGAAGGGTGGGATTTGATCTAGGCCTGCGCTTTTTTTAAGATTTAAATTTTCCAGATATGTCTGCACTAGACGTTCGTCAACTTCAATATTGTGAATAGTGGAAGAGTTGTGAATGTTGTAGTTGGCTGGCATATTTTGACAAGTTTGAACATCGTTGGTGTAAACAGAACTGAAATATTTGTACACGAGAAAGACAACTTTCGATGGGTCTAAATGCCGAACGGATGATATCCGATATCCGGTCATATCCGTTCGACAGTTAATTGACAGATTAATACAGAGCGTCCTTTAAAGCGGACGTTAAGTCCAGTTAAATTAAGCATGACAAGATAATAAACTTGACTGGTAATCTCTGACGAACCTAAGTATTATTGAAGACTCCTGATCGTCATAATTGTAGTGTTAACCAGAGGAAACAACAGTACGCCACAATAAATAATATACAAGAAGGGATTTTGAACAACCTAAGGACATCAAAAAATAACACTGATTTAAGATTTATAGTGTTCGCCCAATGGTCGAAATTCGACCGTAATTGTAATGTTTTTTATGTATTTTTTATTCATACTTTGATTTAATATTATATTGAGTGCGTATTGAGCGGTATTTTTATGGTTATGTTTGACATTTGACATTCAGTAAGACCATAGACAAATTGACCATAGACTTTAACAATAAGCAATAGAGTAAAGATGCGTGTGTATGTGTCAAATACATGGTAGTGTGTGTAATGTTTTTTTAATTGATTTAATGTATTTTTATGCATAATTTTAAAAAAATATTAGCATTCTGCACTCCTCCTCTATATAAACCATAAGTGTGCGAAATTTCATACTCCTCCGTCCGCGCAATTTTCGTAAAAAGGGGTACAAAGTTTTGGCTTCACGTATTAATATATTGATGATGATTGATTGATGATAATGTCATTGGATGCAAGGTATGATTTTAGATTTTCACGGCCGAAAGTATTTTTGTTATTTATTTTGGGGTGGTATACCATGTTGCGCTACCTCCTTTTTTAGCGAACGTTTCGGATAGCGTTACAGTATCCATCATCACATATGCCCTGATGATATTGACTAAAGAAGGAGGTAGCGCAATACAGCATAACACCCTAAAAATAAATAACAAAAATCATTGGATGCAAGTCAATTATTGCATCAACAAACTTAAAAAAACGGTATTGTTTTTGATTGCTGCACGTATTGGCGTCATAGAAAAAGATATTGCGAAGTTCTTGCAAAGCAAGGAGCACTCAATATAGAAATAGATGGAGATGTGGCATTGAAGCGTGCCGACTGCCGTCAGTTACCGTGTTCTTTACAGAAGTACTTGCACACATAACGCAACTCAGTAATAGTCGCCTAATTGCAGAGTTGATACAAACACTTGACTTGCGTTCGTGACAGCCGTGTAACTAATTCTAACGGTTTTTAATCATTAGCACCGTTAACATAATTTGATAGCCTCCTGGGCATTCGGGCAATCATTCCTCGTTCGTAGTTCTTGACATTCAGTCAGACCTCATTCGCATATGGGGTCTTTTATATATAGTAAAAAATTTGTGAATACTGCTAAACCAAATCCTAATTGGATGACACCGAGATTTATTTAGTATACTGCTGTAAAACTAATATATTTAAGTCATTCAAATTCAGAAAAAAAAATTGTCTTTGGGCTTGTGTGTGCGTGAATGCCATTAAAGGTTGATGGAGTGCATTGCCATCGAAAATGAGTCTAACTGCCGATTTTCAGCTGGATCGGATGTCGGAAAGAGGGTTAATTTCTACTTCCACAAAATCGTAATTCAAATAGATGTTTTCACTTCTTTACTAATCGAATAAAAACAAATGTCACTTTGGGTACACCACTTATGTCATCAAAATTATCAACATGTTTCGAAACCAATAATTTCTTCGTCAGGATATTTTTTTTTACGTTTTATCCCGACGATGAAGCGATTGGTTTCGAGACATGTTGATAATTTTGATTACATTAGTGGTGTATACAAAGTTTTTTTTTTCATTTAATCAAATAGATTTATTTATTTAATTACCCCCTAATAGGCTTTTACATGAAAATTTTACAATTGGTTACAGTAACTAAATGTAAAGAGATAAATGCAATTGTAGTAATTGTGAGAAAACAACACATATTTCAAATTTTGCAAATTTGCAAAATACGATTATTCAGTATGATATAAGCTTGAATTAGTATGGAAAAGAAAGTGTAACATAAAATGCTTATACTCACAATATTAATTATGTGTGTTACAAAAAAAAAACGGAATTAATAAGAATGTAATTAACTTGTAAGATATAGAATGTTATAGTAGAGATTTAAAAAAAATACAATAGAGCTAGTTAGTAGGTATAAACATACAAGTTATATGTGTATTTTGTGAACAAAAAAAATAAGAATATAATGTACTGGTAATGTGAGATGATATTTTGTGAAAAGGATCAAAATCCACATCCATCCACAAGCAAATGCTTTTTAATGGAAGATCAGTATAAATTACAAGTTACAAAATTGTAAAATTATATAATCCTAGCTTTTACCCGCGGCTTCGCTCGCATGGTATTAGGGGAAAATTACTTAAGCGCTTCCACTTATCAATTATCCCCCCTCCCCTCTCCGCATTCCAAACATTCATTCCAGTTACATTCAGTTTTCAAACAGCTCGCGTGCCTTCTAAATTTCATAATACAACTCAACAGTAGTAAAAAAAAGAAATATCCAATTGGTGCAGTCGTTCGGAAGTTATGCGCATACTCGGAGATTAATAACTATGACGCCTGAAATAATATCAACATCGTTTCCACGGCAACGATTTGTTTTCTGACGTTAGCAATAACTCGCGTTTGTTAGCGACACAAAACGTATAATAAATATGAAAAATTAATATTCATTATTTCACAACGCAAGAGCTTACCATTATATACAGCCTACATTACTCGCATATAATGAAGCTTTCTAATGGAGAAAAAAAAAAAACGGTTTATTGGTTTATGCGTGAAAGCGTAACAAACAAACACACGCAGTTTCGCATTTATAATATAAGTATAGATTTAAAAAAATATTATTAGCAGATAGAATCTTTATCTTCTCTAAACACAATATTTAAATAAGACAAAAAGTCGCAAAATTGTTGTTCGTTCAACGTTTTAAATTTGTGTAATTCTTGTATGAAACCTGGTAGAAACTGTATGCTAAGCCTGTAAATATGATAGTAAAACTGAAAACAGCATTATTTTGTGTCTTAAAAGAGCCTAACACCCATTCAAAAGCATTTTGGGGTTGCAAATGGTGTTAGGCTTTTTGGGGTTGTAATTGGGTTAGCTCGGCGCGTAATTTTCACCCCCTTGCGAAAAAGGGCGTATATATTTAGTGAACTATTAATTTAGATGCCAGGAAAACAGGTTGCAAAAGGTCGATCACGAGATATCGATGATTCATGAATCGGATTTGTCTTTAATCTTGGCTCCAGGCCTCGATACGTCGTGAGAATAACCCTGTGTCATTGATTTTAATGGTCCATTGAACGCAGTATATATCTTGAACGTAACCATTTCTATCTAAGACAAGGTTGTTCTCGTCCACTGTGCGTTACACAATAATTATTGTAATTATGGTAAAGTCAATAAGCTCGAGGTGAAGCAACGGTTGACATCTTATTATCAATCATAATATCGTGATAAAAGTTTAAACGGACGATTACAATCACCAAAGCTATGAAAATACATTTCTAACCTAATAATTTCAATTGCACAAAATCTTCAGAACATTTTGGACACAATCCTCATACCATTCAAATTTGCAACAAAGTTATCTTTAATATATAAAAATGAATGTTTCTTTGTTTGTTCCTTACGCTTTTCTTAACCGTTCATCCGGTTGAGATGAAACTTTGGTGATTTGAAGTGCGCATAACCGGGATGGTTTTTATATATAATAGTGAGCTCTGGCGTTATGGTTTTTTTTCTATACTATTCGTCTTTGGTGATTGGTTGTGCGAACGCCCGTGAAGGTTTCTATTCTGGTGAGCTCTGGCGTTAAGAAATTTGTTAAAAAAATTGGAAAATGAGTGTAATCCATATAGTTTAGCGGTGGGGAGGAAAGGAAGGAGGGGGAGGGGAATCCATGAGGGCGGGAGGGGAACAAAGGAGGGAAGAGTTCGTGAGAGGAGGACGAGGGTGGTGAGGGGGAGGAGAACGCGGGAAGTGGGAGTTTCGCGGGAAAAGAGTTTGACGGGAGGTCGCGGGAGAAGAGAAGGATAATGAAGGAGGGGAAGGGGACGCAGAGAGGAACGTGCGAGAAACAATACACAAAAACAATTTCTTTCTTTGAGTGGCATTGCAACGCAAGCCGGGTACTCACTAGTTACTTTATATTTTCTAATGTTAAAAGTTACTTATAGTTAAAGGTGGGTCAAATCCAGCACTGAAAGGAATAGGAGAGGTGATAGACCGCCACACAATCTGTCTTGTCACACACTTTTTACTTCTGTCACATTCATACATCAACCCATTTGTAGGTAATCTTAAGATGAAACCACGCGAATTAATGGAAAATCACACAAAATCATGTATTTTGGTCGAAAATTTGATCGCTTAGACAAACTGCGATACAATCGATTGTAAATTTCCTTTTTATAATAATAAACAATGTGTAATAAAAGGAGTTGATGTTTTTTACAGGCCTTTACGAAATCAACCTGTAAAAGAACAACTCTCAATACCTTCTCCAACCTTTCCAAAAAATTCTTCTAAAGTATTTTTAAAAAGAGGCGGGGATTCCGATTTCAAAACTTTCAAGGACTAGTGGATCGCTTGGTAAAAAACCGCGTGATATTACTAATATAAAAAACTTTATCATTAATGTTTATTTGATGTTATCGAATTATCTCACAACCCAAAACAATGTCTGCAGAAAAATCGCAATGTATTATTATTCCATTGAAATGATAAAAATACAATGCGGAAATGACAAATTATTATTTGCTGAGAATGCCATTTTAACCAATTAGAACAAAGCGACCTTCTTTCATTTTATGCGTCTTGAGTTTAACTTTGTTTACATAAGGAATACTTTAAAATTAGGTACGGCGTTCGTAGAATTCAAGAAGAGATGTTTCAAAATTATTTTATTAGCGCAGACGAGATTAATAATATTCAATTGCTTATCGAGTACAAATCGCAAGTGCGCCCCACAGTTGAATTTGGCAGCCACCTCTGGCCCGGAGGCCCAAAATAGCTTAAAAAAACCCTTGACTCTATTCAGAAACGGGCGGTCCGTTTGATAGATTCTCCTATCTTAAGGTCCGACATTTCTTCCGATTTTTAACATATTTTGTCTTTTGTTGTCTTTATTATATTTATTTTTTAAGGTAATTTCTATTCGATATAAATTAAACATTTAGTTCTGCTATTTTGCGTAATGTAAATTCGCAGTGTTTTTTTAATGTTAATTTAGACATTTGCCGAGAGATTTTGCCCTGTCTTAATTATAATCGTTTTAAAGTGAAAACTTCGTTGTTATAATTTGAAACTCGGTGAAACGAAAAAGCGAAACTAAAACACGGATATCTATAGAATTGAGCTTGCGAGAGAATGAGATAGAATAATCGGTCTCCACTTTGTACGGTGCTTCGTAGCCTCCCCGCTCTTGTCTACTTTAGTTTTCTGAAGGTTTCACTTCTACCGCGTGTGAACTGCACATCGGGCTCACACAGGCATCGGGCCCTTATTCACTTAGGGGTATCCAAAAAACGCATTATACGTGTGTCAAAATGGATGTGAATTAGTTTTAATATACACCTTTTCAGAAAAACAAAGCACTAATTGCCGACAGCAAAACATTCCAATTGAAAAAACAAACGATTAAAAACTTATTATAGATGAAATACTAGATCCAAATAATAAGTGGGTACAATGATGAATCGTTGTAGCTTCATTCAAACGTTCCTAATACCTAATAACTTGAGAATTTTCATTCTTCCGACAAATCCTTGGGTATTTTGTGAGAATCAACCTTGAATTTAACGACTTCTGAATGGTATACGATTCAAATACTTCTTTTCTTTCGTCCATTGTGATATCAGCAAAATATTCGTCAATATTTGCATTTTACAATCTTTTCGACAAGTTATCGTAGAAATTTAATTTTGCGGAGGCGTTATCGTCACATTATAGCGCTGAGAACGGGTTTGCTATTATTATCGATAATGCATTTTTGTAATAAATTATAAAAATTTAAAAACGTAGAGATTTTTATATAATTTTTTTGACATGTTTATACCACCGAATATTTTTTATTAAATTTAATATCAACATGTGTGACTTCGTGTCAAAAGAATCATTTATATTATTTTATAACTTATGGTACGGACAGACATGTTCATTGGTAGCACGAGAGCATGCTACTAATGAACTAATGCTACTTAGTGGCATGTGTATCAGTGACGTTGCCAGTGAAGTTGTGTCAGTGAGCATTTTACTGGATTCGCGGATGGAAAGGTAAGTGCTCTAAGCATGTGCGCTTGTTAGCAGTTCGCGGCAGCTGTGCGTGAGCTTTCTTTGCAAAAATAGTCCTTTGAGGAGACGGAAAAACTTGCTTTTCGTGATTTATTTTAGGAGTCCCGGACGTTTTTGGAACACAGGGTCATTAAAATACTCAAAATAGATGTTCAAATTCCCCACCAACTCCTCAAAAGTTCCTTTACCTGCGAAATGAAACCAAATTCTGTTGAAATTACAAATTATTTTCTATTATCTAGTCATTTTCATATGGTTACAAAGTTGGATAATCAAGAAATGTTCAGAATCCTGGCATTTTCCCCAAAAAATTATTATTAATTATTAATAAATTCTCTTCGCTTACATTTTGTTCGAGAGCATGCTTATAAAGAGCAAGTGTATTCAATTGATGGCTTTGAGTATACTTATGCATGAATATGCTCAAATTAAAGCTTGCTCATTTATGAGCAAATGTGTACAGTTCAAGAGCATGCTCACAAGGATGTTTATGGTTATTATTATTTGTAGTCTCTACCTGACTTCGCCAGGAATTCTAAATTAATTTCTATCTATATATTTTATTCTATTGAAGAATAGCAAATGTTCTTGTGTTCTTCTTTATTCTATGACTTCGACGCAGCACAGATATGCGAACGAATCGTGTAAAACAAATTAATTAACTACCATTGTAAGTGAAGTGTACGGTGTACACTGATGGATGGAGCATGTAGATACAAGCAGGTAGTGAAATATTCACGCGAATAGAAAACGAAGCCTATTTATGAAATTCCAATGGCACGAATCGTGTAAGGTAGGTACTTTCACCCGCAGATATGTCTTTCCGTGCGTGGCTTCCGCATTCTTATATCCTCCTTACCCTGACTGACTGTTTATTTTTAATATTATTTTTGTCATAATTTGTCTTAACCTTTTCAAACTGCTGATTGTGGGAACTCCGTGATCTCTTAATCTTAAGAAAAATTATATAAAATATATTTCGAAGCCGCGTACCTCAAATAAAAAGTTTTTCTAAAATGATATTTGTAGCATGCCATTCTAAATTTATCCTTTATGTTATGATTTAAGTATGTAGGACACCATGCCCAAAACACATTTGGCTTGTCAAAGGCTTTCAATCCCTTTAATAAAATTCTTCCTTCCTCAATTTTCGTAGGATCAGATAGATCGAAAATTTCGAAAAATCACATCAGGGCGCTGTACAAATGTGACTTGTTGAGAGATAGATTTCCACAAACAGATCACAGGAAAGTCTTAATTCGAACGAGAACAAAATAAGTTTCAAATTCTCCAAAACAGGGCAATGAGAATAAAGACTTCGATGAAATAGATTTTCAAAAGTAAATAAAATGTTAAAGGAACTAAATTGGCTAACCGTGAAACAGATGTTGATTTTGAAGACGATGATATTTTTTATCCATAAAATAGTGAAAAATCTGTTACCAAACTACTTCTCAAACAAAATTAAATACAACAAGGACATTCACAGAAAGAACACAGACGTGCAAGAAAATCAGGCTACAAAAAAAGGACAAAGCGAATACGCCGAACAGTTTAGTGTACTGAGGAATGAAGTTATATAACACTATACCAGAAACTTTAAAGTCCGCACCAATTGAAAAGTTCAAGATGTATTGTAGGAGATACATAAAACAAGAAAAATGTAGTTTGCAATATGAGTAGTAGTAGTAAATTGTAAACAAATGTATAATTTACTAAAATAAAATTAATAAATAATTTTGGAACTAATAATTAAAGTGCTTTTCTGTTAAAATATTATATTACATGTAGGCACTTTACCGCTTGTCTGAATATTTGACACGATCAATGGCAAATTCAAAACAAATCGTCAAAATTGAAATCAGAATTGTGATTCTGTTTTGTTTGTGTTATGGTTTGCGTTTAGTCAGTGTTATGAGCCAATTGAGACAAAAACGCTAAATCCTTCGGATATCGGAAGGCGCCCGTCATGCGTTATCGGCTGTCAAATTTCTGTGATTTTTTTATGGCTAGTCTATGTGTGCCTGTCGTGTGTTGAATGGATTAATTACCTACTAAAAAAACACGAATTACTATTTATTAGGTATGTTTTTAGGTTTTCACGGCCAAAAAGTATTTGACTCATCTGCCCTGATGATGGACACTGCAACGCTGTCCGAAACGTTGGCTAAAGAAGGAGGAAGCGAAACACGGCATAACACCCCAAAAACAATAACAAAAATACTATTTATTAGTTATTAAAAAATACTAACATGTTAGCCTAATAGGCGTTCATGTGTGCATGCGAAAATATTTAATTTGCAAATTTTCCTGTGATTGACATCTCTTAAAGCGCCGACATCTCTGGCGTTGGGTTAACCACTTTGACGTATTGGTATCTACATGAGCGCCGTATTTAGCTCGTTAGCTCAATACGGATTACGGCATTTAAGAAAACTGTCAAAATGTAACGCGTACGGCCGATTTAACGCGCTTTCCACTGTTGCCAATGATACAGAATCACCCTTCACCTGACAAGCATGATGAGAGAATTTACAAGCTACTAGCCGGCGAATTCACTATCTGCTAGTAAACTTGTTCGGTGTAAAATATGCTAGTTTTTTTTTTTACATGAGCTCCACTCAGGAGGCCCTGAAGAAAATAATTTCCCTCAGGGCCTATGTCATCTTTGGGGATGCTGTGTGGAGGGGTTTTCAAGGAAAGTAAGGAGAGGAGAGTTCTGGGAAGGAAAAGGATTTAGGGGTGGGTAGGAATCTGGGGTTGAGTGTGTCCTGGTCATCCGCCTCCAAGACCTAGACAAACCTTACCCCATGAACCCGGGCACCCCTGCTGAATCACCAAACGTAGCGAACTACTTGGGGTGACCTATGGCAGGGGTGTTGGTTATCCAATAAAAGTTCCCGGGGCGGCGGTACCCATTCTCGCCTCCCAAATTGAGTTAGTTAGCTGGTTGATACGATTACACTGAGCGAGTTTACTAGCAGATATTGAATTCGCCAGCTAGTAGCTTATAAACTCGCTCAATGTATTCGAGGTTAATGTTGGGGTTGACAAAAGTTGAAGGGGAAAAATGTGCATAATTTTATTTCAGTATGAAGGGAACTCTTCCGTTATTTAAAAGACTTGATGAGTAAAAGGCACCTTCAAAACAAGTTCCACTGAAATAGAGTAACGGAGCGGGAAAACTGCCGGTGATGGTAACCATTGACTTAGGTGGTTTACACGAATTAAAAGAAAGTATAGAATGAAATAATGCTACACGGCGAGAGATTGAATAAATAAACAATAAATCGGGGAATCTAGGTCACCCCGGAGTCAAATACACCGACGAATTAAAACTTCCACTGGTTTATAAGACTTTTTATACTTAGCGAATAAAAATAATGATCAGTTTTAGATGGATGACTGACAAAAATAAATAAAAAAAATAATAATAAACTAGTTGCTGTTTTTATAGGTAAGATCCAAAGCACGTGTTTGCAAGAGAAATGTGTTGTGTTGATTTTTCTCTGTCTAACCCTGTGGTGTTTCGAATAGGTAATTGGTTAGGTTTGACGACCTCTGTGACCGGGTGGTTGATAAATCACTATTCTATATCTATCTTTACTATGAAACAAAATTTTTTTTTTTTTTATTAATCTATAAACATAGGGTTTTTACATAGGGTTTAATTGATGCCTGTCTCACTAGGATTTACCTGTGTTGAGACAGGCTTAGAGGTACATATTTAAAATTACAAGAATATTTTAAGTAACATACAAATTCAATTGAATACTATAAAAATGGAAAGGTGATTGGAAGTGTGGGTTCACTTTAAAGAGAGTTATGTAAATGTAGGAAGAGATGATACATTTATATAGATCTCTGGTACAGTACAAAAAATATGCTTTGGATAAATTTAAGATTTTTCAACCGTTTCCATTGAGTGGAATTAAATAAAATTGTTTTTAACTACATAAAAAATAAAAGCTTAGTTAAAAAAAAATGTATTCTTTCAGGCTCCGTTTGCCAAGCGATTTTTAAGCCTATTGTTTATATTTGTGGCGATGTAAGACACACTAAGAATATATACATTTTTGGCTTTTAGCTTCCTTTTCTCGACTACGAATGAAGAGGTCATTGCCCAAATATATTTTATAGAATTAGTATTGTTACTTGATGAAATTATCAGTTCCATTTCAAATTAGTTGAAGATAATATTGTTAATTCTAAAATTTGAAATACGAGATTGACTAATATGACGATTTGACAGAATGCAATGGCGGGATTGGTAAACTCGCACGTCCCGGTTAGACGCGAGGTTCTGGGTTCGAGTCTCAGTTGCGACAATCATATTTTTCGATTTTTTTGTCTTTTTCTCTTTGTTGTTGTTATCTTCTTCTTCAACGATATATTACATTAATAGAAATAACCTTCAAAAGTTATAAAAAGACAGTTTTTCTTATAAAATATAAAAAAAATATTTATTACACGCCCTGGTGGGCTTATAAATTCTATTCTATTCTATTACAAATAGCCTATTTCAATGTTATTTTAAATACTTGAAATATAACCTAACGAAAAGAGTGAAGAAAAATAATTAGGTAAAGATGCGAACAGAAAATGTGTACATATTGTCAGTATCTCCCTGGTGAAAGACCACTATTCAGAAACGAAACGTTGCTCAAAATGGGAATAGTTGAATTTGGCAGCTACCTCTGGTCTGGAGCCCCAAAATACCTGAAAAAACCCTTGACTCTGTGCAGAAACGGGCGGTCCGTTTGATAGATTCTCCTTACTTAACAAACGGATTGCAATCTTTAGAGCACAGGCGTCGGGCGGGAATGCTATCCTTGTTCTACCGGTATTTCAATGGAAGATGCTCCGAGGAACTTGATTCTAGCGTCATTGATCCCTTCGGCGCCGGTGCATAGTCGGGAAACACATATGTACACGGTTGACATTTGTCACATGAGAACGCGTCGCTTCTTCGACTCGTTCTTATGTTCAACAGCTCGGCTGTGGAACGATTTGCCAGCCTCTGTGTTTCCTTCTTCCTACAACATGGGTCTCATCAAGACCAATGTTCATTCCTTCCTATCCTCAAAAAGACCCTCCATACAGCATCCCAGGTGATATAGGCCCTGAGGGAAATTATTTTCCTCAGGGCCTCCTGTGTGGAGTTAACGTAAAAAAAAAGTCGTGTTGGGTAACCAGATCTATCCAGGTACCTAACTACCTTTTCTTCCTCATCTCCTTTCCCTCCTCACTCCCTTTAGCCTTACAGAAACCCAATTTGGGATGCCATAGTCTCTCTTGCAGTTAGGACTCTACTCGAAAGGCGCTGTATAAATTATTACGAGATTGTTCTCTCATGCATTATGAGCGCCCTTGTGTTGATTTTTCATTGATCAGAGAAAAAGTTATCTGTGTAGGCACCTACATATTATTAAAGGCATACAAATTATTATTATTTATGACTTAAGATATAAAATGTTTATATTTATGACATGACGAATGATAAGTCGTTTCCTAGGTCAAATTCATTAGGTAAATTTATTTAACAATCTATAGAGAGTGGTTTTCTTGATATTGATTTGAACCCAGAGTTCGTGGGTTCAAAACCTCACGTACTTTTTTTTAAATATTACAATATAAATTACATCTGGTGTGGAAGATAGGTTTCTTCAGTATTGCCCCAGTAAACGATCACTATTCAATATTGTAAAGTCGTTTGAAATGACTTTAGCTTGTTGTGACTAGATCTGAAAAGTCAAGTACTTCCCAAGCTTCTCCCCCACCCACATCAATTTTCAACTTCACAACATTTTCCAAAAGGGAGTTCCTTAGTTTGTGCGGTATCACTTTCAAATAAATACAACATACTAACTCAACAGCACACAGCTCAGACCATTACGCTACGGAAGCTGTTATTTTTATTATATTTATTTAATTGTTATTATTACTGCACATACCCCCTTTCTACACACCTGTTATTTATTGTTCAGATATTGCACAAAACCCCTCGACCAATTTGGAAATAAGTAAAATTTACAAAATTTTAAGAAACCCCCGACATAAAAAAGAGCTGATGACCTTGAAACCCCTGAACACATTTTCATGAATTGTAGCTAAGAACCATCTCGATTACGTCAGCTTTCAAACAAAAAAAACTGCATCATAATCGGTCCATTCGTTTAGGAGCTACGATGCCACAGACAGACAGACAGATACTCAGACACATCAAACTTATAACACCGCATCCTGCGTCGGGGGTTAAAAATATTATTTTGACAGAATGCAATAAAAGCTAACAAACAACATCTAAAAAAATTAAACGTGCATTTGGCTTCTAAACACATGTGATCACAAATCGAAAGTGCCCCCACGCTTGAATTTGACAGCCACTTCTCGTCTAGAGCCCCTAAATACCTGAAAAGCTTTCGAATCTGTGCAGAAACGGGCGGTCCGTTTGAGAGATTATCCTATCTTAACGGATTGCAATTCCTTGTTTTACCTGTATTTCTATGTAAGATGCGCCACATGCAACACTTGTAAACGGTTGATGTTTGTCAGGTGAAAACGGATCGCTTCTCGTTCTTGAGTTCAACAGCTTGGCTGTGGAACGATTTGCTGGCCTCTGAATTTCTTCCCTCCTACAACTTGGGAGTCAGGATCCAGATACACCATTTCCTTTCCATAAAAAGACCATCGACACAGCATCCCCAAAGATAACACAGCCCTGAGGGAAATTATTTTCCTCGTACAAAATACGAAAAAAAAGCATATTGCAACTTCATCTAAATACCTGAGGCAAATATTTAACGTAAGCAATAACAATAAGTGACGACCTCCGTGGTCGACGGGTAAGGCTCTCGACTAGCAATCCGAAGGTCGCGAGTTCAAATCACAAGAGACCCAACTGTTTCTAACCGCAAGGTGAAATACATTATTTGTTTTGTATGTGAATACCCCACAAGAGTCCCAAGTGCTTTCGTCTGGAGCCAGTGAGGCTATGGCATCTCCAATTAAGGTAAGTTGTGATACTGAAGGTAAGTGGAGAGGGGAAGAGCAAGATGGGGAAATACCTGGCTATTCAGATCTAGTCGCCAAACACAGCTTAAGTCATTTCAAGCAACGCTTCAATTCTGAACAGTGATCTTAAACCAGGGCAATACTACTATTAGTTAAAAATATTTGAAATATAGTTTGCGGCACGTTCCAGAATGGAAGATACTCTTAGTACCACCCTGGTCACTCTGAGATCACCATTCAGAATTGAAACGTTGATTGAAATGGCTTTAGTCGTGTTTGGTTACAAGATCTGAATAGCCAGAAACTTCGCACCTTCCTCTTTCCCATCTCTTTCCCCATCCACACTATCTTCAGATTCACAACAAACCCCTGTTTGGGATGCCATAGTCTCACTGGCCCCAGACGGGAGCAGTTGGGACTATGTGCGGTATTTACATTAAAGAAAAAACAAAATACAAAAACAGAAGTTAAAAACAAAAACAGTTGAAATATAAATTCAAATTTAACATACCTTGAACAGCGCTTGCAAAATACCCTAAAGTATTTCTCCAAATAATGTTAAAACACAACTCACTTAAATTTCGCACTAAAACTGTTTTTAAAGTATTTCAACTGTATTTTGGCAAAACCCACGACCGAAAACGATATTATAAATATAATTCTACACGAAAAACAACTTTACTTTTACAAATAATAACGTTTTTGATTCACGAAGTTCGCTGTTAGCTGTTGTGAAGGACGTTCATCCAAAACGTACACTGTTGTAAAATGTCTCTAAACAACACTAGAAGTAACACACAAATACCACATTGAATAACGCGAAAAGTTTTCAACTATGAAAGATAAACACCTAAAGTTTTTACAGAGGATGATGCAGAAGTAAGTCTTTAACTGCTGTCAAATGGGATATAGTAGAGTTTCTTTGGACAAATCTTCGTATGTCAATAGAATGGACATTCGTAGAGACTCGACTCTATTTGTGAATGCGCGGCGTTCAGACAGAGCGCTGGTCGCTGAGAAACTGGAGGCGGCTTGAAGAATGCCATTCGTGGGGCGATTGGCTTTCCTACCTTTTTGTGAGGCCTTACCAGTGGCGTGGGTTTTTTTTAAACGTATTTTTATTTAATACTAGCGACTACCCGGCGTGCGTTGCTATTCCACTCAAAGATTGTGTTTATTGAAGTTCTTTTGGATATGTTCTTTTGGAATATTTTTTTTTGTTTTTCCGTCGAGTGCGGACACGTATAGATCAGAAGGTTCTCTGAAGCGTAAACAGGCCACAAACATATATAATCACATTTTTACATCATTGAAACAATTCACACAACGTGCACCAATTCATATCCAAGTGAGAAGCACATATTTTGCAAATTTACCCCCTGCTATCCCCTGTCGCTACTATGTCTCCTTCGCAATCCCTCCTTCTGCCCCTCTCTTGTCCTCTACCCCTCCGGCACTCGATCCCCTCCCGAGTTTCTTTTCACCCAAAAATATTGAAATACAAGGAGATATGCTATGATGTCCGCCCAACTGTCGGCGGAACTACCTAGTGAGAATGGTTTGAATACGGAATTTAGTTGATTTTTCATTAGTGTGCAGTAGTATTGGTTAACAATATAGTTTGAGTAAGGAAAAATTTCGTTCATTTAGTTGATTTTTGTTGATTTTTGCAGTAGAATTGGTTAAAATTATCGGCGACACCAGGAAGCACACTCCTACCCAGTAAAAACTGCCGGTAGCACATCTTTTATTTCAATATCTTTGTTTCCACCCCACCCGCGTTCTCCTTCAACCTTCCCCACCTTCCTCCCTCCCTCGTCCCTTTCTCACGATCCCCGCCCTCCTCCCGGATTCCCTTCCCTCCCTCTTTCCCTCTCTGCCGCTAAACTATATGTAATTCGCTCCTTTTTCAAACAACTCGCTCGCCACCTATTGTAATTTTTTATTCAAATTTCATAACGCCAGACGGATAGAAACCTTTGCGGGCGTGCGCACAACAACTCACCAAAATTTCATCGCAATCGGATGAATGGTATAGGGCATAATTTCATAACGCCAGATCTCGCCATTACATACAGATCGCGGGCATGCGCACAACAATTCACCAAAGCTTCATCGCAATCGAATGAATGGTTTAGGAACGCATATGGGATAAACAAAAAAGCATTCATTTTTATGTATTAAGATTTATAGGTTGCAAGATAAAGCCCCCGGCGTTGCCCAGGCTTCATGCATAGTTTTCAAAGTCATATATTGATGCAGACAGTAAATACATGGCTACGAATCAGAACGTCGTGGGTTAAATTGCCTAGAAAAGGTTAACAGAAGTGGTATACAATGATTCTGATGAAGAGCTTCTAAGTGATGCCGACAGATGCCAGTTGGGAAAATGCTTCTATCGATGTCCGACAGGGACACCCGAGTAGGCAATTGCCGCCGAGACTGGTTCTGGCCAGCCTACCGCCATGATTCATTTAGCCACTAGTATAGACGGGTCGTGTGACTAGTAGCAAAATTTTTTTGTAAATACGGTTAACACAAAATAAACCAAGCTTGTTTTCAAGAACCTAAGGTTATTGAGAATTATTCCCCCAGAACTAATAGTTTTTTAATACTCGTATTTATTTGAATATGTAAATAATACCAATCATTACAGAATCCTATGTTTTCTATTTTATAAAATATAAACTACTTTTGACCTAAGTCTAATCTTATAATAAATCTTAACTTAGATTAAAGCATGCATTGCATTTGCTTTTACACGCCACTGTATCTTTTACTCCGCACAACGTCGACATAAAACATTATATCCACTGCTAAATTACCTGCATTTTATACAAAGGCAGCCTGCATGCCCGTAAAATATTTTACAATAAAAGGTGAACGACTAGAACCTTTTTATGAAGGCTTTAATAGCATTAGAAGGTTTCGATGGAAGCCGGGACCAGACGTGATTCACGCCAATAACATTTTGAGTTGATGTGCTAAGCAAGAATGGACGTTGAAAAACTGTAAACATTTTTTTTTTTGCCTTTTATCTTTAGGCGCTGATTTGCGCTTCGGCCTAGCGAGGTGATGTAATTCAAGGGAAAATTCCCAAGATTTAGGGAAAAAATGTTGATTTATATTATTTATAATTATCATTGAAAAATATAGCGTTTTTATAACTTCTTAGCCATCGAATGATGTCTTCCAATGATTAATGTTTTTATAATATGGTATTCCAACTCGATAAGCTGTCAAAATAACTTTCCATTTTAATAAATTATTAAATAGGTCGCAATTCGTAAAAAAACTCCACTTAAGTAGGTTTTACATTATCTCTTTTTTCAGCCCGATTCACAAAATTTTTCGCTTTACGCGATCTCTATTTTCATTTCTACAAATTCAGTTGGCATCACAGCAAACAACTTGGTTTATGTGTTGTTTGCAGTGATGCCAATTGAATTCGTAGATTTGAAAATAAAGATGAAAAAAGCGATCGCGTAAAGCGAAAAATTTTGTCTTTGGTCTCTATGCAGGGATCGGACTGAAAAAAGAGATTCTGTAAAACCTACATAACTTATCCGATGAATGGAGTATTTAACAATCCTTTTGACGGCTTATCCATAGAAGTATTTTAATAAATAAACTAATAAATCGCAATAGATAGAAAACTCGGCTAACTTATCCTATATATAGCCACTATTCAGAAGTTAAAGTATATTTATAAATCGAAAATAGAAAATATACGACATCTCATGTATAGTGCTTTTAACGCTACTAAAATGATGATTTGTTTTTTACATTAGCTCTACACGGAGGCCCTGAGAAAAATAATTCCTTTCAGGATCTTTGTCATCTGAAAGGAAGGAGAAGACGTTCTGCGAAAAATTACAATAGATGGCGCGCGAATTGTTTGAAAAAGTTGCGTATTACACAAAGTTTAGGTGCGAAGGAAAAAGGTATGGGAGGTGGGTAGGAACCTGAGGGTCATTGGAGGTTATCCTCCACTTACCCGCCTTCGTATAAGTAACAGATGGTTACTCCTTCAAGGCTCTCGCAAGGATTCTAATTTTTTTGAAAGAACGGAGCTACATTTAATTTAGAACGAATCTAGACCTCCAGTGTCCCTGCGTACGTTGTTAGTAAGCAGTGTACAAGTGCTTAGCGGGAAATACAACCTGTGGGTCAGTGTCCAGGAGTGACGGAAATACGAATCTATCCTTCCCATTGTCCTGCTGGAGATATCAAAAGGTCTCACTCAATCAGTCCCTGCCGATCTGGCCTGCCGCGCAGTTTGTGGACAAATGCATCCAACGCCAAGATCCACATCGGTAGGTACTGCAAATTTTGTTTACATAAATATATGACTATAATTTTATTTGGTTGATTTTATTTTTATTGATTTTATTACTAGTATTTAGTGTTAGGTGGGTATCTTGATTCAATGATAATACACTAGCGAAATTTTGCCCCACATCTGAGTAATTTCCTCACTGACTCAACTACTCGAAGGACAGAAATCAACACACGACCTACACATTTAATAATACACAATATTCAACAGGCGGTCAAGAGTCAAGTCAATACTTTACTATAAGTTAACCGGACTCTATCACATACCTGACTGGTGATGAAGTCCATATTGTGAATATGAATATACATTGAAGTATCGACTAGAATGGGTATGTGTAATCCAAAAAACACGTTTTGCCTGTTAGTTGTTATTGTAATCTTTGTAAGTATGCTTTTTACGTTTGGGTTAAAAGGAGATTATGTGTTAAGATGAATTGTAATGTAGTATGCAGTATGTAATGTTATTATTAATAAGCAATTTGTAAACTTTAATGTATCAATTACTAAAATAAAATTAATAAATAAAAATTATAACTTGTCCCGGCTTCGCCCCATTCTTTATTAATTTTTTATTTTACTCCATACAGGATCCACGAGGAAAATTATTTTCCTCGGGGCCATATATATATCTTTGAAGATGCTGTATGGAGGGTCTTTTTGAGGAGAGTAAGAAGTGAACATGTTGTAGGAGGGAGGAAACAAATCTTTCTATAGTCGAGCTGTTAAACTCAAGAACGAGTCTTAGTTAGTGACAACATAATATGTAAATGACAGCCATTTACATATTATGTTGGGCGCGCTTTTGGCGTGTTTCCCGACTGTACACCGGTATCGGAGGGATCAATGAAGATAGTTCCTCGGAACATCTTCCATTTTTATACCGGGACAGCATACCTTGTTAAGATAGGGGAATCTACTGAACGGACCGCGCGTGTCTTATTAATCGCAAAAAATAGCCGATGATATCCGATCGACGGGTGGGCACATTCAGGGACCACATCCAGGGAACACAGAGCATCAATTAGAACGGACGTTAAGTCAAATTAAATACTCATTGTATATAAGACGACAATAAACACGCCTCGTAATCTGACGAACCGAGAAAATCATCCCGTTCATCACACCAGAAAATACAACAGTACACCACAAATAGTCATACAGATTTCTTGATTATACGTGACTGACCATTATGTCGATGTTATGTAGAAGAAAAGAGTGTGAAATCTTCAGACAATATAAAACATGTGATAAATAACATGTATTTTTATAACGTTATTCTTATTACCTGTGTTCACAATACGACATCCAATGTCACATAACACCACCACCTGTTGTTTTCTTCTGAGATATTTTAATCGCGTAACCTTTTCTTTTTTTATTTTATTATGCCATAACACGCTTCCCCATTTCATCCTTTTTTATTATTACATATTTATGATAGGGGTGGTGGATTTATTTTATTTATTCAAGACCACAGACAACCCTTCCTATAAAAAAATATTATTCCAGCATCCTAGTCAGACACCGGGCGCATATTAAAGACCATACTCTTACTATTCCCATCGCATCTTGTACAATAATGATTATGAACCTGTGTTTCTTTGGTTTTAAATATTTAGTTGCGAGATTGTTTAGAATATTTTTTTTTTAATTTTTACTTTTATCATTAATGTTGCTCTTACATATTTTTTTTTTAATTATTATATAGATCCCACAAGAGTTACAACTGTCCGGAGATTGTAGAAATTCGGCCCCCACAAACTGAGTGCGTTGTGAGGCTGAAGGCACCGGGGAATCGAAGGTTTTGAGTAACAGGAAGGTTGGAAAGATTGTCAGATCTGACCACTAAATACGGCTATTGCCATTTCAAGCAAATGCTTGAATTCTGGTGGTCTTTCACCCTAGTGTTTATACGGTTACTTACAAGTACAACGTAGATACCTAGAATATAATGCTTGTTGGAATACAATTCCGTAGTATGGTCCCCATATTAACAAATCCATATAAGAAATATTGAAAGAGTGCAGCATAAATTTTTACGGTTTATTAACTTCAAGTTACTAACTTTACATTCTTACTAAATACGCTTTAATTGCTTTCCCTAGAAAATAGAAGAAAAATAAATGGCGTTTGCTCCACTCTGGCTGACTGATGCATGACATCTGAGATTGTCGACCGAGTCGTGTTTTCAAATGTACAAGCACTTCATAGGATGATTTTTCTTTCTTTCGTTCATATTATTTGTAGATATTCATAAAGCCTAAAGCATGAATATGTTGTAGAAGCCTACTTTTTTCAGTACCCAGTCTAGATTTTTATGTTTTGCCCCACCTTAAATCAAACCTGGCTATGCCTGAATACACAAAATTTAGGGGAGGGGGTTTATACCACAAACAGTTCGTAGATTTCTTTATATCGCCACACTAATTATTAACCTGTTGTTTGAAGTATCGCCATATTGGCAACCTACTTAAAACAATATAATCGGCCTTAATCAAAAGGAATTTCAACCAAGGGCACTCAAATACTTACTATAAATACCTCGGTCCATTCGGCCAACCTGCATTGTCAGGTAAGTAGAGGAATTATTCTATTATTCATGGGTTGGCTAAGGATTGCGGAAACAACGGAAACTGTGAACCTATAATCAACCAAGAACCAACTATGAACAATCGTGGTGGCCTACATAATACTCAAGTACTTTGTACAACCAGCACAGTCAAGTAAATATAGTACTGAACAAGTACAAGGTACTGTATAAGAATACCGAGCTTCAGGGCTTTGCGTACGTTAGGATGTGATTATTCACGAAATTCTAGAAAAACATCCTAATGAACTTGCCGAAACAAAAGTATTTTTATAGTAGGTACTTAAAATTCTAAAGAAATTGGTGTGTTTTGTTTTAAAATTGTGGAAAACTTTTTGGAAACCATTTTTTGGATAAAAACCACTTCTGCCATTGATCACCCCACGTTTTGTGATTTTAAAGCGACACTTCCCGGCTCAAAAAGAGGACGATGGAGAGATATGTAGTAACGAATGCTGGACAGAGAGAGCCAATATTTTCAATGACAAAATTGATGCGAAAATTGGAAAAATGCTTATTAAAACATGATTCGTTTAAAATAGAGCAAAAATTTCGTGGAAGGTATCTTAAGTATCATTTAAAGAAACATTGTGAATTTTTTCACAAATAAAACTTGTAAAATAAAAGAAATAGACTTGTTTTAAATAATTTTCGGAGCATACTTTGCGATTTTTTCTATCGAGGGAATTTCATATAATTTGCGTTTCAGCGTAGAACGTATCTAGATATTCAAAAGAGAGAGATCTTCAAAAATAACATATATTTTTTTAAGAGCTTAAAAACTTCAAATGTTTAAGGGAGATATGTAAGAAATCGGTCGAAATTCGGCTTAACAGGTGCCCGGGTTCATGGCGTGAGTTTTGTGTTGGCGGCGCCTGCCTTACTGCGTGGCGGGTCGGATCGGAAGAAGCTCTTACACCAGGTAATTTAAGAGCTTCTTTTTAAGAGCTCGGTCTCACACCAGGGCGATACTGATAGTATCTTCCACTCTGGAACGTGCCTCAAATACACTATATATTATTTTTAATGAATAAATTACGAAATAACACAAATTAATCAAATTAAATTTATTTGCCATGCCGGAATTCGATCCCGCGACCTTCGGATTGCGAGTCAAGAGCCTTACCGCTGGACTACGCCGGCCGGCCGTAGCATAGCCAATAATTAGTCGTTATCGGTTAAACATAATAAGCATTTAGCATGCCAATAATATGAACTCTTCGGATACCAAAAATATGTAGGTATATCAAAACTGTTTTTTTTTTTTTTACATTATTGAAGATGCTGTGTGGAGGGTGTTTTTGAGGAAAGGAAGGAGTGAACATGGGTCTTGAAGAGATCCATGTTGTAGGAGGGAGGAAACACAGAAGCCGGCAAATCGTTCCACAGCCGAGCTATTGAACTCAAGAACGAGTCGTAGAAACGACCCGTTCTCATGTAACTAATGTCAACCGTGTTCAAATGTTGAGCGCGCGTTTGGCGTGTTTCCCGACTATGCACCGGTGCCGAGGGGATCAATGACGCTAGTTCCTCGGAGAATTTTCCATTGTAATACCAGTAGAACAAGGACACCATTCCCACCTGGCGCCTGTGCCTCTAAAGATCGCAATCCGTTTGTTAAATTAGGACGATCTATCAAGCGGACCGCCCGTTTCTGCACAGAGTCAAGGGTTTTTTTTCAGGTATTTTGGGGCTCCAGACCAGAGGTGGCTGCCAAATTCAACGGTGGGCAAATTTAATTTGTGCTTTAGAAAACTGTTTAATTAACTGCAAATTTAATTTGGGCTTTGAAAAAAAAAAATAGTGGTTTTGCTTAGTACCACCCTGACACACGGTGTTGGTTTTAAAACAGCAAAGAATATGCAGCCGTTCATCTCGACTAAACGAGGATAATACTAAAAACGTGGTAATGATAATTACAGCTTCCGTTTTGGCAAATTATAATTACAAACAACCGTAGAAATTGTTTCAAATTACAAAACTGTTTTTATTCATGGAAATTTTAACATGTACCTGTACCTGTATCAATTATCTACGCTTTTTTCAGACATGTCTCAGTTATTCCAGGAGGTTTGTAGAATTTTATCATTACGCATACTAGGGTCAGTCATAAAGTAATGCTTCATATTTTTTTTCTCCTTTAATTGTCAAGAAATAAAAAAAAATGCAATTACAAGGGTTGAAAATCACACTATTGACGATTAATTTGTTACTTTTCATTAATTAATTTGGTCCTTCTTTTAAGAAGGGCTTGTATCACAGTGTTGTAAAAAGCACGATCACACCCAGAACACCATCGCCATATCTTTCCCCGCCGATCACACAGTTTTGATTTTTTTGTCCCTGGTGAGTTTGCGTGATGTCATTCCATTGACCACCTCTTTGATTCGGGTAAAAAAAAAATGAACCCTTATTTCGTCTCCGGTCACAATTTTAGGGCGATCGTTGATGACATCGCGTACGATCTCTATCTGGAAGTAAAATATAATCGACAACCTGTATTTAAAAACAAAAATTGTTTCGAAAAAAATGAAAATAGAATTAGCAAAAGGACTAATAACATCTTTTACACCCCTCAAATCAATACCAAATTAATGCAAACACATAGCAGTTTTATTGGTCCTCGGACATTTAATCTTATACCAAAACACATTCTACATAAAAAAATTAAAATTATGGCTCTATGATGCAGATGTTAAAACACTTTTGCTATAAATTTTATGTAAACCTTAATGCATCACTTTTCATTACAATTCTACGGTAACTTCAAGACTAACTTTATTTACTTTCTTGAAACCATAACAAAAAATCAACAGAATCTTAGTTTCTCTTTTTTACTAGAATATTTTTCACAGATACCTATATTTATAAATCTTCATTTTAAAACTTACCTTTTTTTAATTGTACTTACTGTAGTAATATAGCATTTTTGTTTATATTACCCACGCACAGGCAGTGCCTTAGTGGATTCCCATTGTCAACTTTTATCTTATATAGATTTACTTATTCCTAACTTTTACATTATTTGTTTCTTATATTTGAATCTTACTGTGTTATGAAATATATATAAAAATGAATTTAGAAATGTTTATAAAAATAATGGGAAAAAATAAAGATAAGTAAAAGATAAGTAAAGTAATTTAGAGGAATGAAAATTTTTAGTGCCAAAACCAAACAACAGGAGGTGTATTCACATCAATGTCCTTTTGTAATAATACTTTTTTACAAATAACAAATATAATTTTTAATTATTATTACAAGATATTTTTTTGTTTATCACCATGCTTGAAACAATATTATACTTTTATTAATATATTACATGCGGCGAATAGCTTGGTGATGGAAATGAAAGGAAAATATGTGAATACAAATGTAGAGGAGCGCGCTAATATTAAAACAAATTGGAATGAATAGAAATAAGCCACTGATGTGAAAATATAAATTTAGTTTCGGTTCTAAAAATGCATAGATATTAACTTAAAAATAACATGTAATGTGTCGTAAATCGGAAGAAATTCGGAATGCCGGGTCTCAAATTTTATAAAATGTTTATTTATTTATTTATTGTTTTTATGCATTGCGGGTAAAATGTTTACAAAACAATTTGCAACCTCACTAGGACAAGCCTGTGTTGAGAATTCTACAAATTGACAAAATAACACAAAATTATACAGATAATGAAAGAACAATATTGTTTTTGGGGTGTTATGCCGTGTTTCGCTACCTCCTTCTTTAGCCAACGTTTCGGACAGCGTTACAGTGTCCATCATCAGGGCAGATGAGCAAATGATATTGATGAGACTGAGGTCGGCAAAGACTAAGTTTCCTCTGGAAACAGATGGAGTATATAAACTCAGCTGTTCCGGATGTGACAAGGTCTATGTAGGCCAGACAGAGCGAACGATCTCCAAAAGGATTTCGGAACACTTTCGTGCTTGTAAACTTGGCCACCCTGACAAATCGGCAATCGCCGAGCACTTAATCGAAACCGGCCATTACTTTGGATTTGTTCCTGAAGTCCTGGGAAGACCCAAAACTTACAGAGCACGCCTAATTACGGAGGCAATTGAAATCCATAAAAACCCCATCAATATTAACAGAGACGACGGAGCTAAGCTCAATAGTTCTTGGTATCCGGTAATTGACGGCTACACCAAAGCTAAACGCAAAAAACCATGCTGAATTTTTTCTAACACCAGCTCGTAGAGAAATGGAGCTGGCAGCACGGTATCGCTTCGACACACATAAGTAAACACTCTCACCAATATCATTTACTCATCTGCCCTGATGATGGACACTGTAACGCTGTCCGAAACGTTGGCTAAAGAAGGAGGTAGCGAAACACGGCGTAAAACCCCAAAAACAATAACAAAAATACTTTTTGGCCGTGAAAACCTAAAAACAACAATATTGTTGTATTTCTTACAGATTGAGTTTATGTGTACCTACTAAACTGCTGGCGCCAGGTAGTACAGTAATGTAAACGTGTAGACTTTTAGGGAGACCATAGTTTTGAAACTGATTTAAAGTAAAAAATTAAAGTTGTTTTTGTTTTAACAATATATTTAATACTAGCTTTTCCCCGCGGCTTCGCTCGCATGGTATTACGGGAAATTACTGTAGCGCTTGAACTTATCAATTATCCCCCCTTCTCCTCACCCCCACCCCCTCCCGCATTCCATACATTCAGTTTTTAAACATCTCGCCTGCCACCTAAATTTCATAAAACTATAGCTCAAAGAAAAAAAGAATTATCCAATTTTGTTAATTCGTTCGGAATTTATGCGCTTACAAACATTTCGGATGTTTATTTTTAATTAAATATTTTGAAGTTTGTTAATATAATTAAAAAATTACACTATTTATTATTCAGTCTTTATAATCGTTACGAATTATATTTTTAATGTAGGAACTCTTATCTGACATTTATTGCAAAACAGAAGCTTGTCCAAAAAAAAAACGAATTCTGATATTTGAATTTTCTGCAGTAGTAGCTGACCAGTAGACTGAGTATCTACCAGCATAGAGCCCAAAAATATATCAACATTGTTTCCATAGAAAAGATTTTTTTCTGACGTTAGCAAAAACTCGCTTTTGTTAGCGACAGAAAACGTATAACAAATATAAAATATTAATATTTATAATTTCATAACGCCAGAGCTTACCATCATACACAACCTGTAGTCTGCGCATATAATTTAGCTTTATATTGGTGAAAGAATTATTAAAGTCCTTATATTGTGTTATGCGTGAAAAGGTCATAAACGAACTCGAGCAGTTTCGCATTTATAATATTAGTATGGATATATAATTATTAAACACAACTCTACAAATTGTGAAACGTTGGGAGCTACAAATTGTTGCGTTTGTCTAAAAAAATCCATTTCAGAAAAAGTTATAAACTAAGAATAGGTTGTTTCAAAAAATTTTAACAATTCATCAAATATTTTAAGTTAATTTTCACGTTCGGTTTAAGTTCTATTCAAGTTCTGTTATTATATCATTACAGGCCAGTTGCTTTATAAAACTGAAATAATCACAGAACTCACTTTCACTTTCTGTGAAAATTTACTTCAAATGTTTGGAAACTATCCATCCGAACTGTTGTGTTTGCAGATAAAAATTTTATACATTTTTTAATTTAAAAAAATCTGGTTTCAAATTTCAGTATTCGTTTTTTGTGAAAGGGAAATTTATTATTCTAGTACTTACCTACTTATTTAGTTGATGATTGACGATCATGAAAGGGGAAACCACATCAACTGAATAACTTCATTGTTAAGTAGGTACTTGATGATTTAAGCGTGTGAAATGTAAAGATAATAAAAATAAATGGTCATTGAAACGCAATATTTTCCCACCGTGCGTGGGCCACTTTGTATCAATTAATTAAAAGTGCTTGTTCGTGAAATTACGCAAATAGAAAAAAATGTTAAGAAAGTTTCGTACCGACCTAACTTCGCAAAAAATGCGTAATAATTGCTTTGAATCCACTGTAGACAAAAACCGAAAGAAGTATGTTGGGTACGTGTCAGTGTGACCAAAGTAATAATTTTTCTTAAGAACTCTTGTGAAATATTGAAATATATATAATCATTTTCAATGAACACAATTTTTTCGTGAAAAAATATCAATTTGATTGGCCTGTCTGTGGCCAAGGCGTAGAAAAGTATTATTTTAATTATCTTTAAAAAAATTCGTTTAGATTACACTTCTTAGGACTAAGATGAAAACCGGGCGCCGAGAAATTTCAACAATAGGTATTTTACCAAAATGTTGCTGTCTCTGTCGCTCTTACTCCACCGAATACTGAATGAAAGAGACAACTGCACCTCAGGCTGATATATATATATGTATATATAATAAAATCATCAAAAGCAAGCCTTCGAATTCCCCATATTTCTCCTCTAAAACTGTAACGATTTAAAAAAAAAATTACCAACTGTAAGAAGAAACTGTTAGAAGAAAATATTTTAAGTCTGAACGTTTTAATTTTTTTTTCAAATATATCGTCTAGCTTGTATATACTAAACGCCTGTTCAAACCAGGCAATTTTAACGATTTTTGGAGGGTCCTAGGACCAGTGGCGGCTCGTGACTTTTTGGGGTGCTAGAGTGCTAATATTTATAAAAATGGCATTATTAGTGTTGTTTTTTTTTTAAATTAACTCCACATGATGATAAAGGCCCTGGGGAAAATAATTTCCCTCAGGGCCTTTATCATCTTCGAAGATGAAGATGTGTGGAGGGTCTGCGTAATATACGCGCCAAATGTAATATACGCGCCAAATGCAATGGCGGCCAAATGTAGTGTATGCGTGTGGGTGTGTAGTGTCGGAGGATAGAACTCAATCATTAATATATGTATTGTACTGGTATTTATTAGGGAGCTGCCCATAGCAAAAGAGACATAGTTCTAACGCTCATCACCTTTTATAGCCTCTCGCAAGCATACTATCTCGCTTGCTCTTATATACATTCACACAGTCTGTTGTAGGAGGGAGGAAAGACAGAGGCCGGAAAATCGTTCCACAGCCGAGCTGTTGAACTCAAGAACTCTGTTGTAGCCGAAGAAGTTTTTTTTTCGAATTTCGGATTTTTGTGTAAGATTTTCAGTAAATCCGTGTGCAATGCACTGCCAAACTGAAATTTCCTGAAAATCTTCATAAAGAAAACCGATTTTCGGAAAACAAAAATCTTTTCGGCTACAACAACATCAGTAAAACTATTTTTTTTAATACTAGCACTCTAGCACACCAAAAAGACATGAGCCGCAATCGTCCTCAAAAAAGCGAATCGTGCCGACACGGTAGGGATCAAAATCTAAATTATATTCAAAAATATTTGCAGTAGTGTCAAAATCCAGAGAGGAAATTGGAGAATTCTTTTGTATAGACAAAATGCCGCTCGGATTCTAGATACTTCCCACCTTCCTCTTCCCCATCTACTTCCTCTCCCCACTATCTTCAGCCTCACAATATTCCCCAATTAGGCTTACCAGTCTTATTGGCTCCCCTAATTAAATTAAGACAATATTAGCGAGACTCAATCGAATCAAATCTGTAAACAGAAAAATCACCTCTGGGACTCGAACCCAGGACCTTCGTCTTGCCGGGGCGCAACTCTACCAACAGAGCTTATGTGTCCCTATCCGATTCGGTCATATTTAACTGTTTTATACTTCGAATAAAAACTTCCACCATTATCTTCATTTTCTTAACGCATATATTTAAAGTAAATATTCATCCTAGACGTAAAGAAGAAAGCAATAGACGTCGCATAAATAAAAATTAATAAAATTTATCCAAGACACTATCTAGATAGCATTTTGTTCGGGTATGAATCTTTCAATCTCGCATAAAGGTAGCACAGCCATTAAAAAACGTTCGAGTTTCGATAATATTGTCTTTTTTTAATTTGGGGCTATGAATAATTGCTGTTCCAATATTTCACTATCCACCTCATAGATTATCCATATGATAACGTAAATTTTCGATTAATTATACGCGATTTATTTAATTAAACCGTAATTTTACTATTTGATTCTTGAATCTATGAATAAAGACTGTATATAGAATAAGTTAACTGAGTTTTCACCTGGTATGTTTTTAGGTTTTCACGGCCAAAAAGTATTTTTGTTATTATTTTCGGGGTGTTATGCCGTTCGCTACCTCCTTCTTTAGCCAACGTTTCGGACAGCGTTGCAGTGTCCATCATCAGGGCAGATGAGGGAGGGGGAGAAAAAGAGTTTTCACCTGTTGCGAGTATTTATTTATTAATATACTTTCGTATAAATAAACAAAAATTAAAAAATAAATAAAAAAGTGTGGATAAGCTCACGAAGATGGTGAAATACCCCCAAGACTATTTATGATTTATCTAAACCACGTTCAGAATCTTGGATCACAAATAAATTAAGACACTACACGCATCCTTTTGACACTGATTTCAACAATGGGTGACACCTCTAAATGGAATCTAGGTGATTTACCCATTCGTAGAGGTCAATCGGATCGCATTCTCCAATATTGTCGAGCGCAGACATGTTCTGTAAATGAATTGGTCTATTACACCCATTAGCATTCTATCCTCATCGTGTATGCTCTCCACAGAGCGTTTACTGAATAACAAAGGTGATTTGAAGTCGGGGGAACAGTCTGAAAGGAGTTTGTTGACTGAATTCATTAACAATAATCTGTTTGCTGTGAAAAAACAAGGCAAGAACAAATAATTATGCTTTGTTTGGTTTCTACAATAATATTTACGTTCCGTGTTTGTTTGAGCCTTATAAAGTAAAGTGCGTTTTAGAGCTATTTTCTTTGTTAATCCCGTTTTTCATGCTTAATGAATTTATTGCTTAAAAAAATTTCATGGTTAATGAAATAACGGTTTAAAGATTGTTTTTTACGGTAAAAGAATTTAGTTTATTTAAGAATTCTCTTTTTAAATTCCGTGTAGATATTAAAAGGGGAAGTTCGTATTTTTTGCTTATTTTTTAAAATGTTTGCGAAAACTTGTTTTTCTTTCAATTAAATTTTCTTTTCTTATCAGTTTTTATGGAAAAAGAATTTCCTTTTTAAACAATATAACATGGTTTTTAAATTTTCGTTTAAAGCTATCTTCTTTTTAAAACCCGTTTTTCATGGTTAATGAATTTATTGATTTAAAAAAAAATTCACGGTGAATGAAATTACGGTTTAAAGATTGTTTTTTATGGTAAAAGAATTTGGTTTTACTTAAAGAATTTTCTTTTTGAATTCCGTTTAGTTATTAATAGGGGATATATATATTTCCTTGTTTTTAGAAACTTTTAAAATGTTTGCGAAAATATGCTTTTCTTTGTAAATAAATTTTCTTTTCATAACAGTTTTTCACGGAAATAGAATTTCTTTTTTATAAATTTTATAACATGATTTTTAAATTTTTGTTTAAAGCAATTTTCTTTTTTTTACAGTTTTTCATGGTTAATGGTTAAGCTTTAAAACAAAATTTCAGGGTTAGTGAAATTATGGTTTAAAGATTTTTTATGGTAAAGGAATCTGTTTTTTTTTTTTATTATTCTCTTTGAATGCCGCTTAGATGTTTATCGATCAAATCTATGTTTTTTGCGTTTTTTGAAATGTTTACGAAAATATGCATTTTTATTAAATACTTACTTTTCTTAACAGATTTTCGTGGAAAAAGATTTTACTTTTTAAAAAATTTATAGCTTTGTTTTGAAATTTTCGTTTAAAACAAATTTCTATGTAAAACCCCTTTTTCATGGTTTTTGAATTTATTGCTTTAAAACAAATTTTCATGGTTAATGAAATAAAGGTTAAAATAAACTAATTTTCACAGTATATGATATTAAGGTTAAAAAAACAGTGTTTTGTGGTAAAAGAAGATCACTTTTTTTAACATATTTTTCTTTGACAGCCCTTTTGAGAATAAAAAGGTAAGTCCGGTTTTTCGCAATTTTTAACATGATTGCGAAAACATTTTTTTTTGGTAGTTGAATTTTCTTTTCTTTACAGATTTTTATGGAAAAAGAATTTCATTTTTAAAAAAATATAACATGGTTTTTAAATTTTCGTTTAAAGCTATCTTCTTTTTAAAACCCGTTTTTTCATGGTTAATGAATTTATTGCTTTTAAAAAAAATTCATGGTTAATGAAATAAAGGTTAGAAGATTGTTTTTTACGGTAAAAGAATTTGGTTTTATTTAAAGAATTTTCTGTTTTGAATTCCGTTTAGTCAAATACCTTGTTTTTAGAATTTTTTTTAAATGTTTGCAAAAATATGCTTTTCTTTGGAAATAAATGTTCTTTTCTTTACAGTTTAATAATTTCCTTTTTTAAAAATTTATAACTTGGTTTTTAAATTTTCGTTTAAAGCTTTTTTTTAACCCCGTTTTTCATGGTTATTAAATTTATTTCTTTAAAACAAATTTTCACGGTTAATGAAATAAAGGTTAAAAGAATGTTTTTTTGTGGTAAAGAATTTCGTTTTGTTTAAAGTATTTTCTCTTTGAATGCCGTTTTGATATCAAAAGGGGAATTCCTTGTTTTTTGAAGTTTTTAAAATATTTGCGAAAATATGCTTTTCTTTGTAAATTAATTTTCTTTTCGTAACAGTTTTCCATGGAAAATATAATTCCTTTTTTTTAATTTTGTAACATGGGTTTTAAATTTTCGTTTTAAGCAATTTTATTTTTTATCGTTTTCATGGTTAATGGATTTAAAGCTTTAAAAGAATTTAATTTTTAAAAAAATATTACATGGTTCTTAAATTTTCGTTTAATGCGATATTCTTTTTAAAACCCGTTTTTTCATGGTTAATGAATTTATTGCTTTAAAAAAAATTTCATGGTTAATGAAATAAAGGTTTGAAGATTGTTTTTTACGGTAAAAGAATTTGGTTTTATTTAAAGAATTTTCTTTTTGAATTCCGTTTAGTTATTAATAGGGGAATTCCTTGATTTTAGAAATTTAAAAATGTTTGCGAAAATATGCTTTTTTTTGCAAATAAATTTTCTTTTCATAACAGTTTTTCACGGCAAAAGAATTTCCTCTTTTAAAATTTTATAACATGGTTCTTATATTTTCGTTTAAAGCAATTTTTTTTACAGTTTTTCATGTTTAATGGTTAAGCTTCAAAACAAAATTTCAGGGTTAGTGAAATTATGGTTTTAAGATTTTTTATGGTAAAGTTATTGTTTTTTTAATTATTCTCTTTGAATGCCGCTTAGATGTTTATCGATCAGATTCTGTGTTTTTTTAGCGTTTTTTGAAATGTTTACGAAAACATGCATTTTTATTAAATACTTACTTTTCTCAGTTTTTCATGGAAAAAGTATTCCTTTTTAAAAAATTTAAAACTTGGTTTTTAAATTTTCGTTAAAAACAATTTTCTTTTTAAAACCCATTTTTCATGGTATGGATTTTATTGCTTTAAAACAAATTTTCATGGTTAATTAAATAATGGTTTAAAGATTGTTTTTTATGGTAAAAGAATTTGGTTTTATTTAAAGAATTTTCTTTTTCAATTTCGTTTTGTTATTAATAGGGGAATTCCTTGTTTTTAGAAATTTTAAAAATGTTTGCGAAAATATGCTTTTCTTCGTAAATAAATTTTCTTTTCATAACAGTTTTTCACGGAAAAAGAATTTCCTCTTTAAAAATTTTTTAACATGGCTTTTAAATTTTCGTTTAAGGCGATTTCCTTTTTTTTACTGTTTTTCAAGGTTAATGGATTTAGAGCTTTAAAACAAAATTTCAGGGATAATGAAATTATGGTTCAAAGATTTTTTATGGTAAAGGAATTTTTTTTTAATTCTCTTTGAATGCCGCTTAGATGTTTATCGATCAAATCCGTGTTTTTTTGCGTTTTTTTTTTAATTTTTACGAAAATATGCATTTTTATTAAATACTTACTTTTCTTAACAGTTTTTCATGGAAAAAGATTTTCCTTTTTTAAAAATTTATAACTTGGTTTGTTAATTTTCTGAAAAAAAAACTGTCGTATAAAGCAATTTTTTTTTAATATCGTTTTTTCATGGTATTGAATTTATTGCTGTTAAACAAATTTTCACGGTAAATGATATTAAGGTCAAAAGACAGTGTTTTGTTAAAAGAAATTCTTTTTTTAACGGTTTTTTCTCTTTGAGAACCGTTTTGATAATTAAATGGGAAAACCGTGCTTTTTCCAATTTTTAAAATGTTCGCGAAAATATACTTTTTTTAGATAAATTTTCTATTCTAACAATTTTTTCTTTTTAAAAAATTCCTTTTTAAAAAAATATAACATGGTTTTAAAACATTCGTTTAACGCAATTTTCTTTTTAAAACCAGTTTTTTATGGTTAACGAATTTATTGCTTTAAATAAATACATGGTTAATGAAATTACGGTTTAAAGATTGTTTTTTATGGTAAAAGAATTTGGTTTTTTTTAAAGAATTTTCTGTTTTGAATTCCGTTTAGTTAAATAGGGGAATACCTTGTTTTTAGATTTTTTTTTAAATGTTTGCAAAAATATGCTTTTCTTTGGAAATAAATTTTCTTTTCTTAACAGTTTTTTACGGAAAAATAATTTCCTTTTTTAAATTTTATAACTTCTTTTTTAAATTTTCGTTTAAAGCTTTTTTTTAACCCCGTTTTTCATGGTTATTAAATTTATTTCTTTAAAACAAATTTTCACGGTTAATGAAATTACGGTTTAAAGATTGTTTTTTATGGTAAAAGAATTTGGTTTTTTTAAAGAATTTTCTGTTTTGAATTCCGTTTAGTTAAATAGGGGAATACCTTGTTTTTAGATTTTTTTTTAAATGTTTGCAAAAATATGCTTTTCTTTGGAAATAAATTTTCTTTTCTTAACAGTTTTTTACGGAAAAATAATTTCCTTTTTTAAAAATTTATAACTTGGTTTTTAAATTTTCGTTTAAAGCTTTTTTTTTAACCCCGTTTTTCATGGTTATCAAATTTATTTCTTTAAAACAAATTTTCACGGTTAATGAAATAAAGGTTAAAAGAATGTTTTTTGTGGTAAAGAATTTCGTTTTGTTTAAAGTATTTTCTCTTTGAATGCCGTTTTGATATCAAAAGGGGAATTCCTTGTTTTTTGAAGTTTTTAAAATATTTGCGAAAATATGCTTTTCTTTGTAAATTAATTTTCTTTTCGTAACAGTTTTCCATGGAAAATATAATTCCTTTTTTTTTAATTTTGTAACATGGGTTTTAAATTTTCGTTTAAAGCTATTTTCTTTTTTTATCGTTTTCATGGTTAATGGATTTAAAACTTTAAAAGAATTTAATTTTTAAAAAAATATTACATGGTTCTTAAATTTTCGTTTAATGTGATCTTCTTTTTAAAACCCGTTTTTTCATGGTTAATGAATTTATTGCTTTAAAAAAAATTTCATGGGTAATGAAATAAAGGTTTGAAGATTGTTTTTTACGGTAAAAGAATTTGGTTTTATTTAAAGAATTTTCTTTTTGAATTCCGTTTAGTTATTAATAGGGGAATTCCTTGATTTTAGAAATTTAAAAATGTTTGCGAATGTTATGCTTTTTTTTCGCAAATAAATTTTCTTTTCATAACAGTTTTTCACGGCAAAAGAATTTCCTTTTTTAAAATTTTATAACATGGTTCTTAAATTTTCGTTTAAAGCAATTTTTTTACAGTTTTTCATGTTTAATGGTTAAGCTTCAAAACAAAATTTCAGGGTTAGTGAAATTATGGTTTAAAGATTTTTTATGGTAAAGGAATTTGTTTTTGTTTTTTCATTCTCTTTGAATGCCGCTTAGATGTTTATCGATCAAATCCGTATTTTTTTGCATTTTTTTAAATGTTAACGAAAATGTGCATTTTTATTAAATGACTTTCTTTTTCTTAACAGGTTTTAAAAGATTTCCCTTTTTAAAAATTTTATAAAATTGTTTGTAAATTTTCTGTAAAAAAAAAACTTTCGAATAAACAATATTAATTCCTCACAGAGGTCCTGAGAAAAAAAATTCCCTTGGGGCCTACGTCATCTTTGAGGATGCTGTATGAAGGGTCTATTTGATGAAAGGAAGGAATCTTGGCCTTGAAGAGACCCATGTCATGGGAGGGAGAAAACACAGAGGCCGGCAAAGCGTTCCACAGCTGAGCTAGTATCTTCAACCTTTTTATGTATATGGTATTTCGTTAATGGATGTAATAAAAATATTTAAAAAAGTTGATCCATTCAAATTGAAAGTAAAAAATATTTTAGTCTAACTATTATTGGACGATTTTTTAAGTGGGAATGTTGTTTTTGATCTACCGATACACAACTTTACTCTAATAATCTAGAAATCTACCCTCCCCTCATCCTTTTTTATGAGTACCGCACAAGAGTCCCAATTGCTTCCGACCTACGGTATCCCCAATTGGGGTATGTTGTGAGGCTGATTGATGTAGGGAGGGGAAGGAGATGGGGGAGTGGAAGGTGGCAAAGTGCCTGCACCCTACCTACCATTTGCGCACTCCGCATTTGAACCCTCTACCTCCGGACTGATAGTCAATAACCTTACCCCTCGACCACTGAGGCCACTGGAATTTGTAAACATGCCAAAGGTCCATTTGAGTGGTTCGCTACGTTTGGTGACTTAGCAGAGATGCCCGGGTTCATGGGGTGAGGTTAGTCCCGATCTTGACGGCGGATGGATCTGCCCAACAACTGCGTGGCCTGGTTGAGGGAGTCTTTTGACCTCTCCAGCAGGACTCCCTCGGAACATCGCCTTCACCGCAGTGGGGGGATAGATTCATACGTCTGTCACTTCTGGACACACTGACCCCTCGATTTCTACACAACCTTTTCCTTCCCAGAACTTCCTCTCCTTCCTTACCTCAAAAGACCCCCACGGCGTCCTCAAAGATGACGTAGACCCTGAGGGGAAGTATTTTCCGCAGGACCTTCTGTGGGGAGCTAATGTAAAAAAAATTAAAATTATTTAAATCATTTTTTTTAAGTCACCCAATAAATGGAGGGACTTATGCAAGTATGAGCCACTCTACAAAATTCGACAGAAATTTGAACGCTTTTTTTATTTTGTTGTTTATACGACACACTTGTTTTACAATACCCCCGTAAACACTTTCATTTTTAATCTCTTTATCTGTTGACCAACGTCCCATTCTCTCCACAGAATAATGCTAATATCATAATGTGTTTCCCACAAAAGTCATAAATTCTGCATGAACAATGGGTGATTTCCAGACTTCATACTTGCCCGCAGATGAGCCATTAAATTTCTGCCAAAGAATGGTGATTTTACGAACATGCTCTCAAACCTAAATTCACTCGTTAACAAATCATTTGAAATGGATTAATAAAATGATATGTTTTTTCAGGTAGTGACGAAGGGTTTTTTTTTATTTTTTTTTTTTTGCAGCATGTTTAAGTCAAAAATGCGATTTTCGCTAAAATTTTCCGTGAATTTGTTATTATAAAATGGAAAAAAATTGTAAAAAAAAAACTCCTACCTGTTGATTTATGTGTAAAAATAGTGTGCAAAACTTCAAAAATATCGGTCAAGTAGATTTTGAGTTATGATGTTCACGGACTAAAAAACATTGTTTTGCCAGAAAATCAATTTAAAGTTTTGTTATACTCGAATAGAGCAAGAGGGCCGATCGCTTAAAATGCTGTAACTTCATTAGCTTTGCTCCGATTTACTTGAAATTTTGGCACAATACTCTCGACATATTGTACACTTAGAAAAAAATAATTTGAAAAATGAGTTTTAAAACCCTACCCCCCCCCCCCCCCCCCCTTAAATTCTTTAAGTTTTAAAGCTCTTAAAAAAAATATGTATATATACAAATTTCAAATAACCAAATAAAAAATATGTTGTCAGAAAAATAACAACACACATAGATCATCATCCAAAGTTATCCGTGACAACCTCAGCCTCAACCTCTTTAAAAAACCTTCACCAAAATCGAAATATACGCTGAGCATTCCGATAAGCAAATTGTTGAATCCAAAATTCAACGTCCAATTTGAAATTTTCCTGCATCTCTCAAGAATGCGACACGATGTTTAATGTATGAGAAGTAACTGGGACTCAACAACTACTTCTTGTGACATACTAATCAATAATCAAATAGCTTTTAATCTGCCTGGTGAATAAAACTACCATTAGTCGAGAAGGTGATTTTCCACGACGCGTTTTTATTTGTTGACTCTAGAGGTAAGAATGCGGAAAAACTGGTCGATTTTCAATTCATCATAGTATAAAGATGCAATTTATATTGTTGACAGTCACATCTTCCTGTCTGTTTTATAACAAAATATATCGTAATACGT
Organism: Glyphotaelius pellucidus; assembly: GCA_936435175.1. Lineage (NCBI taxonomy): Eukaryota > Metazoa > Arthropoda > Insecta > Trichoptera > Limnephilidae > Glyphotaelius > Glyphotaelius pellucidus. The sequence continues at coordinate 23,122,217 of OW386555.1, read as the reverse complement.
ACTCAGATATCTAAATGAATTTGAATCCTTGAGGATGTAATAAAAATATTAACCTGACGAAAGCAACATTTTTAAATATTTTTATTCTTCATACTTTTATTAAGCCGCCGCTTTCCGAATTTCTACCGATTTCTCACATAACTCCCTTAAACATTTGAAGTTTTTAAGTTCTTCAAAAAATATGTGTTATTTTTGAAGATAATATCTAGAAACCTTCCACGCCGAAACGCAAATTATATGCAATTCCTTCGATAGAAAAAAATCGCAAAGTATGCTCCGAAAATTATTTAAAACAAGTCTATTTCTATTATTTTACTAGTTATGTTTGTGAAAAAATTCACAATGTTTCTTTGAATGATACTGAAGATACCTTCCACGAGATTTTTGCTCTATTTTAAACGAGTCATGTTTTATTAAGCATTTTCATAATTTTTGCTTCAATTTTATCGTTGAAAATATTAGCGCGCTCTGTCCAACATTCGTAATTACATATCTCTCCATCTTCTTCTTTTTGAGCCGGGAAGCGTCGTCTTAACCACCTGCGTTGCTTGAGATGGCTTACCAGCATTTTTTTTCCATTCGGATAAAATTTGGTCCATTTGAACATTTACCCATTATTTGTATATTGTCCATTCGAATATGTATCCATTTTACCTTTTTAAATTGTACTTTTATACATTTTGACAAATTGGTCAATTAAAAAAATAGAAACACTGCAATAAACAATGCTAATAATATTTTTTATTTTTTTTATGGTCACTCGTGAACACCTGCAATAATCATTGATTATGAAACGATTTATTACATTTGATTTGATAAATGCCTTAGAAAATGTCAACCGTGTGCGGTTGACAAATACGGCAATACGCACTGTGCATTTTTATCAACTCTACAGAAAACTATTTGCGAATGAGGCCACACTCAATCAAATACACTGAACGAATAATAACTAGAAGTGTGATCAATGTTGTCAAAGTATATAAAACCTTTAGATTCCTAACCAATGTCGCACAAGAATTCCAACTGCCGAAGGCAGTAGAAATAGAGGTCCTGCCTGCGAAAAAAATGAAATAAATTGCAGGCCTATAAAAATGCTTTAAAATGTAAATTCTGCCTCTACTATCCCCTTTTTGGATATGGTTTTATTGCATAACGTGAAAAATGAAATTGTTTAAATATTTGTTCCGAAACTACGCAGAATCAAATAAAAAAATCAATCATGCATTTTGACAACGTTTTTTTTTCAAGTTACGCTTCTTTTCGATTCTGAATGGTGGTCTTACCAGGGCAAGGATGGCTTGTTTCAAAAAATTTGAGAATTCGTCAAATATTTGACGTTAATTTTCACGTTCTGCGTAAGTTCTATTCAAGTTCTGTGATGATTTCAGTTTTATGAAGCAGCTGGCCTATGATGATAAAATAACAGAACTCGAATAGAACTTACACTGAACGTGAAAATTAACTTCAAATATTTGATGAACTCATCAGATTTTTTGAAACAACCCGTCCTAAGAGTTTTTATCACATCTTTAGGTACCCATTTCAAAGAAAGTTGACATCGCTTATTTATTTATTTATTTAAATGCAGGAGGGCTTTTACATATAGTGCAGTACATGTTTTTGACAAAATGTAGGAAATAACATAAAATATAAGAAACATAATATAGGTTACAAAAAATATAAGAGTTGGCACAAAGTAGGTAACATAGAATGTAAGTTAAGTAAAAATAGAGATAAAAATAGTTTTTGAAGTACGTTCATAGGTCGTTTGAAGTACGTCATTTGAAGAAGCCAAATTCAAATTATTTTCAAATACATCCGTATTTTTTAAATATTTGTTGCCAAGTCTATGAAAACACTGTATTGGTGAATGCAAGCTATAGTTGAAATGAGATGTACGTATATAAAATGTTAATATATGTTTGGTGGTTCGTGTAGGTACATGAAAATTTATTAATTGCCGTAGTTCACAACAATCGAATTTAGAGTTCAGTAATTTTAATAAAAATGTTGGTCGCTTATTTTTCATCTGTTTTATAGAGTTGGAATAATTAAAATAAAATAAATAAATAAAAAACGGGTAATTTAAATGCTCCAAAAAGCTATTATGTTTAAAACCTACGAAACGTAGAAATTTTCTTTGAATTATGAATATGAATTTTGTAGAAGGGCGACCAGACGATGGCGTTATGTTCATTAGGCTTCTAACAAGGGATATGTATAACAGTTTAATGTTTTGTAACTATTCAAAGTTTTTAATTGTTCTCTTACCTGTTGATAATTTACATGAGAACTTTCGGTTCCAAGGTTCTGGTCTAATAAAACTGATCACGTGCATAAAAAAATAACTTCGATATTTGAAATATTTTACCAATTTCAGCAAGAGTAAGGTAAATTAGAGCTTAAATCGGGCGTAACGACATGCCCACATTACACTGTTGTCGGTTTATCCTTCGGTGATCAAAGATCATTGGAATCCCGTTTGAACATTTGAAATATTCCAAAAGGAACGCACTTACGACAGGCATAGGCCATAGAAGATATTAAGTTAAAAGATATTGAGAGATAAAACACAAGGCGATGACGAAATCGCTGCGAGGTGAAACCCACACCTGTGCCGAACAATTCTATTAAGTGGGTACCTAACTAGAGTTCAGTCAATTTAGCGAAATTCCTTGCAAAAGGCCGTTAAGTTTTGAATTTTTGAAATATACCTCGGAGAGCCCCGCGCCCGGCGTTACCCGGCAAAAACAGTGTAATTTAAGCACTTCTTTTCGTTTTCCAGTATATTTAAAAAAATTAAACATCTGTCGAAAAATAGTTATATCAAAAATAGTTAATACATCTTTTTTAACCCTTGATTTACCCGGTGGTTTCATACATACACAATTTACCCGGTGGAGTCCCCAGGACTCCCGGAAATAAAATCGTAAATTAAACATGATATAAAAACTTTTTTAAAATTAAATGCTAGTTATATTTATTTATTGTATATTTGGTTTTACAATGGTGTAGGTTTTTACTTAAAATTATAGAATCACAGCCTTTTATTAAGGAACTTCCAGAATATGGCACTTTTTGTAACAAAATTACCAAACCTAACTTCTAGTCCCAACATTTCAAAAACAAAACAATTTTTCAAAGTCATTTCTAAAGAAATCTAACAAAGCATAATCAATTCTTATAAAAGGCAAAAAAAAGAACATGGTTCTGTTTTTTGCTTTTTTTGTTCAATACCATCGATAGGCTAAAACTATAACACTAATACCCCGGTGGAGTCCCACGGACTCCATTAGCGTGATTACTTATCAATCGGAGTCAATCGGAGCCGCGTACATCGACCTCCACTCCCCCGCGTCTGGCGCGTCCATGGGCGCGTCACTGCGTAAAGGTACTGAAACGCACAATTTGTAATTCCAAAAACTAACGATCTTATGAGCGCTGATAGTTTTCAAAGGAGTCCCAGGGACCTACCGGGTAAATTAAGGGTTAAAGTAGAGTTGATTGTCTACAATTTGACATATGTTTAAAAAAGTAAACATAGTAGCTCATATTTTCCTCAATTTAAAGCAAATTTACTCTACGTTCAAAAAGGTAAGAATGATTTTTTCATCATACGTTTATTTTTCTGAATATACGTCAAAACCAATAACAATGGCCTTAATTGTGATGATTTTGAGGAGTGGCGAGGGGCGCAAGGGTGCGCCGAGGCCGAAAACTTGGTTTTTACAACAAAACTAAAAACTTGTTTTTTTTTGCCTTGGTTACCCAAATTAGATTTTGAGAAATAATTTTATTTTTATTTTATTTTATTACAAGCCCATTACATAATTATATTGTAAAAGCCCATTACATAATTATATTGTCTACTGTAATGATTTTTCACAGGTAGTACACGCCACTTTAATACCGACTTGAGGTTGATGCATAAATCGTCGCAAAAGACGAGTTTAAGGTTCGGAAAGCGGCATGCCACCCCGCCCGCGCCTTTATCTGTCGCACGTATGTTTTATGCATTTTTTCTTTCGCTTACGGTCATTGTAAAATCAGTAAAGTTACAACCTGCACGAGAATGGATCAAGTTAAGGTCGGCATTAAATTTGGCGTGGACTGTATACGCTAGTAATAATGGTTCTATGCCAACTGAGAATAAAGTCAACTCAACACCTCCTTGAAAAGTCATTAAAAGCTATGAAAAAAAATATTTTTAATTAGCCGATAACCCTAACCTAACTTAACCTATTTAACCAAATTTTTATACATTTTTTATCACTCTGAATAACTTGTCTGAGATGGTTCTGAGTTGGTTTCATTCCGAGTTGTCCGGTCACCAGTAATAATAGTATTCCACTTTTATGAAAGTTGAAAAAATTTCATTATTTTTTTACATAATGGAGCGTCCGTAGTCGCAATTAATTTGATAGTTACATCAGGAAATAAAGATTCGCTGTGTGATCATAATTTTTCCATCAAATTCAAAAGTGAATCTGCGCGAACCGTGAAATATTTATGCAAAGAAAATATTATTGTGGGTTCGCTTTTAAATTATTATGATTGTTTGCAATTATTATTTAACTAAACTTAATTAAAATTTATAATATCGAGTTATTGATTATAAATGAATAGTTCTTTCAATTTATAATTTCAAAGAAGAAGAAATGAGGACAATCTGTTGAAAATAATGCTGCATTTTTTAATTTTTTGGACTGATAGTGGATTTGAGCAATACACTAGTGGCACCTGGTTGCAAAAACATGAATTAATAAAAACGTACACCGGAGTTCCAAACCTCTTCAAATACATAAAATCAACAAAGAATGAATTACACATTTCGGGGAATATTTCCAGATGGCGCTCTTTTTTTTTATATGAATACCGCACAAGAGTCCCAACTGCTCCCGTCTGGAGCCAGTGAGACTATGGCATCCCCAATTGGGGTATGTTGTGAGGCTGAAGGTAGTGGGGAGGGGAAGGAGATAGGGAAGAGGAAGGTGGGGAAGTACCTGGCTATTCAGATCTGGTCACTAAACACGGCTAAAGCCATTTCAAGCAACGTTTCAATTCTGAATGGTGGTCTTGCACCAGGGCGATACTGATAGTATCTTCCACTCTGGAACGTGCCGCAAATATACTATATATTATTTTAAATGAATAAATTGTGAAATAACACAAATTTATCAAATAAAATTTATTTGCGCACGCCGGGTTCGAACCCGCGACCTTCGGATTGTGAGTCGAGAGTCTTGCCTCGGGACCACGGAGGCCGTCAAATTTATTCACTGTCAAGCAACATAATATTGTTATCAAAAAAATGACACTAAAAGGTACTATTATGTAGGTTTTACGCCGGTCAGAAACAGTCAGTTACTTTCTAGATGCTTATTATATTCTAGAAACAAAGGGGGTATTATTTTTTAGACCACCAATAGGTTTAAACAAAAAATACGTAATCAACATCTAAAAGTTCTCACTTGGACTTCTACCGTAGAGATACTAGGTAGGTAGGTATCCACAACAATGACTTCTACACCATACAAACTGGCGAATAAATAATGTGAAATTCTAAAATGTATTTATGTAAAATTTATAAAAAATAAATTATTGAGCAGTACAAATTGAACGGTAACAAACGAAAATAAATAATGATATGAACATAAAACAAAGCCGACAGACCCCGGGGATATTTCACAAGCTCTGATTTGAGATTTCCACGAAGTATTATCGAGATTATTTTTTGGGTTATGCTCTTCGATCAATAAAGGCTTATTATACTTGGTCGACGGTTATGCTACATGCCGTGTTGAGCTACCTACCTATCTCGTTCTTTAGCCAACGCTTCAAAAATAATTCACGATAAAACCGAATTTTATTCCATTCTAACAACGTTATAGTAAAAACGACATTAGCGCCACGTTTTCACATGTCAGGATGGCCGAGCGGTCTAAGGCGCCAGACTCAAGGTTTACCTTACCCGTGTATACGGGGATATCGAGCTCTTCTGGTCCTCTCTGAGGGCGTGGGTTCGAATCCCACTTCTGACAAATATTTTTGACGTTTTTTTTAATTTGCTGATGAGCTGAGACCTTTTTATTACCAAAGTATTTTTTGGTCTAAGCATCTAGCGGTCAGCATTTTAGCAAAAAATGCCCAGATACCAGAAAGCCTTGATAGGAAATAAGTTAATTATGTCGGCTTTGAAGATGCTGTGAAAAGAAAATTTACATAGGAGGCCAAGAGAAAAATAATTTCCTTCGGAGCCCATGTCGTCTTTGTGAGAAGTGAAAGGAATGAGAGGAAGTTCTGGAAGGGGAAAAGTACGAGGAGTGGGTAGGTACCTAGGAACGTGGGGGTCAATAGTCCAAGAGTGACAGATGTGTGAATGATTTGCATGGCGCCGTTTTTGCGTTTTGAAGGACGATGAGTCGAGAGTCCTGCTGGAGAGGCCAAATGATTTCCATCACCACATGAACCCAGACACCCGTTCTAAGACACCAAACATAGCCAACAACTTGGGGTGATCTACGGCAGAGGTGTTTTTTATCCAATAAATGGTTGAATGCTAACCACACACTGTGGATACGGGATTCGGAAATTATTATTAAAAATATTTCATAGAGCCCCAATCTTGGAGGGGGCCCCGGCTAGGTGCCAAAACAATACACATTGATATACCTAGGTAGTAGGACTTAGAAAAAATATTATACCTTAATATTTGCGGAAAATATTGTTCGGAGGAGACGTGGAGGAGGCCAGTGCAATAATGGAGGACTTAGCTAATTTTAAATTGAACACACAACACCTAGGAAGGAACCCGACGCCTTTGTCCACTCGGCTGATAGCTTCGACCAGTATACTAGGTCAATGGCTGATAGCTTATAGTTAAGCTGACGTATTTTAAAGGCTCCCGTTTTAATCAACGCTAAAATATTGCCATTTAAAAATACACTGAAAAATTTCCGCCAACATATTTTTGGAATACTGACTTCATGAAACCTAGATGGAAAATTATTTACTTGCTGCGCCTTTTCTGTGTACTTATGTTCATGAAGTTGCTCTGGTAGGAATCCTGATAACCTAATACCACTGATAACATTCCTGAGTTGCATTCCGGTGCTGAAATACCGGCCATAATAACTATCCTAGTACAAACACATTGCTTCTACACCAGACAAAAATAAGTGAAGTTTTGAAGATACATATATTCCAAATTGCATGCAGAAGACGAATAATAGCAACAAATGTGTACCAAAACACAGTTATTTGGCGGTCCATCCTCTCTGCCTAACACTGTAGAAATGGCGTTAGTTAGTTATAATATTGGTCGATATTTCCAATAATAGTAGAAGCAAACAAACGTGCTCCAAACTAATCTAGAAAGTTAGTTTTAGTACAAAAGACAATTTGAAATGATTCGCTATTTTGTCACATTGCTCAACTGCCTCCGTGGCGCAATTGGTTAGCGCGTTCGGCTGTTAACCGAAAGGTTGGTGGTTCGAGTCCACCCGGGGGCGATTATTTTTGCTTTTTTTTCATTATTTATTTATTAACTTTTGCTGATTATTAAAACTTTTTATTTCACACCTTTGAAAACACAATCAAAACTTGCACGGTTTTAGAACTGCCTAGTAAGTACCTACCTACTGAAAAAAAGTTTTTGATGAATCTTCATAGGTACCTAGGTAGGAACCTAATTGAATTAAAAAATGATAAACACAACCAGATATTCCATTAGTTTTTTCCGTCAAAAATAGGTAGGTAGGTTTACATTTACACTAGTGACAGCTGACAGCCAGCGTCATTTGGCTTGGCCTATTTCAGCAAAAAGCTCGCTATATTTTATTCCCACCGAAGAAGGAAAAATACCCATCTCTTTTCTTTTTCTGATGGTGTGCATCGAAACGATTTAAAACTTTCAACTAATAATTTGTACAATAATTTTTACATTGCTGTCATGCGGGGATATAGCTCAGTGGTAGAGCATTCGACTGCAGATCGAGAGGTCCCCGGTTCAAACCCGGGTGTCCCCTAATAATATATTTTTTTATCCAACGAAATATATATTTTTTTATCCGACGAAAGTGCACCCTTACTATTTTATTCCATACAGCTGTTTTGGCAATTTTTTTAATGTAATTTTAAGTAAAAATGCCATTGCGTAAAACAATATAAATGATAAATAACCATAAAGTTTTTTATTTTAAATAGGCAATTCACTCTGAAAAGCTTTGTGAATGTTAGTTATTGAATTCATAATAAAATGGTGACCGGACACCTCGGAAAGAAACTAACTCAGAACCATCTGAGATAAGACATTTGAGTGATAAAAAAATAATAGGTTTTGGTTAGGGTTATCGGCTATTATAATTTTAAATTATTTTTATCATAGCTTTTAATGACTTTTCAAGGAGGTGTTGAGTTGACTTTATTCTCAGTTGGCATGGAACTAATAAAATACACATTTTTTGTGTCTACAGGGCACTTTGAAGAAAGAAATTATATTTCTTTTGTGGTCGCAAAAACGTTTCACTTCCCAAAGCTTCTGCAGTCCCCCTTTTCCCCTGCCTAGTGTGTATAGGGCGATTAACTGGACTAAAAATAAATATTATGGCATTGTTGATTGAATAGCCCTTATCCATAATTTGCCACAAATTTTAATTAATATTTAGCCAAGATTTTATTCAATACGAAAATTACAAAGTACAGATACTCGTGAACGAATCTGTCCACTGTTTATAAAGTATTATAACACAATCTTAGCAGATGGGGATGTAGCTCAGTGGTAGAGCGTTCGCTTTGCATGTGAAAGGCCCCGGGTTCGATCCCCGGCATCTCCAAATTTTTGCACCTTTTCTTTGTGATATTTCATAATTTATTTATTCATTTACACCATAGGTAGATTTATATTTTTTTGATGACCGGACAACTCAACAAGTGGCATATCATCACTCATTTGAAAAGTCAATAAAGATGTTGAAAAAACAAAAAACGAGGTTTTAAATAGATCAAAATAATTCATATATTTTACGTCAGATTAGGTTAATTTTTTTCATCTTTAATATTAAATAATTTAATATAAATAATAGTCTATTAAAATATATTTTACATTGGAAATGTACGAACGCATACAAGAAACAATTTTAAAATATATCTATAATTTTATGGCTAAAATTATCTGTGACAGTGTCCATTGATTTACTGTTTTCTTCCATACAAAATTTTTTGCAAAATAAATATATAAAAAACAACTTTCTAGGCTTTCGTTTGCCAAGCGATTTTTACGTCTATTCGTGGCGATATAAGGCGTAAGAATAAGTGACCGACCGAAGGTTCAGTTGCAAAAAAATATAGTTTCCGAGTCAGTTTCGGTTTTGGCAGAAAATCTGATACCGAATAAAACTGAGACAGATACCGAATCTTCGGTATCTGTCTCAGTTTCGGCCGCACCTAAAAATTGAGTTCCTTCCTTCATAACGTAAGTGTTGATTATTGACAAATTTTTGTTCCAAGAAGTAGTTGACATGTTTTGTTAATTTTTATAATTTTTTTTGTTTTATAGCAGTAATAAAAAAAATAAAAAATAATTTTTCACACACTTCAATTATTTTTGTTATTTGGTTTTTTCGGACAGCGTTACAGTGTCCATCGTCAGGGCAAATGTGTATCGTGGCAGCGTTACAGTGTCCACCATCTGCCCTGTCCGAAACGTTGGCTAAAGAAGGAGGTAGCGCAACACGGCATAACATCCCAAAACCAAATAACAAAAATACATTTGGCCGTGAAAATCTAAAATCGTATCTTCTTGAATTATTGTTTTTTTTTTATTTCATTGAACACCTGCTAACTGTCTGCATAAGTGTAAAAAATAATCCAAATTTCAGTAAACAATAGATTTTTAAAAAAGTTTCGGTTTCGGCCGAAACTGTGACAGATACCGAAGATTCGGGACAAAGTACTGATTCGGTCAGACACTACAAAGAATACATAGATTTTTGGAAATGTAGGAATCATGCTTGTTTTTTTTCTACTTATAGCAGTGTTATCTTATTTCCGTAGTAGACACCAATATGAGAAAAGGTAATATGGATCAAGATTTACTATAATTCAGACAACTACAAGCCATGATAAATAATTAGTACCTATCGCAGAATAACAGCTAGTGATAAAAAAATTTTATTCAATTTTTCTAGTACCTATTACAATATCAGATTGATAACAAAAAATAATCGGTTGTCAATCGAAGCAATATTTCCTAGAATTTAATATAAATGATTACTTATGTACATAATAATATTTGAAATATATTTTATCCTTTGATTGATCGACTTTATTAAACCTGCGAGGACATAGTTCAAAGATTTATATCCAAATTATTGCTTTATTATCTATGTGTAAACATGTTTTATTCATCTGTTGTCTACCAATTCTGATGTATGTAGTGAAATAATAGACTGATTGATGTAGAAATTAAATCTCTGAGGCGTGTGTGCGATAAAACTGCACATGAATTACAAATGAGAACAAAATAAGATTTTGTGTTCACCCATACAACAGAATAAATAATAATTGTAGACCATTAGTCGCCGCCAAGGAACTACATAAGAATTATAACAAATTGACACTTTTTCTAACTTCAATTCACTCCTTCTCCATCAAATCCTTTCTTACGTTTTCCGGTGAATTATGTTTATATAAACGTGGTTATTTTCCCACCTCCAGAACAAATTTGGTTACATGTAGGGTTACCATTTAGATAATTGAAAAGTCCGGGCAAAAAGCCTGACAGTCCAAAAAAAGTCCGGACATTTTAATCACATAATGCAAATATCAGGTACGCACTTCATAACGGGAGCACAGTGGACAAGAGAGCGTAAAATATTATCTGTACTGTACCCTCGGTCAGATAATTGTTGATGATTCACTACAACCATAAAACCATGAGCTGCGAAGAATTTTATAAGAAAACTTTGAATGGACGGGAGCTGCTCCGTCAAGTACCTATCTGGCGCTGAAAAATATTAAAATTTATATATTTGTTGAAAACGAGTGTTAAGTTTTGAAGAAGATATTTTATGTTTAAACTTTAACTTGTTGATTGTTTGCAACTGCAATTAAAATTTATTGTTGATCTCCACGAGTTGATTGTTAAAGAAAATTTATATTTTGTTTTTAGATGAGTGTAAATTAATAAAGATTAAAGACTTATTTGATATTACTTATGTAAGTTTTATTACTCATATTCCACCTAAAACAAAAAAAATCCGGACAAATTAAAGGGCCGGACAAAGTCCGGACAAAAGGCTAGAAGTCCGGACATGTCCGGATTAATCCGGGCGGATGGTAACCCTTGTTACATGACAACTCTTTGATCCCCTTGAAAAGGCGTTAAAAGTGATGAGGCCAAAACCCAACCTAACTTAAGGGGTCGTCCGGCTTAATCACGTGAGGCTTGAAAGGAGTGGGAGGGGTTCGGAAAAAAATCACCAAATATCACAAGGAGGTGGGGGGGGGGGGGATATAATGAGATATCACGTGTATTTATTTGTCGTTGAACGCACGATTTCTAAACCAAACAGCGATTCACCGTTGCCAGGCAATTATTTCCCCGCGCGTTGCGACAATCGCTCGGCTCACCAGTCACCAGTAAGTCTGTGATTTTGACGCCGAATACATGCGTAAATCGTTACCGTGAAATGTTTCGCCTTAAAACAATGGATCAATGTCAATGAACTAGATCTGTAGAGATCTGTATAAAGACCTTTTTGCAGAATATAAAAAGGGAAAAAACCTAGTGTAGCTTTGTTCTAAAAAAATACACGTGATTTTGGTTATTTGGGGGGGGGGTGTGTCTGAAACCTCACCACATATCACCAAGGGGAGAGGGGGTTAAAAAAGTGCTAAAAAACATCACCTGATTTAAGGACAACCCCTAACCTATTTAACCAAGTTTTTTTTTCATCACTACCAAAAAATTTATATGCGCTTCAATTCTGGTAGGCTTCTTATAAAAAACTATAGGAATGTGATGTATGCGTGTCTGTGAGTCTGTGAGTTGTGAGTACGGTTAGTTTTATCTTACTTCGGATGAAATTCTATTTTTAAATTTCTTAATGGCGAAAAATTTTCTTGATTTTATTGGCTCTACAGTTAAAAGTATAAAATAAATACACCAGTTTTCTTTCAAGCGTGGATCGCACTTGTTGTGATTTTCTATAATTCTTATACAAATTCTTGTAGATATTTATAATATAATTTGTGAAATCGGCTCAGTAGCACGTGCCAAAAGACAGATCGTAAGCTTATTTTAAAATCCCAAATCAACATTTTTTATTATGCCAGCTTAGCTTTGCCGGAAGATGTAATATGCTGGGATGATGCAAGGATGCTGGGCAGTGCTGATTTAACCGGAGGAAACCGGAACGCTACTCCGGTTTGTTAATTCTCTCTTCCGTCATTGATGTAGAAATGTATTATTCTAAGTCTTCCGGATGGTTCCTTCCGAGGAATCAGTAGGTATGCCGAAAGTTTCTGCCAAAACCGGAAGTTTTCCGGTTGATAACTAATTAGACTCATCTTCTGAAGAATTTATCTATATTTGGTACAATAATATACTATCAAATATCGGATCATCTTACTCGGTATTCATTCATAAAATTTTTAAAATTTTTAGGATTGAAAAAATCCATCGTATATTTTTCGTTTCACGTAATACAATTATTTAAATTATATGTATAAACAGTTTTTTTTATAATTTAATTAAGTTCTGCTGTGTAATTACTAATTATTATTATTAAGCAAGACAGCTGTTTCGCCTTCTCTTTTGAGGCCCCAGTTGTCACCTTTGGAGTTGCTGGGTTGAGGAAGGAGGAGAGGAAGTTCTGGAAAGGAAAAAGGTACGAGGGGTGGTTATTAATAGGGGGACAGTGTGTCCAGGAGTAAAGGATGTATGAATCCATCCCTTCCACTGCGGTGCAAGGCAATGGGTTGAGAGAGTCCGGCTGGAGAGTTCAAAAGGTCTCTCTCAACTGGTATATCCCGATCCGGCCCGCCTCGCAGTAGGTGTGCAAACTCATCCGCCGCTAACAAACAAAAAAAAAACAAACTCCACCCCCAAGAACCTGCTAAGTCACCAAACGCAACGAACCACTTGGGGTAACCAATGGCAGGAGAATCTTATTGTGTTTTTCTTTCATAAAACCATTTTTGAAATTTTCACAACATTCGGTTTTAAAAAAGCAGCATTCTCGATTTTATTAGAAACTGGTGTAGGCCCTGTGAAAAATCACTGGATAGTCTGAATTCTTGATACATCAGTTCCAATTTTGAAAATGATAATTAAAATTTCCAAGGATTTTAAAAATATTTACACATTAAAAATTCTGTTCACATCTCTTGTTAGAAGCATTCTTGAATATAATTCAACAATTTGGTCACCTGTCTTCAACAATCACATCAATACCATTGAAAGAGTCCAACACAAATTTTTGAGGTGTATTAATTTTAGACTTGGAATTCCCTTAGAATCAATAAATTATGATTTTTTGTTGCACTCATTAAAATTGTTGAAATTAAGTGACAGAAGAAAAATTTTTGATCTGATATTTTTGTATAAAATCGTTAACTATCAGTTGGATAGCCCTGATATATTAAAACTGCCGATATATTCACTTTCATATACCTACAATAAGATCAAGGTTCCCTAGTTTGTTTTATTGTGACAACTATATGTCGGTATCAGGCTCCAATTCAGTTGTAAATAGATTACACACCACTGAAAATTTTTATGCCAATGTGGCTGATATTTTTAATATTTCCATACTGAAATATAAGGTTGTACTGATCGAATATTTCAGCCAATTATACGTTAACGAGGTCACTACATAATGATTTTTTGATATTATTGTTTATTTTTAATGTCTGTATTATATACTATGACTGTAATTAAATATACAGAAGCTTGTAAATGGCACTTTGTGCCGCATAAAAAAAAATAAAATAAAAAAAATAAAAAATAAAATAATTATAATTTAGAGTTGAAACTTAGTAGATATGTACTTAGTGGACCATCGCTTGGCTGAATTCTCCAAACAATCAGTTCCAATAAGGAAAATAACCCTTAAAAACAAAACAAATCCGAATTCATTAAACCAGAATTACCAACAATCACCCTCGGAGTAACAGACTTACAACTGAAATTTATATGTTTGATGATATCATTTTGATTTTAAAATACTAAAAGAATTTTTAAATCTTTATTTGGAACACTATTATCCAAAGCGTAATTGTTTCGTCGCAAACAAAATGTTCTAAAATAACACTTACATAAATTTTTCACTTACGCGTATGTAATATCATGAAAAGCTTACCTACCTAAATTAAATTTGTATTAATTTATTAAATGCATTATAAAAATCTCAGTTTAAATATCTACCGAAATTATGTGATTTTATAGACATAAATCCGAGGTAACACAACAGAAAGTAAAATCACCCGAGTGATATAGATTTAACCCCTCAGGCTGATTTGTTCTCTCTATAACAGTGAGAAATATGCTGTAAACGGTATTAGAAAGAGAAAACACCACGCTTTATATTCAAATCTAAAAGTCAACCACAAAAGAAGTAAAATGTACACATTTATGAAACCAATGTTTTGGATCGCAATTTGAAAAAAAAAAAAAAATTATGGATTTTTTTTAAATGCTAATTTTTTATTATATCTTTAAGTAAATGTATGTTAATAATTCTCAATTTATAAAATTTTGTAAGTGTATTTTATCACATTTCAAAGACAGTTTTTAATTTTCGAAAAATACATTTTTAACATTGTTAAAAATGTTAACAATGTTAACAACAATTTTGGGTAGTAATTTTAATGTTTAAACTACAAAGTTTCGTTCCGCCGTAAATAGGTAATTTGTATTTTAAATTTACCCCTATCAAAATAATTTTTTTTCTGAATTTTTATTTTTCATTTTATATTTCATTATATTTATATGATAAGTACAGTCAAATTATTTTTTTATTGTTTTTCATTTACTCACAAATAATTGCCCAAATTGCCTCTAAAATTATGAACACTAAAATCCTTAGTGGCCTTTATTTAAAGCAAAAATAAATAAAGTAGCTCACATCCGTAATAGATATTTCATATACCTTTTGAGGGACCATCCATAAATTACGTCACACGAATTTCATGATTTTTTTACTCCCCCCCCCCCGTCCCTGTCACACATCGTCACATTTGTAAGACCCCCTCCCCCCTAGTGTGACGTCACATATTTTGCAATTTTACATCTAAAAATAATCATAACAGTATTTAATCATAACAGTATTATTTTATTTTAATTTTTATTATGATTTTTATATGTGACGTCACAGAGCTGATGACCCCCCCATACCCCTTGTCACACTTCTCTATTCCCCTCCCCCCCCCCTTTTAAGGTGTGACGTAATTTATGGATGGTCCCTGATTACAAAAATAATTTTTCAGTTTTGTTGGGTATTTTGATCTCAAATCCAAATTTCAGTTTTGTATGAAACTTGCTGAAATGGGCCGCGCATACGTTCTTCGTAAGTGTAACAAACCATCTAATTTTTCAGTGTTCCAAACGTATATCGATTACAATGAATGGCACGCCCATTATTACATGTACAATCTACAAACCGTTGTAAAGTGTGTAATTTCACGAACGTCTTCTCCGGTAAAGCGATCGGACACTGATTAAATAAATTATAAAATGGTGACCCCAAAAATTAGTCAGTATCGATTGGTTTTACTCTTTCAATGTTGACTCGCCCGCCGCCTGCCGCTTTTCGTTTTTCGGTCGATATAACTACGGAGAAAATGGATTGCAAAATTGCTGGTTGGTTTTTTAGTCGGTATTCGACATTGAAGTTATCGTTTTTAAGGTCAAAGCCAAGAAGGGAGAAAGTATCCCATATTTTACCGAAAGTGATATTCGGTCAAACGTAATAATCGAGTCTTATGTTCACTTATCACATTGGATTGACCTATTGAGTGTATTTTCACTTTCACAATGAAATGTGAATTATTCATCGTAACTAGCGCAGACCCGTGAAAAAGCAAGAATATTAAAATTCCAATTTTGAAAAGGGCTATTAAAATAAGTTTATAGTGTGTCAATTAAGGACGGGTTGTTTCAAAAAATTTGATGGATTCATCAAATATTTGAAGTTAATTTTCACGTTTTGTGTAAGTTCTATTCAAGTTCTGTTATTATTTCAGTTTTGTGAAGCAACTGTCCTATAACGATGTAATAACAGAACTTGAATAGAACTTACACAGAACGTGAAAATCAACTTCAAATATTTGATGAATCCATCAAATTTT
Organism: Glyphotaelius pellucidus; assembly: GCA_936435175.1. Lineage (NCBI taxonomy): Eukaryota > Metazoa > Arthropoda > Insecta > Trichoptera > Limnephilidae > Glyphotaelius > Glyphotaelius pellucidus. Next base: position 23,105,867 of record OW386555.1, on the reverse strand, counting down.
TTGAAACAACCCATCCTAAGAGTAGAATATTATATTAAAAATTAAATTGCACTATTGTTGAGTTACATAATTAATCACGTAAATTTTATTGAATTTGATTTAAATTAACATAAATTTGATTTTAACAGTGTAGGTAGAAAGGACGAATCACTAATGGTGAGTTTAGTTACACTACTTTTAGATCTGAATGAGTTAAATATATTCAGATACTTGCTCCAAGCATTTATTTGTAGTCTTTATTGGGGAGTGTGCTCCCATAAAATTGGACCAGACAGTCACTGATCTTTGTCTTGAAAATCAAACATTCTAGATAATAGAAACACGGGAGATGGACCATAAACCAATTCGAAAGTAGCTTGTACGCACAGCGGAGCCCCTTTTTTCTCACGTATTAACTTTCATTGGCCGGTAACATTGATACTCTTGCAGTTTGGTCATAGCTTGGCGACGATCGGTACGCTCCCTCGCTGTATCACAATTTATTATTATTACTATTATCTTTGGCTTGCATGGAGTTCCTTTAAAGAGTAAAGCAACAACACAAGGAATATAAACCAATAAGGAAATTAAAGAAGGAAAAGTTCATGTCCTTATTTCTGATAAGTCAGCGTTCGTAATGTTTATCCTCGCGCATATACACGTGATATTTTAATGAGTTCGTTTAAATTAAAAACAAGTTTATAACCTTGATAAATGATAACAACTTTATGCATAAATATATGTATAATGTTTACAATTTTTTATTATCGGTATTTGGAAAGTAATAGTATTTCGATTTTTTGGTTTTGTTTTATTTTGATTTTTTCGCTAACTAAAGGATCAAACCCTTGGTCCGCCTCGGATCTACGAGTTTTTCAAATCGTGGGTGCCCCCTCTCACCAGCGTTTGGGGAGTGGGTCTTTTTAGACCATTTTTTTTACACGCCCTCACTGTTCCAGCTCAAGGCCCCCTAATTTTCTCTGGGTCTTCTACTGCCCCCCTGAAAGTCTCAAGCGCCCACAAGGGGGCATTATCGTCCATGTTGATTACCTATGATGTACATTATGCAAGCGTTCAAAATCGACATAGGATACGTTCATAAAGAATTTATAAACCAACTGGGCGTTTTAAAATCAAATGAATATTCGATAGAACAACGTGCGCTGGATGCCAGGCGCTTTGTGAATCAGTTTTTTTTTTCAATCAAACATATAAATTACGATTTTGGCGCCCCCTAAAACTGCCGCCCGGCGAGATAGACGCATTTTAAAAGATATTAAAATGAAACACGGTCGGCGAGAAATCTTGTTTTTCCCGATTGTACTACGGGTTTCTGGACACTATTTGTATTACGTTATTTGTTTTACAGTACAAACCACTTGTTAAATACTACTCTGTAAAACAGCTCATCGAATTTTAAGATGTCTAATACATCGATAGGAGGAAAAATGGAAAATACACACAAAGACAATCGTCATACAGGGGTTTAATACTTATTGATTTCAACAAAAGGTATTCAGGAGAAAATAACAAAGAATTAATACGACAATCTGAGATTTATAAAAAAATTGTTTACCGCACAAGATTTGGCGTCTTGATCCGTGATCTCTGATCAATCCAATTATATATTAACAACAACAACAACAACGTTATCAACAAAATCATCACAATATCAATCATAACAGAATTTCCTGTATCCGGGTGATCGTCCATAAGTCTAAAGTACCGTAAAATGGGATGACTTTATGAATTTGTAACTTTAAAATTAAATATGTTTTTTACTAAAATCATTTGTGTGGAAAATTTTATGTCATATTTAATGCACGTGTACAAACTTTCGAAATATAATATGTAAAACAAAATGTGTGTGTGTTTGGAGAGTAAAAGAAGAAGGTGATGTCAACTTTCGGAGTGGGGCGACTTAGATATACGATCGTTGTAATTTTATTACAACAATACGCCATCCCAAATAAAGAAATTGTGTAGGAACTTCAAGCCGGAATGATACTTTTCAGTGCTTTCGTGGAGAAGTCTTCAAACTTCAAGATGGTAAAATTTTTATTGCTAATTTTAAAGTTTTCTAAAAAACCATTGATGGAATTATTCAAACCTCAAATCTTTCACAATTATAAATAGAATTGCAATATTTTACATCAAAATATAAAAATAAAGACAAATGACCGCTTTTAAGGAAACTAGATTTTTAATTATTTTTACGAATTTGTAAATATTTGTTTTTAGCGTCTCCTGTCAAGTTTACATTTTGTGGATTGAAGGGTTTAACTAAACTACCGTTGATAATATTATATCGACAGACACTTATATACAATATAATATAAATGACACGAAATTATAATAATTGTTGAGTAATTTAAAAGATGTATTTTTTTTTTGTCTCTGTAAAATATGTAAGGAAAAGCACAATTCAACCGATAATTATGTTTAAATATATAACTAAAAACCAACCACTTCTTCAATCTCTACAAAATTTCTTTGAGGCGTCATTTTTAATTAAATGAAAACAAATAAGTTTGTTAAACAGTAAAAGTGGTGTTTTACAAAGTTATTTGTTTTCATGTATTGTCACTTATTTTCGAAGCTTAATTTTGGGAGACGGGTTGGGTACCGCCGCCCCGTTATTGGATAAGTAACAGCCCTGCTGTAGGTCACTCCAAATGTTTGCTACATTTAGTGACTTAACAGGGGTACCCGGGTTCATGGGGCGAGGTTTCCTAACTCTTTGCAGCGGATGCGTGTGCCCATCTACTGCGTGGCGAGCCGGATCAGTGAGACTGGACATCCACCGCAGTGGGAGGACCCATTGACTCCCCGATTTGTATCCACCCCTCATACCTTTTCCCTTCACAGAACTTTATCTTCCTTTCCCTACAATGTTAACGTTTTTGCTTGAAATGGCTTTAGCCGTGTTTGGTGACCAGATCTGAACCCCACCTTCCTCTTACCATCTCCTTCCCCTCCCCACTACCTTCAGCCTCACAACATACCCCAAATGGGGTTGCCATAGTCTCACTGGCTCCATACGGGAGCAGTTGGGACTTTTGTGCGGTATTCATATAAAAAAGACCCTCTACACAGCATCCTCAACTGATTTCCTCGGCCTACTGTGAGGAGATATTGTAATTGTATTCGCGTTTCCCGAAATTTGCAGATGGTCAAATTACCCTCCTAAAGTCTCCCCATATTACGGTATTTATTAATTATTATAATATCTCTTGATTAATTTTATATCAATACGCTAAAAAGGACAGTGTTGCTGCGGTTTTATTGTAAACAAAGTATTTATAATCATATGATATAACTTAGACCCTTATTTAATTAATGATCTGTCTTTTGTCTTATCATTTCAAGTACCCATCATTATACTTTCTCTTGATGGACTATTGATAACAATGTTATTCTTTCGCATTGTCAAAGCTTATCTAATTAATTGTTATAATTACTTGTAAAAAATACTCCGTTATCTTTGATGGACAGTAGATTAGCAAATCCTTGAATAATAAAATTTTCTTAGTGAATAGATTATTATCTGAAAACATATCTTTTAGAAGGTCAATATATTTCTGTTTTGCAATAAAATCCAAATAAATATGAATAAATAAAATAATGAATTGGTAGTTTACATCTGCACTGCAACATTCTTCAAGATAATATCACCAAATTGTTAATTTAGTGTAATGATAATAGACTTTACTTAAATATCTCCAAATGTCAAATAGCTAGATTTTCTCGAATAAAAAATCCAGAGATCTTTAATTGCAACATTCATAACAATGCTCTTGAGACATTACAACAAATTAAAGACCTAGGCATTACTTTTCATTTAAATCTTTCATTCGTTAACCACATAACAGAGATCTGTAATAAGAGGTTAAAAATGTTGGGATTTATATAACTAGGCTAACTAGAAATTTTAACAATATAAAGTGTATTAAACTATTAAATTTTGCTTATGTTAGAAGTCAGCGGGAGTACAATTCTCGCGTCTGGAATCCACATTATAATACTCATGTACAAGCTGTTGAAAGAATACAAAACAAATTCTTACGTTTTCTAAATTTTAAATTGGGTGTTCCAGCAATTGTGTTGAACTGTAACACTCTGTTAAATGATACGAAATATGAATATGGTCAAATTGTCAGACAGAAGAATTTTCACTGACTTGGTATTTTTATATAAAATTCTGAACGATTTACTTGATTGTCCGGTATTGCTTGAACTGATAAGCTTCCGGATACCACAACGTAATACCAGAAGTCAGGATTTATTTCAGTGCAGAAATTCTGGTACTAACTACCATATGTATTCCTCTTTGCCCAGAATATTAATGGAAGGAAATAACTAAACCAAGTCAGTGGACATCTTCAATGTATCTTTAAACAAATATAAAACATTGTTACTGAGGCTATTCAATTATGTACAATAAATACTGTACGTATCTTATTATTCATAAAATATGTAAAAGCCTCCAAAAAGGGCGTTAATTAATAAAATCTTTACTTATAAGTGAATTAGTAGGTACAACGTGTACGAGGCATATTTTTTACAATAACTCCTACGCCCATGCCATCTTTGTGGATGCTGTGTGAAGTTTAGTTAAGGGAGGATTTGAAGTTCTGGGAAAGAAATACGTTTGATGGAGGAATCTAGGGGTCAGTGTTATCAGGAGTGACCGACGTATGAATCCATCCCTCATATTGCAGGGCAAGGTGATGGATCAAGAATGTTCGACTGGAGAGGTCAAAGGCCCTCCTTCAACTGGTCTCTCCCGATCTGCCTTGACTCGCATTTGTTGGGCAGACGCATCCACCGCCAAGACCTGGTTTTTTCCTTATCCTTCTTTTTTTATAAATACACTCCGCATAGTAGCTCCAAAGATGACACAGGCCATGAAAAAATGTATTTTCTTCGTGGCCCCATATGTGGGGCTAATGAAAAAATCTAGCGAACCTCTTGGGGTGATCTACGTCAGAGGCGTTGCTTATCCATATTTATAAATATTTTTTACATTAGCTTCACACGTCATCTTTGGGTATGCTATGTGGAGGGTCTTTTTAGGAAAGGAATTTCTGGGAAAGAAAAGGATATTAGGGGTGGGTAGGAATCTGGGGGTCAGTGTGTCCAGGAGTGACGAAAATATGAATCCATCCCTCTCACTGCGGCGCAAGGTTCCGAGAAAGTATGGCTGGAGAAGTCAAACGGACTCCCTCAACCATTCTCTCCCCAATCTCACCCAAAACCAAGCCTCACCCCATGAATCCGGGCATTCCTGCTAAGTCACCAAACATAACGAACCACTTGGGGTGATTTATGGTAGAGGCGTTGTTTATCCACTAAATAGTTTCCGGACGGCGGTATCCATACACGCCTCCCGAACGTATATAATATAAGTTCCGATTCTTGTATTTGATTTGAGGAAGTTTTATGGAAAAAAAATGTACATTATATTTTGATGGCGCTGTTGAAAATTAACCTAATGATGACGTTGATGACACATCAGCATTGCTTACTAACAGTACTAACATAATGAGGTATAACGACCGCTCAACATGCCGAGGAAATAAACACTACACAAGTTTTATTTGATTGAAACAGGTTGTTAATTATTTTATAAAATTGCAGAGTCATTGAAACGTAAACAAGGAAAAAAGTTAGTTGACAACATGGTTACGGAAAATTCTGCTACATTTACTGTTTATAAACATTATTCACATGGTGACCGGACAACTCGGAATGAAACCAACTCAGAACCATCTCAGATAAGTCATTTAGAGTTTTAAAAAATTATATAAAAATAATTGGTTAAATAGGTTACGTTAGGTTAGGGTTATCGGCTAATTTAAAATTATTTACTTGACTGTATTCTCAATTTTGCATGGAATCATTCACATTATATTACAAAACCGCCGATATTATTAGGGGGCATATATTAATTACGTGAGCTCAAAATGGGGGGGGGAGGGGTCCAGTAAAATCTCATCAAATCTCATTTAAATTGAGGGGGTCAATAAAAATCTCACGTCAACTTTACAAAAATAAATATTATAAGTAAAAATTAAGGAAGGTGGTGTTGTAGTCTGTTTTTACTTTTAATTTTATTAAATTTAAATAAATATGCTGTAGTTTACCTGAAAATCGTAGGAAGGTCACCCAAACCTCACTTAATCTCACCAAAAGGGAGGGGGGAGTCTAAATTGAAAAAAAAATCAGCTCAATGGATGCCCCCTAATGAGGAAGTGAGTGGGCAGGGCAAAGGAATTGTATTTGTTCTGTGTGCATTTCAATGGAAGATTTTTTTTTTTTTTTATTAGCAACTATATAAAATAATTGTACATACAAAAATAAAATGATGAATTTAATGTTAAATATTGCAATTTTTAGTCCTCCTCACTAGGAGGTCCTGTGCCGAGGCGGACTAAAATTATTTAAATATATTTCATTTGTCTTCTATGTTGTTTTTAGTGTTTCCATTAGGGTTTTTTCATTGATCTCTTTCAGCAATATTTTTATTCTTGATTTGTATACATAAGATTTTTTTATTAGTTTTATGTCTTGGGGAAGGATGATATGAAGTTTAGTTGCAAAGTATGTGTAGTTTCTTTGTCCGAATGTGGTTTTGTAACTTGGAATGTTTTTTACATCATTTTTATTCGACCTAGTGTTATGCATGCATGGTCTAGTGGAAGATTCAGTATTTTTGAAAAGCTTTAATAATATATTTTTGGAGTTATACTCCGTTGTCCGAGTTGGATTATACTCCGAGAACTATCGTAAATGCACGACGGAGTCAGGAAACACGTCAAAGCGCACCCAACGTTTACAGGTTTAACATTACATTTGTCTTTTGAGAATGGGTTGTTTCGACGACATGTTCTTGCGTATAACATGTTCGAATGATATGCTGGCCTCTTGTGTTTGCTTAAAGTTTCTCTCAGTGTCGCCCTGGTGTAAAATCACCATTCCAAATTGAAACGTTGTTTGAGTCGGGTTTTGTGACCAGTTCTGAAACCTACCTTCCTTTTCACATCTCCTTCCCCTCCCCACTTCCTTCAGCCTCACAACATACCCCAATTGGGAATGCCATACTCTCATTTGCTCCAAACAGGAGACGTTGGGACTCTTGTGCGGTATTCATATAAAAATTCAAATGAATAAAAAAACTCGAAGTAGTCTGACGCCATCTGTGGATGAATGGTTACGAACCTTCTCTAAGAATACTGAAGTCTTCTTAAAGCCCGGCGTGCGCAAGTAAATTTTATTTGAATAATTTGTGTTTTCACAATGTACTCGATAAAAGTAATAATACATAAATACTATATTTGTTCCAGACTGGTAAAAACATTCAGTGCCGCCCTGGTGGAAGACCGCCATTTAAAATCTGAAACATTACTTGAAATGACTTTAGCCATGGTTTGTGACCTGATCTATATAGCAAGATACCTTCCCCACGTTTCTTCCCTTCCTTCCCTTTTTTCTCTTCCTCATCTCCTTCCCGTCCGCACTACTTTCAGCCTCACAAAATAACCAAATTAGAGAAGCCATAGTCTCACTGGCTCCGAGCGTTTGGGAGCAGTTGAAACTCTTGCAGTACTCAGAAATAAAGATAATAAAAAGGGGAAAAAAACAAAGCTCTTTTTCCGGTAACATTAATTATTCAATACTATTCAGAATTTCAGAAAGACCAGCTAAGTTCCAACAATTCAGAACCTACTTACCAATTTTATACATAATTCATATTCGTTCTTGCCAGGTTATCTAAATTTCTTGGAGAAATACTGAGAGGTCATTGATCGCCTACGGAATGCGGGCTGTTTAACCCATTACGCCTTATGTCAGCCTTGACAGGTCATGTTACCTGTGTTTGTGGTTTACTTTTCACGGTTACCTGCTACCAGTGGCGTGCACAGAGTTTTGGATCAGGGTAGGCAAAATGGAAATCATTGAAATCATTTAAAAAAAACCGTACATAAATACGTCTTTCGTGCAAGTTTGTTGTTGTAGCCAATTCGGTTGGGATTTCGTAGGTTAAATCATAAATCTACGAATATTACAAAAATACAAACATATTTGCTGGATTTATCAAATTTAAAAAGAATTTCCTCTAAATAAACACAAATAACATTTTTAAAGAAAACTAAGAAAACTAACATATAAATTGTCCTCATTTCGTTATTAAAGTACTACCAATTAATGTAGGTTCCGACAGACGGGAAGAATGAATGAACGAGAAAAGTATTGTAAGTAGAATATAAGACGCAAATGCGAATGATAGAAGAAGTCGGGGACGTCCCAGGAAGACATGGCACGACCAAGTGAATCGGATACCTCAAACTACAGACCCATTTCAATCTTTAAAATTAATGTAAAAAATTTGAACGTGTAATTTACGAAAGATTAAACAATTTTGTGTAAAAAATAATCGTTCTTAAAAAACAAAATAGCTTTAGAAAAAAATCGAACACACTAGGGGGCAATAATGACCTAATCAGTAAACTTAGGAGATGCATTGATCATTGGCACCTTCAAAAAGCCTTTGATACAGTTAGCCACGACATACTTCTCAAGAAAATTGGTGTAGTTGGTCCTGCTCTTAATCTATTCAAATCATATCTTAGCAATAGAAAGCAATTCGTTAGCATTATCAATCAAAATAACAAATACGTTCCAATAAACTATGGAGTTCCGCAGGGATCCATACTAGGTTCACTACTGTTCCAAATTTTCATTAATCATAATTCGGAGTTAGTTTTAAATGGTAAAAAAAAATTATACCCAGATGATACTGCAATTTTCCACCGAGGTAAAGATTTAGACATCTTACTAGAAAATGCACAAAGAGACCTAGAAAAAATTAATCCAAACAAATATTTTAACAATGAATGTAAAAAACAGGATACATGATCTTAAGCTCAACCCGTAAAATAATTCCATCTCGTATTCTCTTAAAAATTGAAAAGAATGACTTGCAAATCTCGATTCAGGAAAAATATCTTGGGGTGTGCATTGTTTAGCATTTAACATTTAAACAGCGTATATAAGATATTAAAGACAAAATCATCGTCTTTTAATTAGCCGGTTATCATATATTTTGCCAAAAAAAAAAAGGTTTATATTGTAGTCTCGTACACTCACATTTAAATTATTTGATAGTAATCTGGGGAAACGCTTGTAAAACTTACATTAATGAATTACAGGTAATACAAAACTAGGTAATCAAAAAACAATTTCACCATTTCATTTTCAAAGAACATCCACAAAATAATTATATATGGAAACAAAACTATCATCCTATTATGTGTAGTATAGTAAACATTGAACTAGCAATTAAAAACCCTGTCCGCAGGTTTTTGCTGCTAGGCCCTGCGGGCGGCTTTTGGTTCGGCTTCGCCTGTTTTGGTGGCCGTTTTATAAATCCAATAGGTAATAACTGGTTTCAAAATTAGCCCGTTAGCCCGTGATAGCTAGTCATCGGGACAAAGTAACTGGGACAGGCAATGACGTCTTATTTAATAAAATGCCGCTTTATACAACAACGAGTATTTCCGTTAATCTTTCCATATCTGAAGAGATACTACAAATTCACAAATTCGTAGCACTTATACATACGGGGGGGCACGTCCCAATGCGACCGGCTGACGGAAGTGGCGACATCTTTTGACGAATTCTTGAAAACCGACCAAATTACAAAGGTAGTTTTGTTTAAAATTTCACGTACACAGATGTTATTTGTGGCGCGGCGCGTACGGCGTGGCGTCAAACATGCCCTCGAAGCTGGGTTCTGAAATTCAACTACGCAGACGCTACCCAATTAATACTGTTCGATGCTTTTGGTGCGCGCGGCGCCTGCGATTCTTAGCTGGAACTTCTCACGTGTTTTGAAAGTAAAGATTGATTTATTGCAATAAGTGCATAAATTTTAATATTATTTTTATTTTATGCGAGTAAGGTAGGGTAGGGAACGCTTATGTTCCGATATGGAACGGACGCCTCTGCCTGCTAAAGTACTTATTAGCTATCAGCCACCTCTTACCTGCCTACTACTAACATCAATGCGTTATTATGTCTCACAAACTTTCATAGTGCGTGTTCAGAACAATGAATGCCTTCACGGATGACACATCGAATATTGTGAATTTTGAGTTGCGTCGTGTATTCAGTGACTTGGCGACAAACTTCCTTGCACCAAGGCAAAACCAGATAATCAATTTTATTTATTGATTTACTAGCTGAAGTCACGTTTTTCGAATTCAGATTTAGACAGTAATTTTTCATTTATTTCGAACGTCAAGTGTGTGCAAAATTTCATCATTCATAAATAAACAAATACAAACTGTGACCTCCTCCTGCTTTAAATAAAGGTCAAGTTTGAACGATTTCATTAAGCTGGGGAAAACTCTGTAGATTTGTATAAAAAACAAAACCACGCTGTGATTATTTTTATATAATAGCTAGCTTTTAGCCGCGGCTTCGATTGATTGCGCTTTTCAATATTATGGTACCTTCCTGCCTGAAGAATGTTTGCAATAAGAATTGTCTTGAGATAGTGACGTTTCTTTGGACAAATTGTATAATTCCTTATTTTAAAATTAGAAACACACTTTTTCACAAATCCAACCTAACCAACCCCATCTAACCCAGTTTTTGTTTCACTTTTGTTACAGATTATGAAATTTCTACATTTTTATTTTTATGCCCGTTTATTAAATCTTACTTATTTAACCTTTATACTTTATTAACCCCTTAGGTCTCGAGTCTATTTTTCCGGAAGGTCAAAATATTTCGGCGTTGCAATAAAATCCAAATAAGTATTTACGAACGCATCGGAAAACTATTTTTTTTTATGTGATGAAACACGCTTTCAAATTTTATATTATTCAAAATAAACATTTAAATTTTGTATTTCAAAATTTTTTAATGCAAACATAAAAAAATTTAAAAAATGGCTCACTTTACGTTTTTAATAATTTAATAAAAATTACTGATAATGAAAAAATGAAGATACGCATGTATATATGTAAAAATGTATTATAAAAGCTATCGTTAACTCACTTTTTGTCAATTCATCTGAAAATAAATAATGAAAAATTCCCGAAATTTTCATAATTTTTTTTTAAATTGCGGCAGGAAATTTGTACTGTACTGAAACAAAGGTGTGCTTTTAAATTATTTTGTGGTTAATTGTTAATCATAAAGTGTGGGGTTTTTTTTCAAACTGTTTAGATCATACTTCTATTTATTATAGTAATGGAGATAAATGTTTTCTATGAGATCTATATAGGTTTTTTCGAAAACCGATCAAAAAACGTTTTTTATATGCCGTTTACTGTGTTCTATACATTCAGTGTCATTGCACTTTAAATGAATATTTGACTATAATTTGGTGTTGCCAGCCTACAAATTTTGTAGTTCCATTTTTAATATTTTCTACTCTTATTTGACACACAATACCTGCATTAAGAAGGTACCTACTCTGCCGACCTAATAAATGAATACCCCATTTGTTAAAATTGTGATCCACCAATATTGACTAAAATATTTTATTATTCTAGACATCTAGAATCTCTACACTACCATTAAATGTAAAAATTATTTTGATTTTCCCAGAAGCCTAGAAGTAATTTCGTATCAAATTTCATTTCAAATTGATTCGACGGACTTGGTACCATTCTGTACCGATCTGTACCAAATACCGGAAAGTTGTTCATCGTTCCGGAATGCCGAGAATGCATTAACTTGTTTTGTAGAAACAGGATAGGAGAGTGTGTGCGTAACCCGTCGGGGAATACCAGAGAAGCGGGATGCTGGGATCTGTGCGAGGCAGACATCCAGTTCTTTCATCACTGCACTGGGAATACCCGGCTTCAACGCAACACTAGACACCACGCTTTCACGACCCAACAACTGGGCCAAGGGCCGAAGAAAAAGGTTAAATATTCGACAGTTCTTTTGGTTTTGCTCTTTTTATTATGAATGAAGTTTTACCAGTGATGTCGACCGATCTATATTCTTACAAAAAATACGATGCGATGACATTGTGTATACCTATATAGGTACTTTTTTTACATTAGCTCCACACAGGAAGCCTAAGGAAGGGCCTCTGTCATCTTTGGTGATGCTGTGTTTTTTTTTTAAATGGGCTCCACACAGGAGGCCCTGAGGAAAATAATTTCTCTCAGGGCCTATGTCATCTTTGGGGATGCTGTGTGAAGGTTTTTTTTTAAGAAAAAGGAGGAGAGGAGAGGTCTGGGAAGGAAAAGGGTTTAAGGGGTGGGTAGGAATCTGGGGTTCAGTGTGTCCTAGTCACCCGCCTCCAGGATCTAGACAAACCTCACCCCATGAACCCTCATCCATGGTACCCCTGGTAAATCACCAAACGCAGCGAATTACTTGGGGTGATCTATGGCAGAGGTGTTGGTTATCAAATAAAGGTTCCCGGGACGGTGGTACCCATTCCCGCTCCCCAAATTGAAGCCTATGGAAGAGCCTATGTCAACTTTGGGGATGCTGTTTTTTTTTACATGAGCTCCACACAGGAGGCCCTGAGGAAAATAATTTCTATCAGGGCCTATGTCATCTTTGGGGATGCTGTGTGGAGGGTTTTTCAGGGAAAGGAAGGAGAGGAAGTTCTGGGAAGGAAAAGGATAAGAGGGGTGGGTAGGAATCTACCACTACGATGCAATGCGATGGATCGCGAGGGTCCTGCTGGAGAGATCAAACCCTCAAACAGTCTCTCCCGATACGGCCTGCCACGCAGTTCAGGGCAGACGTATCCGCCGCCAAGACCCCTATTATTGTTCGCCTATTTCCTATCCTTGAAACTAATGCAAATCCTTCGATGTCACTCTAAATATTTCTTATTTACTTATTTTCTATTACATTATAAAATGAAAGAGAATTTTCGAACGGTTAGGTTTGGTCACATGATAATTGATCAGCGTCCTCAATCTTGAAATTGTAGTTCAACACGTATATTTTCATCAAACTACATCTATTCGATAATAAGTTTTGGAGTTATGATTAAATGCCGGCATTCAAAAATCAAACACAGTGAAAATATACTTTTGCTATTACCTTATAACATAACTAATCCTTCCTCCTTTCCCCGCTTCATTCTGCTTTGTATTCTCTCATTTCGATTTACAAATTTCAGACAAGATGTGGGCGATAAGAATTTCTATACAACGCACATAATTTCACCTCACCGTGTCTCTTCCACCATAAAATTACATAAATACACAGTGCATACCCGAAGGATTTTGACCAGCGATTCTTGAACACATTAGAAGTAAAAAATGTAGATATCATTTTGCTGTCCAATTGTTGTTTTTTTAATTAAAAACAATAGAAATATTTTTCCAACACACGTCCACAAATGAGTTATTGGGTATAGACTAGCGGGTAGTGGGTCTCGTGATACACTCTGTTCCAGCAGCATGGTAATGGTAACACGTAATGAAACATGATATGTAGGCATGTGATCAGTGGCGACGTGTGGTAGTCTATACCCAACTGAGTAGTTGAGCATAGACCAGCGTAGCGGGTAGCGGGTCTCATGATAAGCACTCTGTTCCAGCAGCATGGTAATAGTAACACGTTATGAAACATGATATGTAGGCAGTGGCGATTAATAAAAAAAATATCATAACAAATGATATCTACTTTTTGTACCTACTCCAAATATGCTCAGGGTACTTGCTGGTACACCTGTACATGTTATATTCCATGACTATCACAAAAATTTCCATCTTATTCGTCCGACCCAAATACGTCGTTTATATAACAAGATAGAGTGTGCTGAGGTAGAAATTTTCATTAATAATTTACATGTTGTAAAAACAAATGTCCTGCTGTTTCTCACAAATATGTTGAGCTAATTATATCATGCATCACTTGGGTCTCTATTTATGTATCTTTTATCTCTTGTTTCTCTTTGTATTATTTTTCATTTATCTCTTTGAAATTTTACGTAGGTACTCACCTATATGAATCCAGCTTAAATAAACAAGCTATGGCGCTATGGTTTCAGACTATGATGCAGAAATCAAAAATTTTCGAAAAAATATAAAAGTTGAGTTTAGTTACTGCCTAATGGTTAGGAAGCTAGGTACCACGTAAACCTCCCTTTCCTCTTTTCCTTCTGCCCTAATACATTGCCTCATATCTCATAATCTTTTGTAACTCAAATATTAGTTACATAAGATCTCCAGGCTTATTAGGCTAGACTAATATTAACACAACGCCTAATAAAAGGAACTGCGCATTTATTATACGAATCTGATGCAACCATCGAACGCCTACTTCCACCTGTACCAAACGTGACATCCGCTAATGGCTTAATTTGAGTCGGCACTTGACATCAATATTATGAATTTTGTCTGCCAGAGATAAAGCGTAAATCGGGAACATGTCCTGCTATTATTAGAGATGTGAAGGGGCTAATTTCAATCATGTTTAGTGGACAATATACTTCCTACGCTTTCGTTTGTAATTTGTAACACGGTATTTCATCAGCTGAGCACGCAGGAAAGTCATGTCCTGGACCTGTGGGATATGTGAAGATATATATCATATATCAACTTCTTACGATGTGATTTTAGATTCTCGCGACAAAAAGGATTATCATGATTTTTGGGTTGTATCCTTATTATGCTACGTTGCATTTCCTCCTTCTTTAGTCAACGTTTCGGATAGCGTTGCAGTATTCATCATCAAGGCAAATGTGTAGATTGTGGTGAAGTGTGTGTTTATGCCAATGGGGTGAGGTTTGTCCGGATTGTTGAGGGAGTCCCTTTGACTCCTCCAGGCCTACTTTCTCGGAACACTCACTCTTTCTCGGTCCGTCATTCCTGGAAACCCAGATTCCTACCCACCTCTAATATCCTTTTCCTTCCTTCCTCCCTAACTTCCTCTTCTTCCTATCCTGAAAAAGCCCTCCACACAGCATCCCCAAGTACGACATCGGCCCCGAGGTGAATTATCAAGGTCCGCCTGTGTGGAGCTAATGTAAAAAAATGTTATGAAGTATTAGAAGCGATTCTAACTGTGTTGCGAGCTCCAATCCTCTTAGGACCGAAATTTTTAGTACAATTAGTTAAATTATTATGGTTCTCGGCGTTTAGTTTTGGTGTAGCCATCAAATACTGGATATCATAACACAGGGACATCCCTAGCATGGCAGGTGAAATAATACTAAAAAATGTACTTTTCATAAAATAAATCATTTAAAAAAAATTTATATAAACCATGAACTATTAAACATATCGCCTTCGTCTCTATTGACATTAATAGTTTCGTGGATTTCAGTTGCCTCCCTAATTAGGCGTGTTAGATGCGTTTTGGGTCTTCCCAGAACTTCAGGAACAAATCCAAAGTAAAAGCAAGTGTCATTTTACCTAAGAGTTCGGCAATTACCGATTTGTCAAGATGTTCTGTCATCCTTTTTGGATCAGCTTCTTACATGTACACATTTGATGCTAAAAACCTTGGACAGTTTTGGCTTTCCAGAAAAATCCTGCCGGTCTCCTTTTAATTGTTTCCATTTTAAGGATATTGAAGTGAAAATTTCTTTAGCACCATAGTGATTTGAAACTCGATGAAATGAAAAATAACGACACTAAAAAAAAACAAACACGTACAGCTAGAGGATTTAACCTGCGAGAAAATGTAATAGTACAATCTGTCTCCTCTTTGTGCGGTGCTTCGTAGTCTTACCACTCTTGTCTATTTTAGTTTTCTGAAGGTTTCACTTCTACAGATTTTTTTCTGATTTTTTCTTAACCCATTCCATCCGAAATTATTTTGATAGAAACTGACCACAGCAACTGAATTCGGCTAACTTGTCATGGATTATTTATTAATGATTTTACCCTAATCAAAAAAAGCCACAAGATGTCAAAGCGTGCTACCTTGCATTTGAAATAGACACGCTTTCGGGAGCCTTAAATTATAGCGGCTCGGAAGGAAGGCCTTCAAAGATAGCCGCCTTAAATTTTGGCATCTCGTAGTCTGCGCTGATGATCTTCACACCATCTAGTTGCACAGTAGTATTCCTCCAAATGCTCCTTCTTCCTGCAGGTACTAAATATTAGCCACTTCGGTGGTCGGTTTTATTCCATTCTTGCAACATGTCCTACCCAACAGATCTATCCCAGTTTTATGAACCTGGTGATCTTTATATCAATATTGTCCAAAACCATTTCCTCCTACTTACTAGACTACAGTCATTTTGATGCACATACTACCTTCACGTTTATTCTTCCTTTTTTCATTGTTTATTATGATTACAAAACAATTGTTGCGTCATTTCCACAACTCTTTATCTACCTCCAATCTCTTACCTTTTATTTTGCCCTTTTTGTTTCAACTATCCCGACATTAATCTATCCATCAAAACCAACTCCCATGACATTGACTTAGGCATACGTAACAAAATGTAATATTACAAAGTATCTCCATAGAGACTCAATACAGTTACAATATTATTATTATTTTTATGAGTCAAACTCAAGCCAGACTTGTGTGTAAAGCTTGAGACATCTCAACCTCATTTCTGCCTTCAGAGACAATAAATGATATATTAGATAAACACGTTAATTATGTGATAACTGTATTTTCATTTGTTAGCAACAAGATATCTCTTTCTTTAATGATTCAAACACACCACACCTCTACAATTGTCCAAACATGACCTTGTGTTAAAAAACTTTATTTGCTATCTTATAGTAGAAAACCAATTCAAACCTGTATAAATGCTATTAGGCAATATGCAAAGAATATTCTTCGTCGTGGTCCCAACTCCCAGAGTGCTTATAACTTCTAAAAAGCCAGGAATTAAATCTGTATTTTTTCACATTAATTAATTTTGTCCTCGACGTTTCTCAGTGAAACAACTTTCTTTTTATTCTCCCTAATACAAATTGAACACTATATCTCGTTCGCTTCAAATAATACAAAAAAACCTTTTTCTAAATTGGCCAGTCGTATTATTAGGTACCCTTAGTCGGTACTTCGAATTCTCTACTTTTCTGGTCTAAATTAGAAAGTCCATCTCATAGTATCTCTTCCACTTGATGTGACCGTGTCAATTAATCTTGAATTATATTCTCGCCTTGGTTTTATAAGTCCATTTCGAATTTCACGGTTGTACTCCTGTTTATTGGTAAATTTGCTAATCCACTTCGCATTATTTGCTTTCCCTTGTCTAAATTAGTCAATCTACAATATATTCTCGTCTCTCCCGTCATACATGTATCAATTCTTTGTTTTTTTGCTCTAGTTCATATTTTGTTTCCAATATTTGTTTTTCTAATTGGAGGATTTGTGAAATAGATTTTATGATGCCCTTTAGTTCCTTCATTAGTTCATCCCATGCTGTTTCCTATTCATATTTCAATTTTTCAGTAAACCTCATATTGTCACCTGTATCTGTCTAAATTGTATACACCTCGTATTACCCCGTATCCCAGTTAAAATTGGTTAGTAAACCTTGTATTCTCTTCTCAATCTGATCTAAATTGTACAGTTTATCTCGAATAATATCATTTCCTCTTTCTTAAATAGATCATGCCACCTCATTTTCTGTTCTGATTATCCTTTATCTGATTGCAATTTTTTTTTTTTTTTTTTTTTTTTTTTTTTTTTTTTTTTTTTTCTATGGAGTTTTTGAAATAAGCAAGCAAATATTTTCGTTCTACAAAAAGTTTTAAAAATTGTTATCCTCATTGAGCTTTTCTTTCACAAACAAAGTGTATCACATTAAAAAGAAGATTGTTTTTCCAATTAATAAATAACCGTAGTGAAAACACATCTGTTGTAACTGTGAAGATAAAAACAAAACTTTGAAATTGGCATGACAAGTGACATTTGAAGTCATAGACAATAATTTTCTGAATTATTGTTCAGGCTGTTTCTGCAAAAAGAAGCATTATTTTTAATTCTCTATAGTGGGGAATTTTTGAACACGAATTTTTGAACACGAATTTTTGTGAACTGCAAAATGTCTAATACTCAAACACGTAGCAACAAATCAAACCTCGATAAAGAGGACAAGCAAAATATGGAAAAAATTTTCGAATACATTGATAAAAAGTTTGATTCATTGAAAAAGGATATAATTAATAAAATAGAATGCCAGACTACAGAATCCATGAAAAGTATTGAATACATAAGTGCTCAATACGACGATATAATTAAAAAATTGGATATGTATAACAGCCAAAATAAATTAATTCAAAATGAACTCGAGAATATAAAAAAAGAACAAATGGAAAAAAATGCTACAATAAAGAAAATGGAACTTAGACTAGATGAAATTGAATATAAATCAAATGTCAACTACCTGGAAATTGCAGGAATCCCACAAAAAAATGGAGAACAGCTGGTGGAAATTATTAAAAAAGTCGCATCTGCAGCAGGAATACAAATCAATCACGCTGATATCAGCAATGCAACCAGAACTACAGACCGAAGGTTTAATGCTCCACCAAAAATCCTCGTAAAATTTACGGACACTAAACAAAAAGACATCCTTCTATCCAAAAAAAGAGAACTAGATCTGGATTTATTAAAGGATTTGACACAAGAAAAAGTATACATCGGTGAAGTTATTAGTCCCTACAGAAAAGAGTTGCTTTGGAAAGCAAAACAATTAGCGAAAGAAAAGAATTATGAATTTGTTTGGATTAAAAATGGGAAAATAATGGTTCGTAAAGGTCATGATCAAAAAATCCTGTACATAAATCACCTGGACGACCTCAATAAATTATTTTAACAAAACTTTTACTTGAACAAACCAAACTGAAGTACTGCGAACATGGATAAGAAAACAATAATTACAAACGAACCAGATAAACTCTCAACTCTAAAAAATAATTTTAATATATTAAATAAAAACATACGAAGTATCAATAAAAACTTCGATGAACTTCAAATATTAATTAAGAATCTAAAAATAAATCTAGATATAATTATCCTCACTGAATGCTGGATAAAGGAAAAATATTCACCCTTACATATAAATAATTACATCTCCTATGCAACCAACTTGAATTACACAAAAAATGATGGTGTGATAGTGTACATTAAAGATGACATTAAAACTGAAGTCAATGAAATAAAATTCCCTAATGCAAACTGTTTGAAAATCAAAGTAGGTGATGAGACCACCATATTAGCTCTGTATCGATCACCAGCTACAACTAATATTAATCAGTTTCTTGAAACACTTTCTAATGAACTCAATCTTCTAAAAAGCACAAAAAATGTCTTCCTTATCGGAGACATAAATATTGACATATTGGAAAACGGTCATCCCAATAGAACTGAATATCTACTAACACTGGCTTCCCATGGACTTAAAAATATGATAAATGAACCTACGCGTGTAACTAATGACAGCAAATCTTGCATCGACCACATTTTCAGTAAGACTATTAAAACAACTTACTCTATCATATTCACCTCTACTATAACCGACCACTATACAACAATATTATCCATTACAAAAAAGAAAATACAGAGATCGCAGCCCTACCCAATTATCTTACGGAAGACAGAAACCGAATGGAACGAAGTTAAACAAAAATTACTTAATACTAACTGGATAAGCCTACTGGAGAACCTTGATGCAAATAATGCCTGGAGTAAATTCATTGAATATACAACTCATACCATCATGTCAAATACCAAAACAATAGAAAAAAAGATTTCACATAAAAACCAACATCTGAAACCATGGATAACTCAAAGCGTTATAAACTGCATTAGGAAAAGAGATGAACTACACAGGAAAGTTAAATTAAATCCTTGTGATATTTTTATACAACGATACTACAAAAGATACAGAAATATTTGCAAAAATGTTGTACGTAATGTCAAAGAAAATTATTATAAAAAGAAAATAGACGAATGTAACAATGACCCGCGCAAATTATGGAAGATCATTAATGAAATTACCAATGGAAAATCATCCCAATACACGAGCATTGATGAATTAACAATTGAAAATGCCCAAATCTCTTTCGCAAAGCATCCAGACAAAATTCTCGAATATGTAAACGAATGTTTTATTAATATAGGGTCACAATTAGCAAAGAAAATCAGACAACAAATAACTAGCATTTTACCAGAAGAAAAGGAAAATACGAACCAGATAGATAAGTTAAAGTTAACTGTTGTAACCAATACTGAAATAAAAAACGCATTTGCAACCCTTGATGCTAATAAAACATCGGGAAATGACATAATTTCAAACAAAACTATAAAACAATTACAAAATGAACTGACCTTCCCTTTGACATACCTGGTCAATCTGTCAATATCTACAAGTGTCTTCCCTTCATGCCTTAAAAAAGCTACAGTTATACCTATACATAAAAGTGGTAGTAAAAAGGATATTTTTAACTACCGACCCATAAGTCTTTTAAGCTCCTTTTCAAAAATCTTGGAAACTGTAATGAAAAAGCAGATTGTTCAATTTCTTGAACAAAACAAATTACTATCACCATCCCAATATGGCTTTAGGGAAAATCTAAGCACCAATGATGCCATAGAAAATCTAATAAGCAAAGCCATAAAAAACATAGATGATGGGAAAAAATGTTTGGCTTTATTCATAGATCTTCAAAAAGCTTTTGACACGATTGACCATAAAATATTAATATCAAAGCTAAAAAAAATAGGAATGGCCGAAACAACAATGAACTTATTGGAGTCATATATAACAGGGCGAGAACAACAAGTACAAATTGGCAAACAAAAGAGCAAACTACTATCTTTAAACTATGGAGTCCCTCAAGGAAGTGTACTGGGTCCGATTCTATTCATTATCTATATCAACGATTTAACTAACCTTACCATTAAAGGAAACATAATCAGTTTTGCTGATGATACTGTTTTATTATTTCATGAAGAAAATTGGACGGATACATTTAATGTGGCTGAACAAGGGCTTAGCGCACTTCAAAATTGGCTTAAAATCAACTCGCTTACCCTTAATATAAGCAAAACTAAATATATAACATTCTCAATGAACTCAAGAAGCCAACCAATAAAATCACTAAAACTAAAATTACACGAATGCCATGGAAATAATATACAATGTTACTGCCCCATCATCGAAAAAACACAAAATATAAAATATCTCGGAGTGATAATTGATGAAAATCTTAGATGGGACCTACACATCAAAGGAATTACCGAAAAACTAACAAGCCTCATATATTTCTTCAAAAATCTAAGAAACGTCGTAAATAAAAAGGATATGAGAAAGGTCTACTACGCTTTGTGTCATTCTCGAATTGAATATGGAATTATAGGATGGGGATCTGCTACACATAAGTACATACATAACCTTAATACGATTCAAAAAGGAATCATAAAGACCATATTGAAAGTACCCATTAGAACGCCTTCAATTGAAATTTTCAATAGCTTTGATGTACCAAATGTGCAACAAATATATGCCAAAAATATATTATTAAAGCTTTTCAAAAATACTGAATCTTCCACTAGACCATGCATGCATAACACTAGGTCGAATAAAAATGATGTAAAAAACATTCCAAGTTACAAAACCACATTCGGACAAAGAAACTACACATACTTTGCAACTAAACTTCATAACATCCTTCCCCAAGACATAAAACTAATAAAAAATTCTAATGTATATAAATCAAGAATAAAAATATGGCTGAAAGAGATCAATGAAAAAACCCTAATGGAAACACTAAAAACGACATAGAAGACAAATGAAATATATTTAAATAATTTTAGTCCGCCTCGGCACAGGACCCCCTAGTGAGGAGGACTAAGAATTGCAATATTTAACGTTAAATTCATCATTTTATTTTGTGTGTACAATTATTCTATATAGTTGCTAATAAAAAATAAAAAAAAAAAAAAAAAAAATTATGTATAACAATGATATAGATAATAAAGCATCCGTGATTCATGGTAATTAGAAGGCATATCATCCAATCACTCGATAAAGATGTACAGATTTTTCAGAATGTTGGCTTTATCTCTCTTATCTTTTTGGTATCATGTCTAGCTGTCCATGTATTTTAACAGCCAGGGCGCCACGAGCCCGTGTTCAAATTGTTCACTGTTTATCTCCGGTGTTAATAAGCATTGATGATAAGTGGCGGTACTGATAATAAATTCTCGGAAAATGTACTTGAAATACCCACGAAACTACATTGGATGAATGAACATTACCAGATTTTAGCGAATTCGAAAATTGATTGGAAAGTCAACAGATACGTGCAATTCTTTGTTTTGGTTAGGTGGTCACATTTTTTTTCTTTTACGGTTATTTTCTTTAGAAGACTCATGAAAATATCAGTTTTTTGATAACTTGTTTCAACACTTTATTAAAAGCGTGTTATAGTCAAACAGATACCAAGTGCACTCCCAAAATTTCAAACGGGGAAGAACGTTCTTCCCCGTTTGAAATTTTGGGAGTGCACTTGGTGTCTGTTTGACTATAGTGATCATTATTTACAAAAAAATGAGTCACAGTATAAGTGTCCCAAAGGTCCAGATTCGATGGGGCATTCGACGTGGCATTTTCAGGAATCCTTGAAGTCTGGAAGTGGGAAGGTTGTGAAATGTGAAGAAGAGATTTCACGTATTTACACCTCCTACTTCTGAATGTATTTGCGCTGAGACATCATGGTGCTACATATTAGGTTGGAGTTTGGTCTCTTCCATGAATGTTTCCGTTGGCTCTAGTTGATTGATTGATCTTATCTTACTCCAATCTTCTTTCATGCAGTCAGTTTACCCCTTTCTCGGCCTGCCTCTTGATCATGATTTTCGGTGTCCTGTCAACTGGTGCACACTTTGCATTTGGCAAACAGCTTCTAACAGTGGTTTACTGTTCTATTAGATTTTAGATTCCCAAGTTCATGATTCATTTTTGGTTAAAATTTAGAGTGTTTTATAACAGTAAAGCGTTATTCAAACAACCAACAATATTTACATAGCGAAATATCTTACTCTTTACACGCTATTAATCAACCTTGAATTATACACTGAACAGAGGAATGGAATTCCTGTTGCATTTTTGCTACAATTAGATTAGAAATTGGTACATTCCTTCCATGAAAACAAATTAATGTACTACCAAACACGACAAACATTTTTGTCCAACGGAAGATTTCACTTCTATTATATAACTTTCTCTTTGACGATAGCTTTGTCTAGGAGAGAGTTAGTACTCAGAAGTTTGCTTTTCCCCTAAATGTCCCTGTGGAGATATAGGATCTATTTATTAAGATAAGATTGCAATCATGTTATGTTACCTCATTAGTGCACTCGTAAATACGACCATTACATTTACAAATCCTAAAATTATCATAATATTACCATCCCAAAATTTCACTTTTCTACCTGAAGATATTATTGTTTGTTTACAGAGATTGCAATAACGATTTGTTTTGCTAATTTAACAGTTTCTAAGAAACTGAACACTTAGCATAATGGCCTTTGTTTCGGGTTTCTATTTAACTTTCGACCATGGGGTAAATTCGTGGGTTCAAGGGTGTACAAGGATCCTCGCAGACGTGAGACATGGCATGTGATAAAGCGAAATCATTGCCAAAATCACCGAGAGTTTCAATGGGGAAAGTGTTTGACATTAAGACACGAATTTTAACTAATTTCTACTGTAAATATTAGTTTATTGCATTTTATACTTTATAGTTAATACTACCTGGTTCTAATAATTGTCAAAGCCAAAATTAGAGAGACTGCATAATATTACCTTAGTTATTCAATCTAAGCGTGGATAATTATTTTATGCAAGCTTTGAAAGAGTGGGCGTAGGGCCGGTATATCAGTTTTATGCTCGCTATTAGAGAGAAATGAACAATCTGAATAGTAGCAGGTTGTATTTTTTTTACATTAGCTCCATACAGGTGGCCCTGAGGAAAACAATTTCCCATGAGACCTATGTCATCTTAGGGTAGGCCGTGTGGAGTTTTAGGGAAAGGAAGGAGAAGAAGTTTTGGGAAGGAAAAAGGTATATGAGGAATGGACAGGAACCTGTGTGTACAGGAGTGACGGACGAATGAATCCATTCGTCTGCAAGGCAATGGGATGAGATACTCCGGCTGGAGAGGACAAATGGTCTTCCTCAACCAGTTTCTCCCGATCCGTCCCACCACGCAGTTGGTGGACAAACGCATTCACCGCCAAGACCTTGATAAACCTCACCCCATGAACCCGGGCACCTGAACCCATGAGGAGTGTTGGTTATCCAATTGGTTGGGGCGGCGGTACCCATAACCGCCTCCCATGAATGGATGCTGATAATACGGAGCTTGTTTCGTAAAGTTAGGTTGGGTTAGTTTTAAGTATGTTCAAAGTTATGATATTTGGAAATGTCTGACCAATGAACTAGACGGTCGATATAGGAGTATACGAGGAGTCCTAGGAGTAAGCAGATGAATTTATCTAGATATTGCTTAGAAAGGATATTGAAAGAAGGATGAATAAAGAAAGCGAGGTTAACCATAATAACCATGCTACTATCCATCCTGATGAATATCAGTGACGCTTAGAATATGCAGAGGAAAGATGAATGCTGTAGAAATGAGAATCTCGAGGCTTACGATTAAAACATGTAGTATAACTATTTTACGGGGAATGCGGAGATCCGAAAATAACGCAAGAATTGATTGAACATGAAGAGTTGACCAACAGAGAGAAATGTACTCATGTGCTCAGTGGAAGTCCGGGACATCCCAGGAAAACGTGGAACAATCAATTAAAATAAACGAAATACTTGTCGGGGAATGGGGGAATATCAAGTGTTCAGATTGATAATAGAAAGGTTATAATTTACGTGTATTAGCATTTACATACTTTAATCGATTATTTATAATTGCAATTGTACCACGCTTATTCATTATCGCTACCAATGAAGTTCCCCGATCCCTGGATGAATATAAAAAATTATATATATATATATATTAATATTTTGTTTGAGGAATGCCTTCAAAGGCCAAACCATACATGGTATGACTGTTAACTCAAGTGCTGTTATCACACTTTGAACATACTAACGCCTAATCTAATAATAGCTGAATATAGTAAATACTGTATAAAGCATACATTTTATTATACTTTGCAGGCCATTGGTACTGATTGGTACCTACTGATAAGAGGCCGACAAGCCCTAACACGAGATGAAGTGACTAATGCAGCGAGAAATCACGGGGTTTATCCCAATGGTCGAGTTTCTATACAAGGCTGGCATAACTAATCCATTTTAGTAAATACTTGTGCAATGTTATTGCGTGATATGTACTGCTGTAAGTAATGCTGCCACTGCCTAAACATTTTATTGGCGTAAGATAATAGAAACAAATAACATATGATACAAATAAGAATGTATTATATTATATATATCACTATGTGTGTCTCTCATATCTCTAGTGTCTCTTGTATATCGTTTGTCTCTTGCTTCTCTTGCGTCTCTTGTGTCTCTTGTGACCCCTGTAACTCCTGTGCCTCCTGTGTCTCCTGTTTCTCCTGTGTCTCCTGTGTCTCCTGTGTCTCCTGTGTCTCCTGTGTCTCCTGTGCCTCCTGTGTCTCCTGTATCTCCTGTGTCTCCTCTTTTGTCTCCTGTGTGTCCTGTGGCTCTTGCGTCTCTTGCTTCTCTTGCGTCTCTTGCGTCTCTTTCTCCTCTTGTGTCTCCTGTGTCTTCTGTGTCTCCTGTGTCTCCTGTGTTTGTATTTTTATATGTTTGCTTTTTATTTTATTTGTATGTACATAAATGTAACCTTTGCCCGAGTAGATTTTTGTAATTTTATGTACGTATTTGTGTATTAACAGAGTTTTTTTAACTGGATTGTTCTCACATACGTGAAAACGTCTGTAAAATCCCAGTGTAAATAAATAAATAAAGATTGTATGTATAATAAATAATATTGGCCACGATAAAGTTTCGACAACATCGTTCACACACACTGCTGCAAATTGCATCTACACAGCGGTGCCCCGCTTTTGTTCCTAGCTACACACCAAACGCAAAACTTTCATTGGCATCACCAATTTAATTTGTAGTTTAATTTCACCTGTAGTTTGGTCGTTTCGCCAATAGAATTGATTTTCTGGTCAAAATAAAACATTTTGTCACAAAAAAATTGTCAATTTCACTAGAAGTGTGGAAAAATTGAGCTAACTTGGAGTATAGTGACAAGCCCGAATACACTTCTATCGGTTTATATATTCAGTGGATACTGCACGTACTGGTCTTATGATGTTCATTGCACAATCAGGGGAAATACTATCCATTTTGTTAAGGTGACCTTGTTATGAAGTGCGTTACAAGGCTGTTGGAAGGGGCGATGCAATGCGAAGGCAAGATCATGTTATGTTTTTGGTTTGAAAATTTGACCGCTTAGAGATATTACAGATGCTTTCAGCGTTCAAAAAGAAGAAGAAAGGGAGATACGTTAACAAGAATGTAAGGAGGAGCGCGCTTATATTTAAAAAAAATATTTAAGCGAAAGTAATGAAAATATTTAATAAAACACCACTCGTTTAAAATAGAGCAAAAATATCTCGACCAATGCTTACATTACATTTAAAGATACTGTGATTTTTTTTCATAGCTTCAACATGTTAAATAAAAGAACAAAATGTGTTTTTAATAATTTTCGGAGCGTACTTCGCAATTTTTCCTATCGAGGGAATTTCATATAATTACCGTTTCGGCCACACAAATGTACAGTCATTATTGTTCATGAAAAATAAGTATAAATCAATTTTGTGACGAAAACTTATGATTTCATATCTTTATAGGTCAACGTATCGTTACCACAGCGTGGCAAAAAGAAAAACAGATGCGGTAATATAAATAAAAATTGGAATGTTGGCTATTGGCTTCAGTAGCCGCCGAGTATAAAAAACTGGATTCCCCGTCCCTGGGGAATATGGGGAATTTTTTTATATCAGTTTTTCTTTTGACAAACAATTTAAAAATCGATTAAGGAAAAATACTTGTTTTATTACAAAAATAGGTCTTATCGGCGATTGTGATAACCTTTTTAGTAAACTGTGCATCAACATCGCAAACATTGCACCATTAATAATAACCAACTATTAATTAAAAATTGAGCAAGAGCAGCATCACTTGCTAAATCAAGACTTAGAAAACAAACCAACATTTGTGTGCCAACAAACCAACATTAAAAAACAGTAAAAATATTTTTCAATCTCAAGTGGCAATCGAGTGGTCGAGTATTTTAGACTAGCGGTTCACGTGATAAACACCCCATACCGTTCCAGCAGCACGTTAAGGCGAAGCTCTGGTCGTGTTATTCGATTATTCGAAATTTGGTGTGAAATGCAATATTACATCTAGGTAGGCATTTGGTTTCATTTACCTTTTCAATATTTTCTTAATTAATTATCAAATTAAACCCAACTTATTGCGGTTTATTGCCTGTGTCCGTATACTTTGTTGTGTTAATGTTCAGTTTCAACATTTTTATTTTCAGCCATTTTGAAATATTTTATGTTCTCATTTATTTTATTTATTTAATCTTTTACTCTTCACATGAAAAATAAATTAACGTTTCGTCTGCGAATAGTTAAATTTTGCAACGTTTTATGGTTTTAATTATGTCGCTTAATTATTAATAAAATTGGGCCTAATACCGACCCTTGCGGAACACCTAGGTTGTTTGAAGCAGAATGTTAGCAGAACGGAGGATAGTTTAAAATATCAAAAGTTATGTTTAGTGATTAGACTTGCATAGCAAGGTACAAGGTATATGCTTTCCAACCTTCCTATACCTCAGCAGGATTCCTACATTTATTTAATCACTAGTGACAGTCCCACAACTACTCAGTCGCGACACTAGGAATCCCGGGGATTGGAATGGGGAATGTTGTTGGCTGAAGAATGTGGTGAGGGGAGGGAGATGCATAAGTTCTTGCCTGAATCAAGACTGGTCATCAAACAGCTAAAGTTATTTGAGTATAAAGTTGTGATTTTAATGCAGGAAAATTTTGTGGAAGTAGATTTCCGTTACCTACTAAAATAATTGTATCGTACGTCATAGGATGCTTGTACAAATTTGTTAAGTAACCAAATCGTAAAAAGATTTACCTTAGTTTGTTGAACTTTACCCAAGAACATTGAACGCTAAAAAAACATGAGTGAAATAAAATGGCTTCTGAAATTATAAAAGTGCGTAAGAGTTCTGTAAACACTTAACTAAGAACAAAGGGTAAGACCTTCTTCTTTCATTTTCTGGTACCTTTCTACTATAGGAGGATGGCTATCATCGGCAATCTACATCCTTCACTTCATTATTCAATCACAAATTCAGAAGGTTCAAACTTTAAAACTTTATTTTAATTTTATTTTGCTTGGTTTGACTGAAATTTGATCCTTCCTACCCAGCGAACGGAGTCAATCGAGCTACCAACTATTTTCAAATATCTTAAATTTTTTTTTTTTGTTTACTGAGGTTTCAACCTTTCTATCCAGTGGCCGGAATCAACCGCGCTAACAACCGTGCCAAATCGCGAGTTGGTAAGGCCAACATTTATTTCGTATATTAAGTGCTTTAATTTCTACGAATTTCAGAAAAATGCGCGTGTGCGTGATTGCCACCAAAGTTGAAAAAATGCATTGTCATCGACAACAATTCGACGGCCGGCGTGGTCGAGGGGTAAGGCTTTTGGCTCGCAATCGCGGGGAACGTAAGATAACGGGATCGAATCCCGGAATGGGCAAAATAATTTAGTTTGATTAATTTGTTTTATTTCACAATTAATTCATTTAAAAAAGTAAATAATGTATTTGCGGCACGTTCCAGAGTGGCAGATACTATCAGTATCGTCCCTGTGGAAGACCACCGTTGTGACCACAATGGAAAATTTTGAAATGGTTTTAGCCACATTAAGTTACCTTATCTGATTTTATTTTTTTTACATGAGCTCCACACAGGAGGCACTGAGGAAAATAATTTCCCTCAGGGGCTATGTCATTTTTAGGGATGCTGTGTGGAGGGTTTTTTTTTTTTTTGAAAAAGGAGAGAGGAGAATTCTGGGAAGGAAAAGGGTTTAAGGGGTGGGTAGAAATCTGGGGTTCATGAGTCCTGGTCATCCGCCTCCAATACCTAGACAAACCTCACCCCATGAACCCGGTGTTCAGTCAGGTCATATATAGTCAGGTAGGTACCTCTAAACTTTTCTCTTCCGTGTCCATTTCCTGTCATCTATCCGTTCAGCCGTACAACATACCCCAATGGGGAAAACACAGTTCCAATAGCAAAATATGACATCAATAAAAATAATAAAATTTACAGTGGTTCAGATTTCGTTTTAAAAAAAGGCAAAGTTTACAAATACCTGGAAATATTTTAAATCTTCTACTACCTACCATCGATGCTGCAAACGTAGAATGACATAGAAGACAGATGTGGTATTATGGATGAGTTAGCCAGTCGAAGGATTGAACTCACGACGCCTTGTTTAATTATTAATTATTATTAACGATGTTATTATAATAATTTTTAAAGTATATAACGCTTGTTATCACCACTGTTGATACTTAGGCATTCACAAAAGAAATATTTTGTTTCAAGTGAGGTGTTGAGATCTGTTATTTGCCAATATTTTTCATAATTGGTGATTGATGTGATGAACTTCACCAGCATGGACCATGGACCAGCATCCAGCATTGAATTGAATTGAAATTGAGAAGAATTGAACTCTGGTCACTGACCAATGTCCAGAGTTCAATTTTGATACTACAACTTTGATACAATCTATTCACTAAACGAATAAAAAACCGCAAAAGAAAACTGAACATCACAACAAATTGAACAATCTTTTTTACAGATTGTCGCAGTTAACTTTGTAGGCGACCAAAGAAGGAATTATTGGACGAAAGATTTAATTTTTTAAAACGTAGAATTTTTTCTCTTCTCAAAATTTTCTTCCACAAAATCAGCACTAGCATCAGACGAGATTTTGTGGTTTTTGAAGAATTCCATTCAATTTTTTTGCGCAATATCCCTTCACAGGCGCTTAAAAATGCCAAGTAAATGATCAGAAAGAAGAAGAAGATGGTTTGAAAGGGATATATGTAAATATGAATGTTTGAGGAAACGCGCTAATATTTAAAAAACGATACTAATTTAGCGAAAATTGTAAAAATATTTAATAAAAAACTACATTTTTAAAAAAGAACAAAAATCGGACGACAAATGCCTTGAGTAGCATTTAAAGAAACACTTACAGAAAAAAACGTGATCATAAAAATGTTTGGAACGTACTTTGCTTTTTTTCGAAATTTTATATAATTTCCATTTCAGCTAGGAAAATTTATGGGTATTATCCTAAAAGATAACACATCTTTGTTTTTGTATCGTAAAAACTTAGTGTTCACGAAAAGTATATTATAAATGGTAGAAATTCGGTATGCCGGGACTTACTTAAAACACTACTACTACGATTAAAATATGAGATATTTGAAAACTATGACTGAAATTACCTTCAAAAGTTAAAACCATTGTATTTAAATATCCTCAAATCTTTGTACCTCCTTTGGCCACCTGCGAATTGTCAATGATAGTTATTATTATTTGGGCTATTATACATATTTTATACATTTTCAAGCTAAAATATACCAAACCACACCTCGAATATACAGGAAAAAGTCACAATGTTAATTTGTTTTATTTATTTATTATTCAACAGAGCCAAAATTTTTGATGTTCAAAACTTTTTTGGTATACTCGAACAATCTGTTCTGTTCATTGATGCTCTTTGAAAAACTAGTAGAAAAGTATGGCTTGCAATCACTGATAAATTGTCCTCCGGTTCCTTCGAGTTTATCAGACAGGCAGCAGTACAGAACTGTAATGGCTCCTTCAAGAGGGGATTTCATCATCTTCATCAATAGTCCAACGATGGTATAGTTGGATTTGTATTTTTTGGTCATCTGGGTGTCCACGATACCGGGGTGGACTGCGTAGGACCTGACGGGGAGGTCGCGAGACACCAACTCGCGGTCAAGGTATCTTGAAAACATCAGCTGGAGGAATAAATTAGAGTTAAGAATATGTTTCTGACCAATCTGTATAAAAAAAACTGGACATCAAGTTATTTTCAAATATGCTTACGAAAAATTTCAGGTAAACTAAGCGATGTGTCTAAATTAGTTTCCTAGTGATGGCGTTGTGTCTATGTCTACATAAATTTAGGATGAACATCTACATAAATTTAGGATTCAAGTAAATGAAGTGAACTTTCAGACTTTTACTAATAATATATCAAACAAAACTTGAGTTTATTTTACTTACAAATTGTTAGACTTTTTAGACTTTATTAAATGAAAAGTAAAAGGATACGTAGGATTTTTAAGATTTTAATTTGTTAAATTGACAACATTGATCAAATACCAAATGAAGATTTGGAGAAACTTGATTTTTTTAATTTAGTATAAGTAGAAGCAAGTGTATTATGTCAGATTTAAAAAAAGAAACGACAAATGCTAGCAGTTATTTCTTTCTTCTTCTTCACCAGCCTTCTGGCGTCACGTTTTGGACATAATATGCCTCCCCCAAATATTCGTCATCAGCCCATCTCACCTCTTTTCCATTCAAGGACACCATTCGATTATGTAATAGTCATCCGTTAGCCATACCATGTACACAGCTTAGAGATAATGAAAGAAATATCGGCTATCAAAACAAAATTTAACTAACCTGAGCAAGTTTTGACTGAGAGTATGCTGCAGGGAGATGAAATTCGTGTTTCATATTAATATCTTCATAGTCGATATTTGTGGTCGCGTGAGCACATGAGCTGAGATTCACGATTCTCGATAGAAGACCTGGAACCTTACCAGCCATTATCAAATTATTCATCAGCAAATGCGTCAAATAGAAGTGTCCAATGTAATTAGTGGCCATGTGGGCTTCAAAGCCGTCTTCTGTGATTTTGAATGGGTGGTCAATGACTCCTGCATTGTTTACCAAGAGATGGATCTCTCGATGTTTTTCTTTGACTTTATCAGCAAAAGCTTTGACTGAAGCGAGCGACGATGTATCAAGTGTTAAGAACTCGACAGTTCCTGGATGATTTTCTTTTATGATCACTTTTGCTAGTTCTTCGCAAAGTTCTGGCCTTCTTACTCCGACTATTACACGCATTCCGCATTTGGCCAACCCTTTAACAATGAATACTCCTATTCCCCTTCCTCCTCCTGTAACGACAGCAGTTAGTCCTTTTCTGTCAGGATATTCATCCACTTTATTGTATTGTTTCATGGCAAATCCAAGAACTAAGGAAATTAAGCCACCAAGGTCTGAGCGAGCTTGGTATTTCAATCCTCGTAAGAAGGCTCCTAAGGGATGTGGCTGAGTGGAGAGAAACGCCAGCATCGCTGCAACAACCCCTAGAATACAACCCACTTCAATCAACATTTTGTTGAATCAGGTCTTTGGTTGAACGTCAAATACTGAAACAATGAAATACTTTGCATGAGAAAGGAGAACATTAATGTTATTTCAGTGGAAATAATTCTGATAAGGACTTTTAAATAAGGAAGATTGTAGGATAGAAGCCGAATGCAGGAGTCCCTAATAAATTTATTATTATTTAGTTATTTTAAGAAACTAGGTCAGCAGTCCGTGTTGGAGTTCTGATACCATTCTGATGTATTTGGCAGTAAGACATGGAACTGGCAGAGGAAGGATGAAAGTAGACTTAATGCTATGGAATATGAGAATATTAGGAATATGTTGTAATGTGTAAGGCTGACAGAAATGATAATGGGAAAGGGTAACGAAGTGGGAAGGAGGAAAGTTGAAAATTACTGCTTATTAAAATTTGATCAGGACTAAAATCAGGACTGAAATGACTATATAATTTCAAGTAATTTTCAATGCTTCATTTGGGTAAGTTAACAGAAACAACATGTATTTTCAAGTTTTTTGTTGTTGTTAGTGTTTTGTAAAGTGCCCTGGAGTTATGCCATTAGTTATGATGCTCTGTAATTAGACCTTTGTTAAATCATGGTAAGAGGAAATGAGGTGATTTTTTTTATTGAATCGCAACCACATACATTTGTGAATAAAAGACTATTAGATTTAAGGAAAAACTTTAAGTTTAACTTTAAATAAAAATATTTTATGTTTCCGTGTTGGCGTAGGTGAAAGATTACGATCAATTTAACAATAAAACAACACCTTCGAAAATAATGCTTACAGCTGGCTTCGATTTGTGTAAAAGCTCAGGCGTAAGTGTTTAAATTTCGGGTAAAAAAACCTTAATTTGCCAAATTATACAGTAAAGCAATTCTGAAAAATCGCTTAGCAAAGGGAGTCCAAAAACGGTCGAATGTAATTCAGATGGTTTTAATTTATTTTTTGAATAATTTTATAAGAAAAAAAAATTATTAAGGGAAACTGTCATAGATAATCTTAGCCATATAATTATGTTTTCAAAAATTTGTTTCTTATATGCGCTCAAATATCGATCGTCCAGTTGATTAGTCAGACATATCCGAAAAATCAAAATTTGAGTTGTATATGCAAGCAGTTATATTCAAAAGTGTACCTCTATCTGGTACGATATTTACAAACACCACCAAATGAATTATAATGCACAAAATCTTGTAGTGAGATAAACATAATCCTGATGTTTTCTGGGTCACTAGAAGGATATTTTAAAATGTTATACTAACATACCGGACCGTTATGCTTCCCGGTGGTATTTTGTAGCAATTTTATGTGTTTTTTTTTTTACATTAACTCCACACAGGAGTTAATTTCCCTCAGGGCCTATGTCATCTTTGAAGATGCTGTGTGGAGGATGTTTTTGAGGAGAGGAAGGAGTGAACATGGGTCTTGAAGAGACCCACGTTGTAGGAGCCGAGCTGTTGAACTCAAGAACGAGTCGTAGAAACGACCCGTTCTCATGTGACTAATGTCAACCGTGTACAAATGTTGAGCGCGCGTTTGGCGTTTTTCCCGACTACGCACCGGTGCCGAGGGGATCAATGACGCTAGTTCCTCGGAGCACCTTCCATTGTAATACCGGTAGAACAAGGACAGCATTCCCACCTGACGCCTGTGCTCTAAATTGGATTGCAATCCGTTTGTTAAGTTAGGAGAATCTATCAAATGGACCGCCCGTTTTTGCACGAGTCGAGGTTTTTTTTAGGTATTTTGGGGCTCCAGACCAGAGGTGGCTGCCAAATTCAACCGTGGGGCGCACTTGCGATTTGCACAAGTACACTTGTGTACTATTAACTGCGGGCCTTGTAAAACACAGACACGTGTAAGTAACTAAGGTTTGATTTATGGTAAGCATTCGAATATTGCTTTAAAAACTTAGTGTTTGGAGATGTCTGACTAATCCAACAGACAATCGATATATCTTAAGAAAAAACCTGAGCAGTTGATGTATCCTGAAATAATGTTGGTCAAGAAGTTTGTTAATAGAGTAGGCTGACATTTCATTCTCAAATTCA
Source organism: Glyphotaelius pellucidus (assembly GCA_936435175.1). Lineage (NCBI taxonomy): Eukaryota > Metazoa > Arthropoda > Insecta > Trichoptera > Limnephilidae > Glyphotaelius > Glyphotaelius pellucidus. The sequence goes on along the minus strand of OW386555.1, from coordinate 23,071,363 downwards.
GATGACTTGTAGCACTTCATTGAGACTGAGTGTATGCTCGGAATGAACCGTCTACGGGTCAGAAGGGTCATTGCTAAGCATTTCTTCAGATTGATCCGCGGATTGTTTGTTCTCCAGCTACCATGGAGAGCATTCACTTTTATGTTCCCGATGGGTATCTTCGCCACCGACAGCGTAGACTGTTCTATCTTCCGGTCTGCAGGACTAACTTGCCAATGGTCAGAATTAATTCGGATATTGACATATTTAGTGTTAGTGAAGCTGCCTTTAAAAGGCAATCTCTACTAATGCTTGTATAGTTTGTATGCCTACTTGTTCAAATGTAATACTCTTACAAATGCATTTTAAAAACGCATTAAAATGTAAAATTTTGTAATGTTTTTGAAATAATAAAATTGAATTGAATTGAATTAAATTAATGCCCAAAAATTTGAAATTTCGAGCAGTGTTTGGTATAGGTTAGGGTATTAAAAAGCAAGCAATTTCCTGATTTACTATTCCTCCTTTAGCGGAATAATTAAATAATATTCAAAATTATTTTACGGTACACAAAAATAGTATTTATTTGAAGTAGGTACAATCAATTTGCAAGTGTGCCACAGTTCAATAATATTAAAAAAGTACAAAACTGTAACAATAACTTTGTGGGTCTAGTTTTTGGATTGTTAATTTGTGGGGGAATTCAATTGAGTTAGAATTTAAATTAAAACACTTTTGCACTTTTGAGTGTTTTAATTTCAATAAGTAAGTGGAACAAACAAATAAATAAGTGAAAAAGTGTTTTAATTTCAATAAATAACAGGAACAAAGTGTTTTAATTTCAATTCTAATAACTTTATGGGTTCACAATAACCAAGCCTTTTAACAAAATTAGTATTTCAGACCTGCCAGAGATTTTACTTGAAGATGCGCGGGAAGGTCAGAAAGGCAGATTAACTTTCTCGAGATACCACATGACCTTATATCGGTCAGACCATCTGTGGCATATTATCAATAGTACCCTTTACACACAGAGCGGGACGTGCCCCGCGCCACTTCAGGCCGCCACGCAGAAAAGTCTCTCAGTGAACTGCGCTGTAAACCGTTATCTTACTTTCGGTCTTTACTTTTCTGCGCGGCGGCCTGAAGTGGCGCGGGGCACGTCCCGCACCGAACTCTGTGTGTAAAGGGTACTATTAGCATCCCTCGACCCTTATTAGTAAGGGACGAAGCGATGTGGGAATGAGAGAGCATTTGAGATGGAATAAAAATAAATAGATTTGTTACAGAGCCCTGTGTCTGAGTGGCTAAAAAATCTAATTAAAAATTTTTGATAGTGCTGTGTATATGTTAAGTAGTTTGATAATACAACAGGTATCTACCTAATATTTAACAAGCAATTTGGTAATACTACAGCTGATAAAGTATGATGATAAGTAAAGATTAATACTGCAAATATATGAATTATTCAGATAAAAATAACGTTTGTCTGTTTCTTCCTTTATCGACAAATTATCTGATGTAGGAATTTATAGCATTCCAATAGGGGAAAATTTAGAGAACTTTCCGACATCTAACTCTAATTCTGACATAAGCACCCAAGAATCGGCTGTCACGCGTAAATACAATTTAAATAGAGCAAAACTCGATGATTTCCACAAAATAAATTTAACGCTATTGTTAAATGCAAGTCACATTAACAAACATTAATGAAATTTAATTACCGCCAACTCGAGCGTTTATTAAGGGTCCACTATTCGAATGTCGACCGATTTCTTACATGTCTCTCTTAAACATTTGAAGTTTTTAAGCACTTAAAAAAATATATGTTATTTTTGAAGATAATATCTAAATACGTTCCACGCCGAAACGCAAATTATATGAAATTCCCTCGATAGAAAAAAATCGCAAAGTATGCTCCGAAAATTATTTAAAACATGTCTATTTCTATTATTTTACAAGTTATATTTGTAAAAAAATTCACAATGTTTCTTTAAATGATACTTAAGATACGTTCCACGAGATTTTTGCGCTATTTTAGACGAGTCGTGTTTTATTAAGCTTTTTCGCCATTTTGGCTGCGATTTCATCACTTAAAATATTAGCGCGCTCTGTCCAAGATTCGTAATTACACATCTCTTCATCTTCTTCTTTTCAGCCGAATAGCGCCGCCTTAAGAAAAAATACGATAATAATGCTAGTAAGTTATCTGCCTCCCTCCCTAAATGATCTCTGTTCTGAGAAGGGTATAAAATAATATTTTTTTATTATTTTAATAAAATTAAAAAGAGAACATAAAATTTACAAACACTCATGAAAGTTCAAATTATGTGAATCAAGAGTAAAAAAATAAAAAAGGATAAATAAACTATAAAAGATCATAATACAAAAAAGTATTTAAAAAATATATCAGGCACGCATAGAAATGCTAGCATCACAATCTCATTTTAAAAATATCAACAAATTATTTTAAATAAAATATAAGTTAACGTAAAACACTTAAAACACGTAAAACAGTATTAAAAAGAGAGAATAAAGCTCTGTATACGTAAATAATTAATAAATGGGATATAAGAGACAGCAAAATATGTTTAGATTTTTCGAGAATTTTATCAGTTCATGGGAAAAAGCCCATGCTGCTTTAAGTAAACAAATTATCTGAAATCAAAGAATACTACTGATTACAGTGATTACCACACTATTACTATGTCTTTTGTAAAAAAGTAACCAGTTTATCAATTATATCTTCAATCAAAGAATAATTTACCATGGTGAACTTATCACCATGATTTTTCAATTACTGTTATCTACAGCTTTAAAATATAAAAAAAGACAAGTTATTACAAGTCAAATGTGTAGGTAACTTATAACAATTTAACCACCATCGTCAAATTGATTACTATAGCTTTAACTTCAAAAAAAATAATAACTTATCACATTACTAACCACCACAGATTTAACATAAAAAGTAACCTAAAAGTAAACACAAGCTATCGTAAAAGAATAAACAAATCTCCACCAATTATTTAGGTAGATAGATTAAGTAGGTAAGTGCTTAATTATTCCTACAATTTCACTGTGACAAACATTATCTCGAGTCACGCCAATTTGGTGGATATGGGTACCGCCGCCCCGGGAACCATTTATTGGATAACCAACACCTCTGCCATAGGTCACCCAAGTGGTTTGCTACGTTTGGTGACTTAGCAGGGGTGCCCGGGTTCATGGGATGAGGCTTGTTCAAGCCTTAATGGACGATGAGTCTATCGGCCGTGTGGTGGGCAGGATCGAGAGAGACTGGTTGAGGAGGGTCTTTTATCCTCTCCAGCCGGAATCTCTCGACCCATCGCCTTGCACCGCGGTTGCAGGGATGGATTCATACGTCCGACACTCCTGGACACACTGACCAGCAGTTTCCTACCCACCTCTCATTCCTTCTCAGAACTTCCTGTCCTTTTCCTTCTAAAAGCCCTCCACACAGCATCCACAAGATGACATAGGCCCTGAGTTAAATTATTTTCCTCATGGCCTTCTGTGTGGAGCTAATGTAAAAAAAAGTAAATAGGTTCTTAATTTAACCTATAGTTGTAATATAATATTAACAAAGTTACCTCAAGTCAAAGAATAACTCACCACGTTAAAATGATTAATAACGTATTAGTTGTAATTATTTATAATGAAGTCGAACTTTTACAGAGGCTAGATTATAGGACACACTACATCCCTCCAAAGCCAAACAAACACTAATCTTGACTAACACGCTGCCTATTACTTTGTAAATTAATTTACGTGGTAAGTAAGGCTGTATGTATTGTTGTTGAGAGAGGTATCAAAGCAATGTATTAAGATATTCAGGTGTGGGAAACCAAGGTGTTTTAATAACGATAAAACTCACCTAATTTCGATGACACCGCTTTTGAGGAAATAATCAACAAAAATATTTAAAACCATGGTGAAACTAGAAGCTCACACTTGGCACGCGTTAAATAAATTATCCATCTTAAAAAAAAAATAACTAACTATTTAATTCTGATTTTTTTTTTTAAATAACTAAAATATTTAACTCTGATTTTTTTTAAATATTTCTTTATTAACGCCCTTTTTGGGGGCTTTTACACATGAATAATAAGAAATATACAGTATGTATTGTACATAATTGAATTGCCTCAATAACAATATTTTAGATTTGTTTAAAGATAAATTGAAGATGTCCACTGACTTGGTATAATTATTTCCCTCCATTAGTATTCTGGGTAAAGAGGAATTCATATGGTAGTTAGTCCCTGAATTTCTGCATTGAAATAAATTCTGAGTTCTGGTGTTACGTTGTGGTATCCGGAAGTTTTTCAGTTCAAGCAATACTGGACTATCAACTAAATAATTTAGAATTTTATATAAAAATACCAAGTCAGTGAAAATTCTTCTGTCTGACAATTTGACCATATTCATATCATTTAACAGAGTGTTATAGTTCAACATAATTGTTGGACTACCCATTTTAAAATTTAGAAAACGTAAGAATTTGTTTTGTATTCTTTCAACGCTTGTACATGAGTTTTATAATGTGGATTCCAAACGGGAGAATTGTACTCAAGCTGACTTCTAACATAAGCAAAATATAATTACTTCTAACAAAACAATCCAGGGTTCACAAACGTAAACAGGGTACTAACTGGTGTACTTGACTTATTTTAATGGCATCGGAGAAAATACGTTATTGAAATTTCTATGTCCTTGTCCTTTTGTTGTTTTTTTGTCGTCAATGGTCACTCAGCCTAGTAACTGCCAAACCCCTTACCACGCCCTTAACTGTCAAATACCTGCTGTTTTTTTAATATCTTTGAAACGAGAAAGAGGAAATTGATTAATTTTTCGATTCTTATCGGAAATTGATTGATTGATTATGTTTTAACATCTGTGAACAATTATGCTCCCTTATATTACAATTGAACACAACAGTCTAGATCAGCAAATTTACAAATGTGTTTTTAAATATGAGGATAAAAACTATATCATTTAAAGAGGGGTGATCATGTCTACGTATTTATTACATATACCCGCATTTCTACCGATTTATTACATATTTTACTTAAACACTTTAAGTTTTAAAGCTAAAAAAAATATATGTTTTTCTTGAAGATAATGTCTACACATTCCCCACGCTGAAACGACTATTATATGGAATTCCCTCGATAAAAAAAAATCGCAAAATGTTCTCCAAAAATTATTAAAAACGCGTTTTTTCAGTTATTTTACAAGTCATATGTATGAAACAACTCACGGTGTTTCTTTAAATGCTATTTTAGACATTCCCCATGAGATTTTAGCTCGATTTTAAACGAGTCGTGTTTTATTAAACATTTTCACAATTTTCGCTTAAATATTATCGTTTTCAATACAAGCGTGCTCCCTCTAATATTCGTATTAGCATATCTCTCCTTCTTCTTCTTTTTGAGCGGGTACTACCGGGCCTTAAACGAAAATCTTCTGTTTTATGGTTGTGATGAATCGGTGTTGATAGCTGAAAGTAGTGTGCGTTAACTTTAGCTGATCCAATTCTATAACTCCAGAACTCAATTTTAGAGAAATTTTACTGTTTTAAACAGAAATAATTGCTACAAAGGTTTCGAAAAAGTTAAAATATTATAAGAATTCAAATTTTGTTGATAGATTTTTATAACATTTTTTGCAACCTCGCAATTTAAGCAAAAGATCTACGAATTGGTAAATTTTCACGATAAAATGTTTTGTTTCTCACTGAGAATTCTGAGAATTTCATAAAACGTAACAACTACCGCAAGATTATGTTCAATTAATGTTGTGGTATGAGTTATTACTTGGGATATACTTTTATCTTTTATGTTCTGTTGTTCACCTTTGACTGGCCTGAGGGCATATATTGCAACATCAACCACCACAACACGGGCATGTTCTTGGTGGTCATGGTCATGGTCATGGTCGTGGTCATGGTGCATGGTGGTCGAAAAATCCTCAATAAAGATATTGATAAATGCAATGATTAAATACCATCATATAACGTTGAAAACAATCTAGCAGGATTAGCAAAAAAAATGGCATGGGTACCATGACTATTGACCCCCCCCCCCCCCTCCCCCCGCATACTTATATGAAATACGCAGTCGGTTTAGGGAAGATACGATATACCTGAAAACAAAAGTATAAAAAATATTTCATTCAAATGCATCACGGAAAAACTACTGATCTATACTGTATATACTTGCGTATGAGCAAAAAAATCGACACTCGAAATAAATTCGATTGACATTTTTATTTTTTATTTTTTATTTATTTATTTTTTTTTTTTTATTTATTTAGAATACATACATATATTCAGATTTAAAGGTAAACAATATGGTTCTTAAAACTAATTACAATACATTAATTTCTTTTTAACAAGCTACCCAACTCAATAGAGAAAGAATTTCTCATTCTTACCATCTTATTATTTTTATTCTTACGATTTTGAGTTTGAAATTGGAAAATAATGCGTAAAAAAACATATTTTTTTTAATAAATGTAAAGAAAAAGTATTGTTGTGGTGGCGGTTAAAATGAGAATTGTCACTTGTTTTGTTATTCTATGCTTTTTAACCCCCGACGCGACGCAAGGAGCGGTGTTATAAGTTTGACGTGTCTGTGTGTCTGTCTGTCTGTCTGTGGCATCGTAGCTCCTAAACGAATGGACCGATTGTGATCCAGTTTTTTTTGTTTGAAAGCTGACGTAATAGAGATGGTTCTTAGCTACATTTCATGAAAATGTGTTCAGGCGTTTCAAGGTTATCAGTCTTTTTGTGTCGGGGGTTTCTTAAAATTTTGTAAATTTTACTTATACAGTAAGAAGAGATTGCGTTAATTTAAATTGTTTAACCGTGTTTTACTGTGATTTGCCGGGTTTTACCCTGTTTTGCCATTTTTTACCGTGTGTAACCGTTTTGAACGTTGTTTTACCATGTTTTATCGTGTTGAACCTTGTGTAACCGCATTTAACGGTGTTTTACCGTGTTTTACTGTGTTAAACCGTGGGTAACTATATTTGAGGTGTTTTACCGTGTGTAACCGCAATTATCGGTATTTTAACGTATTTAGTTGTATTTTACCGTAAGAAGAGATTGCGTTAATTAAAAAAATTTAACCGTGTTTTACCCTGTTTTACCATGTTTTACTGTGTGTAACCGTATTGAACGGTGTTTTACCATGTTTTACCTATTTTATCGTGTTTTATCATGTTTTACCGTGTTTTACCGTGTTTTACTGTGTTTAACCTTGGGTAACCGTATTTAAAGGTGTTTTACCATGTTTTACTGTGTTTGACCGTGGGTAACTGTATTTAAAGGTGTTTTATCGTGAGTAACCGCAATTATCGGTGTTTTACCGTGTTTAACCGTATTTTACCTTAAGAAGAGATGGCGTTTTTTTAAATTGTTTAACCGTGTTTTACCGTGATTTACCATGTTTTTCCCTGTTTTACCATGTTTTACCGTGTATAACCGTATTGAACGGTGTTTTACCGTGTTTTACTGTGAGGGAACGGACTCCGGTGTCGATAGAGACGGGTTAAAAAATTTTAAACATGTTTTATCCTGTTTTACCATGTTTTACCGTGTGTAACCGTTTTACCTATTTTATCGTGTTTTACCATGTTTTACCGTGTTTTACCGTGTTTTACTGTGTTTAACCTTGGGTAACCGTATTTAAAGATGTTTCACCATGTTGTACTGTGTTTGACCGTGGATAACTGTGTTTAAAGGTATTTTATCGTGAGTAACCGCAATTATCGGTGTTTTACCGTGTTTAACCGTATTTTACCTTAAGAAGAGATGGCGTTTTTTTAAATTGTTTAACCGTGTTTTACCGTGATTTACCATGTTTTTCCCTGTTTTGCCATGTTTTACCGTGTATAACCGTATTGAACGGTGTTTTACCGTGTTTAACTGTGAGGGAAAGGACTCCGGTGTCGATAGAGACGGGTGATAGAAATGAAAGGCATCTGATTGAGTTACGAGTCGAGTCGTTTATTTAGGAGCTACGTAGCTAAGGTCAGTGCGAGGGTAACAGGATGTATGCAGAAGTGCCGTAGAGTAAGGTGTTGCAGGTGCACGTAGGTGATGTTGATGGGTTATGTCAGGACGCTGTGGTGGAGCAGGCCACGGGCCTGCAGGTCACTCTCATGTTTTTGACACCGTGGCGGTGGAGAATGACCTGATCTTCCAGGCCGTTGCTCGACGCGATGAGTTGCGGAGGTAATCGTGGAGGTAATAAGTTGCGTAATCGTAAGTGCACATTTAATTGATTCGCGACCTTTCGAGTAGGTTGCGGAATAACTAGCCAGCCGATAGGTACTTAATATTTCACGGCGCTCTGCTGCACACCAATATAGGTGGGTAGCTGACCGGTGCCGCGCGAAATGTAAACAACAGGTACTCAACGGTTTGCAGATTATTCTAACGTTTTTGGTGGTGAAAAATAATAAATTAAATCTCGTGAAAAACCGGGTGAAGGATTGTCAAAAGAAATTTTAACAAGATTAGAAGCCGACGGATTGAAAATTGACGATGTTCGTGGCCAAGAGTACGATAATGGATACTAAATACAAATGTGGAAAAACTACAGGCCGCCTCAGAACAGGGAACCCTAGTGAGAAGGACTGTGAAAAAAAAAACTTTATAATACCTTAATATAATACAATTTATAAATACATTATGTAAAAATTTTGCTATAGACACTAATTAAAAAAAAAAAAAAAAAAAAAATGGCAGTAAGTCAAGTGGACAAGAAAGGTTGACCGGCCTAGCGATTTTGTCGGTTGAACGCGACATAGAACGGCGCCTGCACCTGTCGTATGAAAAGGTTATCAACGATTTCGCAATGAAGAAAGCGCGAAAAGTAAATCTTTAAAAAAGTTTATTGCTTGCTTTAAATCTTTACTATCTGAACTTATTCATTTGTGGTCTCATTCATTTTTAAATTGTGTAGTTGTGAATAACCTTTGCAAATATTTTCGAATAAACGTTTTTTTGCCAAATCATACTTAAACGCAATTTATATTATGATACGCTACCTTCCTTATTCAAAACTCTACCATACCAAGTACTTAAAATTAAATTAATTTACAGTTTACTGAAACTTTTCAGATATTTTATTATAGAAGTATGAAGACCAAAGTGGCCCAAAAATTAAATCTTAAGCATCAGGGTGGGCAACGCATTGCACTAGTGAACTTGCGTTTGAGTTTTGTTGAGTGAGACACAGTGGGTGGTATAATAGGCGAAGGGTCCACTTAAATAGGGCGCAAATTTATTGCAGAACACCCTGTACAACTATATTGGTTATGCGTGCTCCTTCGCAGAGATTCATTGGTTCATATAATTGGTTATCCCTTTTTCTTTCGTACCTTGTTTTTCCTACACATATAATCACCCAATTTCAGCAAACACCATTTTGTCTCGTTTCGTTTTTAGTGTTTACAGTCCATTACAAATGTATTTGAAGGCGTAATTCGGAAGTAGCTTTGGATGCAACAAAGCTAATAGCTGTATCAGAAAAATAAAAAAAAACCTTTGCATAAGTCGTAGATGCTCGTACATTAAAAATTGTTCAAATAAAAATTGTTGGCCATCACCATAGCAAAAACTTGAATTATCTTAAAACTTTTTTTTTATTAAGTATTCATTTCTAAGACGTTGTTCAATGGTCATATTAACCAATTGAGGTAAGTATCGCTATACGATGTTGTAGAAAAAAGCAAGATTTCCTGTTTATGCTTATCCAAAATAATAATTTGAATAATTTTTTTTTCCATACAAAAAAGTTGATTTTGGAATAAAATATAATAATAAATATTTTAAATAATAAATTAATACAATACAATTTTGATTTATGTACTGTTTGTATATATTAACATATTATGTGCTATTGAAGTAGTGGAATATTGGGTCAATTTTTGTTTCTAATTTTTATATGAATACCGCACAACAGTCCCAACTGCTCCCGTCTGGAGCCAGTGAGACTACGGCATCCCCAATTGGGGTATGTTGTGTGGATGAAGGTAGTGAGGAGGGGAAGGAGATGGGGAAGAGGAAGGTGGGGCTAAAGTGCCGGGCTATTCAGATCTGGTCACCAGACACGACTTTTTTAAAAAAAAATTTGTATGAATACCGCACAAGAATCCCAACTGCTCCTGTCTGGAGCCAGTGAGACTATGGCACCCCCAATTGGGGTATGTTGTGAGGCTGAAGGTAGTGGGGAGGGGAAGGAGATGAGGAAGAGGAAGGTGAGAAGTACCTGGCTATTCAGATCTGGTCACCAAACACGTCTAAAGCCATTTCAAGCAACTTTTCAATTCTTACACCGGGGCGATACCTTCCACTCTGGAAAAGCGAGAATTTGAGAGAAGATGAAGAAGAGAAGAAGAAGATCAGTAATCTTATAATCGTGGGATATTTGTTCTTCTACCGATATTTTTACATCTTTTGAAAGAGATCTGAATAAGTTCATTTGGTTTTTAGGGTTATTCGTGTATATTTATTTTATTTGTTCATACACGCCTTGAAGGCTTTTACAGAATCACATTATTAAAGTTACACATGTTATATCGCTCATTTGATGAGAACCATAGATAAGTCTTAACCCCTCAAGCTGATTTGTTCGGTTTTTACAACAACTCTTATAGGTCTCACAGAAATCGTTGTCGTATGGTTAGGAAGAGAAAACACGATTTATATTTAAATCTAAAAATTAACCACAAAATAATTAAAATGTACACCTACAAGAATCCAAAATTTCCCGCAGCAATTTGAAAAAAAAATTAATTTTTGAAATTTTTTATTAATAACTAGCTAGTATCCGGCGTGCGTTTCAATGCAAATAAATAAATTGTTTCTCTCCGCGTTTCCTTTACCATGCGTCCTCGTTCCCCTCCCGTTCCCCTTCCACCTTCCACGCCTTCTCCTCCCTCATCATCCCTCCCGCTAACCCCACTTCCTTCATTACCCTTCCCATCATTCCTACCCTCCCTGGCGTTGAAATATATAAAATACACTCATTTTACTTTATACAAAATTTCATAACGCCAGAGCTTACCATTGTATATAGCCTATAACCTTTGCGGGCGTGCGTACAACAAATCACCAAAGTTTCATCGCAATCGGATGAACGGTATGGCAGCGCATAACATACGAACAAACAAACAAACCAACAAACAAGTGCATTAAAAAAATTGTATTTCAAATATTACCTACATCTTTTTTCGATTGTAAAATTTTAAAGCATTTTCATCACCTTTCAAAAACAGTTTTTAGTTTTCACATCTTTCAGAAATACTCAATTATTTGAATTTTCATAAATATTTTGATATTCCGTCAAAAGAGCCTCGAGGCCTACGTTCAGCCAATTTTTTTTCACAATCATGAACATGAGTAGCGCTGTTTTTTTTACCCAATCAAAGGTTATTTTAAAACATAAAATTTTTTTTACGATTCTAATCTTTGAGTTTGGTAACTATTTCGTAGGTATTTTATCTCACAAACAATGTAAGAAACCAAAAAGTGATAATCACGATTATTAAAGTCAGTCATGGGTCAATGGAGTCTAGGAGTCAACGTGTCCAGGAGTAACGGACAAGGTCTTGGGTCGAATTAATAAATGGCTGTAATCGTACCGCCTCCAAAATTGAATATACTTCAACATATTGAAATAACCTTATTATTCATTATACAGTCTACTAGCTGGTTCCCGGCATGCGTTGCAATGCCATATTCGTATAAATAAATTGTTTCTCCCTGCGTGTCCTCCCCGCCTCCCCTTCCCCTCCCTCATTACCCTCCACCTTCCCGCCTTCCCTCACCACTCTATCGCTCCCCCATCCCGCCAACCCTCCTATCTTCAGCCCTAGTACATTCAGTTTTTAAACAGCTCGCATGTCACCTATTACAATTTTTTTATTCAAATTTAAATGTTTTCATTTAAGCCGCCGCTATCCGAATTTCGACCGATTTCTTACATATCTCCCTTAAACATTTGAAGTTTTTAAGCTCTTAAAAAATATATGTTATTTTTGAAGATAATATCTAGATACATTCCACGCCGAAACGCAACTTATATGAAATTCCCTCGATAGAAAAAAATCGCAAAGTATGCTCCGAAAATTATTAAAAACAAGTCTTTTTCTATTATTTTACAAGTTATACTTGTGAAAAAATTCACAATGTTTCTTTAAATGATACTTAAGATACGTTCCGCGAGATTTTCGCTCTATTTTAAACGAGTCATGTTTTATTAAGCTTTTTCGCAATTTTAAGGTTTAAGGGAGATATGTAAGAAATATTTTCGTTATTTGTTTTTGGGGTGTTATGCCGTGTTGCGCTACCTCCTTCTTTAACCAACGTTTCGTACAGCGTTACAGTGTCCATCATCAGGGCAGATGTGTAATTGTGGTCGATGTGTAAGAAATAGGTCGAAATTCGAATAGTGGACCCTTATAGGTTACGTTAGATTAGGGTTATGGGCTATTTTAAAATTATTTTTTTATATTTTTTCACAGAGGTGTTGTTGAGTTGACTTTATTCTCAGTTGGCATGGAACCACTATTTCTAGTTGTCTTCTCTTTACGCCTTCCAACATTTCTCATTAATACCACCCATTCCTGTAAAGATAACATCTATTATTAAATACAGATGAGCATAAATCTATTTATCTCATTTACAAGAATTCCGTCGTGAAATGTATGCAACACAATATGATTATTCAAATCTTCTTACGGAATTTGATAACCAACAAACTGGCGACTGGCAACTGACAATCAGCGGGAGATCCCCTTTTAAATAATCACACCACAACAAAGCAATTAATAATTATTAGGTACTATCTCTTTTATTTGTTGTTTAAGAGATTGTAGTCGAATTATTAAGAAGAGTCAATAACAATTTAGATTCTTATCAAAATATTTTTTACTGTTAATTAAAAGTTATTTTAGTAATTTTATGAATCATTTTGCATACACGGTGAGAAATCGTTTTTTGCTGTAACGATAAACTAACAGGTCTAGCAAATAAAACTTCGGCTAGGTTTACACTCGTAAGTTCTTTCCCGTAATTCGCTCGTGTAAGTGATTTATGGCCAAATTACCAATGTAAACGACACAAAAAGTCACTTAACGTAATTTAAGGCAAGTTACAAAACTTCTTCTTTCGGAAGTTTTTGACAGGTCTAATCGCGTCCGCGCGAAATTCCAGCCTTCTCACAGCTTATAAAATCAGTTTTATAAACCGAGGGACTTTCTGTAAGAAATAGTACCAAAATGCGCCGTTGCGAAATGTCAAAAATCAAAAGACAATTGTTTTATTGGATTTTTTCCTACAAAACTAGTATTTATTTCCACTTATTTCAATTTTCTGAAAATGAGCATCCTTCTATTCAATTATCGGTCCAACTCTTTCTAATCTCGTTGTTTCTGTTTTTAAAATTACGTATTTGAATACGAAGTCGGTTGCTGTCAGCAGCCGTCAAGTAGCTGTCATTCGGATAAAATGAAAGAAATCCATTAATTTTCGCCTTCGACGGCACAAAAGTGCGTGGGGAATTGTTTAATTAATGCCAAATTCTATTTCAGCACGTTATTTGGGCCTTTTCGTCTTTATTGACAAAATCGTGTAAATTTGACAGTAGCAGGTCGCTGAAAGGAAACCATCTTACCGCAAATGAATTTACAGATGTAAATGGTCGCATGAGCAGTTACACGGTTCAAACTTCCGAAGAACTTCCATGATCATTAATTACCACAAGCCAGATGCTTACGTAAACGCTTCTGTGAGTAACCTGTCAAAATCTTACATAATCCGTAAATTTTAATTACGAGTGTAAAGCTAGCCTATTGATATAGAAATACTTTCGTTCTCTGTCAATATTACGACGTAATGGTAAATAATAATAAAAATAATAATAATAGTTTATTCCAGAATGTATGCAGGGGTAGTGCAATGCAATACATTCCATATTTTGAAATAACAGAAGATTAAAAATTACGGATTACGTAAGATTTTGACAGGTTACTCCCAGGAGCGTTTACATATGCACCTGACTTGTGGTAATTAATGATCACGGAAGTGTTTCGGAAGTTCGACCTGTGTAACTGCTCATGCGACCGTTTACATCTGTAAATTTATTTGCGGTAAGATGGCTTCCTTTCAACAACGACCTGCTACTGTCAAATTTACGCGATTTTGTCAATAAAGTCGAAAAGGACCAAATAAAGTGCTGAAATAGAATTTGGCTTTAATTAAACAAATCTCCACGCACTTCTTTGCCGTCAAAGGCGAAAATTAATGGTGTTCTTTCATTTTATTCGGATGACAGCTACCTGACAGCTGCCGACAGCAACCGACTTCGTATTCAAATACGTAATTTTAAAAACAGAAATATTGAGATTATAAAGGTTTGGACCGATAATTGAATAGAAGGATGCTTATTTTCAGAAAACTCAAATAAGTGGAAATAAATACTAGTTTTATAGGAAAATAATCCAATAAAAACAAATGTCTTTTGATTTTTGACATTTCGCAACGGTGCATTTTGGTACTATTTCTTACAAAAAGTCCCTCAGCTTATCAAACTGATTTTATAAGCTGTGAGAAGGCTGTAATTTCGCGCGGACGCGATTAGACCTGTCAAAAAACTTCCGGAAGAAGAAGTTCTGTAACATGCTTTAAATTACGTTATGTGACTTTTGGTGTCGTTTACATTGGTAATTTGGCCATAATTCGCTTGCACGAGCGAATTACGGGAAAAAACTTACGAATGTAAAGACAGCCATAGATTATTAATATTTCCCGTTAAATTGTGGTTACAGGACGCAATTTCGTTACGATATCAGTCCTAATATATATCGCGATGTACTCTCGACATGTTTTATTATTACGCCTGTAAGTTACCAATATTATCATGTTAAATTATGCGCGTTCTGCACATAAAAGTGCAGTGCGGCGTGTTGACGCGTTCCCGGTGCTTCACGTGGCTGTATGACTTCACACCGTCACCGGTCCGCCTGTTAGCATTGACGGTGGGTGGTTTGGTATATTTATGCATTGACGCTTGGCATGCACTTGGCAGCCATTGCGCTGTCGCTAAACTTGCTGTATTTGTTTATCATTAGTTTATTTTCTAATAAACTAATGATAAACAAATACATATATTTATAAAGCTATAAATTATCCAATAACATGGAAAAAGACACTCTGAATTGGATGAGGGCGAAGAGGGTGAGGAAGTACCTGCTTATTCAGATCTGTTCACCAAACACGGCTAAAGACATTTCAAGCAACGTTTCAATTCTGGATGGTGGTCTTTCGCCAGGGCGATAATGACAGTATCATCCACCGTTGAACCTGTCGCAAGTATATAATATATTATTTTTAATCAATTATCTGTGAAATAATTATTACCTTCGGATTGCTAGTAGAGCCTTGCCACTCTCAGCCGAAAATATCTAGGTCATAAATATTGAAGGAAAAGTCTGTCAAATTTGAGAACGCTGTGTAGAGGGTTTTTTTTATGGAAAGTGAACCATTTTCAGATTCCCTTGTTGTAAGAGGAAGAAAAACAAAATTAATAATAATTCCATCGCCGAAATATCGATCACAAGAACGAGCCATAAAAACGACCCGTTCTCGAGCAAACATGTCAACCATCTACAAAATATATTTTGATAATATATGGGACTCTTAATAGATACATACGAACATAGATAACGTAGTAAAACACGTGTATTTATTAATTAACATAGTTTTATTATTTATGTACAATGAGTCGACATGGTACACAAAACATAGTGCGACTAATTTCATGAAATTGTCTTACACTGTTTACTATAAATATTATACTATTTATAATGCAGATTAGATAAAAGCGCAATTCCACCAAAAAGATTTTTAATCAGTAACGTTTCGATTGCCTGGACAAATTGGGCAGCCGCCGCGCACCGGGGGTTCTCCGATATAATACTTACGCACAGTAAAACTAAAATTAGTTTTTTTTATTGTTTTTCATTTACTCACAAATAATTGCCCAAGTTGCCCCTAAAATCGTGACACACTAAAATCTTTAATGGCTTGTATCTCACAATTTAAAGCAAAAATAAATAAAGTAGCTCACATCCGTACTAGATATTTGATATACCTTTTGATTACAAAATAATTTTTCCGTTTGGTTGGGTATTTTGATCTCAAATCCGAATTTAAGATTTGTATGAAACGGGCCGAAAAGGGCTGCGCATACGTTCCACTTAAGGCGACGCTTCCCGGTCCAAAAAGAAGAAGATGGAGAGATATGTAATTACGAATGTTGGACAGAGCGCGCTAATATTTAAAATTGATTCGAAAATTGGGAAAATGCTTAATAATAATAATAAGTTATTTTCAGCCGAACAGAGCGGTGGTTGCAATACTCTGTCAGTCATATAAAAGTACACATTACATACTATATGAAAAAGAAAAATAAATTAATAAAAAAAGATTGAAAAAGAAATATATATACACATATTTAGTACTCGTATATCTACTACGGGGGCTTCAGATGAATTCTCCATGTTTGGTGAAGAGGCGCGCCCTGCCACTGGGCCACGGCCAGGACGAGAGTGTTCTCCGATCTTTGGTAGCGCTGTCTCACCCCGGCTATTCTGTGGCGCATCAAAGCGGCGAACCCATGTGCCCTTCCTTCTGCGAACATCTGCGAGGCACTGCATCGCCAAGGTAGGCCGAATAGCGCCCTATATGCGTTATTGTATTGTACTCGAAGTGTGTTCATGGCGCCTTGTGAGTATCTTGTCAATAGTTCATAAATAAAACATGACTCGTTTAAAATAGACCAAAAATCTCGTGGAAGGTATCTTAATTATCATTTAAAGAAACATTGTGAATTTTTTCACAAATATAACTTGTAAAATAATAGAAATAGACTTGTTTTAAATAATTTCCTGAACATAATTTGCGATTTTTTTCTATCGAGGGAATTTCATATAATTTGCGTTTCGGCGTGGAACGTATCTAGATATTATCTTCAAAAATGACATATGTTTTTTAAGAGCTTAAAAACTTCAAATGTTTAAGGGAGATATGTAAGAAATCGGTCTAAATTCGGATAGCGGCGGCTTAAGAGGAAGCCACAAGCCAAAAATGAATGTATTCTTGGTGTACTTTCGATCGCCACGAATTTAGGAAAAATTGCTTAGAAAACGGAGTCTAGAGATCACGATTTCGAGTGCAAAGGTGGTTTATATTTATTTTGTGAATAATTTTATAAGAAAAAATGATAATTAATGGAAACTGTCACAAATAATTTTGGCCACAAAACAGTATTTTTATAAAGTTGTTTCTAATATGCGGTTATACATTTCTAGCGAAAAATCTTCTTTTTTTAGTACTTAACGCTGATATTTCTTTAAATGTAACTAATCATTTTTTTTTTATTCTATTCAATGAAAACGCTAGGAAAAGCTTCAATTTATCCAACGCATATTTTTTTTTTTTTTTATTTAAAATTATTTATATATATTGTGATTCATGGTAAGAATTAATCGATAATAATAATTTAGCTATTAATCGATAATAGTAATCCTCGCCTAATTTTGATTAAAGAAAAACACGCACAACATTATCAAGGTGTTAATTTAATTTATGTGAAATTTATAAAATTCGTTTTAAATTTGTAGTACTTTTTAATTCTTATAGAAATTTTATTTTTGAGGCAGGCAGTTATTTGACATTTCAAGACGCCCGCCGCCCGCTGGGCCTAGCAGCATAAACCCGCATCTACTCGGGTAATCTATTAACAGGTACTCTTGTTTTTCTTAAATTATGAATACTCCTAAATTATTCAAATAAGGATGGGATGGGATTGGGAAAAAAATAAAAGCAAAATACTTGGTGAATTGAGAGTATTAAGCTTTTTGTGCAGTGCTGCTCTCGACAGTGAGCTCTAGCATCATGAAAGTTTGGAAGCTTATTATGTAACGAGTTTCTAACTCAACGTATCTATTTTCCACTCGCTAAGTCACTTCTACCAAGAATTACGGAGCCTTGAATTCGGTACGTCTAGTATCGATTTTCTTAAAAATACGTTTTGTTTTTATGACTATGTTTTTCATAAAATATTATCTACATGTTTCACAGGAAAATATTATTAGAGTGCTTAATTTAATTATTTCTTCTTCTCTTGAAGAACATGCGTCACCTTGTTTTGAGAGGCTTCACAAAGCGTACCTAATACAAAGCACCTACCTACATTATTCACGAGTACTGAGTAGGTACTTATTACATGTTATATAAATTTGAAAAGTTATTATCGTTTAATTTTCAAATTCTTGTGTGGGAGATCTCTTGACCTCTAGCAAGACTCTCTCGGAAAATCGCATTACACTAGGGTGGGAGGGAAAGACACATACGCCCTGGACGGACTGACCCCCAGATTTCTACCCATCCCTTATACTTCTTCTTCTTCGCTGACTTCCTCTCCTTCCTTTCCTAAAAGACCCTCCACACATCATCCCCAAAGATAACATAAACCCTTTTCTCAGGGCCTCCTGCTGAAGCTAATAAGCTAATAAAAAAACCTAAATTGACTCTGTTTTGAGGCTGGATGCAGTGGAGGGGGGGAATAAGAAGAAAACACGAAAGTTGGGGAAAGACACATAACAATATCTTTTGTTTTTTAGAATTTTTTTTTACTCTTTGATTATTTTGCGTTAATTTATAAAAGTTTTTAATGTGTATATGTACGTAAATGCAATAATTCCCCCTTTTTATAATATTTATTGTTATTTTTTAAATTGTTATGCTACCTAATAACTTATTAATTACTACTCAATCTAATGCTTTTTTGTCTACTTTTATTTGTCTCCGCTTGTTTGTCAATTCTTGAAAAAATGTACATTCGCATCAAACGTGGGGCAAGCACGTACTCGTGTAGATGCTTGACTCAAGCCGCAAGCAAACATTGTGAATGGTCAAAATCCTGGGCTCAAGCAAAAAGCGATGGCGTGTAAAATACACTCAATTACAATTTCGAAAAACTTCGAAACTATCTTTAAATCTCTCTAAACCCAGACTTAACGCTGCACAAATATAAATATTTTTATTGAGGGATCAGTAGGGTTTATCGGTCCAGTTAAGAGTTCTACCGAACCGAACCCTCTCATATGAAAATATCTGGAGTCGGTGAATTATTTTCCCATTTGCTCTCTGGTAAGTTGACATGTTGTTCTTGTATTGTTTTGTATTTATTATACTTATATAATACACTTGCATATCGTGGATTGACTAGAACAGTGGTTCTCAACGTGGGCGATAACGCCCCCTTTAGGGCGTTTGAGACCTTCAGGGGGCGGTAGAAGTCTTAGAGAAAATTGGGGGGCGTTGGCGGGTAAAAAATGTGGTCTAAAAAGATAAGCAAAACACGCTTATAAAGCAAAGTAAACTTTAGTATTGGTTAATTTTTGTTATTGTGTGTATTGTAATCATTTTTATCCCGTGTGCGAAAATTTACGTAGTTCGGGAAGTGGATGAAAATTGAACTGAAAGTTTCTTTAACATTCAGATCTACATTAAATTGGATAATACGACTTACGTTTGTTTTTACGTAAAATCGAGCCTAATATAAAAAAACTTCTTAAAACGTTTCAAATTCAACTTTCTCATTAGATAAGTCATAAATTCAGTGTCTTTTCAAAGTTGATAAAAATACTTCTCTATATAATTATGTATGCGTTTTAATTGTTCTCATTGAAACGTAATATTAACCAATATTACCCATCCTATACCCCCCCCCCTCTCCCGCCCGATGTGGTAATTATAATTGAACAATAGCTGTTTCAGATTCACAACGACAGATGGTATGTAAAAGCAGTTGGGGGGCGTTAGAAAAAAAACATTCTCAAAGGGGGCGGTGGTCAAAAAAAGGTTGAGAATCTATGGACTAGATGATCATTTGTGGAAAAGTGTGTGGAAGGATTTAGTTTTTCCTGTGGGGAAGATTTAACCCGAACATAAAGTCGAAAAACAGATAAACCTTGGGCGTTATATAAAATGAAAAGATTTCAAGAATTCTTGGAATTTTATCAGAATAATAATTGCGATTAAATAAGCCGTGAAATGACACCTGTTGACTCATTAGAGTCATTAGATAACGGCGTTATTTTTTATTACGACTTGCGATAATTACGTATCAACTTTTTCAATCAATGAATGAATTAAATTTTCTGTATTCTGATTAAGCATATTTTTAAAAAGATGACTCTTTTTCTTAATTCATACTAAATGAATTTTTGTTGACATTAAGATTATAATTATCCGAAGAAATATCGACTAAGGCAGTCATAATATTTACCTTAATAATTCTATGTATTTATGTAATTAAAAAATAAGCTAAATCTGATTTTTTAATTAAACAGATTGCAATTTTTAAATAACTTCCTTTATGAATCAACTTTCTCCAATTCTTATTACATATTAAAACTTTTACGTCGTTTTTGAATTCTACTGTAACTAATTTTATAATTAAAAACTTTATCAATTTTGATGAATTTCTTGAGTGAGTACATAAGTTATGGTAATAATTTAATTACCTTGCAAAGAGACATATTAATAAATATTATATAAAATAACTCAATTAATTTTTATATTTCCCGCCTCTCATAAGATGAAAAACGTAATATAATTACTATTTGTACTTAATTATTCATTACATTTTAAATACGAGCAAGCGAAACATTCGGAAGAGAAATTCTCAAAATTATAAATAATAATTAAATAATGCTGGGGCTATATACAATATTGCACAAGAAACCCAACTGTTCACAACAATTTGGGGCCAGTGGGACTAAGACATCGAATGAATATCCTAATATGGTGTCGAACATGAAGGTTCAATGGAATAGGGATTGTAAGGAAATGAGGGAGAGGAAGTTGCGTTGCGAGTTAAAATATTTTAGTCTTTAGTTAATAATTCTATTTTTTTGAATAATCAAATTAATTTATCTTTTAGTCCCATTTTAAATATATTTCCAGTGAACCGCTCTGTTCTTCCCGGAAATCCCGCAATTACCCCTACCCCCTTGCTTACCTCCTACCCACACACCTAAAATTTGTATGTTTGACAATATTCTATGTTTTAGATCAGTTACAATATTCTCAGAAGGAAGGGCGCTTCCGACACCGGTAGAGTGTAATAAAATAAAAGTGGTCTACAACAAATTTATGTGTTTTTATTGTAAATTATGGCGAGCCACAAAGTTAATGCTTTTTACAAATCATTGAATTATCGTTTCGATTCTGAATGGTGGTTTTTCATCAGGACGTTACTAAGAGTATACATCTTTCCACCTCTATGAAAAATGCTGCAAATATACTTTTCTACCGCTATGATAATTGCTGCGTGTATGTATACCTTTCTACCACTATGAAACATGCTCCAAATATACCTCCATTCCATCCAATGGAACACGGTGCAAATATGGACGTAGGCATGGTGGGGCAAGATGGGGCGTTTATCCCACCCTGGCTGACCGATGCCCGATCTCTGGGATTGTCGACCGAGTCGCGTTTTCAAATTTACAGCACTTTATATAATGGTTTTTCCTTCTTCATATTTTTTCCTATTCACAGAGCCTAAAGCATGAAGAAGTTGTAGAACCCTACTTTTCGGTACCTACTCTAGATTTTTATTTTTTGTCCCAACCCAAATCAAAACCTGGCTACGCCCTTGGGTGCAAATATAACTTACTACCGCTATGGAACACGCTGCAAATATGCATTTCTATGGAACGTGCTGAAAATATACCTAAATAAACATAAAAATTGCTTTCGCAAGCCGGATTTTGATCCGCGACTGCGGAATGTTGGATTGTCAACCTTGTTCAAATAATGTTTGATAAGATTTTTAGTCAATCCATTGCCTGATCCAATAGTATTGTTTAGTTTCATCATGTCTTAACATAATAATATTGTCAATAGTAAATAATAATGATTGTTTGCTCATTTAAATAATTCAGGTCAATTCATCCTAGACCACGTGTAAATATTGCGTTAGCTTTCTAATGTTTGTGTTGTAAACAAAATTTAAAATTTATTGTAAAATAAAGTGTATTCGACAATACTTCATAAAAATACCTCATCTTTGTAATGTTATGCTAAAAAGGGGCCATCCAAAAATTACGTCACACTCTAAGGGGGAGAGGGGGGGGGGGTGTAGATTCATGTGACATTATGTGATGGGGGGGGGGAGGGTCATCAGCTCTGTGAAATCACATGAAAAATGTGAATTTTGATTATTTTTAGACGTAAAATTGCAAAATATGTAACGTCACACTAGGGGGGGAGGGGTCTCACAAATGTGACGATGCGTGACTGGGACAGGGGGGGGGGGGAGTCAAAAAATTATGAAATTCGTGTGACGTAATTTATGGATGGCCCCTAATCATTTAAATCAATGTTGAATAATTTATTTTTTTTACTTTCTTATTTCTGACTTACAGGTTTCAAATTTTAAAATTGTTTCAATAAGTTATTTTTATATATCGTAATTCAATTTTATTGGATAACCACCATTTCTGCAAATTCAAATCAAATAGCGGCGGATGCGTCTGTCCAGAAATTGCGGAGAGACGGTTTTACCTCTTCAGGCGGACTCTCTCGACCCAACAACTGCTTGCACTGCAGTGGGAGGGATGGATTCTTATATCATTCCTGCACACACTGACCACACATTTCTACTCACCCTCATACCTGTTTTCTTCCTAGAACTTCCTCTTCTTCCTTAGGAAAATTATATTCCTGGATAGAAATAATTATATTCCTGTATAGAAATAAACATTTTTTTAGTAGATAATCATTTTCATTGGATAGGTCTCAGGCCATTTTTTAGATGTCTTCAGCAAACCGAACTGGTTTCCGACAAAATTGTCCCTCCTTCAGGAAAATTAAACTGGTTTATAAATTTAAAAATAAAGGTTCATCCGATATTCCTGAAAGAAAGTAGGGGGTTAATAATGTCCACAATTTAAAGATAAACAAACATTTTGTTACTATTTCCTTTAAACATACATAATAATATGTCCATATTAATTTATTTTCATACTCGTGCCAATTATTTTATTTTATTATTATTTATTTTGAAAAATCAACAGATATAATAATAACACTTATAATAATAACCTTAATAATAATAAAAGAGTTATTTAACGCCTATTCATAAAAAAAGGTGACAAAAGCGATATATCAAACTATAGACCTATTTGCATTATGTCTGCTTTACCCAAACTTTTCGAGTCATTAGTATTAGATACCATTGTAAAACCTATCAACAATATTATTGTTCCTAACCAACATGGCTTTATCAGAGGTCGATCTACCTTAAGTAATTTAACTATCTATAATAATTACATATGCGAATCCCTTAGTCTGAAACAACAAGTGGATTCTATTTACGCCGATTTCAGTAAAGCATTTGATAAGGTTCGACATCACATTCTTATATCTAAACTCAGACTGTTGGGCATCAAAGGTAGTTTATTGACATGGATTATCAGTTACCTCAGTAATAGAGTGCTTAGTGTCAGGATTAATTTTATAGAATCCTATGTATTCGAGGCCACAAGTGGTGTCCCGCAAGGGTCCCACCTCGGCCCAATATTCTTCTTAATATTCATTAATGACATTGTAAATATATTTAAAGATGTACAAGTCCTACTTTTTGCAGATGATCTAAAATTGTTTAAAAGAATACGAAATATACATGATTGCCTAATTTTACAAGCTAATTTAGATGAACTTTTTAAATGGTGCAAACAAAATATGTTACAGAATGAAACAAGTTCTTTGTTTAAAACCACTTTATTTAAATTTATATTCGTCGACCGGTTTCGGTCGAACTCGACCTTCTTCAGGACAATAAACATATAAACAGTTTATATGTTTATTGTCCTGAAGAAGGTCGAGTTCGACCGAAACCGGTCGACGAATATAAATTTAAATAAAGTGGTTTTAAACAAAGAACTTGTTTCATTCTGTAAAATGTCAAGCCACAAAGTGTTTGCTTTCTTCGATAATTTAACAAAATATGTTATTTTTGAACATTGAGAAATGTCAAGTAATTCGATTTTCCAGAACTCATTCTCAAATCTTACATGAATATAATTTAAATAATGTTAAATTAACACCAGTATCACAAATTCGCGACTTGGGAGTTATATTCGATTCAAACTTAACTTTCACAGCACATATAGATGAAATAACTAATAAGGCTTTAAAGATGCTTGGCTTCCTTTGTAGAACCTTAACTGATTTTAAGTCCTTGGATTGTATGAAAACACTCTATATTTCATTAGTTAGAAATCAAGTGGAATATAATTCACCTATTTGGTCCCCTTTTTATAAAGTACACTCTAACAAAATAGAACGGGTTCAACACAAATTTCTTAGGTACTTAAATTTCAAGCTCAAAATCCCAATAGAAAACATTAATTATATAAGTTTGATGAATCGACTTAATTTAATTACGCTATCTGACAGAAGAATCATTTCAGATTTAATTTTATTATACAAAGTCATGAACAACCTAATTGACAGCCCTGCCATTGTTACTACCATTAAACTCCATGTACCGACAAGGAATACTAGACAAAATATTACATTCTTTTGCAACACATACACAACCAACTATCAATCACACTCACTTACCAATAGGATGCATGATTTAGGCAACAAGTTTGGTGATATTGTAGATATATTCGCTGATTCCCTTTATAATCTAAAATGCATTTTAAACCAACACTTTGTGGAATCCTACAAATTATTGTAACGTGTGTGTAATATATTTAACGATTTGATGTGTTATTGTAATGTTTTATATTGTATTTTATTCTATGTTATTGTCAAATGTTATATTGTTTCAAATATTTCACGGTTTTACGCTATATTCTTCAAAAACTACATTTATATTTTTAAAATGTTTTCATTTTTATAAATTTTGATTTAAATTCTATGTATGTATAATCCTCGATATCTTAAATATTATTGTATAATCTACGTAAAAGCCCATATGGGCGTATAACAACAATAAATAAATAAATAAATATACATAATATCCAATGACAGATTTTCACATAATTAAAATTATAATTAAAAAGTAAAACAAAAAAGTAAGGGTCCTGTACCCGTAAGAACTTAAAAATATAAAAATTATTCAAAAAAAAGATGTAAAAACACAATATAAACTATAATAACCTGCTTACTAAATTTCAACATGGAGTATTCTCACTCTACAACAGCAATAATAATAATATGTACATTGTACACACCTACAACTCAATAGTTAAGGTGATCCCATAGTCCTTGAAAAATTCGAAATCGTCTGTTTTGCGAGGGATTATAAAATACTTGAGAAAACTTGACAACCAATAATAGACAAGGGGCGTCAGGCTCATAAATCCCGAGTTCCGCCCTCCAATACACTGTGGTAAAATTTGTGAAAAATATGAACATTATAATTATATTGAATACTTATTTATGATTATCAAAATACACGGTAAAATTAACAAATCATGGGCCTAATTTGTAGAACAAGTAACTTTCATTTATCAAATTTTACAGGAGGCAGAAAAGACTGTTTTTTAAACCCATGAACCAAGATGAACCGCTCTCCTTCGCACGGAATAGACTAGGTTTATAAAACATTTGAACGTACTTAAGATTTGTATAGTTTATTAATCAAAAATGTTTAATAATTTTGAATTTTTAAATTTTTTTTTTTAATATAATTTTTTAGGTAGTTATTAATATGCAATTTACAGTTATTTTAAATAATAAATATGTGTAGGTGTGTGCAACTTTATATGTATGTATGTCTATAAATATAAACATGTGCATAAATGTGTATATATGGATTTGTATTTTAAACATATTTTTTCATTCTAAATAATCAGTGTATGCGATAATAAAATGTATAAAAAAATAATAATAATAATTAAATAACTAATTTTCTACAACACACATAAATACTTGTCCCACTTAATCATAAGCACCTCAACACCTCAGCACAGGTTCTCCTAGTGAGGTGTTCACGAAACATACAATATTACCCACACACAGTTTTACCTTCTCAAACCTACCTTACACCCAACATAAAACTTAAAAAAAAAAAAAAAATCTTTTTGCTTACTGCTACTGAAAATTAACGTTTTTTTGTACTCCTGTAAACCTCTGTAATCAATTGTAAAATTGTGTATTCAAGAATAGACATAAATAAATAAATAATAAAATAAAAAATAAAAGACTCCACCTTCCAATAATATTAAAAACGCAATAATTAACACACAAGAAACATTTCACTTAGAGGAGTAGATCGCCAGCGGTCGCAGGTATTTACTGTCTGTTACTGACGACCTATAAAGTTCGCAATAGGTGACAAAAAACGCACACAAATAAAAGGTCATTTTCAACTGTCAAACAAACAAATAATAATCTCAAAAAGGTATATCCCAAGGGCTCGAACAAGATAAAATCGTGGGAACGCATAACTGACCCTTTGACTAATGGTTGCGTTTTAGAAGAGAAATATTATTACTTAATATTATCTTGTTCAAACCCTACTTTCGATAGAACCAAAGTTTCGGAATATTTCCGAAGAATCCCGAAGATCTTCGGGTGGCCGTGCGGCGCGCGGTTAGTCGTTTTTTAGATACGTTTAGTACAGAGATGGGCAAACTTTTTAACGAAATGGCCAGATAAATCAAAAAATTATCTAGGCGGGCCGGAAAACAATTTAATAAAATAATTTTTTAAAAGTGATATACTTTATTTTTTAATTTTTACATCAAACATAATATTAAGTATGTTATATGCTACAAAGGCAAAAAGTAACAAAAATTAATTATTCTTTAGAAGAGTATGAAGGCGTATGTGACAGATGAAACTGTGACTGAGCTTCTAAAAGTTTTTCATAATCTGGTAGAAGCTGGGATGAGCTGATTCGCAGTGGTGGTCAGTCAATCGGTTTCTAACGCTGTTTTTGCGAAGCTTCATAGTAAAAAACACCTGTTCACAGATGTAGGAAGATGCAAACATCGCAATTATTTTCTGAGCGTGAAATTTCAGGTTTGGGAAACTTGATTTTGACAGGGCCTTGTAGAACTCAATTTTGGATACGTTGAGAAACAGTTGCTTAAATTCAGTGTTACATTGCAACTCAATCAGTTCGAGCTGCAATTCTGGTTTGACTGATTCACAATCTATATTAAATGGCGTGCTAAAAATGTCCAGGTCCTGTTCTATAACTTTGAAGTCTTAGAATCTTCGTTCAAATTCTTCCTGAAGACATTTCACGCTTTTCTCATAGTTCTTAAGTTGGTCCTCCCTAACTGCAATAGTTTTTAGTTTTGGAAAATGAGTTAAGTCTTTCTTGACTAGTTGTTTGGAAAATAGATTCAATTGCATTTTGAAATACATGATATGATCCCAAATATCACTGATTAATTGATTTCTTCCTTGGAGTTTAAGTTTAAATTTATTGATGTATCTGAGATCTGTAAAAATGCAAAGTCTGAAAGCCATACAATATCTTCCATATGTTCACATTCGTCCATTCCTTTTTCTTCCATGAAAGAGTCGTCTTTTAAATCCCAAACTCGTCCGAAAACTCGTCAATTGGTAAATTGTGGTAGGGTTATTCAAAACAATGTCGCGGGCTGGATTGACTAGCCTGAAGGGCCGGAATTGGCCCGCGGGCCGTATTTTGCCCATGACTGGTTTAGTATGACATATTTAAACGTTTTGGGATTTTTTACTACGAGCTTCATTCAAGCTACGGGGCGCTTTGTTCTGGCGCGCGGATTGGTATGTACCTACCTCGGTTCCTCGGTTCCTCGTTCCTAGCCGCCGTATTAGGGGGCGGGCGGGCGGGAACACTGCGTTTATTTGGCCGCAAAACATTGTTAGATAGGTAATTAATTGTGATTATATTTAAAGATTGTGCTCAATTTTATAATTAAACACATTACATAGAAATACAACGAGCCGAAATAAGGTAAATTGTTGTTCAATTTTGTTGGCGGTTCAGCGCACCATTGAACGTTTGCGCCAGCCGCGCCTGCACAATAGTCTCAACTTCTGCTATTTGGAGTCGGTGAGACTATGGCATCCCCAATTGGGGTATGTTGTGAGGCTGAAGGTAGCGAGGAAGAGAAAGAGATTGGGAAGAGGAAGGTGGGGAAGTACCTCACTATTCAGATCTGATCACTAAGCAACGTATCAATTTCGAATGTTGGTCTTACACCAGAACGATACTGAGAGTATCTTCCATTCCGGAACATGCCATAAATATACCATAATATATTATATTTAATTATTTGAACCCGCAACCATCGGATCGCTAGACGAGAGCCTTTCCCCTCAAACACGGAGGCCGTCAAATACATTTGACCAGGAGGCCTACAATTATATTTGAACTGCTAATAAATTGGATTGTTTAAAATTCTTCTGAACAATTTGCATTTATTTAAAAATAAAAATATTGGAAATAACAATTTTCAACAAAAATATTCACCAACAGCTTGGCGGTTAACAACTGAACGGGAAAGCTTCGGACTGTAATTTAGGTATTTATACACAAAAAAATATATTTAATCATTCCCCGAAAGTAAGAACTTGGCAATAAAAGTTAATTAATTAAAGTTAATAAGTTTCTCTTCTACGGAGATTTGATGTGCATAGTTAGATTTATGCCAGTGTTATCAAGGTAAAAATAATTTAGTTCATCAATGTTGCGGCGGAATTTTAAAAATCGCGTTTTTTTAAATAAAAATAATATAACTTATTCAAAATGTGAATCGAGTACTTCAAGGAAGTCGTTTTATACGGAAAATGAAACGAATTTATTAATATTAAATTGTTAACCATGTATTGAAATTTGCTCACTGTGCGGTACTGTTGTCACTGTTTAATACTCAAAAGCGCGCCAGATTTAAAATTGTAAATGTCAAATCATAGGCAAAGTTATTGCCTACTTCAAACGACATTTGGCAACAGAATTATATATATTTTTTTCAAATACGAGTATTATTATGTAAATAAAGTAAATTATAAAGTGGTTAACCGGTTCATTCAAACATCTACATATATAATTAGAAAATTTAAAAATCGATTGTACGTAAACTCGAATAACATTTTACGGCGCAGAGAGTCACTAAGTCGAAGACAGGTCTGTCCACCATAACGGTTGGGTGGAGAATGCGACAAAAAGGCGGTGACGATTGTGTGGTCCTTATGTCCATGGCATAAGGTTCACTTTGAAATAACATTTTTGTCGAATGCCGGCGGTCTTGATTGACGTCAAAAATAACAACGCGAAAATGCACATTTTATTTTATTTCGTGAAGTTCATGCATAAATATCAATTTTTTTCGCGATTATCATAAAAGAAACTAAATTTGCCACATTATGCAATAAAACTAAATCCGAAAAAGGGTTTATAAGTAGGAGAGTTTGCACTTGAAAGTGTTTTTTTATAGACCTAATACTTTATTTTTTTCTAGGCTTATTAAAAGACTTATAAAAAAAATGACCGATATTTTTAAGGGCCAAGATACGTCCTACACGCAGTATTTAATTGAAGCATATATAATACTTCCAAGCGATTAAATTTTCAAAACAAAAATACACGATTTTGTATGATTTCGCAATACGTCGCATGGCTTCATCTTAAGTCGAATGACAAGTATGCAACTGGAAAGGATTCACAGCAATATTATGGTAACTTGCAACACGGTCAAAAAATTATTTAATGTTGGCTATGACATACTTTTTTAAGGAACTTAAATTACATGAGAATATGTCTACATTATTAAAATTCTTATCAAATACATTGCATGTTCTGAATATAAAAGCATTTTGTCTGAGATTAGTAGAACATTTTTGAAGATGAAAAAGTGATTTTTCTCTGGTTCTAACACCTGGGACTCTAAAATTAATCTCAGCCAAAAGGGGCGAACAATAAATAAAACCATTGATAATTTTATGAAGATATATTATATCTGCAGAGTCTCTTCTAATTAATAATTATCAAATAACTTATTTCCGCGATCCGAATCGTCTTATGGTAAAATAATTACGGATTACTTCGTCGAAGGCCGATATATTTAGTTTCGTTTACAAAGTCAATATCACATAATACCCATTTGAATTGGTTTTTTTCATAACGTAACAGTCACGTAATATATTTTATTTCAAGGTAGATTACTGATTTAATACTTTCACGGCCAATAATGTTATGTGTTATGTAGTTTGACTTTAGAGAATTGCAATGTAGCGTTTTCTATCCATGCCACACAAAATAATAAGCCTGTTAACACTCTGCACAGAAGTCCTGAACGTGATCACTGTAAGACTGTCCGAAACGTTGGCGAAATTCTCGATAATAGGGAGATAGCGGAATCATTATATTTCTAGAGGAAATATATATGGTAAAATATTATACATGGTAACCGGATAGTAGGGCAAGCAGGGAATTAGTGAATCTACATTACATTGGAAATCGATTTTGTAGAATTACTTTTTGAAGTGAAAACTTCTTTAGCACCGTTGTGATTTGAAACTCGATGAAACGAAAAATCGGCATCAAAAGAGACAAACGCATACATCTACAGGATTTAGCCTGCGAGAGAATGAGATAGAATAATCGATCTCCTCTTTGCGCGGTGCTTCGTAGCCTATCGGTTTCATCTTTGTGCGGAGCTTCATAGTCTCTCCACTCTTGTTTATTTTAGTTTTCTGAAGATTTCACTTCTACCGCATGTGAACTGCACACAATTTTTTACAGTGCTTAAAAACTTATTTTATTTTTTAAGATAATATCTGTACATTTGCTGAGCCGAAACGGTAATTATACGAAACTAGCAGTTAACAACTCTCAGCACGGTTTTGTCGCTAGGCCCCGCGGGGGGGGCGGACAAGACGACAATAGCTTAGTTCGGGATATAGGAGACCGATTATTCTATGCCATTCTCTCGCAGGCAAATTCCTGTAGACGTATGTATGTGTTTGTCCCTTTACAGGGTAGCTTTTTCGTTTCATCGAGTTTCAAATCACAACGGTGCTAAAGAAGTTTTCACTTCAAAAACGAAGTGTTCAAGGAAAATATTTATAAATCGGAATAAATTCGGAATGCTGGGTCTTAATTGCTAAATATTGATTAGGTAGTACATATAATCAAAACGGACGCACAAAACCTGGTAAAATTACCAAAATTGAATCTCGTAATCAAAAATTCTAATTACACTGTTTACTGTTGACAGGATACGCGTAAACACTCTGACATAGGTAATATAGATTGTATGTTGTTTTACAATACGTAATAATATGTAAGAGGATCCACGAAACGTAATTAAATACATGTTTCTGGCATTCCATGCTATTTGTGATGAGAGTCGATGACGTAGGATGACGGAAAATACGTCAGAGCTAAATCTCGGGCAACCCATTGATATAACAATTTAATTTATAGGTCGTTGCTGGCAACATTTTATTTCCAGAGATTACTCTCGTCACGAGTGCGTATAAATATATATTTTTAATATATTCATGTTTCGTAACTAGATGTTAAAAACCAAAACGAGGATATAAAAAAGAAAAAGACACAGACAAATAATAAAAATGTAAAGGTCGCTAGTCGCTACTGGAGCTCGAACCCAAGATCTTTTGCCGGGACAAACACCTTATCCAACTCGGCCATTAGAACCTCTTATTTTTAAGTTATTAGTTCAAATTAAAAGGTTTAATGTTCCTTACTAGCTGGTCCCGGCATACGTTTCTATGCTATTCAAAGAAATAAATTGATTCTCCCTGCGTGTCTTTTCCCGTGCGTCCCCGTTCACCTTCCGAGTCCCCTTCCCCTCCCGCGATCCCCTTCCACCTTCCAATTTTTTTTCCTCATCGAAAAATATCTATAAATTTAATGTTTCTAATAGTAATATCAACGTTGTTAGTAATATCGACGTTATTAATGATATCGACGATGTTAGTAATATCGACGTTAGTAATATCGACGTTGTTATTAATATCGACGTTGTTAGTAATATCGACGTTATTAATGATATCGACGATGTTAGTAATATCGACGTTGTTAGTAATATCGACGATGTTAGTAATATCGACGTAAGTAATATCGACGTTGTTATTAATATCGACGTTGTTAGTAATATCGACGATGTTAGTAATATCGACGTTGTTAGTAATGTCGACGTTGTTATTAATATCGACGTTGTTAGTAATATCGACGATGTTAGTAATATCGACGTTGTTAGTAATATCGACGTTGTTAGTAATATCGACGTTGTTAATGATATCGACGTTGTTAGTAACATCGACGTTGTTAGTAATATCGACGTTGTTAGTAATATTGATGTTGTTAGTAATATCGACGATGTTAGTAATATCGACGTTGGAAAGGGAAAATGGCTAAAGCGCCATACAGCTGAATGGCGCTTAAGCCATTCTTGGTGAAAACTTCTTTAGCACCGTTGTGATTTGAAACACGATGAAACCTTACGTTTCATCGTGTTTCAAATTTAGTTTTAAGCGACACTAAGAAGAGACAAACACGTACATCTACAGGATTAAGCCTTCGAGAGAATGAGATAGAATAGTCGGTCTCCTCTTTTTGCGGGGCTTCGTAGCCTCCCCACTTTTGACTACTTCAGTTTTCTGATGATTTCACTTGTACCGCGTGTGAGCTGCACACATTTTTTTTCCTTTAACGTCGATATAATTAATTAATTAAATAGTTTTCCTTATCCATTACGGCGAGATTGGATACGAAGAGCCAGTAAATTCATTTTATTACGTAGATTACAACGAAAAATATGTTTTTGTTTAATTTTCCTTCACAGCAATAAACATAAATATTATAGTACTTACAAAACTAATGGGCGTTTTAAGTTTTAATTCAGTTTCTGGGAATTCAACCTTTTATCAGTTTAGGATATTTTGTTTGTCAGTAAACACGATACGATAACTCCCACTTTACTGTAAACAATTTTTAATCAATTTGGGAGGCGGGTACGGGTACCAACGCGCGCCGCCCCAGGAACCATTTATTGAATAACCAAAACCTCTGCCATAGTTTGTCCCGACTTTTTTATACTTTTTTTAAAAATATTAATACCGCCCAAGAGTTCCAACTGCTCCCGTCTGGAGCCAGTGAGACTATGGCATCCCCAATTGAGGTGTGTTGTGAGGTTGAAGGTGGGGAGGGGAATGAGATGGGGAAGATGAAGGTGGCAAGTACCTGGCTATTCAGATCTGGTCACCAAACACGGCTAAAAGCCATCTCAAGCAACGTTTCAATTCTGAATGGTGGTCTTACACCAGGGCGATACTGAGAGTATCTTCCACTCTGGAACGTGCCGCAAATATGTAAAGCGCATAAGAAGAAGCAGAAGAGAGCGAGCTTGTAAGATGGAGGTTCGGAGGCCCCTGGCTATTCAGATCCGTTCACTAAAGTAGCTTAAGCAATTTTAACCGACGCTGCTTTTCGAATCTGATTAGTGATTAGTAGTCTCTCATCAGGGAAATACTGAGAGTACCTTCAGTGTGTGTAATTTAATAACGTGAATAAACGCATATAAAACCTCAATGGATTATAATATTGTCTTTGCCCTCGCCGGGTGTTTGAACCCGCGACCTCTGTTCCAGAGTCGACGAGCTTACCTCTGTCACGGAGGCAGACAAAATAAACAAAGACATTAAAATATAACTGAGTTGGTTTTCTGCAATTAGTAATTTTATTCTACCTGGAAATACCAACGACTGAGAACACGCGGTGCGAAGATTCAAATACCCCGTATATAGTTCAAACTTCAAACTAAAGTATAAATAGGAAAAAACATCTAATAAAAACAGCTGACATTTAAAATAATTGTCAATGCCATTCAGTGGCAGCGCCCATCTTCAAACCAAATTGGGCATTCGCAGGTTTATATTGAATCGAATATTTTCGCCTTCATTCTGTGTATTTTAGCAAACATATTATAATTTTTTTTTCGGAATACCTTATTAAGCAAAACCTCAAATTGTAACATTTAAGTGGGGTTGTTTCACAGAATTTGAACAAATTTGAAGTTAATTTCCGGGTTCTGTCAACGTTATATTTGTATTATTTTTAGTTTCTGCTAATGAACATATAGTAATACTTACCATATAAATTATACTTGCGTTACTCCTCTATTCGAACACCAAAAACCATTATATTGGTTTGGGCATTGTTAAAAAAAAACACTATTATTATCATAGTATGACCTATATTTTATGTATATATTCAACTATAAAAATTTAAAATATATATATATATAAACATTCTCTTATAATATTTTCCCACTTAATCGGTCTTTCACTTTCTAATTATAATAAATTTCACCCACTCGTACTCCTCCCCCGTCCCTCTAACACCGTTCTCTAAATGTAATCTATATTTAATTTTTTATAACTCCTAAGGGGTCATCCATAAACTGCGTCACACGATTTCATGATTTTTACCCCCCCCCCCCCCCCGTCCCTGTCACACATCTGAGACCCTCCCCCCTAGTGTGACGTCACATATTTTGCAATTTTTTTGCGTCTTAATAATTTAGATTTTTACACCCTCCCCTTAACGTATGACGTAATAACTCTCAATACTGATATATAACTCCTTAAATACTGAACTTGAAATAACTCCTAAAATACTGAAGATTGTTCGCAAAACCTGCAGATTGTGCACATAAAAGTGGTGTTAACGAAATTATTTTTACCATTTTCCCTAGCACGATCCCACTGTTGGTAGCCAGACCGATATTGACTAGGAATAAATAAATAATAAAAAATCGATACACGCTAGCAACACTGGCGGGTGCATCTATGGATGTACATTCCTTAAAGTCGTACCTCTACATTCTAAAAGTTAAAAATACTAATAAATAGACCATTTAGAATCGAAAAAGTAACTTTAATATACTCTTCTGTGGCATTTTGGGTGTGGTTTTTTAAACTAAATGGCTGTTAATTATTTAATGAGGTCTTTGGTCGTATTTGAACCACTTCTTCCCTCCAAGATCGAACGGAATAAATTGATGGCGTCTTATATGAATTAATTAAGTTTATGGATCGCGTGCACGATTTATTTCAATTCTAAGAGCTTCGTTAGTTAAACTCCATTCAGTAATAAGCCAGTTTTTTGCATAACAAACGACATTATTCAAAATGATTTTCGTATACTAGCTGGTCCCAGGCAAGCGTTGCAATGCCATTCAAAGAAATAAATTGATTCTCCCTGCACGTCCTTTCCCGTGCGTCCCCATTCCCTTCCATCTTCCCCACCTTCCCCCTCCCTCATCCCTCCCCTCTCCGCGAACCCCAGCTCCCCCATTGCCCTTCCCCCTGCCTCTCCTCCCTGCCGCTAAAATATATGAAATACACACATTTTCATTTAAACAAATTTCATAACGCCAGAGCTTATCATTATATACATATAGCCTATGTTTTATTCTGACGTATACTATTGTAAAATTTCATTAAAAATCATTCTGTAGTTTTTTTGCGTGAAAGAGTTACAAACATACATACACCAATACAAACTATAGCGTTTATAATATTAGTAAGATTGACAGCTTTACTGACACTTGACCGTGCTCCCAAATAGACCATAGATGACGTATTTAGTCAATATCATATTGATATGGGGTTTTATTGATCATCCGTGCTAGATCTTTTGGTCTACACAGGACCCACGTTGTGGGGGGGAGGAAACACTAAAGCTTGCATATCAAACCTCTTGATAATAAAGACTAAAGACTACCCGGGAGCCCGCAAGTCTGCCACTACGCCACTGACTATACCATCAAATTATTTGCGTAATCGTCTGATATATTTTTAAGTTTTTTGCTATTCCCATATATTTTATTAGCATCCGTCCTTCTGACCACCAACCAGTGCAAAACGATTTAACTTTATTCAGATCTGCAAAACATTCAACTTCAATTTAGCGACGATAACAATGAGTTGGTTGAAATAAATAGCCAATTATTATGTAGTGAATGAGTTACACTTTGCACTATGGGAAACAACAGAATCATTAGAAAAGATTTTTAAAAGGCACGTAGACACATCAAAGTACGATAATATGTCATAATATTATGCTCTGTACGTAGACAATAGTACAATATAGGAAACATTACGTGCATTATTTATTAATTGACTAAGTCAAAAAGATTACGTTCAGAATAACAGAATAATAAAAATTTTGACAATCTCATTACCTTTTACGTCATCAATCATTTGCATAAAGGTTGCAAGAGCTAATTTGACAGACTGTTATTGTCGATAATTGCATCTTGGAGGCGGTTAAAGGTACCGACGCCTCCTCGAACCATTTATTGGATAACCTACACCCACTACTGGCCGACCTTCAAGAGATATATACATATATATATAGTATACACAAAAGCTCTATAACTCATGATAAAAATGACGTCACGCTAGGTAGCTAATATTACTTTGGTTTATCTTGAGTTTTTCAGACAGAACAACTGTGCAAATTTCACGTGCCAGCATGAACCACAAAAATTTTGACGGTTAAAAACATAGTTTTTTTTTGGAAAGTATAGATTACAATTAAAAAACTAAAACCTCATCGCATTACTTTGAAAAAAAAAGAACAAAGTACCTACTTAGAGGAATACTTTTAAATATTTTTTATTTTACAAAAAAAAAATGGAAATTAAAAACTATCATTTGTATTATATTACTAGCTAGTACCCGGCATGCGTTGCAATTCTACTCAAATAAATAAATTGTTTCTCCCATCCCTTCCAGTTTCCCCACTTTCTACTCTGTGATTCCGCGACCCGCGAACACCCTCTCGTTCCCCTCCTCCCTCCGGATTCACCTCCCTCTCCCACCTCCCTCCCTGCCACTAAACTGTGTGAAATATTAGCGCGGCACTTATTATAAAATTTGTATACAAAATTTCATAATGCCAGACTCATCTTTATTTATAGAAAGCTTCGGGGGAGTGCGCACAAAAATTACCAAAGATTCATAGCATTCGGATGAATGGTACAGGAAATTATTTCATAACGCCAAGGCTCACCATTGTATAATAGAAACCTTCGCGTGCGTGCGCACAACAAATCACCAAAGTTTCATCGCAATCGGATGAATGGTGTAGGAAAGCATACGGAACAAAAAAGTAACATTTTTCAACCAATACTGTCCTAACCTCATTTTAACAATTTATGAACATCTAAATAAATTGCATCAAATAAATCCCGTGTTAGTCAAAAAAATAATGATTTGTTGTCAATAATATTATGTGTTGTCAATGCTTTTAATAATTAATAATATAATATGTAAATATTGTGTATTTTTCGTGTTATTTAATTGAAGAAGCGTGGCTACATCCGCGTGTTATTTACCTTATTTTTATTGGAAATATTGTTGATAATTTTACAAAACAGTGCAAAGCAGTAACAAACACACAACAACATCATCCCTGGTTAAAAAGATGAAAATCCCAGCAAAAACAATAACAAATCGTGTTAAAACCTGAACCATTGACGAGTAAAAACCTGTACAAACTACTAACAGTGAGATCAGTAAAAACCCTAATCAAGTTAGCAAACTTCCGAGTAAATGCGGGAATTTCCAGCCAACTCCGAAATGAGCGCGTCCGATAAATTCCTCAGCAGACACTGTATAGATTATACGCAAAACTGAACGCTATTTAGTAAGTTTAGTATTGTGAAATAACACTAGAATTGTATGCGCGCTTTCCACGATATACGTTCACAGTCACACCATCAAAATTCGATAATGTTGTATGTATGTATGCGGGCTTTTGCCTCCTTTCCACGATTTCACACACCATTACAATTTGTAACACTGTATGCGTAGCTTTGCCTCCTTTTGACGATAACACATACCATTACAACTCACATGGAATGATTCACAGAATGGCGCTTACGACAAATTTTCATAGGCGGCGCGTTCTGGGAAATCCTCACCAGTTTTATTACCGTTTTGCGCATGCGCCGGGTTTGAGCGTAGAGTCTATAAAAGCGCTGTATGACGGTTTAATTTTCATTATCGTTCAGATTGTTTGGCCGCTCGCTAGTCTCGTTGAGAGTTTTCACACGGTTTTGTGATAGTTCGAAGCGATCTTTTGGTGTTATCAGAAATTGTTAGAACTACAACTACAAAGTTATAAAAACAATAACAAACAGTGGAACAATAACTATACAAGTGTTTGTTTGTTGGTGAATTCGATTGGCTGCGAATTTATAAGTTGTTTTGTGAGAATTTGTTGTGATTTTTATTTACCTGTGACCACAAGTAAAAAGCTGGAGAAACTAAGTTTTTCTCGTGAAGCATACAGGCAGAAATACAGTGCTTTTCGAAGTGTATTGAGTCGCAGCAGTTCAAGTTGTGAAAGTAGCTCCGAAGACGAAGCCAAAATGTGCCTCGAAGATCAAGCTGCCGCTATTGTCAATGGAAGAGAGAAGTTCAGCTCTGCTAAATGGTAATTATCAACTAATTATATTCGATAATTTAAATTCAATTAGTTAAAATGTAATCTACTTTAAATTATTATCTGCACTTTCTCTTATAATATAGCAATAACAACATTGGACATTGCCTTGAATAATGGCAAATTGTAATATTATTGCGCAATGTTTTACCTTCAATTAATTATTCTTGAACTAATCCCAATATTTCCGCCTTTTCAATAAGAATTTATAGCTTCCTACTTGTAAATTAATTAATGCCATACAAGTTAAAAGTAGTACAAAATGTCAAGTCTAGATAGGTAACATAATTTCACAACACTGTAATGATTATTGCAACAAACTAACAATCATTGAACTTGGAAATGATTGCGCAATAATTTTATAAAGCGAAATATTGGCGCCTCCGTCACTATCCTCGGTAGTATAGTGGTAAGTATCCCCGCCTGTCACGCGGGAGACCGGGGTTCGATTCCCCGCCGGGGAGATATTTTTTATATCGATTTCATTTTTTACATCAATAATATTTTACTAATAATTGTTTATTTTTTCACAGCAGTGTGGGCTCTACTATCAAGAACATCCTTCGCACTGCACAGGCGAGTCAGCGCATAACTATAGGGCTCCCGGCTTGTGTGAAAAGGCTGTCAACGGGAAATGGCGCTCTTTTCTGTCTGTTAGCTCCGTCTAGACCCGGGGACTCCGCCCACCACATGCAAGAAGTCCTGCTAGAGGCTTTCTGCTATGAAAACGACATATATATTGTGAAGGTAATAATAAATTTCATACTATACTTTAATACACCCAATTTTTAAACCCTTTAGAACTGAGTGGGTTGTAAGTTATTCTTTTTAGAAAATGATTTATTCAAGTTAGCTTTATATAAAAATAGCAGTCTTATCACATTAACTGCAAGATATTACTAAATACAATGCAAATATCTTGAACTACTGCAGTATTAGCAAAGTAATTAAACAGAAAGATAAAAGGTGGCTACCTGTGTTTTCGTGTAATGTTTCTGAGAACAATCCTCACTCCGTTTAGTGACCTTCTCCCAAACAAACACTACTTCTGGCAAACACCCCGATAAGACTAACAGAAAGAAAGATAAGACTTAATACGCCGCATTTCATATTAGATAAAATTTATATGCGTTTGAACCCATTATTTTATCTTCAACTTGGTACCTACCTACTCAAAAACATATAATTTTGATAGTGTTTCTGTGCTAGAAGCATTCAAATATCTGAAAAATGCCTTTCCAATAATACCTTACGGAGTTCTCTATTTCTTGTAAAATGACTGTTAAATGTAATGAAATCTAATAAGTTTTATTCTTTGTTCGCAGGTTGATTGCGCAGAAAAACTACATGACCTTGTGCAAGGATCCAGTTCCCGGGACTGTTCCTGCATCCTCGTCCACGAACCTTTCACCGACCCCTTCTCCGACGGGTGTCCTCGATCCAATTTGGACCATCTTTCCCCTCCGGAGAAACTCCTCGCAGAGCACTGCGAGATGATGTGGGATGTCCAACCAACCCCCATCATTAGACTCCCCGACCAGTGAAGAAAATCAATTGATTGACGTAAAAAAAAAATACAAATCAAACAGATTTATGAAAATAAATGTTGATTAGAACGACCTTTAGGTTGTCATAGAAAAGGAGCCATTGAAATCAAAGATTACAATTCAATAATAATTATTGAACGTATCATATTTGATGATATTATGATAGGAGATAAAATATCATTATTCTGAAGAATGATAAATGTAACGTTTTATTGGTAGATTTTGAAGTTGCTACGCAAACTTCTTATGGTAAATGTTGTAAGAGATAGATGGCTGCGTTTCACGCACGGATAACATTGTAAGGATGAAGTATTGTTTACTCCAATCAATAAAACTATTGACTAAAGAGAAAATTGTATTAATTGAAGTAGTACATGATTCTATGGAGAGATGAATGAGTCTCTTGTTGTAATAGACTTGGGATCTTGTAAATATGGAGGGTCAGAATCTGTTTAAGATTTTAAGCAGATAAATGAAAGGTGTCTTCCTTTAATTGAAGATTTGATTGTAAAAATCATTGAATGATGCAAATTCATTGATTCGTGGTCTGCTGTGATTAAAATGCTTTTTAATCATCTTTTGAGAAGTGTTTAGGTGTCATCATAATTAGTTTTTATAATGCTGCATTCCAATTGATAGAGATGTTAGTACAAATGTAACAAATTTTAGTAAAAATTGTAAATGCCACGAGCGGTGAGCAAAGCCTTATTTCATCTGCCTACCATCTTTTGGGAAGATGCAGCTTTTAGTAAAAATTGAAATTTTGATTTACCGCTTACAAATTTTTTTGGAATGCATTTTATAACGCCTTGTAACATATTGTATGTAATTGGAACTTTTACAAAATTTGATAAAATTAAAGGACTTTATAATTTAAAAAATGTTGATTTTGCAACCTTTTGTATCAGATCAAAGAAATTTCCAAATAAATACTTATGACTTGCAAGCAGTCTTATTAGATTTTGATAAAATTCCAGACAATTAAAAATTGATAAATAAATTCCTAAATTGGCATGTCGTTAAGCAATATTTTTGCCTTTGATAATGTAACAATTTATAGCATGAATTTTGTCAATTTAAGTAATTTTAGGATTTAATGTTGATAAGATACAAAAGCAATATAGATAATAAATTATTGTTATTGTCTAATATGTAGATTTCATACAAAATAATCATTTTGAAAGTAGTTTCTGGTTTTGTATTGAAACAATTTTGCTAAAAAGATGTATAAAAATTCTAAAATTCAGGTGATACTTTCTTGTAAAACTGCTTCTGATAAAAATAAAATGATTTTATATAAAAAAAAAACTTTTCTTTAAATTGTTTTTCCCTTTTCCAAATTATTGTGATTCTATTCTTGACCAAGTTTACACAGCTCTTTCCGAAATTTATAGATCAAGCCATCTATTTTCAGCTTGTAATTACCATCATGAGCTATGGACCATACAAAACACACTTATAGAGGAAGGCGTAGACGTCATCATCCATAATTTTCAGCTATTCAAATCAATCACAGATAATTGCCAAAGCGCTAGTAGGTTGCTGTGCAACTACCAATTACCCAAGGAAAAACACAGTACATAGGCAACTTGGGTACTGTACCACACAGGGTGAGGCACACAAGACTGTTAATCAGGGCGGTGGTTCCGATCCACGGAGGTGGCAAGATGTCGGGCGTTCACCACGTGTATCTTCGTTGTGCTGTGCTGATCTGTCCTTTGACGTAGCCGTTCTGGTCCGTGGAGTAAGAGTATCGTAGGTCCAGGGGTAAGGCGGTGGTCAGTGAATGAAAGAAGCGTGTAGAAAGAAGTTCGGAGCGAGGTCAGCGAGCGAGAAGAGAAGAGGTGTTGTTGGCACGGCTTGTAGTGGATGACTGGTTTGTTACCGGCAGTTTTGCCCTACTTATACGCTGCGTCGAAACCCCAGCGCATAATTAGGGCGGAAACTACCGGCCGCTCAAGACCCTATCCTCTCGCTCGATTACCCCCACTCCGATACGTTTATTTGGAACAATTTATTTTACATATTTAACGACAAGTACGCGGACATGTTCAGCCCTGCCGGGGGGTCGCGTCGTTCCGAAATACGTCCGTTACACTCCCCCCGTGAAGCTCTGCTACACTTTATTAAGGACGTGTTGTATTTTATTTTTAATCCGAGGCTAGCTGGGCCGGTTCTGGATGGGCCGGTTCTGGATGGGCCGGTTCTAGGTGGCTCCCCCCATCGGGGACTGTGGGGAGGGATGAAACTCTGGGTTCCGGGTGGACGGATGCTAGGTGGACTCTTCCCCCATCGCGGTCTGCGAAGAGGGCTGAAGCTCTGAATGTGGCTCTCGGTTGAAGGTGGATGCTCCCCCCATCGGGACTGTTGACTGGAGTAAAGGTGGTCGCTCATTGGGCAGCGACCATCGTCATTCTGATAGTGGCATAGAGCAGGGTGGCGTACGGCAGAGTGGCGTACGGCAGGGTGGCGTACGGCAGGATGGCGTACGGCATGGCGGCGTAAAGCCAGGCGACGTAATGCCGGGTGACGTGCAGCAGGGCGGCGTAAAGCCGGACGGCATGCAACAGGCTGGCAAACATCAGGGCGGCGTGAGCCCGCCTTCAGTAGGGCCAGCGTCGATCGAGCCGGGCACTGCAAGGTGCGGTGTGCAGCGGGGTGGCGTGCAGCGGGGTGGCGTGCAGCGGGGCGGCGTGCAGCGGGGCGGCGTGCAGCGGGGCGGCGTACAGCGGGGCGGCGCACAGCGGGGCGGCGACCAGCGGGGGAGGCAAAACCGCAGGGGGTCAGTTCAACAGCGTGGCGGTAGACAGCGGGGCGTTGCCCAGCGTGGCGGTAGACAGCGTGGCGGTGCACAGCGTGGCGGTGCACAGCGTGGCGGTAGACAGCGGGGCATTGCACAGCGTGGCGGTGCACAACGGGGCGGTGCACAATGGGGCTTGATGCAGCCGCGTAGCTTGCTGGGGCGGCGTGGGTCATGCCGGGTGCTGCGGAAAGTGCAGGGTGGCCTCCGTCATGGCTGTGAGGCCCGCCAGGAGCGAGGCCATGGGCTTCGAGGCTCTGAGCAGCGGGGCTCAGCGCTGCGGGAGACGAAGGGCCGCGCTCGGCATGGCGGGGGCCCTCGTCATTCTGATGAAGCCCACCTGCAGCGGGGCTCGCAGCAGCGGGGCTATAGCCGACAGCCACAGGGTGTGTGCCCAGGGCTGGCGGTGCGTGCCGGGCTGGCGGTGCGTGCCGGGCAGGCCGGCGTGGATCGAGCCAAGCGCATCG
The DNA here is from genome assembly GCA_936435175.1 of Glyphotaelius pellucidus. NCBI lineage: Eukaryota > Metazoa > Arthropoda > Insecta > Trichoptera > Limnephilidae > Glyphotaelius > Glyphotaelius pellucidus. The sequence goes on along the minus strand of OW386555.1, from coordinate 23,027,958 downwards.
CGGTGCGCAGGGCTGGCGTGGGTCGAGCCGGGCGCTGCAGCGGGTGCAGGGGTCGCAGGGGGCGCAGGGCTGACGTCATGGTAATGAGGCCCGCCAGGAGCGATGCCATGTGCGGCGAGGCTCTGAGCAGCGGGGCTCTGTGCAGCGGGGCTCAGCGCAGCGGGGCTCAGCGCAGCGGAGCTCAGCACAGTGGGGGACGCAGGGCCACGCTCGTCAGGGTGGCGGCCCTCGTAATTTTGATGAAGCCCGCCTGCAGCGGGGTTCGGTGCAGCGGGGCTATAGCTGAAGGCCAGCGTGTAACGAGCTGGGCACTGCGGAATGTACAGGGCCAGCGTAGAAAGAGCCGGGCGCTGCGGGGTGCGCAGGGCTGGCGTTGAAAGAGCCGAGCGCTTCGGGGTGCGCAGGGCTTGCGTGGAATGAGCCGAGTTCTGCACGGAGCACAGGGTCGATGTATATCCAGCCATTGTCAATAGCCACCTGGATAACCTCCTCCACAGGGGCGGTTTCGAAAGAGCCGTGGTAAGTAACCAGCTGGGAAATATTCTGCAACAGTAGGGAGCGGAGTCGCAGAAACGAAGAAACATCGGTGATATGTACGGCAGGGGGCGTCAAGGTAATTGATGGGGGGCACGCGACCTGGCTGGCAGCCAGCGTCGCAGTGGCCGGGGGTCCGGGGGGCGCGGCTGCGGCCGCCCCGGTTGAGTAATCCAGGCGTCGAGTCTCCGACATCTTGTAGGGGCTCCGTGGAAGGATCCGGCTCGAAGGACCACTTATGTACCACACAGGGTGAGGCACACAAGACTGTTAATCAGGGCGGTGGTTCCGATCCACGGAGGTGGCAAGATGTCGGGCGTTCACCACGTGTATCTTCGTTGTGCTGTGCTGATCTGTCCTTTGACGTAGCCGTTCTGGTCCGTGGAGTAAGAGTATCGTAGGTCCAGGGGTAAGGCGGTGGTCAGTGAATGAAAGAAGCGTGTAGAAAGAAGTTCGGAGCGAGGTCAGCGAGCGAGAAGAGAAGAGGTGTTGTTGGCACGGCTTGTAGTGGATGACTGGTTTGTTACCGGCAGTTTTGCCCTACTTATACGCTGCGTCGAAACCCCAGCGCATAATTAGGGCGGAAACTACCGGCCGCTCAAGACCCTATCCTCTCGCTCGATTACCCCCACTCCGATACGTTTATTTGGAACAATTTATTTTACATATTTAACGACAAGTACGCGGACATGTTCAGCCCTGCCGGGGGGTCGCGTCGTTCCGAAATACGTCCGTTACAGGTACTGTGCAACTACACTTACCTAAAAAGAAAACACAGTACATAGGCAACTTGGGTGCTGTGCAACGACAAATAAAAAGAAAACACCGTAAATAGGCAACTTGGGTGCTGTGCAACTACAATTACCTAAAAAGGAAACACAGTAAATAGGCAACTTGGGTGCTGTGCAACTACAATTACCTAAAAAGGAAACTCAGTACATAGGCAACTTGGTTACTGTGCAACTACAATTAAAAAGAAAACACAGTAAATAGGCATCTTGGGTGCTGTGCAACTACAATTAAAAATAACACACAGTACATAGGCAACTTTCTAAGGAGCAAAGGCCTGAAATTTGCATTCTAACAAAGAAAGGCCTTGCTAGATTTTCAAGAAAACTAATGATCAAATACTTTTATTAAAATACGTTTATTAAAAGCAATACCAAGCTAGTCGATGCTGTCACAATAATTTCTCCATTTTCCAGACAAGTTGAATTACAATGCACCCATATTATAGTCGTGTGTGGCACGAGAAATGCACCATGTAATTGGGTCATTTGTTGTGAAAAATAAATAAAGGTCGCTAGCAGCTTGCAGATGAAGAGGGGCCATCCATAAAATACCCCACACCTTAAGAAGAAGTATGGGGGGGTCATCAGCTCTGTGATGTCATGTAAAAATCTGAATTTTGATTATTTTTAGATGAAATTTGCAAAATATGTAACATCACACAAGGGGGGAGGGGTCTCACAAATGTGACGATGTGTGACAGGGACGGGGGGGGGGGGGGTAAAAAAATCATGAAATTCGTGTGACGTAATTTATGGATGGCCCCAGAGAACAACATCCGTCTAAATACAAAATAAAAGTTACAGCTGCTGCCAAGAATCATAAAAACTTGAGATATTTTGGGAAGCTTTATCCAACCAGAAGAAAAAGTGGGTGATTTGTCCCGATTTCAATCACTGATAACACAGTGCTAAAAAATTACTAAGGGTATTTATACTTTAACCATTAATTCCTGATATAATTTGGAGTTGTTATGAAATGTTAATGAAATTTTGGTCTCGATTCTACCTCTCCAACAGTTGATGTCACCGGAGACCAAAATTTAATTTTCATTTTTCACTCCAAACAATGTCAGGAATCACTGGTTAGTGTAAGTCGAGTATTTCCCTTAACACTCTGTATACAGGGGTACGTATCTAACTATATAAATCAAGATAGTAGGTACTTGTGTTTTGAGTTCGATATTAATAGCAGAACAGCAGAACTTTAGTATTCAATTTTATCCAAGCAGTTAGACCAAGATTACTTAAATCATTCAAAATATACTGACTGAACTGATTTTCAACAGTAATTAAACTCTGAATTTAAATGTTTAAAAATACCAAAGAGTTTTTGACTTCATTCGGATTAAAATTGGATGTAGTATCTAAAAAATAGTATCTAAAAAGACCGCGTCTAAATTTACTTGAAGAAATGGGAATGGTATTCAGTGCGTGTATCGAAATCAGGTGAAGATCAATTATTGACAACAATTCTTTGAAGTCATACAGGAAAACGACCTCTCCTCACCCACCTACAACGTACAATGACTATGCTAATAGTATATATAAAGAGACTCAGAAGGTTAATAAAAGTGAAACGGTTAGCTGTGCATGACATGTAGAACGAGTTGAAGAAAGCCAACCAACGAAGAGGAGAGGCTTCAATAAATTAATAAAGAATGATGAGGGACTGAAGGAGAGTTGATTATTTGGTAATAATGGAGCCGTGGGCTTAGGAAACTGGACAGACTGGATTTCTTGAGACAATAGTACCCTTTACACACAGAGTTCGGAGCGGGACGTGCCCCGCTTGAAAAGGGGGGGCTTCAGGCCGCCGCGCAGAAAAGTAAAGACCGAAAGTAATATAACGATTTACAGCGCAGTTCACTGTGAGACTTTTTTGCGCGGCGGCCTGAAGTGGCGCGGGGCACGTCCCGCTCCGAACTCTATGTGTAAAGGGTACTACTGAACGCCGTTTTGATGCGTAAGTAACACATCTACTGATCTTTGATTTTGAATTAATAAAAACCACCCGAGAAAGCATAACACAGGAAATTTCATTGTTATTATTTTCTGTAGTACAGACTTCCTCTCCAAGGATTGAACGCATAATCAAAGTAATGATAATATCAGGATACAAACATCACAGAAAAACCCCGTAAATAAAATCTCCCACAAATTGTTTATCAATTTCAAATAACAACATTTATTTCATTGCGTTGTAGCAATTTACAAAACATTTTAATGTCAAAGTTCGACATAAGTTCTAAATAATAGGAATAATTTAATCATCATCGAATATTTTAAATTCGGTTGTGGATCTGTCTGTGATTGTGAGTCTGGTTCAATGAACTCGGATGACTTTTTCAAAATTAGAAATGATTGTTGTAAGAATTAAAAAAAGCGTTAAGGTATTAGGTACTTACCTCCAATATAATATTTAAATTGAAAACGATTTTCATATTCATTTTCAAAAAAGCTAATGTGTCAAGAATTCAGACAATCTATAAATTACCTGTCAATAAATTAGTATAATTTCATGAATATTTTACTTGACCAATCTGCAGCAATTGTCCTAGTTCTGATGTGCTCTTTCCGTAAACATCCTGCTTCACTCTTCCAACGATTATAATATTCCGTGATTTTTCACGCGTATTTATCTTACTAATTTTATAAACGCGAAAATTTGTAAGGATGAGTGTTTGTTACTCTTTCACGCAAAACAACTGAATGAATTTTAATGAAACTTGCAATAATATAGTTCATACTTCAGAATAACATATTGTCCATATATAATGGTAAGCTCTGGCGTTATGAAGTTTGTGTAAACGTAAATGTGTGTATTTCATATATTTTAGCGGTAGGGGGAAGGGAAACGGGTGGTGTTCACGGAGAGGGAAGAGACGAGGGAGGGGGAAGGCGGGAAAGTGGAAGGGAACGGGGACGCACGGGAAAGGACATGCGGGAGAATCAATTTATTTCTTTGGATGGCATTACAACCATGCCGGGGACAGAATATTGCAACTGAGAAAAAACGCAGATTGTCGGATTTGCTTTATAATTTATATGTCACCTGAAATTCCGGACGTTGGCCGGGTTTTTAGAAATTATATTTAGACAGTGACCTTCCTCTTGTTTTGAGGGTAAAGTGTTTTAAATTTCATCAATCTCGGAATAAAACTAAAGATTTATAAAAACATCTATTCACTCCGCCCGCCCGCCCACCCGACCGTTGTCAGCCACGCGGACAACCGCTCGCCCGCCACAGGTCACAGACCTTCCCCCTTACTTTCTTGACTTACTTTGACCAGTGATTCCTGACATTATATGAAGTAAAAAATGTAAATGAAATTTTGGTCCCCGGTGTCTTTTTTTTAAATTTTCTTTTCTTCAAAATCAAACAAAAAAAAATCTTTCACATGACGTCACTGTACTCGGCCTGTCCTAACTGATTTTTCAATTTTTTAGTGAAAAAAATTGGTTGTCTGTAAAGTCGGTTTACGGACGATAATTTTACGTGATAACGTCACAAAAAACGAAGGAATGGAAGAGAGATAGATGCGTCACAAGCCGAACGCTTAGGCCCTACGCTTGTTCCGCGCTCTCGCTTGCACGCTCGGCTCAGGCGGAACGTGACAATGAGTCATGCTTTTTCGCGAGTGCAGCCGCCGTTCATAGATTTATAAGACGTTATCACGTCAAAAAAATCATCAAAAATGTCACCGGAGACCAAAATTTTATTTACATTTTGACGTGATAACAAGGTCTTATAAATCGATGAACGCCGGTTGCGCTCACGAAAACGCATGACTCATAGTCACGTTCCGCCTAAGCCGAGCGTGCAAGCGAGCGCGGAACAAGCGATAGAGAGGCACGATCGGCCTGAGCGTTCGACTTGTGACTGCAAAATTCTATGTAAAAGTTTTCTTATGACGTTATCACGTAAAATTATCGTCCGTAAACCGACTTTAGAGACAACCATTTTTTTTTTTTAATTTCAAATACTGGTTAAAGTTATTCAAGTACGTCCCTTAACACCCTGTATAAAAATAGATATAAAATAGTTGAACGAAGTCCTTGACCTATTTTCATAAAAAAATGTGATTTACCCGAGTACAAACAAATCATAATAAAAACAGAATCCGCTCTTCACAGAAAAACCCATACAAAAACTGAGTAGGCAGTATTCTGAATTGCATTGTAGTAACATTAATTTACAAATACGTCTATAATAGAAGTTGGCACTGGTTCTCACGAATTATTCAAATGAATTCCAACGACAAATATACCTTTCGCAATAATATAATTCGCTGTGCAGGTTTTACCAAACGAGCTTCATAATGTGCTAATCCGAATGCGCTATCTGCGTCAGTACGTCAATACCAGACCATATAATATTGTATTATGTCCTTCTTGCCTTAGTAAAAACTTTATTGATTCAAATTAATTGACATTACTTCGTCAAAGGCGACATACAAAACACGTTACAGACGTCATTCATGGCTTCACCCAGAGTCTATCTACCTCTTTACGCACAATATTTAACTAGAGTTTATACGTCTAGTTTTTATTGGGAGTAATTAAAGCTATGGGCGCAGGCTTCAAGTAAATCAATTGAACTTTGCGCAACGCTTTTTGTATGTAGGTTCCGCAAAAATATTATTAATTTCCTTGTAGTTAGATACGCACGATAATTATTATTACCTCTGTAATAATTATTGTCCTGACCTGAGAACCTCTTCTGACCTAGGTATGTTTTTAGGTTTTCACGGCCAAAAAGTATTTTATTATTGTTTTTGGGGTGTTATGCTGTGTTTCGCTACCTCCTTCTTTAGCCAACGTTTCGGACAGCGTTACAGAGTCCATCATCAGGGCAGATGAGTGGCAATGTACATTAAAGTTAGTATTTCTATTCGAAATGATCCATTTACTAGTAGGTATTTGATTTTTATTCGTGTGACGTTGGAAATCTGGGTCTGGCTATCAACAGTCCGACCGTGCTCGGAAGACGGTATAAAATCGTCGGTAGTTACGCCAACCGAACCGATATTGTAAAGTTATCGATTTCACTGTGCTAGACCTCATATCCCTCTTTGTTGGATGAATATGAAAGCGTATCGAATCTCGAACAGTGTTGGCAACACGCGTTTCGTACTAATTAATGGCCCATCTTACTTATTTTTATTTTATCTAACTAATCTAGATAACGATACCAATTAAGGTAATTAACATACTAAACCTCATAGATTGCGATTAGATAAACAAAAAACGAAAAATATTTTTATATTGTTTTGTTCGCTGACCAAACATTTGCATTCGTTTATAGCTCTGCGAAATGCCACGTGATTGCAAGTGGGCAGAGGAAAATCCTGTGTTCTGATTGGCTGCTAATTTTAAAAATTGCGCAATAGCTTGATCATGAAAACAATAATAAATTGTATTGTTGTTTAAAACCGTACCTAGGGGATTGTCAGAATTAGAACACGGTGAATGGAAGATGCGAAGGCGTTCTTGAAAAAAATTATCACGTGAATAAGTTTTGTTGACATGATGTAAATGTTTTCATTTTTATGAAAGGATGTATTTTTGGAGTAATTTGAATGGCGTTGTTAATTATATACCTGATGCGACGTAAGTTTAATTTATGATGATGAATTCAGGCAGATAAGAACTTTTTTTATGGTGGAAAATAACTAATAATAGTCCACCACATACAGACATTCTCCTTTATATATTACATATTTTAACCATTTACATAAAACTTTGACAAATTGTATACGTACCTAACACTTCCTCGTGAATCACCCTATCTATTGGTGAAAATCGCATGAAAATCCGTTCAGTAGTTTTGAGTTTATCGCGAACAGACATACAGACGGACTTTGTTTTATAATATGTAGAGATTTTCATTCAAAAGCATCAGGGATAAAACCACTTGTCTATACAGGGCGTACTTGACATATTTTAACCAGTGATTCTTGACATTATTTGAAGTAAAAAATTTAATTGAAATTTTGGACTCCAGTGACATTTTTTTAGATGCTCTTATAATAATTTTTTTCCTTCAAACCAAACAAAAAAAATTCTTCCACATGTCATCACTGGTCGCTTAGCCGAGTAACTGCCCAATCCATCACCCAGACCCTAACTGTTAAAAATCTACTGTTTTTTTGTTTGAAGTTGAAAAAAATTATATCACCGGATACCAAAATTGCATTTACATTTTTACTCCACGTAATACTTCTCAAAATAAGTCACGTACGTCCCTTAACACCCTATGTAATTGAAAAAAGGGAAATCAAGATGTAATAGGTACACATACTACCACCTACAGTCCGCATCGGGACTAGAATCTCTAGTGAGGAGGACTCTGAATGCTACTTTACTTTGTAACTTTTAAAATTGTGCTGAAAAATTTGCATAATTTTGTAACTTCTGTTAAAATTGCAAAAAAAAGATTAATTATTTTCCCTTCAAATCAAAATTTTACCAGTTTTTGTTTGTTTTGGTAGATAATTCGCTTACATTATACAAATTTCATATCATTTACGAAAGAGGATATAAAAAAGCAAAGAATTCATAAAAATACTAATTTTCTACGTATCAAATAATTTTTGTTGACAAGATCATGGATTTTGTAACCCGCGTTGTGAATACGTCACAGGTGCGTACCGGCACTAAATAATGTCAATATAACCATCGCAAATAGGATCCAATCAGAGAAATAATCATCAGTCGCCTTGGGCAGGAAGATCCGCTTCTGATTTGTGAAGTGCGCCAAACGTCGACAACATCATTTCGGGTACAGCTTGCGTCATTCTGTTTCCCAATAATTAAATGTCGAGCCACGCGACCGGAGACCGCAGACGGATTCTAATATATTCGTATACTTAGATAAAGATTAATATAATACGGTAAAGTGGCACACACATGGACACATGGCACTTGTAAACACGCGCATGAATACTGACAAGTGTAGACAGTGGCGTATAGACTGGATGGGTAGACGGGTCGCCCCTCAGAGGTCAAGATTTTTTCGATTTTATTACGTATTTTCCATATCAGAATCTTATCATTTTCATATTTTCCACTGTCTTTCCAAAAATCTCCGATGAATCTTCTGTAATTGTTGCTTTTAAAAACTGATGACTTCTTTACTTACATTACGCGGAATTCCATCGATTATGTAATCCAAACTGCCAGAAAACGCGAAAGAAAACTCATTGATAATATTTATTCTAAAATTATCTTTTAAAAAATGAAATTATGATTTTTTTCAGGCGTATAAAAATGATTTTAAGTGCAAAATCTCCTACAATAAAAAACACATAAATTTGTTGTAGACCACTTTTATTTTATAAACACTGTACCGGTTTCGGAAGCACCCTTCCTTCGTCAGGAGAATATTGTAACTAATCTACGACATAGAATATTGTCAGACATACAAATTTTAGGTGTGTGAGTGGGCGGTAAGCAAGGAGGTAGGGGTAATTGAAGGAGGTAGGATTTCCGGGAAGAACAGAGCGGTTCACTGGAAATTGGGACTAAAAGATAAATTAATTTGATTATTCAAAATACTAGAATTATTATATAAGGATTTTATAATTTCAAGTGCTTCTAAATTTCCAGTGAACCGCTCTGTTCTTCCCGGAAATCCCGCAATTACTCGTACCCCCTTGCTACCCCACCCACCTAAAATTTGAACGTCTGACAATATTCTATAATAATAATAATAATTGGATAATTTGTAGAGCGCCGTTTTTGTGAAAAATCACCTCAAGGGCGCTGTACAGCTTATTATTAATTCCTAGGTTCTATCTAATTTAACTATTTACAAATATGTATATGTATCTATGTCGTAGTTTAATTACAATATTCCCCTGGCGAAGGAAGGGTTCTTCCAAAACCGGTAGTGTTAATAAAATAAAAGTGGTCTACAACAAATTTACGTGTTTTTTATTGTAAATTATGGCGAGCCACAAAGTTAATGCTTTTTACAAATATGCAAAATCTCCTATTGACGAACCCGTTTTTGGACGGTTTACCCGGAGTTTTCGAATTCCCGTGAAAACAGAATTTTTCCAATTATTAGTTATTTATTTATTTACGCCCTTTTTAGAGGCTTTTACGTATTTTATGAACAATAAAATATATACAGTATTTATTGTACATAATTGAATAGGCTCAGTAACAGTATTTTATATTTGTTTAAAGATACATTGAAGATGTCCACTGACTTGGTATAGTTATTTCCTTCCATTAGTATTCTGGGCAAAGAGGAATACATATGGTAGTTAGTACCAGAATTTCTGCACTGAAATAAATCCTGACTTCTGGTATTACGTTGTGGTATCCGGAAGCTTATCAGTTCAAGCAATACCGGACTATCAATTAAATTATTTAAAATTTTATATAAAAATACCAAGTCAGTGAAAATTCTTCTGTCTGACAATTTGAGCATATTAATATCATTTAACAAAGTGTTATGGTTCAACATAATTGCTGGGATACCCATTTTGAAATTAAGAAAACGTAAGAATTTGTTTTGTATTTTTTCAAAAGTACTTGATTATTATAATATGGATTCCAGACGGGAGAATTGTACTCCAGCTGACTTCTAACATAAGCAAGATATAAGATTTTAATACACTTTATATTGTTAAAATTTCTGGGTAGCCTAGTTATAAATCCCAACATTTTTAAGCCCTTATTACAGATTTCTGTTATGTGGTTAGCAAATGAAATATTTGATTGAAAAGTGAACGACAAGTGTGCAAAAAAAAAAGGCGGGAAAAGTTTTGTTGAAATATCATGCAGATGGTGACCTTTCTCCTGTTTTGAACTTCACGAAATAAAAATAAAAACATGATTTTCTTGCACAAATCGAAACTCAACCTTATCGATTCCAAATGTTACACGTCGACGTGGGTCGCCTTAAATGCAAGTGTTAACATGTAAAAACAGATATTGATGGGTGTTTCGTATGAAACTTGCCCAGGGTTATGCATTTGCCGCAGAGCCACTGACAGACGCTCGGAAATGCAAATAAAAAACTAAATACACTGTAGGTACGTTTTATAAAGCCTGCCTAAATGCTTAGAAATTTGAACGCCACATCACGCCATATGTACGCCGCATTGACAATACGAAGTTTACAGGTAATGGGAAATGGGCAGGTGTAAATGGGCCTGATCAAACAAACAATACGTTACGCTACCACGCATCCCAATTGTTATGAATCAGACTCTATGTACTTTTGGTGATTCATTATATTAAGAAATATGATTCAGAGGTAAGGCCGTAAAAAATATAAAAAAATATATCGCCTAATTAATAAATTTGTTTACATTGTTTTTCAAAAACTAGGTTAGTAACAAAATTATTATTTTTAATTGATTCATTTTTCAATTTGGAAGGCAGATATGGGTGTCGCCGCGCTAGGAATGGTTCTCTACGGTTGGTGACTAAGCTGGGGTGCCCCGTTTATGGGGTGGGGTTAGACCAGGCCTTTGTGGCGATTGCTTCTGTCCCCCAGCTGCCTGGCTGGCCGGATCCGGAGAGGTTGTTTGATGGAGACCCTTTGACCTCTCTAGCTGTACTCTCACGACCCATCGCTTACACACACTGAACCTTTCTGTCTACCCCTCAATCTACCAGCTGCGTGGCGGGCTGGAAGAGGAGAGGCCGATAAAAGGGCACACTTCAACCTCTCCAGACGAACTCCCTTGACCCAACGCCTTGCACAAACTGTTCCTCAGATTTCCATCCATTAGTTCGCGCGGGAAGTTATTCTCGCTACGCGCTAGCGTGTGGCGCTAGCTGCGAGCTCAGTTTTTACAAAATGTCGACCGAATTAGTTCACGCGGGAGTCATTATATTATCTCATGTTATCAAAAAGGAGTTAAAAGGGAAAGCAAAACGAATATGATTTACGTTCCACTTCATTTTTAACGCTAGAACACCCAGAAAATATAGCAAAGATTTCAACTCACTTGCTAGTTCGCCACTGAGCGAGTGAACAGTTTTGTGTGTCATCATGACAATCTCATTCGCCGATTCGCCCGCTTTTAAACTTGCCTGCTAGTAGCTTGTAAACTCGCTCAATGTAATCGAGGCTGGTTCAATAAAGTTGTCATAAATAATCTTGGCATTAAATATTAACTAACAGCTTAGAACTCGTGTGTTATTGTTATTGGATTATCAGTAATTATTACAAATATTGTACTCGTTGTGCTTAGTTCCAGAGTACAGGCAATTGGATCTGTTTCACAAGGTTTTCCTGAGTAAAGAATTAACCGAGGTATTTCCCTCTTGCGTAAATTCTAAGCATATACGACATTGGTATCAGTGGCGTTTTTTCAGACATTTTTTCTGAGAAATGAATACTATTTTTAATTTAAGACTAACTTTGGGTGCGTCATTTTCTTAAAAATAAAACCCGAAAACCGGTGTCGGTTACAACAAAACCTCCGTCAGGGAACATAATATATAAACTGACCCTGGCCCTGAGTACAGCTAAACCGGTTTGTGTACTCTTATCAATTAGTAAAGTGATGAATAGGTTTCGTTTTACGCATTACTAATTTCCAAAGTATTATAGAAACCGGTCTGTAGTGGAAATAAATTTCATTCAACTTAATTATTGCAAAGCAACTATGAAACTGCATTTTTCAAATTCAAAATACAACAGCTTATCCGTATCCGTACCTACTGCTAACTCCACTACTCACGAATAAGGGGCCATCCATAAATTAAGTCACACCTTAAGGGGGGGGAGGGTTGTAGAGAAGTGTGACATTGTGTGACAAGGAGTACGGGGGGTCATCAGCTCTGACGTCACATGTAAAAATCTGAATTTTGATTATTTTTATGTAAAATTGCAAAACATGTAACGTCACACTAGGGGGGAGGGGGTCTCACAAATGTGAAGTTGTGTGACAGGGACAGGGACGGGGGGGGGGGGGGCAAAAAATCATGAAATTCGTGTGACGTAATTTATGGATTTTTTTTTTACAAGGGCTCCACACAGGAGGCCCTGAGGAAAATAATTTCCCTCAGGGCCTATGTCATCCTTGGGGATGCTGTGTGGAGGGTTTTTTTAAAGGAAAAAGGGGACAGGAGAGTTCTGGGAAGGAAAAGGGTTTAAGGGTGGGTAGGAATCTGGGGTTCAGTGTGTCCTGGTCATCCCCCTCCAAGACCTAGACAAACCTCACCCCATGAACCCGGGCACCCCTGCAAAATCACCAAACGTAGCGAACCACTTGGGGTGACCTATGGCAGAGGTGTTGGCTATCCACTAAAGGTTCCCGGGGCGGCGGTACCCATTCCCGCCTCCCAAGTTGATGGTCCCTAACTAACAATATCCAACATCTCAAAAATCCTACGTGGTCCAAAAAATTTTATACGCATACATTCAGACATGATTTCAAATTTTCACGGCATCTGCCTTGGCGATGGACACTGTAACTCTGGCTAAATAAGGAGGAAACGCAACACGGCATAATACCCCAAAAATAAGTCAAGATATGTTGCACGCATTTCCAACTAATTCTATTGCCTTCCATTTTTCCGATACTTCCACCAACTAACATGAATCACATTTTGAAAAATACTTTTCATAAATATGATTTTAGATTTTCCCAGCCAAAAGTATTACAGTGATTCATTTTTAGGGTATTATACCGTGCTGCGCTACCTCTTTCTTTAGCCAACGTTTCGGACAGCATTACAACGTCCATCAACAGGGCAAATGTGTAACTTGAAATTGATTGCACATCAACCCTGATGATGGAAACTGAAATGTTGTCCGAAACGTTGGCTAAAAATGAAGTAACGCAATACGGCATAATACCCCAAAAACACGTAAAACGTTTTTGAAATCTAAAAACGCTTTAAAGAATTTTAAAATTCGTTAGATGACGTCACTTAGCAGTCAATTTCATCCGCGAAGACGTCCCGAATGGTTATCTACGACGTCAGAGCCCAGATTGTGCGTATAGTTTAGTTGTTTTTTTGTACGATTTATTAATAAATTGTACCAATTAGATACACGGTAAAAATATTTATTTATTCAGAATCTATGTACATTTATTTTTTTCACATGTAGCAAACACTTTGTGGGGAAACATAATTATAATAAACACAATAATATAACTTTGTTTTGATTCCACTTCATTATTTCTTAATCCAACCGGTTTCGGTTCGACCTGAACCTTCATCAGGGGTGAAAATGTGTTCATTCGTAATTTTTAATACTCTCATTATTACATGAATTTAATAATCAAGTCGCACAATATACACAGCGTAACACGACATCGGGCATTTTTAACCATTTTTACGTGCATGTCACAATATTGGTTCCCACTAATTTTTGCTTCGCGTACCCCAAGGGATATGAACGAGTTGTAAATCATTATGATGTTCGTTTTACGTCGAAAAAATAAAATACAATATTTTACACACCACTGTCAGAAATTCTAAGGCAATGGCTGAATGCACCTTCCAAAGGCAGAATATTAAATGCTTTATTATCGTTCTGTTATGGAGGCCGCTGACCTCCGGGGGAATTCTCATACCGTGTAAGTAATATTAATTATGTATGAGCGATTATATGCGTGCCTATTCACAATCACGGCGTTTAAATCGTTCAATATGTCAGTAAAAACAAAGAGCCAGCGTCGAGAAAGAATAATCTAAATCAGAATTTTAAATTTTCTTTATGTATTATTGTTTTTACCTCCTTCTTTAGTGATGCCCTGATGATGGATACTGTAAGCTGTCCGAAACGTTGGCTAAAGAAGGAGGTAGCGCAACACGACATAACACCTTAAAAACAAATCAAAATACTTTTGGCTATGAAAATCTGCAATCGTATCCCACAGAACTTTAAAATTTCGAAATTATTTTGTTGTGATATTTGGGGTCAAGCACAGAGAAATCGATAACTTTACAATATAGGACCGATAGGCATAACTTCCGACGATTTTATATCGATGACCCGAGCACGGATTCTCTGTTGACTGCCGAACCGATATTGACAGGGAATAATAATAATAAATCGATACACGCTAGCGATATTGGATGTGTTTCCATTAAATCGCATTCCGAAACATCAAACTTCAAACAATTACTTAAATTTTTTTTTTAAATTGACAAAGTTGAATAGAAATACTAACCTGAATATGCATTGGCAGTCTGCATTTACTTTTTGACACTAAACGGAAGTTAATTAGTTAATCAGGTGTTTAGTCGTATTTCAACCGCTTTCGTTTCTCAAAGATAGAACGGAATACGTTCATCGCGTCTTAGATTTTTTTTAAACTTATTATACATATACATGCACTATATTCTCGAACAATTACACTATAAGGTTTCAATCAGATCAAACACGAATCATTAAACATTAACATGCAACACTGATCAGAAACTGCACCAACATTTATATGTATATAATATATAACCTTTACGAGAGTGTGACCACTCGGGATCCACTAGGGCTGCAGCATTTAAATCTATGGATCGCGTATACGACTTCTTTCAATTCTAAGAGCTTCGTCAGTTCAATCCGCTTATTAAATAAGCCAGTAATTTTGCGCAACGAACGAAATTACATTATGTATATTGACAGTTAATTGAAAGTTATCTACCATGAGTAGATAACTTTAGTTAGTTACCATGGAGGCTGCGCTAGGCTTGATCAATCGTCTGTCGGAATACCTATTATCAATCTTTGACCGTGCTCGATAATATTTATTGTTATCAAGTTTAATTTGTAGAACTCCATTTTAATTTTTTTTAATTTCTTTTATATATTTAATAATATTATTATTCAATTTATAAAAACAGTTTATTTATAAACAAGTTCTGCTAGGTAATTATTTTTACACGTGACAGCTGTTTCGCCTTCTGAAGGCATTATCAAACTTAATGCCTTCAGAAGGCGAAACAGCTGTCACGTGTAAAAATAATTACCTAGCAGAACTTGTTTATAAATAAACTGTTTTTATAAATTGAATAATAATATTACTCGATAATATTGATAACTAAGCATCGACGACGGATTTAGTAAATATGGTTTTGATACAGGGTTTTATCCATCGTCCGTGCCACAAGGTACCATAAAAAAGATTAAAGTGAACAATCCAAATTAAGTATGTTTTTAGGTTTTCACGGCCAAAAAGTATTTTTGTTATTATTTTTGGGGTGTTATGCCGTGTTTCGCTACCTAAAGAGGTAGCGAAACACGGCATAACACCCCAAAATTAATAACAAAAATCCAAATTAAGTTTTAATGATCAGTTTTAAATTATACTATGCTGTGTGGAAAACACGCTAAGTCGGAATTTTACGCAAGAAAGATAAAACGTCTAATTATTCTGTTGTGATAACTGCAAATAGTTTTTTTCCATGGAAAATGTAAAAAAAGATAACGTAAATAAACGAATTCTGATAATAATTTTAGTTCTGTATTCTAATTTTCTCTTTTTAATAAGTCAAAATAAAAATTTATTCTAAAATTATAAGATTTGTGTGTAGGTACTTTAACACTTTAACAACTACCTATAAATCATAAAATATTTTACATAAGATTTTTTTATTCCAATTTAGGAGGCGTTATGGGTATCGCCGCCCGTGGAACCATTTATTGGATAACCAACGCTCCTGCCATAGGTCACCCCAAGTGGCTGGCTACGTTTGGTGACTTGGCAAAGGTGCCCGAGTTCGTGGGGGGAAGTTTGTCAAGGTCATGGCGGCGAATGTGTTTGCCCACTAGAGAATTATTTTATTATTTTCCTCAGGGCCTCCTGAGTTTTGTTTTGTTTACATTAACTCCATACAGGAGGCCCTGAGGAAAATAATTTCCATCAGGGCCTGTGACACCTGAGATGCTGTGTGGAGGGTCTTTTTGAGGAGAGGAAGGAATGAACATTGGTTTGGAAGAGACCCATTTGTAGGAAAGAGGAAACACAGAGGCCGGCAAATCGTTCCTCACCCAACCTGTAGAACAAAAGAACGAGTCGAAGAAGCGACCCGTTCTCATGTGGCAAATGTCAACCGTGTTCATATGTTGGGCACACGTTTGTCGTGTTTCCCGACTATGCACCGGTGCTGAAGGGATCAATGACGCTAGTTCCTCGGAGCATCTTTCATTTAAATCCCGGTAAAACATGGATAGCATTCCCACCCGACGCCTGTGCTCTAAAGATTGCAATCCGCCTTTTAAGATGGAATAATCTATCAAACGGACCGCCCGTTTCTGCACAGATTCGAGGGTATTTTTCAGGTATTTTGGAGCTCCTGACCAGAGGTGGCTGCCAAATTCAACCGTGGGGCGCACTTGCGATTTGTACAGGGTTAGCAGTTGTATACTGTTAAAGTATCTGCGGGCCCTGTACGGTGTGCCCAGTTTTTGAGAGGCTAACTTAACTCTGGCTTCGATGGAGCGCCCGTATCTGAGCTGGTCACTTAGAGTTACACCAAGCCATATCAATGGAAGGCCTGTTCGGAAGATTGCTTCCGTTGGGTCTTTGAAACATTAAATTCAATGAGATTATTTTTACCCCATCAAGAGAAAACACTGAGTCGAGCTAACGTTAAGAAAAAATCTTTGGACAAATTGCACAATAATTCTTTTTTTTTGGGGGTGGGTAGTAATCTGGGAGTCAATGTGTCCAGGAGTCGTGGACTTGAATCCATCGCTCCCACTGCGGTGCAAGGAGAGAATCCGGCTGGAGAGGTCTACGTTAGATATAACGACGTTGTAACTGTTTCAGAAAGTGCGGTTTTTTCAAATCCATAACTATGAAAGAAAATATAAAAATTATGCATTTTCAGTACAATGAGAAAAGTAACTTTAAATCTTCCACACATTTGAGTTTGTGAAAATACTCCGTTATTCTAATAAAAGCACACAAAAGCGAGATTATTAGTAGTAGTTGTCCAATTAGTAGAGGAAGACGCCGCAACTCGTGGCATCGAAACTACATGACATGACCTACTAACTGGTACCAGTGAAGTTCCGTTGAGTTGTTCCGGGCAGTAGCCCGAAGGCCATGTGTTGCCCTGATGATACCCAATCTACCGTGGAAGAAGGCTTCGGAAGAAGTTGTATTTTTCCGCAGAAATTATAAAAAAATTATTGATTACCTAGACAAACTAAATTAGGTGGGTGTGTACATTATTTATTAAAACTTTTCCGTGATATTTCGATAAGGTGAGTTAAAATTATCTGAGAGATAAGATTTTCTAATAATAGTGACAAATACAAGAATACCCAACAATGGAAACCCAACTAAAAAACAAAACAGAACAGTGGAAAAATACAAGAGTGAGAAAACAGAGCAGTGACAAAACAAAACATAGCAACGGCCAAACAAAACTTTAACAAAACAGAACCGTGGCAAAATATAGCAGTGAGAGAACAGAACGGTGATAAAAAAATCAGAGTGTGCAATTCGCACGCGGTAGAAGAGAGACCTCCAGAAAACTAAAGTAGATAAGAGTGGGGAAACTACGAAGCACGTGTTTTATCAATGTTAATATATTTTTGCCGTCGAATTCCAGGGCACCTTTTCTTATACATTTGGTCATCTTATTACAAAACATGTGGTCTAACAAAATATGTGTGTGTTTTTATGTTTTTTTTTTTTATTACCAGTAAAATTACTAAAATTAGCTATAAAAAACCTGAGGTGAGCCATTTTTAAAACTTTTTAAGTTTGCATGCAAAATTTTTATCTTTCAAAAATTATTCGTTGATTTTGAATTATAAAATACGAAAGCGTATTTTATCACCTTTTAAAATCAGTTTTTAGTTTTGGGAAATCTTCAGAAATATTCCATTTATTTGCATTTTGTTGTAAAGCGGAAATATTTGGACCATTAGAAAAATACGCCAAATTTCTGAAGGGTTAAAACTTAATAAATAGGACACATGTCTTAAAGGGAAAATTTCTGAGACAATCAGAATCTTAAAAAATAAACTGGAAATATTCCAAACAGTACCCATTAAAAAAATGTGATAATACCCATTTATCAACACAACACAGTGTCACCGTTGGCCTGTTTTCAACATCTAAATCAAAAGTCTTATCTTCAAAATGTGGTAAAAGTTAACCCCTTTTGAGCGTCGTAACTCCTAACCAAGTTTTATGTCCCAATCAAAATATTATTTGTTTAGTTCTGCGAAGTTGCAATGGAGTTCATGACCTTCTGAGGTCATTGGTCTAATTGCCTTTTTATCGATCCGGTAAAATACTCCACGAAAAATATTGGCCCGTCATGAAATTTAATAGTATTACTTGGAAGATAATATTTGGCGATTGACTATAATGTGTAATGTATTTTTTAAATTTACAATAGGTACCACAATAATGTATTGTCATAGGTCTGTAGGAGTGTGAATCATTTTAAAGAGATCTTTTTATTTATTTATTGAATATAATGGTACAGAGGTTACATGTTTTTATAAATTAAATAAAGTTTTTCTTTTAAAAATACATTAATTAATAAGTATTACACCTTTTTTTAGAGCAGAGCTCGAGTAAAAAAGGCGGAGAAAACGAATGTAAAGCACAAATTAACAAAGAAAAAAATAGTAATTTTTTTTTTATGTGTAAAACAAAAGATAGGAATTTAACAGTGAAATAAGAAAAAAAGGTCATATATTTAAGTATACACATACACACACGTAGATATACACACATACCTACATATATACACATATACAAAATGTTATCGCCATGTGTACATATATAAAAACATGCATATGTGTACACATACATATATAAAAATATACATTTATGAATATAATAGAAATGAAGTTCTTTCTTGTATAGTGGTGCAGTGTAGTATCGTAGAACTTCTGCGGGATAAAAGGGGATTGCGTATTCAGAAGTATTTCGAAAAATCGATATGTTATATTGGTCGACGTTTCGAACCAATTTGAACTACTATCGGTATCCATAAAAGCATTCATTCGTGCAATCTTTAAGAGGAAGCCACAAGCCAAAAATAAATGTATTCTTAGTGAGCCTTATATCATCACAAATATAGGTAACAGGCGTACAAATCGCGTAGCAAAAGGAGTCTAGCGATAAAACGATTTCAAGCGCAAAAGTGGTTTTTGTTTATTTTGTGAATAATTTATAAAAAAGATAAGGAATGGAAATTGTTACACATAATTTTGTCCATAAAGTTGTATTTTAAAAGGAATTTCTTATGTGCGTTCATACATATCTATTGAAAAAATACATTTCTTGGTAGTTTACGTTTATATTTTTAATAAAGATATTAACAATTTTATTTTTTTGCACCGTCACTTAGTGCACTAAAGAAATTACTCAAAATATGTGAAGGCTTTGCAAAAAACCATAACCTTCTATAAAGTCAGTCGTTATGGTTTTCAAACATAAATACGAATTCATCCAAACACCCTTAGTATAGGGCTAGATGGAAGGAAAATGGAAGTCAGTCATCGCGTGAAGTACCTGGGACATATCATAACAGATGACCTAAAAGACGAGATATGGAAAAAAGAGGATATGAAAAGAGGATTGAAAAAGAGAGTATTTGGAGAGGCAAAGAAGAGCCATACCCATTAGAGCAGATATGTTGTAAAGACGTTTTCACTTTTAAAAAAAAATTATGTGAATACCGCACAAGGGTTCTCGACTGCTTCCTTCTGGAGCCGGTGAGACTGTGGCATCCCCAATTGGAGAATGTTGTGAGGCTGAAGGTTGTAGGGAGGGGAAAGAGATGGAGAAGGGGAAACTGCAGTCCAAACGTAAAAAGGTTAGCGTTCAACGCTTTCTGTACATCGCTGTATGCATCAGAACTGTGGGTTAACTATACTGCATCCCAATGGCCTACAATAACGCTTATCGCCAACTTTCCGCCTACCGAGATACTGCAATGCTACGGAAATGTTCCTGGAGGGACGAGTGCACACTTTCCGAGCACTTTGTCGGCCTCCGTGGTCCCGAGTTAAGACTCTGGACTAACAATCCGAAGGTCGCGGGTTCGAACCCGGCGTGCGCAAATAAATTTTATTTGATATTTGTGTTATTTCACAATTTATTAATTTAAAATAATATAAAGTATATTTGCGGCACGTTCCAGAGTGCAAGATACTATCAGTATCGCCCTGGTGTAAGACCACCATTCAGAATTGAAACGTTGCTTGAAAATGGCTTTAGCCGTGTTTAGTGACCAGATCTGAATAGCCAGGTACTTCCCCACCTCCCTTCTCCCTATCTCCTTCCCCTCCCCACTACCTTCAGCCTCACAACATACCCCGATTGGGGATGCCATAGTCTCACTGGCTCCAGACGGGAGCAGTTGGGACTTTTGTGCGGTATTAACTAAAAAAAAAACCTTTCCGCTACCGCATGGGAAATTTATGGCGCAGACTACGCCAATCGAAGAATGCGATCATCACCGCCATGACTGCCTGGATTGAATCCCCCCTGATGGCCCTCTGGAGACGGGAGACGATAAAATACCCTCCGTAAACAGCTGCTTGAATTCATTTTAGTATTTATTAGTTTTTCAGCTTCATTTCTCATATTCTTTTTCATGCGTATTCGTTTTTTTAAATTTTATTTGTGTGTTGTTATTTACTTTCGACCTGATCCTATTTCATGAAATGTATTTCATAGCACTACCCCTGCATACATTCTGGAATAAACTTACATTATTATTTTAATTTCATTAAATGGAAACGGTAGGAAAAGCTTAAATTTTCCAAAGCATTTTTTTTTGTATTTATAATGTGAACTAATTCGTAGGAATGATTAATCTAAAAATAGTGATTCAGCTTTAAACTGCGCCCACTGTAACTTTGTTTTAACACAGTAATATTTTTTTTGATTGCATCTAAAACGATCAATGTTAGCTTCTCGATAAATATAATATATTGCGAATTCGCTTCAAAATTGGGTCATTTTCCGAATTCTAAAAGAACTTTTCGATGTAAAGAAAGGATTCTTCGTTTTTCGGATTAGCGAAAAATGATGCGAATTTCATAGAAACATAATGTAAAATTTCTATGTTTCTATATATATTTGAGGCTAAATGTAACTTAGGAGGGGAAGAAAAAAGGAAAAGGGAGGTTGTCATATTTATTTATATTTTTTTCTTTTAGTGCGCAGTACTGTAATTACACCTATCTAATTCTTTTCGTCACGCAAATTAAACTAGAACTTTGGTGATTGCGTCTTAGAGATCCCACTGCTGATAATATCTAAATATAAAGTTTGTAATCTAGTCCGAAAATCGCCCTCGAAAGTTAATGTGAAAAGCTGCTGAAAGGGTGAATTTAATTTACATATTTTTTTATTATTTTTTTTTGTTTTACGCCCAGCTGATTTCACATAGTTTATAAGAACATAACGAAGGAAAAAAGTTCCCTCTGGGCGTTATCTTCGGAGATGCTATGTGGAGGATCTTTCTGGGGAAAGAAAGGAGATTAAGTTCTGGGAAGTAAAAATGTATGAGGTGTGGACAGGAACTTGAGGGTCAATTTCGACTCGACCACCACAACACGGGCATGTGCCTAGCATGGTAGTCGAAAAATCATAAAATTCATGTAACAAACATTATAATGAATAAAGAAAAAAAAAAAAAAAAAAATTTGTCAGGAGGGACGGACGTATGAATCTTGCAAGGTCGAGAGAATCCGGATGGAGAGTTCAAAAGGTCTCCCTCTACCAGAAGACCAGTAGACGGCCGGCGTAGTCCAGCGGTAAGGCTCTTGACTCGCAATCCGAAGGTCGCGGGATTGAATTCCGGCGTGGCAAATAAATTTATTCATTTAAAATAATGTACAGTATATTTGCGGCACGTTCCAGAGTGGAAGTATCGCCCTGGTGTAAGACCACCATTCAGAATTGAAACGTTGCTTGAAATGGCTTTAGCCGTGTTTGGTGACCAGATCTGAATAGCCAGGTAGCCACATTCCTCTTCCCTATCTCCTTCCCCTCCCCACTACCTTCAGCCTCACAAAATACCCGAATTGGGGATGCCATAGCCTCACTGGCCTCAGACAGGAGCAGTTGGGACTCTTGTGCGGTATTCATATACAACTCTCTCCCGAACCGGCCCGCCATGCAGCAGATTGTTAGGCAAATCTAGCGTTACCAAACAAATCACTCGGCTGATCGGTCGAAAAGTTGCGAACAACGTTCGTAAGTTTATTTTCTCATTTTCAATATGTTTTTTTCTTTGGTCAATTTGTCTATCTTTGATAATTTTGTTAAAATTGTTTTGTAATGTGTATATTATTTGTATTGCTTAGTTTATTTTTTAGGCACTTAGTCAATTTTTTCTTTTCCTATCTGTATGCTTTTAATCTGCGTTGTTTGAGGATTTTCTTTTTCCTTCAATACCACTTGATGTCTTTCTTTAAACATATGATATTTTTTTCATATAAATTATCTGTTTTTGTATACATAATTGTATATTTTGTTTGAATCTTATGCGGAAACTTTACTGGTTCGTGCAACCATGTCATGTAGGTTCAAAACATATAATTAGTTTAATAAATGTATATATCTGTTTGTTTCCCTTTTACACCAAAATAAAATACATTATCTACGGTGGAAATATTCGAATTTTGATTTATTCTTACTACTAGGAGAACCGACAGTTGCGTGTAAACATGAATGTAAAAATAATCACTTCCCGAAATATTCTGATACCAGAAATCTAAAACACGTGCGTTACGAGTAAAATACGCGCATTGCCTTGAAATACTGAAATACATACTCGCCAATGGCACTCTACCAAATTAGAAAGTAAAAATAGTTATACTTTCGCTATCACGACGTGACAACCACCACGTGACAGTCATGCCTTTTTTCCTTCAGGAGATATTAAACATATAAGACATGTCCGTACGTGACTTGTATCGAATATGTACCGTTGGAATGATTATGTAAATAAGTTACAATGTCAAGTATTGTGAGATTGTCCCACATTTGAATATAGGTTATGCAGATATGCAGAATGGACGTAAGATATTATTTCTTCCAAGCCTTTTTTTAACTGTTCCGTAAATTCTACGCGTTACGCGTGTAGATATCACTTATCGTACCGATGAACCAGTTATAACATCTATTTAAAGCACGTCTATTTTCTTTAAAATTAGCTTCCGACACTGATAACGGGGTAAAATTTGGATATTGGTGGCCACGGCTATTACGAATAATTTTTAGAAAAAAACTTTAGATTTGCCTTAATCACTATAAAAGGAAACTTATTGCATCACGGCTGGCGGAAAATAATGCATTTTAATTTTCAATATCGTTAAATAAAATTTCACTTCGCCAATCGATCTACGACAGCCCACCCGCTGCCGGTTGCCGCCCGCCATTTTGTCATTGTTGGTATCCCTGACCTCACAACTAAATACGATTGTAGGCAACTTCGCGTGATACATGATGGGCGCGTAATTATGAAAAATGTGTATAATAATAATTGTAATAAATATTGTGTAGCGGGCTTGTGTATGTTATCTTTACTTTAAAAAACAGCCTACGTTTTTGAATGGTTTGTTTGGCTACGCAGGGTTTGTGTAGCGGGCTTGTGTATGTTATCTTTACTTTAAAAAACAGCCTACGTTTTTGAATGGTTTGTTTGGCTACGCAGGGTTTGTGTAGCGGGCTTGTGTATGTTATCTTTACTTTAAAAAACAGCCTACGTTTTTGAATGGTTTGTTTGGCTACGCAAAGTTTGTGTAGCGGGCTTGTGTATGTTATCTTTACTTTAAAAAACAGCCTACGTTTTTAAATGGTTTATTTGGCTACGCAGGGTTTGTGTAGCGGGCTTGTGTATATTATCTTTATTTTAAAAAACATCCCAGGATTTGAATGGTTTGTCTTCATTCCAGTACCTACGCGCCTTATTATTTATCCCGCGAAGTCGACTACAATCGTTTGTGTGAAGTCAAGGATACCAACAACACAACAGTTGACAGAATGGCGAGCGGCAGCGGGCGGGCTGTCGTAGATCGATTCGCGAAGTGAAATTTTATTTAACGATATTGAAAATTAAAATGCATTATTTTCCGCCAGCCGTGATGCAATAAGTTTCCTTTTATAGTGATTAAGGCAGATCTAAAGTTTTTTTCTAAAAATTATTCGTAATAGCCGTGGCCACCAATATCCAAAAATTACCATACTCATCGAA
Source organism: Glyphotaelius pellucidus (assembly GCA_936435175.1). Classification (NCBI taxonomy): domain Eukaryota; kingdom Metazoa; phylum Arthropoda; class Insecta; order Trichoptera; family Limnephilidae; genus Glyphotaelius; species Glyphotaelius pellucidus. The sequence goes on along the minus strand of OW386555.1, from coordinate 23,003,467 downwards.
AATATTCTTAAAAAACACTCTTCAAAAATATTCTTCAAAAACAATTTTCAACAACATTCTTCAAAATACTCACTCTTAAAAACACTGCAACAGATCTTCTCAAGAAAAAAATCGGTTTATAAAAATGTTTAATCGTTTTCGTCTGATATAAGGAAAATCTACACCCGAACACCACTGTAAATTTAGTAATATTATTGCCAGTATTAGGTTCTGAACCCTAGACCTCCAGATTTAGAGGCAGCGAACTTATGTCACGCACGCGTGGCACAGCACCACGTGACACGGAGGCAGTCAATTATGATTGTGCAATCACTAAAATACGATAATGTACTTTCAGTTCGTGCGCACGCAGTGGTACTTGGTATGTGTCGGGTCAAACCGCTTTCTTCTTCAAAAACCTTCTGGCGTCCGGCCTTCAAGATTGGCCTTCTTCAAATTGCATCCAGTTTAATTGATTAGTACCAGCTACAACCCATTTGAAGGCAATAATTGTCTCCGGGTCGTCACTCCAACTCTGGACGACCTCTGCTTCTTTTCCAAGCCAAACCTTGGATAAAATGTCCCGTACATACTGTAAAAAGATCTCTCGGCAACAGAAAGACGACCCTCAAATCTTGATTCCAGTTTCGTCGATCATTGGCAGATCTCACTCATCCGAGGCCGCAATTTCTCCTCAGGTCGTCAGCCCATCTCTTTATGAAAGACCTCGGCTTCTCTTGCAAAACCTAATTGTCTGTCATACCTTGGACAAATCCACCATCCTAAATATCACCAACAAAGGAAATCAAGTTTCTTAGAATTTTATCAACAACGTCCATTAATTTTAGCCATTAAGCCGTTCATCGATGAACCAAAACTATTTGACGGTCTACGAAGTGTAATGGTAAATGCTTTTTTATTCTAAATTACTAAAGTAGTTACGTCAATACGTTATTGACTAAATCCTTCATCTTTGGTCAGTTAGCAATATTTGTGAGCACGGTCAACATATTAATATGATTCCGACCAACGACAGTCGGTTGACAAAAGCCGTCGTTTTTAGCGCGGCCTTGCAAGTATAAGCTAAGCTGTCAAAATGAACAAGTTTTTTAATAATGTCTTTCGTTATGCAAAGAAACTGTCTTATTAATGAATGGAGGTGAACTGACGAAGCTCTTATAATTGAAAGCGATCTATAGGCCTAATTAATTCACCGATCAATTGATTCCTTTCCAGCTTGGAGAAACGAATGTTGTTCAAAAATGACTATAGATCTCATTAACTAATTCACCCCCGTTTAGACTCACAAAGTACACGCGAAGGGCCAATTTTTAATATTAAATATTTCAATTCAAAATTGTCAATTTATTATTTATATTAAGATGGGTGCCCCGGTATAGGTGTGTTTTCAAATAAATGTACATTTTATTCCGAGATTGATGAAATTTTGCACACTTGACCTGGATAATGATCCTAGCAACGCTGTTCCGCACAGGTTCGTAAAATGACTAAAACACCTGACAAATAGTAGTAGAAATAAAAATAAAGGAGAGTGTCTATGGCGGGCGGCAAGGATTTGATTTTTGTACAAATCTACAGTTATTTTTCCGAAATTGATGAAATTTTGCACCCGACTTTCAAAACAGGAGAAAGGTCACTATGTATCTACATGAGATTTAGAAAAACCATCCCCTTTTCCCCGCTTAAGCCTCGATGACATTGAGCGAGTTTACAAGCTACTAGCTGGGAAATTCACTATCTATTAGTAAACTCGCTCAGTGTAATCGTATTACCTAGCTAACTAGCAAATTGTGGACAATCTACGAAAAAAGTTGAAAGGTGGTCAACTTTGCTCGTTACTCGTCAGCGTGTGCCTCAAGATGGTGGCCCACCAAGAGCTGATTTCGTAACTGTCAGAATTAGTTCGCATGGGAGTCGTTATTCTCGCTACTGGCTAGCGTGTGGCGCTAGCTGCGAGCTCAAGATTTCTACAAAATATCAACAGAATTGGTTCGCAATTCTTGATGAAATTTTGCGCACTTGACCCTCAAAATCAGTGGAAAATTACTGATTTCATCCAACTTCTAAAATCTCTGTGTAAAGCCCGGGCAACGCTGGGAACTTCAGCTAGTAATAATTAATAATGAGCTTTTCAAAATAACTGTAAGAAAAAAAAAATGAAAAAAAGCTTATATTTTAAAGTCAAATCTTTGTTGTAAATAGTAAATTTAGCCGTTACAAATTCCTTATTAAAAATTAATTACTAACTTGTTTCCATTATGCGCCATTATTGGAAATCACTTAATTTCTTTAATCTCATTTAGTTTCCGCTCGTCTTTGCCAGCCTTCGTGGAAAAATTATTAATGTCTACTTCAGTATAACTGTTTACTTAATCTTTTTAAAACTTTTTCCATGGAAATACACTTTTTCTTCTACTAGAGCCCTCTCTTATCGAGGGTTGGCTATCATCGCTGCAATCTTTACCCAACAGGCTGAAGTCCGGAACATTTCAAACGGAACTGCAATCGTACCAGTCGCGTAAGCTTCAAGGGGTATCAACATAAAACAGAATAGTGACGAAACATGCCATGATAAAATAATAGGTTAGTTTACGTTAGGTTAAGTTAGGTTTGTTGTTTATTTTTTTACGTTATCTCCACACAGGAGGTCCTGAGTAAAATAATTGCCTTCAGGGCCCATGTCATCTTTGGGTATGCTGTGTGGAGAATATTTTTAAGAATAAAGGAAAGGAAGATCTGGGAAGGAAAAATATATGAGGGGTGGGTAAGTATCTGGGGTAAGTGTGTCCAGGAGTGATTGGTGGCAGATGCATCCGCCGTCAAGACCCAGACAAACCTCACCCCGTGCATCCGTGCTAAGTACTAAACGAAGCGAACCACTTGGATGAATGTAGGGGGATCGATTATCCATTATTGTTCCTGGGGCGGTGGTACACATATCCGCCTCTCGAATTGTATACTGTCTTTTTTGTCATGGAACCACTAAACTTTGCAAGTGGACAGAATAGGAACTAAGGAATAAACGAAGTATTTTTAAATCCAAATTTTTATACCCATCTACAACATAGGTTTTCAACCTAATTTTGCCCACCGCCCACCTTGAGAATATTTTTTTTTCTAGAGCCCCCCAATTTTTTTTTACTTATTATCTGTCGCGAATCTGAAACAGTTATTGCCACGATTATATATGTACCACAACTTATTATGGGGGAAAGGGGGCCCAACTGGGATCACAGAATCAATTATTCGATTAAAATGAATATTAAATTAAGTATTTTTGTTATACCTTTTTGTTAAGCAAGTTAAAAAAGCAGTTCTTTTGTATTTTAAGTATCGGGTTGCTACCTCCTTCCTTCTTGTATTCATGATATAGTTTCAATTCATAATAATAATAATAATACACGTTACAATTTGGGAGGCGGGAATGGGTACCGCCGCCCCGGGAACCTTTATTGGATAACCAACACCCTGCCATAGGTCACCCCAAGTGGTTTGCCACGTTTGTTGATTTAGCAGGGGCGCCCGGGTTCATGGGGGGAGGTATATAGGCGGAAGACCAGGACACACTGAACCCCAGATTCCTACCCACCCCTTAAACCCTTTTCCTTCCCAGAACTCTCCTCCACTTCCTTTCCTCAAAAAAAAGCCCTCCACACAGCATCCCCAAAGATGACAAAGGCCCTGAGGGAATTTTTATTTTCTCAGGGCCTCCTGTGTGGAGCTCATGTAAAAAAAATAATTATATTATTAATATTAGACCTTATTTTTTTACCTGCCCACGCCCTCACTGTGCCATCTCAACACCCCTTAATTTTCTCTGGGTCTTCTACTGCCCTCTTGAAAGTCTCAAACGCCCACAAGGAAGCGTTATCGCCCACGTTGAGAACCTATTATCTACAGAAAACCGACTGCAAAGCAGAGAATGTCGATATGTAAACAGTTTAATCTGTGCTTTGATTTATACATAATCCTATTATACACGAACACTGCATTACTGTTATCGATTGTAAATGGTTACATTATCTAATTATATTATAATGTTCTGGTTTAATCTCTGTATTATCTGCCTAACTTGTGGAGCCACATATTTCACATCCGAAGATAAGATAGCTATAATAAATGCTTAATTTTTTTTGTAAATGCTACACAAGAATCCTTCTTATTTGCCACAAACCAGTCGAGCCATGTCACCCCCGATTGGAGAACGTTGTGAGATGGAAGGAATCGGAAAATAAAGGCAGAAAAGGAAGATTTATCCATTAATGAAATTTAATGGGGTAGGTTGGGGGTGGGAAGGAAAAGACGGTTGGCTGATCTAGTCACTAAATATACACAAAGCTACTTCAATCGACGCACGTTTCGATTCTGGATTGATTTCTCCTGCCAGGAAAAAAATTCCTTCAGGGCCATCTTTGAGAGATGCTGTGTGGAGGGTATTTTTATGGAAAGGAAGGAGAGGAAGTTCTGGGTAGATAAAAGGTATGAGGGGTGGTTAGGAATCTGTGGTCAATGTGTCCAGGAGTGACAGGAATGAATCCATCCCTCCCACTACGCTGCAAGGCGATGGATCGAGAGAGCCCAGCTGGGGAGGTCAAATGGTCTCCCTCGACCAGTCTCTCCGATCCGGCCCGACAATCTCACCCCATGAACCCTGTTAAGTCACCAAACATAGCGAACCACTTTGAACGATCTATGGCAGGGGTGTTGGCTAACCAATAAATGGTTCCCAGGGCGGCAGTACCCATACCCGCCTCCCAAATTGCATATATAATAGCGTGCAAGGTGGTGTAATGCCTCTTCATTATATCTCCTAGCATTCAAAATAATGCATTGTTCATTTACTCTTATTCCGTCATCTCAGTAAAACCCACTATACAAAAGACAACACGTTTACCATATAAATGCAGCATAATACAAAATACAAAAATAAAAAACACTGAATCATTTTAACGTATTACAGAAATGCAGTAGTTACTCTATTACCTATGTACGTTACTTTATGGGCCGATCCATTTTTCCTTGTAAATAAACCCGCCAACAAACCGCCTACCTTTTATCGGCAATTCGATTAATAAATAATTAATCAATTTAAAATCATCTAGACTGGCAACACCGAGAATTCAGGCTATGCGGAAAACTACTCAGTAAATCAACCAATAAAACTTTAGGCGAGTTTTTCCGGGAAAAGCTTTGTCTGGGCCGTAACGATTTAGCAAGAAAAACTTGTTAGTTTAATAGTTTGCCGCTAGAGGGAAACGCTTTCCGAAAGGCCAAGGTTTATACAATATTATTGTGTGTTTTTCGTGGTATAAATTATTTTCTTTCCTGATAATTAGTGTGAATAGTAGTTTATAGGGGGTGTTTTGACATTTGACATTTAATATTTGAGTCATACTCGAAAGGTTTCATTTATGATTTTGAGAAATGGGGTTATGAGGCAAGAGTAAAGAAAAATATAATATCCAAGGTGTAGAAAAACACAATGGAAATTTATTAAATTAAAAATACTGAGTTGACGGTTAGCTAGAATTTTCGGCGTTCTAAAATTTAAACATTCATCATTCTTATTTTATAGTGAATGTTTTCAGTACAACTAACAAACCATCACGCCATTTCTTCGCAGGGGTAGAAAGAGAGGAAGGACCGCCCAACAACTCGGTCTTGGCACACACTCTTTGCCTCATTCACACTCAATTTGGGAGGAGGGTATGGGTACCACAGTCCTGGGAGCCATTTGTTGGACAATCAACACCTCTGCCATAGATCACCCCTAGTGGTTCACTACGTTTGATGACTTAGCAGGGGATGCCCGGGTTCATGGGGTTTGTTCGGGTCTTGGCGGCGTCTGCCCACCAGCTGCATGGCACGCCGATCGGGAGAGCATGGTTTAGGGAGTCCCTTTGACTTCTCCAGCCGTACTCTCTCGGAACATCGCCTTGCACGCAGTGGGAGGGATGGATTCATATTTCCGTCACTCCTGGACAAACTGTCCGCCAGATTCCTACCCACCCCTAATACCCTTTTCCTTCCCTGAACTTCCTCTCCTTCCTTACCTAAAAAGACCCTCCACACAGCATCCCCAAAGATGACGTAGGCCCTGAGGAGAATTATTTTCTTCGGGGCCTCCTGTTTGAAACTATGTAAAAAAAGCATCGTCTCATAGTACGTACTCTTCTACTATCTTGACATGGCCCGACTCAAATATCAGATTAACTTCATCGTGCCATGTCTTCCTCGGGCGACCCCGACTTCTTCTACACTGCGTCAAATATACTATTTTCTTTGCTTTCTTCTCCTTTCATTCGTTCTACATGCCTAAACCATCTGAGGGTCCCTTTCTTAATCTTAGTCATTACGCTTATATCAGCCTCGAGTTCTTTGAGGATCTCCACATTTTTCACGCTGTCATACTTGGTTTTAGACTCTTACGCCTCAGGGGTCTCATTTCTACAGTATTCTGTCTACTTTCATCCTTCCTCCATCAGTTTCATACCTCACTTCAATACATCAGGGATCAGGGTAGATACCAGCACTCCATTGTGGACTAAGAAGCTTCGCTTTACCCTTCTTTCAATATCTAGATCAGCCTTCCCGTCTCGTAAACATACTTTTCACATACACAAACTCATCCATCTGATCCAAGTATCCATCATTCACAACTATATTGCGCAATGTTTTCGTACTCCCTTTCAAACATCATGACTTTAGACTTCTTGCATTCATCATTCATTCTTCGTACATACTTCGTTCATCCTAGACACGAGAAACTGTAGATCTTCCTTACTGTACCAGCACCGCAACATCGGCAATATCCGCATACAACAGGCAACATCGTGAAAATATTATTATACCTGGGTATAATGAATTTATGCCGCCGTTCTGACTATAGTTCGTGGTGAAATGGTTAGCATAGTTGCCTTCCAAGCTGTCGATCAGGGTTTGAGCATCGTTTTTCTGTTCTAAATTATTTAAAATATTATATGATCACATATTTTTTTAATGTATAAAGGAGTCGCATGTAGTTTTTAGTACCTGAAAAGAAAGGTGTGAACTTTACAGTGCTTTACAAATCCTGAAATTACAATATTCCATGATTTTAAAAGGGTCAGCGCTAGTGCTTTACTAAATTCAATATATGTAATTATAAAAAAAGGCAAAAAGATTCGCAGCCGGTAGGATTCGAACCTACGCTCCCAGAGGGAATCTGATTTCGAGTCAGACGCCTTAACCACTCGGCCACGACTGCTGGCGGAATAACTCACATCAGATTCATACTTGTAGACAGAAAGTAATGCCATCTACCGAACAATGAGGATAGTGTTCTATCAATTTAGTTCATATTTCTACCGCAGTAAAAAATGCGCGAATCGGCAATCGGCTGCATTTATGTTCTAAACGTCAAAACTAAAAGCAAACTGTCAAAAAATATACCGAAGCTTTTGTGAATTTTGCGGTAATCGGTTATAGATTTGGTTCGCGTTCATTCCTGTGTTTTTTCACGTAATTTACATCTTTGTACGTTGTATTTTCGTAGTGTTTTCTTGAATATACGTGTATATAATATTGTATATAACGGCCATAACGCCGACAGAGAGGTGTTGGTATAATAGTCTCGGTAGGGGCCTTGCAGTCTGTAGTGCGTCGGTTCTGCATATAAAATCAATATGCAGCCACACGGAGGTGTCTGTATGATGTTCGGCTGCCCTAATCACAGAAAAATGAAGAACGGACCTTCCTTCTACAGATTTCCGAAGAACAAGGAGATGTAAGCATACATTTTATAATTTCTAGATAGTTTTATCACATGTTTATTGTCGTAATAGAATATGCAACTGAATATGATCAATACTCTTGATTTGATTATTTATTTTAGACATTTATGTAATTATATTATTCCTTTATTGATTTGGTAATAATCTGCTTTAGCATAACTGATCGCATAGGTTTGTTGATTTTACCTTCTTTGATTGATGTATGCAATAAAGATACTACGTATTTGAAAAAGATCAATATTTCTAGACTAGGTTTGTTCTTTTGAACTTCATTGAAATTCCATCTAACATATGCTTGATGAAAGAACCTTACAAGATTTGTTTATTTCTACAATTCTGAGATTCGTATTAGGTATACCACACGGTTGAATTTGACAGCCACCTGTGGTCTGGAGCCCCAAGGTGCCTGCAAAAAACCCTTGACTCTGTGCAGAAAAGGCCGTTCCTTTTGAGCACTGATGGATTCTCCTATCTTAACAATCTTTAGAGCACAGGTGTCGGGTATGAATGCTTTCTTTGTTCTACCGGTATTTCAATGGAAGATGCTCCAAGGAACGAGCATCATTGATTCCTTCGGCACCTAAACGTGTGCTCTAGCGATTATCACTACACAAACACTTGAGAAAAAAAGAGAGTTCCTGGTCGATATTATTAAGAACTGAGAGAGCAAGGTTACAGCACAGCAATCAATAAGACTTCATTAACAATTTATGTTGAATGCGCCAAGAGATCACTTTAGATTGCAAGCACATAACGTACTTAGACTCTCCTTTGTTGTTGTTGGATGTTGAATGCACAGAGAGGTTACTACGGGCCATTGCACCGCACTATTGTTATTTGTGACTAGTCCGAGTATTGTGGCCAGTTCGAGAAGGTTATGTGGGTAGATAGAATAGGTAGGAATGTAAAGGTACATATATAAGGAAAGGTATGTATATTTGCATCAACAGGCCATGACCCAATGTTTTTGTTTTTGTCTGATGTTTTGAAAACGTTTGGTCACTGGAGACCCGACTTTAACCACTCCGACCCGTAAGCTTGTTCACACGGCAATAATATAACAATAGCAGTCAAGTACAATAAGCGTGTTTTCACATCAATGCCCATAGAAATCGTTATAACTCTGTTATTGTTCTAGTGACAACCCTCAAACAAAAAGTAATAGATCCATATTGAATCAAGCTTCACATTTCTAATCAAAGTTGTCCATTGAAATACATAAAAATACTTATTTTGTAGAAACAGTTTTCACCCGCCAAATCGCCTACGCGCCGTTAGACATTGTTTATTTTTTATTAAATATTCTTGTATGAAATCGTAAAAAAGTGAAGTGACAAAATTGTTTACTAAATATTTATACAATAGAATAAGTCAATACAATAGAATAATTTTTCTTTACATAATCCTTGATTTTAGTACCTTTTTCACATACAAACATTACGCCAGTCATTTTTACAATTTTTTTATGTTTGCATTCTAAATTTTAATATTTACAAATGTTAATATTTATTTGTAATAAAACAATTTGAAAGCTTATTTCAAAAACAGTTTTTAGTATTCGGCTAGGTTCGGAAATGTTTCATTTATAGAGCTTTTTTTTGCTAAGCGGAAATAACACAAAGTTTTTATAAATCTGACAGTTCGTTTAAGACAAAAACGTGCATAATCGTAAAATACCGGAGTGGTTAATCACTTGTCCTTAACACAATTGTGTGGTGTTTTCTCTCTGCCTCTGTGTATAAATGGTGTGATGGTTATTTAATTATTATTAATATTTTGCAACATTATTTTCTTCCAGATGTCTGAAATGGGTGGAGAAGTGCAAGCGGGATGATCTCCGTGAAATGTTTGTGGCGAAGGGACCAGAATACATCTCCAAGAACCACAGTCTTTGCTCGCACCATTTTACTACTAAGGACTTCAGAAATAACAACAAACCTACGCAAGGGTGTGTATATGTATTATATTGTTAAACTAACCTAACCTAACTCAACTGCCCGCAGTCTCTGAGCAACATTAGGCAACTATTTGAGGATGTTGATGACTGTGGGAAAGTTGGAATATTCTTGGCCCTTCAGATGGGGTCACTAAACACAGATAAAGTTGAATTAAGCTTCTCAACGCAAGTTTTTTTTTTTCAATTGCCTCCATACAGAAGGCCTTGAGGAAATCAATTTCCCTAAGCCACCTTTGGAGTTGTTTGTGTAGAGGGTCTTTTTAAGGAAAGGAAAGAGTGGAAGTTTTGAGAAGGCAAATTTTTTTTAATTTTTACATTAGCTCCACATAGGGGCCCGGAGGAAAAAAATTCCCCAGGGCTTCTGTCAACTTAGGGGATGGTTGGTGGAAAAACTTTTTAGGTAAAGGAAAGGAAGTTCTGGGAAGGAAAAAAGTATGAGGTGTGGGTAGGAATCCGGAGGTTAATGTGTTCAGGAGTGACCGCCACGCAGTAGGTGGGCAAAAGCATCCGCCGCCAAGATCTAGACAAACTTCACCCCATGAGCCCAGGCACCTCTGCCAAGTCACCAAAGGAGTGAAGTTTTCCAATAAATGATTCCCGGGGCGGCGGTATCCGTATATGCCCCTCAAATTGAAAATTGTACAATGTTTGATTTTTGTTATCATAAATTTCGAAGTTTTTTCTGACTGGAATTTCTAGGTCAACTCGGTTATGTTTTGCTTGCAATGTTATTTTCATCATGAGCTACGAAGCTTTGAAATATCCCTTTTGCTGTCATAAAATAAGACACAGCACCTTGTTGTTTGTTTCATATTGTATCCGTGAACACTGATTGGGTTGCAAAAATTATTATTTACTATTTCCTACATCATCATTATCATCATCAATCATCAATATATTAATACGTGAAGCCAAAACTTTGCACCCCTTTTTACGAAAATTGCGCGGACGGAGGAGTATGAAATTTCGCACACTTATAGTTTATATAGAGGAGGAGTGCAGAATGCTAATATTTTTTAAAAATTATGCATAAAAATAGATTAAATCAATAACAAAAACATTACACACACTACCATGTATTTGACACGGTGACCGGCCAATTCGGAATGAAACCAACTCAGAAACATCTCAGATAAGTCATTTAGAGTGAAAAAAAAATATTTCTTAAGAATTGGTTAAATAGGTTACGTTAGGTTAGGGTTATCGGCTAAATTAAAATATTTTTTTTCATAGCTTTTAATGACTTTTCAAGGAGGTGTTGAGTTGACTTTATTCTCACTTGGCATGGAACCATTTGACACACACACTCGCGTCTTTACTCTATTGTTTTTTGTTAAAGTCTATGGTCAAATTGAGAATAGATTAATATTGTTTGTCTTTAATATTATTTGTCTATGGTCTTACTGAATGTCAAACATAAAAAAAAACATTACAATTATGGTTGAATTTCGACCATTGGGCGACCACTAGTAGATTTAAAATATACTATGTGAGCCCATATTACTGGTATTAAATATTTTATTTGGATTGTGAACATTCTGAACATGTGTAAAATCTTGATAAATTATTGGTATGTATTTTTTTTTAATAGTTAAATTGAAACTTTTTTAAATTTTATATCCATAAAATAGTTTCAACACCTGCAGTCGTGGTGCACCCAATATTAGTATTTTTTTTTATAAAATGGGTGTTTCAATTCTGAATGATTATCTTTAGGCTGTACCAGGCCAATACTCAAATTATTCATTAACTTTGTTTGATTGTAAGCAAGTTTTTTATTGCAGAATTTACCCCGGAGCTATTCCAACTGAAATTTCCGCCCCGGAAGAGGAACCCTTCAAACCCAAAAAGCGAAAGTCCAAAGTCAAGGAAAGCAAAAGAACACCAAGTTTGGAAGACGTTGCTACGAAAATAATTCACGTTCACAGGCTTGTCAGCAAATACAAGAAGAAAAGCAGAAAGTTGCAAAAACAATACAAAAAGCTGAAGGCTGATTATAACGCATTGACATGACCTAGCCTACAATTGATTTTCAGCCAAAAAATCAAAGCCAAATGCGTAGATTTCAAAATGCAGCCATCAAAACATTATTCTCTGACAAATTATCTTCTCTTGGTTGTAGGAAGTAATTCAAAATTTCTAATTTGGAAACTATTTTGTTCGGTGAGATTCCAGACATCATTGCCACATTTGACTTTCTCAAAACTGCCACAAATCAACATGACATATCAATATAATGTTCGTTTTTTGATAGATGGAGATCCAGTGGACATTTTGATTAATAATTGTTGTGGATTTGATGATAATGATAGGTGGAAATTTGACAAAATGACCGGTTTACTGAGTCGAATTCATGGAGGCAAAAAAATATTGAAAGGCAAAGGAGACAAAGAAATATTGAAAAAAATGAAGAAACGAAATTACCATAAACAAATTATTCAACATAAGACAGTGTGTAATGTGTAGGTTCATCGGTACATGTTTTTGTAAATGATTCAATTCTTGATGTGTGATAATAATTGATATCAATGATAGTTAACCTGTGAGGAAAAATTATAAATGACTGAAGTCATGGAGGCAAATTCAATTGAAAGATTTGCTATTAAGAATTATTATTATATAACCATTACTATAAACGGATTCTGTACGCTTTTAATTAACCCTTTGAGGAGTGAGTTATTTTTTAAATTTTTCTTAATTTTGTAATCGATTTAATTAATTATCTTCTTACCTTTTTTTACTACACAAGTTAATTTCGGAGCTTTTTTATTACTATAACCTTTTCTTATTGCATTGTAAATTTTGTTGGACAAATTCAGTGGTTCTCAACATTTTACAAATAAAAACCACTCGCGCCCCTTACCAGAAGTATTTTTTTTTATTCAAATTTCATAACGCCAGAGCTACCATTATAATATATAAACACTCTTCTTCCAAAATGCAATGTTCTGTAAAAATTTTGAGGCAATCCATCGACTACTTTCCGAGGTATGAGGACACAAACAAATGGAACCTAAATTTTTATATATGTATATATAGATACGTAACAATTTTTTTTATAGTATGTAAAAATGTTTGACAAATATATTTGTGTTATCTATAAATCATAATTTAATCTAAATTACAAACATGGCATAGAAAAAACTGAATAAAGTTGTACGGCCGCACATATGCGGCGATACTCTATCTGGATCGTCCGAGTGCCGCCGCATACGTGCGGCGATACTCCTCAAAGTGTTAACAATATGTGGAAAAATTTCAAAATTGCTCAAGTCATGAAAAGCAAAAATCGATTGAAAGATGTTTTGAATCAAGAAAATATTGATAACTTTTTAAGTAAATTTTCACATTCTGTGTAAGTTCTATCCGAGTTCTGTTATTATAATATTATAGGCCAGTTGCTTCATAAAAATGAAATAAGCACAGAACGAATAGAACTTTCACAGAATGTAAAAATTAACTTAAAAAATTTGTTGAATTGTTAAAAATTTTTGAAACAATCCATCCTAAAACTATATTTTTTTGAAAATTGATTCTGATTTTCAGATCTTTGAAAGAACTGGAATGGAAGTAAGGTCCAAGAATAAAAATCACATTAACAACAATTGCACGAGATAGGGTTGTTAATGTTTGTCAAATGTGACAAGAGCCTTGAATCAACCAAACCTAAAGCTTGAATATTATTATTTGTGAGCTAAGTTTTAAGTTTTGTTGAGAATTTTGTAATTTATTTAATAAAAAGGTTAATATTTTTCTCTCTTTTCATTACTAATACAAATGCTTTATCTTCTTTTAAAAATCAATTCTGAATCAGTCAGGAACTTTCCCATCTTCCTTCCCTCACCACTTTCTTCAACCGACAACATCCCTCAAATTGGAGATTCCATAGTTTCGCTGACTGAGCAGTTGGGACTGTCACTAGTGATAAAAATAAAAGTAGGAATTCTGATGAGGTAGGGGAAGGTTGAGAAGTACCTACCTTGCTCTGCAGATCTAGTTACTAAACATAACTTTTCCATTTCAAACTTTCTATTTTCCACTGTGCTACCATTCTAGCAAACAACCTAGGTGTTGCGCAAGGGTCTGTGTTTGGCCCAATTTTATTAATAATTTACATAAATGAAATAATTAAAGCCATAAAACATTGCAAAATTATACTATTCGCAGACGATATGTAAATCTATGTTTCGTGTAAAGACGCAATAAATAAAATAAACGAGGACCCACAAAATATAGCAATATGATTGAAAATAAAAAAGTTGAAACTGAACATAAACAAAAAAATGTACATGGAAATAGGCAATAAAACGCATAACATTGGGTTACATTTGACAAGCGATTAAAAAATTGATAAAGTAAATGAAATCGATTTCCTACCTAGATGTAATATTGTAAAATATATTTTTAATATTTTAATATTTCTTTATAATGTAAAACTTTCATGTTATAAATATTTTAATAAAAATGTTGTGCTAGAAAGTATCAAAAAAAGTAAATTTTCTTAGAAGGCTAAGAAATAAACCAAATACTATTAAAATAAAAAAAATATAAAAATTCTGCTAGGGTGTGAAAAGGAAATTGGAACCTCGATATAAAACTGTAGATTTGTATAAAAAACAAAGTCACACCGAGACACTCTTCTTTATAAGGGGCCATCCATAAATTACGTCACACATTAAGGGAGGGAGGGGGGGAGTAGAGAAGTGTAACAAGGGGTATGGGGGGGCCATCAGTTCTGTGACATCACATGTAAAAATTTAATGATTAAAATGCAAAAAAATTTTAGATGTAAAATTCCAAAATATGTGACGTCACACTAGGGGGGAGGGGGTCTCACAAATGTGACGATGTGTGACGGGAGAGGGGGGGGGGTAAAAAAATCATGAAATTCGTGTGACGTAATTTATGGATGGCCCCTAATATGTATATGTTAGGAGCACTGTGGGAGTAATTTGTAAGAAAACGACCTCTGAAAGTCATTTGACTTTCAGGTAAAGGTATTTAGTCACCGAAGAAAATGGTCAAATGTGGAAATTCTTTCTTGAACAGAAATCGGTTTAATTGGTCTGTCTGGGACCTAGCAGTCATAAGGTCTCATTTAAACTGGTGACATCAGTTTTCTTAACCAAGCAGTCTGTCATTAAATTTCAAAATTTTAAAGTACCAATCAATTCAACTTGTGCTGTTGCAACTGAAAACACCAAAAAAATGTATCATTGACTTATTCGCTGTATAGAACTTGCAGATGATAAATCAAACTTCTCTTCAGTGTTGTACTCCCATATCAACTGTCATGAAGAATTGATATTTGATTTTTTTGTATTTTTCTAATTTTTCCAGAGTTTGTCCCGGGGCTGTACCATCGGTCAAAATTCATGGAGAAGAAGATGAGCCAGGAGTTAGTAACACAAATGCCAAGATGAAGGTCAACTTGCATTGTCCAATCTACTTCTCCAGCCCTAGTCCTTCACCGAGTCCAGAATCCTCTCCATGCCAAAGTCCTGTGCTATCTAAAAGAAAGAAACTCGAAACAATGAAGCCAGCGATCCAACCAAAGACAGAAATGATAGAAATAGAAGTAGAGAGTGTTAATCAACAAGAAAATAATATAAAGAATGTGAAAAATGAAGTTCAAATGATTGAAGAATGTCCTTCTACAAGTCCAGATCTTTCACAATCAGACATAAAGCCAGTGAAACCTTCTGAACAACTAAGACCAACAAGATTTCCTTCTGAAAGTCCAGATCTTTCACAAGCAGACTTAAATCTAGTGAAACCTGTGGACGAAGTGAAATCATTCAAACAAACGCAGGCAACAAGTTTAGAATTGCCTTGTACAAGTCCAGATCTTTCACAACCTGAAATAAATCCCGTGAAACCAGTGGACACAGTGAAATCTTTTAAACGGACAAAACCAACAACTTTAGAAGACTATAAGGAATTGTTGAAGAAATCTAGACTGCTTGCCGCCACATACAGATTGAGGTGTAAAACTTATAAAAACAAAGTACAAAGAATGAAAAATAAAATAGAAGCTAAAAGGCAGGAGAAATTATAATAAAATTATGGTTAAATTAGAGTTGCAATTTAGTCCTTCTAAAGAACAGCAAAGAAGTAAGGTTACGTTTGACTGCTTTTTTGTAAGAATGTTTTGGAATTATTGTATAATCTTTGGCATAATAAAATGTATTTCGGTAAATAGTCTCTTTCATTATTTAGGTGATAATAATAATCGTTTTCCAAAAGCATTGAGTGAACCGAAATATGTATTGTGTCTACCCTAAACTATTTTTGTGTGAATTCCACACAAGAGTCGTAACTGCCAAAGACTAAGGATGGGTTGTTTCAAAAAATTTGATGGATTCATCAAATATTTTAAGTTAATTTTTACGCTCTGTGTAAGTTTTATTCAAGTTCTGTTATTATATCATAATAGGCCAGTTGCTTCATGAAACTGAAATAATCACAGAACTTGAATAGAACTTACACAGAATGTAAAAATTAACTTCAAATATTTGATGAATCCGTCAAATTTTTTGAAACAACCCGTCCTAAGACAATTTCTATGATCAATTTACTGAATGAAACATTCAATGAGCATGTTTTCCATTGATATATTTGATATAACTCGGTGAGAGTGACCGGTGCAGGCATGGAGGCTCCATTCGAAGCCAGAGTCAACTTAGCCTCTCAGAAGCTGGGCATACTGTACAGGGCCCATAGGTAATGCAGATAGTACCACAACCCTGCTAAGGAGCCCCAAAATATATGAAAAAATCCTTCATTCTGTTAGTTTGATAGATTCCCCTATCTTAACAAGCGGATTGCAATCTGTTTGATAGATACCCCTATCAATAAGCAGATTGCTATCTGTCTGTTTGATAGATTCCCCTATCTGAAGGCAGTATTCTAGTCAAGAAAAAAAAAAAAAAATTTTCTTCATATTTCCAAAGTTTAAATATTCAAAAATATATCCTTAAAAGGATTTTTCGAAATTCGCATTATTTTAAAAGTTATAACCATTTTAATGTCGCGGTTTAGATGGAATCTAACCAGAATCTGAAAAGAACAAAATTTTAAACGCATTTTTCTCAAAATCACTTTTTTCATGACGGTTGACATGATATCTCAAGTTCTACGGAACCAATTTGCTTGAAATTTGGTGTGAGCCCTCTCTATACATTACTCTATGGCGGGAACTAAAATGATAACAAAATATTAATTTTTACTATTTTTAAAAAATTTGGAAAGTCAAAAAACACCTAAAAAAATGTCTTTTTTATTTCAGACAGCCGCCATTTTGTGAACAATTATTTTTTTTCTTTATCTCTTAGTTCGGGCCATGGCCGCATTTGTTTAGATTAAGAATTAATTTGTTTTTTTTTTTTAGATTACTAGGAGGGTTGCAATCGTGTCAACCAGGGTGCGCCATTTTTTTTAGACCCCCCACTTCAACCCCCTGTAACTTGGATAAGTTTTTAGATTTTCACGGCCAAAAGTATTTTCGTTATTTGTTGCTGCAAAAGTATTTTCGTTATCTGCCCTGACGATGGACACTGTCCATCGCTGAACGCATGAACGCTGTCCGAAACGTTGGCTAAAGAAGGAGGTAGCGCAACACGGCAAACACCCCTGTAACTTTCGGAATTTTTAATTTTTTCTTTGATTTTTTATTTATGTATTCCTTAATGTTTAATCAATATTTGGTAAAATAATGGCTTGTAAAAATATTGTGGTTTTTTTTATTGCACCTGAAAAAATACCTACAATTCATGCTTCTAGACTAGAATGCCCCCTTAAAAAGCGGATTGTGATCTGTCTGTTTGATAGATTCCCCTATCTTAACAAACAGGTTGTGATCTGTCTGTTTGATATATTCCCCTATCTTAACAAGCAGATTGCAATCTGTCGGTTTTATAGATTCTCGTATCTTACAAGCGGATTGCAATATGTCTGTTTAATAAGATCCCCTATATTAATAAGCAGACTGCAATCTTTAGAGCCCAGGCATCAGGTAGGTACGCTGTCCTTGCTCTACTGGTATTACAATGAAAGATGCTCTGGGGAAATAGCGTCACTGATCCCTTCAGCACCTTAGTTGGGAAACATGCCAAATACGCACCCAACATATATGTATACAGTTGGTTATAGATTAAAAAGTAGAAGTAAAAATACTTTAATTATTTTTTATAAATATTTTTTATTTTCCAACTATAATCTATTGCAAACTCCACAAAGACACAAGACATACAAAATCTAATACAAATCTAATATTGGGATTTTATTATTAATTACAATTTTTTTATTAGTTGCAAGGTTTTCAAAAGGGGGGTTAGAAAATAACATTAGTTATATTATGTGAAATTAAAAACAAATAATATATAAATATTAGTATTTTAGATTATCTAATAAAATTATAAATTGTGTGAACATTGATCTGATAAAATTATTGTAGAAATAAAACACCGTTCAGTTGCCGCTTATTTACATACTCGCCGTGTAATCGTGTAATCATCATCAAAAACATTTCGATTCATTTGTACTTTGTTGATATTTAGTGAAAATCTTGTATATTTTATCAAAAAATAATATTATAAAAGACAGTTTTATAATTTTAACATAAATATTTCAAAATTTTGCTAATAAACTGGGATCTGAAAATTTTAAAATTTCTGTAATTTGTGAATTAAAAGAAATTCACCAAAAAGTTTTAAGATCAAAAATAATAAAAGCGGTATGCACATGTAATTGTGTAATTAAAATTTTTTTAAAAAGGGTTGAAGTCAGTTTAACCACAGCTTAACCCATAAGCTTTGTTTTCACGATAATATAACATTGCCAGACATTTGTATGATGTACAAGGCATACCTGACTTACTAATTCAATCTGAGTTATTTGAATAATGTTTGGGATAAATAACACATGATTGGGTTATTGAAGATAATTGTTCACATTATTATTATTTAAGCAGTAAAGAAGTTGAAAAAATAAAATTTTGTGAAAATAAAAAGAAATTAAGGATTATTATCTCCTTTTAAGATAGGTTGTAATGGACTGCAGCCTGCAGGATAAAGATTACCCTGATGACAGACAATCTTTGATAAGAGAGAACGCAATAAAAAATTAAAAATGTGCAGTTCACACGCAGAAGTGAAACCTTCAGAAAACTAAAGTAGATAAGAGTGGGGAGGCTATGAAGCACTGCACAAAGAGGAGACCGATTAATCTATCTCATTCTCTTGCAGGCTAAATCCTGTAGATGTACGTGTTTGTATCTTTTTCGTCTCATTGAGTTTCAAATCACAACGGTGATAAAGAAGTTTTCACTTCAACAAGAAGAAGATAAAAGATGGTATTATGAGTCAAGCGCACTTGGGAGTAAAATAACACGGAATTGTGTAATTTTTTTATAATTGGTAATGCTTGAAAGGTTAATGAAAAAAAAAAAATTAAAAAAGGGAAATAAAGTTTACTATCTTCTTACAAGATATCATTTCAACACACTTTGGTGGAATAAGCGTCATATTTATTATTTAATTCATATTATATGAATAAACATTTTACATAATAATTCTGTTTAGAAAATATTATAAATTAACATAGAGTATGTATTTTCATTTGGCTGTTTATAATTAATATGGCTGTTCTTATTTTACAAAATACTTATAAAATAATAGGGCTGCTCCTCTCTTTACTAATGCTCTTTTAAAATTCAGAAAATAGTTGTGATAAAAAATAAATTTGTAAAAAAATTTCAAAATTTTTAGCATTTTTGTAAAATTATTGAAAAGGGGTGAAATAAATTATATAATATCGTAACATTCAACATAAATTAATTTAAATAAAAAAGACATTACGCTAAAACTTACGCTAACACAAAAATTTTAACTAAAAAACACCTACGCACATAATGCATTTTCATTATTGAGTTGTGGTCGAATTAAATATAAAATAGCTAAATTACTTAAATCATATTCTTATATTTTAAATTGAATTATACAACACACAATTACACTTTTTTTGTGCTCAGTAAGAATAATTATTAGGGAATTAAAAACATTTTCAAATTGGATACTCTAGTTGTTTAAAAATTAACCCTTTGAATGCCAGTGGTTCAAATGTGCCTAATTGATCGCTCATGACACATATGTAGTCAAAAGGTTAAAATATCTGAAATTTTTTTACAGTGAATTGAGAGATACAATAAATCCCTACGAATATATCGATATAATAAAATCTCTATTTGATTTAACTACTGAAGATAATCTAAACATAGAAATTCAGAATACGATAAAGAATCTAAACATGGAAATTCTACTTTTAAATTGCGTACAATATTACGCTAATAAATGGTTGAAAGTCTCAAAATAAAATTGCAAAAATGTATTCTTTTCATGTAAGAAAATTAATATCACACATACAACAACAAAAAACACAAAAAAGTCATTTTGTCTAATTTAATAATATCTCCTTCAAAACTAACATCTAGAAAGGTACAGAGTATAAATATTTTACATAAAACATTTAATCTATAAAACTAACCATTTTATTTGTAACTCTATGTACAGTTTCGAAACCAGTAGTCGGAATTTATAATGTAAATTAGGGCTGGTATTAACATAATCAATTTTTTTAATGCTATTACTGCAGTATCAACTGCCTAGAGCCATTGGGATTTTGGCATTTGCAATTTAGGATGTGTTGTGAGGCTGAAGGAAGTGGGGAGGAAAGGAAATTCTTCCCAATGGAACCATGTTAGCGGGCAGAATATAACTATGTATATTAGAATTTTACATTATTTAGCTTATCTTTTGCCTGTGAATGTTTCTTTATCGCCAACTGTATCTGGACTTTATGAAACCGGATCTTAATATTTTTAAAATATCAAATTACATAATTTTAACATAAAAATAAGTTTTGAAAGGGGAACATAAAATGGTTTTAAATATATGAATGTAAAAATAATCTTAAATTAAACACAAAATGGCAATAATTCTTAAAACTTAATTCGTCATCCAGGAAAATTATTGTTGTAACTTTTTGACTGATGAAAGTACCAACTGTTTAGGGTAAAAATATTCTACCACTAGTTTTCATTAAATGCTGAAACACATTCGCAGATAGTCCAATTTTCTGGATATCCTGACTGAAAAGACACTTTACTAATAATAAATTTTGATTGAATCATTGTTTTATTGTTTTTAGGCCAAATAGAATCGTTATTCAATATTGATTTATTTACACTGCTCTAACCTTTCAATGCTAGCCTTTTCATTCAACCTATCCCACCAAGTAGCACATTTTAATACGATGTACGTTTTTCAATGAAACGTCATGGATCACATTTGCAAGATTCACTAACAGGGATGGCAGCCGATGGATCACACATGCAACAGCTGCATAGATAAGGTTAACAGAATTTAAAAAAAGATGATTTATTAAAAGCTCGATGATTGAGCCTTTGTTTCGAGGGACGAGGGTTTATTTCAAGGGATGAGGATTTACAAAAAGTTCAAGGAACGAGGTTTGAGGGCGGTTTTTCTGAGGTAAAGGTATGCCTGGTGAGTTAAGTCTAGTTGGTCCTTCGTCCTTCCACAAGCTACTACTTGCCATTTGTCGTCAATCTGTAATCAATAATAATAAATAAATAAACATTATAAATCATAAATAAATAATGACAGTTGCAGGTGACAACAGAAGGTTGGTAAATTACACGAATTTATTTACACAAACAATTTTTAAGAGAATACAAAATATGTGCTTTGCTTTGAAATGCGTGCAAAAGAATCTAGAAGATGTAAGAGAAGAATATATTACAAAAGCATATAAACATACGATTATTACAAACAAAAAGCATTGGATAATGTGATAAAAGAAAACACTTTTTTTAGAATTCTTAGACTGTTTTTGAGCTACTTTCAATCAAATGTTGTTTGAAAAAATAGCAGGTTGCATACCAAACTCTAAGAAACTGAGAGTGATGTTTTTTAATATTGTATTTCAGTCAACACCGTTTTTTGAGCTCCTTCTATTACATATTATATTCTTGAATTTAAAAAGTCAATACATCATCAGCGAATTATTATTTTTTCTGATGATGGATGTAAATGTTTGACAATAAATACATTATCGAATAGTGATATGAAACATAGCTTGGCATTACACCCACCACCATAATTTTTATTTTTTTATTTAATTTTCTGAAAGATTTTGTTAAGAATACTCTCACCAAATGTTTTAAAGAAATTCGTAAAATTGACAAGAGATACAGCAAAAAAGAGACAAATAAAAAAATTTGATTCTATGTTGAATTCTTCAGCAAAACTTTGAACATGTTTTTCTCGAAACTACGTTTTTCAATCTGGTTGAAAGCATATTAAAAAAAAAACTAAACATCTGATTTGCATACACCAAGTCTTAAACTGTTCGAAAATCCAGTCTCTGAATGATGAAAATTTTCCATAAAAACCGGAAATAAAATTCGCTGGTCGGCCTTTTTTTTTTTCTATATTTTTATTTCATTTTTCAAATGAACCGTGTGGCTTAATCGTTGTCAACCGCCTAGCAGCGATTTCGTCGGAGTGTCCTGTTGGAAGCGGCATACACCGCAAACTATACTTTAGATTCAAATACAAAAAATTTGTCAACAGTTATATATATATTTTGACTATGAGTATTAATGAAAAAAATTCCTATCATCGTTTGCTTAAAAATAATTATGAAAAATACACCCTTGTAACATGGGTGAACTGTGGTGTGGTGTCTTATTGACGTGAAATTATAAATAAAACAGCATGGTAAAATTTTACAATGACAATTTCAACAATCATAAATTCGTTATGTTCTGGCTAATAGTGTCCACCCTAAGAATTAATTTCATCCTTGATTCTCGTTGTACTTGTACTTGACATGAAAGATTTCTATCCCTATATAACAATTTTGTAAGGTCTATCAAACTTAGCCGCTACGGGCACATATATTTGTGCAGATAAACGGTGCACATAATGTATCTAATGAGCGTTTATTTTCATAGAAAATGTATTAATGTCATAAAAATTGCCGCATACAACTGTTAACCTATAAACACCAGCAAAGCGGTGAAAAGGTTAACACTCAACACAATATCTGACTGGCAACACCCAAAAACAAAATTTAAAAATCCATATCAGTAGGTACACATTTTAGTGCTAGTGGCGGGAATCGAATCCACAACCTCCCGATACAAAGTCAAATGCTTTAATCATTATGTACTTAACCTCTTGAAATCCAGCGTATCCGTAATTACTCTATTAAAAAATCATTACTCTGAATATAATTAATTAGCTATTCTGGTAAGGCGGTATAATTTACGAGAACAAAAAGTATTCAAAGAACAAAAATTTTGCAAAAGAAAAGTAAGTCATTACAAAATTAGAATCAATTAGCGCGTGGCAAAAATTTTGTGTCGGCGTTCGAGAAGGAAATGGTCAAGTCTCACTTAACTTCTAAACTAAGATTAAGCTGGTGATGTCAAAGCTAGCCTAAGATGTCACTTTTAGTTTGGTTCTTTTTCGTGTTGAACTTTGAACTTACCGCAGGTTTCTTCACTTTATGGCCGTCGAACTTGATGGAGCGAACGGCTGAGGATTTCTGGAAGGGACTGGAAGCGTTGAGGGCTTTGCGACGCCACTAGAGAACAACAACACCAAATGTTGCAATGTTAAGCGGCACACAAAACAGATATTCCAACCCCAATACAGAGTTAGAGCTCACTCACAAACAACAAAACAACACAATATGACACGGAGACGCAACACTTTTGCATGAATCAATTTGAAAAAGAAGATAAAGTTAATGTCACATAACAAATGTGATTCATACAGTTATCTTAAGCCTAGTACGCACATTCATTCTTACTCGTCGGTTTTACTCCATCGAGTAAGAATGAGGGCTCAAGGCAGTAACTGATTGTATGATTTCACTTGACAAGATTGGAGCGACATTTAGTGGATGCTTGTGCCCCAGCTTGTCTACAAAGCGGGAGAAATAGTTATTTTTTTAGTGATTCTCTTAGCCTCTCCTAACTTTTTCAATGTAACACACTACAGTCCGGTTCAAAGCAAATAAGTGTGAAAGCAATTAGTAGTTCCAAATCACTGCGAGCAATGGAACCATTTTTTTGGTGATGTTTCAATTTAATGTGACAATAAAATTATAATATTTACCAAAATTATAATTGTGCTTACTTTTGAACCATTGCTATTTTTTACCCATATATGAAAGGTTAACAAAATTGTGTCAAGAGTAATTGAGTGCATTCCCACAGTGAATTTTACAAAAAGATGTGTTTATAAATATGTTATGTATATACATTTTATGGGGCAAATTTTAATGATTAATAGGGCAGGCATTATTCATAATGGCTTGAGTTATTGAGCAGAGTGACAATTTATAGAAAACCTAGGCATTCTATACACGGCCAATGCTATATGTTTTGACAATTTATCACTTTGCCGGCAGAATTTTTGATTCATTATGAATGTCGACGTGTGTCATATATGCAACATGCCCTATTAATATCTTTCTCCATAGTATTATGTACAAATATGTAGATAGAAAGTAAGAGTAATTACTGTGCAATTAAGTGTGTAGCAGTAGTTAGACATTAACAAAAAAAATTAATATTTACATAACTGAGGTAAATAACATTTATTATTTTTTTGTAACATATAAGATGAATCATTTATGTACAAAAATGTGTTGGGAATGCTTGGTATAATTTACTTTGGAAAATTAGTAATAATTATTGAAATATATTGTGACATTTAACCAAAAATCAAATAAAAGGGAAAATATAAAGGATTAATTTGATAAAACTAAAAAATAATAATACTCTTTCCAGTGTTAATGATACCAAAACGAAAAGGAAGATGAGAACAAAACATAAAAACAAAAGCAACAAGACAAGTTTTAGAAAAAATAAATTTATTTTATAACATAAATAAGTGGAACATTTTGGACATTTGGATATTTGCGGAAAGTACAATATTGACAGAAGACAAACTTTAAAAAGTCTTTACTCAAGAAGGGATCACTTTAAAATGTAGCTTTAATTTTGAAGAGCACTTTAAAAAGCACATTTACTTTAGAATATATGTTTAATAAGAGCATTTCTTTCGTAAATGAGGTAAATTTGAACATTATACAAATCAAAAATTAAAGGGATTGGAGGGAAAACAAAACTTTTCAAAGAAATGTGGAAATAATAGAGAAACACTAAATTAGAAATAAATTAAATTATAAAAATCTCAAATAAATAATAAAATCATATATCTCAACACACAAGTTCCTTTAACACAGAAACAGAAATACACTCATTTAAGGCCAACACCGGAATCTATCTGTCAATATTGTGGAATTTTGAAGGAGAGGATTACAATTCATATATTGTGTAATAATAATTATCAACAAAGTTTTTTACATATATAGTATTGTCAATGACCGCACAAAATACCTGAAAAAGTCCATTAAATATAGTCATAAAAATGTCCTTTAACCTTTTGGCAGCGTTAACTAATTCAAGTGATTCAGTACCCCTACATGGAACATTATCGGCCACCAAAATATCAACGGTTGATAAGTCCATGTATCAATATTGTTACGACTACGTGCAAAAGGTTAATACGTAGTAAAACATTCGGTTTTTTTTTACCGAGTTAGTTAGTGTTTGAAAACTGAAAATTCAAATAGAATAAAGCAAAATACAATAAATATAAATAAAATAAAAGTTTAAATTATAGTAATACTTTTAAACATATGTTATTTGGTGTTAAGTGTTGTTTTTACAAAGGAATCCCCCTTCGAAATTAAAAAAAAAATTATAATGATATATTTTTTAATTAATGCAAATGTAAGCTTAAAATTACCTTTTATAATTCAATACAAATGTAATTTAGATTAAATTTGAGAGATATTCTCACAAAAATAATACAAGAATTCCACTGTGCTGGCACATTTATAAATGTTTAAAAAGACAAAACACGAAAGACAAAGAAATATCAAGCAATTTAAACGTTACTTTTGTTACTACTCAGGGCAATAAAATATCAAAGGTTAGTTATTATAATTAATAAGGAATATGTTTTAATTAGTTTTTGGTTGTCAGTAATAAAATTCAATTTTTTTCTGACTTATAAAAGCATTTTTAGTTAATTTAATTCTACTTTTATAAAAATAAATTACATAAAGAGAAAATTTTAAAATTACGACTTTTAATGTTAATAAGTACGTTTTATTTTGTTACGATTAAAATAAATATAAATTGTTAGTGTTTTTATTAGCGTTTTGGGATGCAAGATAATTTGCTGAGGCTCTTAGTGTAAAATTAAGATAATCTTGTTTATATTAATCATTTCTAAATCTATTTTGTTTCACATCTTTGGTTTACAGTTTACCATTTGATTATTAAATAAGAAAAACTACATTATTGTATTATATTAGAATATATTAAGATGGTACAAATACTTAAATCATTAATGACGGCCATTAAAAATGAAAAGGTTAAATTATTTCATTGTTAACCCTTTCACCGACATGTGACTTATTCAACCTCAATGTCATGATCCATATTTGGATCATGCATATTAAAAGGTTAAATCATTATCTATATATTTTACAAGAGAATTCGTATTACGATAGGTAAGAATTACTTTAAGTGCAAGAACTGCATTTGGTGCATTTTATGACTAAAGTTCACTGCATTGTGTGTGTAGGTACAAGACGTAGTAAAACTATAAAGTATAAATAGCGTAAAATCACAAAACCGGCGACGAACGCGTTTTGACATAATCATGTTCATAATAATTAACGAAACAAATATCTAAAACAACAGCTTAATAAAATACTTTAAATTATCAAAGAACTTAGGTATAAAAAAAATGCAGTATAAATAATTTAAAACAATGATAAAATTAATCATAAAAAAATATATTCTTCAACGTGTATGCAATCAATTACAAAAAGTGTTGCGTCAAATCTTAAAAAAATTTATAACTTTATACGTATACGTACATCGGATCAAAAACTACATTAAAAGTAAAATACAAACAACGCGCAGGTTTTAAATTCAGAAAACAATAAAATGTTAAAATATCAGATCGCCTAAATACTTTCCTAATGAAAATGAAAATTATTGTCAATAATTTTAAATAAATCAAATTCAGTTTGTAAAAATAATAATATATGTACAGTTAAAATTACAATTTAGTTGAACTAATAATAATTGTGTTTTGCAGATTTTACGTAATGTGCAACAAAGCGTCAACATTGTTCAAATTCTTTGGGAATTTATCTTCCACAATATATTCTATGCAAAGTTTGAATATTTAAGATGGCTTATGGGTTTTGTACTATCATCTTAGAGGTTATTTTCTCACTCTTTAATTTGAGAAAACAAAGGTACACACTACGAACGTCAAAAGCAAAGTGAAAGATAAAAATAAATAAATCCTTTTCTGACAGTGTGTTTACAATGGCAACATTTTTTATGGCCAAAAACTATGGTAAAACATCAATATTTTAAATTGATTTCACAACCTATAAAGACTACACAAATCACTAAATCAATGTGCTATTTTAAAGAAAATATCCGTAAAAATTTCAGTTAGGAAAATAAGACCGCGTAAACGAAAGTCTATCGTTACAAGCGAAGTCAATTATCATTTACAATCAGTTTACGGCAACTCAAAGTATTAAAAAGTCATTTAAAGCGAATTGTAATGTCCCCAGAATCCGTTACCATTCTGATTTTCGTTATTTTCTTGCAAACGTTTATTGTTCGTCTGTCTTATATTATTCTCTATCCAGTTTCTATTTAAATTCTCCGTATCTTGAGCTGAATTTGACGCAATCTTGCTCTGCATCATCTTCTGCGATAGGATATTATCAATAGCGGACGTACTAGGCTTTTGATTCGTAACTTTGTAAATGTGGTTAGCGAACGCACTCGCTAATGTTTGTCTCGGTGCTAAAACATTACTGTTACTAAATTTCAGATTAGTGATGTTTTTTAAGCATTGCTTTTCCCGTTTGACTTCTTTGAAATCGTCGTATGCTCCCGTCGAAATGGCTTTAAATCTTTCGGCGTTCAGACGTGAAAAGCTTTGAGCAGGTGGGGAATTTTCTTGGTAATACGCTTGATCGACAAACATTTCACTTTTGGTTTCACGTTTTGCCTCGGCAGAAGAATCGTTTTGTTCGGAAGTGTATTGATTTGAGTTGTTTACGTCTTCGTTGATGACGAAGAAGCTACTAATCCCAGAGTCGTTGTTGTCTAAATGGTATGTTTCGTGTTTTACGTTATCTTCGAATGAAAAGTTGTTGTTAGTATAGAATATATTACTTGTCTTGTCAAGAAGGTTGGGATAGACAGGTCCATGAGGGGTGGGGTCGGGATGTGAAGGGAGACAGGATAGTTCCTTGTGTTGTACCTTATTGGTGTTGGAAGAAGCGAGGATGATGGCTGTTTGGTCCTCGATGGAGGAATTGACTCCGGGGGTGGAGTCCAGACTGAGGATGCTGCGAAGGCTGGAGGATTCGTCTCCCATGAGGGTATCTTTGATGATGGACGGCGGGGAGAACATGCCCGAGGTGTCGGCAAGTGATTTGCTCTGGAAATAAAAAGATTCATTAATATTGGCGCACTATTACATAAAAAATATTAATTAAGGAGTTTACAAGGTTCTGATTACTGGACTCGTTAAAAGTTAAAACGCCTCAAAGCGCCCATGTCACAGCAAACTTTTATGTATCAATGCTGTTGCCATTGTTCTGATCTTTAGCTCAGAAACCAATTATAAAGAATATACTAAAACTACCAATCACAATCAGGTCTATAGGAGAATCTGTGTTCTGGACATTAAGCAACATTAAGCTTAGGTTGGGATAGGTTAGGTCACACTGCTGTGGGCATGAATTTGTAGGTAAGGTTAAGTCTCATCGATGTGTGCAATGAGGTTAAGTCTCAACAATGAAATGCCATTGAACTCACCGGTGTCTCGATGATGAACATGTCAGGCACCTTGTGTCCCTCGGGGTTGGGCTGCGGTGCCCCCTGATGGGACTGTGGGGTGCTGGTGGTCCAGGCGGGCAGCAGGGCCTTGCGCGCCCTCTTGTGGCCCCCGCTTGGCACCTCATTCTCCTTGCCAGTCTGTTGGGCTTCAGAGGGCTTGCGCTTCAGCGAGGCCGAGATGCCGGAGTCGTAGTGCATCTGGAAGGGATAAATTTTAAAGTTTTTAAATCTTTGGACAGAATGATCGATTTTTGCAAATTCGCTGAAAATTGTTGAATCAAACATTTTTGGACAATTGTATCTTTGAATAAAATTATTAAATTTAGGATCTTCAGGAAAAAATACTTATTGATAAAAAAACCACTGTACTGTGCGTCTTTTGTCAAAATGATTGAATTGCATAAAATTTAATTAAACAAATTATTATCATTATTAATTAATTATTATGAAATTGTTAGAACAGATTGAACCCTGTGTCTTTGGCAAATTGACTGATAATCCTACCTGACTGGTGCTGCTACCATTCTGGAAGCTACTCTCATTGCCAGCAATACTGCTGGTCTCTCCCTCTGTGCAGTATTGAGAGTCACTCATGTGAGACCCGTTCAGCTGGGATCCATTCAGCTGGGATCCGTTCAGCTGGGACCCATTAGAGGACTCCTCTCGCTTGATCATCTCGGTGATATCCTCAACCAGGTTTCCCGGAGAGGATGGCTCGTACTTGATCTGGCCGGACTTCTTCTCCATCTCTAGGAGGGCATTCTTAAAAGGTGTAGGTGTTCTGGAAATAGATTGATAAACAACATTATCACTTTTGTTCTTTATTTTAAAAGAGTAAAGTTTTTAAGTTAACGCACTACGTTGGGTAATTACTACAACTAGGTAACTCCGAAATCAGCATTTTTGAGTTACACACTAAAGCATAACTGCATTTTCTAGTTTATGGAAATCAAGTTATTTGAATATGTTTTTTGTGGGACTTATTAAACACCAAGCAAATGTATGAATGTCCAACTGACAGCTGACAACGAACTTGTAGGCAGCGCTAGTAAGAATATCATCCAAGTGAGGATTTTGGCAGTTTACATTAACCATTATTATCACAACTTACAACGAGCGTGATTTACAACTTTTTGACTTTATAATAGATTATTGTGAATGCTTCATACTAACCTCGGAGAACGGGAGGGTAGAAGAGTCCTCCTGGTCCCCACCGGGGTGATGTGGGAGTTGGACTGCGAGCCACTAGGAGCACACATGGCCGGGGTGGGGGTGTGCAGGGGACTGATGCCGCTCTCCTGAAATAAAACATACTTTCAAATTAAATACACGTTGTATTGTTGATGACAATCCATCTCAAATTGAGCCACTTTGAAAACAAATGCATATTGTAAGGAATTGTTTCCTGCACCTACCCAAAACCATTGGCATAATAATAAATTTCTCTAAGTCAGTGCAAGACGAGACATCAAAAGAGTGACAACCGTGTCAGATCATTTTTCTTATTTGAATAGTTTCAGTTTGGTTGAACTACTTTTGGTTTAACTGTGGGTGTTGTGACGTGTTTGCCTCCCAAATGCCAAGGAGGAAACGATGTAAATTTCGCAAAGTTTTGACTTTGACGTACTATTTTGTGGGTTTATTTTGTGCTGCCGTATATTATATTTACGGAAACACTTTCCTTGAACAAATAAACTATGCATAAAAACAACATTACTTGCGTTTATTTGATAAATTTATAGGTTTTAATTTAGACCTACAACGCTTGTAGTTTGACACCTCAAATCCCGGGAAAAATGAAGGGTCGATGTCATAGACAAATTTAATAAAAATTATTCTGAGTGGCTGGGTGTATTTAGGATACCTCCTACGTCAAGAACAAGAATGCCCCAAGCGATTCTGACCGTATCCTTCATACGTTTACTTTATATATAAGGGTTAGAATTGCATTTATAAAAAGATTTGAAAATTTTGGCGTGTGCGCCGGTGCACACCCGACAAATGACCTGTTAAATTACGTTCAATTGAAAATTGACTGAAGCTGAATGTGAATAACTTTGTTATGTGCCATTCTTTTTCTCCAAATCCTAATCTATCACATCTAATCTAACACATCATTGTAGTCTTAAATCAACAAACAATGCGATGTAAGACACCTTTCTTGATGATGTAAAATGCACGGCTGTTTTTAATACAACCAATTTGCTACATGAGGGAATGGAAGGGGGGTGGTGCGATTAGTTAGTCCCTTACCCTGATGATCCTGGGAGAGCCGCGCCTCTCGGGGGTGGCCTGCACAGGGGACTGGAAGGCGTGCAACAGGCAGCCGGGGCTGTTGAAGAACTGGGAGGGACTGAAGGGGAGCTGCTTGATGGGGGTGGTGCTCAGGAACAACTTGTTGGGGGTGTCATCACTCAGCATCTAGATAAAAACATTACAATGTCAGAAATTTTGTAAATAAGAGGCAACCTGGGCTAGAAGAGCCAAGAAGAAAGCAAGAAGAAGTCAAAAGAGACAAGAAATAATAAAAAGAGTCAAGAAAAGGCTTCAAGAGCTTACGTAGAACTGGCAAGAAGACACTGCAACATGAACCTAGAAAAGACAACAAGAACCAAAAAGAAGCAAGACGAGACAAAAATAAAGAAGACAGGAATAGAAAAACAATTGTTCATCCATTTCTGTATCCCTCACTATCCTGCATTCCTATATTGGTTCAAGATTGCAACAGCAAGCTGATAAAAAACCAACCTCTTTCCATCCTGAGAGCATGTAATCCAAGTTCTAAAAAAAACAGTGCACCCTGGTGCAGCACGACAGGTGTACTCCACGCTGGGGTTGAACAATTGAATAGGATAAATTATCCTAAGTATAATTAATTACATGATATGTGAATGATTCCCAAATAAATATTATAA
The DNA here is from genome assembly GCA_936435175.1 of Glyphotaelius pellucidus. Classification (NCBI taxonomy): domain Eukaryota; kingdom Metazoa; phylum Arthropoda; class Insecta; order Trichoptera; family Limnephilidae; genus Glyphotaelius; species Glyphotaelius pellucidus. The sequence continues at coordinate 22,971,775 of OW386555.1, read as the reverse complement.
ATTCGGAAATATTGATAAGATAGTATAGTTACCAATGCGTGGCTGACAGAGCTAGCGTAGCCTGCTCCAATCTTCTTATTCTTGGCCCTCCTCAGAATGGGTGGTGGAGAGTTATTCCTCATGGAGCCACTCTTGGCCGGGGACACGGCTATTGAAGGCAGCACTTCTCTTTCCTCGTATTTTACTGTGAACAAGACAAATTCATTACTAAACTATAAGGAATCGTCACAATAAGAAATTGACAGAGAAAGTGAGGTTAGAAGGTCCAAACAAAATTATTTTTCTAGTTCCATATTTTATTGGAGCAATCCGCACCCTTCAAACTACCAGTTACATAGTCTTCTGCAGTGTACTTCAACAATCTTCCCCTGGTTGATCCATTACGTGGCGAATCTTCTGTTTGTGTTATTTTTATATTAACTCCACACAGGAGGCCATCAGGAAAATAATTTCCCTCATGGGCTACCTTTGAGTAAGTTGTGTGGAGGGTCCTTTTGAGAAGAGGAAGGCATGAACATGGGACTTGAAGAGACCCATGTTGTAGGAGGAAAGAAACAGAGAGGCCGGCAAATAGAGCCGTACAAAGGTCCCGTTCTCATGTGACAAATGTCAACTATTTACAAACATTAGGCGTGTTTCCCGACTATGAAATTAAATTAATGTACATAGATAAGTAGATAATGCTTCATCCACATTAGGATTTTGTTTTATGTTAGTTATCAATATTTTTTTGTACGTAGTACAGTACCTCCCTGAATATTGTGAATTATTTTTTCTGTAAATTTTTATTACATTGAAATGAAGTTTGACATTTTTTTCTTTTCCTTTGTAATAAAATTTTGCTTAGCACCATTGAAAAATCCCTTCAAGGGATTGTACTCCCATGAAAAATTACCAGGAGCACAGCAATTGGCAGAGGCAATTTATTATAGAAATGAGTTTATAAATTGCCGATTCAAATAAATTCATTGTAAAACTAATGCAATGGTGCAATATTTACCTGGGGATTTGGCTGGAAGTCTATTTTCGTCAACCTCTTGTTTAATCTTAGGGTGAGGCACCAGGGCATCAGACTTTACGGGGGCGTCGGTGTCATCTTCGTCTTCCAGAATGTTCATGAGATTTGAATACCTGCTATAAACAAAAAAATATAACCTTTGTTACACCTGAACTACTTAATGTTCAATTATTACAAAATAATCTATTTTACATTTATGTTATTTATGTTATGTTATCAGGGCTGGGCAAAATACATGCATTGCTGTAATTAAAATATAAATTACAAAATACTTCTTCGCATATATTTCAAATACCAAATACAAAATACTTTCAACTCGTGTATTTAAAATACAAAATACAGTATTTTAACAATTATAATCTACAAATACATATTTTGTATTTCAAATACATATTTCAATTACAAGTAATTCAAATACTGCCCAGCCCTGAATGTTATATTGCAACACATTTTGTAATATTTTTTAAATGTTCACATCAGGTGAAGTAGCCGTACAAGTAATTCAAATACTGCCCAGCCCTGAATGTTATATTGCAACATATTTTTGTAATATTTTTAAAATGTTCACATCAGGTGAAGTAGCGTATTTCAATTACAAGTAATTCAAATACTGCCCAGCCCTGAATGTTATATTGCAACACATTTTTGTAATATTTTTTAAATGTTCACATCAGGCGACGTAGCAGTTGTAACAGCTGATTGATATTAACATAACCTCATCCAAAGTTTTCAAATGTATAAATAATTTAATACGAGGAAAACATAGATGAAATAAATTAAAACTATGGTTAATGTAAAGGTATATCTGGATATTTACAAAACCATGTTCAACTGACCTGAACGAAGAATTTCCCGCAGACTCCAGCACAACAACCTTCTCCTTGGCCTTCTCCTGTTCGACTGAGTCAATCTGCTTCCTCAACAACTCCTGGAAGTGAAGGAACTGCTTGGTGGTCTGCTGCTGATTTGTCATCGGCTGTTGCAGCTGGTGTTGTTGACTGCCACTGGACACGGACAACAGGTGACTGTTGTTGTGGCCGCCGTTGCCGTGGTTTGACAACGAATGGTTGCTCGACAACGATCTGTTGATGATGGTAATCGACGAAGACAAGCGGTTGGCAGATTCAGTCGAGGCGTTGCTGTGGCAACTGTTGGAACGGTCATTGCTATAGAATTCTATCGGCCAGTCCTGGAGAAAAAACAAATTTAATTTAAAATGCAATTATTTATTAAAAAAAATTTTGTTAAGATTTTTAGGGCGTTAATACTCCATAATGTTATGAGACATTGAAAAAAAATCTTTTTTTGAATTATACACTGTATAGTGTGGGGTGACTTGCATTGAGGACTTTATGACAAATAAAAACACATTCATTTATAAAAAGCTACAGATTCTAATCCAAGCAACATATGTATTTGACGGCCGGCGTAGTTCAGCGGTAAGGCTCTTGACTCGCATTCCGAAGGTCGCGGGATTGAATCCCGGCGTGGCAAATAAATTTTATTTGATTAATTTGTGTTATTTCACAATTAATTCATTTAAAATAATATATAGTATTTTTGCGGCACGTTCCAGAGTGGAAGATACTCTCAATATCGCCCTGGTGTAAGACCACCGTTCAGAATTGAAATGTTGCTTGAAATGACTTTAGCCATTTTTTTGGTAACCAGATCTGAATAGCCAGATACTTCCCACCTTCCTCTTCCCCATCTCCTTCCCCTCCCTACTACCTTCAGCCTCACAACATACCCCAATTGGGGATGCCATAGTCTCACCGGCTCCAGACGGGAGCAGTCGGGACTCTTGTGCGGTATTCATATAAAAAAAAATTGTAAAGCGCTCTTGACTTGATTTAATCTTGTGTTTTATATCTTATTGTTTTATTCATAAGCAAGATTGATTTTATGGCTCTCTACTAATTGAACACACATAAAATGTACACAGTTTTTTTATAATTACGTATATAAAGGAATCAATATCAATACTGGAAAGGAAAAATGGCTTAAGTGCCTATACAGCTATGACATTAAAGGGTGACCGGACAACTCGGAATGAAACCAACTCAGAACCATCTCAGATAAGTAATTTAGGGTGATAAAAACACATTTAAAAAATTGGTTAAATAGGTTACGTTAGTTTAGGGTTATCGGCTAATTTAAAATGATTTTTTCATAGCTTTTAATGACTTCAATGAGGTGTTGAGATGACTTTATTCTCAGTTTTTGGAAACGACATTAAGGGTCTACTATTCGTATTTCGACCGATTTCTTACATATCTCCCTTAAACATTTGAAGTTTTTAAGCTCTTAAAAAAATATGTTATTTTTGAAGATAATATCTAGATACGTTCCACGCCGAAACGCAAATTATATGAAATTCCCTCGATAGAAAAAAATCGCAAAGTAAGCTCCGAAAATTATTTTAAACAAGTCTATTTCTTTTATTTTACAAGTTATATTTGTGAAAAAATTCACAATGTTTCTTTGAACGATACTTAAGATACGTTCCATGAGATTTTTGCTCTATTTTAAACGAGTCATGTTTTATAAAGCTTTTTCGCAATTTTCGCTGCTATTCTACGACTAACCATATTAGCGCGCTCTGTCCAACACTCGTAATTACATATCTCTCCATCTTCTTCTTTTTCAGCGCTGTGTTCACGAATAGTAGACCCTTAAAGATGAATCTACAAAATAAGCTATATTGTTTGTTTGTGCTTGTCAAACAATGTTTTCTGGAGTTTTCCAAATGCTCTGGGAAACTTCTGAAAAGTTGATTTGATGAATACAGGAACAAATAAACAATCTAGCTTATTGTGTAGATTTATCTTTTATGTCACAACTGTATGGTGCTTTAGCCATTTTTCCTTTTCAGCGTTGATATTTTTATGACAAATCATTATGATTAAAATGTAAGAAAACTTGTCACTGACATTACATTTTTCGGAAAGTAGGGAGGTCCTGGGTTCGAGTCCCAGAGGTGCCAATATCTTTTTCTGATTTTTCTGTTTCCAGATTTTCGATTGAGTTTCGCTCATAATGTCTTCATTTAATTAAATATTACATTTTTAAGTTAAAAACAAGAAAGGTTAGAAATTGTGCAAAAGACAACCACAACAAATGAGTGCAAATAGCTAACAATAATGCCACGTACATTTAAACATTTAGACAAACATCAAACGATTAAATGAATGAACCTAAAAATGTAGAATGAATGCAATAAACTTTACCAAACATTTTTTTTTTAAATGAGAGCTGTGAATTCACTTTAGTGACGAAAAACAAAATGAAAACAATTAAACAAAAGTATAATAAAAAAATAAACACATAAAACATATTTTAGAACACAAAAAAACAAATTTTTAAACAATGAAAAATCAGAGCATGAATATTTTGCAATTATTCAAGAGCAATTTGCTCTTATTATTTCACAGTTTAAACGGGGCAGTCTTACTATAAAAATCCTGTTTCCTTACACATAAATTCTTAATTATGTGTGAATAGAGAAAAAAGAAAACTGCATTTAAATAGAATGACTTTTCCCACAAACACATAAACGACGAATTAAACCTTTATAATACCCAACTATCAGGAGATTTACTTTTCTGAGTATTTTTTTAACATGAGCTCCACACAGGAAAATAATTTACCTCAGATCAAATGTCATCTTTGGGAGATGCCATGTGGAGGGTCTTATTGAGAAAAGGAAGAATGAACCTAGGCCTTGAATAGACACAAGTTAGAAGAAGGGACTCAAAATTTCATATCTGGGTTGCATACTTCACAATTCATATCTTCGAGGGGAGAAATATCACTTGCGCCAAGTAAAATTAAAAGGCAAGATAGAGGATATGGTAGAAGACAAATGTCTTGACTGCGAAAAGTACGAGAGTGGACCGGTACTAGAAGTGTGGAGGAGCTGTTCTGGGCAGCGTAAGATAGAGGTGCATTTACCAGAGTGATCGCCAACATCAGGAGGACCTGATAGGGCACACGAAGAAGAAGAAAGGAGGAAACACAGAGGCCGGCAAATCATTCCAGCCGAGCTGTTGAACTGAAGTACGAGTCGTAAAACGACTCATTATTACGTGACAAATTTTTAGTTCTTACGTGACAGTTATTTTGGGGCTCCAGAGCAGAGGTGGCTGCCAAATTCAACAGCACTTGCGATTTATATAGGTTTTAAGATATGAAAAGAAGATTCAGAGTGTGAAGTTAGGTAATTTTATGGGTACTATAAAGGTCGAAAACACAAAAAATAAGTAAATGGCGTGGATAAAATGTAAGCTCTAAAGTAAATTTTTTTAAGAGACCCGTAATATGGGAGAATTCAATCTTTTTGAAAGGGATAGTGAATAATAAATCCAAGTCTTGAAGAGACCCTGCTTGTAGGATACATTAAAAACAAGTACCTACTAGGTTTATGAATATTAATATTGGAGTAGAAAAGTCTGTTGGTCTGAAACAGCAAAAACTGTCCAAACGACGAGTTCTGGCATCATGAAATTTGCACAGATTTTTAAATCTGGAATTTGAAGTTCAACAAAACTATTTTCAGACTCAAAGGTTATTTACATCATGAGCTATGAAGCTTTAAAAGATCCACTAAACTACCAAAAAAATATGACAAGTTTCCATATTTTTCAAATGGTAAATAAAGAAAAAGAGTGTAAAAGAAAAACCAGCTAGTAACCGCTAGTGATTCATAAAATTAATTCTAGAGCTACAGATATTCAATTTTTTGAATATCTCTTAATTAGGAGAGAGATATTGGGAAAAGCGTACATTTTATCCAAACCGTTAATAAATAATTAAAAAACAAAAACACAACAAACTAACATCACTGTAAGCGATTTTCACAGATTGATTAGCGCTAGCACCCATTCCAATGTTATTCTGAAACTGCGGGTAATCGGTATCCACGTTCCCGAGCAACTTGAACCCGTCCAAATCAGACAATTGCTCCACCGAGCTGGCGACAGCGACCTGCACCGCGTCGTTGGAGCAATTGCTGTACGGCGAATCAATCAGATAGCCGCTGGACTCAATCAGTTGCTGGGTCGCAAACAACGTCTCGTTTGTACTATTGCTGGTGTTGCTATTCACATTGTTGGCGGACGTGTTGGCCTTTGCGTACGAGGCCGGTTTGGCAGCGCGCGAGTTTTTCCGCCGTCCCACTGAGTAGGTGGATTCTTCGTTTTCATATTTGCGGCGCATTGTGGAGTTCCAATGGTTCTTGATTGCATTATCTGTCCTGTAACAAAGGAAAAAATTCAAATTTTATTTTGACAAAGGGAAAGAGTTGATATTATTAATGAAAAAAGGGGAAGAATTGATATTATCACTGCAATAAGATGAAAGAATTGATATATTTACTGAAACAATTGAAAATAATTAATATTTTTACTTTGTCTAGTGGAAACAAATAATATTTTAACAGTAAAACGGGAAAAGAATTGGTATTTTTGCTTTTACAAGGGGATATAATATGTATTTTTACAGTAATAGATGGGACAGTACCTAATTGATTATTCAGTAACTAAAAATGACTAAAGCCATTTCAAGCAATGTTTCGATTCTGCATGGCGGTCTCCCACCTTGGCAATACTGAGAGGATCTGTTATAGTTCGAGTTACAAGACCCAGATGGCTCTAGTGTAGATAGATCCTACGGGTTATAGAGTTATTCGATAGATGTCGGTAGTATATTGGTTTACCCCTCCGTATTTAGAACCGTAGCAACATTTTTGTGTTAGGTTTCTAGCAGTAGGGAGATTTTGAGAGTAATAAAAAGGACGATGGCCTCCAGGCTGTCCTATATACTTGTTCCCGATTATAAGAGATTCTAGTCTACAAAGGGACAAAAGTGTTTGATTGTGAAGAATAGAAGTGGGTAAATTCTGCATTTTGCCGGTGATGTTTCATTTTAAAAGTACTTGAGTTCTTGGAGCAGGTCCCGGGAGCCACTCCCGACTCGCGAGGGGCTCGGACCGAGACGCACAGGATTAGCATTGCAGGCCTGTGTATATGTCTTCATTTCTTCTGCTCCTACCTACTGCTCATAAATAATCTCTAAATAGTTGGATGCTGTCCCTTGTTTTGTAGTTTACTGAATGGGCGGTCGATTTGAGAGAATTTAAAAATAAGCCACGAACATGAGACGAATTGTTCAATGGTTTTGAGCAGCGGTGACTACAGTTTAATTCGCGTGTTGCTAAAAGCACAGATACCCAAAGGGCGGATGATTGTGGATTCATCTTTTATCTTGGCCTTGGGGATTACAAATGGTGCGACTCTTTTGGCGGCTGGTAGCAGGTTTTCCTTACCAAGCAGATGATATCTTCCTACTTGCTGCCTGCTTTTGTCGAGACGCAACTTCTAACCCACATTTTGATTGAACACTTACGCTCGAAATAATTATAGTTGCTACACAAACTAACAACTGCTTAAAAAAGATATGTGAAGTGCTTTTTTCGGTGCTATTGAAAATATCTGTTACTTCTGCATATTGGTTACCTTAGTTGTGTAGGTTTGGTATATGGGAATTGATAAACGAATTGGTATTGACATGATTGTTGCAGTGAAGGATATTTTTAGTTTGTGTGACTATTGAAATCAATTGCAATAATGTAGGGCTGTCAATAAGGGAAGTAATGATTTTAAAAAGAAAAATGACACCTGATACTAATCTTCCGTCGGACAACTTTATTAAGTTTAGATTTTTAATTATTTAAAATTTGATATTTTCAATTGGATTATTAGGTTTACAATTTAAGCCTTGAAAATTTGTGCTGTATTTTTTCATTAGAATCTGAGTTATTATTGACAAACAGGCGAGGCCAGAAGGATTGCATTTACAAGAAGATGAGTAAATTGTTAGTAATTATATTATTAGGTACCTTCCAGGTAACATCTTAGCGATCTTGGCCCACTGGTTGCCGAGCTGGCGGTGCGCCTGGTAGATGAGTCGGTCCTCCTGGTCGGTCCAGGCGGACTTCTTGATGCCGGGGTTGAGATGGTTGTGCCACCTCTCCCGGCACTGTTTGCCTATCCGCCCGCGCAGGTGACGAGCTATCAGCGTCCATTTCTTGGGACCGTATTTGTTGACAAGCTCCACAACTTTCTCGTCCTCCTGAAAACATCAAATAAACAAGTCAGTTTTATTGAACGGACTTAATAGGCCAATCTCAACCTAATAGCACAACCATTTCAAAATGTTGCACTCATGCAACTCCATAGCCGTAAGTCTAAACTACTAATATTATCACTCAGTTTCCCGGAGGAGTAAGTAGGTTGATGGGTACAGAAAAATGTTATTCAGGGTTCCTACAACCGATAAGCACCAATTTTATATGCTAGTTATTGTAACTGGACACTTATAATCTAGAAAGCTGGAAACATTTGAAAAAATAAACTTCATTGAAGATTTGATAATTATAAAAAAAAAATTACATTATTTCCACAAGGGATGCCCTGAGGAAAATAATTCCCCTCGGGGTCCATGTCATCTTTGGGGATGCTGTGGGGAGGGTCTAAGAGAGCAAGTTCAGGAAGGAAAAAGATATGAGGGGTGGGTAGGAAATCTGGGGACAGTGTCTCCAGGAGCGACGGTGAATCCATCCCTCTCACTGCAGTGCAAGGCAATATTCCGAGAGAGTCCTGCTGGAGAGGTAAAAAGATTTCCCTCAACCAGTCTCTCCCTATCTGGGCAGATGCATCCACCGCAAGGACACGGACAATATGGGTCTCTTCATCAGTCCCATGTTCACTCCTTCCTCTCTTCAAAAAGACCTTCCACACAACATCTTCAAATATGACATAGGCCCTGAGGGAAATTATTTTCCTCAGGGCCTCCTGAGCACCAGTAACATAGCAAGAGGGGGGGGGGTAGTGGGCACTCGTCAAAAATGATGAATTACGGAACGCAGTAGAGCCGATACCTGCACCAACTATTCCATTTCGCCCCACCCCATATCCCATTTCGCCCCCTCCGTTATGGTAAGTACCCATCCCAAATTAGTATAATTCGTGCATAATAATGTACCACAATACAAAATCTATGACATACGTAGAATTTATGACCGTAAGTTATATTTTGTCAGATTCATTTGATTCTGTTATCTTAACTAACAGGATATGAATATTAGTTCTAATCTTATGTACATGAGTAATCCGATCAGCTGTTTTGAACAATTTTGCATTTACACATGTTCAACAGACATAACCTCACTTTAAGTTCTTTCTCTTTTGTATTTCAATACACTTTCAAGTTCTGAAAACCCTATCCATTGCAAATTACTTTAGAAATCATAATATTGGCATAACAAATTTATTAATGCTAGTAGGTACCTACCCAATATTACATACCTACCTAGTACATTGAAGCAACATCAATTGAAATTCATTAAAATTCGAAGCAACAAGACATCAACGAGTACGTAATATTATTTGTTACTATAGAACCTCTGCATCGAATGTTTTTATACCGACTTTAGACCACTCGCCAGGCAATATTAATCTCATAAAAAAACTCGAGAAGATTAATGGAGATTCTTGAATAACATTGTTCTTGAGAAATCGCACCTTGAGAACGAGCATTCGTTTCGAGTGTCAAAATGGGAGAAAAATTCAAATTTCAAACTTAAAATTCGAATTGAACAACGAAAAAATTATAATGAGCCAGGCGAAAAATGGCGGCAAAATCTTTGGCGGTTACTTTTCAAGGCCGGCGGTGTCAGATGGAATCGCAGATCAAGGCTAACACTGATAAAATTAATAAATAATAGTTATAATATTGCATAAAAGAATTTATATTCTTACGTGTAATTGATTGATGTGATCTAGTAAACAAATCGTTGGCAAATTCGTGAATGAATACGATTTTTGTACCGCTGTGACATGTCGCCAAGATCGCCATTTTGAAAGACGCATTTTTACATGGAATTTACCATCGCACTTGAAACTTGTCGACATCTGTTAATCTGACATAAATAGTAAATGACGTTATTATTTGATATTGATAAAAAATTGTATCAAATAATATCGCGTTTTATTTCGTACTTTTATGGTAAAAAAATAACTTTTTTGCAGCTGGACTGGAACTGGTTGGCCACGTAAAAATCTCTATAATAATTCTAGGTCTTCCAAATTCCATAATACATTTATCTGACATAGGTCACACCAAGTGTTTCGCTACGTTTGGTGACTTAGCAGGGGTGTTGGGTTCATGTAGGTTTGTCTTGGCGGCCGGATCGAGAGACCGGTTGAGGGAGGCCTTTTGACCTCCCCAGCCGGGCTCTATCGACCCATAGCCCTGCAGAGCATTCAGAGAGTCCATCACTCACGGACACACTGACCTCCAGATTCCTACCCTTCATACCTTTTTTCCTTCCTAGAACTTCCTATCCTTTTCTTAAAAAGACCCTCCACACACCATCACGTGCGATAGCATCCTCCTGCAAAGCTCCTGTGAGAGTATATGGCCTCCGATGTAAAAACAAGTTAGAATTATGAAAAAATCAGCTATGGGTGAAATAAAATAAACTACGATAAACGAATTAACGTGGATATTATTTTGAAATCGACATATTTTCAACCAAAGTAAATGCGGCTAAATTCGTAGAAGTTTTTCGAATCGATCAAAAAGCCAATAACAAAAATATTATGTAGCAATCCAAATACGTCTGAATTTTATAATGTTTGCATTATAATAATATGTAACTAATCTATGTATTTACCCTTCAACAGCTGTGCTACAGCTTAGTGTAAAAAGATAATATCTAAAAAAATCAGGTCGATAGTACCAATGACATTATTCATAATAAATATTATATAGGACGAGGGTACTTCCGGAAGATTTGATATGATTATTATTTTTTTTTAATTCATAAAATCTCCACACTGGAAGCCGTCAGGGAAATAACGTGAGGGATATTGTTTCCCTCGGGACCTACGTCATCTTTGGGTTTTTTTTAAGTATGGGTATGAATCTGAATCTAAATAACATATTCCGGAATGAAATGCCAACAGGCTCTTTGACGACATTTTTTATTTAATTGCTAGTTGTGAATTGATGCTTGTTGATTTGCACTTGATTTTTATCGGTGAACTGCACATCTCGATACAGGAATGCCCTAGTGAGATGTGCAGTTTATGTTTTTATGTACATCTATATTATATTTTAATAAATAAATAACTTAAGGCGGCGCTATTCGGCTGAAAAAGAAGAAGATGGAGAGATGTGTAATTACGAATTGTTATGAAGCAGTGTTAAAATTATTATCTTTTTTATTTTTAAAATATGAACATTGCTAACATTAAATTTTTCATTTATGAACACTACTTTATAACATTAAATTTTTCATTTATGAACACTGCTTTATAACATTGATCCGTAGCAGCACGAACTATTAAGTACCCGTTTAATTGGTGACTATGGTTTTTTTCAACGAGGGGACGGGCAACACCGAGGACAGGGGGCGTTAGTTTTCCGGTTCCGGAAAAAGAAAAAGAGGAAGACTCACTCTCGCTTCGATGATGATTGGGCAACATCATAGCTGGGACAGTCAATTAGCATTTTATTGTGAAAATATAAAAGGGACGTAATGTTTTGAAAAAACAAACGGGTGCCGGTGTGACTAAAGTTCCATCCTACTCGAATATCGAGAAATCATTGTGCAACTAAGTTTAATGTGCCGATATAGTTCAACCGCGGATCCGGATGATTCATCGCAAGATATCATGGCGATCGGTTATTTAATTGCATCGAACCGATCACGTTTGCGGGCACCTGCCGAATGTCGACTGTAAGATCGATTCCGTTATTGCACGAAATACCCCGGACATGCGCTCCGCTGGGTGATAGGAAGATCAACGCGAGCCGTAATACCTCGGAAGTCCCCTCGTGCTCCCTGGCGCGCCCCGTACCCTCGCTGGAAGGGAATTCCAATTGGCCCTAATTCGGATGACGATCAGATCGTCTCCGGAAATCCACATTACATGAAGGAGGTCCTGCCTTGCCGCGGAGGAGACTGAAGGATGACGATCAGGCTGGTCATCAGGCTAATCCTAGCCATCCCGTTGTGATGAGTTGCGGATCGACTAGGAAGTGCAGGGAACGTTAGTTAGGTTAGATTGCATTCGGTCCTCGGGGTGAGTCACTCTGTTATTTGTTATCATTTGCTTTCGGTACAATACACGTCATATTTTAATTTCCAAAGTGAAACCGATGTTTGATTTAAAATACACCCCCATCTATCAAGGTAAAATCGCCTTTCCCCACGGCGCTGAGATAGAGTCTCAATCCGGCCTGATGCACCTAACCTCCAAAAGGTGAGTAATCATAGTAACAGTAATAATGGTTGGTAACAATGGCGCACTCAACGTGTTTTGGGCTCGATTTATTTTACCTTGGTATTTGGAATTTAACATGACGTCAATGTTAAAAATGCTATCCATGTGCAAGTATTTTGCAAAGAAATATAATTACTGTTATTGTTTCTAAATGTCACCGTACAAAGTTTATCAACTTTTACAGTCTTATATTAAGAAATCAATGTTGATTTACCGCGATCACTCATACATAATTCTTTTAGAAAAGGATTTACATATTTATGTTTCTGACATTTGTTGCAATAACAATTCGTACTGCCGAGATTTATAATTGAGAGTAATTGTTTATAATCAAAACATCAATGATTTCTTTCCAAATAACATCAGCTATTACCAAAGCAACAGCTGTTACCTGTCAAAATAATATATTGTTGACATTTTCAAATTTCAATCAGACGTTTCATAAATAATGTTGTTTACATTCTTAACGTGACAGTTCTGTCAAAATAATGTTTATGTTTTCTATTGTTTACCTTTCAATTTCATGTTAAATTCTTTGCTAATTGAAAAACGTTCTAGCATTTTATTTCATTTGCCCCGAAATATTATGTTATAATAATTGTTTTTATTAGTTATAACAGCTTTACTTTACAAACATTTATTGAAATAATTTTAAATATCAGGGTTGCCACGAATTTCTTCTCTCTTCCCGTAAAAATAATAATTTTAAAAACAAGGTTGCCACAATTAATAATTTAAAAAAAAAAAAAACTTAGAATAATTTTCAAACAAGATCAGGGTTGTGAAAAATTTATAAATTTAAAATTTTTTTTTTTCTTTTTCTCTCTTTTTCCGTTCTACGAATAAAAATTCACGATGTCAGGGCCTATCGAGAATATTAATGGCAAATCGAAAGAAGATTTATCTATGGATTTAACTACAAGAAATCTAATACCGGCAAACACCTTAGAGGAAATGCGTACTCAAGCCAGAAGGCATAATAAAATCATAAAAGTTACGAAAATCACGGAACAACATGAGGAAACATCGAACACGGACGAAGACAGTGACTCAAGTTCCAAAGTCATTAAATATACTAAAATTATTTATAACGAATCACATCCTCCAACAAACACGATCAATAATTGGGATATCAAATTTAATGGGTCAACTTGTGTTCGAGAATTTATTCTACACATCGACGAGAAATGCAGGACAAGAAACGTTCTACATTCGAATATAGTAAAATGTTTTCCGGATATTTTAGAAGGCTTGGCTTTATTATGGTTTAGATCCATTTATACCCCCGAACTAACTTGGGATAGTCTGAAGACACTATTAATAAAACAATTTGAAGGGGAACATAAACAATTATCACTTAAAAAGGAGTTATTTAACATGAAGCAACCTACCGGTATGACTGCTTTTGAGTTCACCTTGAGAATGAAGGCTCAGAATAACATGCTCGATTCTAAATTACCAGATATTGAATTACTCCAATTATGCATGCGAGCTTTGCTCCCCATGTATGTTAATTTGCTTGCGTCTAGGGACTTTAACAATTTTGAGGAACTAGTAAATGCTACAAATAAATTAGAATCATTCTCAATTCCTGAAATAGAAAAGCAACCTTCACCTTCCCCCTCTTATACAGGCAAAATTTATGCTGGTAGTAAACATTACAATACTAAATATAATAATCAACAACCTCATACATATTCCAATAATAGATTTGCCAGCAATCACTCTCTTCCGAATAATTTTAATAATCCATCAAAACACTTTCAATCTAAACCGGTTTACACTTCTAATAGCCAGGGTCGTTTTGTTCATAATTCTAATGTGAACAACGATCATACTTCTTCTACACACTTTCAAAAAAATTCATCTTATAATTCTATTGATAATAAAAATAGGGAGATATGCCATCCTTCTAAGGTCCCTTCGGACAGAAAGATTGTCTGCAGCTATTGCAAAAAAATAGGTCACACAAAATCAGACTGTAGGAAGAAAGCTTCCGACAGTTCCGCCTCCAAAATAAATTCTATAAATAAACATAATACACATAAGGAATCGGAAAAACTAGGACGGAGCCGCTCTAGACATGCACCTTCTCTTGCGCAGGGGAAGCGTGAGTGGCAGAGTTGGCTCCGACTGGTTAGAGAGTTTCTTTCGGTCTCGGATTCTGACGTAGTGGGCCCACTACCACGGGATTCTGAGATCGAAGGAGATAATCGCCCGTACGCCAATATTTGTATTAAAGATAAACATTGCAGAGCACTACTTGATAGTGGAGCTTCACTTTCGTGTATAGGAGGAGACACATACAAATATTTTTTAAAGATGGGTATTAATTTAATAAAAATTGACTTTAATGTTTCAACAGCCGACGGTACGAAACAAAAAGTGTTAGGAACAATGACGTTGCCGGTGACGTATAATTTAATAACAAAAAACATTATTTTCTACGTCATTCCTTCGTTATCCCCAAATTATATTTTGGGAGTAAACTTTTGGAGACAGTTCCAAATCGCACCGGAACTGTTTTCAATGGCGCCCAACCCACAAAAGACAGGACAAATTAATGAGGTAAGGGCAATTCGACCGGCCTCATCCTTGTCTCCCTCAGAAAATAGAAATCTATTAAAAATAATAAAAAAATTTGAATCCATTTCATATGAAAAAAAAGGGTTAGGTTTAACTCATTTAGTCAAACATAAAATTCATACTACAGGGCCTCCGATTAAACAGAGGTACTACCCTCTTTCTCCGGCAAGACAGAAGCAATTAGATAAGGAAGTAGACGAAATGCTCAAATTAGGAGTCATTCGTCCTTCACGCTCTCCATGGTCTAGTCCAGTCCTAATAGTTACAAAAAAGGATGGCACTGGTAGATTTTGTCTTGATTCTAGGAAAATTAATAATGTCACTACTCGGGATTCGTACCCGCTCCCATACATTTCTCGTATTCTTGACAAACTTCGTGGTGCCAGATTTGTCTCTTCAATAGACCTTAGTAAAGCTTTTTGGCAGATTGCTTTGGATAAAGACTCGTGTGAGAAAACAGCATTTGTTGTCCCAGGTCGAGGACTCTTCGAATTCACTCGGATGCCGTTCGGGCTAAAAAACGCACCCAGTGAGCTCCAAAGACTGGCGGACGCTCTTTTTGGGCCTGAATTCGATGAAAATGCCTTTTGTTATTTAGATGATTTAATCTTAGTGTCAGAAGATTTAGAGTCACACTTTAAACTGTTAACAAAAGTTTACGAACGGCTACGAGACGCAGGTCTCACCATTAACTTAAAAAAATCTGAGTTCTGTAAAGCCGAGCTCAAATACCTAGGGTATATGGTAGATTCCAAAGGTCTTCGCACTGATCCGGTTAAAATAGAATGTATAAAAGAATTTCCAGTCCCCAAAAACGCAAAAGGAATCCGTGCTTTCCTTGGACTTTGCGGTTATTTTAGACGTTTTATAAAAGGGTTTTCTAGCATAGCCGCACCTCTATCAAAACTTACTGGTTCAAAAAATGGTGTAAGTAAATTCATTTGGACACAAGAAGCTGAAAATGCATTTAATGATCTAAAACAAGCACTTACGACAGCCCCGGTCCTTAGCTGTCCTGACTTCACTAAACCATTTTCAATACACTGCGACGCGAGTTCGGTTGGAATAGGCGGAGTTTTAATTCAAATATTGGAGGGTACAGAGCATCCGATTGCTTATTATTCGCGATGTTTGAACACACACGAAAGAAATTACGGTATTACAGAACGAGAACTTTTAGCAGTGTTAGATTCCGTTACACATTTTAGACCGTACATAGAAGGTGCGCATTTCACAGTTGTCACGGATCACTCTAGTTTAAAATGGTTAGGGTCATTGTCTAACCCTAGTGGTCGTCTCGCGCGTTGGAGCTCTCGACTCTCACAATTTTCTTTTGATGTTATCCACCGCAAGGGTACTCAACACATCGTACCAGATGTCCTTTCGCGAATGGATCTTGCTAAAATTTCGAGTATAGATTCGAATTCAACTAATGATAAATGGTACTCAAATATTTGGAAGGGTTGTCAGGAATTCCCACAAAGGTTTCTAAACTTCCAGATAAAAGATAACGAATTGTATCGTCATACTAAGACTAAGTTAGCTTTACAAGACGACACAGCTTGGAAAAAAGTAATTCCTCAGGAACATAGAACAAAGATAGTATCTGAGTCACATGAGTCAACTCGATCTTGTCACCCTGGTGTCTTTAAGACGTACAAAAAGTTACAACTCCGATACTACTGGCCAAACATGTACAAAGAGGTAAAACAGTTTATTAATCAATGTTCTATTTGTAAAGCACACAAAATTAGTACAGCCGCGCCCAACGGTATGTCGGTGAACCCGAAAAAGGTCACGAGACCGATGCAAATGCTATCTCTGGATTTAGTAGGTCCTCTGCCTAGAAGTTATGCGGGTTTCACGGTTATATTGTCATGTGTCGATGTATTCTCTAAGTTTACTTGGTTGTTCCCGCTGCGCAAAGGCACCGCGAAAAGCATTATTAAAAACTTAGAAGAAAACATTTTTCTCATACATGGCGTACCACGTACCATTGTCTGTGACAACGGACCACAATTCATATCTAAAGAATTTAAAGAACTTTTAAAAAACTATAACATATCTCCCCCCTTTTATAATTCTTTATACACTCCCCAAAATAATGTTGTAGAAAGATACAACCAAACATTAGGTACGGCACTATCCATTTTGGTAGAATCTGATCACCGAACTTGGTCAAAATTTCTTCCTCAAGTGCAATCAGCCATGAACAATACTGTTAACTGTGCTACAGGTTTCACACCTTATTTTCTAATGCACGGTAGAGAACAAATATTGGATGGAGATTTGCATCGTAACCCGATAGCGGATAATGAGTCCAATACGCATGATTCCACTCATCAAAAGGTTTATGCACATAAGTTAAAAGAATTGTCCACGGTTTACGAACAAGTATCAAACGCACTTCTTAAGGCTTACCAAAAGGGAGCTAATCACTATAATCTACGTAGAAAACACGTTACTTACCAGGTTGGAGACGTAGTGTGGCGTAGGAACTTCGTCCAATCTAATGCATTAAATTACTTCGCACAGAAGTTAGCTCCACGTTTTGTTAAAAATGTAATAGTAAAGAAAAAATCAGATTTAATATATACACTTGCCGACTTAAATGGTAAGGAAACCGGTGACTTTCACGTAAAGGACATCGTTAAATTGGACAACATTCCCGTATAGTCCTATTATCATCAGTGCCTTGTGAGGTCTGGCCATCCTTACAAGGACTACATTTATTATCAATGGTAAAATGCTCGGACACTTCAATCCGGCCTGATCAACCGAATTGTTGTGGCCAGTTTTCTTTTGTTGTCAGTAAGCCGAATTTTAAATAACTTACATTTCAACGCTTTCTAATAATAGATATACATATAGGTAGATATATGTATATATATTTTTTTTTCCTCTCGACTCTAGTACAACACTCGAGTTGATTTGAAACTTTAATTCTGAATACACCCTTGTATTTGAATCTGTGAAATGCTTGTACATGGAAAACATATGCATAGTTAAAATTTAAACATGGTACTTTTCGTGTTATTTACTTTTAAGTTTATGTTAACTTGGAATATATGACGATATTAGAAATATATCCTCCTGTATTCCAAGCATATTTTATTATGACCTATTCATATTTGTTATATTATAAGCCCGATGAAACTATAACCAGAACATACAGAAATGATAGCCCATCATTTCTTTATGTTCCAAGTTTCAAATTTTCATTCTTAAGTGTTAATTTTATGTTACAAGTATACTCAAACATCTTACACAGTGCCTGTGAAGATACTACTCGTACTAATTGCCTCAATTCATTTTGATACAAAAATTTTATAAATTGGTTATTACCATACAAGTTATTATTAAAAAAAAAAAATTTTTTTTTTTCTCTCTCTTTCTCATTATCATTTTTCCCTTGTTCGGGATAATATTTTGTTATTTATGAATAAGCGTCTTGAGCGGCGCACAACAATCTGCTTTTATATATTGATAGGATTATGGGTAACCTCAATATTTTGTCTTTAACAAACATGTTACCTTACCAATTGCATCCTCTAGCAGAGGTTTGTACACATTACATTTGGCACCATTCATTAGCATTGGTTGTTGACTTACATTTGCCACCATTTATTGGCAATAGTTGTTAATTTTTGACACCATTCATAAGCGATGGTTGTTTACATCTAAGGATAATCAAATATGATTTTCTTATACAATATCGACATAAAAATATTATGCTTTTCCTTCTATAACTTTAGTTTTATTAAGTAAAAGTAATTTTATCTATCAATTAGTATGATAATACTATTACCGATTACACCATTTATAACAATGGATGTATACTATTACCGATTACACCATTTATAACAATGGATGTATACTATTACCGATTGCACCATTTACAACAATGGATGTATACTATTACTAATGGCACCACATCTATAAGATTGGTTGTTGACAGTTTCACTAGATTAAGCCACCTTACACACCTGCGTGCGTGTAAAGGTTAAAAGTTTTTTCTACTATTACGAAATAATGCTTTCCAAGGTTGATTATTTTGTCTTATTGTATAAATTCTCTTCGAAAAACTTACCCAATAACGAGGTCAGGTAGAGTAGATAGAATTTCTTCGAAGTGTGTTTTTATCTCCAATGGAGAAGTAGACTCAGTGAAAAGTGAGGGTTGGCTTGCCTCCCTAAAGTGTTGCCTAAATGGCTTTCTAAAACCCTATTATGGGTCAATGATGCATTAATGCGTATGGTTGTGTATAATTAATGTGCTGGACACAAAGGTTTATTTTAAGTTAAGGATGTGTTGTCCACTGATTAGTGTTTATACTTACATAATTAATTATGTTTATGCTGTAGATGTAACGTTAACGGCAGTCCAAGACATAAAGTCAATTGTTCTTCACCCAGTATTCTCAATGCTGTGGGTGTTTGCAGACCCCGTTCACGGAACATTAGTTCACCTTGTACTTTAGATTAAGTTTCTCTAATTTTAAGTGTTGATTTGAATGACTGCATTGTGAACCCACCATATTGCCAGACAACATGGGTGCGATTGGAATCATAATGAACTCATTCTTCTTTATTTCTATTTTTTTTCTCTCTTTATTAGATTTTGCTATAATCAATCGTATGTATAACATGGTGTGCCTACCACATTTGATGATTCACATTTTATTTATGCAAATTTTATAATTTATTTTTTAGAACACCCTGAGGAATAACCAGAATAGCTTAGAAATATATTAGTTAGAAGATACATGTTTGAGGGCAAACATTTGTGTGGCGCGGGGGGTATTGTTATGAAGCAGTGTTAAAATTATTATCTTTTTTATTTTTAAAATATGAACATTGCTAACATTAAATTTTTCATTTATGAACACTACTTTATAACATTAAATTTTTCATTTATGAACACTGCTTTATAACATTGATCCGTAGCAGCACGAACTATTAAGTACCCGTTTAATTGGTGACTATGGTTTTTTTCAACGAGGGGACGGGCAACACCGAGGACAGGGGGCGTTAGTTTTCCGGTTCCGGAAAAAGAAAAAGAGGAAGACTCACTCTCGCTTCGATGATGATTGGGCAACATCATAGCTGGGACAGTCAATTAGCATTTTATTGTGAAAATATAAAAGGGACGTAATGTTTTGAAAAAACAAACGGGTGCCGGTGTGACTAAAGTTCCATCCTACTCGAATATCGAGAAATCATTGTGCAACTAAGTTTAATGTGCCGATATAGTTCAACCGCGGATCCGGATGATTCATCGCAAGATATCATGGCGATCGGTTATTTAATTGCATCGAACCGATCACGTTTGCGGGCACCTGCCGAATGTCGACTGTAAGATCGATTCCGTTATTGCACGAAATACCCCGGACATGCGCTCCGCTGGGTGATAGGAAGATCAACGCGAGCCGTAATACCTCGGAAGTCCCCTCGTGCTCCCTGGCGCGCCCCGTACCCTCGCTGGAAGGGAATTCCAATTGGCCCTAATTCGGATGACGATCAGATCGTCTCCGGAAATCCACATTACATGAAGGAGGTCCTGCCTTGCCGCGGAGGAGACTGAAGGATGACGATCAGGCTGGTCATCAGGCTAATCCTAGCCATCCCGTTGTGATGAGTTGCGGATCGACTAGGAAGTGCAGGGAACGTTAGTTAGGTTAGATTGCATTCGGTCCTCGGGGTGAGTCACTCTGTTATTTGTTATCATTTGCTTTCGGTACAATACACGTCATATTTTAATTTCCAAAGTGAAACCGATGTTTGATTTAAAATACACCCCCATCTATCAAGGTAAAATCGCCTTTCCCCACGGCGCTGAGATAGAGTCTCAATCCGGCCTGATGCACCTAACCTCCAAAAGGTGAGTAATCATAGTAACAGTAATAATGGTTGGTAACAGAATGTTGGACAGAGCGCGCTAATATTTTAAGTGGTGAAATCGCAGCGAAAATGGCGAACAAGCTTAATAAAACATGACTCGTTTAAAATAGAGCAAAAATCTCGTGGAACGTATCTTAAGTATCATTTAAAGAAAAATTGTGAATTTTTTCACAAATATAACTTGTAAAATAATAGAAATAGACTTGTTTTAAATCATTTTCGGACCATACATTGCGATTTTTTTCTATCGAGGGAATTTCATATAATTTGCGTTTCGGCGTGGAACGTATCTAGATATTATCTTCAAAAATAACATATATTTTTATAAGAGCTTAAAAAATTCAAATGCTTAAGGGAGATATGTAAGAAATCGGTCGAAATTCGAATAGTGGACCCTTAAGCCAAACGAGCAAATGCTCATTCTAGTCTGCTCTTGCAAATTATTTTGTTGTAAACAGTTTATACGAGCATTCTTTCGGTGCTACAAGTGCATTCGCCGAAATTTAGTAGAATGCTCGTTCGTTTGAAGTAAATGCCGTAAGTGTGCCCGAACAGCCAGAGCAACTGCACCAGAGCATTCCTTCGTGTTTGTATGCGATCGCTCCTCGTGGCAGTCTGATCTTATAAATTATTTTGTTGTAAACAGTTTTACGAGCATTCTTTCGGTTCTACAAGTGTATTCGCCGAAATTTTGTGGAATGCTCGTTCGTTTGAAGTAAACGCCGTAAGTGTGCTCGAACAGCCAGAGCAACAACTGGCCTAGAACATTCCTTCGTGGTCGGATGCAATCGCTCCTCGTGGCGGTCTCTTCAAAGTGGTCTCGTATTCTCGGAACTTGCATTGACTTGTTTGTGCATGGATTGGAAAAATGAAAAATGTCTACAAATGATAGGTACCATAATTTCATGTGTGTAGGATCCAATTTATGTAAAATAAAAATAATAATAAGTTATAAAAATAAGTTAATTTTTTTTTATAAAAACAAGTCTCTTCCTTCTTTTCTTTTTCAATAATTAAGTCGTACCGATAAAAACAGCACTTGAAATTACAATATCGCTCTCACTGTCAGACATGGTAATGATTAGTGAACACTACCACTGATTGTTGAAAAATGAGCAACGAGCATTCGCTCGCCTAATCTAAACATCCCTGGAGCATCTGCAAGAATTCTACTTCTTGCTGTTCTCGTTCTTGTTAGTTGGTATTCTGTTGGTGTTAATGGTGAAAACGAATAAAAGTCTACACTAAATATCAAGAAAAAATGCTAGCTCTATGCTCGTTTGGTCTAAATCATAGATCCTCAACCTTTTTTGCCCACCGCCCACTAGCTTTCTAGCGCCCCCCAACTCGTCACTACGAAGGGGGCGTAATGGGATACCACTACAGGGTTACATTTGCCACAACGGAGGGGGCGTATCGGGATACCACGGCGAAGGGGCGCAATGGGATACCACGATGGGGTTACATTTGCCACAACGGAGGGGGCGTAATGGGATAGGGAAAATATTTTTGTTGGTGGATGGCCCCTAATGGGATGGGTGGGATGGTCTCCTACCGTCCCCTGAAAGTCTGAAACGCCCCCCCCAATTTTTTCTTGGTCTTCTACCGCCCCCCTGAAGGTCTGAAACACCCCCAAGGGGCCGTTATCGCCTACGTTGAGAACCCGTGCCCTAAATCTAAAGCCACTTTGAGATCGCGAATCAACACATCGCCCTAAAAACGCTGAATGAAAACACGAGTACCAACCTAACTACCCGGTACCTACCGATGTGATGTGTGTTCAGAGCGACAAAAAAAATGCAAAGAATGTCCGGTGTTAATTTATTATCGGCACGTCTTCATTGAATGCCTTTTATCCTCTTCTTCTCTACAGCCGAACGAAAGAGAAAAAAAACATAATAATAATAATATGTACACGACCTATGTGTGCGGCGGGAGGACTAAGAGGCTGGCCTTACGTCACTGCCTGCCCAGACCGGTCCAGCTGATAGATGTTGGTATTCACTCATTTCAAATAAGTTCGGTTGGGCTGAAGAAAAAATTCGAAACTTAAATATCCTGTTGCTGCCGGCGTTCTGTACAAAAAGGATATTGTTCTATGACGCAGAAGTACCTAAGAATCTGTTTTGTTTGCATGGGTAAGAAAGCTCTATAACGATGTGCTATTGTGGGGTGAAATTTGCACAGATTAATGTAATGAATGTAATTTATAGATAAATGTTACTAATTTTAACTCGTTACGTCATCTACAGCGTGAGTTATGGAGATTTTAAATATAATCGCAAAAATGTCAAGAGAGAAAAGATGCTTTTATTTCAAAAGATTGTTAAAAGATGGGTGAAGCTTGGTAGTAATTTGTGAAATTTATAATTAGTAGGGAGGGAATGGGTACCGCCACCCTGGGAACCATTTATTGGATAACCAAAACCTCCGCCACCCCAAGAGGTTCGCTACGTTTGGTGACTTGGCAGGGGTGCCCGGGTTCACGGGGTGATGTTTGTCTAAGTCTTGGCGGCGGATGATCTAGAGATCTGAACCCCCGACTCCTACCCACCCCTCATACCTTTTTCCTTCCCAGAACTTCCCATCATTCTTTTCCTTAAAAAGACCCCCACACAGCATCCCCAAGGACGACGTGGACCCTGAGGGAAATTATTTTCCTCGGGGCCCTGTGTGGAGCTAATGTAAAAAAGTAATAGTTAGTATAATTGTTAATAGTTTTTTTAATGTGAATACCTCTCAAGAGTCTCAGCTTCTCCCGTCTGGAGCCAGTTAGACTATGGCATCCCCAATTGGGGTATGTTGTGAGGCTAAAAGTAGTGGGGAGGGGAAGGAGATGGGAAAGAGGAACGTGGCTATTCATATATGGTCACCAAACATGGCTTAAGCCATTTCAAGCGACATTTCGATTCTGAATGGCGGTCTTACACCAGGGCGATACTGAGAGTATCTTCCACTCTGAAACGTGTCGCGAATATACTGCATAATAATAATAATAATAATAATAATTGGACAATTTGTAGAGCGCCGTTTTTGTGAAAAATCACCTCAAGGGCGCTTTACAATTTATTTATTTAATATTCTTAGAATCTATCTAATTTTATTGTTTACAAGTAGATACAGAAACATACTTACCTGGCAGGTCACTTCCGATAAAAACACTTTTTTAGAAAGTTTATGCTTGGGGATGATACGACTTTGCACGTGGAGGACATTATAATGAAAACACTGGACATTGCTTGAATTTACCTTTGCTGTTGCTTTTACATTTATAAGAAGATTAATGCCAAAATTGAATTAGTATTTAAATATTATTTTAAATTAATCAATTGTGAAATATCAGAAATTAATCAAATAACATTTATTTGCCCACGCCGGGATTCGATCCCGCGACCTTCGGATTGCGAGTCAAGAGCCTTACCCTTAGACGACGCCGGTCGTCGTTGATAATAAAGGCAAAATTCTGCATTGTTATATACATATAAATACAGAGAAGTGATATAAAGACAATAAATATCATCAAACTGTAAATTTACAAATAATTATGAAAAAGACGTCACCAAATCTAAATGATGGCTATAAATTGGTTCCATGCCAAGTGAGAATAAAGTCAACTCAACACCTCCTTGAAAAGTCATTAAAAGCTATGAAAAAAAATATTTTAATTTAGCCAATAATCCTAACCTAACGTAACCTATTTAACCAATTTTTAATAAATATTTTTTTATCACTCTAAATGACTTAACTGAGATGGTTCTGAGTTGGTTTCATTCCGAGTTGGCCGGTCACCTTATAAATTATGTACATTTTTGCCATGGCGTAAAAACGCGTCTGGCCATAGCAAATTTTAAGAATATCTGTCAAATGAAACAGAGAGTTAATAATTCACTTTTTTTAAACGTATACTTAAAATTAATATGAATACTCGAGATGCTTATTCCTGCTTCACGGGTATACATATATATATAGTGAGTGGTGATTCGTTTTAAAAACCTATGCAAAGAAAAACACCACAAAGTTCAAGAGTGGACCGTAAAAAAGCACCGGAAAAATTATGCAAAGTGCTTCTGGGAAGTCCTTTGAAAGAACTATGCGGAATGTTTCATCAGCAAAGAATGCAATAAAAATGTTAAAGCACAGGTTAATAATATAAAAGACCAAAAGCATTTAGAAAATGGAGGAAACACACCAACACAGATTATAGAACGTCGCACTTGGAAGTAAAAGTGGATAAGTTTAAAAAGGAATAAGGAATCAAAAGTGATGAAGATCTGCGGGAAACAAGACAGGGTTTTAACTGGACAGTATTTGTTATTTCAAAAAAGAAGGGAAACCGACAAAGGCCAAAAGGACGTGGCATGTGAAAGGAATTCTGTATTTTATGTAATGAATTATTTCTAACCGGGACAAAGGACAACGCGTGGAGGTTTTCAACATTTCTGTTATGGATTCTATGAATAAAAAACACTTTAACACTTTTTGTTATATTTATTTGTAAGTCTTTACAATTACATTGAATACATTCTTATATACTAGAGTTTTAACAGAATTAAATGTCTCTAAGTGAATGTTTCCAAACTGAAATCTAAAATGAATCTGAATCTGAAACTGAGCGTAATGTATTTTATAGCAATCTTATATTTAAATAGTGTGATAAATAAAGTTAATTAATAATAAACATGGAAATGAACAATAGACAAGAGATATGGCGACAATCATAAAGCTAACTTTGATACATATTGGTGCGACGGACAAATAATAGATAGTGAACGAAGCATAATAGGTTCAAAGGTTGTAGCAATATTAGAAAGGTACATAACACCTTCCTCGTTAAGATGAGATAATATGGCGTCCATCATTATCTCACATCAGTTCGAAGTCTTGTACTTCGTCTGAGCGTTAGGGATTCATCAGTGGACCCGGTAACGTTTTCTTCCATTTCTACGTTTGTTTCTCTTTTGTCTTTTGTTTTACAAATGTTCAAGTAATTTATTAATCTTAAACGAGAATCACCTTTAAAATGATTTTTTTTAGATATGTAACACTTATATAGTTTATATAAAATGTAAATGATTATTAAACTTAAAAATACATAGGAAAAATAGTTATTTTTTATAATTCTAATTACAATATGGTCTTCGGGGATATTTTCTAAGTCATCGTACATTTTATTTAGCTTATGGCTTGCTAAAATTAAATCATCCTTATCTAGAGTAAATATTTTTGGTATTATTAATGGAATATTAATTTTGACATTTTGTGTTTGGTTTATATTGCAACAATTATCATCAGTTATATTGAACAAAGGAATTATTGATTTTGAAGTTGTTTGGTTAGATATATTATAATATCGGTCTTCTACATTAACAATCACTGTTGAACTAGTGTAAAGTTTGCAGTTTGGCTTTATAATTAATATTCCTGTATTCTGTAATTTAACATCGGTTGGTTCAGAATTCTTACATTTAATTGTAACCAATGTTGGTCTAGGGAGCACAAAAATCCATTTCGTTCCTTTATTTGTAGTATGCCAAATTTCGTTAATCGTATTCATTATTCTGGTTTCACAATTCGGAGGCATATGAGAAGGTTCAATTAGTAATTCTATTTCACAAATAGATCTTTCATGTAGATTATAATAAATGTTTGTGGTTTTACAAATCGCTTTATCTAAAACGGTCTGTTTACACGAATCTATATTATCAAGAGTAACATAATTTGTTTTACTCTCGGCGATAGCTAAATATTTAACATTAGGCATAATAAAAACATATAAATCGTCTTGTCTTTTCATAGGCAAGGGTATTAACTTGTATAAATTATAGCTTACATAACTACACAAGGGGTTTGATATAACAAAAATGATTCTTCTATTTACATATGCAATATCAATTTTTACCATTGACATTAAAATATTAACATTTTTTATATTTGGTGGGACAGGATAAGATACGGAATTCGGTAAATAAGGCAAGGATTTACTTATTTCTTCAATATATTGCTGAGGTGTGATAATAAATGGGTGTATTATATTATTTTTGGAAAGCAATAATGCGTTTATGATAAGTGTATATTCGTTTTGTAATTCTGTTGTGATTAAATTCAATAGGGTAAGATGTTTTTCTATTTCTTGCTTCAATTCTAAATTAAATATAACATCGCTAATGTTTGTAGTAAACGATTTTAATTTTTCGAAATTTTGATTAAATATTTCTTCATTTCTTTCAAGATTAGTTATTGTATTATTAAAATTTGTTATTGTTGTTTTCACTATTTGAGTTTGCTGTTTTAACATATTATATAAGTCTTTATCGCCTGTGTTTAGAGAATCAATTGCTTCATCATAATAAAGCGCGTCATCATTATCTAAGGTTCCAAATACAGTTTTAAATACTGTACCTACCATATCTATCCAACCACGTTTTACTCTTATTTTTGGTTGTCCTATAAATTGTTTTAGCGTCTTATCCTTTTGCTTTAATACTATTATTAGTTGATGTAAAGTATTTAAATGCGGTTCGCAAGGAGAAAAACTTTTATGCATGATTTTATCGTCATTACATAATAGTTGTATATTGCTATATGTTTTATCAATTAATATTAACTTATTATCAAAATATATGTCTAAATCAATATATGTCACTACATTCCAATAACTCTCTATAAAATTAATCATATTAACGTGTTCATAGTATATCCCTGCGGATGAAGATATTTGCGTCCAGTTGAATCCATTGCCGTAAGGCAACCATGTCATCAATCTGAAACAATGGCCTTTTTTAAACGATTGAAGTGTACTTTAACATATTTTTTCTTTACTTGTATAGTACAGTTTACTTTTGAATTAATTTTAACAATTCTATAGGGGCCTTGATAATTAGGTGACAATTTTTTGGAATGATTACTTTTTGTAGTTTCGTTTCTTAAATAGACTAAATCGTTAACGTTATAAAGTTCATTACTAGAAATGTTCTTATCAAAGTTCTCTTTTGCTTTTATCTTTTGGACTTGAACATGTTCGCGTGCAATTTCTTGTGATTTGTTTAGTTTCAACTTTAAATTGTCAACATAATTATCATATGTATATTTGAATTGAGGTTTTTGTGTTAATGACGTTGGAAGTTCTGGTTTTAAACCGAAAATTAATTCGTATGGCGTATACCTAGTACTGGTATGAGGCGTTGTATTATACGAAAACATTGCTAAATTTATCCATTCGTCCCAATCTGTTTGCTTTTCTGAAATGTAATGTTTTAAGTAATCTGCTAAGGTCGCATGAGACCTTTCCAATGCACCGTTGGACTGAGGGTGATAAGCTGTTGTTTGGATTTGTTTAATTTTAAATAGTTTCGCGACTTCTTTTAAAATATTTGACGTGAAATCTTTTCCTTGATCTGTAAGTATTCGATTTGGTATTCCGAATTTACAAATGAAGTTATTGACTAACTCCTTTGCAATAGTAATTGCTTCATGATTTGGAATTGGAAATGCTTGCGAAAATTTTGTTAGATCGTCTTGTAACGTGAGAATATATTTATTTCCATTTTCGGATAAGGGTAATGGACCTACAATATCTAAAGCTATCCTTTCGAAAGGTTTCTCGGAAGTTGTAGTTATTTCCATTGGATGAATAAATCTTTTACGAGAAATTTTATTTTTTTGACATGATTCACATTTTTTAATGTAATTTCTTATGTCTTTTTTCATATTTTTCCAAGTATATCTCTCTTTAATTCTATTATACGTTCGGTGAAACCCTGAGTGTCCTGATTGTGGAGAATCGTGATTCTCCTCTATTAATTTAGTTATATCCTTGGGATCTGGATGACTTATTTTATTTTTACAAATAGTTACCATGATTCCGGAGTTTGCAAAGACGTAATAAACAAGAGTTTTTATTTTATTCCAATTTAAATTATTATCACGAGCTAGTTCGGGAATTGAAAACGATTTCTTTTCTTGTGAAATTAATACATCTTTTAATTTAAGAAAACAATAGAAAATATCTTCGTATGTTGGTTTATCCCAAAAATGTTCCATTGTTATAAGATGGTAAACGTTAAATATGTTATTTAGTTCTGAATATAATATATCTCTTACATTCGTTTTACTTTTCTTTATGTCATCGTGATTATTGATTAAATTCCTTATCTCCATAGACAAACCTTCGGACATTTCCTTATCGTTGGAAATAAAGTTACATAAATTATCTTTCCGTGTTAGAAGACTTTCGTCTATTTCAACAATATTTTTGCAGTCAATAATGGTTTTATCTTTATAATGAGACTTTATAAATTCTTCGTAAGAATTTGGTTCTGGGTTTATTCTAAAGTGTAATATTTGAGAATGATCAATTCTAGATAACGCATCGGCATTAGAATTTAGTTTTCCGGGTTTGTATATTATATTATATTGATATTCTTCCAATTTTAAACGCCAACGAAGTAAGCGAGAGCCAGGGTCTTTTGTATTAAACAACCAAACTAAAGGTCTATGATCCGTTATTATATTGAACTTTACACCATACAAATAAGGTCTAAAATGTTTAACTGCGTAAATTATAGCTAAAAGTTCACGTTCTGTTGTTGAATAATTTGATTCGGCTTTATTTAGAGTTCTGGAAGCAAAGGATATTGGTAAATCCTTAGAAATCTCGCCTTGAGATAATACTGCACCGATAGCGAAATTACTTGCATCTGTGGTGACATTAAATGTTTTACTGAAATCGGGGAACTGTAGTATTGGTTCTCGAATTAAGTGATCTCGAAGTATATCAAACGATTCTTGTTGTTTTTCCTTCCAAATGAATGGAACATCCTTCTTTAATAATTGGGAGAGAGGTTGAGCATTTTTGCTAAAATCTTTAATAAAACGTCTGTAATATCCAGCCAGTCCTAAAAATGACTTAATATCTTTTGGATTTTTTGGAATAGGGTAATTTTTTATGATTTGAATTTTATCTGGGTTTGGTTTAACTCCATTTTCTGATATAACGTGACCTAAATACATGACCTCATTACGCATAAATTCACATTTATCCGGCTGTAGTTTTAAATTGTGTAATCTTAATTTTTGGAATACTTCTTTTAACCTAATCTCGTGAGTCTCTATTGTATCGGCATAAATAACTATATCATCTAGATATGCAAAACATCTTAATCCTTGAATACCAGCTAAAACGTTATTCATAACCCTTTGAAAGGTTGCTGGACCGTTTTTTAATCCAAATGGCATCCTTAAAAACTCGTAATGTCCTAGAGGGGTGGAAAATGCTGTTTTTTGTGAATCTTCCGGTTTCATTGGGATTTGGTGAAATCCTGATGCAAGATCTAAAGTTGTGAAGTACTTTGAGTGTCCTAATTGATCTAATATCTCTGTGATGTTGGGTAAGTTGTAAGCATCGCCTATAGTGACCTCATTTAATTTACGGTAATCAATCACCACTCTATATTTGACTTGACCTTTTGCATCTTTCTTCTTGGGCACTACCCACAAAGGAGATGACCATGCTGAATTTGAATCTTTAATTATTCCTTGGTCTAACATTTTTT
The DNA here is from genome assembly GCA_936435175.1 of Glyphotaelius pellucidus. Lineage (NCBI taxonomy): Eukaryota > Metazoa > Arthropoda > Insecta > Trichoptera > Limnephilidae > Glyphotaelius > Glyphotaelius pellucidus. The sequence goes on along the minus strand of OW386555.1, from coordinate 22,941,369 downwards.
TTATTTGATCATTTACTTCCCTTTTGTGTACCTCGGGGTATCTATATGTTTTTGCGTGTATTGGAGTCTGTGTTGTAGTATTTATTTCATGCCTAATTGAATTGGTTTGACTCAATATATCTCCTTCTAAGTGAAAAATATCATTATACTCTCGACAAATTGAAAAAAGTGATCGTTCTTCTTCTTTATTTAAATGTTCAGTCCGTAATGATGCTTTTAAAAGTTCGTACCTATTATCAATATTTTCTGTTATCTTGTTGAATTGAAATGCGTTTTTATTTTTGCATTTAACTTTCCTTTTTATTGTTCTATCATCGCAATCATCTTCTAACATTTTGCTATCTTTTTCATTAAATTTTTCTAATATCAATTCCATTTTCTTAACTTTTACTTCTTTTTCTGTCGTATTTAAAATAGACGTAATTGCTTTTGACTTTGAATTAACCTTTGTTATACTTCTGCAAAGATAAACTCCTTCCATAATTTCTATTTCGGGGACGAGTCCCTCTCCTATTTCAGGATTCAAAACATTGAATTCAACTAAGGTCTCTGTGCGAGCCTGTACAATAATTACCGAATTATTGTTTTTAACATCCGAACCTTTGGTTTTAAAATGGATTAGCATAGCACTATTACCTATACATAATGTATTATTACTGTAATTAATTTTGGCATTTACTTTTCTTAGGAAATCATTTCCGATAAGTCCATCGAGTGGAACATTTGTTGCTCGAGGCAATAAATGCATCTTATTAGAAATTGGGATACCGTTGAATAATAAGTTCAATTTGACAGATCCTAACGTTTGAGTCGATTTTTCAGCGTTAATTCCTCTAATTTTAACTATTTCTTTATCGTTATATTCTGTTTCGCCATCTAAAACCGTGGGGTTTATTAGTGATATATCTGCGCCACTGTCTAATAATAGTTTGACATATTTGTTTTTACATTCTTTAATAGGAATTTTGATGTACGCTGTAATATTTTCGAGGTTATTTAATATTCTACCTGTAACGTATTGACCTTCTTCGTTTCGGTAGGGAACGAAGGGTCTTGGAAGTTTTCCGAAGCTTTCTTTTCTAAGAGATTTTTATATTTCCAACAATCTTTTTTGTAGTGTCCACGTTTTTGACAAAAGAAACACGTTATTGTGATGTTTCGATGTGCGTTTGCACTATTATTAATTTTACACTGAGAATTTTTTGAAGCGAAGTTACTAAATGATTTTACTTGGTTGACCCGTTTATCTTTATTGTGGAAGCAATTAATAGATAAATGTCCTGATTTTTTACAAATAGAGCAGAATTTTTGGTTTGAATTACTCTGTTCTTTAAAATTGAGCATTTTTTCTTCGTTTATTGCAAATGTTGAAGCTTCTTCAAAGGTTTTTGGGTTTCTAGCCCTCAAAATAATGCTATACTGCGGTAATGCGCCCATTAAAAATGCTTGAAGAGCCATTTGTTTAATCATAGAATTTTTTCCTATTAATTCAGTGACATCTACAGTTTCTGCTTTGGTAGCTCTCAATAAATTTGAATAACACCTTTCAATTCTTTGGGTAAAATTGAGAACACTCTCATTTCTATTTTGTTTACATGTCTGCAATTCTAATAAGAGTTGTGGAAAACTTTTCGAATCAGCAAAATTTTCTTCAAGAAAACTTTTATACTCTTCCCAATTACGCAAATTTCTACATGATGTTATTAAATCAGCTTTTCCAGTAACTTTGGTTTGAATAAATTTAAAAATAATATCTTTTTGAGCTTTAGATGCTAGTTTATAAGCGTAATCACAATTTTTAATGAATGTGTGAAGATTATTTGTATTACCATCAAATGTACTAATGAATTGGGTTAAAAATTGAAGAGATACATCTTGTTCAGTCATTTTTAACAAAGTGATAAATTTAAATTAATAATAAAAAGATTTGAATGCTACAAATTTACAACTTTTAAAAATATTATATGAGATTCTTTAGAATTCATGAAACAAAAATCAGACTTACAACAATATTAAATACCACTCCATCTTCAGCAAGGCAGGTCCGCGACGTGAAGGTGAAGTTTCTTCCTGATATTCGGCTACTTGCACAGCAAAGGGCAACAACGTACTTTATCAAAAATACTCAGCAAGGCAGGTCCGCGACGTGAAGCTGAAGGTGAATTATCTTCTGATATTCGGCTATTTGCACAGCAAAGGGCAACAACGTACTTTATCAAAAATACTCAGCAAGGCAGGTCCGCGACGTGAAGCTGAAGGTGAATTATCTTCTGATATTCGGCTATTTGCACAGCAAAGGGCAACAACGTCACCAGTCACAAATAATTATAAGTTACTCATAGAATCCAGAGCTCTTTAGTTACAGTCAAGAATACCACAATATTATCGAAATAATGTTTCCATGTAGTATTTACTTAGACCATATCGCACTTCTGACACCAATTTTTTGTTATGGATTCTATGAATAAAAAACACTTTAACACTTTTTGTTATATTTATTTGTAAGTCTTTACAATTACATTGAATACATTCTTATATACTAGAGTTTTAACAGAATTAAATGTCTCTAAGTGAATGTTTCCAAACTGAAATCTAAAATGAATCTGAATCTGAAACTGAGCGTAATGTATTTTATAGCAATCTTATATTTAAATAGTGTGATAAATAAAGTTAATTAATAATAAACATGGAAATGAACAATAGACAAGAGATATGGCGACAATCATAAAGCTAACTTTGATACATATTGGTGCGACGGACAAATAATAGATAGTGAACGAAGCATAATAGGTTCAAAGGTTGTAGCAATATTAGAAAGGTACATAACATTTCCTCGAATCGTGCTTATTTCAGCTTTGGAATTGAATTGTCGGGTTTCCTTGATAAAGCGACGGTATTTTACTTTTTTGTGATAAACGAAAGATTAAAGTATGTTTTTTTAATCTGGACCATGATTAAATCCTTGTGGAATGCCGGCATTCAAAACATTTAATAGCATTATTCCTAGACAGGTTAAACAAAATATTACTCACACTCCTAAATGTACAATAAAAAGAAAAGGTGCTAGATGAAACTCCACAATAATGGATCTATTGATGTATCAACAAATGAATAAAACGCCGAAGGCCACGCTCAAATAATTTGAAAATTATATTAGGAGTGAAGAACTACAAATTCTCACGGAATCAGGACGATGAATAAGGAAAAATATGTATGTACGACTGTCGAGATGATTGTGGGAGCAATTAAGAGCAATTTCAATACTTTAGCACATCGCTGAGATAATATGGAAGCAAAATCGTAAATTGCCGAGGTTAAGGGTCGAAAAATCACGATAAAAAAAAACAATATTCACTAAGGATCGGCGGTATGAAGGCCATTATTATAATGACGAAAGAAAAACATCCACACATTTTCAAAACACCTTAAGACAAAAAAATGCCGCCTATAATTCAAATTTTTTTGTGAGGATGGAATTGTTTCATTTGTAATTAAAGAAGTGGTAAATTCCAGACCGCGGATGTATTTATTGAACCGAATTAGATTATACTGTGCATTTTTTACAGAGTACAAGTTGAGCAATTTTGCTAAAAGCCAATTGAAATCGAAAACGGATGTGGGATTAAACAAACACACCATATGATTAGGTAGATCTTTAGCCGCGACTAATGCAACGGTGTGAATTGAATGTGTGCACAAGTAAAAAGTAATTGAGGTAAAATTGTTGCAAACATGTCCAGAATTACAACATAGTGGAAGATTGGCGAAATTAATTATATTTGTTTTGAAACGAATGACGGTAATTGAATAAATTTATGAGATGAATAGGATTAATGGATGATAAAAAAAATTTTTTGGATGCTAAAGCGAGATCCTTGCTGAATGCCAACTGTTGTTGAACGGTGGCCATTGTATCTGATTGCTGAATTTAATGTTAGATTTATGATCGATGATAGAGAGTTGCATGTTTATTATAAAACAAAAGGGACAATTAAGCGAGTTAATTTATTTTTTAATTTTAAAACATCATTAATATTACATTTTATTGAATTCGCAAACGAAAAAGCCGACATAAATACTCGACATACTATTTTGTTCGTGTGGAATATTGAGTACTTCGTGAAATTAGACAAGAAAAATTAATGAAGTAATTAACACTCTACTTCTTTGCTAGGGTAGCCAGAGGAGGTAGAACACCAAACAATTCTGTCCTGGCACACACTCGTCAAATAATTTACATTCATACATCTAAAATCAAATATTGATTCATCATAACAATTTAAAGCCAAGTCCGGATTAAAAGCTTACGTCGTACGTTATTTTATTACGTAACCAGGATAAATAAAAAAAACTGGCACCATTACGAAAAAGAAAAAAGACTAAGATACGGGTATGCAATATCAACTTGAGTCAATGACCATCCATAGTGACAAGAAATTTGCATGATTTTATCGAATATCTAATGCAAAAAGTAGCCATCTTTGTAATTCACTCGTCTACACATACGCCTAAGAAGTGATATAAAGTGGTATGTCATCATTTCACTTTCAGTGGAATAAAGCTATTTGATTTCACTCTTCACTCAACTATTTTATGGTCAATGAAATGAATTGAGCAAAGCGAGATTTATTGGATAACTTCACAGACTATTTGTATCGCCAGCGCCACGTAAACGATGTACAGCAAGCTGAAAAGGAATTAGACCCAAGCTATCAGTGCTAGTTTGATAGCCATATCTACATATCGAGAGAGTGGGCGTTAGTAGTTTCATCAACAAAAAAGGACTAAATTAAATAGTGTCATGTTATAAGTGAGTGCAAACTGGCAGGAATGATGTGGGCGTTAGGAATTTGCATTCAGCATAAAGAATGCCGGACATCTTGCAGTGATTTATCAAATTGTTGAATGAGATTCCAAGCCGTCCAGGAAATCAGACAGTCGTTGTTACATAAGTTATGAATGGGAGAGTCAGCGAGGAACTAAATCACAAAGCAAGCCACGTTCCTGTGTCTTATGTTCTCCGGGTATCAGCGTGGTCAAACATCATTAAAACAATTATTTATTTGCCATCGGCCACGCCGCAGATCCTGAATTGAAATTTGTAAGACGTCTCCGGAGCTGTTTATTATAATGGAAGGCTCAATGGTGGATTTGCATACAAATACAGAATCGCCGCGACAAAGAATTCCAAATTCGAGACAGTATTGTCTTCCCACAACATATTTTATATTGAGTGCATTCGCGGACCGAACCGACAGATTAAAAGCGAAACACTTCCTAAAATACCTTCGAATTCTAAGGTAACACATTTTGAAATGATGTACAAGTGCGCCCCACGGTTGAATTTGGCAGCCACCTCTGGTCTGGAGCTCCAAAATACCTAAAAAAAAACCCTCGACTCTGAGCAGACACGGGCGGTTCGTTTGATAGATTCTCCTACCTTAACAAACGGATTGCAATCTTTAGAGCACAGGCGTCAGGTGGGAATGCTGTCCTTGTTCTACCGGTATTAGAAGATGTTCCGAGGAACTAGCGTCATTGATCCCCTCGGCACCGGTGCATAGTCGGGAAACACGCTAAACACGCGCCCAACATTTGTACACGGTTGACATTAGTCACATGAGAACGGGTCGTTTCTACGACTCGTTCTTGAGTTCAACAGCTCGGCTGCGGAACGATTTGCCGGCCTCTGTGTTTCCTCCCTCCTACAACATTGGTATTTTCAAGACCCATGTTCACTCCTTCCTTTCCTTAAAAACACCCTCCACACAGCATCTTCAAAGATGACATAGACCCTGAGGAAAATAATTTCCCTCATTTATTATTTTCCTGTGTGGAGTTAATGTAAAAAAAATCATACTCTAAAAAACATAATTTTTCACATTAGGTATACATTAAAAACACCTACGAAAAAAGGATCGTAAGCAGAAAATTAAAAAATTCATATAATTTTTACAGCCCTGATTCAATTTTTTTTCTAGGCTAATAAAAAAATTGTTGGACGTAACTTAAGGCCAAGATGGGTTCTGCTCGTTGTATTTAATTAAGAGTAAAATAATACAAAGCTATCACATTTCCAAACCAAAAACCTTGATTTTGAAGATGGTGAACCAACCCACGGCATTATATCTATCCACTTGAGAAGTGCGGCAAAAAGGCTGAGTTTTATCAGATTCTTTTCAGACTTGAGTTTTTATTCTCCAGTAAGTGTTTTGGTCACGATAGTCTGGTTTAAGTGGCAGGACCACGTCGAGAAATGAAATGCACATTCATGCCGGCGGTAACCTGCTTTGCTAAATTAAATGGCGGGGTTGGATTACACGTTGTAAATGTGGTAAAAGCTCGAAGGAACCTGCAAGTTCAATATTCTAAGCACTTGAAACACTTCCATCTGCAGATTGACTTCTGATTATTATGCCAACGTCTCACTGGATACAGGAATATAATAATAATAAGTTAGAATACCATCAGACCATTTTCAACTAATCCGTGAGATCTTCAAAAAAAGGTTTTCGCAAAGTTAGTTTCTGGTTGTTGGATAGTTCCTAAACGGTGAATCATTGAAACAAGCGGATTGGTTTGTGAACGTAAGAGGTTTATTTGGTAGAGCTTGAGGTTTGTTAAGACCACTGACAGAAGGGTAAATATGCAAGGAATTCAATAAATAATTATGGTCTTAAATTGTGGTATTCGCCAGTAAAATGTTGACAAAGAAGATTTAGGCTTGTATTCCCCAACAGGAGTACCTACCTACCAGTGCCAACTCCAAATCTGATGTGTGGCAGCGAGGCTTGGAACTGGCAGGGCCGGGATGGAAGTACGTAGGTTGAATGCAGATGATATATATACATCAGGCGTTGTATTAAGCGCAAGAGGATGAACGAATTATCCGGACTTTCCAAAAATACTGCACGATCGATACGATTGGAAAAAACACACGAGTCAAAAAACATCAGTGCATTTATGAAAGTGGTTCGTGCTGGGTTAGAGTTATGAGGTCTTCCAAACTCTGTGCGTTATGGTTAGTTACTTAGTTTCTGTTTGATCTGTTCGTCTTTCGGAGTTTTGTACTGACCTCTTTCGTCCAAGGACCTTTGACTAGATCGGGGTTGACGACCTTGGTCCATCTCTGTTGACACTGCACGTCCGATCGGTCGGTGAAATGAGATGCTATGGTGTCCCATTGCTCCCTGTGCTCATCCACCAGCGCCTTGAGCTGGTTATCCTAAACAACGGAAAATACACCAATCATTAGAAATACAAAAGTAAATAGACTAACAATGATTTACAGCGCCCTTGAGGTGATTTTTCCCGAAAACGGCGCTACACAAAATTATCCAATTATGTATTATTATTATTAAAGAGTTATAGATGTACAAAAAACAACAAGTAATAGACACGGGTCTTGCCTGTGCTCCTGAATACCTAACCTTATAGAACTGCTAATACTTATTGTACATGTACATACACGGCTCGCAGATGTTCTAGTAGTACACAACTGTTGCCCCAGTCAATATTGCCACCACAAAGGTTTTATCAATATGATCGGTGATTAGTCGATTCTCGCTACACGCCCGCAAATTGACACAGTTTGACAGATCTAATAGGCTAAAAGCTGCTTAGTTTATCCAGCCTTTCCACTTCCTAGAAATCTGATTCTGCTTAGTTGTCGATATGGCCGTGCTAGGCCAAAACCATATGGGATCTGGCTAGACCCTACGGTCTGGAGACCCTATATATGTGCATAAAAAAATCCGAGTCTCAGCGGACTGATTGTCTTTAGAACTTAGATATCAGGTGGAAATACAAAGCTTAGAAGAACTCGATCGTTCTCTTCGTTCGTTTCCTTCCTCAACACAGGTCTCTTCAAGATTCAAGAACTGTGCTAACCCATACCTGGCTTGCCTGATTACGCGGGAAGAGGAGTACCAAAATTGAGCAGTCCAAAAAGGCTATCCTGGTTTAAATATACTCGTAAAATAATGAGTCTGCTTTACAAAAATGATCAAACCCAGAAGAGTTCATAAAATAAGAAAAAAAATTAAAAAGTAATTTCAGCAAGTGATTTAGGGGGAGTGGAAAAAACAAATATGCAGCGATGCCCTTGACAAGGTTGAAGGAATTATAAAACGTTGTGTTGGGAAGATAAAGCAACCAACCAAATAGGACGTGATAAACGGGATTCTGCAACCTTATGTAGAGTTCATAAATGGCAAAATCATGTTCACTGCATGTAAAAGAAATATAATATTGTAGTAGTGGAAATACTTGCCAAATCTTGAACCTGTGTGCCGGGTTTAAACTTCAAACAGACCGGTTATTCTTTTAGGGAGAGAAACGAAAGAAAGAAAGTATTCAAGTTTGTGGATCTCCCAATAAACGAATTACCAATGCATTTATTATTTGCCTTAATTTCCCTAGTATCTAAATATATATTCACCACATATTTTATAGCATCTTAGAAATATTCACTGGTTGATTGACGTGAAAGAATCCAGTTCAAGTATTACTCTATAGTATTATTTCAAAGCAAGTACGTTGGATCCGCCTTACTTAATATGAAATAGGCAATCCTGAAAACAACAATTCACGACAATGAATTATTTGATCAACAGGCTGTAAAATTTGGAAAAGATTAGGTGCTTTATGAACTAAAACTGATAAGACTCGACAAAACTCACACCGAAACTCAAAATCTCTTCAAGAGAAGACAATTGCAAACCTTATTCGGATGCCTACCTAACCAAATTTCATTAACCATTAATTTAAACAAAATTCCTAGCTTATAGGCGCCCTTGACGTAATATTTCACGTAACGCTGTCTATATCCGATCTACCTTTCGATATAACCCTGGCCCCCCATTACTATTCGAAAACACCGAGGCTTCAAAATGGATAATGAACAACAACCTATTTAAAATCAAAACCAGTCGTGGCTAGGTAGTACCTAAGTAATATATCGACGAAAAAATACCAAAACAAAGCAGCGAGCCGACCATATTCAAATCCCAATTTTTTGTATGTAGAGGTAGAGTTATAGAGCCTACGATCCTAAAACGAATACACAGGAAAGGTACCCAAAGAAGAAGATTACAATCCAAAGGCATTATAATGAGTATGCTCCTAGCATTTCAGGAACAGGTTCCAGCCCTATTTCAAATTAGATTTGGGGTGAATGCATTCGGTGCATCCAATCCCAGGGTTTACCCCTACCTGAGAACTAAAACCAAACGCAGGTAACGTAATAATTTATTACATTAGATATTATTCTTCCCTGGCCCCGAGAAAGGGTTAGATTCGAGGGGATGGCGGTGGGATAAAATATTTGATCGTGACTAGTCAAATCCTTTGTTGGTGTTGATGCTGGGAGGAGAGGCATACACAAATCTATGTCTGGTAAATAGGCAAAGGAGATTTGGGAAGGCGATAAAAGATATTAAATAATTTCATCAATCTTCAGCTTGTTCAAAAATCAATAATAATTTATGGTCACCTGGAGCAAAAGAAAAATAATCAAAACGTAAAGGTACGTCTATGAGTCAAAATATTTTTGGTGGAATGCTGAGAACATAGCAAATCGGTTATGTAAAATTTGTTTGGAATCAATAAGTTTAGGATATCAGTTTTGCAAAGCTAATGAAATTTGGTCTAGATATGCCATTAAAAAGCTGTAATTTTTGGCGGCTAATGCAAAACAATTCATTGCTTCGCCTAAATATTTGTGAAATTCTTATTTCAGTGTTTGGAATTTGGGTTTGCACAATTCTGTTTTTTTGCGTATTTTTTAAATTATGTCCTGCACGCATTTTCAAAGCGAAACTACAGTTTATAGTGCCATATAATTTAACCATAAATAACGGAGAAACTAAGCTATCATTCTTAAAAGCATATTTCCTTCTCAGAATGGCTTTATTCATGCCAAAAGGGTGCTCAGAAAGAGATATTATGAAGTTAGCGATAAGTGAAACCAACCTAAATATGATCCTTACCAAAGCGCCGACTAAAAGACCTGCTTCTAAGAAATGGTCATACTTTTGTCGGTGGATTGTCAAAATCTAAATTGTTTACCTCACCGTTTTAAGAGGCATACAACTTTAAAGTTTTTCGCTGTCTGACAGTATTTTAGCACGTACCCATTGAGGTACAGCTTAACACACTTATCTTTGCAGGCGGCCAAAGAGGAGCTAACGAACGAACAAACCATTTATTTAAATCTATAGTCCAAAAAGATCTACCAAACTAGCGACACAACCCATCGAAAGTTAAGTATGCATATACATGACATGTGTAAGCTATTGCTACGCCACTTATCGACACCAAGTAATCTAACAAAAGGCCTAGAGATTCACAATTTACTCGAGACTCAAATTTGTCAATTTTGTCGATGGGTTATAAAAATTCTAACAGTTTATGTCACCGCTGTAAAAGTAATTTATGATCCTGCCACTGAGAACTTTTTTGTACCACGTAAGATTAGGTAAGACACTAGATCTATCAATGGTATGTCTATAAGTTTTAATCTCCTCAATGTCTTTTCAGGACCACAGTATTTCAGCACATACATACTTGGCCAGTTATTGACTCTACCTTGTCAGCTGTTCGGAGTCGAAGCTTTTAATCGAATTATAATATAGTTCTGAGTACAGATTGGTTCGAACCGTGGACCACGTGAAGGAAACCAGTTTGTCACGGTCAGCCCGGCTTAATGTGGTTTATCACTTTCCGCGAGAACGAGACAAGCCTTACTTATCATTGCGGAGGGGCTGTTACCTGATGCTCGTTACCTTTCAAAAGCTAAAAATAAACGCGATGACGAATCAACAACTTTGGAATTCGCATTGAAAAGTCTAGGAGCTTCATTTTCAGCACTGAAAAGGCGCAAAAATTCAGTATTTGGATGAAATAAAAGATTCATTTCTTTAGTGACAGAATGAAATATGTAAGACCACGGAGGACGAGGAGTGCGCAAGTAAATTTTATTTGATTAATCTGTGTTATTTCACAATTTATTAGTAGGTACATTTGCGGCACGTTCCAGAGAGTGGAAGATACTCATCTCCGAATTGCCCCGGTGTAAGACGACCATTCAGATTTGAAACGTTGCTTGAAATGGGTTTAGCCGTGATTGGCGACCAGATTTGAAGAGCCAAATATTTCCCCGCCTTCCTATTCCTCTCCACACTAAATTCAGTCTCACAACTTACCCCAATAGAGGATGCTAGTCTAGCTTGCTAGGATGATAGTCTCACTGGCTGCAGAGGGTTGCGAGCTGTCGTATTTTTGCTTCAAACTTGCTTTTGCTTTTCGTGCTTTGTCTTACTGAAGGTTGGGTGTCATCAGAACAATCTTCACGTTTTAATTTATTCACAAATCATAGAAAGGGAGACGGTCACGCGACTTCCTCGCTTCGCGCAATTTAGTTTGTTTCCCTTTCCCTGATGAGCTAGTCCAGTATTTCTCAAGGTGGCCGATAACGCCCCCTTGTGGGAGCTGGAGGCTTCCAGGGAAGCAGTAAAAGGCTCAAAGAAAATTAGAGGGCGTCAAGGAAATCCTATTAAAATTTAAATGCATGTTTATTTATTCATTTAACAGGTGTAGAAAATCGCACAAATCTGACAGGACATCTCGCGGGAGAACGATCTCCTTTCACAAATTTTAGGGAATAGCCTTTCTGAAAGATTCTTTGATCCCAGAAAAAGAATACGGGCCAATCCTATCTATCATATCAATATTCATGTTTAAAAATTATATTGGCAATAACTGTTTTTAAGACACGCAACAGATGGTAATTTAAAAAAGTAAGTTAAAAATTATGGGAGGCACAATTTTCTTTTAATATCTCAAAGTGGTTGAAATAGGTTTGAGAACCTGTGAGCTAGTATATCAATTTGGATACCAACTGTAGAAGATATAATATTTTTAGGAAGCGCCTATAATCTTTCAAACAATTGTTGGTTTAGTTGACGGGTTTTCACTGCATTTAATGGTTTCATTTAGTATCTACAAGATTTAAAGCCCTCGGAACGTCTCGGAATCCAAGAATTTCTCAATCCCTTTTCAGGAGACCTAATGACGGAGTTGTTTCAAATCAGGTTCTCAAGTTAACGATCTTTAAAACCTAGGTGGGATTCGGTGTCCTAATGGCTTACGTAATTAAGCTTTATTTTATAAGTAATTTAGATACCCTTAATGTAACTTAAATCTGCAGGCTTTATTGACCGGAGTATAAGGATTTATAATAATAATATGTGAAATTTAGAAGAAAATAGAGTTTGATGGTGTGAGTGCCACTAAAAACACTCAAACGGTGAGCTCTGGCATCATTTGCACAGCTTCCCCTGTATTGCAACCTAAAAGGTTTCACTTTGATCAGAGAAGAAGGAATTTACAATAATCACTTAAATTTAATAAGATTAGACGAAATCTTGATCTACAAATTATTATCTGCTTTTTTTACATTACGTCGCCTCAATTCTCAATTGTCCAAACGACCATTAGAAAATTTTATAGGAGGAGAAGATTTTCTTTCATTGTTTCAATAAAACATTATGATAGGTGTTTAAGATATAGCTATTTTCGTAAAGATAAAGGTCTCATTAGTTTAAAAAATTCTTAGTTAAGTGATTAACTATAATTTTTTATACCGTAATTTTCATTTTAAAGTGGAGATTGAACTAAATTGGTCGTTTGGACAATTAAGAACTAAGGCGACGATTAGCTCCGCAGAGAAGGCCCTGAAGAAAAAAATGCCTCAAGGTCTACGTCATCTTTGGGGATGCTGTGTGCTTTGAAATATCACTTTAAAAAAGCTGATTAAGAAAAAAAAGTCGGTTGGTAGTAAAATTTAAAAAAAAATCAATATACATACACATTATTCTTGAATAACAGGGAAGAACCTCCGACTTTGAACATTAAGAACATGAATACCCAACATGTGGTTTCAGCGGAATTAGTACGCGAATACAGAATGTATAGCTAATAGTACATACTTGCTGAATACAACCGGTTTTTTGGGTTTGTGTGTTTTGGGACTTGGCGAATTCGACAAAACGATACCGAGTACAATATACTTTATACCATGGCCGGCCATAGTGACTAGTGACCATGGAAACCGGCCTATCCGACTGACCATTCATAAATCACGGCGAGCTAGTGATAAACAATATTTAAAATATTCGCTTTAGAAGTTTTAAAAAAATACGGTCAGTCTAGTTTAGAAAGAAAAATTTTGAGGTGAATTCGGCGTCTACTTGGCAATTCTGAGTTGCAATGGCAAAATTTAGCGGATAAATGACAATTATTTATATTAAATGCACATATTAGAGAAACAAGACAAAAATGAAAAGTGTTACAGCGGTTACAAGCAGAGATTCAAATAGAGAAAGGTGTGGCAAAATCCTTTTGCTCGTTTTTCTACCACAAATATATTGCAAAACACGATAATTTTGTCAAGTCAACATAATATTAGGGGCCATCCTTAAATTACGTCATATCTTAAGGAGGAGAGAGGGGAATAGAGAAGTGTGACATTGTGTGACAAGGGGTATGGGGGGGGGGGTCATCAGCTCTGTGACGTCACTTGTAAAAATGAATTTCGATTATTTTTGGACGTAAAAATTCAAAATATGTTATGTTACACTACGGGGAGGGGGACTCACAAATGTGACGATGTGTGACAGGGACTGAGGGGAGGGGGGTCAAAACATTATGAAATTCGTGTGACGAAAGTTATGGATGGCCTCTTCCTGAGTTAGGAGCGTAATTTCACCATGAACTATCGAGTTTTGAAATATCCAATACTCTACCAAAAAAATAAAATACAAATCGCCATAATAGTGTTTTTTACATATTTTTTTGTTGATGAAAGAGGAAATTTTTTTTAAACAATAATTAGTGTTTTTAACACTGATTACATACAGAAGATGAGGGAATACGTAATTAATGTACAAAAAATAATTTAAATTGCGGACGATACCGGTTAATAAAACCATTAAAATAATATTATGAAAAAAAATGTACGTACATGTATAGCGTTTTCTAATTCACTGTGGGCGAACGATCACCAGTAGAAACAAACATTATTACTGGGTCTCTCGTTAGGAAATTCAACCATGGTACAAACTCAATATAAAAAAAAACTATTTAGCAAACGTCTACTGGATAATTAGGGTACCCAACTTTGTTTATAGTTTATAAAACGACCACTTCTTTAAATAATGTTAGTAAGCGAAGCTGGTATGTAATTAGAAGATGGGATGTACTACATTGTGTAACTACTTACAAGGATGTAATCGATTTAATCTAACTAGCAGATATTACACACTGTAAAGTGGAGCTGCAAAAATAATTATCGGGTTGTAAAAGAAGGTGAAAGGAAACTAACCAGAATAACATTTCTTGTTATTAGGACTGATGTGGAACTAATTTCTGAACTGCTTATTACGTCGCGAGAGACAGAAAACCTGATGAAGACTTTGAAAGAAGGATGATTGCACCGAGGAAAGGAAGAGGTAGTCGCCAGGAAAAAGTTGTCAAAAGAAACGACACTAGCAGCACACAATGGTGTACTGACCATACCAACCCTGATGTACAACATAAAGGCATGAAACTAGAAGAAATAGAAAAAGATACTTTAAAAAATCCAAACTTTACCAGTATCCCTCTTTTCTGAAAATACCCCATTGACGAACATTCTTTCCAAAGTTCCGACACGTCAAACCCTTTTTTGGTTTATGATTAACAACTCCAAAATTGTGAAAGCTATGAATGATTACTTATTCCATTCATAGGTAATAGAGGAGAAATCGATTGTTGGGGATGAGAAAAGGAGGATGAATGTCGTGCAATGGCAACGGGAAGAACTATTTTTACTTTGTGTAAGCACTAAATTGCGAACTGTCACCCATTAGCCTGGGAAAATCTTAAGATAGTGATTTTTATGGCACTTTCGGCGAAATAAACGTGAGCTTTTAATCATTTTATAATACATATTGTACAAAATACTGGAGCCACAAAAAAGTTCTTGGCGGATTCAACGTCAATTTGATCAAATGATTGATTCGGTGACATATAAGAATCAATAATTAAAATACTGAACTAAATTTAATTTGCTCTAAGATTCTAACGGTCTGTAGGACCCATAAACTGACACCATAATTTTAATCAGTCACAGCCACATCCAGGAGTCAGTAAGTACCTTCATCTGCCCTGTTGAAAGATATCTACAGTAAGGCTGTCCGAAAATTTAACTCAAGATAGAGAATTAAACGCAACGCGACTTATTTAAAAAAACTTAATGAACAAACAGAAAGCGCAAGTGGGGATTATTGCGAGAAACTTTGGCATGGGCGAGTGATAATTCTTTAATTCTGCAAATTCTAGAATGGTTTTTAAATTTGTAGGAAGCAAGAGGGTTTAAAATCGAGTCTTTGTATAAATTTAGGTTTGCTGGCGTGATAGTTGGTTGGTGTGGTGTTCTTACCTCTTCTTTGCTCCATCTTCCCTTGTTGATGAACTTGGCGCTGGCCCCTCCCTTCGCGGAGATTGCCTCATCTGTGGCCGCAGAGTCGTCAGATAGATCTTCGCTGCTCTCGCTGTCATAGCCGGAACGACTGCAACAAGTCAAAATCAACCTTAGAATGACTGTAACAAATAATGACTGCAAGTAATAAATATCGTTAAAAGAACGACTGCAGTTAGTTAACACGAGCATTAGAACGATTGTAACAAGTAAAACTTAACACAAGAACGACTGCAACAAGTTAACATCGTTACAAGAACGACAGCCACAGACGTACACATTTTTAGAAGAACGATTGCAACAAATACACGATATAATGACTTACATTCATTACAAGAAGTTAGCCGATAAATATGAACGATGCAACAACATTATAATTACGAATGCAGCAAGCACCTGAGCATCTTTATAAGAACGATTTCAAAAAGTAAGTAGAAAAACATCTTCAACTAAAAAGCAACAATTAAAAAATTGTATTAACAACGGTAATCAGTATAAAAAGCGCACATCGATATAATAAAAAGGGATAACATATTTTTAAGAAAAACTGCACGAAGTAAATTTCGTTACAAGAACTTAGTCAAAAAGCAAAATATGATTATTGCTTAAATGGCCGTAGTAAGTGCAAAATGAAATTTAAAAGTAGTATTGTGGGAATTACTGTAGCAAGAAAACATCAGAATGAAAATGATTGTAACAAATTAGTTGACATGAATACAAGAACGAGAAATAGCAGTAAACATCACAATAAAATCAACAACTATATTAAGAACACCTTTTTGAGACCGACTGCAAAACAAATATAAGAACGCTGCAGTAAGAACGATTGAAACAAGTCGGTAAACATGAACATAAGAAGGGACACAAGATAATGAAATCAACAACTGCAGTAACTACCTAAACGTCAAGATAAGAACAGCTGCAATAAGTAAACATCTGTATAAGAATGGAGAGATCGGATATTAATACACATTCCAGCTGAGCATGACCGGTTTCTTTGATCACAGACACCAACAAGTGGATTGGTATTGGGATGGCTCAGTTCAGCAAAAAACAAAAGGTTTTCAAGGGCATTCAGAGAACTGGACGTAACTAACTTAACCATCATACCGTTTCGCCGCACAGGTAGGCAGAGACGAAAGAGCGCCACACAACCCTGTCATGGCACGTCATACTTATTCTGACTTTTGACATGATCCGACTCAAGTATTTGATTCACTTGATAGTATCATGTCTTCCTCGGGCGTCCGCGACTTCTTCCTTTGTTTTTTTAACTAACTAACTAACCATCACGCCGTTTCTCTGCAGGGGTAGGCAGAAGATGGACCACCAAAAAACTCGGTCTTGGCACATTCTCCTTGCCTCTTTCAAATTCATACATCGTCTCATACAAGCTCTCCTATTATTCTGACTCTTGACATGGCCCGAATCAAAATCTGATTCACTTGGTCGTGCCATGTCTTCCTCGGGCGTCCCGGACTTCTTCTACGATTCACATTTGCAACATGTATTCTCCTTACACTCCTTTCCTCGTTCATTCGTTCTACACGTCCAAACCATATGAGCGTCCTTTTATTAATCTTATTCATTGCGCTTACATCTACCTTGCATTCTTGCGGATCTCATGATCTTGCATGTTTCTCACACGATCGTACATGGTTTTACTGCATATACATCATTCAGTATACTTTCATCCTTCCTCTGCCAGTTCCGTGCCTTACTGCCTTAATGCCATACACCAGGGTAGGTACTAGCACTCTATTGTTGACGGCTAGCTTCGCTTCTTTGGACAGTTTTTTGTTGGCGCCAGCGGCGTTCAGTCCTTTGTATTTTGTGTCTTAAAAATGTATTCCTTAGAATCCATTCTTCGTTCGTCCGTCCTAAGTATCCAAACCGAAGAAGTGTTCCTCTGTTAATCTTATTCATCATTCTTACAACAGCCTTGCATTCGGATCCCCACAATTACTTGAAACATGGTCATAAGTGCTTTTACTAGACATTCGCCTCAGGGATCTCATTTCTACAACATTCAGTTTAGTTCCAAACTTCCATGGAGGATTGTATAAGTTTCTTGGAATAGCTCTTTATCCAAAGTCCTTATCACCAATTAAATACTCAAATTACGCCATCAAAAGTAAGATTTATGGTGAAGTCTTTCCGTCTCCAGTGAAGATACTTCCCAAATTGACAAGCTCAACATGGTACCTAATAGTCTGGGGAGACATTGCCACATGCAGGGAAGCAGAATAGAGGGAAGAGCAGATTATACTCGTACCCAGATTCCAAGAGAAAGAGTCAGTGAGGCAAACTATGTATACAACTATATATGCTAGGCATTCTACGGTTTCATTTTGATAAAAAAACCCAAGCAGCATGAAAGCAGGTTTAGTCTCCAAGGAATTGGGAGTCTTTACGCTCGTGACTCGATTGATCGTCATGTTATATTTTTTATTACTTTACGTGAATGCCGCCAATAGCTCCGAAGTAACCTCTCTTTCTGTTACTTGCATTGTTTATGAGAAAGAATGAGAGGAGACAGCGGCAAAACTATAATTATTAGTAAAAAGAAAAAATAGTTTGTTTTGGCGTCAAGAAATTTCCCTCTATAAAATTCTGGGTCAACAAAATTAATTAGTTTAGTAAAAAAACCTTTAGAACACCCATTTTCTTGTAAAAAGAAATAAGACAATAAGCAATACGTTTTAATTGTTTTGTATTATTATTCAATAAGAAATTAGGTTCAAGTTTGGGCGAAACCGGTTTGTAACTACTACAAGACAAAATTTGAAATGATTTTAATCTGAAGATCATCTGTTCTAGCATGAGAACACAACATTTAAAAACTAGCAACTAAAATATCACATGTGTTGGTTTCTTCAAGCCACGTGTTTCCGTTTCATCTGGAAAATGTCTAACGCCGTTATGATGTTATGAATGACTAACTTATCGTGTATTAAATTTATCTCTAGACATTAGATACTGACGCCAATTCAACAACAACTTACGCGTGTGATGCTTAAGATCAGAAGATGCAATTTAATATCGCGATGATACGGAAGACCGCACACAAGTTCACAATATCGTACTTGTAATGTTATCATATCATTGAAACGAATAAAAGTGAATGGAGGGGCCGGGGAGGGGCGTCGCATTCACTAGCGCAATGAGTGCAGAGCACCCAGGCGGCCGATAATGGGGGCGGCTACAGCACACATTGAATT
This sequence comes from Glyphotaelius pellucidus, assembly GCA_936435175.1. Lineage (NCBI taxonomy): Eukaryota > Metazoa > Arthropoda > Insecta > Trichoptera > Limnephilidae > Glyphotaelius > Glyphotaelius pellucidus. The sequence goes on along the minus strand of OW386555.1, from coordinate 22,922,628 downwards.
TAATCACATTCGGCAATTCCAAAAATTTCAGTAATGTAATATAGATGCACTGAAAAATCCTAATATTTCATTATCCAAATTTATTATTACTGCACAAATTCAAGTATTTCCGTCTACAACGAACACAGGAATTGTCATGCCTTTTCACTTATCACTTTCGTATTTTAGGTAATTTGAACCAAAGCAATTTTAACCCCAAAAGTCTCGTAGAAATCGTTGTTATCTCCCTTACTGCGATGGTGAAAAATATGATCTAAGCGGTTTTTGAAAGAAAAAACACCACGCTTTATATTTGCATCTAGACATTAGGGGGGAAATTAAGAAAATTGTGACATTGTGTGATAAGGGGTATGGGGGGAGTCACCAGCTCTGTGACGTCACATGTAAAAATCTAAATTAAAAACGCAAAACTTAAATGTAAACGAAAATCTTAAATGTTTTTAATAAAAAAATTAAAAATTGAATTATTCGTGAAAAAATGAAAAAATCATGAAATTCGTATGACGTAATTTACAGATGGTCCCTTAACACAGAAAAAAATGTGCACCTCCATGAAACCAAAGTTTACGACCGCAATTTAAAAAAAAATATATGAAACTTCATGAATTAACAATTTTTTTTTAATAAAACGACAAAAAATGCGGCATAAAAACAATAACAATACATTTGTCAAGTCTAGTGTATTTGAGTGTTTTTCTTTTATATTTTGTTACGAGTAATTTTCGTTAGAAAAACATAAAGTCAGCCGTTTTAAAAAATATTATATCTGCATTTAAAATTTTATGTTTATTTAAAATAATAAAATTTGAAAGTTTACCTTTCAAAAAGAGTTTTTAGTTTTCGGATAAGTTCAGAAATATTCCATTTATTGGATTTTTATTGCAAAGCGGAAATTTTCGGACAGAATATGCCTGAGGCCAGACTGGTTAAATAAACCGTACACTTTGACATGAGACTCGGTTGATTTCGACTACCATCGAATGCTCCAAAACAATTTCCGAAAATTCCTTATAACAATAATTATTGTGAAACATTCCACACATATCGATTCATAAAACACATTAAAATGGAATTATCTAAAAAGAAAACGAATAAAAAATAAAAGGCAGTATTTTTGTTTTCGCACAGGCGGAGACACCCACCGCGGCGGCCCCACTGTTGGGGATTAAATGAAGAAGTTTAAGATTAAAGAGATGAATGCAGATATGATGTGTTTGAACGGCCATTATTATTTTTATTGATACAAAACGATCGATAGTGTCTAATGAACCTGCCACGGTAATTTTTTGAACATTTCACGGTCGTGATCTGCTCAAATTAACAGCCTTGAATCTTCACGGAGAGGCTGGGCCTTAGCCGATGCCTAAATAAACTTTAAGGTTAAAGTGTTCAATATGGAATAAATCTTTGTTGTGAGGTCAGCGTATAACAGAAGAGTACAAAAATGGTCAATATTTTTAACATTACGTTTTGTGTCCTCTTCCGTTTGGCTTGTAAATATGGTATTTGGTAAGTTACAACATTATAGCATTTAAAATAAATACCAACTCTATTTTTGCCACTAATCTTATAACAAAAATGTAATATCAATAAAAGAGGATAAAAATTTAGCATCTGTAAAATCAGCCAATAAGCATTTTTAACCCCCGACGCAAGGAGCGGTGTTATAAGTTTGGCGTGTCTGTGAGTCTGTCTGTCTGTCTGTCTGTCTGTGGCATCGTAGCTCCTAAACGAATGGACCGATTATGATGCAATTTTTTTGTTTGAAAGCTGACATAATAGAGATGGTTCTTATCCACAATTCTTGAAAATCTGTTCAGGCGTTCAAAGGTCATCAGCTCTTTATTGTGTCGGGGGTTTCTTAAAATTTTGTAAATTCTATTTATGTTATTTCAATAGTGCGCCCTCGGCTTGCAAAATCGTGTAAGTCACTGTGTTTATCCGAAGTGAGACCTGCCGGTAAAATGTTTCCTAACTATTTTTACATAAATGGATATGATTTTTCACAAAAGCGGCGCTACACAAATTATTAATGATAAAACTATGATAAATCTATCTTATCTTGTACAGGAATGGTTCACGAAACCGAAACAAACCAGTCAAAATAACAATTTTTCGAATCCACTTACCAAACTTAACTTTTACATCGCCTACCAAGCTTTGCTTTGAGGCCACCCATCAAACTTAACGTTTAGGTCACCTACCAAGCTTTGTTTTGAGATCAACCACCAAACTTAACTTTTAGGTCACCTACCAAGCTTTGCTTTGAGGTCACAAACTTTTAGATCACCTGCCAAGCTTTGCTTTGAGGTCACCCACCAAACTTAACTTTTATGTCACCTACCAAGCTTTGCTTTGAGGTCACCCACCATACTTAACTTTTGGGTCACCTACCAAGCTTTGATTTGAAGTCACCCACCAAACTTAACTTTTAGGTCACCTACCAAGCTTTGCATGGTCAGGTTTTTTATATTAGTTTTACACTTTCAACGGGGTCGATACGTCAGGGCTTAATGTCATAAATTTCGGCATACATACAACGGCCCAATAAATAATCAATACTTTGCAATTATTCGTAATAAAATTAATTAGCAAGTTGGTTGAGTGTGGTACTGTTTACTGCGTGTTTTAACTGATTCATTATACCCACAGAAGGCAATCTACAATCTACTAGAAAGGAAAAACCAAATGATAAGCTTTGGTACGTTTTTGCGTGGGTTTAAACAGTTTATCAAAGGATAATGCATAAATATGTACAACATTTCATTCAACATTCATGAATTCATAGTCAAATTATACATAACATAGCTAAATTGGTAAAATGTATGCAATTGTATCTCGTGACGTCAGAAGCAGTAAAATTCGTAATTCGAGTGATAAGCATAATAATTTTTTCGGAAGTGTCTCTGTGACTTCGTATCGTTGACCTCTAAAACTGGGATTTGTTATGATTTTCAAAATTGGAACTGATTGAGAGATCGATTCAGAAAAACGATAAAGAATGTGTCAAAATTATTTTTTTAATAATTATATATTTGAAATGTGTATATTTTTTTTTTTAATTTTGGCAGATGACGGTATATTTCTGATTTGTCTTCAAGGCAACGATCCTGAGGCATTAATTTATGTTTTTATACGCCTCTAGGTTTGTGCTATCGGGATACTACGGAATATAATGTTTCAATTCTCAACCATTTTTCTAATTAAACAATTTATTCGGACATTGGACAAGATAACTTATCTCAATTAATTAAATTTAAGAATTTATTAACATTTGGTAATACAGTCATAAAATAAGTTTTAAGATTTTTTAGAGTGATTTGAAGTTACCCACTGTTTTAGAAATTTCATTCAATAGCATCAATCTTCTTGTAATGCGATGTGCTAGAATATGTTGTGCCGTGTGGTATCTTGAACAAGACGTAACGACTTAATGTAGTCATTTTACATTTTCAGAAGAAAATAGGAAAACCGTCATTAAAGGTTGAAAGGTGTCTGAAAATTCAAAAACAACTTAACGATGCGCGTCATGAAATTTGCCCAGCATTTTTTACCTTGGTAGCGTCACCAAACATAGCGAACCACTTGGGGGTGACCTGTGGCAGAGGTGTTGGTTATCCAATAAATGGTTTCTGGGGCGGCGATATCCATACCCGCCTCCCAAATTACTATTACGAAAAAAGGGTGTGAAAAAGATAGTAATTTATTCAAACACGTAATATTGATTGTAACAACATAAAACTAACCGTAAAGTTACAAAATAATTTCAACAAATTACGAAAAAAATAACATAACGAAGGTTTTTTTCTTGGCATTTGAAATGTTGTATTTATATGATCTTTGACCAATCGCAAACACACTCATCCAAATGAGAAATACATAAAATAATATAATATTGGATTAACTTCATGCAAGATCCTTGACGTGATAAAATTAACATAATTAGCAATTTGTATGTGGGAATAAAATCTCATACCATTTTAAAATGACTACATATCCAACTTTTTGTAAATAATCAGAACACGAAATAGAAGATCAAACAGAGGAAAAATCATGGAATTTAAAAAAGTACGTGTAATAAAAATGTAAATCATAATAATGAAATCAGGATTGTAATAAAATTGTTTAAACACAGGTTATTTTATACAACAGGTTTATTTAACAAATAGATTTAAAACAATGTGCAACATAGTTGTGAATAATGAAAACTTGGAGCAGATGGATGAGTTTGTGTATTTGGGAATATGTTTACGAGAAATGGGAAGACTGATAGAGATATCGAAAGAAGGGTAAATGTCGGTAACTCCATTAATGGAAGACTGAACGCCGTTGGCGCCAACAAAAAACTGTCAAGCGAAGCTAGCCGTCCATAATGGAGTGCTGGTACCTACCCTGATGTATGGCAGTGAGGCATGGAACTGGCAGAGAAAGGATGAAAGTAGACTGAATGCTGTAGAAATGAGATCCCTGAGACGTATGTGTGGTAAAACCATGTATGATCGTGTGAAAAATGTGAAGATCCGCAAAGAATGCAAGGCTGATGTAAGCGTAATGAGTAAGCTTAAGAAAGGGACGCTCAGATGGTTTGGGCATGTAGAGCGAATGAATGAGGAAAGGGGTGTAAGGAGAATATATGACGCAAATGTGAATGGTAGACGAAGTCGGGGACGCCCGAGGAAGACATGGCACGACCAAGTGAATCAAATACTTGAGTTGGGCGATGTCAAGAGTCAGAATAATAGAAGAGCATGTATGACGATGTACTAATGTGAACGAGGAGTGTGTGCCAAGATCGAGTTGTTTGACGGTCCAACCTCCCTGCCTACCCCTGCGGGGAAACGGCGTGTTGGTTAAATTGTGAAATAAAACAAATAAAATTTACTTGCGCACATACGTAAATAAAAACTTGCTAGTCATTCCTGGCATTATTTGGAGTATAAAATGTGAACTCAATTTTGGTCAACGATGATAATTTTGATTTGTTTTTGACTAGAAACATTTAAAAAAATCACTAGGACAGTTAGAAGCGGAGGGAGGGGTTGAGCATTTACAAATAAAAAACATTTGGAAAATCTAAAAGTGACTTAAAACTGTGACTTTGAATACATTCAAAGAGGAATTATCATATTAGTCAATACATCATACGGCTTATAAAACAGGACGGAAACAAAACGCATTCAACGAGGTGCATGAATTATAACTATTATAATCAAGTAGCCGGCATAATTGAATCGTTTTGTCCGTAAAGTCCTGAACACGCCTCCGGTGTTTAATCACTGAATCACAGCTAAAAGTTACGGTCCGGTAACACAATTACCAGATACCGTGTAAATTACTAAATACAGTTACAACCGGGAGATAGACACGGGAAAACATTTAGGTACTTGGACAGCATAATGAGGTCGTCTCCTACAACGAATTATTATTTTTTTAACAAATATAGCATATTAATTAGAAGACTTGATTTTTTTCGGCCAAAAATGTATAAAGTCTGCCATTCAAATTAAGAATAATTTGGTGACCGGACAAGGCAACGAAGTGGCTCTTCATCACTCCTTTGAAGTCACTAAAAGTGATGAAAAACAAAACGAAAGTTAAATAGGTTAAACGATCTTCGGGAAATCTCGAGCCATCGAGGCAAATTTATTATTTTTTTTTTCGTAAGAAGCAATTACTTTGTGGTTAGACATTATATTTAAAAGAATTAAAACACTTTGTATTTAAACCACGAATTTATTATTTTGTATATCTACCGGTTTCGCTTCGACCAAGCTTCATCATCTAGGAAATTTAAGGAAGCATTAATACCTACTTCTAAGGTGAATTGTATTTGAGTGTGAAAAGAGTTTAGAAGTTGGAGAAAGGAATTTAATTGTCGATCCGTACCTGACCAAATGCAAAATATATCATCGACGAATCTTTTCCATATGAGCACGTTTTTTAAGAGAGGAGATTTACAAGAGAATATGTTATTTTCTAAGTTATCCATAAATATATCAGCGACCAACGGTGACGTTGGGGCCCCCATGGGCAAGCCCATATTTTGTTCATAAATGATGTTGTTGAATTTAAAGTGATTTTGATTTAAGCATACATTAAACAAACGAGTGAGGTCATTGCAAAATATGCATAATAGATCTTACACTTTCTTTGTTAAATAATAGAATTGAGTTCAACGTATACCGTAAACCAACCTACACAGACATAACTATACACAACACATCTAATCACCCAATCTCACATAAACACTCGGCTTTTCACTCAATGGTACATAGATTAGTTTCCGTGCCCCTGTATAACACTAATTATTCAAAAGAATTATCGACTATTAAACAAATAGCGTCGAATAATGGCTTCGATCCTGACTTAGTTAATAAAATACTCAATAAAAAACTAAAACAAATATCTACAAATAAATTCCTTTACAAAAGTGCGCCGATAACAAATAACAATACTCAAAAATACAATTGGCGTAGGATTCTATTTATAAATAATTTTTCTAACCTAAGTGTTAGAAACCTTCCTCTAGAAATTAAACCGGCCTTCTACACAAATAACAATCTTGGCAAATTCTTAATCAATACTAAAGATAAAGATGATAAGTTAAGTCACTCGGGCATATATCAACTTAGCTGCAGTGATTGTCCTGCATTCTATATAGGAAAAACAGCACGAAACGTCAATATTAGAGTCAAAGAACATCTACGCTGTCGAAACGGTAAAGGTTTCTCTAAACTTGCAAACCATTTAATCGCAACAGACCATAATTTTAATAAAATATCAGGAACTCGAATGCTACATAAAAACAGTATAGGTCTTAAATTAGACAATTTAGAAGCTCTAGAGATTAGAAAAACGTTAAATACAAATAAGTCAGAATTCCTACTCAATAACCAAGTTAATCTATCAAATCAAAAAAATACACCCTATAGTCCTATCTTTAACTTGTTTCCGGCCATCCATCCCACCCCATGATATTATGTTTGTGTTATATTGTTATTCTGAGTCCCTTAATTATTTATTTCATCCATATCTAAATATTGTCCTTTATGTTAAAATGTAAGATGCATCAGACTTTTTATTATATTATTGAATACTGTTGCCCATTTACTTATGCTCATATATATACTGTTGTCTCCTTCCCCCTAATTGATATTCATCGTACCTCTGTAAAATTAATTTGCTTCCGTCTAATTATGTTCTTTTGTATTATAATTTATCTTTTTCTGTATAATTTACATTGTTGTCTCCCTCCCACTAATTGTTTACCCTTTGTATCCCTTGCATATTAATTTTGTCTCTGTCTAATTATTTTCTTTTGTGATTTTCTTTCTCCCTCTGTCATTCCACTTATATATAACCGATATCTCTGCCTTAGTAGTTAGTTATTATTATATTATATCCTGATGAAGCTTGGTCGAATCGAAACCGGTAGATATACAAAATAATAAATTCGTGGTTTAAATACAAAGTGTTTTAATTCTTTTAAAAACAAATTTATTATTATCGCGTGGTCGCTCCAATGGATGCCGGAAAAGGAAAAAATAGAGCAGAAAAATAAAAAATGCGTGTACGAGTAGGTACCTACCTACCTTAACCGCAAAGCAAAGGGAAACAAAGCTACATTGAATAAGAAGCTGTCAAAATATCTGAAAAGACATGAAAACCTTTAAATTTTAAATATGTACCTCTCAAAATTATCCATGAATTAATCAAACCACCACAAAATGAAAAAAAATACCAGGAAATTAAATGTAATATATTTTTAATAATGAATACCAATTTACAGCCTTTTCAAAAATTGATTTCGCACATCCTCTGAAAGTTTTCAATTCCTTCACTCCATTGAACTTCAATATTCTATTATTCGCACCAATCAGTAAAATTGCACATAATTTAAAAAAGCACAATGCATCTCTTGAAGATGAACATACTTACATTATAAGAATTTGCACGCCACGCGTGTATTGTATGGCGATAATATTCGAAGACTTGACACACCTACCCAAGTTTTAAGCCTCATTCACAATGGAGCGAAATGCTCGGCGCGGAGATTTTAAAAGCGTGGGTGTAGGTACTCTTAGTGCACAGCATCCCCAAATATCGTATAGGCCCTGAGAATTATTTTCCTCAGGGTCTCCTGTATGGAGGTAATGAAGAATTTTTTTTTTTAATTCCGTTATTTATTTATTTTTTTTTTTTTTATTTATGTTCAAGTTTCCACAAATATCAGATTACTAGAAGTCGGGATTTTTTTTTTCAGCGCAGGAATTCTGGAAATAGCTACCTGGGGGTTTATAACAAGGATTCTTCAGTGGACATCTTCAATTTAGCACTTTAAAAATGCGACAGATCGTTGTTGGGCACTTCAGTCATGTATAAAAAATATTAAAAAAGTATAAACAAATAATATATTTGTTTATAATTTTATAAACTATTCCTATGTAAAAGTCCCTAAAAAGTTTGCTGACAAAAATGGTCACAGAAAGGAACAAACAATGATGAACGCGATTTTGTTAAATTTTGGTCTATATTCTTAAATAGCTTGAATTAAATTATGTAAGCTATTTAAGAAACCACCAAATTCATCTTGCACACCTAAAATTTATCACACAATCAGACATCATTCAGAATGTGGAAATGGACACGGTAAAACCACACTGCCTTGTAATCTAAATAATTATTTAAAACTTTTATTGTACAAGTTTTACAGAGGTATTTAACAAACTAAATAAAGTAAATTAATAAATTTGCATGTTAAAAAACTTAATTTTCCAAAATTCTACATGTTGTAACTATTAAAAAACCAATTCAAAATCGTGAAACATGATAAAAAGGCAATGTGTCAAACTTTTGGCAAAAATGCCTTACCGATCTTTATGTTTCCATGAGTATTTTCTAAGAATTATAGTCGCAAAAGCATCGAAATCTTTGCTTTCCTTCAAGCGTAAATAAGTTTAAGATGACTAAAATTCCAAACTGCCATTGGCTGTCCGGATCCCGATCGAGTGGGATTGAAGCTTCCCATATTATGGGTTACTAGCTTTTACCCGCGGCTTCACTCGCAAGGTATTAGGGGGATTACTGTAACGCTTGCACTTATCAATTATTCCCCCCCCCCCTCCCGCATTCCAATTCACTCCCGGTACATTTAGTTTTCAAACAGCTCGCGTGTAACCTTAATTTCATAATGCCAGATCTCACCAGTAGTAAAAAAAAAAAATTATCCAATTTGGTGCAGTCGTTTGGAAGTTATGCGCTTACTTGTACAAACATTTCGGAGATTCGTTTTAATTTATATAGATAGATAGATATTAACTACGATATCCCGCAAATATATCAAAGTCGTTTCCACGGCAACGATTTGCTTTCTGACGTTAGCAATAACAGAAAACGTATAATAAATAAATATTTATAATTTCACAATGCCAGAGCTTATCACTACATACAGCCTATATTACTCGCACATACTGTAGCTCTCTATTGGTAAAAGAATTTTTTTAAATCGGTTTATGCGTGAAAGCGTAACAAACAAACACACGCAGTTTCACATTTATAATATCAGTATAGATGTCGTGAGCCTGAAGGGATTTGGGAAGGGAAGAAGCTGGGAAGAGAAAGGTTGGGGTACCCGGTACATCTGGTCACTAAGCACTGCTTTTGAAATTTCAAGCAAAGTTTCGATTCTAAATGGTGATCTTTCACCAGGGATACTGAGAGATTTTAGTAACCACCGAGATAAAATCGCTGGGATAAACAAACTCAGTTTTTTAGAAATTAAAAGAGTTGTGTAAATATAATTCTGCAATATACATAATTCATTACCACAACAACCGCAAATATTGGAAGACGTGCCCTGAAGGAATCCTCCTCCATGTGGAAATAATACTAACAAACCCGCATCGCGTTAAGAAATTCCATTTGCGAATGAAACCTCCGGGATACCCTCGAAGGATTTTGGCGGCCAGAATAATAATAAATAATATAATGTGATGGGCGCCTCTCCGCCTTGTGTCGGCGAGACCAATTTTAAAGGCAGGCCGTGGGGTTTAAAATATAAATATAATATACTCGAAAGTACAATACCAGGGCATCAGAGATAGCATGAGATCGAAAGACGCTGATGAAATTTTGCTAAACCCAGATTTTTCATCACAGGATCTTTTTCTATCTAAGAAACATACATTTCAATTCTGTTGAAACCGAAAACAAATTTAAGCTGTGTGATCAATTAAACAATGTTGGTTTTCCTTCCATTTTCTCAGACCTTCGTGGTAATTTTTGCAAAGCTCTTTTAACAATAAATATTATTTTTGCAGGTATATTTTAACACTTCGGTTAACACTAAAGCTATATATTATAAGATGGCGCTAACCAAACAAGGGTTAGAAAACCATTGATAGAGGGTAATTTTTGGAAGCGAGTGGAAGTAAAGGAAGACTTTCCTAGTGCGAACAAATTTAATTTACAGACGGTATTAAGCTCCCTTCAGGTAATTTTTAACAAAAAAACGGTGCTATACAAATTACCCATTCGAACAGTATTAATACGGTAACGTCTGGGTGGTTGAATTTCAGAACCCAGTTTCGAGTGCGTGTTGATTGCCACGCCGTACGCGTCGCGCAAATAACATCTGTGTAAGTGGAATTCAAAACAAAGCCACCGTTGAAATTCGGTTTTGAATTCTAGAATTCGTCACAAGATGTCGCCACTTTCGTCAGCAAGTCGGAAGGGAACGTGTCCCCCTAGATATAACTGCCACGAATTTGTTAAAAAGTAGTATCTCTCCGGATATGGAAATATTGACAGTAATTCATAGTTGTATCAAGCGGCCACATATGGCATATGACGTCATTCCCTCTCTCGGTTACTTTGTAACGGTGACTATCACTCGATGACAGTGGATCCGAGGAACAGGCTATTTTTGAAACCGGTTCCTATTGGAACAAAATGGTCAAACAAAAACACTAACTGGGCGAAGCCGAACCAAAAGCCGCCTGCAGGGCCTGGTAGCAAAAACCTGCGGAACGGGTTTTTAACTGCTAGTCATTATTATTACTATAAAACACATTTTATAATATTTATACAAGAAACAGCGCCCTTGAGGTGATTTTTCACAAAAACGGCGCTATATAAATCATCCAAATATTATTATAATAAACAACATAGAAGAATGGTTAAAAACTAATTGCTAAGGTGCAGTCAACTACGTACCTATATCTACAGACAAATAATATAATGAAGATGAAAGTCAAGCAAATGCTTACAGAAAGTAAAATTTTATTAGTTATTTAATGTCTCTAACAAAAGGGGTGCTTTATTATAAACTTCCCCGCGTTTTTGACGTTTACCCGAAAAATTCGCGCGAAATCTCATCGCCGCCATCTCGAAAACAGCTGATTCCCGCCAAAATTTCTCGTTCACATGCCCCAACTACCTGTGGACCTTGCGGTCCCAGGACCCTTCCACCAGGCCCTTTGTGCCCGGGCTATTCCGAGAAATAATTTGGAATGTGCCCGGTCGGACCGTCGAAACTGTAATACCGAAGTCTTTCTTACAAAAAAGCTGAAAAGAATTGGCGCGGAACCTTTCCCAAAGGTTATATCACGGAGCCACCGCAGTACCTATCAAGTTGTTATATTATAGAAAAGACCGTAATGAATGATTTCGCGGACTTTACGGGAGCTGAGGTAAAAATACAATGTTATAAAAGCTGGGAGGCGCCAATAGCCCAGAGAGAAAAATTACGTCAGAATATGTCTCTTAACCACTAGAGCGCTTTTTGCCACAATATGGCACTAATTAAAATACCTCGGATTGCTTTGCTGCCAATTTTGGCAAATTTTCCCTTATTTGTAAGTAATTAAGTAGAAGTTTACGATTTTATAATATTTTTTTTATAAATCCTACGAATATTTGAAAATCAACAAAAGACAGATGAATTCATTGGCTATATAGAACTATAATCAGTTTGTATGTCTCCATATTAAAATTCGGAGTTACGATTTTTTTAATTTGGGCGGAAAATATTCAAAATGATCACCAAAAAATGTCGAGCAATCGGAGAAAAAAGTTTTAAATTGCCCTGTGGCTCCAGCGATTAAGTATTTTTAATTATTACAATACTTAGATAATTTCCACGTACTGTTTTTATGCAATTTAACTCAAGAGCTCCTTTAATCTATAAAATAAGCGCGTAACCACCCATTTAGATATTTACATCTATATTTACTGGGGTGGAATTTTTTACAGATTTATATATTTTTTTATTTATTTATTTGACGCCCAGAGGGATTTAACATGATTTGTAGTGTAATTTTAATTTAAAAGATACTTTGAAACTAAGGAAATAACACAAATAAAACTACATTAGATAAAAGTCATACAACAAGTCATACAAACACAAACATAAACAGAGAAATACAGCTATTTTATTGGTTTACAAGATGTGTTTAGTGATAGTGTTGAAATAAATTTTTTAGGTGATCCACAAAACTCGCCAAGTTAATATTGAAAATGTCAACATCACCCAAGTACTTTTTCCACATGGTGTGAAGTCGTTAATATATCGTAATATATTAGTAATTAATCACACACCTAATATGCTGTCATAATGCAACATTGAATCATTGTGACTTCTTTAATTCGTGAGACTTGAATGCCTTATCAGTCTTAAATTAACCGAGAATGTTGGGTTTATCAAATTGATAAGTATCTATTTACAAACCTTTAAAACTTGCTGCTTTATAACATATTTTTCTTCTTTATTAATTGATAAATAATTAACAAATCAATTGATAATTGTTATACCAATTCAGTCAACATTGTTGGAAGTAATTTAAAATAGTAAAACCCATACTAGGCAGTATTATCGTACAATACTTAAGTTTTGTATGTAATTAACAATAAAATAGGGAAAATTTGTACCATATCTAACAACAACCATGTAACGGAAATAGCACAGAGAAGATAAAAAGCATATTCGTAGTTTACTTGCATAAATATACACAAAGACTTACATATTTACAATGTGCGGTCATACAAGCCAGTGACAGCTAGGTTAGGAATTAGACAAGTATGTTACATGTATGTATTTGATAATCTTTGCTTGTGAAATGGACCACACATCGTACTAAACACTCAAGAGCAGGAAGTGTTTCAAAACAACATGCGAGATTAGTGGTTTTTGAAGTTTACAGTCCAAACTATCGACGAAAAGGAGGCATTGACGTAAGTAGAGGCGCTAGGAGAAACAGACAACGCTGACAGTAAAGGGCGCGAAAACGAAAGTTAAATTAGGTTAGGTTTGACCAAGGAAACCAAAAGCTCCCCACGCAGAGGACAGGTGACAGAAACGATTTGGAATTCCTCCATCTTAAAGAATTATCGACAAATTTATATTAATTAATTTGATTATAGCGACCATTTACAAAACCAAAATAAGTATTTGCATTATACTATTTAATTAATAAATTACCTTATCAAATCCTTCCAAAGATTATACAAATGTACAGTGATTGCCCGCTTGCTCACTAAGAATTGACCACTTTAGTGATTTTATAAAAAAAATGTTCATAAAACAATCTGAAGATGGTAGGTACTTAGGCTACCTACACACTTAAACAATTTGTTTTATTATTAATTTTAATAGGTAAAACATTAACATTATTTAATTAAATGAAGACACAGTAAGCGAAACTCAATCGAAAATCAGATAAAGATATTGGCACCTTTGGAACCCAGGATCTCTCTCTTTCTGGGAGAGTGCTTTGACCACTGAGCTAAGGTGTCGATATCCAATTCGGTCACTTTTAACCGTACTACATACTTCGACTAAGAACCATCCATATTATCTTCATTTTCTTAACGCATATTTTTATTGGCTGCCATCTTTATGTATGAATATTGTTAAAACTAAAATTAATCACGAAAAATGCTTTAGACCATTGGTTTTCAATCTATGGTATGCGTACCCTTGGGATTCGCGAAGCAAAAATGAGGGTACGCAATATCATGGCACGAATGTAGGTTTTAAAACTCAGCTCTATCTTTGTGAAATTGAGCCAAATTTTTAAAAATTTGCTCTGCAAAGCAAGCTCAAGGGTCACATTTACGGTATGTTAACATTGTATGATTGATTGTAATGATTGTACAGGGTGTAACAGGAAATCGGGCTTTTATTTTAACTACATGATATGACATACTGAAACTCGAGAAACTCTTTAATACAAAATTTTTTGAGGTTAAAAGAATTCATCCTCTCAATACTCCTCTCAAGACGGCCTACGTGGTCCCGAGGCAAGACTCTCGACTCACAATCCGAAGGTCGCGGGTTCGAACCCGACGTGCGCAAATAAATTTTATTTGATTAATTTGTGTTATTTCACAATTTATTCATTTAAAATAATATATAGTTTATTTGCGGCACGTTCCAGAGTGGAAGATACTATCAGTATCGCCCTGGTGTAAGACCACCATTCAGAATTGAAACGTTGCTTGAAATGGCTTTAGCCGTGTTTAGTGACCAGATCTGAATAGCCAGGTACTTTCCCACCTTCCTCTTCCCTCTCCTTCCCCTCCCCACTACCTTCAGCCTCACAACATACCCCAATTGGGGATGCCATAGTCTCACTGGCTCCAGACGGGAGCAGTTGGGACTCTTGTGCGGTATTTCATATAAAAAAAAAAAATAAAAAAAAATACACTTGGTGAGTTTGGAGTTGTGTATGGAGAGCATGATTTTTTTGTCCTCGATATAAAAGACTTGGAATAAAAATTTTTCAGCTTCGCAGAATTAAACGTTAAAAATTTCCGAAGTCGCGTTACGCTCTGAATAAAATTAATTTGAATGTATTTGTGTGAATTGCTTATTAAATTCATGTAATAATGAGAGAATTAAAAAATTACAAATGAAACATGTCTTTAATTACACGTGTACACAAGAGATAAACAAATTTGTAGTAAGAGTCAAGGGGTAGGTACGCAGGCTCAAAAAGGTTGTCAACCGCTGATTTAGATCATGAGATTCTTAAATTCACCTCAAATAAACTTCAAAACTTCTAAAGGTGATTTTTAGAAACAATTCACCAAACGTTACCAATATTTCCTGGTTAACTAAAGGGAAAGTCAATTAAGAAAAAAACACACAAAATGTTGTTGAAAAAACCCGTCTTACCTCAACCCTCGGGTAGGTATGTAATTAGCGGGATTGTTCGGGTACAGTAGGTACCCGAGGGTCTTTTAGGGTTTTAGACAATTTTTCATTACCTTGGACCTCTGCATAAAATGACCTACGTTAAAGATTTATGTTTCCTTATTTGAAATAAGGTCATTTTGGGTTTTTAAATTTTCCATTAAACTGGGCCAGAACTTGGTATCAAAAAATAAATTGATTTTTTTTCGTAAATTGAACATTGAGGAAGATAATTTCTCTCAGGGATGGCGTGGGGAGGACCTTTTTGTGGAAAGTAAGGAATGAATTTGAGTAGGAGGGAAGACACAAACGGTAAATCGTTCCACAGCGGAGGTGCTGAACTCAAAGCAGAAGCGACCACTTCTCTTGTCTCAAATGTCAACCGTGTACAAATGATGAGCGCGTGTTTGGCGTGATTCCCGACTGTGCACCGGTGCCTAAGGAATCAACGACGCTAGTTTCTCGGGGGATCTTCCAATGAAATACCCGTAGAACAAGCTCAGCATTCCCACACGACACCTATGCTGTATGTCCTAAAGGTTGCAATCCGTTTGTTGAGACAGGAGGATCTAACAAACAGACCGCCGGTTTCTGCACTGAGTCGAGGGTTCTGTCAGGTATTTTGGGGCTCCAGACCAGAGGCAGCTGGCAAATTCAACCGTGGGACGAAATTGCGATTTTTACAGATTTTTTATTGAAATAAATACATGCGAATGTGAACGAGGCAAAGACTGTGTGCCAAGATCGAGTTGTTTGGCGGTCGGTCTCTGCCTACCCCTGCGGGAAACGGCGTGATGGTTAGTAAGTCAGTTAGTTAGTTAGGACCTACCTACATAAAAATACCTAGGGAGAAGATTTATGTTTCCTAATTTGAAATTTAATTCGTAAGACTGATTGCTGGGTTCATATAAAAACGTACACGTATGGTACCTAACTAAGTACTTCATTTTTATTTTAAACAAAAATGCTAGATTAAGTTGACAACTTAGTAGGTAGTTATCTATAACTACATGCTTGTTTCTAGTTTAGTAATATAATGTTTTAACCATTGTAGTAACTACGTAGGATAAAGCCTTAAAAAAAACTTGTACAACGCTCTTAGGGTCAACTTTCCAAGTATAGGTAGAACATCATGGCATCATACCAGGAACAAATGAATTATAAATACGTTTATAGATTTTCACAGCCAAAAGTATTTTCGTTATTTGTTTTGTTTTGTTATGTGTAATTGTGTTGATCTGCGCAACTGCCCTGATGATGGACATTGTAACGCAGTCCGAAATGTTGGCTGAAGAAGAAGGTAGCGCAACACGGCGTAAATAAATAACGAAAATGTATTATAAATTGTAACCATCATCATCTGAAGAACAGACAGATCCATCATCAATCGAGAATAAATCACTGTCAAAATCGATTATAAAATCGACAAAGCATTATATAAAAACAAATGTAATAAAATATTAATTAATAAAATCATGGGTTGAATTCCAAATATAATCATGTGATTGCGGCTTTCGTGGTTCAGTGGTTAGGGGCCATCCATAAATTACGCCACACGAATTTCATGATTCCCCCCCCCCCCCCGTCCCTGTCACACATCGTCACATTTGTGAGACCCCCCCCCCCCTAGTGTGACGTCACATATTTTGCAATTTTACGTCTAAAAATTTAGATTTGCAGAGCTGATGCCCCCCCCCATACACCTTGTTACACAATGTCACACTTCTCTACTCCCCCTCCCCTCCCCCCCTAAAGGTGTGATGTAATTTATGGATGGCCCCTAATGATCCTTGGCTATGAATCCGGAGGTCGCGGGTTCAAACCTCAGCGTGCGCAAGTAAATTAAATTTTGTTAATTTGTGTTGTTTCAATAATTTATTCATTAAAAATAATTAAGGTGAAGTTATACGTGAAATCCTATTTAGATTAATCTTTACGACGAATCGGTTTACATTATGAACATCAAAAAATATGCTACAGATACATTGAAGTTTTTAGTACCTTTTCTATGTATTGGAATTAAAATAAAATTATTATTTACGTAACAAAAAAAAAACGCGTAATCAACTAAAAAAAATGTTTTTTCACGACTTAACTATGAAGTAGGTAGGTAATCAATGTGAGAAACAATTAAAAAAAATACTCCTTTATGGCTGAGACTATTTTTGACGTTTTGTGTTCTAACTTTTTTCATATATATAGAGAATATTTGCTTGGCTTCGACCCTATAGAGGTCAAGTAAGAAAGGGGGGAATTTTATACAAAGTTTTTTTTTGGACCTCTACCAAGGACAACTTAGGTACTATTAGATTAATAATGGCGCAAATAATATTATTGTATTTTCCACGAATTGTTGCTGATGGAGGGGGGGGGGGGTTGTATACCCCCTTTATATACGGCCTTTTCCACAACATGCCTAGGTATCACGATTTGGGATACCATAGTCTCACCGGCTCCAGACAGTTGGGTCTCTTGTCCAGTATTCACATATTTTTTTTAAAATACACGTATTTTATCAACTGGTAAAGAATCTAAGATTGTGTGTGCATCTTGAACGAATGATATTTGAAGTTATAATAAGCCGGTGCTCAGTTGTTAAAATATTAATATTAATGATGGTGATGATTGATAATTGTTTACGAGGTGAACACAAGGAGAAGTCTGTAGTGAAGTGACAATGCTTTATAAAATAAAGAACTTTCAATAAATGCTGAGAATATAATACTATGCGCAAAGACACACCGTCTACCACGACAATATTGTAAATAATAATACAGAGGCAATACTATATTCTTTATAGTGTTCAGAAAATGACAAAATAATATAAGTGAAGATAAGATAAAATGTTACTGAAATTTAATGGTGTGATCTAATTATAGCTAAAGCGTAACGTGTTATCTGCACAACACAACATAATAAAATAGGTTAAATAAAATTTAATAATAAAACAATTTTATGTTATGTTAAGTTTTTTTACAATAGCTCTCCACACAGGAAGCTCTGAGACAAAAAATCCCTGAGGGCCTACGTCATCTTTGGGGTGTGTAGAGGGGCCTTTATAGGAAAGGGAAGGAGATGGTGTTCTGGGAAGGAAAAGGGTACGAGGGGTGGGTAGGAATTTGGGGTTCAATATGTCTAGAAGTGACGGACTCATGAATACATCCCTCCCATTGCGGTGCAAGGTGATTAATCGAGAGAGTCCGGCTGGATAGGTCAAAAGATCTCCCTCAACCAGTCTCTCCAGATCCAGACGAATACGCCGCCAAGACCTAGACAAACCTCACCCCGAGAACCGGGAAACCCCTGCTAAGTCAACAAGCAGCAATAATATAAAATCAAAAATAACCTGATGTTTATCTCCTGTCGTAGCATTTGTGAAAGCTATGGCGTTCTCTCCTCACTTCCTACCCCATTGGAGACAAGACGTGGTGGCGCGCAGAGGCGCGGATACATGCGTCCGTTGCCTCATACAAAACCAAAATTTAAAAAATCCAAACACGTCTTTTAAAAAAACTAAATTCCCAAAAAGGACACCAAAAATAATATTATCTATTTGTCAAAGATTCCAAACTTACTACGCAGGGTTTAGACACATTTCGTTTTCACAAACACTAACTTGAACTGGTTATATATATTTTTTTTTGTTTTCAGCCGGTCTGGGCTGCGAGCCCGCGGTTTCACTGGGTAAACTACTCGTCCACTTGTCCGCAGAGTAGACGCGCGTTATCGACACAAGCTCACGCGACGAAGAACGAAAGCCGACTGAACCGCGCAAAGGACTCGACAATCTGAAAGCCCCCCTGTCCGGTCCCGAACAAGGAACTGTACCCGATCAAGAACTAGTAAAAAAAAATAAGGGTAGAGGGGGAGAGTTACCGTTTAAACTAGATGGTAAATTTAAGAACAGTCGTAGTAGTGTACGTATCTTTTAATGTCAGTATGTAATTTTTTTGGTTGTAATTTGAACTTTTTTGCGTGTGTGCATTAGTTTGAAAACATCATGAGGAATGTAAGTTTGGGCTGTGCGAAACAATTAATTTGAAAATAAGGGTGATAAAAACAATGCTCTGAACGAATAAATTAGGAATTTAATAAGTTTTTTTTTAAATATATTGGTATACACATTGTATGTAATTTATTATTTATTTATTATAATAATTAAAATATAGGTGCTGTCAAAGTGACAGTGAGATGACGATAAAATATGTACTTTATTTTTTAATAGCTGGGGATACCCGGCTTCGCTCAGGGCAACTTTAGAGAGTGTTCCACAAAGTTATTGAAATATAGCCTGTACCCGGCATGCGTTGCAATGCCATTCAAATAAATAAATTGACTCTCCCTTCTTATCCTTTCCCGTGCGTCCCTGTTCCCTTCTACCTTCCCCGCCTTCCCCGCCTTCCCCGCCCTCGTCTCTTCTCTCTCCACGAAACCCACCTTCCCCCTACCAATCCTCCTGCAAAAATATATGAAATGCACACATTTTCATTTACACAAATTTCATAACGCCAGACCTTACCATTATATACAGCATATGTTACTCGCTGATAATGTAGCTTTCTATTGGTGAAAGAATTTTAAAAATCGGTTTGGTGGTTTAGGCGTGAAAGCGTAACAAACAAACAATCAAATCGTTCCTCTTTATAATTTTATATAGTATAGAAAAAATATTTAAAATAATGATTGGAATATTTCCATAGCTCCATTTTTCGAGTGAAAATCACCTCTTGGGGGCGCTTTACAACTTTATTTATTTATTGCATATCCCTTCACTTAGCCTTAAATAACTAACAATCTACAATAAAATTTATTACTAGTAAGTATTAGGTAGTTTACGACCAAGATTAAAAACTAGTGACTTACTAAGACTTGTTATTGAGGGGGTATTTCACCACCCTCCTAACAGAGTATCCATACGATAACATTACATTTTCGTTTAATTAAAAGCGATTTATTTATTTAAAAAGTCTGGGTTCACTATTTGGTACTTGTATCTGTGAATAGTGGTTATATACAGGATAAGTAAACCTAGTTTTTTTTACCAGTTGCGAGTATTTATTTGTTTATTTATTAATATTCGTTATCGTATGGATAAGCTATCAGGAGGATGGTGAAATGCCCCCTCACTACTACAGATTTATAACTCTAAACTAAGACTTATAGCTAGCAATTAACTATTATTGAGACGTAACTTTAACTAGTGACTTATAGCTAGTGACTAACCATTATTGAGACCTATAACTAGAGACAGATTTAAGCCCCCGCATTCCACTTTTATAACATATTTATCTTAAATACTAAATTTTATTATTCACACTTTATTTATTACTCACAAATAATTGCCCAAATTGCCTCTAAAATCATGAAACATTTAAATCTTTAATGGCCTATATCTTATAATTTAAATCAAAAATAAATAAAGTAGCTCACGTCCGTACTAGATATTATAACTTTTGATTACAAAAATATTTTTTCAGTTTGGTTGGGTATTTTGATCTTTAACCCAAATTTAAGATTGGCATGAAACTGGCCGAAATGGGCCGCGCATATGTTCCTCTTAAGAAAGTGAAATGTCATATTTCTTTAAACTTAATTAAAAAAAAAACTTCAAATGCTTGTTTGAAGTGTCAATTTCCTTGGAAATGATTAATCCCACATATCTGGGAATTTCTTAGGTTACGCGAACCATTCTGAGGTTTAATAATAAATAAATAATTGTAATTTTTTATGTTCAAAATTTTATAGCTATTCACACGTGGTCAAGTTGAAGCGAGGGTAGCGGGTTCGATTTTACGCCGACAATAAATGTTTGAAATAGAATTTTATAAAGTTTTATTCGTAACTAGGCAGAGGGAATCAAATTAAATCCTGAATGAAATAAGAACACGAGTCACAACAGCACATAATAATTTAATGCAAAATGTCTGGATCGTGTCAACAAGGTTTTTTAATGTTTGCAGGTGCAATCAACCATTTCAAAAATTCCGCCAAAGCGTTACACAAGTTTTAACAACGTGCATGATGTTTTCGATGTTGAATTATTATTATTTATTTTTATTATACTCCCGTACGAACTTTTACAAACATGAGATATACATATTAAGTTAGGGGTCGTCCATTAATCACATGATGTTTTTTAGCAACTTTTTAACCCCCTCCCCCCCTGGTGATATGTGGTGAGGTTTTAGACTACCCCCCATACCCAAAATCACTTGTATTTTTTTAGTACAAAGTATATTGAAATTTTCAGAATGTTGTTTTAAGGCAAAACATAGGCGGCAACGATTTACGCATGTATTCGGCGTCAAAATCACAGACTTACTGGCGACTGGTGAGCCGAGCGGTTGTCGCAACGCGCGGGGAAATCATTGCCTGGCAACGGTGAGTCAAGGTTATGCGCCGCTGTTTGGTTTAGAAATCGTGTGTGCAACGAAAAATAAATACACGTGATATCTCATTTTATCCCCACCCCCCTCCTTGTGATATTGTAGTTGCCTAAAAACATCACGTGATTTTTCACAGTGAAATTTTAGATTTTATGCAACAAAGCTATAAAACAAACACTTCCACTTGCCATTAGATAGGACGCAATATAAATCAGACACCCAGAGTCTTTGATCATCAGCCAAGACCCAAACCAATATCAAAGATTTTTATCAAAACCAATTTGCAAATACGCATTTCCAATGACAAGATGCTCATTGTATTTTATTTTAAACATAGTATAGGGTGGGCCATAAACATTTGTATTTTTGAAATAACCAGGAAAAAAATACAGATTGTATTTAAATAAATGATTATTGATAAGAACAAAAATATGCTGGACAATCATTTGGTAAAAATAATTTTGTCAAAATGGTCGCCATCTCGCCGCTGGCATTTCTCAAATCTGGCCCTTAGATTTTCGAAAACTTTTCGACACAAATCTCGGGGCATGTTGACCATTTTTCGATGGATGTTTCTCCTTTTATTCGAGTAGTCGCTGGTTTATTTAGGTAGACTCGACTTGTAAGATAAAATATATACAAGATACAAATATATCCTATAAAAAAATTAGCTGGGGTTAGATTCGGGCTGCGGGGAGGCCATGTAATAACTCCTCTGCGCGAGATCAGTTTGTTAGGGAAAATTTCTTTAACCATGGGTAAACTCTCATTGAAATTTTTTTACATTAACTCCACACAGGAGGCCATGAGGAAAATAATTTCCCTCAGGGCCTATGTCATCTTTGAAGATGCTGTGTGGAGGGTGCAGTATGGCAGGTTTGCACCATCTGCTGCATCCAAGTCTATTATTGTAACTAACGAAATGCGCAACTATGGTTGAA
This sequence comes from Glyphotaelius pellucidus, assembly GCA_936435175.1. Taxonomy (NCBI): domain Eukaryota; kingdom Metazoa; phylum Arthropoda; class Insecta; order Trichoptera; family Limnephilidae; genus Glyphotaelius; species Glyphotaelius pellucidus. Next base: position 22,900,108 of record OW386555.1, on the reverse strand, counting down.
AAAATTCTATCGCCAATGCATCAGAACGCTTGCGCGTCAACATATTCGGATCGTCTCGTACAGACATGTTTATTAGCGCCATGTTCTTTTCGCCCCTCCTGCTCCATGGCCGCCCTATTTGTTTTCGATTGAGAGTCGTGCCGGTTGCATCGAAGTTTTTAAACCATGATTTAAATAAATTAACACTTGGGCACTGATTTGTTCTGTAATACTCTGTAATTGGTGATGCGAACGAAATAGTCGGCGTGAATCATTGTTTTGTAAAACAGAATAGAATCACTGTTGAACAGAATAGAACAAAATCATGATTTTGTAAAAATGTTTTACCCAGAAAGCGCGTTGCTCTCCCGTAAAGCGATCCAATGTGACTAAATTTTCAAAAAGCGAGGAGCCGCGCGTAAGTGGCCCCGCTCTCATCCCCCGTTCGGAATCCCCGTTGGCACAACTACAAAAGTGCAAATGCTTATGGCCATATGACATTATGTTGTTATTTGTATTTTTGTAATAAACTGCGCCAGCTCTCAACCTAGCAGTTTCTAGTGAGACAGGAACAGCAAACAGCACATCACCAATTGTATTCAAATATCGGAAAATTTTATAAAAAAATATGTTATTGATTGACACGGTGATTTGATAGACAGTTGTTAGTTGTAAAAGTTCAAGATACTTTTTTACTTGAACGTGCAACTAAACACTGTCAGTACCTTAATTTCGTCTTTGATTAATGGTACCTATTGTGTATTTTAATAACCATTCTTGGCATTAAATAAATATATCTAGCAGATATATGCCTCGTCTTCGAAATCCAACTCTTCATCTATTCGTAGATCCACGAAAAAAAGGCAAGCGTCTTGTATAGCCAAAGCGTAATGTAACAGTCAGACTGACTGAGGGTGGTTAATAGCAAAAAGCACCTAGCGATCGTGAGAAGGGAATGACGGATAGCTAAATCCCACAAAAAGTCTCGCGACGTTTTTTTCTCCGAAGTACGGCGATCGGAAACAGAATGATTCCGGCAAGATGAAGTTTTGGGAAGTACCTATATATTCAAATCTAGCGACCAAACACGGTTAAAACCTTTTCAAGCCATGTTTCGATCCTGAGTGGAAAAGAATCAAAAGTTTTCAAAATTTGTTTGAAACTAAGAAACAATTTTATAATTGAAAAGACATTGGATATTAGAGATTAATGATTTTACATTTTTTCGCGTGCCAATAGTTTTTTATAACCTTCTCCGCCTAGATCAGCGATGATCAACCTTTTTCGCTGCAGGGCCAATTTATCCTTTTTTAGTTGGTTGACGGGCCGCGGCTCGAAATTGTTAAATTTGTAGTCGTTAGTGTCACAAACCTATTTGTGTTCTATAAAACGGTATATTTTTAATAAAAAATATATATAACGCAAAAAACGAAGCGCCGCAGGTGAAATTTTTTTAACTCCAAGGGTGCAAACCAATGAACACTATCGATTGTTATCATTCTGAAATATTAAAGAACATATAAAAAATACCTGAACGCAATTTTGGGCAACCACTGTTGATTTGTCATTCCGAAAGTTAAACAGGACTTATTCAAAACAACTTTTGATAAAACAGAAACCTTTAAAATGCATCAGGCATAGATCAACACAAGAAAAGCGCTGCGCTGCGAAGATGATTTTTTTCTATAAATTTTGTGTGTGATATATATAAGTATTATTTAAGTATTGATATATATATGTCATTAAGGTATGTTTTTAGGTTTTCACGGCCAAAAAGTATTTTTGTTATTGTTTTTGGGGTGTTATGCCGTGTTTCGCTGCCTCCTTCTTTAGCCAACGTTTCGGACAGCGTTACAGTGTCCATCATCAGGACAGATGAGTAAATGATATCGGTGAGAGTGTTTACTTATGTGTGTCGAAGCGATACCGTGCTGCCAGCTCAATTTCTCTACGAGCTGGTGTTAGAAAAAATTTCAGCATGGTTTTTTGCGTTTAGCTTTGGTGTAGCCGTCAATTACTGAAAAAAAAAAAAAAAAAGTAGTCATTAAGGTGATTCTCCAGTCCTTGAAAAGTTCGAAATTGCAATCCTCGCCTTTTTTTGGGGGATTTAAAAATATACAAAAAGACTTTTTTTGGATAGGTTGGAGAAGGTATTTGAGGGTTGTTTTTTACAGGTTGATTTCGTAAAGGGCTGTAAAAAACTTTTACTCCTTTTTAAGGTTTAATTCTCAAATCCAAATTCGTTGAACGCTGCCCATTTTGATTCATGCCGAAAAGAACAGCGTAAAATTGCATTGTTTTGTTTTATTTTATGAAATTCAGGCACAAATATTTTTTTTTTTCGATTATTTCGTAAAGAACTTAATTTGCCACGTTATATAATAAAACTTTATCCGAAAATGGATTCATTAGAAAGAGATTTTATTTTTACTAGACTTATTAAAAGACTTGTTAAAAAAATTGGATTATTTCCAAGGCCAAGATAGTTCTATGCGCAGTATTCAATTGCCACTTCTATAATATAATAATAATAATTGGATGATTTATATAGCGCCGTTTTTGTGAAAAATCACCTCAAGGGCGCTGCACAAACTTACAATACATTTCTAAAATCTAGAAAAACTACAAACTAGAAAAAACAATTAAAACAACTAATGGCTAAAAATTGCATCCACAGGTTCATAAGAAAATATATGTACAATGTCTCGACCAATGAACGCGATGCTTCTTAAAAATGTATACAGGTCCATACTTACCTGGGAGGTCGCTTGAAATTAACACTTATTGTCTATTAAGAAATTTAGATATAGTTCGCACGCAGAGGACATTATTGTGTACACTTGTTATATGTGTTTAATCCTGAAATATATTTTAATATTAGTATAAAATACATTCTTTGATGAGTGTATTTTGGAAATCAAAAGCAACATTTTATAGTGGGCGGTACAGTAGTACAAGGATTTGATCTTCCTAAATGTGATTCGTAACGAGACAGATTGATGTGCAAAGATTCAAGTAATTAGAAAATTAATTAGAAAAGTGTAATTAAGACATATCATAGAAAATAAAAGTATGATACTCTCAGATAGGTTTATTTAAATTAAGGATATGAGAGCCCAAAAAGGTAGGTTTTTAATTTGGACCTAAATTCTGTTGGGCTTGTTATGCATCTTAGTTCCGGAGGGAGTTTATTCCAAGCCTTAGGCCCAGATACTCCAAAAGCGCGATCTCCAAACTTTGTATTTGGCTTGCGTTTAGGTTCCATTAGTCTGCCTATAGCTGATGATGTTGCTGATCTAAGGGTTGACTGCCTCGGACCAGTATTTTCCGGGACACATAGTTCAGAGATATAAGGTGGGGCCATTTCATTGATTGATTTAAACACCATCCAGCACAATTTGTACTGGATTCTTTCAGGGCACTTGAGCCAATGAAGGTTACGAAGGTGTTCTGAAATGTGTGAATATTTAGAGACTCCGGTTATGAGCCGTGCCGCTGCGTTAAAAACGGATTGAAGTTTGTCAGTTTGATATTTTGGAAGGCTAGCATAGATACCGTTACAATAATCGAGTCGCGAGACTACGTAAGAGTTGATTAGTAGTTTTGTCGCCTCTGTAGGAAGATTTATCTAAGCGATCAAATTTTCAAATCAAAACCACGTGATTTTGCATTGATTCGCATGGATTCATGCAAGTAAATATGTATGCTACTTAAATTATAAAGAACCCATGTAAAAATAATATTATTGTGCTAAAATTGATTATTTTTATTGAGGTGTGTTATTATAGCCTTCTTATAACTATTTTCCCTGCAGTTGAACAAATCTGCTACTTTTGAGAAAGTATTGCCAACTGCGTGGAATCTAGGTACAAGACCATGTTAGAATTATTATTTTGAGCGGCTGATTCAAAACTTTAAAGAAAGACTGAAGTTCTTTACCACAAACTTTTCGATATTTTATTTAACCAAGTGGGGAAGTACGAAAAGGCTCGCGGTCCGCGGGTTGCTCATGACCGATCTAGAGGTTAATCCATCGACGTTCCGAGAAGGACGAATATTTTAGGACTACTCACCACTCATAGATATGGAGAACGTGATACGAATACTAACCTATTACAAATAAGCTAAACTTTATTACCTTATTAACCATTCTACGCGAATAGTACCTACCTTAAAATAATATAATAAGCGAATCATTCAAAACGACACTAACTTTACCAAGTAAGAATCGTAAGCAGTAGAAACAAGGGAGATGTACCACGAAACAGTATTAGAACAGAACCGCGCGAATATATGAGTAGTGTCGCCAACACCGTTCAGTCACCCATACTACCGCGAATAGAATCTATGAACAGCGGCGCCCCGGCTTTTTTTCGACCTACATACCAAAACAAGCATACACACCAAACCAAACCTACACACCAAACCAAACCTACACACCAAACCAAACCTGCACACCAAACCAAACCTACACACCAAACCAAAAATACACACCAAACGCACATAAATTACATAGCGTAGCCGCTTTGGTAGTTCGTGCAGTATGGTCGTAGCTCGGTGCAAGTCTACGGTAAAAATGGTGACCCGACCACTCAGAATGAAAACAACTAATATTTCTAATAGAAATATTAAAATCGAAGAAAAATAATTGCCAAATTTTAAGCAAACAACTAGAATTAACCAACACTCCCATTTTAAAGTTATTCCCTTTTTCCCTCTCTAACCCCCACCCTCCCTTGACCCCTCCTCCAACCATTATCTGATGCTCTCTCCCTCTTTTATAGGCTCTCCCTTTATTTTGTGCTTACCTCATTATCTTAACTCTGTAATTTAACATAGTTTATATGTTTATTGTCCTGAAGAAGGTCGAGTTCGACCGAAACCGGTCGACGAATATAAATTTAAATAAAGTGGTTTTAAACAAAGAACTTGTTGCATTCTGCAAAATGTCAAGCCACAAAGTGTTCGCTTTTTTCGATAATTTAAAATCTATCAACTTCTAGGCCCCAGACAGGTTAATGAAATTTTAATCTGATCAAACCAGAATTATTTCGATACTTTAAAACATTTTACCAATTTCACAGGAAAACTTGAGTTAAAAAACTTACTTCGGATACGGACACGCTTGTATCGATTAGTCCCTTTTCTATGGAACCAAAGCGATCGAAGAATATTGTTTTTTATACTAAATTAGTAATACAAAGTGATGAATATTCAGTAGGTAACATGCTGATCATCCTAATTCATAACAAAAAAATTACAATGTTGAAGACGAACATCGTAAAATTTGCGATACGTGATATCCTAATCACCGTGTAATCATAAACATGTACAAAAGCCGGAAGTAAAACACGAGACAGCCGGTACAAATAACTAGTGTTTTTTGTTTGTTTAATAATTGCTAAGCAGACGCTAACTATGTTTAAAAAAAAGGAGCATATATTATTAGTTATTACAAGTTTAGCGTTACGTGATTTCCTAAACACACTGTAGTCATAAAGCACACTAAACGGAAGTGACACGTAATTTCGTAATTATGACTTTTACTTTTTAAATAAGTGTACGCAGTGCAAAAGGTGAATAATAGATGAGATCGGAAGTGAATTCGCTGAAAATATATTAGGAATTGTTTTAAGTCAATGTTTTGGTTGAGGGTTCGAATGTGTTACGGTTGGTTTTGGAATGCGCACAAATTATTTTTTAAATATAATATTTGCACAAAAGGAACTTATATGACATACCCAATTCTATGCATGTTGGGGTGTAGAAAATTCGTTTTTTTGGGAAGCTTTCACACACGATTCACGAGAGTCTCGGACTCGCACATGGACTCGTTCATAAAAAGCCTATCTTCACTAGAATTTTTTAACATTTAAAAAATTTTAACTTTAAAAAAAAAATCAGTTTTGAAATTTGAAAGATTTTGAAATTTAAATCTTTTGAGAGTTTTTGAAATTGGAAAATATTTTTAAATAAAATTTTTGGAAAATATTTTTTTTTTTAAATTTGAAGTATTTCGATTCTTACGCCCTCAAAATTTCAAAATCGAGCGTCTTATTTGCACGGGGCAAGTACCATACCACAGGACCATAATTATTTTAATGTGTAATAATTTATTTTTTATTGATTTAATGTATTTTTTATGCATAATTTAAAAAATAAATTAGCATTCTGCACTCCTTCTCCATATAAACTATAAGTGTTCGAAATTTCATACTCCTCCATCTGCGCTTTTAGATTTTAGATTCACCTTAATTATTATAAAAAAACTTTTAGATTCAAAAAACTTTTAGATTCACCTTAATTATTATAAAAGACCACTTTTAACATTTGAGGCGATGGAAAATATATAATTCAAAACTTCAATTGCTTAAAATAAAAAATCTACTTTCGCATTCGACAGCGCGTCAATTCGCGGTCGATCCCTACAATAATTTCTGTGTTTTGTTGTTACGTTGGTATTCCTGATAACGCAGGCCTAGATGCTAAATCATAGTCGACTTCAAGCGGATACATGAAATTACGCGTAATTATAAAAACATAAAAGCCTTTTTTCGTTTTATTTTAATATATATCCCGAGATTTTTATGGTTTTTATTATAAAAAATATTCGTATTAAGCGTATCCGGTTCGATCGAAAGATTAACTGCAATTTTGTAGAAATTTGTATTTTTTAGAAAGTTTTGGTGAATTTAAGTTTTTTGAAAATAACTTTTTTGAAAATTGTAAGTAACCTTCCCATATTTATCTATCTTTACTGTAGATACTTACCGAAGAAAACAAATGCTCTACCTACTAACGTATTTAATATTAAAATGTAATTTCTTATCAACAAATCTTGGAGATAAATCAAATAACCTGCTTAAAATCTTTTCATTCTACGAAATAGTGTGAATGGACTTCCGCTCTGTATACAGTTACAAAGTGTCCGGAGGTTTGTGTGACAATTTTATAAGGGAAGTTGAAAATTGGCACTGAGAGGGTCGTTTTGAAAAAAAAAAACAAATAGCGGGCGTATTAAACATATTTAAGAAAAAAGTTAAGACGCACCAGGCAATTTGAGTTCGATGAAGAATGCACCAAAGGATATATACCAGATATTATTAAAAGTAATAACACGTAAAACGAGCAAATAAGTTTTTTTTTATCGTATTTTTATCACAAAAAATTTTGGAATATTCATTCAAATACATTAATTAAACCTGCGATTGTCGCACCCATGGTTCCTTAATAAAAAAAAATAATAAAATTTATTCACCAATAGACTTTTCATTTATTCTTTATTGACAAAAAGGTAGTGGCTGGAAAGTAGCTGGCTTTCAGCAGGGTTTCTAATATAATATACAAAACAAATAATTAAATTAAAATAAATTCTTTTAAATAATACAATAAATAAATAAAAATAATTAAATCAAATCTCAAATTATACACACACAAAATGATGTAATAATTAAATAAAATTGACTAAAAAAAATTATATAAAATAATTAAAGGTTTGATAAAATTTAATAATGTAAAGCATAATTGCGTGAAAGACACAATATATTACAAGTTCTGCTTCATAACACAGGACACAGTTACATATTAAATGCCCCGCATCACGATTGAAAAACTCGGTAAATATCCAGAATCGCAGGACACGGTAAACATTTAAAAAACATTTCTTCAAAATTCGCAAATTCACTTTGTGGCATCATTATTAATTTAATGAAAAACAAATAACTCTGTGTACACCACTATTTAATTAACAATATCAACATGTTTCGAAAACTATGTTTTCTTTTTTTTTTTCTAGTTTTTCATTAAATTTAAAAAATATTTTAAAAACACTTCGTAGGAATTTGTTAAAATTGATTGTTGACTTGGCGACCATTATTATTGATATGACAATAATTTTAAGGTTAGCTTTTTTTTATAATAGTTAAATTTAAACTAAAGTCCAAGAACCTAAAACAGCTTGGGTTTAATAAAAGAAAAAAGAATTGGCCTAAATATCCAATTTTCAAAATTATTTAAAAACATGGCATGAACAAAAGACGGTCAAATTGTCCATATTTTGAACGAAATAGTAAAAAAAGGGTTATATTCCGTTTCTGGTGCCTGAAGAAGTTGTTTCTCATTGTTATTACTGATATAAAATGTTTTTTAAATAATTTAGCTAGGGATTATTTATTTATTTCATTTATTTATTAATTTTCGGGAAGTCAGTTTACATTTATTTCAGTTTGTACATAAGTATTACATAGCCAAAATAAAACCAATTATGGATTTCCTTCTTGTGACTTTACCTCTGACTTTACTTGTGACTACCTGTGACAGCATAATATTTAACAAGCATAAGTAAATTAAATTTATGAGAAAGTGGTATGAATCTAAAAATTATACAATAATTATAAGTAAACGAAAAATTACAAAACAAAAAATTTATCAATGCATTGGTGATCATGGAGGGAGGTTGTGCATATAAATTAAATCATAACAGAAATATAACAATAGAAACATTACTTTATTCACGAGCCATCAGAGAAATATTCTTTTATTATGGACATTAGCCAAAAAATCTTACATGTAACCGTAAGATTTACGTCATCAAATGCCATTCCCCCTGCACAATCAAAGTTTAGCGTCACACACTTTGATTTCCCTATTCTCACTTCCTTCCTTAGCCCTTATCTGCATCCCCATCTAGCGACAAATTAGTATGCCGGGGGAAGACGATTCATGTCATTTCAAGAATACCCATGAAAGAACAAAAAAATGACGAAAGAACCACGTAAGTTTAATTAATTAATATATTTTGTTTTATTATAACACGTGGGTAGTTTTTGTAGAGCCTTTTTGTGAAGCACTACCCAAAGGTTCTTTGGGACGTTGGTGATGCACTACTAAGCAATGCAAAATCTTGTTATTTTGATTTGAAAATTAGGTGGCTTAGAAATATTTTAGATGCTTTAATTACGGCCGGCGAAGTCCAGCGGTAAGGCTCTTGACTAGCATTCCGAAGGTCGCGGGATCGAATCCCGGCGTGGTAAATAAATTTTATTTGATTAATTTGTGTTATTTCACAATTTATTCATTTTAAATAATATATAGTAATTTGCGGCACATTCCAAAGTGGAAGATACTCTCAGTATGGCCCTGATGTAAGACCACCATTCAGAATTGAAAAGTTGCTTGAAATGGCTTTGGTGACCAGATCTGAATAGCTAGGTACTTCCCACCTTCCTTTTCACCATCTCCTTCCCCTCCCCACTACCTTCAGCCTCACAACATACCCCGATTGGGGATGCCATAGTCTCACTGGCTCCAGACGGGAGCAGTTGGGACTCTTGTGAGGTGTTCATATAAAAAAAAAATTAAATACTGCGAGTAGAACACATATTTGCCTTTGAAATAATCGACTATTTAAGGCCCCTAGAAACAAAGACGGAAGTGTCCACCACAGGCCGAAAATGAGTTAAATATGCAGTTTTATAGAGAAAGGTTCATTCTTTCTCGATAATATCTGTTTGTAACATAAATGTCATTAAACCATAGTATTTTGGCTGTAAAATTTTATTGTTGTAACAAATACGGCAGTGTTCACCTCCTGAAACAAAAGCGGCAGTTTTTCAAATAGCCAATCAGGACGCTCTATTCACAATGGCCGCCATACTTTAAGGCGGCGCTCCTCGGCTGAAAAAGAAGAAGATGGAGAGATGAATTACGAATTGATGAGAGAATTACGAATGTTGGACAGAGCGCGCTAATATTTTAATTCGTAGAATAGCAGCGAAAATTGCGAAAAAGCTTAATAAAACATGACTCGTTTAAAAAAGAGCAAAAATCTCGTGGAATGTATCTTAAGTATCATTTAAAGAAACACTGTGATTTTTTTCACAAATACAACTTGTAAAATAATAGAAATAGACTTGTTTTAAATAATTTTCGGAGCATACTTTGCGATTTTTTTCTATCGAGGTTCATATAATTTGCTTTTCGGCGTGGAACGTATCTAGATATTATCTTAAAAAATAACATATATTTTTTAAGAGATTAGAAACTTCAAATGTTTAAGGGAGAAATGTAAGAAATCGGTAGAAATTCGGATAGCGGCGGCTTAATTATTCAGTTTGCCGCAGCAATCGGCGGGAAATGATAATAAAATGAATAGGTACATTTATTTTAAGGTAGACTTCATAATCTGATCTTTCATAATAGTAAAACAGAATAGTCAATTTTTTAACATTCGGAGAAAACTAGGTATAATGTAAAGTTTACATCTCGCGTCTCGTTAATAGTAGCAGTTCTATAATCCAAGAATTAAAATAAGAAAACGTCGTCACTAACGAAACTCAACAATGGCAGGAAGGAGGACAATCCGGCTATCCAAAGTGTCCATGCCTAGTCGCTCGGGGGTAGGAAACGGAGACTTAGGGTGTTCCTTCAAGCGGAATTCCTGTCCCAACCCTTCGGACTACCTCTACTCGTAACAATAAAAGCTGTAGGGGAGGTCTTTATACAAAACACAAACACGAAAAAAGTTTATCGAAGGTCTTAAATTTCATTCACGACACGATATTATGATGAAGAAATTTAACCCTTACGATAAAAGGGACAAAGTATTATAAAAAAAAACAACACATACCATTTAAATGATACGAAACCTTTTACAAAATGTTTTCGACTTAAAAAAATTAAATTACAACCGGTAGAAATAAAAATTGCTTTCAATATCAAATGGTGAAATTAATATGTTAACCCTTACGACAAAAGGGTTGAAGTTAAAACAAATAAATGTTTATGCTTCCTTTATATTAAAGAGAGCTTTTTAAGAAGTGTGTTTTGAGAATATTGAAAGTTGAAACGTAATGCAAGTTTAGCTGTAAATTTAAAATTTTAATTTCAGAAGGTATTTAAAAAGGGGGTAGTCTATTAGTAGCATGCCTGAAAAGAACTGTTTTATAATGTTAACTTTTTACAACTTGGCAAAAAGTGATGTAATTTTGTTAAGGTATGTAGATTTTGGAGGCTTGTAACAAAAGGAATGAATTTTTGTTTGAGGATTTTGATGGTGTTTTAATGGTGATTTTAACTCGGTGGTACGAAGGTTGTTTGTGCGTAAAGGAGAAATTAGGTTGTGTCATTATTGATGGCGTGGTGGAGGATGTGCAGCAGGAAGACGCCGTTTAGGGTAGGAAGCATCGCGGTTCGAGTAATGACAAAAAGGGGTCTGTAGTGTAATGGTGTTTTGAAAAATTTTAGGTACCCATATCGAGGACAGAAGTCCAAAGACACGGTTCAGGAATTACATTAATATTTTACTACGCAGCACAGTAATATAAGACGGTTTATTATTGTTCCTGAAAATAAATTATTGTCCCTTACAAAAGCGAGTTTTTGATAACGTCAGACGAAAAGCAAAACAAATCGTTGTATTGGTAACTATGTTGATATGTTAGCAGGAAATTTTATTTGTGTGTAATTGGTGTCGTAGTTAATGTCTGTATAAATAAAAATGAATCTCCGAAATGTTTGTACGCGCATAACTTAATTCTTTTTTTAACTACTGGTGAGATCTGGCATTATGAAATTTGTATAAAAAAGTTGCAATAGGTGACACGCGAGCTGTCTGAAAACTGAATGTACCGGGAATGAATGTATGGAATGTGGGAGGAGGAGGGAACCTGGGAGGGTGAGGGGAACTCGGGAGAGGGGTTCGCGGGACGGGGGAAGGAGTGGAGTGGGGATAGGGAAGGTGGAGGGAGCGGAGTGGGAACGCGAGAGGGGAAGGGGACGCAGGAGAGGAAAGGGGAGGCGGAAGGGGGACGGGAAGAATGGGAAAAGACACGCAGTTTTTTTTATTAAATGGCACAGCAACGCACGCCGGGTACCAGCTAGTAATATGTAAACATTATATTATAAACAAATAGGCAAGAAATTTGAACGCTCATTTATTCAGTTGGCCACAACAACACGTGAAATTTGATTCTCCGACAGAAGGATGGACATCTATTAACATTTCACTATTTTAAGTGATTAATTCCCTTACTGACAACCCTTCACTATTACGACCGATTTCATTAGATGTTCCTTGTAGAGTCAACCGAACTACAAATATCTTTCACTGCAGTAATTATGTCAATACCAATTCGTTGATAAAATCTTTTATATCACATATAAACAGCTTAGGTAACCAGTATGCATAATTAGCAGTTATTTTTTTTAGCTTATAAAAAAGCATTTTGTCCGTGCTACCGTAATATATGTCGTAAGCCACCACATAATGCAAAAATGCTTTCCAGTGTTGGCGGTAACACATCATCTGGCAAAATATCATAACCTAGAAAAATCTCTCGATCTCTGTTTTAAAGAAGTACATGTCATTTAACTTGGGTTAAAATCGTTAAGTTGCAAATAAGTCGTAAGCGACGTATTACATCAACACATTCTTTAGATTTTAATAAATATTTTCTAACGTTATACAGAGTGAGGTAGTATAACGTCCTTTTTTAAAATGCGCGCCATTCAGTCGGTTGATGTCGTATCGGAGCGCTAGTGATCTCGTTCGAGAGGCGGAATATAAAGTTTTGTCTCGATACAGAATAGTCGCCATCATGCGTTGCAACAGTGCGTTTGCAGTTGAGGCCTACTTTTCAAACGGAACCCAGCGCGCCTACGACGTGCGCCTAGGACGTCACCTACCTGATTTGATCTTCAAAATCTAAGTAAATCAAAACTTTAGGCGTGTGCCTACATTATAATTTTTTTTTCTTATTCATACAATGGGTTTTATTAAGTTTTGAAAAAAGTAAGTTGCGATCACAGAACATCGTAAACGCATGTTCCTCACTGTTACAACGCATGATGGCGACTAAACTGTGTCGAGACAAAACTTCAAATTCTGAACATTTACATTATAAATGTTTTGTAATTGTTTTGTAACTTAACCGTAACGTAACTTGTACCGTAAATAAATAACTACTAAATGCATAATTCTTACCCGAACTTGAAAAACTAGGCACAGCCCACTACTATTTATTGGTCATAAATCGATGTACGTCACTGACACTTATTTACATTGCGTGTGTGTGTTTTTTTTTAAATTTTTGCAAATTATTTTTTTGTAGTAAAACATCTTTCCGGCGAAATAATTAGGAGATAGAAAGAAGGGAGTGTGATAGAGGAAGGTGGAAATTGGCTAACTGATTATTTATTGACCAATGATTCAATTATGAAACTTAAGCCATGTTCATACGGGAGACAAATGTCAGGCGCCGAGAGCTTTCGGCGTGGGAGTTGATACTTGGGCATTTTCACGATGAGCGATTTTGCAAAAATTGCGCTGTGATTGACAACTCCTTGAATATAATCGATACGTTTATTTTTAACATGTTTTTTACGGTGACCGAACAAATCAGAATGAAACCAACTCAGAACCACCGCAGAAAAGTCATTAAGAGTGATGAAAAAAAAAATTAAAAAAAAATGGTTAAATAGGTTACGTTAGGTTAGGGTTAATGGCCATTTTAAAATTATTTTTTTCATAGTTTTAATAACTTTTCAAAGAGGTGTTGAGTTGACTTTATAATTTTCACAATGCCTGACGCGGCAAAAGGTTTACTTTCGTGAGCACACTTATAAAATCAGGATGACAAAATCTACACTAAGAACCTGTCAGTACCTGGGTTGGCATCGCATCTTGGTCCACCTAGGCGTCTTGAGTTCAATTCCTCGGCTGGGTAAGCCATCCATTATGTCAAAAGCAACATTTTCCGATTGTTGAGGTGCTAGTATGAGATTTTAAAATTATTTATACGTTAGACGAGAGGTTCTGAGTTCGAGTCCCAGTTGCGACCATTATTTTTTTTCTATTTTTCTGTGTCTTGTTTTCTTTAATTTTTTCGTTTAGATTATTATTGTTATCTTCTTCTTCAATGATTTATTTATAGGTTTTTCGTAACCCGGAATCTAGAGAGTTTCAAAGAGAGAAAATTTTCCAGAAAATCTCCCTGGCAAGTCTACAGTTGTGGTCAAACGTTCGACAGTTGTCTCTGTCGCATACTACTACCAACGACCTTAAAACTACACGTACTAACTCCATAAATATTTACAAACACTACAATAAATTAGACAAGAATTATTGCTATTGTCACAATAGTGGATAATAATCTGCTACATAGAGTCGTACACCCCTAGAAGAACTTTTACCCCTTTAACGAAGGCATTACGATCATCAAACATTAGTTCTTCAAAACCATCATTCTTAGTTCTTGGCAAACTCGAAATTAATGAATGCATCGTCAAGCATCACTGATAACCATGTCCAAACAAAGCAGTGACAAACTCTGCGAAAAAACAAGACCAAAACATCCCTAAAAGTATAACAAGCAACAGAGCATTGGACCTGATAGTGCATACGTGTGGGAAAAATAGTTCATCCCTAACTTTGGAAACAGGTTAGGGGATGAATAGATGAAATGTGAAATCTCACGGCTGCTGTGTGCTCGAGGCATCTTATAATACCTCCGAGATAAACTGGAAATAGACAAATAGGCCTAACATGGTTCAGAATCTTTGTCCTGCTTGACCTAGTTATCGAAATAAAGGGGTTATATTATTTGTGTTGGGGATGTCTATATATTGCAATATTAAGCATATGAAATGTTTGAAACTTTAAAAATAACTTCTTTAAACCCCCGCAACGGTTTCTGGATTATAACAACCACATGACAATACATCTGAAATATTTTTTAATCATTACAAAAACTCTTGCGAAACCGTAAAAAAATATTAAAATTTAAGAATGACATTTTGCACAACAATGATTGTTTAATCTAAATTCAATTATTGAAACTCTTTAAATTATTGCATTTATTTGAATAATAATTTGAATCGAATCAAGAATTATAGACATTTTAAATAGGTTACCAAATTTGATTGTTTGTTCTTATAAGAAACATATTATAATATACAAAAATGAATACTGGTAATACATGAAAAATTAAAATTTTAATAAAAAAAAATTTATAGCGAGCTGTTTGAATACTGAATGTATTGGCACTGAAAATATAGAACGCGGGAGGGGGGTTGGCGGGACGGGGTAGAGGGAGAGGGGAGAGGGACGGCGGGGAAGGATTTTATCTGTACTGTTTGTTAATAAAATTTTGAGGAATGTAGATGGACTATTTAGAATATTCAAATCATTGACACGTTCCAGAGTGGAAGATACTCTAAGTATCGCCTTGGTGTAAAAACAGCATTCAGAATTGAAACGTTCCTTGAAATGGCTTTCGCCGTGTTTGGTGATCTGAATAGCCAAGAACTTCCCTAACTTTCTTTTCCCCATCTCCTTCTCCTCCCCACTATCACCGGTCTCACGATATACCCCGATTGGGTTACCCCGTAGCCTCACTGGCTCCAGGCGGTAGGGAGCAGTTGGGACACTTGTGCGGTATTCACAATTAAAAAAAAATGTGTTTCAGGGACGCCTCTCCAACTTTTTCTGTGAAATAGTACATTAGCATTGTATCTCGTTTCTTCGTTTTTACTATTATTTATGACTAATAGGCGGCTGGCGGAGGCAAAAGCATTGGGAAAGTATGGCGAGCGATATGCTGAAATAGGCCAAAACCAAATGATCTTTTATAGCCAAGTCTGTTGGCCCCATAAAACAAATTAGACCAGTCAAATAACGATACTTTAATTGTTTTGCGTTTAATAATTAGCGGCTCTGGAATTTTCGTTTTGCCTCCGCATCCCGCCTCATATTTATGACACTTACGTCGACCCTGCATTATTATTATTATTCGCAATTCTGTCAAACGTGTTGCACGCATCCGCCTCAGGCATCTCATTTCTGATTAATTCGATCTAGTTTCTTTCTTCATCTACCAACTCAATTTGTGACAGCCATTCACCAGGGACAGTCAAAAAGATATTCTATGTAAGATATTACATTAGATACAAATCCGATACATGTGTCGAATTTGTTGCCCAACGCGGAAATTAATCGACGAACATTATTAAATTTTGTAAGCTATTAATTTAATAAAATAATAATTACTCAATCTCAATTCCTATTATAAGAATAATGATTACATTTTTAAGGTCACCCAGATATTAAAACATACTTAAAAGATTATTTAGATAAAAAAATTATATCTCTTCTAAGTTAATTAAGTTCGGTGGGCCACAATAATCTGTGTTCAAGGTCAAACACTGAAGAGATTTTCCATGGAAGTGTGATTGATAACGGATTTGAAAAATAACTGATTTCACAAATTTATATAAAACTAGCAGTTAAAAACCCGCTCCATAAGTTTTTTGTTAGGCTCTGCGGGCGGCTTTTGTTTCGGTTTCGCCCAGTTGGTGTTTGTGACAACTTTATAAATACAATAGGAACTGGTTCCAAAAATAACCTGTTCCTCGAATCCACTGTCATTCAGTGATAGTCACCGGGACAAAGTAACCGAGATAGGCAATGACGTCACATGTAATATATAGCCGCTTGATACAACTGAGTATTACCGTACACACGTGTATTACCGCACAACTTGCCGACGGAAGTGGCGACATCTTGTGACGAATTTCTTAATTTAAAACCGCATTACAACGGTAGCTTCGTTTGAAATTCCACGTACACAGATGTTATTTGTGGCGTGGAGCGTAGGGCGCGGACAAAGCATTTCAGTAGCTTCGTTTTAAAATAAATGGCTGTCCATGGAAATGTTTTAAATAATAATGACAATAAATGGTAGGAAATGTGGTCCAATTATCAATCGCAGAAAAATAAAAGTGGTCCATTTTTCGACCATAATCGCTCCAGTGGGATTTATTCCATCAATCTACATTCTTTTGGTCGTGTATAATAATATAGCCTTCTTGCTTTTTCTGTTTTATCTTCCACGTCATACATTATCTCTCAGTTCTGACGTTTACATTGCTAAACTGCATTAACTGTGAAGCACTGCTTTATCGACAACGTGGAACGCTGCAAAATTCAAAATTTAAGGGAATACATTTACCTTACACACACATATACATAGATACACGTATAATAACATCGCGCTTTGCTTACTTTGGGCAAACGGAAAAGCTCGCATGCTACATCGGTCTATCTTTTCGGTGGACACAAATAATTTTGAACAGAACGACTGGATTGCTATTACCTCGAATCCCAAGAAGGTCCACGACGAATGGAGTATCTGGTGAACAGGTGAAACACTAACTCATTACGTGTCCAATAATACACGTGGCAATAAAAAAACACACGAATAAAAGAGTTGCGAGTTAAAGAGCTACGCTCGGCCTTCTCTATGGAAAAAGGATGCAGAGGTTTTTTGAAAGAATATCTGAAAAAGGGACTAGTTCAATCAGCTGCGCTTGAATGGTCAAGGGTCAGTTGGGAAAGGATGCAGGTATAAAAAAAGGAAGAAAAAAGTTTTTTCCAACTTTATATAAACGAATAAAAAAAGCCATGTGATTAAAAACCTTTCTCAAAAGTATTTAAAATATACAAAATTTTTAATTTTCAAAAATTTAAATTAGGTAAGTAAAACCGCATCAAAATGTTTTGAAAACATTGAACAAATATTTGAGTAAGCATGAAACATTGGGGCGTGGCGGGGCCGATGGAAAACATATTTGATCAAACATTTGTTCATATCGGTAAGGCTCGTTCAAAAGTCACAAATTAAAGAAGTATCGATAGAAACCACTATAATAATTCATTTCGAGAAGTGTCACCCAGTGAGCTCTTTATGGTAGTGATCGAGGAGTCATAAGCCAAAAGCTATCATAAGAAAAGATAAAATAACGTCACATCGATAGGAACCTTAAATAAGAGGGAAGAAATACCAATCAAAAATGGAATGTGACGTATGAAAAAGAGGAGTGTGCACTGAACTGTTATTTATGATAGAGATATAGGGTACATACATAAAGAGCAAAAGCTGCTACCAGAAGAGATAAATAAGATAACCCTACTTTGATAAGAACTTTGGTCGTGAATAACTAACTATAAGAAATACCAATCAGAATTATTTTTCTTCCTGTGGTTAATATTATAAAATTAAATGAAAACAATATTAGCGAAACTCAATCGAAAATCTGGAAACAGAAAAATATATTGGCAACTCTGGGATATTTTATATATAATTATATGTTGTCCCGGAAAGCTTAAGGCCCTGGGTTCGTATCCTAGAGGTGCCAATATCTTTGTCTGATTTTTCGGTTTCAAGATTTTCGATTGAGTTTCACTAAAATTGTCTTCATTTCATTAAATGTTGCAATTTGAGGTTTTACTCATAAATTTAAATGAAAATAAATAACATAATAAATATAACTTCAGAAAACAAGTAATCTCCTGCCACTGAGAGCTCCGTCATAATCAACCTCTTTCTTGATAAATGCGTAGTTTCAGAAAAAGTTAGACCTTGCAGGGGATCTACCAGCGGTATGCCTAAATGAAAATTCCGAGAAATGTGTCACACAATGAGATATTGGTAGAATTCACTGAATAGACAGTACTAGTACTATGCAGATTTAAATTGAAACCGAAGTAGCCACTTTACCTTAAGTTTACCTTTTGAATATTGCCCATTTAACAAGTGCTCTGTCCATTTTGCACTGCCTTACATCGTATAGGGCCATTATATTTGATCGAAATGAAAATTTCACAATGGTAATGAAACGAATTTCTGTATTGGAATCATGAAAGAACGCTCTAATATTTAGATCACTCGCCCACTTTTCTGGTGTTCTTTTTTTATTGTATGGCAGAGATAGTAGAAATGCACCCCAAGAGTAAAAAGCCATCACCAACAACAGATAAAGTATAAAACGAATAACCTTAGATCGATATGAGCCTTGTTCTTGGCGATAAAAAGGAAGGATGAAAGGTTATTGGAAATGTTGGCCATCGATGCATCGCGCATCCGACCGCGTCGGATTTCGGTGATCCGATACGCTCCAGCGAAAGTGTTCCAGTTCCTAACAATAACTTTAATTCTTGAGTAGGTAACAGGCAGTCATAGTACATGAGTACTTTCGCCGCACGTGTGTGGTATCTACTTGGTCGGTTGGTGTACCATAAAAGGATAAAGCACCAAGCATGGATTTTGAAAAAGGAGGACTGTGTGACTACCTGTTCTGTTCTTTTGAGATAAAAAAGTAAGACATAAGAAACAGGAATTGAAGATAGGAAAATAATCGATGGCACAAAATGGAATGGTGTTCAATTTCTATTTTTAACCGGTAAGCAAATCGAAGAAAAACTGATAGTGTTTGATGATGTTTGAATGAAACTGTAAATTTGATTAAATTATTTTATGTAAATAATTTTTTTAAATTTAGACTCCTAGGCCAATGGAGTTAATTATTACCCGTTCAAGAAAGAATTTTGATTTTAGAAAATGGTTGTGTTCAATTTTACAGTAAGACCAAATTTTGCTTATTTTGGGCACACAAGAACAAAAAACATTTCTGTGGGTATGTACATCGTTTTAATCTAATCTTTAGTTGTTAGTGTTTTGTCCAATCCAATCTATCATCGTGAATAGTTTTGAATTGTTAATAACTAGTAGTTGTTAATAACGAGTTCTGTGAACGTTTCTAATCTTATTTAGTAAACGAAAACCGAAATTTCCTCTGAAATCATACGATTTGGAAGAAAGTACTTAAATACGAATAGAATAATGGGCGATTTGTCCAAAGAAACATTACAATCCCAATGAAAATTCTTTGTCGAAACTTTCCTCAAAGGAACATACCTACCACAATATTAAAAAAAAAAGTATGAAAATTTAAAGCCCAGTTGTTTCGCAGAATATCACGTGCGACAGTCACCAAATGGCCATTTAGCGCCGTTTTTTTTTACGGTTTCCAAGTCCATTTCAGCATTTGAACAAATTGTGGTAAGCCGAAACGGATTTTTATCATGTTGTCAGCTTACTACAATTTGATAGAAAGCAGAAACTCACACACAAATGTAAAAAAAGAAAAAAACAAATCGGCCTAGAATGGCCATTTAAATTTTTGTAAAACAACTGGACCTAATAAGCACGATGATTTCACGTTTGAAAAAAAATTCTTTACTGAACCATAACGGACACCATCTCGAAACAGATTTAGAGAATGACTAAATGCAAAACGGTGGAGTAATAATAATAATAATAATTTATTTCACATAAAATTATACAATAAAACATATGCGGAAACTTTGACTAGCCAACTAGGAAAGGATCCTGTTTTAGACCAGTCAAATTGACAATTTTAGTTCATATCATAATTTCATATTACATTGTTTATTATATAACAGTTATAAGTTATAACGGAACTTGTTGTGCTCCGTTAATTATAAGAAAACATATTTTTCTTTACATTCGAATGTAAAGGCACGTTTTGTGGATATTTAATAACTGCGAGAGCTTTTAAAATATCAAAAAAAGAAAACTTTAATATTCTTGTTACGTTAGAGCAAACGTAAAAACAACATTCTATTCAATCTAAGCAGGTCGTTCAAGAATTTGACTATTAACGTTTCGTTATTTATTAGAAAACACTTAATAACCAAACGTATAAAGCCGATATAATACTAAAAATGTTGTTAAATCGGAATGGTGGGTGGTAAAATTTAAAATCCGTGTGAACAAACGTGTTAAAACGTAGTTTATAATACATAAATGATCAAATGGGTGAATTTAAAAATATCATATTTGGACTTATTCCGTTTATGAACTATCAATTTCGTTTTAAAGGTATCTAAAGCTCCTCGAATTATAATAAAAATATGCAAAAACAAAGATTTTCAAAGACACAACTAACTAAAATTCGCAAAACAAGTAATCGATTTTAAAATATTTTAATTATGGTTAATAAATTTAGTAAATTTTGATTTTGGGCGAGGACAGACAGGCAATATTATTTGATTTATTTCATTTACTTAGGCATCTAATTATAACACAAAAATATTTAAATTAAAATTAAAAGTGAACAATATACAGGGTGTTAAAGGACGTATTTGACTTACTTTAACTAGTGATTCCTGACATTATTTGGAGTAAAAAATGCAAATGAAATTTTAGTTTTCGAAATGTGTATTTCAATTGTTCAAATGCTTGACAGATATTTGGATGAATTATTAACAGAGTGAAGATATGTTACTGCGACAACGCGCTTGGTTTGACTGTTTGACTAGGTCCAGTGGACATACTCTAGAGGCCGTTCATAAACATATTCTTTGAATGGCTATCCTTTTCCTAAGCAATGCTACATTTTTTATTGATATTAATAATATTCAAATTAATCGATCAAAAATTTTATATTGCAATTTATCTTGTATTTTTGTCATTGCTGTTTTAATAATGCAATTTTTCGAGTTTACTAACGTAAAATTCCTTTATGTGTGACTAACGCACAAAAGTTCCAACTGCTCCCGTCTCGGCCAGTGAGTCTATACCAGTGATTCCAAAGGTGATCCAGGTGGACCCCCAGACGGGACGGGACAGAGCGGACGGGGGTCCACACAGGCGTGATAAAAAAATGGGGGTCCACAAGTTGTAAGTGGGGGTGCATGAAAATTTATCTGGTTTCGATGGTAAAGAACAAAAATGTTGGCTTGGTTTTACCTTGACGGCCGGCCTAGTACAGGGGCAAGGCTCTTGACTCGCAGTCCGAAGGTCGCGGGATCGAATGAGGCTTGGCAAATATATTTTATTTGGTTAATTTGTGTTATTTCACAATTTATTAATTTAAAATAATATATAGTAAATTTGCGGCACTTTCCAGAGTGGAAGATACTGGAAGATGCAGTATGGCCCTGGCCTAAGACCACCATTCAGAATTGAAACGTTGCTTGAAATGGCTTTAGCCGTATTTGGTGACCAAATCTGAATAGCCAGGTACTTCCCCACCTTCCTCTTCCCTACATCCTTCCCTCTACCTTCAGCCTCACAACATACCCCAATTGGTGATGCCATAGTATAACTGGCCCCAGACGGGAGCAGTATTCATATAAAAAAATAAAAAAGCCCGTCAATTTAGGCAGATAGTACAATAGTATTTCGGTGAAAAATGGTCATATTGAGACCCATCCCGTGCCCATATCCCATCCCGCCCCCCGTCTCATATCAAATTACCCCCCCCCCCCCTCCCAACCCCCTTTATGACAGACCACAACTCTAGCGTTATATTCAATATTCAGTACAACGCACGTCGAGTTTTGGGAATATGGTAGAAACGTTGCAGCAGGGGGTCCACCGAAACCAGTAAAATTTTGAAAGTGGTCCACGAGGAAAAAAGTTTGAGAACCTCTGGTCTATACCATCCCGAAACGAGGTATGTTATTAAGCTGAGGGTGTTGGGAAGGGGAAGGAGGTGGGGAAGAGGAAGGTGGGGGAAGTACCTGGCTATTTGGTCCCCAAACACGGCTAAAGCCATTTCAAGCAACGTTTTAATTCTGAATGGTGGTGGAATTTGAAAGGCAAGGAATGACCCCGAGGTAAACACTTTTTTTTAAAGAAATTTAAACATTCCCGGGTTACGAATAACCAAACAATGTTTTAAAAATCTCCTACTATCACCACAGTAAGCGAAAAATGTTGCTTGTGTCGAGTGATGGAGGACTTAGCCAGCCGAGGAATCGAACACGCAACGCCCAGGTGGGACCCAAACGCGATGCCCACTCATCCACTGACCGATCAGTTATTTGCTTTACTTTTTTCTTAAAACTTCACAAACCCAACCTATATAATAATACCTAGGTCTGCGCTAGTATATAATTTTATGTGAAATATAAAAAAATATAGAAAAAAAATAGTGATTACAATATATAATATTCTTATAACTACAAACACAATCCAAATCGTCCTTTTCGTGGAAAGTAAATAACATTTAAAAATTGAATAAATAAAAATAATTATTATATGAATCCTAACTGATAATAAATAAAAAATACAATAGATTTGGTAACATTTATTAGGTAGATTTAAAAAAGTAAAAAAGATAATGTTACAAAAACTTTGCAAATTTTTTTCAAACGTGATAATATTTGACACTAAGTAAGTAAATAAAAATAGTAAAAAATAAGAGCCTGAGAAAATATATTAATATGTAACTACTGAGAATTAAAAGAAAAATGGTGGCGCTTTTAATATTTGAAGGTAAGGTAAATATATTAAAGGACTATGAATGAATGTAGGATTCAGGATATCGACTTGCGATAAGAATAGATAATAAGTTATATTTGTATAAGAATTTAATAGTAAGAGCTTTTTTATCAACGTAAAAAAATTATCTTTTGCGACGTAGATCTACAATAAAAAGTTTCTATCAAGATTCTAGATAAAACCAGTTTAGATATGGCGAATTTAAAAAGCGCAAATGACTTGCCAAAACCTCGGCACAAAATAAAATAATTCAGAAAAATAAAATATTTTTAAACCGCACCTGAATTTTTTTTTTGAAAAAAAAATTCCCTCGAGGCCTATGGTCATCCTTAGGGATGCTGTGTGGAGGGTCTTTTAAAGACAATAAAGAACTGGGAAGGAAAAGGGTATGAGGGGTGGGTAGAAATCTGTATGAATAGTACTCTTTACACACAGAGTTCGGAGCGGGACGTGCCCCACGACACTTCAGGCCGCCGCGCATAAAAGTAAAGACCGAAAGTAAGATAACGGTTTACAGCGCAGTTCGCTGTGAGACTTTTCTGCGCGGCGGCTGAAGTGGCGCGGGGCACGTCCCGCTCCGAACTCTGCGTGTAAAGGGTACTAATATGAATCAAACCCTCCCACTGCAGTGCAAGGCGATGGGTCGAGAGAGTCCGGCTGGAGAGGTCTAGGTTGTCTCTCCCTCAACCAGTCTGATCCGCCATGCATTAGGTGGGCAAACGCCACCAAGACCTAGAAAACCTCACCCCATGAACCCGGGCACCCCTGATACGTCACTAAACGAACCACTCGGGGTGACCTAAGGCAGGGGCGTCGGTTATCCAGTAAATGGTTCCCGCGGTACCCATACCCGCCTCTCAAATTGAAATCAACTGAATAGACAGGTACTTCACAACCTTCCTCGTACCCATACCTTTCCCTCACAATATACGCCAATTGGGGATGCCGATGCAATTCCAATGGTTCCGGACAGTTGGCAGCAGTTAGGAAAGTTATTGAAAATTCGAAATTACAAATTGTTTATAGTTAGCTACGTGAATTAACCTACATTCCGTGTAGAGTGGTTTCTTCTAATTTCTGCTGTGAAAAAACGAGGAATAATACGAAAAATATTACGACCGCTCAACCAACGCGATAATTTGTATGAGATTTGAATCAAAGACGAGGAGATAATTAATAGTGATAATGTAATGAACAATGTCGTACGAAGGAAAAAAGACAAAACACATCACGCATGTTTAAGAAGTTGAAAGCCATAAAAAAAAGACAAAACAGACATCCGTGGGTTGCAAAGAATTCAGAGCACTCACTGCCCACTCTTACGGAGAAGAATTGTTAACTGTTAGCAGTACTTGAATTTGAATACTTAACTAAATAAGATTCGTGGTTCTGCACGCAGAGATCCCGGTTTCGAAGTAAAATATCGATGTACCTCCTACGAGTAAAAAGAGGAATAATTCATATAAATTTTCATGGAAATAATTAAACTGTATTATTTCGGTTCCATGACAACTCAGAATCAACTCCACTCAACACCTTTCTGAAAAACCAAAGCTATGAATTTTTTTTAAATAGCCCATAACCTACCCTAACGTAACCTATTTAACCAATTTTTGTAAATTTTTTTACACTTTTATTTACAAAAACTGTAAGAAAATTGTCACTTCTCTTTTTATCTCATTTATAAAATAGAAAAAAATATTATAATATTTACCAGATAATAACAAAAAAAAAACCATTTTGGATTCATCGTTTGCGCAAAATAAACGTTGATATCTAGAATTTATAATATTCCACACATGCTTAAGACATTTATGATATTAAAAAACATCACTTTAATAGAATTCTTATTAAATTCTCGCGGTGAGAGTCAATTAAAAATAATAGATCAGAATAAATACCACCTTTTCAAACGGGAATTTAAGTGTCAGTCTACCAAAACGCAACGTTGCTAGCTCTTTCGAAGCACAATTAGAGATATTTTTTAACCGAATGGAATCTGAGGTTGTACAGCCTTTATTCAATTTGTATTTAAATATTTTTATCATTAGTAAGACTGTTAAGAGTTTATTTGTAGAGTCACCCGATAGCGGATATCATAGTCTCACTGGCTTTAGACGGTTGGGACACTTGAGTGCGTTACTCACATAAAAAAGTCAGAGGAAGATCAGCGATGCGTTGGTGTCCGCGTCTCTCCATTAATATGGCGTATTAGGGTCGGGAGGGTCCGATTAATAATAAACTTCTTAGCTGCTAGCTGATAAGATTAACGGGCTGGAAGGCGTATTTAGTAAGTTGACCGGAACTTTAACAGACGCAATTTGAAACAACAAAATTTGAGATAATTTGTGTTAGATGGTAGTTAAGAAACTGTTCTACTGTATTCTAGATTGAACATACCAAAATTAGTCTTAGAATTAAGATATTTTTCCAGCTTTTGAACGGCGCCTTTGAGGTGATATCTCACTCAAAATGGCGCTACAAAAATAATCCATGTATTTGCTCAAGTGCCGCGGGCGACTGACTACTCGTGTCTACGAAAGTGAGGGGGTGAATAGAGCCAGCCTAGAAACTTTGTCATATTCGTAGCTCGACAATTTTACACCGCCAGGCTGGGTAACTTTGATCGCGGCATTATTATGTTCCACTACACATTACGGCACATCTGCAGTGCCAACAGCTGCATAGGGTCGCGGTCGCCCCCCGATCGGCCCATGCCCTTGCCTACGCCATAAAAAAAAAACACCTGGCACGCGATAATCTATCTTGGGCACGAGATCGCAATGGCCAATTTTGAAACAAACTATGTACCTAGGAACTCATTATTTAATTTATAATAATAAAAAAACGGAGCCAAATGAGCTATAAATAATCAAGAATAAATTGACAAAGAAATGCCGCTGATAGCACCGTTCTAGTACCCACTCCTTTAATTTATTTTAATTTTTTTAATTTCTCGTAAATGATGCTTTTACAGAAAGAGTGGTTACAACTGGTGTGTTCTCTAACTAACAAACGATTCTAACTCGCAAAACAAGTCTATCTTGGCATTCACTCTTTGCCTCGTTCACATTCATACATCGTCCCACATATATCACTCATATGTCATGCTCTTCTATCATTCTGACTCTTGACCTGGCCTTCCTCGGGCGTCTCCGACTTCTTCTACCATTCACATTTGCGTCAAATATTCTCCTTACACTCCTTTCCTCGTTCATTCACTCTACATGCACAAACCATCTGAGCGTCCCTTTCTTATTTTTACTTATTTTGCTTACATCAGCCTGGCATTATTTTCGGATCTCCACGTTTATCACACGATCGTACATCGTGGTTTAACCACACATACGCCCCAGGGATCTCATTTCTACAGCATTCAGACCACCTTCATCCTTCCTCTGCCAGTTCTATGCCTCACTGCCATACATCAGGGTAGATACCAGCACTCAACGGCATGAATATAACATAGTATGCACACAATAGAGCTTCTTCACTTACTATCATTATGTTTAGGCAGGGAGGATGGACCGCCAATCAACTAGGATTTGGTACACACTCCTTGCTTTATTCACATTCATACATCGTCTCATACATAACCATTTGGTTCACTTGATCGAACCATGTCTTTCTTTCTTGGGCATAAACTATTTAAAAATTTCTAAACATTTTGTTTTGAAGAGCTTTACTTTCCATGTAGGTAATAATAATTGGATAATTTGTAGAGCGCCGTTTTTGTGAAAAATTAACCTCAAGGGCGCAATTTGATTTTTCTGCTACCCGTTTTCGGGTTCTCTTACCGGCAAAATATTAATGTTAAATTAAGTCTGCTAGTGAATGACACGGTTGTAGCAGAAAAATTAAAATTTAAGTAACAAATGTAAATAGAAAGTAAATCTCCACAAAACAAAAAGCATTTTCAAATGAATTAACCAAATTAATTAAAACAAAAGAACAGATCTCTTGTATATCTTTTTTTAATGCGTGTTAGTTAGGTTACTTGAATTTAGATACGATGAAGATAATTATTGATACAAATAAGTAAGAATATAAAAAAAACAAACTTTACAAAAATTATAAGAAAAATATTTTTTAAGCTCAAGACGGTTTACAGTTTAGAATAGTATTTTGGATTAGTATCTGTTACGTTATTTTTTGTAGGTATTAATAAATTATTAATTAGAAGTCATAAATTTAATGCATTAATTAATTGAGAGTTGATACAAATAATAAGTTCGAAGTGTAATAACACTAAAAAAGTTAATTTAGGGTGTTTGTAAGAGAGTTTTGAAGGTAAAATTTTTTTTTTCGATCAGCAAGTGGGGTCTCCTTCGATATTAAGATTAACACGTTCACATTTCGTGGATGGTCAGGCCGAGGCCAAAATATTTTTGTTTTTCATGGCCGATAGAAAACCTAAAACGTTTTGGCCCTGCCATAAGGTTTTGCCGCAGGAGCACAGTCTTTAGGTTACGATGACCTTATTAATAGATTAAAGTACAAGCATTCATATTTTAAGCTTTTTTCTTCATTTTAGTTCTTACTGAATAAGGTAGTAAGCGATACAATCGCGTGTATTCATAGCATGCTTAGAACAAACTAAAAGTGTGACATTGCAAAGTAAAATGGAAATGCATTCCTCGAAGTTTGATCGTTTGTGCAGAAGGCAATAGGGTTTAAAATCGTGTGAATAAGAGTAGGTGAGTTAAGGGTTTTGGGCATTAATGAGGGGAAATTGTGAATTAATAGTAATAATATACTGAAGGGATGTTTTTGCGTTATAAATATGCGTGCAAAAGTAGCTCTTATTTGAAAGATCACTAGGTTCATCAAACTTCATAAAAATTCATAACAGTTCGCATTTTCGCAATATTTCAGTAAATTTAAGAATTAAATTGCGAAATTCCGGAAATTTGTAAAAAATATTTCTGTTAAAAGTCACACATTATAAAATTCATATTATGTAATATTTTTTTAGTATGTATATAATTAAATTAGTATTGAAGATAAGGGACTTTGAACGCATGATTGTAAATAATGGCGAAAGGATGAATGAAAAATTGAAACTGAATTTGAGAGATGTGAAAGATTTCTACATATCTGTAATCAGTTCTTCTTACCTTCCTACTAAGCAAATACAATAACAACATTAAAAGTGCAATTTGTAATGCATTTACCTTGCATATTATGTCACTCGATTCGCCAAAGTAGTGAGACCGGTAATGGGGGGATGTGAAGGTAGGGATTTAATAATGCGGGTCTTGAAGGGGTTAGAATTATAAAAAAAGAGAAAAGTAGCAGCGATGTTTAAAAAAATACGTGGTCTTTTGGTGGTGTAGTTTTAGTGAGTACACTGGAAACAATAACTCCGAGCAGGTATCATTGACAAATTATAATACTATAACAGGGTTAGCAACTGGTCAAAGAATCTCCCAGACATATCCAGATCGCCCTCTTTTAGGAAGACAGATTTACTAAAGACTTCAAATTTACTGAAGACTTCAATAAAGCCCCGCTACTTGAGCTGGTCTACGATATTCACTCCAAGCAACTCAGTGGAATCAATGTTTAGGAGTGTACTTCATGTAAGGTGTAATAGATAGTTATTCATTTCTTTTAGCAGAAATCAGACAAGCTTGATTTTTAGACATGCTGTTGTTCACTAGAAAGGCATTACTACAGGCTAGAACGTATTGAAAGGTTAAAACAAAACTTTCAGAGCATTTCAGACGTTTACAATGGATGAGGGCATGTCGATAGCAAAATCCCGGATTCTGACATTTGATATAAAACAGGTTTGATCCCAATACATATCATTAATTAAAAATATTAATACGCTACTCAATTTAAACAACAACAACGTCTTGTGTTCCGTTTTCTTGTTAACAATGTTTCAATAACCTCGAGTTTGGTAAAACAGAGTAGGTCTCAGTACAGATCCTTGGGGAATGCCTGCATTAATTAAAAACAGAAAACTCTTCAAAACTTCAACAATACATTCAAAGAAAGTAATAATGTATCAAAAACCCAAATAAAAAATAAAAAATCAGCAATCTCTGTAAAACGTATCAAAGTATAGCACAAAAAATATTCCACGCGCCAAAACAGCTCGAGCGATATTCAGTCAATATAAACTTTAAAATTTATTAACTCCATTCCATAGAAATGTGCACACGCACAAAATAGATTCTCTAAGCGTGCATTGTGTGTTTTTTTGCGTGATGCACGCGTGCGCGGGCGGGTGCATGAAACGGAAAGGTGCAACTTGCGAGGTTCAACGTGGTACAGATAGTATTGATTATTGTTACCATGTTCTAGATATTCAAGATAATAATAGCGACAGTGTTACCAAGGACGTAAATATTTCCAACAATCAAGTTTTTTTAACAAAAGCGACAAGCAAATTTCGAGATAAGGAGTAGGTAGGTATTATTTAATTCACATGAATGACGTCGGGAAGTTCTTATGAATAAACCAGCTTTACCACCGTCTTGCCAAGAGATTGGAAATGGAAATATGGAAGAAGCAGAACGCGTCAACTATTATTTTTTGATAGCGAAATGGATATTTAGAAGCACTATAGCTCTGCAAGCTGAGAATGGTTGATCAAGAAAATCCAAATCCTCCTCCAGTTAAATTGAAATATAGTATTTTTTGTAACCCACATTTTTTTATTATTATTTTATCGACGCTGGAAATGATAAATGGCTACAGCGCCATTCAACTGGAAAGGAAAAATGGCTCAAGCGCCTTACGGTGAATCAAAAACAAAAATTGCCCCTAGAGAACAAAGATGAGTTGAACTTTATTTAATTTAAATTCTAATTTTGACGTGATAACGTCTTGTAAATCGATGAACACCGGCCGCACTCACGAAAAAGCATGACTCATTGTCACGTTTCGCCTGAGCCAAGAGTGCAAGCGAGGGAGCAAGCGGAACAAGCGTTTGGCCTAAGCGTTCGGCGAGACCGCGGAACAAGCGATAGAGAGGCACGATCGGCCTAAGCGTTCGACTTGTGACTGTAAAATTCTACGTAAAAGTTTTTTTATGACGTTATCACGTAAAATTATCGTCCATAAACCGACTTTATAGACAACCATTTTTTTTTTACTTTTTAGATTGCTTGGTAAGTAGGTAGGTTCAACGTTGATTAATCTTTGAAACTCCACCAAAAAATAATAGCTGGTACAGCTTTTGATAACACCGAAAAAATGATACAGACGGTATTAAGGGGCATACTTGACTTGCAACTGATAAAACTAGTGATTCGTGACATTATTTGGCAAAAAACGGTAGACAAAAATTTGGTCTACGGGAAATTTAAAATTTTTTCTCGGCAGAACGACCAGTGATGACATGTGGATGAATTTTTTTGTAGTTTTTTGGTTTTGAGGAAGAAAAATCTAAAAAGTGACCGGAGAGAAGAGGGAAGAGGATGAATCCTGATGAAAACTTGTTATAGTAAGTCAAGTACGTCCCTTAACACCTTGTATATTACGTAGTCGTATCAGGTCTATTCTGGTTACACTACATAAATTTAACATAGTCTCTATTTTATTAGATTCGTATTATTTCTGGAATCGTGGGTATATAATATTTATATTGGGTTAAGTGTAAGGGTTGATAAAATCAACAACCCGCAATGTTTATACTCAACGGGGGTGTCAGAATATCAATTTATATTCAGAATTTTATCGTTCGGTGTATCAGGCAACAAAGGAATAATCGATAATCAATTCCTATTCATGGGATAGGCAGATGTTTGGTGAGGTTCATTCAATGGGGAATTCACCACTCGCTGGGCTGACTCATAGGGCCTGTCGATAGCAAAATCTTACATTCTGTAATTTTGTGTAAAGAAAACAGGGTGGGTCCCAGTACATATCGCGGTATCGCCTGTATTAATAAAATAATATTAATATGCTACCCAAATTTAATAATAATAACGTCTTGTGTTTCATATTCTTGTTTCAATAACTCTAAGGTTTGGTACAAAGAAAATAGAGTAAGTATCTAAGCAGATCCCTAGGGAATGCCTGTATAAATTAAAAACATAAAGCTTTGGTAATTTGCATTAATTAAAATCAGAACAACTTTCACAAACTTTAGCAAAAACGAACGCATTTAAAATACATCAATAACCTAAATAAGCATAAAAACGTTAGCAATAACATATCCACTTCCTGAGGACATAGATTAAACAAAAAGTTTTTTTTTTTTTTTTTTATTATTATTATTATTATTATTTTCTTTTAAATTTCTTTTACCATGAAAATATTTTTTTTTATGTATTCTTTTTATATCTTGTTATCATTACTTGATTATTATATATGTAAAATATGGAACTCGTGGGACTGCACCACCCTCCCCGAGAATTGGAATAAATGATAAAAAAAAAAAAAAAAAAAAATTGGATAAGTTTTTAGATTTTCACGGCCCAAAGTGTTTTCGTTATTTGTTTTTGGGGGTGTTATGCCGTGTTGCACTACCTCCTTCTTTAGCTAACGTTTCGGACAGCGTTACGGCATAACACCCCAAAAACAAATAACGAAAATAATAAATTTTATTTAAGTAAGTATAACAAATAACCCACACGCCAAAATAATCCGAGCGAAATTCAGTTCAATTCCAAACTAGGTAGTGCGAAAAAATGTCGATACCATCGGTATGCACAAATACGTTTAAACATGTCCACTTTAAAACGATTTGCCTGTACCCCACTATGTAGTCACTATACCGTTTTTTTTTTTTTTTTACATGAGCTCCACACAGGAGGCCCTGAGGAAAATCTTTTCCCTCAGGGCCTATGTCATCTTTGGGGATGCTGTGTGGAGGGTTTTTAAAGGAAAGAAAGGGAAGGAGAGTTCTGGGAAGGAAAAGGGTTTAAAGGTGGGTAGGAATCTGGGGTTCAGTGTGTCCTGGTCATCCGCCTCCAAGGCCTAGATAAACCTCACCCCATGAACCCGGGCACCCCTGCTAAATCACCAAAAGTAGCGAACCACTTGGGGTGACCTATGGCAGAGGTATTGGTTATCCAATAAAGGTTCCCGGGGCGGCGATACCCATTCCCGCCTCCCAAATTGTATAAGTTATTAGATAATAATAATAATAATTGGATGATTTATATTTTTCGCCGTTTTTGTGAAAAATCCACCTCAAGGGCGCTGCACAAACTTACAATACATTTCTAAAATCTAGAAAAACTACAAACTAGACAAACAATTAAAACAACTAATGGCTAAAAATTGCATCCACCGGTTCATAAGAAAATATATGTACAATTTCTCGACCAATGAACGCGATGCTTCTTAAAAACGTATACAGGACCATACTTACCTGGGAGGTCGCTTGAAATGAACACTGTTTATTGTCTATTAAGAAATTTAGATATAGTTCGCACGCAGAGGACATTATTATGTACACTTGTTATATGTGTTTAATCCTGAAATATATTTTAATATTAGTATAAAATACATTCTTTGATGAGTGTATTTTGGAAATCAAAAGCAACATTTTATAGTGGGCGGTACAGTAGTACAAGGATTTGATCTTCCTAAATGTGACAGATTGATTCGTAACGAGACGGATTGATGTGCAAAGATTCAAGTAATTAGAAAATTAATTAGAAAAGTGTAATTAAGACATATCATAGAAAATAAAAGTATGATACTCTCAGATAGGTTTATTTAAATTAAGGATATGAGAGCCCAAAAAGGTAGGTTTTTAATTTGGACCTAAATTCTGTTGGGCTTGTTATGCATCTTAGTTCCGGAGGGAGTTTATTCCAAGCCTTAGGCCCAGATACTCAAAAGCGCGATCTCCAAACTTTGTTTTTGCAAACTTTGTCGATCTCCAATTAGATGTAACTAAAGTAATTTCAAACCACTGCAACGCTTCGATTCTTTATAATTACGGACCGGCACTAGGGCTAGGAATGAGAGATGATGGTGTCTTCATCTCTAAAACAAGTTGCCAATCTTGAGAGATGCGGCACAAACACGATAATTGTATTTACATAAAATCGAAAGCAATCAACATATAATATTTACTAAAGAGAGAAACAAATAATACAAAAGAGGAAGTGTCTGTGTGTTCAATTTGTGTATCGAAGTGAGTTTTAATAATACGTATATTACGGAAAACAATACAACATGTGGTAAGCCGGGAACTCCACGAGCCAAACATCCTAAAACACAATGAACCCAGAAAAAAACTGAATTGATAACAAAAAAGCCTCTTCCCAAAATATTAACCTTTTTTGTTGCTGTCTGGAGCTTTTTAATCAATGGCTTCAACACAGTTCTCCCAGAAGGGTTTTTTATAATTTCCAATAGAGAAATTTGATATTATGAACAAAGTAATTGCTTCGCGGGGTGAAATGTGAATGAATTATTAGTTGCATCAAAATTAACACATGTTCAGATCTTTTAGGGAACCAGTAATTCTGCATCAAGAATTCTTTTATACGACAGAATTATATGATAAAATATATATTTTTTTTATTTATCATGATAGGTAAACAATTTATTGTTACGATGGTTTTTGCTCTGCCTGTTTTACTGCGAAGACTTCCAGGAACGAAAATTCTATTCTAGGGTGTGATTTCTGAGAATCACTCATTTTCATGAGCATGCGTTTTTCATATTGAAATTAAATACACAAATAAATTAAAAACAAAATAAATACATTCCTACCCATGTTGAAATGTTCATTTTACCTAAGAAACATTTATATGGATGTAGAAAAAGCACGATGGGGGATGAAAGATCGTAAAGAAAACCAAAACAAACAAAAATAAGTAACGTCTTGCGATATGAACACTGTACACCCATATAATAACCTCCTACCACTATCGTCTTCACACTTTGTTACAACGCGATGTTTTGTTATTATTTGTTTATGTTTATGCAAAAATAAACACTCGGAGGTACCCGCATTATAGCGTGTGGTTGTCAGAAGCATAGAGATAGCTTCGAGTACAATTTATGCGGGCAAACTAAAATATCTCTCGGTACAATAATGAGCTTTGATCCGCGTTGCACGCGCAGAAAAATTGTGTATAGTAGAAGTCAAATTATAATACTGACCTGACGTTGATACAGAAATCGTCGCAACAGGCGTGTTTAAGGTCAGGAAAGCGGCATGCCTCCCCGCCCATGCCTTTCTCTGTCACACGTACGTTTTACTTTTACGCATCTTTCCCTTTCGCTAAAAGTTACTTATGGTCGTTGAAAGTTACTTACCTGCGCGAGAATGGATTGTATGGAGTTCAGGGCATTAATGTTTGGCGTGTACTGTACCAACGTTATTTTATTTACAGAAAGACCAACTTTAAGCGATCTTGAGGTGATTTTTTTCAAATAAAACCCCAAAGTATACATTACTGTTCAAAGGGATATATTCACAAACCATGAGGTACTATTAAAAAGGCGCGGAGAGTTAAAGTTCATTTTGCTGATTCTGATCATCGCACTAAATATGTGTAATTGTTATTTTTTTCGTTCATAAATATTGAGTTTAAAAACGATCTAAGACCGAACACTCCAAAACGGTTTCAACTGACTATAACGCCAAAGACGTGTAGAACGCTACTGGTTGGTAAGACAGCTATCATCAGCGGCGTTGGCCGGTGTGACGTCAAGAACGCCACATTCGAGAACTAAAGCATGTCGTTTTAATAAGATAATTCCCAGAAATATAAATGGCGCAAATAAAGTGGCTTGGATGAGTGGCAGAAGACAGATTTCCGTATAAAATACTGGCGGTAGTTCCAGAGGGAATTCAGGCAAAGTTTGGAGATGCAACTCCAAAGGCTATATGAAGAGAGGCTGGTCCTGCAATGGACAGAGACCGCTAAAGTAGCATAGCGAAGCGATGGGTCCCAACCCGTACATGGCAGAGAAAAGAAGATGATGAGCAAACCGACAATATTAGGTACTCCTCACTCCCATTATAAAAAGCTGCTATTTTATCCAATGACGGAGGACTTAGTAGAGGACGTAGCTAGCAGAGGATATTGCACAAGAAAACTTAGCTGGCAAATGACTTAGCTAGCAGAGGACCCAGTTTCCACGGGTCCATCTAAATTGGACTTTAGAAGAAGCAGAAAAGTGGTAAACTAAAAGATCTAGTTTTAATATAAGAAAAGCAAAAGCCTTGCAACTTTCTGACCGCAACACCGACGGAAGCTACGACCTGCATACGATAAACTACAGAACTATAAACATTAATTTGCAGGGTTTTATGTATGTTTTAAAGATAATATTAAAATTTGAACCATTGTTCCCATCGACCAGACACTTTACAGACTCAACAATCCTCACATAAGAATTTTAAAGGAATAATTTATTATTAAATCTATCTACTACTGTTTGTATATCTTAAAATAAACCGAATTGTTAGTATTTTTTACGAATCATCGAGCAGAATCAAATTAATCGCAAAGCAGAAATTTAAATATAATAAAACAGTAAAAATCGAACGGTGCAGTGTGGCGTTATGAAATTTATAAAACAATTTCTGTCAAAGTTTTTTAGAGCAGACAAATTAATTTAAGATGGCAAAGTTATTTTTATTCTGAGCTACGGAGCTTTGAAGTAGATAAGGCAGTTTCAAAGTTTTAAATTAAAAAAAAGTAATTCTGAAACTGGGCGAAGCTACACAGAAATATTTAAAAGAACTACAGTGAACTTAGTGTACATTGGTACTTAAATTAAACACATTTTAAGTTTATGATCGCAATACGCCCATGCGCGTACATGATGCGCAAATGTGGATTTATCGACTCCGTTATAGTTTGTATTATGTGTGCACTTGGACAAGTTTGGACAAGCACAGAGCATATTATCCACTTATCGTTCCATCGGGACACATCTGCTACGATATCCAAGTATCGCTAAAATAATATCTATTTTTTTATTAACGACTCTGTATATACAAAATCCAAAGTTAAGTAGTTTCTTCACAGTCCTCTTCAATCCTTGCTAGAGATAGTAGAGATTCCTATCCTGAGGTGGACTTTAAGGTTGTCGTGTATGGGTTTCCCTTTCTTCATGTGTACCTATTGATTTCCACAAAATCTGTATTCGTCTTTCACGAATAGAAAGCTACATTATCAGCGAGTAACATAGGCTATGTATAATGGTAAACTCTGGCGGGCGTTATGAAGTTATATAAATTAACATGTGTATATTTTAGCGGCAGGGAGGAAAGGCAGGGGGAAGGTGGAGTTGGCGGAGAAGGAAGAGACGAGGGAGGGGGAAGGCGGGGAAGGTGGAAGTGAACGGGGACGCACGGGAAAGGACATTATATATTGCTAATTGCTACAGTAATTTCCCCCAAATAAAATGCGAGCGAAGCCGCGGGTAAACGCTAATAAATAAAATAAAAAATCTTTATGTTTGTCGACTGTAGATAGTGTTGGTGCCACTTTATAATTCAAATGATTTCGTCATCTTCTTAATTACCCAATTTCGTTTTCAAACATTTTTTATTTCTTTGGCCTGTTGTAATTTCATTTGGAAGGGAATTATATCATTTTTAGCATGAAAATTAAGATTTTTCTGGTCAACAAAATTTGCACTTTCTTACGTGAATGTATAATATACTTTATGGGAAATGTGGAATCGCACTAACGTCCCTGCATTCCGGAATAAATACATAATAATTATGATGGTTGGAGAAGATAGAACCCGCGCAGCCTTGGTGCCTGAAATTTTAGATCACTCGGACTGCAAACTGGTACCTACTACCTTGGAAAGAAGCCTTTCTGCCGCATCAATTCAAAGTCAATGAACAAAAATTATACGAGGTAGAAGATGAATCCAACAAAAGTGACACAAATGAGAGATAAAATGACATTGTTGATGAAGATACTGCAATGTCTGACGGATACTGATTGCAAACTACTAATAAAAACAACAGGTCTCGACATGCAGTGCCCTCGGGTCATCAAAACGACATAACTTAAGGGCGATGTTGACCGTAATTTAAATATCCTATTCAAAGATGTCAATAAAAATGTTGAACGCGAAACAATACGAGAGTACGACAATGCGCGCCGTTTGCGGTGTGGCAAGACAATTTGCCCGCACCGAGAGCACAAAAGAGCACGAGAATGTTCAATATTCATAGTGCAATAATATCGCATTGTCCCCGCGAGCCGCCGCCACGGAACGCCACTGGTGGCCTTTTGTATGCGAGTGATAAAATCAACAGGGGATGCGAACGCAGAGTACTAGGAAATACGCAGTGGCGTTGCATGGAATACACTAGGGTCCTTTGTGCAGATTTTAAGAAATTTTTGAATTGATGATTGGTTGTTTGACAGATTTTTGATTGATGGTATCTTTGGCACAGCTTTCTTCTTGGCTGAGATAAACTGGGTGTCAAAATATCTACTGTAGTGTTGAGAATGTCAATTTAAAAAATGCACAAAGGATTATCAAGAAGCATTCGTGTAGTCAGAAATTTGCATAGGTATCTGTAAAAGACTAAGGTTTTCTTTTTTACTTTCTGTACTGAAATCCTTTGTTATATCTACATCAAATGCGGTTTGGCTTTGGCTTGGAGGGTCGTGGCAGGCTCTAGGTCTAGGAAATGCCTCTACCTCTGCAGGATTCCCGCTGTCTTGTTATCAACCATACAAAAGCTGAATTAAGTCAGACTTGTGAACACACAAAACTTTCAATGAAACTTTTCCAATTGGGGTATGTTGTGAGGCTGAAGGTAGTGGAGAGAGAAATGAGATGGTGAGGAAAAGGTAGTGAAGTATCTGGCTGTTTAGGTTTGGTCACAAAACATGGCAAAAGCCATTTCAAGTAACGTTTCGATTCTGAATGGTGGTCTTTCACCAAGGCAATATTGGAAGAATCTTTACTTTCAAACGCCGGGATTTGACCTCACGATCTCTGGATTCGTATCCAAGAATCGTAACCACTGAACCACGGAGGCCTTCATGTATTATTTTATTATTAATCAAATGGCTTAGTTTTAGGGTAGAGGTTTTCGACTACCATAATACGGGCATTTACCTAGCTTGGTAGTCGAAATACCATGTAATACAATCCTGTAATAAACAAAATGAATAAAGAAAAATTAAAAAAAAAAAGAGGTTAAAAAAAACCTAATTATTATGAAAATGCCCTTGGATCCCTAATGAGGAAGGCAGAAGTAGTTGCTAGAGATTCATTTGAATGCAAATTCTATTACACAGCTGAATAAAAATCATTCGAGGACTATTCAGGCTATTCTGAATATCAAGGAAACGTGATCGATTAGCCATAATTCAGGGTCGAGACAAAGTGAGTGACTTTGTTGGGAGTGCGTAACCTGCATAGCGCCAATGCCCGGGAGATGCCTTTCCAAATATAGACACAGTCGCAGCAGGAGCGGGAGGATGTAGGAACTACGTAACACGTCATAAACATTTATGTAAGAAACCAAAATAAACACAAAACGGAACAGAAGAATGTCTAGACTTCAATTCCCTTATTCTTAGTGCTAATAAAACCAAATGTATCAATTTCAAAACAAATTTCACTTCCAAAATTCGTAGTTTTCTTATCCAAATAACCACAATGAAAATTAAACTCAAAAGTCCCTGTGAGAATTAGCAATTAGCACTGACGAAATGTTCAACAAGCCAAACATATTCTAAAACTAAATGCAACAAATAACAATCACGCACATTAGAAACACTAAACAAAAAGTCACGATCAAAAACGTTAACAAACAAGAACCTAGCAAACTATGAATACGAATAATGGACCAAAAAGATTCGTACACTCGTATTTTGGTACCCATCACTCCTTCTTCCTAAACTCTACTTCAAACATCACAACAACATGGAAAAATGAATATCGCAGCAATAAAGCTGGACAAAAAATGGGAAAACCTGGAACAGAAAGCTTACTAACAAAAAAAGCAGACTGAAACAGAAGTGGAGTGATGATGGGCTGTTTCACGTACATTAATAGAATCACATGTCGCAATTCAGAGCAGAAGATACTCTAAGTAGAATCCAGAATCAAAAAATGCTATGTTTAGACATTTAAATAACCAAGCCTACTTCCTAATTATTGGTTAAGACGACCTTTCGGCTTCCTTCCAACTCAAAACGTTCAAAATACAGTCTCTCTACTGCCAGCTCTACAGATGTCACCTTCTCAAGTCGGTTTTTCATTGCTGAGGATCGTGACTCTACTCCAATGTCCATGATGAACAAGGCTCCTCCACTCCTCGCGCAAGGGCTACCGGATACCGATGTACCAGACGCCAGTGATAATTGGCCACTCCAGCGCATTGGTAACCTTCCTCTGATAGTTCTGCCTTCCACTTTGCCAGTTACTATGAGCTTCTCCACGTTGGAGTTCTCAGTTTGACGAGCAACGTGTTCAAATTTTCTTAAGATACGTTGTAGGCAGATAGTTGGAAGCCTATTGTGGATGCCTAGCTTTTCAAGTGGTATTACAATAAAAAAACCATTTGATTATAAAGCCATCACTAAATTTTGGATGTATCAATTTGGGATAGGTTGGAAATTTCATCATATTAAGTTAACAAAATCTTAAGGTAATATTGTATAATCGATTCATAATTCTGCTGCGTCCTGGAAAAAGATTCATACAACCGTCACTAGTCGAGCGTGTGACAAAAGACAAGAGTCGAGTGCTCCATCCTGACGAGTGTGTTTACCAAGGACTCCGGGACAAAACACCAGCGGAACAGGAATCCCGCAGGAAATAAGGAAAAGCGGGTTGCCGAGAGATAAACCAGTCAATGGGATCAACGACTCCCATCTCGAGATGTTGACGTAACGAGGGGACAATAGCAGTGGTAGGAATAGCAGCAGATCAGACATGCGTGGATCATTAAAATTGATCTATCCGAGATCCAGATAGGGAAGTTACAAATCGAAGCCTGAATACCCAATAAAGCACGACAGGAATTGCCCATGTATCCTAGATGTGGAGTTCAGAAACCTGGGAAATTCATCGTTTGTATACAGTCATATTTTATCTAGAGTTCAGAATACAAGAGAAAAACTACACGAGTTTAATGTGGAAGAGGCGTGTTTTTAATTTTTTTTTTTACAAAATTCACATCGAAGGGTGAAAATTTCTAATAATTTACCTACGAATGATATAAATAAAAATAAAAATGTCGAACTTATGGGAAGACAAAGGATACTAAACATAAACATCCATCAGCTATCATAATATTATTATTATATCGATAAATTGGGATATGTGTGTATTTTAATTTTCGACAGTTTATTTACAACAAATCTAAATTGCGCCCTTGAATAAATAAATAGCGCCCTTGAACTAATAAGCAGATAATTATGAAAATTGCGCAAAAAAGCTACGAAATTTCACAATCTGCTAGTATTAATACCCTAGCGACTGTTGAAATATAAGAACCTGATTTCGAGTACATCTCTGACGTCAAGTTTGATAATTATAAACTAGCAGTTAAAAACCCGCGCCGCGGGTCTTATAATTATTAGTCCTACAGCAGTGAAATCATCTAAAGCAGACAAATAAGTCAATATTGGGACGAAAATGGGTCGAAGGCCTCGGTGGTCCAGGGGATAGCTTCCGATTACGAATCCGGAGTTAGCGGGTAGAAAATTTTATTTTCGGCGGAGGCCGAACAGTCAGCTCAAGACAGGGACGTATGGAGGAGCCTTGTCGATGCAATGGGTCCCCGACCCGAATAGGATAAGGGGACGAAGATGATGATGATGAAGTAAATTTTGTTTAACTCTGAAAGAGTGAAAGTTATTCTCGGTATCGCCCTGGTGAAAGACCAGCATTATGAGTTGAACCATGCTTGAAATGGCTTTAGCCATTTAATATGAATAGCCAGGTACTTCACCACTTTCCTCACCCATCTCCTTCCACTTCCCACTAGCTTAAGCCTCACAGCGTACCTTGTTTAGGGATATGATTGGCTTTTGATGGTTGGAACTCGTGCCCACTTAAAGAATAGAAAAATTCTGTCGGTGTAGAATTGAGAGTATGAAAACAGAAACAGGCCCGATGCACCGATAGAATTTAGTGCAGTTAATAATGCATCCACGGCCAGGACCCGTTGTGATGGTAATTCCACTTAATTTAAAGCACTGCCAAGTCATTGTACGGGAGAAGGATATGCACATTAAGTATTCAAATGCATTCATTCTGCTCTCTGGAAAGAAATGAACCGAACCACCACGATTTTGAGACTATTGTACAAAACGGGCGTACTAATTATGCATGAAATTAAAATAAAAAAAGACATTTCATTCAGGCTGTTCTCAGAAAATCTTGTCATTAAAACAAAACAGTTATGAAAAATTTAACGGAAAAGAAGAGGCGTAATAATACAATGAAGAATAATGCCAATGTTTTGACGTTGTCAGCGTTAACAAAAAATATCACGACAATCAACCAGAAACAAATTGGTTCTCAATTAATTCAACTTGATTCTGAGCAATGCAGAAGTAAAACACTACTATACGAAGGCTAGAAAAAAACCACAACAAAAATAATAATATATAATCAGCATTAAACTAACTTCATTTCTCGGGACGCGAAGATACAGAGTTAAAAAGTATAAACTGTGGAAAAAAGCGCACTTAGTACCGAGTATGAACTGTGGAAAAAATGCCCTCAAAGCCGCATTACTTCAAGGGCTGTTTGAACCTCTTTTTAAATCAATTCATTAACCGGATCTGCCGAGGACTGACAACGTTCTTCCGTTCTCATCCAATCGTTATGTAATTGCTGTGAAGGACATTCAACCAAAGTCGATGTCCTCTCGCGACACAACACATCACAATACTATTATATCCCCTGCTTTCTGTCACCCTGATAAATATACTTCAACTCCTTCATAGTGTGTACCTTCGTTCGTCCTTTGTGGTCCTGTTGAACAAGGTGCACTTGTTTGTACCGCACACTTTTGTGTGTTAGTTGTTCATTATCTTCTTCTGAATTTCATGTACGTGCTTTTTCAGTGTCTCTAAAAACAAATGTAAATGCCCTCGTAGTCAAGATGGCCGCCGATCTTATCCAAACAATATTAAATTCTTAAATATAAATAAACTATAAATTCTTCAATAATCGCAAATTCACTTTGTGACCTCATTTTAATTAAATGAAAATAAATCACTTTGTGAACCCATTGTCTAATCAACATCATCGAAATGTTACGAAACCAATGGTTACTCCACAAAGGCACCATTAAAATTAATAAATATATGAAGAGACAAATAATTTCTAAAATATTTTTTTACCTGACGAAGAAACCACTGGTTCCGAAACGTGCCGATTATTTTGATTAAATAATAATGGTTGGTGTACGAAGATATATTTTCACAAACATTGCCAACTGCAATATCTAAATGACTCGGTCCTGATATTGTTACTGCAATTAAAAATAATTTTTGGGCAAATAGTTCTAGTTGGTATATGGAAGGTAATTAGACAGAATAAATCAGGGCTGTCTGTAACACCACTAACATTTTTAAAATAAAAGTCAAGCCTTTAATCAAGCGGTTGTTATTGTTTCTAAAGGTGGACCGAGCTAATAGTTAAAATATCTCAGAAATTTATGCTGAATTTTTTCAATGAAATCGGTGTGGATTTTAAAGTGAGGGGACCAACTAGAAGAATTATATTCGACTTTCATTCGAACTAAAGAAAAGTAAACTTTTTTATGTTGAATTTTTTTGCCATTGTGGAGAATCAAGTCAAGCATTTTTAATCCTTTATCTGTTACTGTGTACGTGTGAAAGAACATTAAATTTGGAATAAAAAATAACGCTAATATCATTAATTTCATTAACAGAGATGAGAGAAACATTATTAATTTTAACACCAGCTCGTAGAGAAATGGAACTGGCAGCACGGTATCGCTTCGACATACATAAGCAAACACTTTCACCAATATCATTTGCTCATCTGCCCTGATGATGGACACTGTAACGCTGTCCGAAACGTTGGCTAAAGAAGGAGGTAGCGAAACACGGCATAACACCCCAAAAATAAATAACAAAAATACTTTTGGCCGTGAAAACCTAAAAACATACATACATATTAATTTTATATTACTAGATGAAAGGTGGATTTATTCTGAAAAATCTTATAACATGTGGCATTTATGAATGTTTAGATAAAGTTTGTTAGATGTGGGTAAACCAATATTGTAATTTTTTTGAATGTTAAAATTTTTAGTTTTTTTTAATAAATTTAAAGAGTTTTAGATCATCAGCGAAAGGCAACACTTTAATATTATCATCAAATACAGTGCACCATTAATAAAAAGTAAAAAAGCATCGGGCCCAAGTGCGACCCCTGAGGTACACCATTTTAGCCATGCATTTGTAAGATTAGTATTATGATTATGAGGGCAGTGGTGCAATGTGTTTCAGTGCAATTTATTCTAAATACCTGAACCCATTCTTAAACAACTCCCACAGTAATGTTCATAACATAATATTTTAAATAGATATGTAAGGCTGAAATATGGATTGATAGTGCACAATATAATCCGATGAATATTCTTGGATGTGTGGGTGTACATAAGTGGAGGAGCTGTCTTTACGTTTCACGTGACGGTGAACGAGCTCAAATATTTGGTCAGTACGTGATACAAAACAAAGCCTGCAGTAGGTACCTCAGGCCCGAGAGGCTTTCAGTTTTACGTGGGTGGTTTTCCACTCAAGGTTCTGAAAGAAAACAAATGAAGGGACTTACCTGTTTTAAGTAAATCAAATACAACCTCTGGAGACGTGTTTGATGAGTGTTTCTGTGTTAGTGGAGAATAAATACCTGAAACAAACAAAAATAATGTATAAGTACACTGAAAAAATAAAACTGATTACATTCAAGTAAAGGAGGAGTTATAGTTGTGTGTATGGTAGATATTATGATTTTATTTTGGTATACGTTGGAAATATTCATCGAACAATTCATACGGTCAAGGAATTTTTATAAATGTGAGGAATTAATTTTATCAATTTGTCCCGGTCAATGTTTGAGTTATTTACTTATTTATTTATTTATTCAGTCTTAGTGATATAATAAACATAAGAGGATGATAAAAAACAGACGAATTATTAATGTTCACAGATAGGTATGTAGAAACAAGACTAACTGAATGTAAACTAGAATATTTAAGAAAAATGAAAAAAAAAACAGAACTAAGCAGAATTAAAAAAAATACAAATAGTACAAATCTGAATTCAACAAATGATAAACCAATGGACAATAAAATAATTATTTAGTTATTTGATATAATTGATAAAAATATTACATCAATAATTTATAAAGCACCATTTTAGTGGTATAACGCCTCATGAGCTACAGGGTTTTCCAATAAGAGGTGTTATTTTGATACTCAAATAATTTCAATGCGTTGTTGAAGCGTGTACGTTCCATTTTGATTAATGGCG
The DNA here is from genome assembly GCA_936435175.1 of Glyphotaelius pellucidus. NCBI lineage: Eukaryota > Metazoa > Arthropoda > Insecta > Trichoptera > Limnephilidae > Glyphotaelius > Glyphotaelius pellucidus. Next base: position 22,855,542 of record OW386555.1, on the reverse strand, counting down.
TAGTTTCTACTTGTCAAATGTAAAAAAATGACAGCTTCAAAAGTGTCATCTACCGAAATAGCGGGCTAATCAAAATAACACCTCTTAATGGAAAACCCTTTATAAAGCAGAAAATCTGTTAGTATGTTTCACGAAAAGCTCAGAGAGCACACGTACGCGCACTAAAATTGCCATATATTTCCATACGAACGTTCAGCCTTCTCCACAGTATGTTTACAGCATTCATTCTTCTCATTATGTCATTAAGAATAAGGACACCCAGGGGCGCATCTTATTGATGTGCAATGTGTACTATGCACACGGGCGGCAGAATCAAGGGGCGGTCTCTTGAATTTGCCACTTTGACCCTATGTGATTCGACAGTCTTTGTGACAGAGGCATTGTACAAATAATATTTGAGAAACATAAATTAGGTTCCTGAGGCGTATTTGTATTAAAAAAATATGTGAACATCGCAAAAGAGTTCCTTCTGCCCGGAGCCAGGTGACTACGGCTTCAAAGAGAAAGGTTGGGAAATATTTCTATTTATAATATTTATTATAATTTTTTTTTTTAACTTTTACATAAGCACCAGGAGGAAATGAAGAAATTGATTTCCCTCAAGGCCTACGTCGTCTTAGGAGATGGTGTGTGGAGGGTCTCTTTTGTGGAAAGGACGGAGAGGAATTTCTGTAAAAGGAAAAGGTTCGAGAAGTCGGTAGAGAAACCTGTTGGTCAATGAGTCCAGGAGTTTACAATTTGGGAGGCGGAAATGGGTACCGCCGCCCCGGGAACCTTTATTGGATAACCAACACCTCTGCCTTAGGTCACCCCAAGTGGTTCACTACGTTTGGTGATTTAGCAGGGGTGCCCGGGTTCATGGGGTGATGTGTGTCTAGGTCTTGGAGGCGGATGACCAGGACACACTGAACCCCAGATTCCTACCCACCCTTTAAACCCTTTTCCTTCCCAGAACTCTCCCCCCCTTCCTTTCCTTTAAAAAACCCTCCACACAGCAGCCCCAAAGATGAAATAGGCCCTGAGGGAAATTATTTTCCTCAGGGCTTCCTGTGTGGAGCTCATGTAAAAAAAAAGTGACAGACATATGAATCCCTGAAAGGCGATAAGTCAAGAGAGAGAGGACAGAAATCCTACTTGCAAACTTTGACACCTCTTACTCAAAACAAGGTAAATTAAAGTTAGAATCCTGTCCAACCAAAGTGAGGACAATATCTATATATATATATTTATTTTTTATTTTTTTTTTATTAGTATCTATAGCAAAATTTGTACATAATGTATTTATAAATTGTATTATATTAAGGTATTATAAAGTTTTTTTTTTCACAGTCCTCCTCACTAAGGTTCCCTGTTCTGAGGCGGCCTGTAGTTTTTCCACATTTGTATTTAGTATCCGGTTGTCTTTACATGGTCTTCAGTATGTTTGATAGTTCATTTTCACTTTGTTCTCTCAACCATATTTTTACTTTTGTTTTAAATTTATTTATTTCTGTTATTTTTTTTGTTTGAGTTGGTAGAGCGTTGTATAGTTTTGTCGCATTGAATTTCATATTTCTTTGTCCAAAAGATGTTTTCAAACTGGCCGTAGCTAGAATATTTTGGTTTATTGCCCTGGTTGTGTATCTATGTTGGACAGTGGAGTATTCTGATATGTTTTTTTAAATTTTAAATAAAATATTTTTTGCATAAAGTTTTTGTATGTTGTAGACTTGAATGCTTTGAAACAATTCTTCTGTCGGAGTTCTAACCGGTAATTTCAAAATTGTCTTTAGTACTCCTTTTTGGGCTATATTGAGCCGGTCCATGTGAGTGCTCAAAGCAGATCCCCATCCAGTTATCCCGTACTCTATTTGTGATTGACATAAAGCGTAGTACACTTTCTTAATGTCGTTTATGTTGAGGATGTTACGGATGGCTCTAAAGAAGTAAATGTACCTGGTGAGTTTTTTTGTGATTGCTTCAATGTGTCCGTTCCATCGGAGATTATCATCTATTTCAATACCAAGATATTTGATACTTTTGGAATGTGCTATGGTAGGACAGTGGCATGATAAGCCTTGATTTTGATAGTTTTCTTGGTATGTATGTGATTTGAGATTAAAGTCATCTTCTGGCTGTCCTCTGGCTGTTATAGAAAATGTCAGATATTTTGTTTTATTGACATTAAGTGTAAGGGAATTTCTCTTAAGCCAGTTTTGCAGTAGACCAAGTCCATGTTCCGCTTCTTTGTAGGTACTTCTCCAATCTTTTTCGTTGAATACAATTACTGTATCGTTAGCAAAGCTTATGATTTTTCATATATTAACGTATTCGTTTTTATTAGTGGAGTTACGTTGGCTTTGGTGGTGGCCCTGAAAACACGGTGCACACGATTCACAAAGACATTGAGCGTGAAGTCATTAACTTGGCATTCCTTTCAGATCTCAATTCTGCCATCAATTAGCAACTCAGATAATATAATAATTAGTGATAAGTTTGGATACCGCTTTACATCTCTCTTGAAACGAGATCATTGTTTCAAATACAACTTGTTTCACACTCAATTAGTTGGCAAGGATTTCAAACAATTGATGGTTTTCGTTGTTATTAATTACATCTTGTCTAGCTTTGTGGGCATAATTGACCGGGATGTAAAACCAAATATCACCTTGTTCATAAATAAACACATACTTCATGAAAAACATTTTTTTTGACACTCCACACAGGAGGCTCTAACGAAAATAATTTCCCTCAGGGCCTTTGCCATGGAGACACTGTGCGGAGGATCTTTTTGTGGAAATGAAGGATTGAACCTGGGTCATAAAGAGACCCATGTTGTAGGTTCCAAATCGTTCCGCAGCCGAACTGTTGAACTAAAAAAACCCGTTCTCTTTCGAGCAGGCTCCAATTAAGTACGTGTAAAACAGACAGCATGCTGACATTGTGGCTTTACATTAGAGTTGGCAAAGGTCTGTTGTTCGTCTGGATTGTCAGTCAGTCGGAGTTTATATGTGAACAACCAAAAAGAGGTCATTAACTTCCACACCTTTACCACATCAAGTCAGAAAAATATTTTTTTACAAAGAAAGGACGACAGAACTTCATCTTCGAACGAGTCCTTTGAAACTTCTATGAGTTACCATATTCTCAATAATGATGTTTAAAACGCCACCTGTATGGTCTGTAGACAGTCCTTTCAACCGGGGAGACATCCTTTCGTCTTTTGACGTGGCTGTCGTGAAAAGCTGACGCCGGAGTGCCTCGACTAAAAAGGATTTACGGGATAAAAGGAGAGGATTCCCTGAAAGAAGCTCCGTCATTCGAAGTAGGTTTTTTTAAAAACTCATCAGTCTTGGTATGAACTCTCTTTAGCAAGGGCTCGTCAACTGTTGAACGAGAGCTACAAATAAAGATAACTCAACAATCCAAATGAAAAAAAACTTTTGCGGAAATAAGTAAATATGATCCAAGGAGCCTTGGAGACGGGAAGTATAAAAAGCAAGAGGAATACACTTAGAAGAGAATGTGGCCTAAAGATACAACTTGTAACATACTAAAAAGTGAACTCGCAATAGAGGAATTGAAATTTGGGAAGAAATTTTTAAATATGGATGTACATGGGCACTAAAGAAATATATGGCGACTAATGCAGAGGTTCGATAGAGATTTGATAAATACAAAGGAGACAACTGCAATAAATTGTTGATAACAGTTGCGATACATAATTTAAGATAACCCAACCATCGAAGACGGTGACCTCATGAACCGTTGTTAAATTTCTTCTTATGAAGGTTCCTCATTGCTGAGGATCCCCTCGACCCCTACTTCAATTTCCATGGTGGACAAGACTCCTTCACTCCTCACGGTTCTGCGTGGAGTCAATGACATCGACGTACCGGACGCCAGTGAAACTTGGTCTCTCCAGCGCTTTGGTGACCCACCTCTGCCCTTTTTCTGCCTTCAAATTTGCCAGTAACTATGAGTTTCTCCACTCGGAGTCCTCAGTATGGCGATCAACGTATCCAAAGTGCCTTCAAATACGTTGCAGGCAGATAGTTGAAAGCATATTGTGGATGCTTAGTTCTTCCAGAATGGACACATTTGTGCGTGTGGCTGTCCATGGAATCCAGAGCAATTTTTTCCAGCACCAAACTTGTTAAACTAGATTGCCACAAATAATTCAGATCGGCGATCCCGATCTAAGTCCAGTAGACCAGTGTTCCGCAAACTTTTTGTGTTCACGGTACACCTACCAAATCCAGAAATTTTAGAGGTACACCAAAAAAAATCAATTTTTATATTATATTTATTATTAAAATAATATATTATGATAATATTATCTTAAAGAGCCCATGAGAGATTTTTTAATATTTTATGGTTTTGCATGTTTTCAATGTTACCTCTCTCTGCACATAACAGCACATTAAAAAAATATTTATAATTAGTAGGCGGATGGCAGAGGCAAAAACATTGGGAATTTATGGCGAGCGATATGTTGAAGTAGGCCAAAACCAAATGATCTTTTATCTTTTATAGCTGAGTCTGTTGTCCCCATAAAACAAATTAAACCAGTCAAATAACGATAGTTTAATTGTTTTGCCTTTAATAATTAGCACGTTATATAAAATCGAAATCCAGCGATCTACGAAAACGGCTAAGATATAATACGACACTTTTTAATTTGCGTTCGGGAATGATCGCTGTAACTTTGAGTTTTTACGAGCGGATAAACGGATCAAATCCGTTTGCGCAACAATATACAGTAACTTTTGATGGAACTGGCTTAAAAATTCGATGAGGGCGACACAAGCAACGCAAGCGACCAAATTTTTAACTATTTTGACAAATTTAGAGAAAATCGATTGCCCTGCTTTGGAAAGGTGAGTCTGCCTAACTGAGCACTGTAGATCAAAATTTGGATAAATCGTTGATAATGTTGCTCTCATCTCTTCGTCGATCGTCCTCAAGCGTTCTCTTTTTTAAATTTAATCGGAGCTTTGGTGTTAATTAAAACCCCAATTAGCATAAGTAGGTCGTGGCAAATGGTAAGAGAATTGCAACAGCAAGCTTTGAAAGCAGTGGATACTCATTTTTATATGCAGTCAAAAATGTGCTAGCTTCAGAAAATTTTAGTTTTAATGTTCGAAGTTTTTAGCTCCATGAATTCTTCCTCGTTTATCGGTAAGTGTCCAAGAGAAATGCTATCTGAGAGTGGATTTTGTACCCAGTCCATGTCCATAGGTAGCAGTCACACGTACGAAAATACCAGTTCCATTTGGAAACATTACTACCATTAGTATTGTGGCTAATCCATAACACCAACTTAGCCCGAAGCTTTCAATCTTGTCCGATGACGTTAAAATATTAAAATTCCTGCCTTGAATTTTTCTTTTGTTGAGCTCATTTAAATGAGCAAAACGAGATATGCAAGTGCTGCTACCCGTTCATCCTTTTTAAACAGAGAAGCAAAATCTGAATCTTGGGTCTCTAAAAAAGTTTTGGTCTCATTTTTTAGCTCGCTTGCGGTGAGGCACACCAACTAATGACAACGGCACACCAGTGTGCCGCGGCACACACTTTGCGGAACACTGCAGTAGACTACAATAATGAATCTTCACGAGGAATTCGAAATGATTATTTTTATTGAAAATAAATAATAAACTTAGTTTTTACCACTTTTATTGCTTAAAAGCCAACATGTTTCGTGAGCCAAGCTCACTTCTTCAGGGTTTATTAATTAATCATAAATAATAGATAACAACAATGGTCATAGACATAAACAACACAATTATAAATAAATAACATAGTCAATGGAAAAATAAAATGGGTAGAGGAAAGAGGGGCAATAGAGGGTTTGAAGAAGTGATTATTTTTAAACAAAGTTTAAAACGAATCTTCGATAAATTCGAGAACTAAGAATTATTCGAATCTGTGATTTAGGTCGAATAGGTGATCGCTTCTTGCTCTAGTATCACCATTCCCTACCCCTGCATCTAAGTACAGCGAATATTACTTATGGGGCTTTACTTTACACTATACGGTGCACTTTGCACACGCTGAATACTGCATACAGGACACGGGACGGCATTCCTCGAGTTCCGGCATAATGTGCAACTCCAGCCCCGGCCAAATGGCTGCACGACGAACAGAGTGATGAGCGGCAAACATTTGAACGATACGGTGCTGTCTCGGCATTGAAATTGCGCTAAATGCTCTTCGATTGATTGGTTAAACCTGACTTATTTTTTTTAAGAATCGACTGCCGAGTTTAATAATTATAGAATATGTTGTGTTCATTTCAAGCAACGTTTCAATTCTGAATGGTGATCTTACACCATACCGAGAGTATCTTCCACCCTGCCATGTCAGAATAATAGAGGAGTATGTATGAGACGATGAATGAATGTGAATGAGGCAAGGTGTGTGAGCCAAGACCGAGTTGTTTGGCAGTCCGACCTCTCTGTTAAACCGTGTGACGGTTAGTTACTTAGTTACATGAAATTCCTGATTTTTTAAATGTAATCTGTAGTGTTTTTGCGCAGTTGCACGGTTTGTGTATTTGGTGTTAGTATTTTTCTATCTGCTCTCTCTTTGTTTTGCTTTCAGTTCTCTTTAAGTTTTAATGTACTGTTTTGTTGTTATTGAGTGGGTTTTGTCATTAAGTTTAGTAACGTTGCTTTTTGTCCAAACGTTGCGTGCTTGTTATATCTTGTGTTTTGTACTCACGAATGTAAAGAAATATCTACTGTTCTACAATAGAGATATTTAATTGGCAAGCTGTTAAGATTATTGAAGATTTCCCATATAATAAATAACAAGCATTTTTCATTTTTTAAAATTGCATCAAAAGGCAATTGGCTTGCATGCTTCGCGTCCGTGCTAAAATAAACGTAGGTGCTTGTTGAACATAACTCAACACACTGTGACACACGCATCATAGAACATTATGAATTTGACACAGCGGTTATGTACCTCCACCTAATTGATTTGCGTCTTGGCAATCTTAATTTGTCAACAAAGGCAATAATTCTCAGAGATGGCGACGGTAGTGAGAAACCATACAACGAATTAGAAACTAGATAACGAAAATAATATTATGTGAAAAAAATTACAGATGTAGACATTTTTTTATTCATTTTATTCCTTGAATTTTGTCAACCTAAAACACATCTGATAGTATTAATACGCTAGCGTCTGTACGGTTGAAAATTAAGAATCCGGCTTCCAGAACATCTCGAACGCCCGTCTTATGCAAAACCATTTTCCTACGTGAAATTTATTACAAATGAAGGTTTTTAACTGCTAGTTGGATTTGATTTGTTTCACAGAAAATTCTGAGGAGAATTTCTGTAAATAAAAATACTCTCGTAAAGCCGTTTCCATCCAACGATAACCCCAGAGAGAGATCGTACATACACAGACGATGAAAAATCTTCCTTCTCAATCGTTTTGTAAGAAAATAAAAATACCACATAAGATATTACAACGATGAAGCCACGCAGGTACGACCTAACACTGAAACTACCATAGAAATTTAGAAAAAAGAAGAAGATATTGATATAATTTTTTTTTGGGTTATTATGTCGTGTTGTGATCCTTCTTTAGCCAACATATCGGAGAGCGTTGCAGTTTTCATCAACAGGGCAAAAGTGTGATGAAATCATATTGCTTGTTCCTTGATTTTCAATTTTACGATAAGATTTTTTTATGGTGCTGGTATCTCAACATTGATTTTTTTTACATTAGTTCCACACAGGAGGCCCTGAGGAAAATAATTCCACTCAAGACCTTTGCAATCTTTGGGGATGATTGCGGAGGGTCTTTTTAGGAAAGGAAGATGAGGAAGTTCTGGGAAGGAAAAAGATTAGAGCGGTGGGTAGGAATCTGGGGGTCAGTGTGCTCAGGAGTGACGTCCGTATGTAACACACTGCGGTGCAAGGCGATATTTCGAGAAAGTCCTGCCAGAGAGGTGAAAAGGTCTCCCTTAACCATTTTCTCCCGGTCCGGCCTACCACGTAGTGGTTGGACAGACCCGGAAAAATTGCACCCTATGAACCCGGACACCCCTGCTAAATCACCCAACGTAGCGAACCTATAGCAGATTACTTTTATATATTTTTTTATATGAATACTGCACAAGAGTTCCAACTGCTCCCGTCTGGAGCCAATGAGACTATGGCATCCCCGGTGACCGGACAACTCGGAATGAAACCAACTCAGAACCATCAGAGTGATAAAATAAATAACAACCAGAGTGATAAAAATTGGTAATGTTAGGTTAGAGTTATCGGCTAATTTAAAATTATTTTGTTTTAATAGTTTTTAATTACTTTTCAAGGAGGTGTTGAGTTGACTTTATTCTCAGATGGCACGAAACCGGCATTCCCAATGGGGGTATGTTGTGAGGCTGAAGGTAGTGGGGGGGAGGAAATGGGGAGAGGGAGGTGATGAGGTACCTGGATATTCAGATCTGGTCACTAAACACGGCCAAAGCCATTTCAAGCAACGTTTCAATGGTGGTCTTACACCAAGGCGATACTGAGAGTATCTTCCACTCCATTAATCTATTACAAAAATCTAGTTGAAACCAAATGATCGACACATCATGTCCCTAGGTCTTATGGCATAAATATTAAAAAAATCAACAAGAATACAAAAAAAACACGTCCATCAAAATAAAATGTGATCCAATCAATCGAATTTGTATCGAATCCTAGAAATTCCCATACCTTTTTCACAAAACTTGTGAGATTCCTTCAGCATAATGAAAACAAATATCCATTGTGTTTGTTTGTGGGTCTCGGGCAAGAGTGCAAGCACCTCTCCCATGCGCTAATATAACATGCAGAAGTAACCTTTTATGTGTAAAGCCCAAATTGCATATAATGCTCATGTGCAGTGCATGTGCAACTAAGGTGGGCTTACCAAGCCAGGGCTTCTTTATTACAGGGGTATTGAAACTTTTGAGGTTATCCAGGTTACAAATCAGTTCTTAGAACGATTGTTTCCAATGAGGGTGGTTGCCTTTGATATGGAAAAAATTAGTCGAAGATAATATTGTTAATTCTAAAATTTGAAAATATGAGATTGACAATAATGACGGTTTGATGGAAGGTGGCAATGAATGAATTGGTTAAAGCGCACGTCCCGGTTAGAAGAGAGGTTCTGAGTTGCGACCATTGACTTTCTCTATTTTTCTGCGTCTTCTTCTCTTTCATGTTTTCGTTTAGATTATTAGTGTTTTCTTTTCATTAGTGATATTCAACATAGATAATATTAATAACCTTCAAAAGTTATAAATAGAGAGTTGTTCTTACAAAAAATTGAAACACATAGAGAGTTTTAATATTACTTTTTCTTAATAAATAACTGAAAATCAATATGAAACAAACAATATTAATATACATACTTATTTTCGACTTATTTGTAAAGTTCAAAATTGTGTATTACGAACTTATATTGTTGTTTTGCTTTATTTTTACGCCATCTTTTAATTTATTTTTCTTGTTTTCTTGTTTTCTTGTTTTTTTTCTTGCTCTTTTATTTTTTTTTGTTATGTTATAATATATTTTATACATTTAAATTCAACTTTAAATCTATCACGTATTATGTTAATTTTTTAAAAGTTAAAAAAAATTATATCAACTCTTTACCACGCAGTAAATCGTGTATAATATAAAAATATTGTGAAAGCTTACTAAACAAAAATAAATAAGTGAAATATATAGCGTCAAAGCTTCATAGCTTACAATGGAAATGACCTCGAACCTAAGGAAAATTGTGTTGAAGAAGACATTCTTGCCAAAAAACTGTGCAAAATTCATGACGTTAGAGCTTTACTTACCTTTCCAGAGTTTTTGCTGGTTTGGACAAACAAATTTTCTTGATTAAAAAGTTGAACCATATTTTTCCTGCATTTTGTCATTGCAAACAAAGAAGCCAATTTAGTTCCTAATTACCCGCAACAAAGTCAAGAAATGTTTAAAAATATATATTAATTGGTTACCTACATGCACCGAATTAAAGGTAACCGGACAACTCAACACAGTGGCACTTCAACATAGATTTGAAAAGTGATATAAAGTTTGAAAAGTGATGAAAAATTAGGTTACGGGTTATTTTATTTTTCATTATGACTTTATGCCACTTTTCAAAGGTGTATTGAAGCATCATTGTGTTGAATTGTCACGGAACCGAATTAAGAAAAGTAATTAATTAAGTTATGTATTATAACCTATTTCAAAAAAGTCGTTGGATTATTACTAAAAATAATAATACTTCTTCGGGCGAAGATACTTTCGTTATGGGAAAAAGTGCTCACAAGCCAATGGTTGTTGATTACTGCCCACAATATCGCAACTTACCTAGTTTTGCGTAATGCGCAATAGTCTGCGTGTACTTTGATGACATATAGGTACAATGACAGGTATTTGTGTGTGTGAGAAAGCCACCCGAATGCAGCATTGTTAGTGGAGCCACCCTACGAGGAAAGTGCAAGTTAGGGTGACCAAAAAGCATTGAGAATTATTGTTTAAAATAATTTAGATAAGACATTTTTTAGTCCAGTTCATCTTTAATGTAATAATTTTATGATAAACTTTTCACAAGTTCAAATAACTTTATTTAAATTTTGTACACTTATATTTTTAATGATTATGTGCATGCATGCGTATATGTATGTGTATGTATGTGCGTATGTATGTGTATGTTTGTGTATATATGTGTTAATGCGGATAAATATGTATATATATGGGTATGCATGTATTTATGTGTACATGTACGCATATTCAAGTACCCGTCTCAGAACAGACATCGTCTAGTGAGACGGGTAACTTACTTTTGTTGTATAATATGTTATTTCAATAAACGCCCGGGTTGCCGGCAAACAAAAAAATAAAAAAATGTTAATTTTATAACCAAAACCGCGTCAGAGTGGAAAGTTCCTCGGGTTTGGGTCCAAAGATCGCCAGGCAAAAATAAAAAGATATGATTTGAGATTCTCACAGCCATCCATGATAATATGTGTGTAGTATTATACATTTGCCTTGACGATGGACACTGTAATGCTGTCCGAAACGTTAATTCGGCGTAACAACCTTAAAATAAATCACGATAAAAGTGAAAAGATTTCAGTTTATCAATTAAAAAAAATCTTTCATAAACATATACGTAGACAATTTAATCATTGTACAGGATGCGGCAGCATAGCTTCGTTTTTTAAAATGCGCGCCATTCAGTTGGCTGATGTCGTAGCGGAGCGCTAGTGATCTCGTTCGAGAGGCGGAACTATAAAGTTTTGTCCCGACACAGTTAAGTCGCCATCACGCGTTGGAACACTGAGGAGCGTGCGTTTGCCGTTAAGGCCTACTTTTCGAACGGATGTTCTGTGATCGCGACCCAACTTTCGAAATATGTATGTTGATAATTTTGATCAAATAAGTGGCGTACAGAAAGTGATTGAAAAAAAAAATTATAACAATAAAAATTACTCGAAATTTTGCAGGGATTTTTTTTTTCAAAACCATGCAAAAACTGAAATCCGCAATCCCAAAACCTTAAAATTTTGCACACCCCACTACCAAAGCACTGGGTACTTTATAAGCTATAACAATAGCAATCATGACGGGGGAAGGTGGTGCAAGCGGCAAGAGGAAAGAGGGACAGAACATGGCGATGGGTAAGAGGGTAGAGGGTTTCCCACGGTGGGGTGGGAACCGGGAGACCGCGACGGGTCCTGACAGGGGGAAATTACCCCACACTACCCCAAATAAGGGCACGGTGGGTAGGTATGGTAAAGCTGCACAGGGGGATGAAGCGATGCGCGAATTCCTAGACACTATAATGAAGACGATTTTTTCGATCTGATTTATGTGGGGAGTGAGAATTTTGTCAATTTTATTTTAATTTATTATATTTCGGCGTGGTCGAGTAAAGCTTTTAACTCGCAATCCGAAGGTCGTAGGATCAAATCCCGGCGGGAAAATAAATTTTATTTGATTAATTTGTGTTACTTCACAATAAATTTATGGTAGGTATATTTGCGGAACGTTCCAGAGTGGACGATACTCTCAGTATCGCCCTGGTGTAAGACCACCACTCAGAATTGAAACGTTGCTTGAAATGGCCTTAGTCGTGTTTGGTGACCAGATCTGAATAACCAGGTACTTCCCCCACCTTCCTCTCCACCATCTCCCTCCCCATCCCACTACCTTCAGCTTCACAACACACCCCGATTGGGGATGTCATAGTCTCACTTGTTCCAGACTGGAGCAGTTGGGACTTTTGTGCGGTATTCATATAAGAAAATAAAAATATTTATTTTGATGAAAAAATATCACATTTAAATAATTAATAACGACAGTAAAATTAGTTTTTCGTTATGTAAGCACGAATTCATTGACTTTCTTCTTCTTCTTCGTAACGTTAAAAAAAAACCAAAATCATAACTACCCCTTTTAGGTCAAATAGTTATTGCACTAATAATGTTCAGATATCGATCGTCCAGTTGATTAGTCAGACATCTCTAAATACTAACGAGGAAAGCATTATTCGAATGCTCACAATAAATCAAATACTATTTACACGTGCATGTGTTTTACATATTAAATATGCCATAATTTTTTTGATTATTTCAAAACATTTTTTAAATTTCACTACAAGTTTTTCTGCATTAATTTGATTTGGAAGTGTTTACGAGTAATCTGAGTATTGTGCCAGACAGAGAGTTTACTTTTAAATAAAACTGAAACTCAACACAAATTTCGATTTATCGGAGATGTCCGACACATCAACTGGACGATCGATATCACATTCTGCAAGGGGATGTTACAAAAATGTACATTTATAGCGTAGAATAATTAAATAATGCAGTCCACATCTTTTAATAGGGTGAATTATTAAAAGCTACCCATCGCATTCGGTATTGCGTCATAAACTCGCGAGCTTTTGGTTGCACCTTGTAAAGTACAAGCGTGAACTAGTTTCAGCATTTAAGTTCGAGCTTTGGTGCTTTCGTGTTGCAGATTGTATGATAGTCTAACCATTATATTGTTATTTATACTGAAGAGGGGAGGGATTTAATTATAATAGAAGGGGAGAGGATAAAGTTTAGCGATTAATATACAATATAAAGATAAGTAATAAATTATAGTCACATACTATAATTTTAATTATAAAATTATTCATATTCTCCAAAATGACCTTGTAAGAATCTCATCCTTGCGATCTCTCGAAAGAAACCATTCCTTTGTTCTGAATGCAATCATTAATGTTCTCCAAAATGACCTTGAAAGAATCAAATGCGATACTTTCAAGGACATAAAGAAACCATTCTTTCGTTCCGAACTTAATTATGATTGTCTCAAAAGTTGTCTTGATAGAATCTCTTCCTTGTGATTTTTGGCATAAAACCATTCCTTTGTTAAGATTATTATGAACTAATGTGCGATTTGGCTGTCCTGAAACGGGGAACTTACCCAGTTGGACAGACAAAACATCACTTTGAAATGTATTGTATTGTATTATGTATATAAATAAATAAATAAAAATAAACATAAAGCCAGTTACCAAGAAACCTTAAAAAATGTAGGCAGTTATCGATGTGTCGAAGATAATCGAGATAAAAGATAAATCACAAAAAATATTATAGAATTCTGAGAGTGGTAAAAATTCTGAGTACTAACGAAATACCATCACTCAGAATTGAAACTAATGTCTTTAGCCAGTTTTTTGTACCAGACCTAAATAGTCAAGTACTTTCCAAGCATCCTCCTTCCGATCCACCCGGAAGCAATCTTCCGAACGGGACCTCCATCGATATGCTTGGTGTAACTTTAAGTGACCAGCTCAGGTCTCAGGTATGGGGGCTCCATCGAAGCCAGAGTTAAGTTAGCCTCTCAAAAACTGGGCGTACCGTACAGGGCCAGCAGATACTTTAATAGTTCACAACGGCCAACCCTGTACAATTCGCAAGTGCGCCCCACGATAGAATTTGGCAGCCATCTCTGGTCTGGAGCTCCAAAGTACCTTGAAAAAAACCCTTGACTCTGTTCAGAAACGAACGGTCCGTTAGATAGATTCTCCTAACTTAACAAACGGATTGCAATATTTAGATCACAGGCGTCAGGTGGGAATGCTATCCTTGTTCTACCGGTATTACAATGGAAGATGCTCCGAGAAACTAATGTCATTGATCCCCTCGGGACCGGTGCATAGTCGGGAAAAACGCCATATACGCGTCCATTTGTAAACGGTTGTCATTAGTCACATGAGAACGGGTCGTTTCTACGACTCGTTCTTGAGTTCAACAGCTCGGCTGTGGAACGATTTGCCGGCCTCTGTGTTTCCTCCCTCCTACAACATGGGTCTCTTCAAGACCGTAAATGATGCGAAAAAATTCGCGTTACCGCAAATGCGAAAATTTCCAAGTCTCTACCAATGAAACATATTAAATTGATTCTTTCATCATCGTCGGGATTTTATTAAGGTGGGTTATTCGAATGATGATTAGTCGATGGTTCATATAAAATTATTATTTTTCGAGCAGTTGGTGGGTCCGTGCATGTCCGTGTTATTTAATTACTTCGAAATTAATTGGGCCATTAACTATGGCAATGTGGCGCAAGCGATAGTAAGCAAAAAGTGACCTATATTGTTAGACTTAAAAAAACCTTATTGATTTATATTCTAGGTAGTCACTGCACCAAGTTCATTGGTTTACGAAGTTATTAACCCTTTGACAACGGAAATTTTGGTTTCCTCATAAAACAGAGCATATTATTTCAGGCTCGATGGCAATTACACGAGAAAAATTGTTGCATTCAATTATTTTTTCTTGATAGTTTAGATTTTTTATAACTTGATTTTAATTATTTTCAGGCTTCGAAGGGTTATATTTTAAAACCCTTTGAAGCCTGAAAATAAGTCCAATGGTTGTACTATTCTTTTATCCCAGTAATTGGGATTACTTGATGTGTGTCGGGAATTTGCAATAAAGCTCGAGGTTCGTTGATATTACAATCTACTGTATTTACGTTATCGTGTGGTTTAAAATGAACATTTATTTAACTGAACCAAGGGTTCTTTTTATTGGATGCTCCGAATGATTCTGAAGCCAGTGAACTCGACACTGAAGGAGCCCAGCTGGCGATAGTATATCATCGGCTATTTCCGTAATCGTTCGTGCATTAAGTACGTACTACTTAAGAGGAATATAAATGATAGAAATATTTCGATTCTCATGCCTACAAAATTTATAAACGCACGTCGTATTTGCGTGAGGCAAGTAAGCGAAATAGTGGTTTTTATTTATTTTGTGCATAATGTTATAAGAATGAAAAAAAGGTAGAACATACAAAACCTCAAAAGTCTAAGCCATAAAGGGGTATTTTCTTAAAATTGTTTCTAATTTAATTTTACGGTTTACGATTATATTTTTGGTTATGTAAATAGTAATTTTATTGTCATTCCAATACAAAGAAAAGCTAGTAAAAGCTTCAATTTATCCGTAGCATATTTTATGATGTTCATACTGTAAACCGATTCGTCGTAAAGATGAATCTAAAGTAAATAGGATTTCACGTATAACTTCATCTTAACTGACATCTGTTGAGACACCTCAAAACTACGTATACTAAAGACATCTGTTGAAGGATATTGAAACTATAAACACAATCCTACTCACCACAATGGTTTACGAAGTTATTAAGTTTTTGACAACGTCATTGTTGTTTTGTTGATAATGCCTTCGAAAATTGTTAGAAAATTTTATTGCACAGTTTTGTGGTTGAAATAAAGATTGCAAACTAATATAAAAAAATTCCATAGAAAAGATTTTAACTACAATTATAAAACAAACAAAAAAACTTTGTAAAATTATAGCTGTGGGAAAAAACCACAAAGCTCGTGTTAAGGTGATGCACTACTAAGCAACGCAAAATCATATGTTTTGGTTTGAAACGTAGATCGCTTAGAAATATTGCCCTAATGCTTTAACTACATACTGATAATATAACACATATTTGCTATTGAAATACTCACTTTTTCAGGATCACTTTTGATTAGTCTTTGTAAAAGCACTTGTGTATTATTGTAAAACATTTATATTTGAGCTTGCGCTTCACAAAATAAAATAAAACACGCTTTTTGGCGATGTTTTTTTCGTGAATAAATCAAAACAGGCGGCTCGTGTTAAACGGGAATTAAAACCATCTACATTAGGAGTGTTATTGTTAGCGACCTGATCCCGAATTTTATACGACGTGATTGCATCACCTTAATTTGAATTAACCCTGGTGGCCAAAGGGTTAACTATCTGGTTTCCGTTCATAAACTTAACGATAAGTAATGAAATAAAACTACGATTGATAAAAAAATTTACGATTATTCAACAAATGAACTGGATGTTTTGATTACCCTGTTGGAGTGGATTATGAAAATAGACCGATATCGTTTTACGTTCGTGCCTGATATTCACAGCTAACGGAATGCCACAAGGCTGGGTGTTGTCACCCATGGTAAACCAACTATAATTACTAGCAAAAAACAAGATAGTAACTAACTAACCATAACGGCCTTTTCCGGATCATGGACCGCCAAACAACTAGGTCTCGGCATACACTCCTTGTCTTATTCACATTCACACATCGTCTCATACATACTATTATTAGAATAGCCTATAATAATAACAGAATAACGGGCCTTTGCCCGACTCGAGTTGATCATGCCATGTCTTTCTCGGGCGTCCCAGACTTCTTCCACCGTTCACATTTGCGTCATACATTATATACACCCCCTTTCTTCGTTCGTTCGCTGTACATGCCCAAATCAACTGAGCGCCCCTTTCGGAATAGTAAAATTAATTGCGTCCAACGTGCAATTATTTTACAGACAGAAAGATGATTGGCTTAGAAGTAGTACCTAGTAGTTATATTTTTTTACATTACCTCCACACAGGAGACCCTGAGGAAAATAATTTCCGTCAAGGCCAATGTCATAATTGGGAATGCTGTGTGGAGGGTCTTGGAAAGGAAGGAGTGAACCTGGGTCTTGAAGAGACTCATGTGAGCTGTTGAATTCAAGAACGAGTCGTAGAAACGAAATGTTAATTGTATATAAACGTTGGAACGGCGTTTGGCGTTTTCCCGATTGTGCACCGCTGCCGAACGAATTAATGACGCTATTTCCTTGGAGCATCTTCCAATGAAACACTGGTAGAACAAAGACAGCATTTGCAAAAATTTGCAATCCGTTTGTTAAGATAGGAGAATCTACCAAACGGGCAGCCCGTTTCTGCACAGTCATTTGAATTATTACGTATATGGCTTGGAAATCATTACCACATGTTAGATACTGACAAAATAAGAACAGAAGCAGGTTCTGAAATGGAAAATGGCAAGCCATGACATAAGAAAAAATGTTTGATGGTGTACAACTCTGCAAAATTAGAGATCTGAAAGAAAAAGGCCACCAGGAAGACCGAATCAGAGATGGGGCAACCATTTAAAAACAAGCGAAGGACTTAAACGACAAGCCCTGGCCAAAACAGTAGAAATTGGAAAGACAGGAAGAAGAGACGCAACCATAAATGGTTAGAGTGAGGCTAAATAAGAAGAAAGTCGAATAAAATGGTACGATGGAGTTTTTTAACAAACAAGTTTAAAACTGTCAGAACTGAAAGATGTCAGAGCATGTTTAATCAATTTAGTAAACCCAGATATACTTATAATAATTAACATGCTGGGTTCACATTCTGGGCCATGTAGTTTGAGGTCTGAAACTGGCACTGAGGACCTAATTAAAAATTGCAAACACATTTATTGCAAAAAATCTACTGCATACAGGCCGTTTACACTGTCATTGACATCGAACAGTATTAATAGGGTAGCGTCTGCGTGCTTGAATTTCAGAACCCGGCTTCGAGTGCAAGTCTGACGCTACGCCGTACGCGCCGTGCCATAAATAACATGTGTGTACGTGAAATTTCAAACCAAGCTACCGTTGTAATTCGGTTTCGAATTCAAGAATTCATCAAAAGATGTCGCCACTTCCGTTAGCAGGTCGCATGGGGACGTGTCCCGGGCAGGTATAAGTACATAATTTGTGAATTCGACTATCTCTTCGGATATGGAAAGATTGACGGTAATACTTAGTTGTGAATAATATTATCAAGCGGTTACGTATTACATACGGTGCCATTGCCTGCCCCGGTGACTTGCTAACACTGGATGACAATGGATCCGAGGAACGGGCTATTTTTGGAACCAGTTCCTATCGGATTTATAAAATGGTCACAACACGAACTGGGCGAAGCCAAACCAAAAGCCGCCTGCAGGGCCTAGCAGCAAAAACTTTTTTGTTTTTAACTGCTAGTTATATACTTATTCACTATTCACCAATGGAAAAAAATTCTTCGTAAATAATAAAATAAATTTAAATAATTATCCGTCATTCATTTAAATGTTCAAATGAGGTGTACCACGCACACTTCGCTTTTTCTGTAGAAGCCAATAACACTAATGCAGCACTTAACTTACCAATTACTCGCGCAGTCTTAACATAAGAACTACGAAAAATTACTAAACTTAGACATTTTTCATGATTCCTTGCTAACATAAAATTTTTTTTTATTTCTTAGCTTGATTATTTTAAAACCATGTAAGCATTATTTTTCAATAAAATTTTATTAACAGTCAATTCCAATTCGTGAGCACAAAATTTTTAATTTCAAAATTTTTCTTTATTACTCCACACACTTTTTTTCTTTTTTTTACCATTACTCATACAATCATTAATTAGCTGCTTTTAATATTCCGATGTTTACGGAACGGAGACTGTTTATTTAATTTTTGTACCGTCGTCGCGAGGGTACAAAAAGGCAATAAACATACGTTCGTTATCACAATAAAGCTGCTGCTCTTACACATTAAATAATGGTGAGACAAAAGATGAAGCACACAATGTACGTACAGTGGTACCGCGAGATACGAGTGCCCTAACATTTGAGAAAATATTGAAATATTTGAGACACGAGCAGTCGAGCGAGCGAAGTTTTGCTTTGAAATACGAGAAACATTTGAGATACGAGGATTTTAATGCTTACCCATATGTTCATGTACCGACTGCAACTTTTCACACTGACACTTTAGCTAAAGTGCATTAAAACAATCAGTTGCTCATTACACACTATCGAAAGGTACAGCAAATTAAATTCAAGACGTTGGATTAAAGGAGATTAGATTTTAGTCAGTCAATGGGATTTTAAAGGATTTGCTAATTTTCTAAAATTTCAGAAAACGAAGACGAAATGAAATGAAAAATATTGGTAAGTATTTTTTGAAAATGGCTCCGGATGTAATCGGTTACGACACTAAATAGAACCGGAAGACAGGAAGCATTATTATAATAATTCGGTACCCACACAAATTACCATGGAACCAAATTTCACACCATAAATAATATGCAGAGCGCAACAGAACTAACAATAATAATTATTGTAATGTGTCAGACATTACGAAGAAATTGGACAAGGGACCATAAGGCACAATGCGGTGCCCCAATTTTACTATCTTAATCTGTAGGGGATGACCGGAATGGTAATAGTAATAAGGAACCATGTACTACGTGCTATTATAATAATTGCACATACCATTGTGCATTGCATGGGAAGTAATCTGGATGATGGTAAGTGCAAAGCAAATTGTTTCACAGAATTGACCAATTCATCAAAGTTTATTTTGAGTTCTGTTATTATTCCATTACGGGTCAGTTGAATGACAGAACTGAAATAGAACTTTTACAGAACTTGAATAATGACATGGAAATTTAATTTTTATTCAGTTCTGTGAAATAACTGGCTTTTAGCAGACAGATTGAAGAAAAATAAGGATCTATTTTATTACGTTGTTACACCACGCGTCACTGGAGCCTTTGGTTCCTAAGAACCGCCAAACTGACTGGTAATAATAATAATAATTGGATAATTTTAAGAGCGCCGTTTTTGTGAAAAATCACCTCAAGAGCGCTGACTGTAGTAGTCAGTAGCTGACAGGACATAATAGGACTTGTACACATTTTATTAAACTTACAATTATTTATTTTTACATCAACTCCACACAAGATTACATTAGTTATCCATCTTGGTTATAAGCCACTTATAAAAATTAAATGTATAAATTGTAAAGCGCCCTTGAGGTGATTTTCTCGCGAAAATTACGCTATAAAAATCATCCAACTATTATTATTATTATTATTATTATAGGAGGCCCTGAAGACCTGCCCCCTCAGTGCCTTTACCATCTTTGGGGAACTGTGTGGAGAAAGGACTGAATATTGGTCTCTAAGAGACCCGTGTTGTAGGAAGGAGGAAACACAGGAGCCGGAAAATCATTACACAGCCGAGCAGTTGAACACAGAACGAGTCGAAGAAGCGACCGGTTCTCATGTGACAAATGTCAACCGTGTACAGGTGTTGGGAATGCGTTTGGCGTGTTTCCCAACTATGCACCGGTGCCGAAGGGATCAATGACGTCAGTTCCTCGGAGCATCTTCCATTGAAATACCGATAGAACAAGGATAGCATTCCCACCCGACACCTGTGCTCTAAAGATTGCAATCCGCCTGTTAAGATGGGAGCATCTGTCAAACGGACTGCCCGTTTCTGCACAGAGTCGAGGGTATTTTTCAAGTATTTTGGAGCTCCAGGCCAGACGTGGCTGCTAAACTCAACCGTGAGGCGCACTTACGATTTGTACAGGGTTAGCAGTTGAGTACTATTGAAGTATCTGCGGGCCCTATACAGTAGGCCCAGTTTTTGGGAGGCTAACTTTACTCTGGCTTCGATGGAGCCCCCATACCTGAGCTGGTCACTTATAATTACACCAAGCATATCAACGGAGGGTCTGTTAGGAAGATTGTTTTCGTTGAAGGAGGCTAGATTTTCATTTCGATCCCCTTAATCAGACATGATTGGGTCTTTGAAACATCGAATTCAACGAGATTATTTATCAGGTATGTTTTTAGGTTTTCACGGCCAAAAAGTATTTTTGTTATTGTTTTTGGGGTGTTATGCCGTGTTTCGCTAACTCCTTCTTTAGCCAACGTTTCGGACAGCGTTACAGTGTCCATCATCTCGCTCGCTCATCTGCCCTGATGATGGACACTGTAACGCTGTCCGAAACGTTGGCTAAAGAAGGAGTTAGCGAAACACGGCATAACACCCCAAAAACAATAACAAAAAAAAGAGATTATTTGTATTTAAATATCGATTAAGCAGTCCCGGAAATAGCACGCCAAGTGTTAATAAATTAATGAAATTTTTTCTTCGGAAGGGAACAAAGTGAGTAATTCTTTTGTTTCACTCGCGATACAATAATTGAACAAAGAAGTAATAGACTTGGGGTTCAAACTCCTCTATGTCAGGTGGTGTTCATAGGGGTTAGGGGTGTTGGGGACCTCACTACTTCCCTCAATCTATTCCCATGGATTGCCTCAGACTTGATGACTGTTGATGGAGTTTCAGACAGCCCAGACCATATGGCCCTTGTGTCTTGTTACATCATTCTCGTATGTGTAATGTACAAACATGCAAACGTTGACAGGACGTGAAGTGTTTGTATTGTAACTATTAGAATACCAATGTACCTACCTATTTCAAATACGTTTATTTGCAACGTGATATTTTATTACTGGATATTTTAAGTAAATATACCTGAACATAATTTTACCTATGAAGAAAAAATGTGTTCATAATTTTGCAGTGAAGCTATTATAGTCAAACAGATACCAAGTGGACTCCCAAAATTTCAAACGGGGAAGAACTTTCTTCCTCGTTTGAAATTTTGGGAGTGCACTTGGTAACTGTTTGACTGTAGTGAAACAACCATGTGTTGAATTAGAGAATTGATTTAATTATTTTTTAAGTAATTTAGTTTAATTGTATTTATTTTATTTTAGTTTCTGTTTTCTATTGGCAGCACTACTGAAAACCAGTTGCTTTCCAGGAGAAATCCTGAATTGTAGCTGACCAGAGACATTTTCGTCAATAGAATCAAAGATAAAAGGACAAATGAGTAATGTTTAAAAAATCTATTGATGAATAAACGTTTTAATTATTATTATTTTTCATTAACCTTTAATACTAATTGGTTTACATTATGAATAACAAAGGCCATGCCGTAGGTCACCGCAAGTGGTTCGCTACGTTTGGTGACCTAGCAGGGGTGCCTGGGTTCACGGGGTGAGGTTTGTCCAGGTCTTGGCGGTCGATGCGTTTGTCAACCTGCTGCGTAGTGGGCAGGATCGAGAGAGACTGGTTGAGGGAGGTCATTTAGCCTCTCCAGCCATAATAATCTCTCAACCCACCGCCTTGCACCGCAGTTCGAGGTAAGGATTCAAACGTCCGTCACTCCTGGGCACACTGACCCCCAGATCCCTAATATCTTATTCTTTCCCAGAACTTCCTATCCTTCCCTTCCTTAAAAAGACCCTCCAGACAACATCCCCTAAGATGACACAGGCCTCCGGTGTGGAGTTACTGTAAAAAAAATTGTGGTTTGGATTAATTGAAGATTTTATTACTTGAGTAGGTACTTAGAATTAAAATAAATTTGTTGATAACCCACGTCAAAAAAAATATAATCGCAAACTAATTCATTGAAGACAAAGATATATAAATAAACCCAAACGAAAAAATGAAAAAGAAAAAAAATTCTTCTTCAATGGTATATTATTTCATTGATGGGTGACCTTTACTTAACAAACGATATTATAAAAGTGTTATACCAATAAAGTTGAATATTTATTTAGACTTTTAGAAAAGGTCAATCCATATAAATAAAATCGGATATATTTATCCAAGACACTATCTAGGTTACAAATCAACTTTTGAGAACTTCGGATCATTTAGAAAGGTAGTAACCAAGAATATAGGAAAAATTAGTCGAAGACAATATTGTTAATTTGAATTTGAAATAGAACTTCGACAAAATTGGCTGGAAAATATGAGGCCCCAAACGCCGAGTTGGTTAAGGCGTCCGTCCCGGTAAGACAAGAGATCTTGGGTTCGAGTTTCAATTGCGACCGTTACCTTTTTAATTTTTCTGTGACTTGTTATTTTTCATATATTCGCTTAGATTTATTAGTATTATCTTCAAAGGTATTAATTACATCGATGGGTAATTTTTTAAATTGGTAAAAAACAACTTTAAAAAAGGATTATTGCAAATTATTCACAAAATAAATCAAAACCACCGTCGACCATTTTTACGATGACTTTTATCATAGCGTATTTATTAGGGACTACCGCTGCCATTCCTTCATTAATTGAATTTCCTGTATTAACCCTTGTAAATCGCGAACATACTTTCCAAATAAACACAACGAACCATCACCAGCTCTAAGGATTCACCGTTTACGACTACATTACACAGCGTTATTGGATCCTGTCATTGGAATGCATTGAATACATTGAAATTGCTCATCATTAAACCATGCTTACACATCGCGCTAATCCCAGACACGTATTAATCCAAACCCAAAAGTGAATTTACGGAGATAATTATAATCGTCAAGCCCCACTAACCTTCTAGGAACAGCAGTAGTACACAGTCTGAAATTTTTATAACTTTTTATCACAGATACTAGCAACAATATCTCGTAACCAGAAAGCAAATACACATCATCCCAAGACATGGGTAAATTAAACTTTACAGAAATCGACCAGTCAACAATACGTCATTTTTTAAAAAAATTTTTATATGAAATACCGCACAAGAGACCCAACTGCTCCCGTCTGGAGCCAGTGAGACTATGGCATCCCCAATTGGGGTATGTTGTGAGGCTGAAGGTAGTGGGGGAGGGGAAGGAGATAGGGGAGAGGAAGGTGGGGAAGTACCTGGCTATTCAGATCTGGTCACTAAACACGGCTAAAGCCATTTCAAGCAACGTCTCAATTCTGAATGGTGATCTTACACCAGGGCGATACTTATAGTATCTTCCACTCTAGAACGTGCCGCAAATATACTATATATTATTTTTAAATAAATAAATTGTGAAATAACACAAATTAAACAAATAAAATTTACTTGCGCACGCCGGGTTCGAACCCGCGACCTTCGGATTGTGAGTCGAGAGTCTTGCCTCGGGACCACGGAGGCCGTCAAACTTATTAGGAATATTTAAATAACGAGAAAATAGTAAATTCCTCTCGAGTAATAAATGAGCCAAGAAACTAATCAATATGGATAAGAAATTTTCTGATAGAAGTATTAGGACTATCAAAAGGACACTGCCAATTTAGGAGATGCACCCAGATATCGGGAAGGGAAAACCCCAGAGATACCTGGCTTTAGGAAATAGATTTTACTTTCCACACAGCAGGCCGTGAGGAAAATAATTCCTATAAGGACCCATGTCATCTTTGGGGATGCTGTGCGGAGAAAAACGAAGGAAGGAAAGAATGAGAATGAATGAAGTTCTGGGAAGGAAAGAGATATGAGGGGTGATTAGGAATCTGGGGGTCGGTATCTCTAGGAGTGCCGGAGCCACCCTTATGAATCCATCCCTTTCCACTGCGGTGCGAGGCGGTGTTCCGAGAGATCCCCGTTTATCGTTTTTTTTTACAATAGCTGTACACAGGAGGCGATAAGAGGAACAAGGTAGAGGAACACGGTAGAGGAACAAGGTGAGTAGGAATCTAAGGGTCAGTGTGTCCACGAGTGAGAGATGTATGAATCCATCCCTCCCACTGCGGTAGAGGGCGATGGATCGAAAGAGTCCGGCTGGAGAGATAAAAAGGTCTCCCTCAACCAGTGTCTCTCGGTCTGGTCGGTCACGCAGTAGATGAGTAAACGCATACGCTGCCAAGACCTAGACAAACCTCAACCCATGAACACGTGCACCTCTGCTAAGTCAGCAAGCGTAGCGAACCACTTTAGGTGACCTAAAGCAGAGGTGTTGGTTATCCAATAAATCGTTCCCGGGGTGGCGGTACCCACACCCACCTCCCAAATTGAAATCCTTGTTGGAGAGGTCAAAGTTCTCCCTCAACCAGTCTCTCCCTGGCTGCCGGCATCCACTGCCAAGATCCGGACAAATCTCACCCCTTGAACCCGCGCATCCCTGCTAAGTCTCAAAACGTAGCGAACCACTTTGGGTGACCTAAAGCATGGTGTTGGTTATTAAATAAATGGTTCCTCTCCCAAATTGGAGAAGATGAAAAAAGCTGATGTACAATGATTGTGTCAATGTCCTGCCTTGATGGGAAGCTAAGTCGTGGAATCAGGAGACATCGCCAATGACAATTTCCAAACTGCTCATCATACCAGACCAAAAAGATAATCTCTTATTTATAAAACTTACCATTAAAACAACATTTGTCCAAAGAAATTTCAGATACTTTAAAAGAAAATTATGTAATGCTTTTCCATCTATCATTAGTCAGAACACAAATTACGCTAAAAATAAATTGAACACCAATTATTGGAACAATAATATAGTATGAATGAATAATAAATAAATAATATACGATACATTAGTGAACGTCATAAGAGACTGGACCATTGTTAAAGATATAACGTGAAACATGGTAGATGAGGAATATAAGGTTCACCATACCTGAGTTAGGACCAGGAATCATAAGACATCGCCAAACACCCGATGTCTAAACCCGGTGTATTTCATTAATGGGACTGATCTATTGTCAAAACAATAAAGCAGAAAACACAATGGGCTTTTTACCCGAAGGCTTACGGGAGTCGGGCAGACCGTCTCAGTGTTGATAATAACAATACTTCCCTCTGATAATGGCAGCCGAAATAGCTATTATGCAAAAACGAGTCAGACGAGCGAGAAAACTTTTTCGCGAAAGGGGTGACATTCTATGAAAGGAAAACGTCAAAAGACCAAGACTTACAAGTCTAAAAGACTGGATGCCGATAAAGGAGTCTGGGTCTGGACATTACCAACTTGGAGTATGAAACTGTAAAGAGAGCAGAAGTACTTTAAAATGGTATACACGAATGATCTGTAAAGCGCCGTTTTTGTAAAAAAATAAATTAAATTTCTACAATCTTACTTCTAACTACCGACTAGGCAAACCATTATAACAACTTATGGATAACAGATTGTATCCACTGGTTCGGCGATTATTAATACAAAACTATATGTACCATGCATTTGATCATCAAACGTGATGCTGCATTAAAACGCAGAAAATGTACAGGACCCATTACCATTAGAGATTAATACTGTTTATTGTTCATTACAGAAATTTAGATATAGTTTGGACGCAGAGGATATAGTTAAAAACACGTGTTATTGGAAATGCTAATATTATTTAGTCCCGGTGTATTTTTAATGGTTCCATGCCAACTGAGAATAAAGACAACTCAACACCCCCTTAAAAAGTCATTAAATACTATGAAAACATAATTTTAAATTAGCCGATAATCCTAACGTCACCTATTTAACCAATGTTTTTATAAATATTGTTTTATCGCTCTAAATGACTCGTCTGAGATGGTTCTGAGTTGGTTTCATCCCGAGTTGTCCGGTCATCATATTTAATAATCATATATAAGAATGTATTGAACGTGTTTGTCCGTAATTTACGCGTTTGTCATAGCTGTTGTCATATAGAAGGCACGTCTAATGTTCCTCTTTATTACAACGACAGTAAGGTCAACCCAAAGCTTGTGAGGTAATTCCAAAACTTTTGATTACTTATTGGACGTTAATCTTGATTTATCTTACAATATCAATATAAAATTGTATTACCTCCCTTTTATGCATTATAAATTAATCCCGTGCCAAAAAGAGTTTTACATCTCAACAGGACTGCCTGTAGCAAGAAATAAGTAATAAAAAAAGACAACCAAACGTGTCACTTTTTTTCATCATCGCAGTGCAGAAAGGGTTTGCTGAAAGAGGAAAGGGTGTGGGGAGAACCAAAACTCGGAAGGACAACAATTAAATCCGAGTGGAAGAGTTCCCCATGAAAACCAGAAGCCCCGTTTCAGGACCAGGAAGAATCCCGCAAGGCTTTCGACAGGAACCGGTCGGGACCTAAAGGAATTCGGCAGATTCCCAGACGGTGTCGTTCACCTTCGGGTGTGCCCGGGAAACTAATGAGTCTTGGGTCGTATGGTCCTGCCGCTCAGAGCTCCGCTATAAAGTCACTTTCTGTCACATCTGTCATTATTGGGAAAGAGGGAGAAGTTAAATCGGAGCTATCGGCGAACTGGCTCTGTATGTCGAGGCGAGGAAGGATCTTTGTGTGAGTTTCGCGATGTAGGTCCTGCCACTGTTCTGCTGTAATGTCTCTTTCTATCAGAATCTATGTCTACGAGAGAGAGGAAGAGGTTAAATAGGAGCTGTCAGCGGCGTAGCTGTGAAACAAGTGTTTTTCTTTGAGATGTGAGAGGAGGAAGGACATTTGTATGGTCTTGTTGCTTAGAGCTCCGTTGTGGATTGTCTTTCTTTTAGAATCTTCCTTTATAAGAGAAAGGGAGAGGTTATATCGGAGTTGATAGCAGTGTGGCTATATGACTTTTTTCCTTTGCAAATGTGATATGAGAAAGGACATTGTTGTCGAGGATGGATAGTGAGGGGTGTTGTAGCTTGTAAACCAAACTTTAACAATTTATTTTGCATGCTATCAAGCTGGCATGTTTATGCGGGCGTTTGTCGGGGACAAGTTATATAAACCCACTGGCCACTGAATTAATAAGCGAAAAAAATTGACCAATTAAAAAGTGACAACTATTATTTTTCTAATCACAAAAAGCGAAAACAGAATGTAAATCTTAAAGCAAATAAGGCTCTATTAAAACGAAGCTCAAATAAAATGTACAGAATCGTGGTGGGAATTTACAAGTCATCGTTGCTTTTAATGTTAACGTGTGGTTTCATGAATTTAATGCAGCCATATCTATTAATGGGAATTCCGTATTTTTTGCAGAATTGTAGGTCAATAAGTTCAACAAAGAGGTAAATTATGTTTCTCACACTAAATAATATATTCTTATGACGGGTTGTTTCAAAAAATTTTAACAATATTAAATATTTGAAGTTAATTTTCACGTTCTGTGAAAGTTCTATTTTTGTTCTGTGATTACTTCAGTTTTATGAAGCAACTGGCCTGTAATGATATAACAGTATTTGAATAGAACGTACACAGAATGTGAAAAATAACTTCAAATACTTGATGAATTGTTCAAATTTTTTGAAACAACCCGTCCTCAGAGCTCAAATTACTACTTGAGCGGGTACCAGATTAGATAGATGTTAGTCTTTTTTCTTTTCTGTTCAATATTTATACCATGAGATTCGAAAATGTTTTAAATTTGATCTTATGGCCCATAGACAAAGAAAGTAACAAGACAAGCGGATACCAATGATCTTTACAGTGGTAAATGCACCATTCTCGAATGGTTTAAATGAGAGACTGAATCAAACTTTAGTAAGCAAAATGAGATGTAAAATAAATGAAAAAGAAAGAAAGAGACAGGATCTGGACAGCAATAGCTCAAGAATGTTCAAAAAAGTATAACGAGACTATTCACTCAGTCACTGGCTTTGCACCGAGTTACCTTTTGTATGGTACGGACATCACAATTTTACCGAATGTACTAAATCGACGAGAATTAAATAGTAACTGAAACAGAGACAGGAAAACAGCACTTGAAAACACAATAAGATCACACAAATACAATAAAACATTATTCGATAAAAAGCGAAAACACTTCGAATTTAATGTAGGAGACATGGTATTTGTGAAAAATGGAAATAAGCTGAACAGGAAGAAATTGGATGAACTGAAAATTGGACCATATGAGATAGTTGAAAAAATTTCAAACTCCATGTACAGATTAGATACAGGTCCATTCCATATCACAAAATCTAATCAATCTACACCTATCTACAAAATTTATTCCAGTTCCAACATTGGAAGAAGAGGAGATCGAAGATAAATAATTTTGGAGAAAATTTTGCAATAATTTTCTATCCCGAGGGGAGGGGCGGCCTCCGTGGTCCCGAGGCAAGACTCTCGACTCACAATCCGAAGGTCGCGGGTTCGAACCCGGCGTGCGCAAATAAATTTTATTTGATTAATTTGTGTTATTTCACAATTTATTCATTTAAAATAATATATAGTATATTTGCGGCACGTTCCAGAGTGGAAGATACTACCAGTATCGCCCTGGTGTAAGACCACCATTCAGAATTGAAACGTTGCTTGAAATGGCTTTAGCCGTGTTTAGTGACCAGATCTGAATAGCCAGGTACTTCCCCACCTTCCTCTTCCCTATCTCCTTCCCCTCCCCACTACCTTCAGCCTCACAACATACCCCAATTGGGGATGCCATAGTCTCACTGGCTCCAGACGGGAGCAGTTGGGACTCTTGTGCGGTATTAACTGTAAAAAAAAAAAAAAAAAGGGGGAGATGTAAAGAAAAAATATTAAAGTTGTGGTGTTGAGATAAAATGAGCATTGTCACTTGTTTTGTTATTCAATGATTTTATTGTAAAGTGTCAGTTTGTTAGAAGAAAGAGGTAGTGATGTAATAAACATAAATGTCGTTTCTCCGTTACACAAGTTCTAATTTCATCGTATTGTTAGATATGTTTTTTGGCAATTACAGAAAAAATATCTGCTTACTGCATTTGTTTGACTTTTGACAAATATTTGAAAAATAGTCAAACAATCTTAAGACACCGTTTTGTCAAAACTTGAGGAACGCAGATAAAATGAGACAAGTGTCTTTTGAATTACATGGTGTGGAAGCATGCCGACTTCATTGGTCATTTCATGAAAATTCTCCAGTCCTAAAGAGTCCTAAATTCTTAAGTCTTTCAAAATAAATATTAATTCAAGCATTAATTCAATCTTCTTATACATGTAACAGTGATGGGAGTAGCAAATGTAAAGTCATGCAAGGTCCACAAAGTCCTCCGCGTGCAGACCTCCATCTTCTCCAAACATAAATTATCTAATTAAAGTCAGTGTCAGTGGTCAGCTGGGCATCGCGTCGGGTCCCACCCGGGCGTCACGTGTTCGATTCTTCGGCTGGCTAAGCCTCCATCACGACACAAGCAACACTTCAACTTCACTTCAAACATTGTTGGGCTATTCGAAACCTGGGAATGTTGGTCTTTCTTTTATTTATTAAAAAACAATAAAAAAAGTGTTTATTGGAAGTGACCTGCCAGGTAAGTAAATATGTTTCCGTATCTATTTGTATAGTAAACTGAGAAAGAACTTAAGAATTCATAATAAATTGTACAGTGCCCTTGAGGTGATTTTTTTACAAAAACGGCGTTCTACAAATTGTCTTCCATAATTATTATTGACTGTAGCAGAGCTAAGACCAAACTGCAAGGACTATCAAAGCGGCGGGTTGTTTGGTGCGGAAAATGTGATGCAAAGATATTGAAATATAAGAGATGTGCTATCCGCAGGTTTTACTGGGTGGGACTGCGCTTCCTGGTGTCGCCGATATTGTTTACCAATTAACGAATAAACTAAACGAACATCGATTCATGGTCTGACTCTTGTTTCTATTATCTATGACAGGGCCATTAAGGGTTCGATTTTGACGTCGAACTTAAAACTGACAAATAGATTCGACATCGTAGATTTTGTAAGTTATATTCCACTTAAATGATTGTGCCCTTATCAATGCTCTTATCACCTATTGAACAGAACTACTAAGGCAACAAGATAAAAAAAAATATATAAAAAGCTAGATACTTATCTTCAACAGCTGTTGCAGAGTGAATGAAATTCATAGCAAAGTAAATAAATACTTAACTTTTTGATGTACGAAATATATGCCGGTAGGAGTAGGTACTTTATTTAGCAATTGATTTGTATTATAAATGGTTCATGAATTTTATAAATATAAAGTTTTTTTAAACACCGCACAATTATATTTATTTATTGCTTGAATCATTTACAGTGTTAGCAATTGTTATATTTATAAAATTGCCGCTGGGATGTTCATCGACATTAACACTCCAATTAAAAATATTCCCAGCGTGCGTAAATCAAGGTTTAGTTGCTACTGGGTGGAGATGTTTCTAGAGAAATAACAATAAGCAACATAAAATATAAAACATAGAGAAATAGAAGAAAGAAAGAAAGGAAGAAAATATATAATAATAAAGCAATTAAATAATTTTAGTTCAAATACTTCCATTTGCCATGACGTCATATTAGTTAAAAGCTAATAAAGAGCTGCAAATCCAGCGGTACCAAGCCAACTCAGAATCGAGTCAACTCAACACCTCTTTGAAAAGTCATTAAGAGGTATGAAAAAATAATTGAAAAACAGCCCGTAACCTAATCTAACGCAGCCCATTTATACAATTTTAAAAAATATTTTTTCATCACATCACGGGGGCTCCATCGAAGCCAGAGTAAAGTTAGCCTCTCAAACACTGGGCGTACTGTACAGGGCCCGCAGATACTTTAAGGTGATCCAATAGTCCAGGAAAAAATCGAAATCGGAATTCACGCCCCTTTTTGGAAAGGTTGGAAAAGGTATTTGAGAATATTTTTTACAGATTGATTTCTTAGAGGCCCGTAAAAAACATTAACTCCTTTTTTACGCATTGCTTGTTGTAATAACAAGGACATTTAAAATTGATTTCACGGAACCAAGCGACGCGAAGCCTATACGTCTATTCCTCGCTCCGGCCGGGGCCGAACTGATATAAAATGGTTGTGGCAAGTCAGTAGTCCTTGGGTGGACGGCATAAGGTTCACTTTGAAAATCCAAATTCGTCGACTGCCGGCCGTATTGTGAAATAACAACGCAAAAATGCATATTTTATTTTATTTTGTGAAGTTCGGGCGTAAATAACATTTTTTTTGCGATTATTATAAAAGAAATTGAATTTGCTACATTAAACAATAAAACGATATCCGAAAGGGGGTTCATAAGTAGGAGAGTTTGCACTTGAAAGTGTTTTTTTATAGACCTAATACTTTATTTTTTTCTAAGCTTATTAAAAGACTTGACCGAAAAAAATGACCGATATTTTTAAGGGCTAAGATATTTGTTCTACACAGTATTTAATTGAAGCATCTATAATACTTCTAAGGAGGGGTGGAAGGGGGGGGGGGGGGTTGCTAGCTTCCTTCTTGTATTCATGCTATAGTGTCAATTCTTAATAATAATACACATAAGATTATTAGTACGTGATAAGTTGAACGAGTGTTTTTTTACCTTTTTAGACCGTATTTTTTTACCTGCCCACGCCCTCACTACGCCATTTCAACGCCCCTTAGTTTTCCTCAACGCCCCCTAGTTTTCTCTGGATCTTCTACTGCCCCCCTGAATGTCTCAAACGCCCACAAGAGAGCGATATCGCCCACGTTGAGAACCTACGAGCTAGACAATTCCCCACATTCCTCTTCCCCATATCCTTTCCCTTCCCACTACCTTCAGCCTCTCAACATACCCCAATTTGGGGGTATCCGGTTGAGGTATGTTGTGAGGTCTCACAGGCTTCATGCGATATCAACTGAGTCTCTTGTGAGGCATTCACATAAAAAAAAAAAAATTTTTGTAGTTTATGCTTATATTTTTTATATAGAACTTATTTTCTTTATTTTAATTCTAATCAATGGAAACGGTAGAAAAAGCTTCAATTTATCGAAAGCATATTTTTTATTATTTATAATGTAAACTGATTCGCAGTAAAGATTACAATAAAACAGTGATTTAGCATTAATTTTCGCCTTAATAGAGAATCTTTGTTTGTCGTACAAAAAGCTGATTCGATAATTTTCTTCCTCAATAGCCTCTGGAACAACAAGGTGAAACGCGCTAGTAGCTATGGACGTAAAGTCAATGCACCGGGGAAGTGACTAAGGTACTAACGTATTTACAAAACACAAAAGATACAAGGGACATAAGGTAGGTAGGTACCTACCAATTGCATTCACTATTATTATTCCGTCCCCCTTTCAAGACACCCGCCAGTGGCGCAACAGCTGTCCCCGTCTTTCTTGGCACGAGGGTAAAATTTCCTTATCTGCGGAGAAGCATACCGTCTGGCATGACGGCGGAAGAAGCCAACAAGAAACACAATGAGACAGGGGTCGACAAATAAAACAATAATTTTAACATTAAAAATTACAAACCTTGAAGAGAGCTTTCTTTGCAAGAAAGAGACAAATTTGTTGTGTAAAGCAAATTCGTAATCTCGGCGTACAACGGCTCGTCACTTGGCTTCGGTAATATAATATAAACTGAGAGCAGTTGCTTTCTGCCACGCTTGAGATTTTTATTACACTAAAAAAATCTGGTACATTAAAGTATTGCTTAAGACTACTAATAATTGTTTTTGAAGTGAAAACTTTTTTAGCACCGCTGTGATTTGAAACTCAATGAAACAAAAATACACAAACCATACGTCTATAGGATTTAGCCTGCGAAAAAATGAGATAAAATAATCTGTCTCCTCTTTGTGCGATGCATCGTAGTCTATCGGTCTCGTCTTTGTGCGGAGCTTCGTAGCCTCCCCACTCTTGTGTATTTTAGATTTCTGAAGGTTTCTCTTCTACCGCGTGTGAACTGGACACTTATATTTTTTTAACATTAATTCCGCTAAGGAGGCCCTGAAGAAAATAATATGTCTCACGGTTTAAATTATCGTTGGGGATGCTGTGCGGAGGGTCTATTGAGGTTAGGAAGGAGTGAATACGGATCTTGTGAGTCGAAGGAGCGACACGTTCTCATGTGTCAAATGTTGAGCGCGCGTCTGGCGTGTTTTCCGACTGTGCAGGGGTGTCGAAGAGATCAGTGATGCTAGCTCCTCGGAGCCTCTTTCATTGAAATACCGGTAGAGCAAGAACAGAATTTCCAACTAACACGTGTGATCTAAAGATTGCAAATCTTTTATTAAGCTAGAAGAATCTATCAACGGATCGCCCGTTTCAGCAAAGAGTCAAGGTTTTTTTATTAAAGTATTTTGGAGTTCCAGACCAGAGGTGACTGCCAAATTCAACTGGGGCGCACTTGCGATTTGTACTATTGAAGTATCTGCAAAAAACTCTGTAGGTATTTGTTGGTATTTCAGCATTAATGATAAAAATATTAATGATGAAAAAAAAGTATGTAGGTATTAATGATGAAAAAAAATTATGACGATTTGCCGACCCCTGAATCGAAGGAAGTCAATTTATCATACCTTAGATCTTGCCCTTATATCGGACAGTGGATTCACCTTTCGGATCCAGGTGCTGGCTGCGAACGCGTGCCCGGAGTACGTACGCCCGCTCTGCCTACCCCGTTATTACTCTACCTAACTGACTAATTACGGATGCGAGACAATTACAATTACGGTGGAAAGCGGAAAGTTTAAATGATATACAACATGCCTGCACTAAATATAATATGTGTTATAGTTAAAGACAAAAACATAATAGCAAAGATAAATTTTAGTTTTTTATTTTTTTATTTTATTTATAATTTTTTCAAAGATCAGAGAAAAAGATCTAATTAATAGCAGAATTGAAGGCCTCCGCGGTTGAGGGGTAAGGCTCTCGACCAGCGATCTGGAGGTGGCGGGTTCACATCCCGTTGTGCGCAAGTAAATTTTATTTGTTGATTTGCGTTATTTCATAATTTGCCCTGGTACAAGACCACCATTCAGTATTGAAACGTTCCTTAAAATGACCGTGTTTGGTGACCAGATCTGAATAGGAGGGTACTTCCCCACCTTCCCCTTCTCCATCTCCTTCCAATCCCCACCACATTAAGCTTCACAACATATCCCAATTGAGAATGATATTGTCTCACAGTTCCAGGCGGTTGCGTACTGTGCTTGGGTCACATAAAAAAAAAAAAATTAAAATAACTGTCGCATCTTTAATATTATTCAAGCTTAACGGCTTTACACAGCTTTGCCCAAGATCTGGAGAGAGACAAATAATAAAAAATACGGCATCTAGTCTTCTTCAAAGCTCCAAAGCTCATGATGGAAACAACGATGCTAACTCAAAACAGATAACGTAGAAGCACCACACAGAAAACGCTGCACAATTTTTAAAATATCAAAAACCTCGCTTCAATTTGGCTTCTTCAGACAAACAGATTTTTTTAAACATAGTTCCATACAGGAGGCCCAGAGAAAAATAATTTACTGTCTTTTTGAAGAAAGGAAGGAATGAACCTGGGTCTGAAAGAGATGCACGTCGTAGGAAAAAGGAAACACAGAGGCCGGCAAATCTTTCCACAGCCGAGCTGTTGAACTCAAGAACGATTCGTAGAAACGCCCTGTTCTCATGTGATAAATGTAAACTGTTACAATAATTAATATTACAGTTGAATCCATAAAAGAAAAAAAAGGTATAAATAATCTGATTTTTGAATTTGGAGCTTGTTAGCTTTTGCTTTCTCCTAGCTTGACAATTCTTGAGTCAAAGTTCCGGACTGTCTTGCAGTGTTCGTACAACATACGTTTATAACGGCTCAAGAAAACCAACAATAATTATAGTTATCACATTACACCTATATAGTGTATATAGCTATGTATACACAATTAAAAAGTAAAAACGAGGGCTTTTTTTCCAGAAATATGTATTAAGGTCAGCAATTTTTGTAAGCTAACCTTTTAATAAATAAAGACCAAGAATTTCAACAAGCATATAAACTTAATTATAAAGCGTGAATCTACTTCCGAAAATCAGCCATTACATTCATCCCCTGAAGGAATCCCCTGATAACATTAATTGAACGTCAGGAGTTCGTAAAAAGTAGCACCTGGCTTTAGCAGTAATAAAAGTGCCAAGATAAGGATGTGCCAATGTGCAAAACTCGCAAAGAGACCAGCTAAAATAACAATAAAACAAAATAACATAAAACAACCAAAAAAGCAGGTAAAAACTAAATGAAACTATTCAGAGTATAATAAAAAATGCATCAATTGGAATGGATCAACATCGGGATTAAGGAAATTGCTATTGATGTGAATATACGATTCCATGACAGAATCATTACAATTCGACACCTCTTTGAAAAGACGTTAAATGATAGGAAAA
Organism: Glyphotaelius pellucidus; assembly: GCA_936435175.1. Classification (NCBI taxonomy): domain Eukaryota; kingdom Metazoa; phylum Arthropoda; class Insecta; order Trichoptera; family Limnephilidae; genus Glyphotaelius; species Glyphotaelius pellucidus. The sequence continues at coordinate 22,819,514 of OW386555.1, read as the reverse complement.
AAATAAATAAAAATAGCCTACAACCTAACCTAACGTAACCCATTTAACAAATTTTTTTTTCATCACTCTTAATGACTTTTCAAAGGAGGTGTTGGTTTGAGTTCATTCTTAGTTGTCCGGTCACCGAAAACACGATTAAAAAAAACACATGAAAGCTTCCCTAACTGAAATTAAAATATACATTACTGTAAATGCTGAAAAGGTATCCGGAAATATTCATCGATAGGATTTGATGTGAAGAATTCTTAAGGGTAGGTAAATAAATCATTTTTCAATTTGGGAGGCGGGTATGGGTACCGCCGCCCCTGGAACCATTTATTGGATAACCAACACTCCTGCCGCAAATTACCCCACGCCACGTTTGGTGACTTAGAAGGGGTGCCCGGGTTCACGTGGTGAGTTTTGTCTAGGTCTTGGTGGCCAGTGCGTTTGCCCACTTATTGCGTGACGGGCCGGATCGGGAGAGATTGGTAGGTGGGTATAAAAATGTCAAGTCAATCTCTTTCTTTGTCGGGTTTTCCCATTTCCTTAGAACTGATGTAAATCTGTCCTCACTGTTTATTATATTTTTATATTGTTTTCTCCCTCTGTATTTATATATAGCATAAACTATGTTTTTATTGTTTATTAATTAATTTGTACCCTGATGATGCTTGAGCAAAGTGCAACCGATCGGTAAACAAATTAATTAAAACTCGTAGTTTTATCGAAAATAAGTGTTTTATTTTATTTATTTTTTTTTTTATTAAAAAAGTCATAATCTATCTTGAAATGTGTAACACGCAGATGTGTTGTAGTACCTATACAATTTATAATGAATTGTTATTCCACTCCTTACCATTGCACAACACCTTTAAAGTTGAAACACATAATTTTCGATAGAGGGGAGGTTTTTCTACCATTATAATTCTTGGTATTTCCTTCGCGAAGCCAATTTGGACATATTTATGAAGTAATAAGATAGGAGACCGTAAGGGGTCAAAATCCTCAAGATCCTTTGGGGTGATGTTCGATTATTGAACAGCTGGTTGATTTCGGTAACTGGGACCTTGTTGCATCAATGAACACCTTTTGAGATTTAGTCCAAGGGAGGGAGACAGAACAGATGGCAAAAGCGGACGATAAGCCGCAGTTCCCAAATAACAAGACGATGACGAAAATGTGGTTCAGGCATGTAGATCGGATGAACAAAGAAAGAAATGTTAGGATAGGACGCGAATTTGAATGATAGAAGATGTCCGGGACGTCCGAGGAAGACATTGGAAGTGAACCAAATACTCGGGAATAAGAAGTCGGGCCATGTCAAGCTAACGGCGGTTGTTCCCAACTTATCAGCAAAGTGATTAGTTTAGTAACGCTCAATTCGCCTGTCGGAGAGTTGCCTTGGAAAGAGCGTATTTATAAATTTGAGGAGTCAAAATGAGCCAAAATTTAGGCTCAACACTTGATTGGATGGGAACTACGGCTGTTATACTAAAACCGAACAATGGTATATATATGAGGGTGACCGGACAACTCAGAATAATCCAACTTCAACACCCCCTTTGAAAAGACATTAAAATTGGTTAAAATAGGTTACGTTAGATTAGGTAATGGTCTACTTCAATTTTTTTTCCATAACTTTTAAATACTTTTCAAAGGTTCTGAGTAGTCATGGAACCATATATGAGATTGTGTACAAACATGAATAAAGCAATGTTTTGTGCCAAGACCGAATTGTTTGGCGGTCCATCCTTTCTGCTTACCCATACGGGAAACGGCGTGACTAGTTAGTTAGAAATGACATTAATAGAATATAAAAAAATCATTTTGATAGGTCTAAATTTAAAATACAAATTACCTATTTACGCCGGAACAAAAATTTGTCCTATATACATTAAAATTACTCCCCAAAAAATGCATTTTTAACAATGTTTTATTTTGTATTTCATTGTATTTGTAAAAAAAAAAAAAAAAAAATAGTTAGACAATAACGCAAAGATGGCAGGATAATCTAGAATAAAGTGCTTAGAACAAAAAAGCTGAAATTAGGAGCATAGCCAAATATGGTTCAATGCCAACTGAAAATAAAGTCAACTCAACACCTTCTTGAAAAGTCGTCAAAAGATATGAAAAAAAAAAATAATAATTTAGCCGATACCCTAACCTAACAACTTATTTAACCAATTTTATTATATATATTTTTTTATCACTCTAAATGACTTATCTGAGATGGTTCTGAGTTGGTTTCATTCCGAGTTGTCCGGTCACCAGCCAAATATTACTATTTTGTACACGATTGTAACTTCTTTATCAAGTTTCAAGTTTTATCTACTAAATTGCCCAGAACTTTTTTACTGAGGTTAAGAATAAAAAATAAAAAATAATAATTCGTGCACAATGGGCAGAACGAGACAATGATTTTATGGTGAAACCAACTCAAAACCATCTCAGACAAGTCATTTAGAGTGATAAAAATATATATTTAAAAAATTGGTTTAATATGTTAGGTTAGGGTTATCGGCAAATTTAAATTTTTATTTCATAGCTTTTAATGACTTTTCAAGGAGGAGGAGAGGAGGATTGCCTTTATTCTCAGTTGGCATGGAACCGATTTTATAGCTTGTTTTCGTAGATAAATTAATTTAAAATGCTGTAAGCGGCGCGGTGCTTAGCATCACATAAAATACAAAGATCTCATCATCTGATAAAGATAAATCTACATCAGATGTCAATCGCACTGTCAGATTTCGAATTATGTCTTAGCGTTTAGAAATTTTGGTTATTAAATCATTTTTAATGAGCGATTAACGAATTGTATTTATATTTTAGAGCCGTAAAACCAATATATGTATTATTCAGAATGCGTTTTTTTTAAAATCATAATATACAAAAAAAAAAAACGGTAGGATTTATGCTTCCACCAATAACCGGCTACTGTTTCATCTCCCAACCCTCTCCTGGAGACCTATTAGTCGCGCCTTCACTTATTCCTCGGGTATATGTTGTATTCTTTACCTCTCTTGGAGCATATATTTTGGAGCGCGAAACGAAAAAAAATTAACCACAATAAAAAAACGAAAACCCATAAATTGCTAGCCTGAATTGGTACCATTGTTGACGACACACACATGTTTTTCATCTAATTATCTACGTTCTCAGGACATGTTTTTTTTATATCGAATAATTCAATTATATTTTATGTGGATGCAGAAAAAAACGTGCTACATACTGGCAGTTTTATTCCAACAAGATGGACAACTTTCTGTAAGGTCAAGAAACCTGAAGAATATGAAACCAATTGGATCAAATCCTGTTGGACAACTAATTTGAAAAATTGAGTGATTTGAAAAAGTAGTGAGGCTGATTAGAAAATGTTGTTGATAACATGTGGTACTGATTAGAAGTCAACGCATCCACCCAGATAAATAAGCATTGATGACATAAGAATAATACAGGTTAACACTAGATAGCGTTTTACAATTTCGATAACATTATCACAGAGGCTACACACTTAAGGGCTCATATCGGAACTTCAACACTTAAGGGCTCATATCGGAACTTCAACCATATCTATCACTAAATCAGTTAGTTGTGGAGAATACTTTAAAAAGTTTTGGTTTACACGTAACTTAACCATATCTACTTTAAATCATCACCCCGAGGGTGCTTTAAGAAACTAGTAAATTAATCCACTAATGACCAGACTCTCTGAAGAAAAAATTCTGTCTTGTATTCAGTTAGTCTTAGGTTATGCGTTAGTCATTTCCAAGCTTTAGGGACTGATTCTCCGAAAGCCCCTTATCCGACATTATTAATTAGAGTTGATTGGCGAGAACTGTTTTTCAGGATTGTACAGAAGGTAGTTTTTAAGAAGATAGAGCCTAAACAATTCAAAGAACATTCAGAGAGAAATAGGGTAATGGCAGAATATCGTTATGCTAATAACGACCAAAAAACAATTTGTAACAATTCAGCATTACAATGCAAAGGAAAAAATGAGTAAATATCAAAAGAAACGCAAATGACTGAAATATGATAGGATCTCAACCAAAAGGACATACCGTATTGGCTAAATTTTGGGTTTCAATGAAACATACTCGAAATATCTTTAAAAAAATCGTAATGACAAAAGAACAATAATAAATGTTATTTATTCATTTTGAATTTGGCTCCCAACTGGGCTTTATATGTTATTTTTTTTCACAAAGAGAGGAATGCGATAAAATTTCAACAACTAAAAGACAGAATTAAATCGAGAATCAAATCGAGAAAAAAAATACGTTAAAGAATAAAACATTCAACAACTACCGATAATTGGTCAAATCTCCAATAATGGTACATAATTTAAGGTAGAAAATCGTAAAGTCAGCAACCATAAGACAGAGTTCAGTCAGTCGCAAAAATAGAATAACAATAATATGCGTGTTCCTTGATACAAACATTGATTACATAAGAATAATACAGGTTAACAGTAGATAGCGTAATTATAGCGTAATTATAATTTCGATAACATTATCACAGAAGCTACAGACATAAGGGCTTAGATCAGTAAAACTTCAACCATATCTACCACTAAATCAGTTAGTTATTTGCCTAAATGAGGCTTCAATATCCAATGCAAAACTGTGGTTTTAACGAAATTCAAATGGGATCTACGAAGTCAGGCGAGTGAGACAGAGTGCAGGGCTTTTGGACGCAGTGAAAAATAACAAACAAGCGTTATATTCGCAATATCCAAATAAACGAAGCCATTGACCACGTCTTCAAAGAAACGCAAGGGACAGATGTCAACCAAAACGTAGAACAACTACCACACCACGCAAGGACATCGCCTCGGTCGGTACACGGTACACGGTAGACCTTCTACCTCTGAGACTCGGGGTACCTAATGTACTCAATTCGGGTCCTCCGCAATGTGCAATGTGCTATGAATGTGTTTGCCCGCTTGTTTGGCTTGGGGAACTCGGAAGTAGTATGTATTTAGTGAACAGTGAACCTTCTTCCCGTTACCTGAGACCTTATAAGGGCAGATGGCAGGGTCGCGTGCCCGGGAGGAAACCTAAACCTTACAGGGTGATTGGTTTTGACGAACCAAAGAATATTTTTAAATTTGTAATGTTATTAATACTCGCCTTCGACCGATTTCGAACATTTAAAAAAAAAAATTGTCGACAATCTTCGGTTGTGGGTTTGTATATGAGTTTAACTCTGGTTCAATGAACTCGGCTCTGTTTTGAATTTATTTAATTATTTATTAACGCCTTTTTGGTGCTTTTACACATGAATAATAAGAAATAAAAAGTTTTTATTCTACATAATTGAATTGCCTCAGTAACAATATTTTATATTTGTTTAAAGATAAATTGAAGATGTCCACTGACTTGGTATAATTATTTCCTTCCATTAGTATTCTGGGCAAAGTGGAATACATGTGGTAGTTAGTCCCAGAATTTCTGCACTGAAATAAATCCTGACTTCTGGTATTACGTTGTGGTATCCGGAAGCTTATCAGTTCAAGCAAAACCGGACTAATTCAAGTGATATTTTCAAATTAGGAACTGATTTGTGAAGAATTCAGACAAATGATAAAGTACCTACTTATAATTGATTTTTTTTTAACAACAAACAATTATAATGATTATTTGCAATGGGTGTGTTTTTTGTTTAAATTTATTAGGGTTAATCTTGACAAATAATTTCAGATTTCATGGTTTTTCAAGGGACTGCGCTTTTTAGCAAAAATGCAATTATCGATCCAAAAATTATGATAGGTAAACTGCGATTTATCACGGGCCTGTGTTGTTTAAATAATCCCTTCCTTTTTTAAATGAATAAACGGATATTTAAAAGCTCCATAGCCCTCGAAGGAGGCTGAAAATAGTTGGATTGATCAAGCAGCTCCTGGAGAGAAATCTACGCAAACTTTATGACGCCAAAGCTCGCCGTTCGTAATTTTTTTATTGAGGTACAAAATGGTGTGCAAAAGAATTTTCACAAAAAATATACTTCTTATTCCAGATTTTGACACACCAAATTCCAGTCACTCCGCACCAAAAAAACAGCATGCAATGCAAGCAAAGGGGGTTCGAGTCACCGAGTCAGTACAAGAAGTGGCACAAAGGCCCCAAGATGCGCCAAAGTGCCCCAGTGCACACATTCGACGCGATAACTGCAGATGCAGATGTGTGAAATATTGCAGTATCGATTCTACGCCCCGGGTCGACCTAAGATTTACTGCCTTAGAAACACAAATCCACGCAAGGGGCAAACAAATCGGCGGGGTTAATAAAATTAAAATGGTTGAAAATATTTTTCGTTTCATTTTTGTACGCTATACGAACTAAAGATGGTAATTGAAATTTTGTATCTATCTGTTATGGAGACGAAGTTTTTTTGGTGATCTTCTCGTAAAATATAAATTGATGGGCCTGTTTGATTGTGGGGCAAATTGAAACATTGAAGATGTAGCGTTTTAATGAATGCAAATTAATGATAAAGAAAAAACAGTTTACGTATTAATTTACATGTGTATCGTGACATTGACACTTCAATGCAATGCAATCAATCTGTTTCAGTCAAATGTTCTTTCAGAGAAAGCGATAGAGGTTAAGGTGCTGTACACCCGCTCAAACAGAAGAAGATGGAGAGATATGTAATTACTAATGTCGGAGAGAGCGCGCTAATATTTAAAACGATAAAAATGAAGCGAAAATTGTGAAAATGTTCAATAAAACACGACCCGTTTAAAATAGAGCAAAAATCTCGTGGGGGACATCTAACGTACCATTTAAAGAAACACTGCGAAATGAACGTGTTTATAATAATTTTTGGAGCATTCTTTGAGATTTTTTTTCTATCGAGGGAATTTGCGTTTCGGCGTGCAGAACGTCTAGATATATTTTATCTTCAAAAATAACATATTTATTTTAAGCGCTTAAAAACTTCAAATGTTTAAAGGAGATTATGTAAGAAATCGGTAGAAATTCGGGATGCGGCGGCTTAAGTTGAATGCCCATACAGGCGATATTCGCACTTCCCGACGTGCAATCGAGCTGAAACTTGGCAAACAGACGTTGTCGATGACAACGTGTCTGTTGGTAACTTCGCTTGGTAAGACGCAACTTTTGGTGGCAATCACTCATTAACTCACTAAAATTTTCCTGAAAATTAAACACAAATCGGTTTTAAAATTCGGAATTTAGCAAGGTCAGTGGCGCGATTGATTTCAAACACTGGGAAGGAAGGTTCAAATGTCAAAAAACAATTTATTTTTTAAAGTTTTATAGACATTTGAAAATAGAATATTATAGTTAAAAAAAATATATTATTTTGGGTTGATTTTTATTGGATTTTAGCTACTAGTTCATTTACATACGTTGAAATGTGATTTTTGTCTTAGTTCTCTATAGATTTTTTAATCTATTCTCAATAGAAAAATATAAATTAAAAAAATCTATTCTCAATAGATTTTTTCTAATGCAAATGTTTTTTTTAAGAATACCGCACGAGAGTCCCAACTGCTCCCGTCTGGAGCCAGTGAGACTATAGCATTCCCAATTGAGGTTTGTTATGAGGCTGAAGGTGGAGGGGAAGAAGACGGGGAAGAGGGAGGTGGGGAAGTACCTGGCTATTCAGATCTGGTCACCAAACACGGCTAAGGCCGTTTCAAGCAACCTTTCAATTCTGAATAATGGTCTTACACCAGGGCGATACTGAGAGTATCCTCCACTCTGGAACGTGCCGCAAATAAAGATACTACATATTATTTTTTAATGATTTAATTGTGAAATAACACAAATTAATCAAATAAACTTTATTTTTCACGCCGGAATTCGATCCCGCGACCTTCGGATTGCTAGTCAAGAGCCTTACCGCTAGACCAAGCCGGCCGTCTTGTACCAATTACTATCAAGCATCAATGACCTTCATCCGCCGCCAGTTATAATTCAAGTCTGAAAATGGTCCACTAAAAAAATAGATAAGCTGAAATGAACTAGAACAGAAAACGGTAAATTTTGCTCTATTTTACATGCAAATTTCAAGGGTTTTTCTTCGCATTCTTTCCGATTTTCCAGAGCACATCTAGGGGTATATTTGAAAATTTTTTATTATTTCAAGATGGTAAATTAAGTCAAACAAATGATAGTTTCTGTGGGTAACTGTCTTCTCACGAATGAAGTCGTCCATTGAATACTTTGCTTAATGAAAACCGTCTGCACCACAGAAATATTTAATTAAAAGTGGTTTAGATATACCCATTCAAGAATACGTTTTGTGGCTACAACATGATGCCTCGTAGGTTCATTCAATTGCGTGTAATAAAAGTTCTGTAAGTTATTCTGTACATTGTAATGTTCAAATTGCTTACGACAACATAGTATACACCAATAATTCGAAAGTAGAGTGATTTCCAGATAAAACTGGTAATTTTTTATTTATTTATTTAAACGCCCATAGTGCTTTTACATATAGTGTAGTACATGTTTTTGACAAAATATAGGAAATAATATAAAGTATGAGAAACAAAATATAGGTAACATAAAATATAAGAGTTGACACAAAGTAGATAACATAGAACATAAGTTAGTAAAAATAGAGATAAAGATAGTTAATGAAGTAGAAAGAAATAGTTCGCACATACGCCGTTTGAAGTTTGAAAAATTCAAATTATTATCAAATACATACATATTGTTTAAATATTTGTTGCCAAGACTATGTAAACGCTGTATTGGAGAATACAAACTATAGTTGGAATGAGATGTATGTATATAAAATGTTAATACATGTCTAGTCGTTCGTGTAGGTACATGAAGATTAATAATTGCAGAAGTTCACAAAAATTGAATTTAGAATTTAATGATTTTAATAAAAAGGTTAGGTCGTTTATTTTTCGTCTGTTTTCTAGAGTTGGAATATTTAGAATATTCACTAAGAACGGGTAATTTATATGATCTAAAGGGATATTATGTTTGAAATTTACGAAACGTAGACATTTTCTTTGAATTCTTTCAACATTATGAATATGAATTTTGTAGAAGGGCGACCAACTGTGGAGTTATGTTCCAATAGGCTTCTAATGAGGGATATGTATAGCAGTTTAATGATTTGTAACGATTCGAAGTTTTTAATTGTTTTTTTAATACAAATCCTAATGTTTTCATACCCTTATTTACAGTTTGTTGAATGTGGACCGTGAAATCTAGTTTTCATCCATTATTATGCCAAGATCTCGCATTTCGGTTACTCTTTCTAAATTTATTTCATTTATTGAATAGTCAAAAAGCAATAAAGTTTTTTTCCTGGAAAAAGTCAATGTTTTACATTTATCTACACTTAAATATAGATTGTTTTGCGAGCACAAATTATTTAGTATATCTATATTATATTGAAGAACTTGAAATGGTTTAAGAGAGTTATTTCTTTATATAATTTAATACATCAGCGAAAAGCAATACATAAACGTCTTTGGAGCAGTTGACTATATGGTTTATAAAAACAAGAAATAAAATTGGGCCAAGATGACTACCTTGCGGTACGCCACTAGTGGTGGAAAAAGGTATATGTTATGGTTAAGGTTTTCACGGGTGTAAGATGTAAAACAATTTTCTCGGTTTACCCGCGTAACGTAGTCCTTAAAAGGACTTTTTATCTCCTGACGTTTCGGACAGATCTCACTTTCCATCTTCAGAGGCCTTATGTCTTGGCTTTTGTCTCAAACTGTTCGCTTTGGCGTGTCAGTTCGTTTCTTAGGTTTTGACTTTTGAACCGAACGGACACGCGAAAGCGAACAGTTTGAGACAAAAGCCAAGACATAAGGCCTCTGAAGATGGACAGTGAGATCTGTCCGAAACGTCAGGAGATAAAAAGTCCTTTTAAGGACTACGTTACGCGGGTAAACCGAGAAAATTGTTTTACATATATATATATATAGTAATGTAAGAAGTATGAAAGAATCCAGTTCAAGCGCTGACGGATGGTATTTAAGTCCCTTACGGACTGGCTCCGGCTTACTTGTCGGAATTGTGTTTTTCAGAAAATTCCAATTCTCGATAGTCAACCCTCAGGTCACCAACGTCATCAGCTATCGGAAGGTTAAAGGAACCAAAGCGCACACCAGATACACGCGCACGCCTTTAGAGTGCGGCAGCATAAACTTCCTTTTTTCAAAACTTAATAAAGCCCATTGTATGAATCAGAAAACCTTTATTTGTTTTTAATAATGTAGGCACGTTTTTAAAGTTTTGTTTTACTTAGTTTTTGAAGAATAATTCAGAATTCAGGTAGATGACGTCCTAGGCGCACATTGTAGGCGCGCTGGGTTGCGATCACAGAACATCCGTTCGAAAAGTAGGCCTCAACGGCAAACGCACGCTCCTCGCTGTTCCAACGCATGATGGCGACTAAACTATGTCGGGACAAAACTTTATAGTTACGCCTCTCGAACGAGATCACTAGCGCTCCGCTACGACATCAACCGACTAATAGCACGCATTTTAAAGAAGGAAGTTATGCTGCCGCACCCTTACCGCACAACCGTACCAATTTCATTTTTCCTTGCCACCTTTATGTATTTAATATTTGTTTTATTTTATTTTATTAAAATTTATTAATTTATATTTTATTGCATTTTGTGAATGAAGCCCACATTATTAAAAAACGCTTTTAAATTTGTAAGGTTTTGTACCAAAATATTAGAAAAAGATTGTAAGGTAACAAATTGTAGGTATTTATAATAATATTTGTTCGTGGTAAAAACAAACAAAACAGCCAACAATACATCATCAGCAAACAGCACACAGGCAGCTTGGTATCTATACCAAGCCCGCTGCTAGGGTTGTAGTACAAAGTAACTGAAGTACCCACCGTACCTACGCACGGCCTAACTTGTACCCTCACTATACCTAGTGTAGGTACCTACCTTATAAAATAATAATAAACTAATATAAAGCGATCCGAGCCGCCGATATGCAGCAAGTAATGTAATAAATAAACGCATCCCCTCGAAAGCCGACTATCGGAGGGCGTAGGACAGTGGTAATCAATCGTTTAAGGGTCGGGACAAATTCTAAAATAAGCAGTGTGCTGTTACATTCTGTGAAATAATGACAGACGTACTGCCCCATAGGAAAAAAAAAGCTAATGAGGAGTTAAAACGTGAATGCGGAAGTTTAGGTCACACGACGTCAAACTACCCGATGACGTCATAAGTCACCGTCCGGAGCGTTCATATATAAATACGTTTTTTTTTTAAATCTACAAAAACACAGCGTGACGCTTCTTTCAGGCAACATACAAAAAATTATATATTATGTACAAACTACATTTTTTGGCTCTATGAAATCTAAGATCTAGATTTTCAAAGATTTCGAACGAAAATTTCAAAGTTAACATTTAAGAGTTAATGTTCTGTTATAAATTCAATTTATGTAATTCTCCCTGAGAACTTAAAAACCGAAACCCAACCCCATAACTTTAAAAAACAATTATCACAATGGATCCTTACATTTAGAAACTATGATATGTAAAACTTGATACTTGAATTGAAATATAATAACTACAATTTGTTACTTATATTAAATTGTATTGCATAATTATAATTTTTAATAACTATTATTTTTCAATTTGGGAGGCGGGAATGGGTACCGCCGCCCCGGGAACCTTTATTGGATAACCAACACCTCTGCCATAGGTCACCCCAAGTGGTTCACTACGTTTGGTGATTTAGCAGGGGTGCCCGGGTTCATGGGGTGAAGTTGTCTAGGTCTCGAAGGTGGATGACCAGGACACACTGAACCCCAGATTCCTACCCACCCCTTAAACCCCTTTCCTTCCTACCCACCCCTAAACTCCTTTCCTTAAACCTTAAAACCCTTAAACTTCCTTAAAAAAAACCCTCAACACAGCATCCCCAAAGATGACATAGGCCCTGTGGGAAATTATTTTCCTCAGGGCCTCCTGTGTGGAGCTCATGTAAAAAAAAAAATCAAATTGTATTGCATAATTTAATTACTGTACCCAATCTGTAAAATTCCTCCGCCATAACACAGGGACATCCCTTGCATGGCGGATGAATTAACACAACATTTTTGTCAATGTAAAGTTCTTTAAATAAATAAATAAAATTATTCAAGTCCTGTATTGGCCCATAATGTAATAACAACAGAACTTACTTTGAAATTTTATGAATTGTTAATAAGAAATTCAGATTTTTTTGTGATAAATTGAAGAGCAATCTGGGGTATATAACACAGAAATAAACTTAATTAAATACACAAAAACAGAAACTCACCTTTAAAGGAAGTCAAATAGCGCCCCTGCAGTCTTGTTTGATGAGTAGTTGGGAATTACTGAATGAATTGAATGAACTTACCTGAAACAAATAGAAAAATAAAATCAGAGTGTGCAATTCACACGCGGTAGAAGTGAAACCTTTAGAAAACTAAAGTAGGCAAGAATGGGAAGATTACGAAGCACTTTTTTATCAATGTGAAGGATGATTTTTTTTCCATATTTTTGAAGTCGAATTCAAGAACTCGAGTACTTTAAAAGAAGCTGTCTCGGAGGCCTCCGGCAATATGCAGGACTTACCCGTCTCAAATACAGACGAATAATATTATGTTAAACACTAGTTATTAGTAATGATTTAAGAGGTATGCTATTATGGCCTTCTTGTAACTATATGCACTCCATGCCCTTTAATGATGCAGTTTCAAACTAATGATAGTTCACGGTTCATCTCCCTTATTTTTAACCATAACTTGCTTTGGCTACGCCGCCTTTGATATCCGTGTAGTTCAGTCGTATGTCGGTGACAGTCTCAACGCTTCCGTGCCATATATCTTTTTATTACATTCTCCATGGATATCTCTAATTCTATAGGTGTATCAACGCATCAACGAAAAATTTATTAGATCTACGTACAATATTAATCAAAACATAACGTAGAGCCGTAAAATAATCTAATTTTTGAAAAGCTAATAGCCCTTTGGGAACATTGTTGAGAGCCCCTGAACTAGGGGCTAGGGTGCAGGGTGTAGGGTCACACAGGACCCGGCAGTAGCTAGTGGTTGGTGCTCACCCCCCGGTGGCAGGCAGAGAGGCAGATGGCCCGCGAGGGTTCAAAGACACCTCCACCGCGCTTTGTGCGAGCAAGGAGGGCTGCGGGCAAAGGGCCGGGACTCGCGAATGCATCAGAGGATGAGATCGAAGCTAGAGTTTAACGATTCTAAATGAATGAAGGACTGCTAATAAATAATTTTGAAGAAATTTCTAATTCGATAACTTATTCTAGTGCTCAGACTTATTATGACTGAAGCTAAAGCACCCAAAGAAAAAAAAATTACCAGCACAGATCTGTGCAAAATCACGGGAAGAACACACCAGAACAAGAAAATTTACTGCTGCAGAATGGATCAATTACACATTTTCAGCAGCAACTCTTTAATAACAACATTTTTTCTAATTTCTGAACTCTTAACAATTTTTAAATATGACAATTTGTTAATATCACTATACAATATACATTACAGGTAGGTACCTTATCGTTTGTCGGAATTCTCGACATAATCAGTTCCAATTTAGCACCTAAACTAAATTTGTATGCTTATAAAAATACGGGATCGTAAACTCAACCAATCCAAGGATATTCACATTTCGACAACATAAACGCCTTAAAATCTATTTTATATTCTACTTAGGTTTATATATTAAATATAGAGCGATGTTTTTGTGAAAACTCACCTTCAAGGGCAAATTTAAATACATCTAATTTTTTATAAGAAAGACTCCATTTTTATAACTTTTGAAGGTTATTCCCATAGAGGTAATAAATTATTGAAGAAGAAGATAACAATAATAATCTAAACGAAAATATGAGAGAGATTAAGTAAGACACAGAAAAACAGAAAAAGATAATGGTCGCAACTGGGACCCGAACCCAGAGCCTCTCGTCTATCCGGGACGTGCGTTTACCAATTTCGCCATTGCCATCTACTGTCAAACCGTCATATTAATCAATCTCATATTTCAAACTTTAGAATTAGCAAAATTATCTTCAACAATTTTTTTTCCATATGCAACTACCCCTTTTATTGGAAACAATCATTCTAAGAATTGGTTTGTAACCTAGATAGCGTCACGGATAAATATATCCGAGTTTATTTATATGGAACTATTGCCCTTATAAAATTCTAAATGAATATTCGTTTTTTATAAGAAAAACTCTCTTTTTATAACTTTTGAAGGTTATTCCCATCAATGTAATATATAGACGAAAGGTTCTGGGTTCGAGTCCCAGTTGGGACCATTATCTTTATCTGCATTTCTGTGTCTTGCTATCTTTCATATTTTCGTTTAGATTATTATTGTTATCTTCTTCTTCAATTAAACACATCTATTTGAATTTCGATTTAGTTTTCCTGAAGGAATGAATAAACGCAAATCTTAGAAGTGGAATTTAACCCACTTCCCGACAGTCGATTGGGCTGAAACTCAGCAGATAGACTCGTTGTCGATGACAATACATTCTATCAACTTACGCACGCACACACATTTTTCTGATATTGGATGAAAATATATTCCAAAATTTACTGCAGTTAATTACACGAAATAAATCTCGGTATCATTCAATTAGGATTTGGCTCAAGTGTTAGCGGTGTTCACTCATTTTAGCCGGCCCAAGAGACGGCAACTAGGTCGAAAATAGTCGTTTTGAAGTAAAAAAATCTTGTTTCTTACGAGTTGATAATTAAGATTTTAATTTACACTTCTAACACATATTTGCGTATAATTTGAAGATATGAGAGAGCTACTTACAAAATTAATTAAAAAAATGTATTATAAACAACGATCAAGTGTGATTGGTTAAGTGTGTGCTTACTTTAAAGTCTAAGGACGGGTTGTTTCAAAAAATTTGATGAGTTCATCAAATATTTGAAGTTAATTTTCAGGTTCTGTGTAAGTTCTTTTCGAGTTCTGTTTTTTTATCATCATAGGCCAGCAGCTTCACAAAATTGAAATCATCACAGAAATTAAATAGAACTTACACAGAACGTGAAAATTAAAGTCAAATATTTGACGAATTCGTCAAATTTTTTGAAACAACCCATCCTAAGAAACGTATTTTTAACGATGACCAGCGCAAAAAATTCAACTTTGCTCTCATTTGTTGACTAGATGACATAATTCTTATTTTAAATCACTTGAAATGGAGGTCGATGCAAATGGCTAAACATTTATGCATGAAACGAAATTAGAATAAGGTTTTTAAATTTGTTGAACTCCGCTAATATTAAATTGGAACGTGATCGAAAGTAACTTCCCCTTTTTTAGATTTAGAGGCTTACACCCCTATGGCTGGCATTAGCCTATAACTAATAAAAAAGAACCTCCTTACATGCGAAATACAATTAGAAATTTAAGCCATGCGAAACAGGAGAAGATAGAAAGTAAAAAGGGTGTATGGTCAAAGGAAAAAAGAGTCAGGTCAAATTTATGCAATCGATATAATATCAAAGAGTATAAATATTATATCAAAGAAGTCCAAATTGCCAGAAGCATTTTCATAAGATTAAGTTGCAATAAACATTGTTAATATCTCGAATAGACCCGACAGTTGATAATTCGACCCCCGAAATTATAATTATTATAAAATTATAATTTTTTGTGCATTATTTACAAATTTCAAAAATATCTTTAATAATAAGTTTGGTATGGATATCAAACGAATTTATTTACGTGATGATTAATTGTACTAAATACTGGTGTGTATTAATTTTATTTATTTATTTTATTTATTGTATTTATTGTATTTATTGTATTTATTGTATTTATTGTATTTATTTGATTTATTTTACTTTTTACATTGTTCTAGAAAAGAATGTGTCCTTCCTGGGGTACCCCAATCTAAGGTCACATTGTACATGTTTTTATGTTTGAATTATAAGTTAATACCTATTTTAAAATGTTACAAGAAGAAAATTATAAAGTTATATCTAAAAGAAAGCACAATACAAGCGTTAATCTTTATTTGGTTGCAAAATTGTATCTATGTTCTTTCTTCCCATGTCCATAATCCATATCTTAATTTTTCTTTTGAAGTCTATATTTATGTTACTGTAAGAGCCCGTAAATTGGTAAATCTTAGGTTTTATTAGTAAATCTTAGGATTTACCAACACAGAATAATAGTTCTTTTGCCATTCCAAGCCATTCCTTATAATTTATTGGAAAATCTTAGGATTTATCGTAGGACAGGCTTTTATAGTAAAATATACATTACGCAGATAAATAATTATCTTTTTAGAGTTTGTGTAAGTAGTTATACCGTACTTTCCCTAAACCGAATGCATATTGTATATAAGGCATACTGGGGAGACAACTGTCGGGGGATCGACTGTCATGGAGGCATCTGAATAACGCAAATGCCCAACGCCGGATTTGTATTTCGTATTCGTAAAAAGAATTTTTTTTTTTTTACATTATCTCCACACAGGAGGCCTTGAGGAAAATAATTCCCCTCAGGGCCTATGTCATCTGGGATGCTGTGTGGAGGGTCTTTTTGAGGAGAGGAAGGAATGAACATTGGTCTTGAAGAGACCCATGTTGTAGGAGGGAGGAAACACAGATGCCGGCAAATCGTTCCATAGCCGAGCTGTTGAACTCAAGAACGAGTCGAAAAAACGACCCGTTCTCATGTGACATATGTCAACCGTGTACATATGTTGGGCGCGCGTTTGGCGTGTCTCCCGACTATGCACCGGTGCCGAAGGGATCAATGACGCTAGTTCCTCAGAGCATCTTCCATTGAAATACCGGTAGAACATGGATAGCATTCCCACCCGACGCCTGGGCTCTAAAGATTGCAACCCGTTCGTTAAGATGGGAGAATCTATCAAACGGACCGCCCGTTTCTGCACAGAGTCGAGGGTATTTTTCAAGTATTTTGGAGCTCCAGACCAGAGGTGGCTGCCAAATTCAACCGTGGGGCGCACTTGCGATTTCTACAGGGTAAGCAGTTGTGTACTATTAAAGTATCTGCGGGCCCTGTACAGTACGCCCAGTTTTTGAGAAGCTAACTTTACTCTGGCTTCGATGGAGCCCCCATACCTGAACTGGTCACTTATAGTTACATCAAGCATATCAATGGAAGGTCTGTTCGGAAGATTGCTTCCGTTGAAGGAGACTAGATTTTCATTTCGATCCCTTTACTTCTCCGAATTACAATATGGTTTGCTACCAAAACACTGTATAAAACAAATTTGTTTTTAAACCTTAATAATTTACTTGGATTCAATTAAATTAAAAAGACTGATCAGTGGCTGACTTCGCATCGCGTCTGGTTCTGGCAGGCGTCGTGGGTTCAATTAACTAAACTAGCTTTAATTCCATAAATAGATTTGACAGGATTTACTATTTTACTTCATCTCTTCCTACATTTATATTATATGATAACTCTCTTTAAAGTATTTACCCACACTTCCAAACACCTTTCCATTTATCAAATGAATAGGTATTTAACCTTAAATATTCTTGTAACTACCAAATATGTTCCTTAAATATGTTCATTTATGTACCTCTAAGTCTGTCTCGATACAGGTATATCCTAGTGAGATAGGCATCGAAAAACCCAATGTAAACGTACTTACAAATACAGATAAATAAATAAAATAAAATTCCTCAATTGGCTAGGTCCTCCATAATTACAAGCAAGATTTACCGTTTACTGCGATGGTAGAAGGAGATTTTCAAATATTTTTATTTTTTATTTTTTTTATTTATTAGCAAAAACAGCATTACACCAATATATTGCAAAAACGTTTATACAAGATATATAATCATTACAGTTAAAACATTTATTTAATAAGTGCTATTTCACGCTTAAAATCATTGCAGGTTATTGTCAAGTTATTCTCAACCCAAGAATGAAAAAAAAAATAAAGCAGCTTAATACAAATTTATGTTATACTAGCTTTTAGCCGCGGCTTCGCTCGCAAGGTATTTGGTGGAAATTACTGTAGCAATTAAGCCTCATCTTCCCCCTGCCATTCCTCCCTGCCGCTAAAATGTATGAAATACCAACATTTTCATTTATACAAATTTCATAAAGCCAGATACATTATATACAGTGTATGTTTGTCGCTGATAATGTAGCTTTCTATTGGTGAAAGAATTTTTAAAATCGGACTCACTTCGCATTTATAATATTAGTAAGTATAGATTAGTATAGTAATAATAACATATTGTAATGAATGTAATATATATATCAAATCTAAGAACGTTGAAACGGGCCGGGTTTGGAACGCACAAATAAACCATGTAAAATTGTTTGAAAGAACACATAATTTTATGCGAACTACATTGGTTTGTGTCAAATGGTTTACGCCAAAAATGTGTGTAGAACTGTTTGTTTTCCCGAATAAAAACATCTTCCTAAATACACTTGACAATTTACAGATTGTTTCAAACCAATTGTGTTGTTAAACAGAATTAATTCGGATATCGACTTAGCGTTAGTGAAGCTGCCTTTAAAAGGCAAGCTCTATTAATTCTTGTATAGTTCGTAGGCCTAAGTGTTAATTGTAATACTCTTAACGAATGTATTTTGAAAACGGATTAAAGTGTAATATTTTGTAATGTTTTTGAGATAATAAATAAATTGAATTGAATTGAATAAATTGAATTGAAACTGTAAAAATGATTTCAAACGACAAAAATTTATTTAAAAAAATACATATATATTTACCATACATAAATTGACAATATTTGATTTATACGAATGAACTTTGTTGTCATTATTTGACGCCAGATTCTATTACATTAGTTTTCCAGAGTTTACCAGATTCTATTACATTAGATTATATTACATTACAGTCCGGCGCACAGTGGGCGGAATGAAGAAAAACCACGAATTAATTGTTTGCTGACTAAATATTAGTGCAATTTTTTTTGATCTTATTAATGAATCATAACTATTTTGAGGTAAAAAAAAAATTTATTGTCAAAAAGTTGTTTTTCAAACCTCACAATGCAACTGCGGCTTTTTCTACATTTCTTCATTAACTGTAGTGAAATTTTTTTACAGTTTTGTAAAATGTAGGATGTTCGAACCTGCTATGTGGTTTGCTTGTGTTGTGTAATTAATTAAAATCTCCTTTGATTTCACAGAATTGGCATGTAATGTACCCCGTTCTTTTAATGCCTCGAATAATTCTCTCCGGGGAATGCATATATAGGCCTTCCTGAAAATAACAAAATTGTTCAACGGAGGACAAAAGATGATCACAATTTATATAAGATGAAAAAGGTGAGACTTCAGTCTACAATACGCATATATTCATAAATGGGAACAAATGATGTTTTGTTTCTAAATGCTAATTGAAATAAGCAAAAAAAAAATACAAAAATAGTGGAACATTAGATGTTAGTTCAAATCTCACATACATGTGATATTGATATATAGTTTAGTAAATCAAATAAAGAATACCTTGAAGAATGTCACATATAACAAACTATTGTATATATATCTAAACGTCACTTAATACACAACCGTCTCTGCTCACGCGTAGGAGCGAAGTGAAAAACGCGATGCCGAACATCAAATTTACGACACACTCCAAAGGCGTTGCCAAACTTCCATCAAGCGCTTTTGAGAAATTTAAATAAACACATAAAACGCAGAAACTATTGTGGTACACAAAAAAAATATTTAAATTAAAAACATTTAAGTTTGCAAACACCACTTAATTCGGGTTTTTTCCCCATTTCGTACACTGTGCGGCGTATGCAATATTCAAACAATTCTATACTAAAGCTGATGCCTCAAAATCAAATTCTAATCAATGCAAGGAATTTGTCGGGACTATCGGATGTAAATCGTTAGCGCTAAAACCAAAATATCCAACTGATTACAGCCAGATTCTATTACAATATATGCCCAAGTACGGCGTATGCAATATTCAAACAATTCTTTACTAAAGCCGATGCTTCAAAATCAAATTCTAATTAATGCAAGGAATTTGTCGGGACTATCGGATGTAAATCGTTAGCGCTAAAACCAAAATATCCAACTGATTACAGCTTACAACAAAATTCGAACCAAAAATTAATAAAATTGGATAGGCGTGACATTACTGCCTCAGGCGAGAAATCTGGTTTTCGGTCTTTGAATTATTTGAATACAGCTGAGCTTTATTATTTATTCAAAGTTGAATTAGGACCAACTATCGATTTTGCTTGAGTGCGTTTGTGAATATTAATACCTTGTCAAAAGCCTGTTTTGAGGACGGTTACTTAACAGAAAGTAAAACCTGGATGTTTTTTATGATATCGCTGGTTATTACTACCTGTGTCAACAGTAAAGAGCATACAGAACATGGAATGTGTTGACATTGAGATTTATTCAAGTATCAAGAGGTGCCTGTTTCAATACGCAACGTAATATTTGAACTCTACCCTGTTTTCTTTGATCACTTTATTACAAGTAGATGTGGGCAGCCGCATCCGCCGCCAAGACCTAAACACACCTCACCCGATGAATCCGGGCACCCCTGGTAAGTCAACAAACGTAGCGAACCACTTGGGGTGACCTATGAGAGAGGTGTTGGTTATCCAACAAAATGTTCCCAGGGCGGCAAAACCTACACCAGCCTCCCAAATTGAGAATGTTCTGGTAAGATAAAAGACAGCAAATGTTGGCTAATCAATTGACAAGGGTATTTATTTGCATGATAATCGATCTTTCATTTGAGGAAGAACAGGAAATCGTAAAAAACCAAAAGAACTCTGGTCCCTTTTTCATGTGAATCTAATTGGAATTCCAGTTTGATATTATTGGGCAAATCTATTTGACAAAACCGCAATTAAATTTGAGTACAAGATGGACAAGGTTCTGACATTTTTGTCAAAAAATGACTTTAAAATGCAAAACCATTTGCTCATTTCTAAAACCAAAATGATTTTTAGAGCCATTCATGTTGTACTTCCTGTGAATGACGAAGTAAAACAGCACGTTTTTAAAGCATCGATGTATATTACAAGGTTCCAGCGTAACTTTGAACCTTAGGCAACTGCTATCTTGTTTGCATCTGTTGGTTGATCGTTTTTACGAGGCGCAGCTTAGTTCATAACTTTAAAAGGCTTCTAACTTCGCCTTACCGTGTTCTGAGGTGTCAACGATAGTAAAGACGAATTCAGATAATCTATTTAACAATTGAGCCCTTGCTCGGAAGAATGTTGAATCCAACAATATTCTAGTTCCGAGAAAAATTGAAAAAACGAAACCAGTTATGTTTTACAACATTTTTTATTATCGTCTAAAAAGGCAATTAAATTAAAGTTTATTACTAGATTTGACGCCGAATTTGTGGAATATTGTTTTATATGAACACTTACACATACAACGTTATTCCACAAGACGTTTTTTTACTCTTCGTACCTTACAGAAAGCAACATGCTCTTCCAACATAAATGTTCACATGTCATCATTGACCTAGTATACCCTAGACAAGCCCTCTCATAGTAAAAATCTGAAAAAACATAACCACAAGTATCAGTAATTTCGCAATACAACTCTCCTTCGAATTCCGCCGTCTTGCATGCGAATTCTCGGCAGTATAAAACTGAGCACCGACTTAATCACATGGTGTAACTTTCGAACTAATACATCGATAGGTGATCACGTGCTGCATGCATGGACATTTAGACAAGCTGTGTTGTATAGAAATGGTTTTCAAAGTGGGGATCGCGAGACATTCATAAATTTAATTAGACAAAAATATTTTTTTACTTTATTATGACAAGCGATTCAATTTCGGAGGCGAGTATGGGTACCGCCGCCTCGGGAACCATTTATTGGATAACCAACGCATCTGTCATAGGTCACTCCAAGTGGTTCGCTACGTTTGGTGACTAGGCAGGGGTGCCCGGGTTCATGGATTGAGGTTTGTCCGGGTCTTGGCGGCGGATGCGTCTGAAAATTTTTAAATTTTATTTTTCTGATGAACGTATGGCTCGTTGTCAACCACCAAGCAGCAATTTCGTCGGAGTGTCCTGTCGAAAGCGGTGTACACTGCAAACCATACTTTAGATTCGTGTACAAAAACTTGTACACAGTCCCGTATATGTATATATTGATCATGAGTTTTAAAATAAAAAAAATCCATTCATCGTTTGCTTGAAAATAATTACGAAAAATTCACCCTTTTACCGCCCACGCACCGTGGGCTGCCCAGGTTGGTCGCTTATCATTAACACAGTGATGAGCAACCAGCAGCCCGCAAGCCCTTTTACTGCTTTCCGGACTTTTGACTACAAAAAATATTTAAAAAATTGCGCTAAAAAATATTCAAAGGCTTCTGTTCTGTTTTGCAAAATGTCTTAGCCGAAAACTATAATCTTTCTTAAAAGTTTTGAATCAGCTGCTCAATCATTAAGTTTTTTTTGTGTATAGGTAATAATTAAAAAATGACAGAAATTCGTAGTTAATTAAAGCCCGTTAGTAAGAGGAAGGTGAGATATGTAAATACGAATGTTAGAGGGAGCGCGAAAACG
This sequence comes from Glyphotaelius pellucidus, assembly GCA_936435175.1. Classification (NCBI taxonomy): domain Eukaryota; kingdom Metazoa; phylum Arthropoda; class Insecta; order Trichoptera; family Limnephilidae; genus Glyphotaelius; species Glyphotaelius pellucidus. The sequence continues at coordinate 22,796,985 of OW386555.1, read as the reverse complement.
ATAATATTTAAACGAAAATTGTGAAAATGTTTAATAAAACATGATTCGTTTAAACTATTTTAAAATAGAACCAAAATCTCGCGGGAAATGTCATAGCTTTAAAGAAAAAAATGAATTATGATTTATTTCATATATATAACTTGTGATGTAACAAAAATAAAGTTCTTATAATAATTTTCGAAATATACGATAATACGATTTTCTTCTATCGGAAGAATTTCATTCAATTACCGTTTCGGCGTGGCAAATGTATAGATATTATCGTCAAAAACAACATATATTTTTTTAGAAACTTAAAAACTTAAAGTGTTTTAGAGAAATATGTTGTAAAACGGTAGAAATTCGGAATGCTATGGCTTAAGATAGGTTAACTTTCGACCTTAATTGAAGAATAGTGCAGCGGTTTTTTGTTAAGATCTGCGTTTAATGTATTTTAAAGGTTTCCGTTTTATACAAACCGGGTCGCGTTTTTAAAAAGTTTAAAAACCACTGCCATATCGTGATGCTAGCCCTTCGTCTATGTGTTAGTATCGGTGTGTGGTGACGTCACAAGCATTTGGGTGATTAAGTGACGTCAGAAACTTTGCTTGCCAAAAAAATAATACGTCAATATTATTACATTTATTAAAACGCTGTCTTAAAGCTATCGGTAAGGCATAATTTTTTTTATGTATTCAGGTAGCTGGTTACATTATCGAAAATAAAGTCCGCGGACTGTACCTTGTACAATATTCGGAAGTAGGATATTTTTGTGTTTGAAAAAATTAATTCCGTCAGGACGGCTGGGACAGCAATTAGTTTCAGTGTGGACCGATAAAAGGTAAAACACAAACCACTACGCGATCCAAATAGTACGAAACAATGCTCGCACTTTTTCATAAATGGGCCTTGAGCCAGTTTTATTTGGTTTCTGGCGTCATTTTTAATTTCACAGGGCATGTCTTGATATACTTGGTCGAAGCATGTCATTGATTTTTTTGAGCTTAAAAAGCAAAAAAAAATGATATGATTAAATAAAACTATTTACGTTGTAGATACAACATTATTCTACAAAACTGTTTCAACGGCTAAAAAAGACGGTTTATAATATTTTTTCTGGACAAATTCTACTTTCCTACATTCTTCAGCTTCTTGGCTTTGAAGACTTTTTAATTGAAGCCGTAAGACGTTCGTTTTCTCCATTTATTCCCATAAATAGATTTTGATAAATGGCGTTATACAACATTCTTCCATAAACCAAACTTTAAAAGGCCTAAAAATATGTTAATTACCATAATTTCTAACTTAAAAAATGCGTATTAATAAGCCCAACATTAATAACTAAATATTGATAGTTTTGTTGGATACAACATTATTCCGGGAAAGGGCTCAATTTCTGATTTTGAGGTTCAATCTTGTGTAAAGTGAACACATTTTAAGGGATTTTTTTTATTAAAACGTGGCCCTTTCTTGGAACGGGATTAGGGAAATGTAGAAAACTTTTGCAATGAATTATTACGCTTTAACTGGTTGCATATCGTTCTAGCTGCAGGTATATTCTAAAATGGTGAGTATTAGTCCTATTTATTTAAAATTTACGACACAAAGTGCCATTTACAAGCATGTGTTTATTTAGAAACAGTCGTAGTACATTGACGAAAGAATTTTTTTTTAAATTACACGTAAAAACAGAAAAAGAAAATTAAATACAAACAACTTAGGACGGGTTGTTTCAAAAAATTTGATGAGTTCATCAAATATTTGAAGTTAATTTTCAGGTTCTGTGTAAGTTCTTTTCGAGTTCTGTTTTTTTATCATCATAGGCCAGCTGCTTCACAAAACTGAAATCATCACAGAACTTGAATAGAACTTACACAGAACGTGAAAATTAACGTCAAATATTTGACGAATTCGTCAAATTTTTTGAAACAACCCATCCTTAATAAAGGCAAATCAACTTTGTAAACTTTGACACCTCATATTTCAGGACAAGGTGAAGTAAAGTTGGAACCCTTGGCCATAAATGATGATACAAGTGAAGCAAAAAAGTCTCTACGAAATCTTGTACCGCCAATATTTTATTTTTAATTCACACGGTCAATGTGTCTGACGGACAAAACGGATACCCATAAGAATCTATGTGCTTAGAATCACAGGGGCTTATCTTACATTTCTTTAAAAGAGTCTTCCGCGACTCTAAACGCACGAATTATTACTACCTTGTCTTCAGAAATTTAATTTTCATAATTCATTCCGTAGACCAGGACCATTATCGTGTCTCATTCATCTCAAAATCATAGCAAAAAAAATTGAATAACTTCTCGAGTGGATGTCGATTACATCTTTGAAAAGCATTGTTTCCAATATAGCCTCTTCGATAGACCACGCTACATTCCATAACTCTTCGCGAACCTCGACAACAATTCGTATAATTTATGACTACAGGTACACCACAGTAGGCTGGGCCGTCGATCTATAGACGAATATATTTTTACAATAAATTTTTGAGATGTTGTCCGATCAGGGATTTATTTTTTTTTATTTTAACTCCGCACAGGCCCTGAGGAAAATTATTTATCTCTCATCCTTGAGGGTTTTGTTTCGTTTTTTTTTACGTTAGCTACACACAGGAAAATAATTCCCCTCAGGGCCTACGTCATCGTCATCGGGGATGCGTGGAGGGTCTTTTTAGGAAAGAAAAGAGAGGGAGTTCTGGAAAAGGAAAAGGAATGAGGGACGGTAGGAATCTGGAGGTCAGTGTGTAGGAATGACGACGGACGTATGAATATATCCCTCCAACTGAGAGGTCAATAGGTCTACCTCAAGCAGACTCTCTCAATCCGGCCTGCCATGCAGTTGGTGGGCAAACGCATCCGCCGACAAGATCCGAACAAATCTCGCCCCGGATGACACCGGGCACCTCTGCCAAGTCATCAAACGTAGCGAACCACTTGGGGCGACTTATGTCAGAGGTGTTGGCTAACCAACAAAAGGTTCCCAGGGCGGCGATACCTGTACCAGCCTCCCAAATTGAGAATGTTATGGAAAGAAAAAAGATACGAGGGCAGGAATCTGGGGTCAGCGTGTTCAGGAGTGACAATGCATCCATCCAAAGTCAAAGGGTCTCCCGATCCGGCCCGCCGTGTAGACGGACGCGCTGGACAGACGCATCCACGACCAAGACCTGGACAAACCCAACCCCACACACCTAGGCACAACTGCTAAGACACCAAACGTAGCGAACCACTTGGGATGACCTGTGGCAAATTTGTTGGTTGAAGCCAATTGATAATAAATTGTAGCGCCCTTGAGGTGATTTCTCACAAAAACGGCACTCTACAAATCATCCAGTTATTACTATTATTACAAATCGAAATTCTTTGAAAAGCTTTGATGGCAACTCTAAGTAGCTCACAATCAGCTTTGAATTTTTTACTTCTTCCTACCGCTCCTATAAGATAATAACACAAGATATCACCTTTCAAAATAATATAATCATATTTACAGCCATAAACATAATCCCATAAAGCGTGTGCGCTTTTTTAGTGATGGTTTTTGGTGCCGAGTTTAGAAATTGCGTCATTTCGGCGTATGGGAACAATCCGCTAGCTGCGACCTCTGGCACAATCGTTCTACTGTTCCCTCCTTCGGTCTCTGCTGCCCGGGGACAATTTATCAATAAAAAGTTGACATAGTTTATATTATTATTATTCCTCAGACCAATTAGGAGACGGCGGTGCAGGGACGTATTGCACATAAAGATATAAAAAATATTATTTATGGATATCAAAAAAGTTTAAAATTGATGACCATTGAAGAAGCAAGACTTTGGCAAAATTTGACCTTACACTTATATTACATTCATAACAACTAACAATTCTTACACATGAAATGAGCAAACGAAACAATAGACAAGAAAATAACTATTAGAATCGTTGGTATTTCGCTCTAGACTTATTCAAAGAGTACCTACCACCTCCAAGAAAGAAAAAAAGTGTAACAAAAGTTGAAAGTTCCGTTTAAGAACCACAGAACAAGAATTATCTGTTCAGTGATCGGAACCAATTAATAAAACCGAGTTCCCCAAGATTTAGCATTGGGTCCTATTTTGTTAAAAAATTACATTACACTTCCTTGTATCTGTCTTTTGTAAACAATACAATTCAGACGTGATAGTAAACGATACCTCATCTCATGGCTACGAATCTCTGTGTAATCTCGCATTTGAGTATTACCACTAAACTGCGCTACAGAAATACAATCTCACCATTGATACTACAGGTGCAAGTGTAGTTATTACGAACTGTCGTCATCTGGGAGAAGGTCACATCGATGATAGCCACTCCCCGACAGAAGAAGAAGAATGCATTGGTTCTAAGGTGGCGATAGGTTATAGGACTATGACGTAATTTTACAGAAGAGCAAAAATAAATGTTTGCAATTAATTCCATTGAAAGATTCACAGTAACGATGAATGTAACGCAGAGAGAGTCTACACACAGAACCGAATATTATACAGTACTACACTTTGCTACATTCGTTGCCAATCCTACTAAAAGAGGCAAGAAGATGCAAGAAGAGCCAAAAGAGGCAAAGAAAAACTATGAAAAGCCAAAAAGAGGCAAGAAGAAATAAGCCATAGGGAAAAACGAACAACGACTAATGAAATACTTAATTCTTGCCCATCTTAAATTCCAATATTGGCTCATTAGGTTGCCAACCTCCTTCCGGTCCTCAGAGCATGAGTTTCTAGTCCAAGCAAATTAGTGTCCCCTAGTGTACCGGTCACATCGAGACCACCCCGATCACGAATGCTCCTGTTTGGGGTGGTATAATCGAATCGTTTCGATAACTCCATAAAACCTATTTATAAATTTGTCCAACGATCCCTCTCTGATTGTGTACAGTACCAGTCACAAGATACAAGAGTGACAGTCTAACTTTGCTGGTTATGCGGACGGAAATGATCCAATCAAGCGACAAGCAGCTTGTCTGGGGGTCTGTTGCACTGTTTATGAATAATCTGATTAAGGCGCCGAGGAAGCTACCAATAGTGGCAATCGCCACGTCCATCACCCCTTTCGCTTTCATCCTTTCATTGCCACAGTCAAGGAGTCGAGAGTAAACCCAGGACGAGGCTTAATAGGGCAATGTCAGAGGAAGGAAAGGTGGCACTTAAAACAGAATTGAAACATCAATTACATTCAAATGCAGTTATGGGAGGAGATTCTGAAGCAATGCGTCATAGAGATGGAGTTTTACTAGCACAGTATATACTGAAAAACCATGCACTAGAAGGAAGTTCTAGCGAAGACCCGTGAACAATCATGGGTTATCGTAATTGCAGGATTTGTGAAACTGAAAATTTATGAAAAAAATATATGCACCAGAAGGAAGTGGTTCGCTACGTTTGGTGATTTAGCAGGGGTGCCCGGGTTCATGGGGTGAGGTTTGTCTAGGTCTTGGAGGCGGATGACCAGGATACACAGAACCCCAGATTCCTACCCGCCCCTTAAACCCTTTTCCTTCCCAGAATTCTCCTTCCCTTTCTTTCCTTAAATAAACCCTCCACACAACATCCCCAAAGATGACATAGGCCCTGGGGGATATTATTTTCCTCAGGGCCTCCTGTGTGGAGCTCATGTAAGAAAAAAAAAGTTCTAGCGAAGACCCATGAAAAATCATGGCTTATCGCAATTGCAGTAATTATGAAGATGAAAGTTTATACAATTTTTTTTATCAGAATATGGACAATTGCTGCAGAATGATCAAAAGAAAAACATTCATGTAATAATATTTACAGCAGCGACTCTTTTAACATTTTACGTGAATACATTTCTCGATCATCAATTATGGAAGTTTTCAAATGATGTCTGAATTCTTGACACCGTGTCGACTCAAAACAATTTTGAAAATGGCAATTAAATATTATGTCATAGGTAGGTACTTTAACGCTTCTCTGGATTCTTGAAATTTAAATTCAAAATAATTCCGAGTTCGTTGAACCAGAGTTGCAATCACTCATAGACAGACCTACAGTCGAAATTATTATATTTGATGTGGTTCGCATTTCCGTGTGATTGAAGTAAGCTCAATTTATCCTTACTTCTTGTGAAATTAATCATTTCGAATAACAAAATTCTTTCACTTGGTGAGATTTCATAAAAATCAGTACAGATCACAGGTCTTGGGAGTTTCTGTTCGGTGATGATGAGTACGGCGTTACGAATTAAAATTTGAAGGCAACGAATAATTTCTAAAAGAAAGTTCATACAAAAGACAATCAGTTTGACGAGGATAACAAAAGCATGAGCTTTAAAAATGGATATGTTTATCGAACATAACCTAATCTAATCTAACTTCAGTATGTCGGAATGACGAGATAAGAAACTAGATTGAATCCAGTAAGTTTTGTTATGCATTAATAATATGTTTTTATTTAATTCTTTATACAAATACAAACCAAAATACGATAATTAACAAATACATTTTTTTACAAAACGACAATTTCAAGAAAAAATAATCTGGCAGTGGTGATTTCGCCAATGAGAGATTCTTTGAAGAATTAAAAGAATTCCCCATTTGAATGTGACGCTAAATACACGCTTTTATTTACAAAAAACACTTTTATTTTTATACACATTTTATTTTCATGTTAGCCCGACACAGGAGGTCCTGAGGAAAATAATTTCCTTTAGGGCCTATGTCATTTTAGGGGATTAAGGGTGGAGGGTCTTTTTAAGGAGAGGAAGTTCTGAGAAGGAAAAAGGTATAACGGGTGGGTAGGAATATGGGTGTCATTGACCACACTTGACAGACGTATGAATCCATCCTTCCAATTGCGGTGCAAGGCGATGGGTTGAGAGAGTCCGGCTGGAGAAGTCAAAAGGCTTCCCTCAACCAGTCTCGATTCGGCCTGGCACGAATGCCACAAATGGGCAGACCCATCTGCCGCCAAGACCCGGACAAACCTCACCCCATGAACCCAGGCACCCATGGTACGTCACCAAACGTACCGAACCATTTGGGGTAACCAATGGCAGAGGCATGAGTTGATTATTCAATAAATGGTTCCCGGGGCGGCGGTACCGATACCCACCTCCCCAATTAGAAGATATTTTTTCTTTTGTTAAAAAATATAAGAAAATGATATCGTTGTTTCCTTAATTAAATCATCAATAAAAAGTAGGGGTTTTTTTTACCCCTGAAACAGGATTTTTATTTTTTTGAATATGGCATCAGTGCTAAGATCTCACTCTGCGTGAGAAATAGTAACATGTTTACAATTATGGCCGTACCACACGCACACAATACACTCAATATTATTACACATATAATACAAACCAACTCAACTCTAAGCTTCGAGTGGGGGCGACAGATTAAAGTAGGTACTCTGGCCAGCTTTTAATGCAGCCAGCTAACAATAAACGACATTACTGAGCGGCCATTGGTTAAAACAATGACTTGTGACTGAATTTTATAAAATATGCACGTGTAATGTTTCAGTATGAAGTAAACGTAAAATGAGTTAACTGTGTTCAATTTTCAACTTTGAAACTGAAAAACTTTTTTAAAAATCATTTGTGACACAATATTGCGGGTGTAGAAATTATCGAAAAATATTTAAAAAAAATGTGTTTACATGTTTGGGGGCAAGTTTGATACATCGATCGTCCAATTGATTACTCAGACGTCAGACAGGTATCGGTTTATTTAAGGTATAATAATAAAAACAAGCATAATGAAAAGTTTTTTTTTGAAATATAAAGATAAAGGATTAGATGGTTATTATTTTTTGTTCTCTAGATTTTATGTCCGGGTTAAATCTTCCCCACAAGAAAAACTTAACCCTTCCACACACTTTTCCACAATTTTTTTTTTTTATCAAGTTCTCCATAAAACAGTTATACACCAGAATATTATGGGGAAGATTACAAAATTTAAAGAAAAAAAAGTGAAATCATCATCTAGTCAATCCACGCTATGCAATTGCACTGTGTAAGTATAATAAATACAAAACAATACAAGAACAACATGTCAACCTACCAGAGACCAAATGGGAAAATAATTCACAGACTCCAGATATTTTCATATCAGAGGGTTCGGCTCGATAGAACTCCTAACTGGGTCGATAAATCCTACTGATCCCTCAATATAAATATTTAAAAAATCTTTCGTAATCCTACATGTATTTAAAATGACTAACTTTTGCATTTTTATATATAGATTCATTGACAAATCTAATAAGCCTAAATTTTGAATGAGAGAGCTAGGTATAATGCCAGTAGCCGAAATAACAAATGGTAATATTTTTATAGTCCGAGAATGCCAAATTCTTTTAATCTCTTTTTCTAAATCTGTATATTTTCAAATTTTTTTCAGAAACAGATTTTTGAATATCAATATATTTTTGAATATTAGTATCAGTATTATAAATATCTATAGTTATTGTAAATTATCGAGGGACCCCCCGTGTGATTTCAAGGAGTGTGATTTTATTGATTGTGGTGCAGAGTTAATGTCAAATTATGTATGGTATGTATTGAAAGTGTATGATGCAAGATAAATGAAGGAGTCAGGAGGAGGAAGAGGAGGAGTTATCTGATACAATGAAGGCCGCGCTAGAATTTATCAATCATCGGTCGGAATATGTGTTTGTTAACAATCAAGTCCGTGCTCGCAAAAATTGATAGAAAAAAATAGAAGTCCTGAACTAAGCAACGAAATGAAAACCACAGTAGACTTAGAATCTCAATGTTTTAAAATGATATAACCCATAATAGACCTTTGCCACACGCGTGGGAGTGTTTGATACTACTGTGAAGGTATGTGGTTTTGAGTTTTGAGACAAGTTTATTGGTACTTGGACTATGATATGAATAAAAACCACGAGCAGGTTCTACGATACCAAATAACAAGTTGTACTTTCGGTTTCGCATCGGTTCAAGATCAGCGTAGAAAAGTGGTTTGATGGCTTTGCTATGATAAGTGGTGAATTACCTTAGCCTGTACCTATATCTACACCTAAGGAAGTATAAATTAGAATGAGAATGGGCGGGTTTTGAGTTATTTTTATTCTCATCGTAAGTATGGAATGAAACCTGAAAAGCGTCGATGCCAATAGACAAATTAAATATTTGAATAAATACTAGTAAATAATAAAAAATATGCTTACTAATATGACTTTTCTTTAACACCTTGCACTTGGCAGGTGCGGTGAGTGAAAACTCCATCGCGAACGGCTGCCACGCCGAGACTAAGCGTCGCCAGATAATGCAGCGTGGTGGGGATTTGTCGTGGGGGACCCAGGTTGCACGCCAGTGTTGCCGGACCGCGCGTAAAATCGTTCATCGCGATCGCAGCACCTTGGAGAGCACCTAATTTTACGGACTATTGTTTCTGTTATTTCACTAGTAGCATCTCCACCTAATTACAGCTAAACCTTGACTTACGCTGACATTTTTAACTGGAGTGATAATATCTGTGCACATCTCAATGACAATTTCATTATTGTAATAATACTTGTTACTCAACATTCAGTAAATGTTTCAAACAATAAATAAATGATAAAGTATCCTCTCCCACCTCTTATTGTTATATTTTTGTCTACAATTGTTTGTCCAAGCTTATTTGTATATTCCTGTACGCCTTAATTTTCAGTATACTTTCGTACTTTGTACGCTGGTGAAGAAATCATTGGTTTTGAAACATGTTGATAATGGTGACCGGACAAATCAGAATGAAATCAACTCAACTTTTAATGACTTTTCAACTCTTGAAAAGTCATTAAAAGTGATGAAAAAAATATTTTAAAAAGTTGGTTAAATAGGTTACGTTAGGTTAGGGTCTATTCAACTTTTTTTCATAGCTTTTAATGACTTTTCAAAGAGGTGTTGAGTTGAATTGATTCTTAGTTGGCATGGAACCGTTGTTAATATGTATTAATAGGGGGTTAAACAGTGTTTACTATTTTGATGCCACAAAGTTAATCAGAGAGTATTAATACCCTAGCGTCTATACGGTTTAAATTTAAGAATTCGACTACAAGTACATCTCTGACATCGTGCCTTATGCAAAACCATATTGGTATGTGAGGTTTGTTACAAAGCTACTGTCGCGTCGCATGCCGCCTGCAGGGCCTTGCATAAAATACCCGCAAAGCCGCTGCTAGCTTGCAATTGAGGAAGAAACAGATAGAAACTTTTAAGTGGAATTTGCAGGCGCATTTTAAAAATACCCGATACTCTGGAATTCTGTGCAAATAGGAATAATAATGTAAAGATTCTTCGTCGAAAGACTAAGAAATATGAAACTGTAAAAGTACGTACTAAATATTAAAAAAATAGAAAACTTGGGTCATATCAGTGTCGGGTAGGGTGATAAATAATATAAGTTTCCGAGTTCTACAAAACTAAAAAAAAATTCAGAGAAGATCCACCTAACAACCACTTAAAAAAAACATAACGTTATGACCGTGGCACAATCAAGACATTTGAATAATTTAAAGATTTTTTTGAGCTCTTCGCCCACAACTTTTTTTACACCTATCATCATTTTTAATTTTTTTTTTAATATTATGATTTAATAATCATTCAAGAGAATATTAAAAATATAAAAAAGCACGCAAATAAGAATCCTGGCGGTCGAATCTAGTGACCAAGATACAGAAATATTTGACGAGTATTCACTTATTTCTAGCTTCATTACAACACAAAAAGGGTCTGAATGGAACACTGAGAATGTTTCAACCGAAAGTTGTTGGGTGAACACTTTCGCGACAATGCTTTGAATCTCAAGAATTTTTGTATAATTATTAAATATATTTAATGTGTGCCCGGCACTGATGCACCAGTAGAAAGAGTCTTCTCTGATGAATAAATTGTGAACGAGTGAAAAACTACAGTTGAAAGTAGATGTCCTTAAAGCAATGAGGAAAATTATTTAACTCAGGACCTATGTCATTTCGGATGCTCTGTGGAGGGTTTTTTTGAGGAGAGGAAGAGACCAATGTTGTAGGAGGGAGGAAACACGGAAGCCGGCAAATCGTTCCACAGCCGAGCTGTTGAACTTGTCGAAAAAACGACCCGTTCTCATGTAACAAATTTCAACCGTGTACATATGTTGGGCGCGCGTTTGGCGTGTCTCCCGACTGTGCACCGGTGCCGAAGGGATCAATGACGCTAGTTCCTCAGAGCATCTTCCATTGAAATACCGGTAGAACATGGATAGCATTCCCATCCGACGCCTGTGCTCTAAAGATTGCAATCAGTTCGTTAAGGTGGGAGAATCTATCAAACGGACCGCCCGTTTCTGCATAGAGTCGAGGGTATTTTTCAAGTATTTTCCAGACCAGAGGTGGCTGCCAAATTCAACCGTGGGGCGCATTTGCGATTTGTACAAGGTTAGCAGTTGTTGTGTACTATTAAAGTATCTGCGGGCCCTGTACAGTACGCCCAGTTTTTGAGAGGCTAACTTTACTCTGGCTTCGATGGAGCCCCCATACCTGAGCTGATCACTTATAGTTACACCAAGCATATCAATGGGGGGTCTGTTCGGAAGATTGCTTCAGTTGAAGGAGACTATCCATGCGCTTGGTGTAGCTGTAAGACGAGATGTGATCTAGCCTCCTACGTAGAAAAAGTAAATTACTCGTAAAATCCATGCTAATTTTATTAAAAAAATATTTTTACTGTAACTTAATAGAATACTATATACATCTACGCGATTGGTAGCTGGAAGACGAATTGTAATCTAGCCTTTTTTGTACAGCGCTCCTTAGGCGATTTTGACGTGATAACGTCTTATAAATCGATGAACGCTGACTGCATGCACGAAAAAGCATGACTCATTGTCACGTTCCGCCTGAGCCGAGCGTACAAGCGAGAACGCGGAACAAGGTGTTCGGCCTAAGCGTTCGGCTTATGACGCATCTATCTCTCTTCCACTCCATCGTTATTATATGACGTTATCACGTAAAATTATCGTCCGTAAACCGACTTTACAGACAACCAAATTTTTTCGCGATAACAGCGCTATTTAAGTTGTCAAAATGTATTATTATTATTAAGTGCCTACCATTTTTTCGGTGTCTCGGTTTGGGGGAAAAATAAATGGTCACGTTAGTTATGCCTATTACTTTGGTATGCAATAATATTTATGGAAGCGAAGATGACTGGAATAAAAATTAAACAATACATACCGAGGTAACGCAGGTTCCAATATAATATCTTACCACGTCCTTGGGATTCGACGTGAACACTTATACACTTTACATTGTACATACTAAGTGTGCACATACAAAATTACTCTTGTAAGTTATTAATGTTGTAAAGTGCGTGACGTCAGAGATAATATTTGTCGAGAATAATAATAACAATCGAAACATGACCAGCTTAGATTTTATTGGCCAAGTGAGTCTACGTTTAAAGATCGACCGAAACTTTTTTTTTACAAATTGGGCTGAAACTTAAAACGATACGAAAATTTTATCTTCACACTGCAGATGCAATAAAATAAGTTTAAATTAACAAAACAGCGCACCGTTTAGTCCCAGGAACGGGTTATCAAAATCAGTTCCAATTTTGAAAAATAAAAATTCACTGAACTTGAATAAAATTACACATTGCCTAGGAATAGTTTACATTAGACAACCGAAATTTGTATGTTTAATTACGATTTCAATATTGGATTATTTTTGAATTAACAAAATATTTAAAGGAATGGCTGCGCGGCCCATTTCATAAAAATATTATTTTGAATTTGCAGCAAAAATAATCAAATTGGAAAATTATTTTTTTAATCGAAAGGTATATCAAATATCCAGTACTATCAGTACCTACATGTTCTACTTTATTTACTTGTGTTTTAAATTACAAAATACAGGCCATTAAAGATTTCGTGATTTTAGATGCAACTTGGGCAATTATTTGTTGGCAAAAGAATAATATTGAAATTTTTTTATATGAAAATATAAAATAAAAAAGGTTGATTAAAAAAAGCACTTCAATAGGCGTTAATTTAAATTACACATGGCTTATTTACGTCGGATTACAAATATGTTTTTTAGGACGTTATATTTTATTTTTCATCATATTAAATACAGTAGATTTTTGAAAATATTTTTTAAAAATCGCAATTAACTCATAAAAAAATCCAAAATTACTTACTAAATGAAGCAAATTTGAATTCTTTAATTACCTACGTATCATAACTTAAAACGAAAATAATAATATCCGTTCAAGATATTTTACGTAGCTTTTGATCAAAGAAATATTATTCAGTTTGGTTGGTATTTTGTGTATCAAATCCAAAATTAAGTTTTGCATTAAAAAGGCCGCGCAACCGTTACTTTTAAGGTGATCCACTAGTCGTAGAGAAATGTGACATCTGAATCCACGCCTCTTTTTGGGAGGGACTTAAGAATATTGAGAAGAAGTTTTTGGAAAGGTTGGAGGAGGTATTTGAGAATCGTTTTTCATAGGTTGATTTCGTACAGGCATGTAAAAAACATTAACATAAACTCATATTTTACGCTTTGTTTATTATAATAACAAGAAAATTTGAAATCGATTGCACGGAACCAAGCGACGTGAAGTCCAGAGACGTCCACACACCCCGGTGTCGGGGCGGTAACCAACACAAAATTTTCATGTAGTCCTTATGCGGACGGCGTAAGGTTTAATTCTCAAATCCAAGTTCGTTGTTGAACGCCCCCCATTTTGATTAACGCCGACAACAACAGCGCGAAATTGCATTATTTTGCAAAATTCGGGCACAAATTTAAAATGTTTTCCGATTATTTTGTAAAGTACTTAATTTGCCACATTGTATAATGAGTCTTTATTCAAAAATGGATTCATTGGTAGGAGATCTTGGTACTTGAAAGTATTTTAATAGGCTTGATACTTTTTTGCCAGACTTACTTCCAAGACCAAGATATGTTCTGCTTGCAATATTTAATTAGAGCATCTATATTTCTAAGCGATCAAATTTTCAAACCAAAAACATATGATTTTGCATGATTTTGTATTATTTCGCATGGCTTCATCTTACGGACGAGTTGTTTTCCATAATTTTAACAATTCCTTTGGGCATGTAGAGCGAATGAACGAAGAAAGTAGTGTAAGAAGAATATATGACGCAAATGTGAATGGTAGAAG